>CM028133.1:812595000-813845000 GCA_016271365.2 Neoceratodus forsteri
TGTAGACAGCGGAGCAGCCTTTTCCCAGACAATCATATTCTTGTTAGGTTAGGTTCACCATAACTAGTACTTCTGGGACCATTAGGTTTTTCAGTCTGAACATTCATACTGGACTTGGGAACTAATAATAGTTCTGTGCAAAGGTTATGTCTTCTGGACTAGAAGGCATTACAGTTGGAGATGTTGGGGGCTCTTTAACTTATGTGGTTTTCAGTACCCAAGGGGATGAGAATCCTTTTCTTAATGAGGACCTCAAAAGTATGCCCGATAGTAGCTGGCATAGGGTCTCTGACCAAGCCCCTATACCAATACATGGATGCATATATATGCCATTCTACCAACTTCTTCAGGAAAAATTAGTGTGATCATATATATATATATATATATATATATACCTGTGTGTATGTGTATATGTACACACCAAATCTTTTAATCCAATAAATTAATCATGGAAATTCAGAGGACTAATCTGAATCCCAAAAGAAACAATATTTACCATCAAAGCAGTTATACTCTTGAACTGTTTAAGTATCTTTCCTTTACATTCAGTAAGTTGGTGTGTACTCCCTTTGGTACAGTAATTAGGTGACAGAGTTATAGCCCAGAGTATGTATGAATTCCTAATGGTCCAACACCCTATCAGGTCCACCATGTATGTACTGTCCAAGGTACACAGATGACTGGACAATCCCCAAGATGCCTGATTGTAGATGTCCTAGGGTCTTTGACTAAGTCCCTAGCCTGGTACATGGATGCATATATAAACAACCTTGTTAAAACATTTAAAAAATGACATAGAGAATCAATACTCAACTCCACAATTGATTGATGTGACCACACCACTAATCTTTTTTCCAACATTTCATCAAGTCAGCCCACTTACTCAGAACAAATTAATGATTATCTAAAAGAAATACATATATCTACCAATCTTTTAATCCAATAAGTTAATTATGGAAATTCAGTGGACTAATCTGAACTCCAAAAGAAACAATATTTGCCAGCAAAGCAGGTATACCCTTGAACTGTTCAAATATTTTTCTTTACAGTCTGTAATGTTGTGTGTCCTTCAAACAAAAATGCATGTATTACTGAAGTATAATAATTTATAAAAAATAATAAAAAGTGAAAATTAAGAAATATACTTAAGTAACTTACTTTTCCAGTTTTAATACAACTTTCTGAGAATTGTGCAGTTTTTATTTTTTAGTGTTGCTCTAAAAATAATCATTCTATGTTTCAGTACACATATGGATAATAAAACATGCTTGGTTTTGTTATTAAACACATAAGTTGAATTCCTTATTCAGATTGCATTTAAACTCTAAGCAATATATAATACAATTTAACAAAAGAACTGCTTCTAAAACATGCCTTTATTTGTACATGAAATTATGTTCTTTCCTCTAGTGTCCTTGTTTTTCAACATTATTATAAACACATAATTTCTGTTTTTACCATTAAATTCAATTTGTTCCCATTTTGCTATTTTCAAGCCCCTTTGGAGTCTCTGTTTAGAAAAGCTGGAGAGTTTTTTTTTTTTTTTACTTTTTATTTATAATTTTGCACATAAACAGCACAAGATAATTTGCAAGTGAGCAGTACAACACATAAGTACATTCAAGTAATTACATCAGAAGAGGAGATTGCCCCCGAGTTGCTATTAAACATCAAACGTATTAGTCGAACTGCCTTGCATACTGTTTGTATTGCTTCTTTAAAGCAGCAGTAGAGTACTAGTTAACCAGCCATGCGAAACCCTGACAACCACAATACAGACATTAAAAAGCCAGACACCACAATCCCATCACGGTTAAAATCCCATCAAGTGAATGATCATCAAATGAATGACCATCAAGAGAAAATCCTGACAAGCAACATGCTGTTCCCCTATGTACCTGCTGACATCTAAAATGTGAAATCAAAATACACAATAAAAACCTCTCCACCTTATGAGAGTACCTGATACTCCCTCAATGTACTACAACATTTCCAATGAGAGACAGAGGCAGACAGCGCTCTTGACAGGTACCTCAATAGCCAGTGATAGTTGGAGGGAGGACTTCTGTCAGAAGTCAGGGTCCCTGGCCCAGGAGGAGCTGCTCTAGCTGCAGCTACAGTGAAAGCTTTCTTTACAAGTATTGTTACTTGGTGGGTGGTCTCGCACACACAGGAGATGGGTTCAACTGATGCAGCTGTCCGTACTGTATCAGCCTCTTCTTTTGTAACCATGTAATGTGGGACTGGGCTGCTATGGTAATTACTTTTCTGTGGATCTGGACACTGCTCATTTTCTAGCTCTCTGTGTGCTTTGTGAAATCTGCAGACAGACCCACATTGTGGAAGTGGAGGGGGTTGTCGAACTATAGAAATGTTATCAATTTTTCATGTGCAATTTTGCATATCTGTTGTATAAAGGGAGGAGCATGGCTGTGGGCTGTGCTTACATGTTTTATTTATTTTTTGGGGAACCTGGTGGTTTTCTTTTGCTGCACTTTTTTCACTTTGTCCATTTGAGAGTGGTTCCACAGACCTCAGAGTTACCTGATTGGCTGATTTAAAAAAAAGGCAAGCTTCTTAAGAAATGATAGGCATTTTAATAGTAGGGTAGTACAGAACCTGAAAAATGCCAAAACACTCACTTTATTTTATTTCAATAAGGTGTTGTTTTTTGGGTTTTTTTTTGCCTATGCTTTTGTCAGGATTAAGGAGTAGAGGAAAAGTGTGTTGGGATTGTAATTGTCAGGAAATCATACCTAACCCAGTTAAGACAAACCAAAACATCAATATATCTGATTTTTGTTCTGCTTTATTTCATTCCTAAGGCAAGACAGATGATTGTGAAATTCTTAAAAGTTATTGGTCCATTGTCAGGTCTGCCATCATGGATGTAAGCAGATCTGAGTGGTGTTGTGCTGTTAGCCATCAGAAACATGTTCTGGCAACACCATGACATACCTGCATTATAAATACAGTGGGTTCAGTTAGTGTGTGATCTCTGGGGAGAATATTTTTGAAAGTGATTGGGGCTGCCATTTTCATTGTACAGCAATGAAAATTACAAACATTGTAAATAAAAATTGTCAAATTAGCTGATTTAATTTAAAATACTCCAGTGAAGAATTTAAGATTACTAGGAATACATTACTGCAAAAAAAAGTAGGATTACATTTTTGCTGGCTAACTAGTAGTGCTGCTTTTAATAACCTTTAATCCTTAGTTGGCTCCCTTGTAATTTGTATTGCTGTGTTTTTCTCTCCTTTTTCTGTTTAACTACCTAGTTTAGAACCATTGCCAAGAATGAATTAGACACATTCACCTTCAGTATTTTTGCTGTTGCGTTTTACAAACTCCTTTTGTGTAAAACACCATTAATTCAAGTAGTTAGTACTGTGAAGGTAAAATACAGAGACTTATTCTTCTTGAGGTGTAGAGTTTCTGGGTGCCAAACTGCCCCATGTATTTTACAAGGCTTTTGTAGCCCTTGTGGAGTGCCTGCACTGTCGTCACCACTGATGACACGGTGATGCTGAATGTTATGGCATTATGATGCTGGCTCAGACTTTGCTGCATCATACATGAAGCTCACTGAAGGTGCCACTATTTTTTTTAAAAAAAAGGCACAACAGGTTCTTAAAGAGATCATTGCTATTATTTGTTATTTAACCTGTTGTTTGAGCAAAGAGTATGCTCTGTCTGAAGGTAATCAAAAACAACCTCTTACCCAGCATTTTAAAACTAATTTGGACTATACCAACAAAAATTATCAAGTTAAACAGTTCATATAAACCCAATGCCATTTATTATAAAGGAAGGTTTCAGGGGATCAAAGCTGATATTTTATAACAATATAAGTTAGTCACTCCAAGCTAGCTCTTCATTTATTCCATGTTTTTTATCCAAAACATGAAACTCCAGAATCCATCTTGCTTCTTTTCTTAATAAATTCTTTTTATTGACATCATGATTTGGATGTCTTATAAAACCACAAGAAATCGAGGTTCAACCCCTCAATTCTGCTCAGTTTTCTTTCATCTTCCACCAAAAACACTCTTTTTGATAATCTTCTTTGTTTAGGTGAACAATATAACAAAAAAAAAAAAAACAGAGCCATAAGGAATCTCTAAAAATTAAGTATTTATTTTTTACATTCTGGAACAATATCAGCCAATGTTGAGGTTTATTCAGAAATGGTCAAAAATGATACTTAAAGAAATATTTTAAAAGAGTGAAACACAATACAGACATTTTAACTTCAAAAAACAAAAAATTGAGGCAGATAAATCACTACAGAATGATGACACAATAATAATCAAATCAGCAGATAAGAAGCAAGGTATTGTTATCCTAAACAAGAGGATTATCAAAAAAAGTGTAATGAACAATTAAGTGATGTAACAAATTATGAGGGAGTAAATAGCATTCTCTTTGATTCCTTGAGAGAAATAATCAGAAACATGACTAAAGAAGCAGAGGATCAACCAATGGGTGGAAGAGCCCCTTAGCTCAAAATATCCTCAAATTCCAGTGTTTTTTATGTGCTCCCCAAAATACATAAAAACCCTAACAAACCCCCAGGCAGGTCCATTATCTCTGGACAGGATTCAAGTATTGAGCTCCTATCATTCTATGTAGATTTTCAATGTAGACCAGTAATAGAACAATCAAGGTCATATTTGAAAGATTCAGTACACTTAATTCAGATTTTACAGGACTTTAAAAAGGAAAATATTTTTTTAACACATGTGAGTATAGTACCCATTGATGTTAAAAGTCTCTACACTTCAATCACCCATGAAGACGAATTAAAGACATTAAGGGAGGCACTATACAACAGAGAAGAATTGCAACCACCAGATAAGTTTATTCGAAAACTAGCTATTACTGTTCTTTATAACTATTTCCAATTTGAGGATAACCCTTATTTACAAACACAAGGAACAGCAGTGGGGGCAGGCAAGGCTATCACCTATGTCAATATCAAATGGTTGCTTTTGAAAAGACATTTGTCTACTCAGAAAGTAATAACAGATCTTTATAAAAGGAATGATTGAAACATAGTTACAAAAGAGTTGAACATCATGTTTGTATCAAATGTAATTTTGTAACCACTGTCTGTATTGTTTTTCTGTATTTGTGTTGTTTGCTGTTGACATGGAACCTTTGTAAATGATCTTACAGCTCAAAGGTATTAATCCGAGAAATGAATAAAAAATAAATAAATAAAAGTATTACATGCAAAAGGTTACAATCCATACAGTCTGATTTAAAGTATTCTGTAGAGTCAACTTCTCAGATATAAACATAATAGAGGAGGTTAGGTGGATTGGAAATTGGCTTTCAGGTCACACTCAGTGGGTAGTGGTCGGAGGGGAGATCTCATCTCCTAGAGAGGTCATAAGTGGGGTCCCACAGTGATCAGTCCTGGGGACACTCCTGTTTAATGCCTACATCTTTGATTTCAGGGAAGGTATTGGGTGTGAAATGAGTCTCTTTGCAGATGACTATAACCTGGGGGCAGTGGTGAAGGAGGGGAGATTGGCCCTGCAAGAGGACCTGGATACTTTGGATAGGTGGCCCTGCATCTGGAAATGGAAATTTAACTCCTCCAAGTGCAAGGTGCTACACCTAGGGTGGGAAACCCCCAACTATGTGTACACCCTGGGGGGGTGAGTTGCAGGCCATGGCAGGGGAAAGAGATCTAGGAGTCTTGGTGGATGTTAACATGAATAATTCAGAGCAGTGCAGGAGGGCTGCAGTCAGGAAAATAGGATGCTGTGATGCATCGCTAGGGGATTACCTCAAGGAATGAGGAGGTGATTTTGCCACTGTACAACAGCCTGGTTAGACCACATCTTGAATACTGTGTGCAGTTCTGGAGGCTGCACATAAGGAGGGATCTCTAACTCCTGGAGAGGGTTCAGAGAAGAGCAACCAGAATTATCCAGGGCCTGGGGGATATGAAATATGAGGAATGACTAGGGGAGCTCAACCTGTTCTCACTGGATGAGAGGAGGGACTGGGGGGGACATGATTGAGGTCTTCAAGTACCTCAGGGGAGTAAATAAGGTAAGCCGAGATAAGATCTTTTGACTCAAGGAGGGTGGAATCATGAGAGGACACAGTTGGAAGATTGAGGGTGGTAGAAATAGAGGGAAAAGGAGGAGGAGGAGGTACTTCACCAAGAGAGTGGTGGAACTGTGGAATGCGCTGCCCGGGGAGCTGGTACAGGCAGCTATGGTGGAGGAATTCAAGAGAGGGTGGGACAGGTATAGGCAAGGGGTGAAGCAGAGGCTGGTTTGCCCAGGGGGGCAGGACTGGGGGATGGAGTAACAGTGGAAGGAGACAGATAGATGGTTACAGTACCCAATCAGGGTGCTGAAGCACGAGCAGACTTCATAGACCAATAGGCCTACTCTGCTAGTGTCTAGTATGTTAGTATGTTAGATGCAAATAAATATGAAAAAATAGTAAAGTGTTAATTCTGAGATTTGAGGCAAGGGGTTATATGACAAATGTACCCTACAAGAAGCAGCAATAAAAGCATCCCTGGTAGATATGGAAACCACATTGAGGGATGTTGGAAAAAAACACCCAAAGTGCAAACTATCTGTCTGTGATCACTACCCACAGTGACCAATATCAACAGACAGATTAAAAATGTGGGGCCCGATTCCAAGTCGTATGATGCAACTAATGGATGTATGCGAGTTGCACCATGTTGCACTATGCCGGGGACCCTGCGCCATATTCCAAGACCTGCAGGGTCCCTGGCACCAATGTCCTGCAACTTGCAGCAGATGCCAGCCAGCACTATGGGCATGGCACAATGGCCCTGCATGCCACAAGTCACAGCCTGCTGACAACTGCCCCCCCAGAGCTCCCCCTCCTCCCTGGAACACCACTGCAAGCACCAGAGGGCATGGCAGGGCTGGACAGGTGGCACTGGCATTCGGAAGGCATTTCAAAAAATGGACCCTGGGAGTCCCCGACAATTGGGGGGTTGGGGACATGTATGTGTTGGCACAGGAGCACTGCTGTAACATTTTTATGGCACTGCAGAGTGGGCATCTATTGATTGGTATGGAGGGATGCCCCTTATACCATCTTCCTGATGGTCTATCTCCACTGTGCCAATGAGGCTTCAGTAATGGCATATGTGGGTTACAGCAGCCACCCTGTTGGAATAGGGCATAGTTGTTGTCGAAACCCACCCTTTGTGCCATGCCATTGCGGGTAGCGGGTGTAGTGGGTGATGTAACCCAACCATGGTGCACCCCGCATATGACATGGTGCAGGTCATGACTTGGAATCGTGACCTGCATATCAGGCCCATGATACTTAAACACTGGGATAGCTTGCAAAGTGCTAATGAAGGGTAAAAACATTTGCACAAAGGACATGGGTAACAGCAAGAAAAGCAGAGAACTTGAAAGAAATGTTAGTGCATACACAACACTGAAAACCACCTCCCCACTCATCACATGGCTTAATTCACAACCCAATAGCTTTTTTTAGCTGTAGAGAATGTATGCATTGCTCTAATGCTATTAGAACTTAAGAAGTTGCTAATTTGTGGTGAAGGTTCAGGATTATCCTGGGGTGCTGCTCAAAATGTTAACCTGCTCCACAGGTGGATTTTTGGGGGTTGAATCAGGACAGTGGCATCTAGGAGGCACCCAGGGAGTAGATAATATTTGGAAAGGGGTTCCCCAGCCTTATCCTTGTTCCTTGGGCTTCTGAGTTTTTTCCTCAACTGGTGGCTAAAGAATCAGTAGACTCGGCTTTTCCTCTTAGTGTAGTTCTTTGTAATGCCAGGTCACTCGGAAGAAAATGACCATAACTGAGTCATTCATTGTGGACTCCTCTGCAGACATGGTATGCATCTTGCAGATCTGATTGGGGGGGGGTGACTCAGGTCCTATACTCAAGTCATCTATTCCTCCAGGTTTCTCTGTGGTGTTTTGCCCTAGGTGGGAGAGAATGGGGAGGCAGTGAAACCATCGGTTTTAGATCCACTTTGCAGCTAACAGCATACCCTTTGGGACAGAATAGATCATTTGAATGCATGGCCATAAAAGGTGGATGGGGCACAAGTGACAGGATTGTGGTGATTTACCATCCCCTTGGTTGTGGGCATGAATTCCTGCAGGAGATGAAGACTTTTCTGCCTGACCTGGTGTTGAAGTCACCCAAGTTTTTGGTCTGGAGTGATTTCAAAGCTTGGGTCAATGAAGAAACATCTCCGTTAGGTATGCAGTTCCTCCAGGTAATGTTATCACTAGACTTTGTGCAGGCAATTTGCCACTAGGACCCATGAACACAGCCATGCCTTGGGTTTGGTCTTCTCAATAGGTCTTAACATTAGCACTGTCAAGGTTGACCAGGTCATTTGGTGAGACCATCACGTCATTCAGTTTCTCTGTGGGACACCCTATTTAACCCCCCCCCCGTGGACAAGGTCAGGTATAGCTCTTTTAAAAATCTGGAGCCTCAGAACCTCTTGGCAGTAACTGACATCTCAAGCATGCAGACAGCTTGTGTGATTGGAGTTGAGGCAGCTCTTGCTTTCACTTTCGACTCCCTAACTCCAGTCTGTGTACGTTCTTTGACTTCATGCCTCTGATTACCCTGGTATAATGCAGATCTGAGGAGGATGAAAACTAAGGGGTGGATGTTGGAGCATTGTTGGCAGAGGTCCCACTCAAAGGACGACAAATTGGTGCTGAGAACTCACTATGGTGAGTATCAGTGGGCACCCACCCTGAAAAAAGATAGCATTCCTGTTGCAGGTGATTGCTGATTGGAGGAACTGTTGTGGTACACAGTGCTTGCATGTACATATATATGCTATGTGTGCTTGGACACAGCAAAAGCCAATAATTAACTAGATTGTGAGGTGCATGTGTGCTTGCCAGGTCCAGACCAACTGAACTATATGGTTCCACAAGGCTGCACCAACTGAGGAATTGTTGATGTGCGGCACAGCAAACATTGCAATGTCAACAGGTGAAATTTCACCTGTCAGACATTGTGTGTTTTTTTTTTCCTCAGGTGGCTGTGCCCCCTACATTCCCCCCTCCTTACTATAACTAACTCTGAGTCAGAGCTATTTTGAAGGAGGGGTGAAGGATGGTGAAAGTCACGAACCTTTGTCGTTAGGTCTCATACAATCTCAAAAACCATGAGAGATTGTCACTGTAAGGGATTTGTGGTGTTTTGTTCGCTGTATGACTGGTACACTGAACTATACTAGGTAGTCCTAAAAGATAACTAGATGTCATGGAGAGAGCACTCTAAGGCCCAGAAGAGCAGCCAAGACTTGTTTTAACTAGTTTTCCACCTACCTATCTTAACTGTGAAAAATATTTACCTAGAAACTGTGAATTCTGAGCAAACGTAGAATGCTTTGATGGGAAGAGACATGTTTTTCAGACCTACTTCACTAGAATAGAGATTTTTATGACCTTTATTTCTTCAGACAAACAAGCTTGTTTTTCTTGAAAGATAATGGAGTTATGACATCATGGAGATCTACTAGCTCCTTACACTGTATAAAAGTCAGGAGATCAGGCAGTAGAGCAGAGCCCTTTCATTGCTGTGGTCAGAACACCTGGACTTTTTATTTATTAAATATACAGTATTTTATTGATTTTCCCTTTCAAGTACAATCAGTTCAGTCATAAATTCTTATTATGGTTTCAAATGCCTTCTTATATGTCTAGTATAAGCCATCTATATCCCTGCCCCCCGATCCGTCCCTTCCATAATTAGATAATACAAATAACTGTGAAATAATCAGTGCATAAAAACAGGGGTGATAAACAAATTTAAATAAAGAGTAATCACTGCAAATAATGCAATTACACCCATTAAGTAATAAGACTGGACAACTAAGTTTCAAGAGAACCCCATCTCTGTAGATACAGTGAAAAAGTATCTTGGGTTGATACTAATATATGTAAAATGCATAAAATCTGTGTCACTTTTCTGTACCATTCCAGTAATTATGGGATATTTTGACCAAACCAATGCCATAGAATTAACTTCTTTGAAACCATTGCAATTAGGTTGTATACTGGCAAAACGTTGACATTTTTACAGCGAAGAACATTACAGTGCCAATTTTGAGATAGTCACTGTAATCGTCCTGCTGTACACCAATGTCAGTTTTGCCAGTGTTTTAGCCCCTTTCAAATCAACAATGATTTCCTGATAGGCAAAATTTCACCTGCTGGCATTCTGCCTGTCAATGTCAGGGATTTTGACAACTTCGTTGTCGAAGCGACTTGGTGGAACCCAATTAGGATGAGGTAGTATCTCTTATCACCAGTTAAATGTTGGATGTCCCTTCCTAAAAAACTATTTTCAAATGTAAACATAGAGGAAATTCCCCATGTTAGATCCAATTTTTTAATTATTATATTCCATATTATCTGAGCTTTAGGACACTACCAGAAAATATGCATTAGTGATCCGATCCCATTAGTACACCTAATATAATTCTGTGAGTCTAAAATTACCCACCTATATAGTTGTTCAGGTGTATTATAAACTGCATGTAAGATTTTAAATTGTGTATATTTGTAACCATCAGATGGTATATATTGATGGGCATTTTACCATATGTGGTTCCACTGATCCTCGGAAATAGGTTGGAGTAAAGACTTTGACCAGTAATTGTTAACTCTTTTTTGTGTATTTGATTTTTCTAATTGAATTCTTTTATAAATTTTTGATATGACCCTATGATGTAAATCTAATTTCTCTAAAGTTCCTAGAAAATAAGTTGTTCTATTCTGGGGGTTCCCCAATTTGAATATAATAGATATTTAACCTGGAAATAAGACAACTAGTCTTTCTTTTTTAAATTATATGTTTGTGAAAGATTAACAAATGAGATCCATTTGTTTTCTGAAATAAACTAATTTGGAGTAATAATCCCTTTGCTCAACCAGATTAGATTGTTTAATATGGTGGAGGTCCTGTGGTGGTGGTACCCGGGTGGCTGCCGGGGTGTCTGGGATTCAGGTGGTGAGGACAAGGAGACACACTGGGGTTAAATCAGAACTGGAAGGGTGTTGCTATGTTTATTTCCCATACCCAAGGGTTCCACGATGGACTGTGGCAGCTAGCCAGTCCAGCTGCCTCACCTCATCATCCTACTCGGGTTGTGTTATGCAATGCCTGGTCGATAAGGAACAAGACTACCATAATGGAGGACTTGATATACTCGGTTGACCTGGCTTGTATCATGGAAACCTGGCTGGAGGAAAATGCTGCCCCCATTTCGGAGACGGCAGTGCCGGCCAGGTACTCTGTGATACACAACAAGAGGGAGGATTGTGTGTGGGGGGGTAATCATTTGTTTTAAAACCAGCCTGAATCTCAAGTGTTACCTGTAGGTCATATGACATCTTTTGAGTGTGTGGCCTCTCAAGGTGGTGTGGGGGCAGGTGTCAGGGTCCTTGTGCTCTATCGCCCCCCAGATGTGGATAGGGACTTTTTGTAGAAGGCTGAAGAGCTCAACACTGGCCTGGATTTGGAGTCCCCCTGGTGGTTAATTCTGGGGGACTTCAATGCCTGGGTTGACGACGGGCTCTCGAGTTTTGGGAATGATCTCCTGGTGAGCATGGGGTCCTTGAGCCTGTCACAAAAGGTAACAACAGCTACGCATTCAGGTGGCCACACACTGGATTTAGTTTTCTCTTTAGGGTTAGATGTGATTGACCTCAGTGTGGATCCTGCATTTTGGTCAGATCATAGCACTGTGGGGTTCACGCTGGAGGGAATCCCCCTAGATAGTCCTGTCCCTGTGGAGATGATCTGGTACCACCCGTCGAGAGGAGTTTCCTTGATGGGACTATCAGCAGTGCTGGACATATTGAGTGTGGAGGTGGCTTGTGCGGTTGGAGTGGGGGAAGCAGTGGCAGTCTATAATGGGTCTGTTACTGCGGACTTTGGTTCCATCACACCCATCTGTGTCCATCCCTTTTCTACTTATCAGAGACCTCCTTGATATGATGAGGATCTCTGGGGCTTAAAGATGAAGGAGCAGAGGTCAGAGAGATGCTGGAGGAGATATGGCCTGCTGGAGGACAAATTGTCCCTCAAGTTGCATTATGTTGAATATCAGTGAGCAATTTCCCATAAAAAGGCAGAATATTTGTCTAGGGAAATTGCTTCAGTGAGGAACAGATGGGCTCAGCTCTTCCGCACAGTGAACGGGCTATTACATCCTGCCTGTCTCTGTGTCAGGGGAGCAGGTTCTAGCACCAGGTGTGAGGAGCTGTCTGTATTCTTCGCCAACAAGGTGTCCTCTATTAGGGATGGGGTCTCCTCAAGTACCTCACGAAGGGGATGCAGGATCCAGTCTGAAATGTGTCGAAACACTCCTCCTGTCTGGGATGAGTTTGAGCTGGTTGGGGTGGAGGAGGTGGTGGAAATAATCTCGAAGCTGCGACCATCCTATTGTGAGCGGGACCCTGGTCCGATCCAACTTTTGGTTGGATGTTTGGACCTGACTGGTCCTGTGATTGCTGGGGTTGTCTGGAGTTACTTGAGAAGTGGAGTCTTCCCATTGGCTTTGAAAGGGGCCTTGGTTAGACCCCTTTTGAAGAAATCCTCTTTGGACCAGGACTGCCTAAGCAATTACAGGGCATTCTCAAACCTCCCATTTTTAGGGAAGGTTATAGAAAAGGTGGTGGCCATGCAGCTTGAGAGGCATCTTGCTTCTTCCTCCACCTGTGAGCCTTTCCAGTCTGGGTTTCATGCGGGGCATAGTACAGAGACCACCCCAGTGAGGGTGCTTAAGGATCTCCTGATGGTGAGGAACAGGAGAGACCATACCATCTTGGTCCTCCTGGACCTCTCTGTGGCATTTGACACTGTGGACCATTAGGTGTTACTTGACCACCTGCGGTTTTGCTGTGGCCAGTCTGGTAATGTCATCAACTAGTTCAGGTCATACCTGACAGGCAGAGTGCAAAGGATGATGATGGGGTTAACTTCATCTAACCCAAAGCCTCTGAGCTGTGGGGTTCCGCAGGGTTCAGTCTTGTCACCCTTGCTGTTCACGGTGTACATGCTGCCGTTGGGGGACATTAAAAGGTAGTACGGGTTGGGTTTTCACTGTTATGCAGATGATACCCAGCTGTACTTGTCCTGTGCACCTGATAACCAGGTGTTGGCCTCTGTATTTAACTGCTGCCTTGAGGAGATCCAGTCATGGATTACTCAAAACTGGCTTAGACTTAACCCAGACAAGACAGAGGTACTGTTTGTGGATCCGGTTCACCAGGGTGGAGGGGGGTGAGGGATTACCCCCTGGCTTAGTGTTAGGGGGTGTTCCCCTTGTCCCATCTAGACAGGTGAATGATTTAGGCATGATCCTGAACAATGGTTTGAAGCTTGATGCTCAAGTGTCAGCCGTTGTCAGGAGTGGATTTTACCATCTCCGGAATATCACCTGAATCTGAGCGCTGATCCCGCCTGAGGTCCTGACCATGCTGGTGCTTATGTTCATCATTTCCAGGCTGGACTACTGTAATGCCCTGTACCTAGGGTTATCTGGAGGCAACCTACACAGGCTGCAGCTGGTGCAGAATGCGGTGGCAAGGTTATTGACTGGGGTGAGATGGTACGAGCATATCCTCCATGGACTGCACTGGCTACTGGTCAGGTGGTGGATTGTCTTCAAGGTAGGGCTCCTGACCTACAAGATCCTACACAAAAGGGGACCTGTCTATCTGCAAGAGCTCCCTGTCTCCTACCATCTGCCCCAGGCACTCCGTTCTGCTGGGAGAGGCCTCCTTGAAGTTCCCAGAGTTAGGTTGCAGCACTCTGGGAACAGGGCATTCTCAGTGGTGGCATCTACCCTGTGGAACTCCCTTTCTGGTTATCAAAGGGAGGCTCCCTTGGTAGAAGCCTTTAAAAAGGGGTTAAAGACATACTTGTTCCAACAGGCTTTCACTGACTGACTGATTGATTAATGGGTTTTAGGGGATGGAGTCATTTTAAATCTGTTTTAATGATGCATTGTTGTTTATATGTGTTGATGCTTTTTTTATTGTACAGCACCCAGAGTCCCTGGAGTTGGGAACTTTTATAAATAAAATATCTATCTATCTGTCTGTCTGTCTGTCTGTCTATCTATCTATTTATCTATCTATCTATCTATCTATCTAATACTTTCCCTATATCTTGAAATTTGGATTGAACCATAATGGTTGTTCCCATGCAATAGTAAAATCTACCCCATATATTTTTTGAATTGACTTAACATTAACAGAGAAATGTCAATAGGTGTATTTCTCACCAAATTAGGTAAGGTTTTATAGTTAATATATAATAAGGCCTTAAGAGTGATCCTGTGTGAATTACATATTTCATGTTCTAGGTTAAGCCATTGGGGAAGAAAAGGTATTGCACCTGTGTATTTCTCACATGAGAATCATCTTATATATTTAGCTAACTCTGTAGCATGGTAATAGGCAGAGAAATCCAGCACCCCAGCCCTCCTTTTATTTTTGGGATTGTCAATTGAGGGGAGCATAATCAAGGTTTACAGCTTTGCCAAATAAATTTGGAAAGAAGTCTTTGTAAATCTTTAAATCAGCTTGTCGATAATTTAATAAATAACATTACCATTGGGTACAACATTTTTGGTAAGAGGGTCATGTTTATCAAGTTAATCTTACCTCAGGGAGATATAGGTAATTTTTGCCACCTTTCTAAATCCACTGCAATGGTACGTATTAGTTCTATAAAATTACTATAAGGCATTCTGTTTGCAGAAGTACTGACTTTTGTACCTAAATGTATTAAATTGTTAGTTAGCCATTTAAATTGCCATTCTATAAAGTCAGCTTTCCTAACATAATGACTTAATGGTGATATCTGTATCGTTCCTATATTAAGATGGTAATGTGAGATTAACCCAAATACAATGTATAACTATTGTTCTTTTTAGGAAAACTTTACTGTTTACTCTTTGTATGCCATATGTAGATGGTTTTTGTAGTTCTGTTTTGTGGTGCTTGTGTTTAACTTACAATTTTAGCATGTCTTTAATCCGGGTGGGTTTTGCTTTTCAGTAACTGCATTTTTATACACATTGTGACAATCATAATAGGATTTAGGAGCCCTCTGCTCAAGTAGCTGTTATCTTATGTCTAAGACATTTTAGTTTATACACAGTGCACTCCTTTGCATGTTGTTCTGCACCAAGCACATCTGACCTTTAGGCCCTCTCAGCTGAAGATGAAATAGTACTATTAAGCTTCTCTGACATTTTCTTCTGTTATTTTTTTAAATGAGTATTTTGAACCAATAGGGATTTTTTCTTGGGGGGAGGTTCTGCATGATCTGGGTGTTAAAGGTATGGGATGTTCTCAATAACTGTCATTAAGCTTCTGAGGAAGGACTTGTTGGTCCAAAAGCTTAAGCACTTTGTTCTTTTTGCTACATCTGTGTTGGTCCAATAAAAGGTATCAAATCATTTGCTTCTGGATCTAGACTTTATCAAGGCATTTGACATAGTCCCATACAAAAGATTAATAAACAAGTTAGCCAGCCTGGAAGTGGGTACCAGGGTTGTAGCCTGAATAAAACATTGGCTGGACAACAGGACACAGAGGGTAATAGTAAATGGAGTCCACTCCAAAGAAAGGGGGGTTACTAGTGGAGTACCACAGTGTTCAGTACTGGAACCGGTCCTCTTTAATGTCTGTATAGGTGACAATGCAGAGGAACTGGAAGGGAAAGTATGTCTCTTTGCAGATGACACAAAGATTTGCAACAGGGTTGATACACAAGGGGGAGTGGAAAGGATGAGAAGGGAATTTGCAAGGTTGAAGGAATGGTCAAAAGTATAGCAGCTTAAATTCAATGCAAAGAAGTACAAAGTAATGCACCTGGGAAACAAAAACCCAGGGGAAGAGTACACAATGTGGGGGGAGGTACTAACAACAACAAAAATTCAAAGGGACCAGGAGTAATCATATCAGATGACCTAAAGCTAGGCAAACAATCTGAGAAGGCAGTAAGGAGGGCTGGGAGGATACTGGGATGCATAGGGAGAGGCATCACCTGTAGAAAACAAAACATTGTTATCCCTCTGTACAGACAGTTGGTGAGATCCCACTTGGAATACTGCATGCAATTCTGGAGACCCCATCTCTGCAAGGACATAGACAGGATGGAGGCAGTCCAGAGGAGGGCAACTAAAATGGTGCAGGGTCTGCACCAGAAGCCATATGAAGGGAGACTAAAGAAGCTTAATATGTATACCCTCGAGGAAAGGAGGGAGAGGGGAGACATGATAGAAATCTTTAAGTACCTCAAGGGAATCAACAAAGTCCAAGAAGGTAGCATCTTTCAGAAAAAGAGATGTGCAAGAACAAGGGGGCACAATTTGAAGATAGAGGGGAGACAGCTCAGGGGCAACGTGAGGAAGTATTTTTTCACAGAGAGGGTGGTGGGTGCATGGAATGGCCTACCTGAGGAGGCTGTGGGGCAAAAAACACTGTGGGAATTCAAGAATGTATGGGACAGACATAAAGCAATTCTAGTTGGGGTTGGTAGAAGTAAGTAGGCTGTTGGTTAACTAGAATCTGCAGCTTATCCTATAGGTAGGGAAATGGTCAGACTGGGTGGGCCAAGTGGTCCTTATCTGCCATCAAAGTCTATGTTTCTGTGTAAGCAGTGTACACTGAGTAACATTTAACATAGCAGAAGTAAACAACAAGTAGGACTAAACAAAATAACATAATAAGTCTGGCTATGTCTGACTAATACAGAAAAAACTCGGGCATAAGGTCAAGTGCTAGAATACTGGAGTATTCAAGCAAACCTTAGTCTGTATTGAGACTTGGAACAATGAACCAGAAATTGAAGTGACCAGATGAGAAATATAGGCAGAGGAGAGAAGGGGTATGGAGGGAGCTGCAGGGAATGATAGAGTAGATTGTTTTTGTTACAGGGTGAAGGGGAGCAAGACAGGTAGACTGCAGAGGTTAGTTACAGGTGTAACTTACAAAAGGGAGTTATGTAGGGCAGAAAGGAAGGAGATGGGGATGTGGAGGGAGTTGATAAAGTAAGATAGAGTAGTAGTTTTAATTACGGAGTAAAGAGGAGAAAGACAGGGTAGACTGCAAGGGCTCGCTGCAGGTGCAGTTTACAGAGAGGAAATTATGTAGGGCAGGAGAGATGGAGAATGAATTGTGAATCTGAAGAGGAAGTGCATTCCACAGTTTAGGGAAGCCGTGCGAGAAGGCAGCCTGGCCAGCAGCAGTGGACCGATGAGGGACGACCATAGTGCAGGTGTCGTATGATCCTAGGGAATGGGCAGGAGGAGGGAGGATGGATAACAAGGAAGAGAGATAGGATGGAAGAGCTCCAAACCAAAATTTGGAGGTGAATTTTACACAGTGGAGGAGGCATCTATTTTATAATAAGGGAAAAGACAGAGAGTCATAGAGATTACAGTGATGAGTGGGGGGGGGGAGTTGAGAGCAAAGTGTGCGTAGGAGTTGAAGAAGGTATCCAATCTGGTTAAGGAAGTCTTGGAAGCAGAATGAAGACTACATCACAGTAGTCAAAGATAGGGAGGATCATCTTCTGGACAAGTTCATGCCTAGCCAGTAGAAGAAGGCAACTAAAGTTCCTGTATACATCACAAAGCTTGGGCCACAGCTTTTTCAGGATGGCGTCCACATGACCAGAGAAGCTGAGGTGTTGGTCAAGCCAAACTCCAAGGTATTTGAAAGAGGAATCCACTAGGATTATCACATCTAGGGTGTAGAATGAGGGCAAGGAAGGGAGCCAAGAGAGTCTCTGTCTAGTGCTAAAGGTCATGGAGACTATCTTCTTGTCATTAAGGGAAAGTTGATGGGAGCAAAACCAGTGCTGAACTTTATTGAACTCATGCTGTAGTCTGGTTGCCACATCAGCAGGGGACTGGCCAGAGGTGTAGAGGACCATGTCATCAGCATAAATATGGATTGAGGTGGATGTATAGACAGATGGCAGATCATCTGGAAAGATGGAGAATAATAAGGGACCCAACATGGACCCCTAAGGGACACCTGTGTTGATAGGGAGAGGGGGAGAGGTGGTTTCAGTGATTCTGATTGACTGGGGCCTACCTACTAGATAGGCTCTGAACCAGTTGGTAGCAGAGTCAGTTAAACCCATTAAGAAGAGGGTATCTAAAAAGAGGGTGTGGGAGACTCCATCAAAAGTGTTGGCTAGGTCAACAAAAATTGCAGATGTGATAAGACCATTGTCCATCCCTGAGAGGATGGAGTCAGTGAACCTAATCAGAGAGGTAGTGGTGGAATTTTTTTTCTGAAACCCAGAATGGAAAACTGTGAAGAAGTTGGAATTATAGGGGTAAGTAGAGAACTGAGAGAAGATCAGATTCTCCTGCAGCTTAGCAGGATAAGTAGGAGAGATATAGGATGATAGTTCCCAGGTGAGGAAGGATCACCACCCTTAGGTAGGGGAATAACAATGGCGTGCTTCCAAGTCACTGGGATGGATGCCATAGTGAAAGAGAGGATATGAAAGACAGACAGTGGAGTGGAGATAGCTTTAGAAGAGAGATATAGTAGCTTAGGGTCCAAGCCATCAGGTGAGTTACCTTTGGTAGGGTTGAGTGCAAGCAAGGCATCCAGGGTGTCTGAAAGGGAATTTTCTGAGAATGAGAAATGCTTTTGCCAAGAGGGATAGTTGGGTGAGGAGGAGGTGAGTTCAGGTGGGGGGGAGGTAGGGAAGATAGCAGAACAGAGGCACATGAGGTGAAATAGGAATTCAATTCGGCAGCGACACTAAGGCAGTCAGTAATTAGAGAAATGTTGATATTTAGGAGAGGGGTAGGAGGAGAGGAAGTGGGGGAGAGAGGGAGTGGATAACCTTCCAGAATTTGGAGGGGTTATTAATGTTAGACTGAAAAATATAGCTAAAATAATCAGTCTTGGTCATGTGAGTAATTTTAGTGTACTTGTGTAAGGATCGATATGCATCATAGTGTTGTGGGAGCTTTGTAGCTTCATGAATTTTCCAAGCTTGATCACGAGCCCTTTGACATGCCAAGAGTTCTGGGGTGATCCATGGAAGGTGGTTCCCTCTGACTCTGGTGTACCAAACAGAGGCTAACGCCCTGATCAAGATTTTAACATCAATTTAATAAAGAAATAGGCCTACAGTTGTCCACCCTTTTAGGATATTTACCAATCTTAGCTAATACTGAGATAAAGGCATCTTGTAGAAAAGGATTAAGAGATCCTTGCTGATACGCCTCTTCTCATACCCTTAATAAAATAGGTACAGTAAGACTTCTTGGGCAAATGCTTTATAAAACTTGACAGTCAGTCCATCAGGACCTGGCACCTTATCATTTGCCATTTGCTGCAATGTTTGTTGTAGTTCTAATAAAACAAGAGGTTTTGTTTAAAATTCCTTTTCTTTTAAAGCTAATTAAGGTAAGGAACATTTATTGAAATACTTATCTATTAACCTTAGATCAGTATTCTTATCACCAATCCCAAATAAAGTTTTATAAAACAATTTAAATTCTTCTGCAGTGTCTCTTGACTGAGAGATAAATTGCTGAGTGTCATTTTGGATATGTGTTTTACTGTGCGTGAAGCTTATTGTTGCTTGATGCACCACACCAATAATTTCCCAGCATTTTCTCCCATAGACATGTATTTGGACTTAGATCTCAGTATCATCACATCAGCCTGTGATCTATTAAGCTCATGATAGCGTTCTGGAGCAGCTGTCAACTCTGAGGTTATTTGTTCTGAGTATTGCATTGCTAATTGTGATTCCAGGGATTTTGTGAGTTGGAGAAGTTACTGTGATTTATATTGTTTTCCTTTTTTATATTTAGAAGCTATTCCAATAATTTCTCCTCTATCTGCACATTTATAGACTAACCATCCAGTTATTAGCTTATCTACTGAGGCTATATTTTCAGTAAAAGAACAGTGAGCAACATTTTAGGTTAGTAATTTGTAGTGTGCTATTTAAAAGACTGTCATTCATTTTCCATATTTTATCACTTTGTAAATTTAAATCCAGTTGTAGTTTTAATAAGTCTGGGGAATGATCTGAAATGACTGTTGCTAAAATTTCAGCTTGTATCAAACCAGCTAATAAACTGTGACTAATTAGAAAAAGGGCAATCCTAAAATGGGTTTTGTGGGGATTAGTGTAGAAGGTATATTTTTTTCTGAAGGGGTACAACGTTCTCCAAGGATCCACCAGAGCATGGATATCAATTATTTCATATAAAGCTTGTTGATTAGAAGGTAATGTAAAGGTGGAGGGTCTGGATTTGTCCATTTTCACATCTAAAATAATATTCCAGTCTCCTGCTATAGTACAAGGAACAATTGGCCATTTACATAAATGTAAATAAAATGCTATGAACATCTGCAATTCATCTTTATTAGGTCCATAGAAAGAAGCTAATATTACTTCCACTCTTTCCATTATAGCATAAATTACAATATACAGTATCTTGAATTTGGATCTGTGATTGTCTGCATAGCCTTGAAATCAATTCTGATTTTAATCAAAATAGCTACAACTGATCTTTTTCTTTCAGTACTTACCCCAAATACTTGTCCCACCCAGAGACGTCTTAAATAATTCACATCAGCTGTACGTAAATGAGTCTCCTTTAAGAATACCACAGCTGGGTTGAATTTAAGATGTGTCAGAATTTTTGTTATTTTTAAAGGGGAATTTGCATCTTTTACATTCCATGTTATAATAGTATGACACATGTTATTCTTTTAACTTCTTTAAAAAGGAAGAGGAAAAAAACAAGCTTTGACATTACCACAAAATATTGCAGATCAACAATGTAATTAATAAGCTGAAAAACATTGTATTTATTTGTAATATGTTAACAGCAAGAACTTTTTTCACCCCGGTTATTAGATAAAATAAAAAAGAAATAGATGTAATAATTGTTATATATACTGTTGTAACCTGAGATCTGATTTTATGGAAGGGAAACCCCACTTTTTCCTCTCTGTAAACCCTATCTAAACCTAACACATTATCAACAACACTAATATAAAATAACCCCCCCCCACTTTGTGACCGTGCCAGTGTTACATGAATAGGCCACAAGGAAAAAACAGAGCAAACCACCTATTATCAACAAGGATTATTGACTTCCCCTATCATATCCTATTCTTAAACTTTTTCGTGTTCGGAGGTCTTAATCTTTAAAAATAAATGTGAGCTTCTTCACCTACTCTTTCTTACAAACTTAACTAGTTAGAGCTACCAATGAAAACTTATTTTAAAAGGTAGTACTTATCATATTCAAACACACCAACTAATCTATTATATTGTACAAATTAAATTAGGAGCTTTCTGAAATTATACTTAACTTCTCGAAATATTACATCTCTGCTAAATGAAAGTGGAGAAGCACTAATGACAAATGAACCTGTCCTGTAATATATTCACTTTCCCCTTAGACATAAAGGATTTAAATAAATGATTAATATTTAACATCGGCAGTAATAAGTATCCAATGTAATTAATTCCCCCGATTCACCTATTCCCACTAGATTCTTAGGAAAAAATAATATATTATAAATGTTGACTTGAGCCGAATTGTATCAAAATTGACAATGAAAAATAATTTTACGTTGCTCCCAAAATATTTGAAATAAAATAGTTCTATTTCCTTATTGGGCACAAAGACTTTGTACCAAAAAATTAAATTTTCTAATGATCCAGATCTTCAATAATTAAATTGACTTTTGTATTTTGTCTTTAAAGAAATGTAGACCCAAAAGCATCTTGCCAAAATGAATTATTCTGTGTTAAAAGTCCACATTAGGTACAAAAAATATCTCCTGAAATAGCCAATCAGGCATGTAAGAAAATAAAAATTGCATAGATTAATATAGTCCCTAAGTAGCTCACCATTTTTTAATCCTACAATCGGAGCATTGTAAATCTCTATTAGACTTATTTATAACAATCAATCAGGTCGTCTCAGCAAAACTTTTTGCCTATTTTACATTGCAGTCAGCTTCGGTTTTGTTAATAGATACAACAACATCTCCTTGTAATCATAACTTTAAGAGACTAAGAGCATCAAAATTCCACATCAGTGCTGCACTCTTTTAACTAGTTTAACAAACCAAAAGTGTAGAGTTTGATTATTATAAGCAGTAATAGAAATCTATATCAACATTATTACTGAACTGTAAGATTCAGAGATCACGGCTTCAGGGATTGTAACAAATCAAGTACCACCTTGATGTAGTCCTTCAGTCTTGTCGATGGAGAATGCTTGCATCTTTAAAATTGCTTCATTAGTGATCGGCTAGCATTTTATTTTAGTATTGCCAATCTTTGGTTTGAGTCGGTCATAGATTCAACCCAATCGATACATAACAAATCTTCAAGCAATGCATCAAATTAATTAGAAAAAAATATATAACTCTTTCTTTTATTTTTTTTTTCCATTCCAGTGTCAGTATTAGTATTGGTTATATAAATGCATTTAAGAGGTCTCCCAAAGACTGTAACTTTCAAGATGGAGTAAAGAAAATTAAGATCACCAAGATTTTACAAGATCAGTGAGACGATTTCTAGGATAGAGTTCGGCCATTTAGAAGCATTGAAAATCTAATTAGTTCTGAGAAAGAAAGAAAAAATAGTGGAGATCATATTATTGCCATCCGATCTATATGTTTAGAGAGTTCAGCATTTATTGCACTATCTAAAATAATTTCTGATTAGCCCGCTGTTTTGTTCATCTTGCAATCAGGACAATTGCGGATCTCCACTGGTGGCATTTGCAGCTGACGAATGAGCACTGAATTATATTGGTCAGACAATCCCAGCAAAACAACTTCTCTCCGTTCTGCACCATCTGTTTCAGTTTTATTAATGAGCATAGCAGGTCTTTCTAGAATCATAACTTACTGGACCTCGGAACATAGATGTCATAGCCCTTACAGACATACCTCTCAACCTTTCTTCACCAAAATGTGTGACAAGATGTGTGACAAATGACCAAAATGTGCGACATATCATCAAACATGGTGCTGCAAACTCAGAACAAAATGGCTATCGTGCACTAATGTTCTTAATGTTTGCTGATAACTGAACATAATAGAGTATTATGAATTTCTGTTTTAAAGTATTAGTGGTAAATGTGGAATATCACCTTCCCCATGTGGGACAAAGAATTTCTGAGGGGAAAATGAGTGACGTACATCATAATGTGTGACAGTTGAGAGGTATGTTTACAGATCACAGCATAACAATACCTTCTCGATGTAGCACCTCGATCATGCAAAGAGAAAGTACTTGTGCAGTTAGAATTATACCAAGAATGGTCTACTGATATTTTATTGCAACATTTTCAGTCCTGGGTTCATTTTGGCTATAAATTTTGGTCAGATCCATACTCTACTATCACACCATCAACAGATCAGAATAGCCAGGAAATATCCAGTACCTCTCTTATTCCTTATTTCCTTTCCCTTTTTCTTTTCCAATGCTGGTATTAGTATTGAATATATTCATTCTCATAGTGTGTCTCTCCAGGGTTATAGCTCTCAGACAAGGGAAGGTAGACCAAGATCGCCATGGTTCCACCAAATCTATAGGACAATCTCTCAGACAAAGTTTAACAGTTTAAAAATATTGAAAAGTAAGTCACTTCAGAAAAATATTAGTGGTCTTACCATTACCATACTGTTCCATAGATTCAGAAGTTGTAGCTTTCAAAGGCTGTTTTTTAAATAAGTTTGGTAACAGAGTGGGTATTTGTTGTTGGGCTGAAACCACAGATGAAAAGGAAAATGTTCCGTGCGGCAAAAAGATTACCAGCTTTGCAGGGGATTGAACTTTAAATTTAATTCTGCTTTTATGTAGCATCTTTTTAATGTCAGAGTATGCTCTCTGTTTTTACCTTACCGGTTGGCAGACGTCAGTGAAGATACAAAATATGTTTTGTAGCCAATATAGGGATGCTTGGGCTCTCGCCACTCATTGGATCGTTATTTTGTCTTGAAAATTTAACAGTTTGTAAATTATAGCTCTGGGTCTCTCTTCAGGCTTTGGTTTGGGTCTGAGAGCCCTCTGCACTCTCTCAATCAGATACATTTGTCCTGAACCTGGAGGTCCAGCAATCTGACAAAACAATGCATTTATAAATGTAATGATATTCGGGTGGTCCACTCCTTTTGACACACCACAATCTGTAAATTTTTTCTATAACACTTATTTTCAAGGTCATCATTTTTTTCTTCCATTGTCTGCATTTTCTTCCGTAGTGAGATAATTTATCTGTCTTCTTTTTGGATTGTATCTTCAAGTGAGATGATTCTTGTTTCTGTGTCATTGACCCAATCATACCTCTCAACCTCTCAGCATTAAAAATCATAGCACTGGCATTCAAAAATCATAGCAAAGGGCCAGAATGTGTAGCACTTTCTTATTTTAAACAATATTATGTTTACAGATAGTGGGCCCCATATAGTTAGTGATAAGGAATGTTTCTATCAACTTAATTCAATGATTTAATAGCTTGTGTGCCCAAAAATACCTCTAACATTATGAGGAACATCAGTAAACCTGTGAGGAGCAAAGGTAAATTTGAGTGTGAAAATTATAGCCCTATGCGGAATTCATAGCAGTTGAGAGGTATGGACCCGTTGCGTTAAGGAATCTACTGAAGATTTGATCAACTTAACATCGGAAACTAGTTCCGTAAGTATAGCTTTTATAGAATTCAATTCTGACATACATGTTTCATGCTCCTGTGTAGTATCTTTTCTACTTGAAGAGGAATTAACATTTGAGTCAACTTTATTGCACTTCAAAGGTTTCTGTTGTTCAGGGCTTTGAAATACTGCTGTCCAAGCTCCATTTTTAAAGAGTCTTGTTCTGCCATTTGTATTTGTTTTTTCACCAACCTGCCCAGATATATTAGTCCAATAATTGTCTTAACATAATGTTGAGTTGATTTGGGGAGTAATTAGAATTTGCTGAGATTTTAAAGTTATAGGTGGTTTGCCAGAGTGTTCTTAACTTGCTGCCATTTTTGCAGCCGCTCAACCAGAAGTTGAAATAGCTATACTGATAGAAACATAGCCAGGCCAATGTGACCCGTACACCAAGAAGACTCCTCATAAGCCATTGGTGAAGGAACATCAGTTTGAGGGATCCACATTGGTAACTATCTCTCTTTTATCAGTATATGTAATTGTTGAAGATATTACACTGTGTTTCCTTATTACTAAGTTGAGACAGTTTATAGTTTATAGTTTGAGATATTTTTTGTAATAAAGACAGAGAAAGATTACGGGAGGTATTGGTGTGGTTTTTCAGTGTGGTTCTTGTACCCTTCTAAGGTATAACCAGGAACCCAAAATCCTAGAACATAACAGAACAAGCAGGCTCAGTTCTTCAACACTGTAGACAAACTAATAAATCCAGTCTCTACAGTCTTGTAGAGCTGTCTCTCATGAAAAATGCAAGGAGTTCAACCAGTTCTTTTTGAACAAGGTGTCTGTCTTTGAGGCTGAGATGTCCCCAAGAGCAGCCTGTCATCAGCTGACAGTGTCCATTCTCTGTGAGCTTAGGCTGCCCATCTCTGTGGGATGAATTTGAGACAGTTTCAGTGGATGACATCTCCTGAGTGCGGGCTGGTTTGTGACTCACTTTCTGGGCATTGCACCCTGGGCCATCCAGACTTTGTTTGGAGCACTGGGATTCATTCGGTACAATTGTGGTTAAGATTGTTAGGCATTCCTTTCAAAAGGGTGTATTTCCATTTGCCCTTTAAAAGGTTTTGGTAACACCTCTCCTCAAGAAGGCTTCTTTGGAGCCTAATGATCTCTCCAATCACAGACCATCTCGATCCTTCCTTTCCTTGGGAAGTTGATTGAGAATGTGGTGGTGGCATTGCAACTGGTACTGCACCTGGAAAGATATGATGTCTATGACCCCTTATCCAGTTTCAGTCCTTGCCATAGTATGGAAATTGCCCTAGTCCAGGTGCACCATGATCTTCTTTTAGCTATGGATAATGGACATTGTTATATCCTCATCCTTCTTGACCTGTCATCAACATTTGACACTGTGGAGCATGGGGCCCACCTGGATCACCTTAGGTGTTATTCAGGACTCTCAGGTACCATCTTGTGGTGGTTTAAGTCCAACATAACTGTCAGAATGTGGCAAGTGGTTCTTGGCCCCTTTACATCGAGCAGTGCTGTGGTGTGCCTCAGGGTCAATTCTGGCACCAATGTTATTCACAGTGTACATGCTGCCATTGGGGGAGAGCATCCAATGCTACAGCTTGGTGTTTCACTGTCATGCAGATGACACCCAGCTGTATGTGTTTTGTGCCCTGATGATGGGATGGCTCTCAATTAACTGAGCAAGTGTCTTAAAAAAAATCCAAGACTCAATGGTAGCCAGCTGGATTAGAAGCTCAATCCATCTAAAACAGAAGTGTTTTTGGTGGAATCTGGCCATTCTGATTCTAAGATGGCTACTAGAAATACAGCCCTTCCTTTGTTAAATGATGTGATCCTTTATGCTACAGATAGAGTGAAAAATCTGGGGGTCATTATGGACTCCAAGCTGACTGTGAAATTCCAGGTGTCAGCTGTCATTCACAGTGGCTATTATCATCTTTGTAATATTGCCAGGATTGAGCCCTAGTTTGAGCCAGCTGACCTGGCAACATTAGAGCATGCCTTGATCTCATCTAGGCTGGACTACTGTAATGTTCTCTACCTGGGGCTGTCTATGAGATTTATGTGCCACCTGCAACTGGTTCAGAATGCTGTGGCATAGCTGGTTGCTGGGACATCTTCACCTGAGCATATCACACCAGTTCTCCTTGCTCTCCACTAGCTTCCTGTCAGATAGCATATCAGTTTAAAGGTTTGCTTATTGGCATACAAGGCCCTACATAGTCTTGGTCCAGGCTACCTGCAAGACTTCCTGATGCCATACACTCCTGGTTGTACCCTCCAGTCAGTGGGGGCAGACATTCTCACCATTTTTAGGTCATGCATAAACTCCTTGGGTGATAGGGCATTCTGTGTGGCTGCTCCAATCCTTTGGGATGCTCTTCCCTGAGAGGTAAGAGGTGCCTCTTCACTGGCTGTTTTTAAAAAAAACTTTGAAAACTCAATTTTTAATCTATGATATCACCTGGATTCTTGATTGTTAACTGTTGTCAGTTTTAGTTATTTATTGTTTTATTGATCTGTACTGTAACGTGCTCAGAGCCCTAGGGATTGAGCACCATATAAATAAAATTGACATTGAAATTGACATCCCTGTCCTGCACCATGACACTGGTATGCAACAGGTGTACTGGCTGTACTGCCATGCCTCCCCCCATGGCTGATGTGTTGGGAAGTGCACAGAGCATGGAAGGGCAAGTCAAGGGTGACTTTGTGGCACTGTGGAAGGCATCATGTACACCTGGGACACACTTATGCCCTGACAGGCATTGCTCCAGTGCCTGTCATGATGACATGGCAGGGCTTGCAAAGGCTGGCCCCTCCACACTAGTGTTGGGCAGCACATGTCAACCCCTGCTGCAGAGCTCAATGTCCAAGCATCCAGTCAGTGTGATGGCAGGCCCATCTAGTGTTCATGGATGAGCAGTACCCACCACAGTAGTGCCCACTATGGCCTCACTCCACAACCAGTCTGAGTGTGACTATTTGTGCTGGTATCCTTTTGTTGGTTGTGCCTTGGAACCACTGATGGGTGCCCACCTGACCCCATGGTGCCATCCACACATGGATGAATGTCTCTGCAGCACACATGCCACAGGGGTCAGACAACTGTACTGTCCATCTCACAGAGTGCTTACTGCCTTTCATCTATTGCAAGTACTTGGACATCATCTGCCCCTGGATTCATGCTGGTTGGAGTGACACATAACTAGGAGCCCCCTGTGGTAGCAGTGTCATTCATGGTACAGTGTGGGTACAGTACACATTGCCACAATAGGGTCGTGTTTCATGCATTGGGGTGCTGCACATCTCTATCAGTCCCCCTCGGTGCACTGGCTGACTGTTGCATGGGTCTGCTTGTGGCATCATTACGGACTTTGGCACTGGGACCCTGCTTCTACCAAACTATGGTGTGCTTTGCTACAAGCAGACATTTATTGCAGCTTGTGTCAGCTCTAGGGGCTCTTTGAAAATTGATCTCCCTGTCTTTTGCATACATGCATGGACAGCATATCAGGTATCTTTTTAACCCCAGTAAAATGGATTTAAAAAAAAAACAATACTTTAAATTATGAGTATAGGCAAGCTGTTTATTCTTTAAACAGATTTAAAATATGTAAAAGGAATTACATGGTTGAGAATCCATGTTTTTCATTATAGAATTATGCAGGAGAGCGAGTATGTTTTGAAAGAAGCAGTTTCTGAAAAATGTCCTGTGTTTTGCATATAAATAATGTGAATAACATATTGGGTATTTTTGAAAGTGCCAGTAAAAAGGATTTAAAAACAGTACTTGAATTATGACTACAAGCAAAAGTATGTTCCTGGTCACCTCATGATTACAGATATATGGATAAGTGAGGACATCAAAGCCATTTAGTGCATATGACAGATAAATTAGAAATACTAAAAATATATGCATAAAAACTTTAAAGGAAGAGATTTTGTAGTAAATGTATTTATAAGCAGTGATTAATAAGTTCTCTTTGAATTTATTTCAGTGAATACAATATAACCATACAGAAAAGTGTAAATACATTCATGAAGTGCAGGAGAAGTGGTAAAAATTGAGAATTTATCCACTCCATTTTTTTACCACTGTAAATTAAAAATAATTTTATTATGAAAAAAGAATACAAATGAAATGCTACGTTGTAATTTATGTTATATTTTGCCACTTCCTAGATGAAGAGACAAATCGTCTGTCTTGAAACATTGGTATAATAAACTGTGGCATTGAAAAATAAAACCACTGCATAAAAAACAAACATCAAGTGGTCCAGTCTTTGTTGTTGGTGTTTTTTTTAACCATATGTATAGTAAAACATGGATAATTATTTTTCAGGGGGACACTAAAAAACAAGACTTGCAGAATTCTCAGAAAGTTGTATTGAAAGTGAAAAGGTTAAGTTGCTTATTTCTTAATATTTTTTTTATTATTATTACACTTTATTTAATAATACATGCATTTTTATTTGAAGGACATCCAAAATTACTGAATGTAAAGGAAATATTCCTGAATAGTTCAATAATATACCTGCTTTGACAGTAAATATAATTTATTCTACTCAGATTAGTCCACTGAATTTCCATGATCAATTTCTTGGATTAAAAGATTTGGGCCCCGATATTCAAAAGTTTGCGTTGGTGCTAACCTGTATTTTCCTGTGCAAACCAGGTTTTTGCTGTAGCCCAATATTCAAAAGGTGCTCTGTTGTGCCAACAAACAGATGTAGTGCCTGCACAAACCAAAAGGGGGTATGCAAATTGTGGGGAGGGGACAGGAATATCAGCGGAAGCTGATATATAGCAGATTTGTGTGGCACAAATGGGGTCTGCCTGGTCCATTTGTGCCTAGCAAATACCAGTGGAAAAAAATCCTTTTACTCTATGCAATCCTAGTAGCTGCCAGAGGTAATGCAGCCAACCAGCCAGTTGGCTGCTGGGGGAGCATACCTGCCCCTGTGATCTGTGCCCCACATCATCAGCCCATACTGTAAGACAAAAAAACCTTTGTGCTAGTCATCCCCCTTCCCCTGATCATCCATCCAACATGAAATAAAGGAATCCCAGGTGCTAGTGGTTCCCCGCTCCAGTCACCAGCCTCCAAATAGAAATAATCTTCCCTGGTGGTAGTGGTCCCCCCTCCCTTTGATCTTCAGCCCCCAAGTAGAAATAATCTTCCCTGGTAGTAGTAGCCCCCTCTGCCTTTGATTGCCAGCCTAGATGAAAAACAACCTCCCCGGCATCCTGTATCCCTCATGGCATTTGGCACCCCACACTCACCATAGTGTTATCCACAGTGCCTGGATTTAAAAAAAACTCCCTGGTGTCCAGTGGCCCTCACCCTGCAGCACTGGGCCACCTCCCACTCACCATAGCATTATCTGCTGTTCTGAAGGTACATATGGTGGCCCACACAGTCCTACTCACACCTATTTGGCTGGCTGCCATGTGTCCAGTCAAGGAGTGCACCTCTTATTTATAGGACGGGTGACTGTCCTATAAATAAGAGATGCACCCTCCCAACCAGCACGTGGCAGCTGACCAAGGAGATGTGAGGAGGGTCAAGAGCTGTTGCATGCAACACACACCATGGATAATGATATGGCAAGGGAGGTGGCTGATGCCATGGTTGGGGGGACCACTGGATGCCAGGGAGATTTTTTTATCTGGGCTTGCGAGGAAGAGGGACCACTAGCACCAGGGATTACTATTTTTTACTTGGGGGCCAGTGATCAGATGAAGGGGGGAGGTCTACTAGCACCAGAGATAACTATGGCTATCCTTGACTGGGGGGTACTGCTGCACTACCTGCCTCCACTACCCATGCAAATGGACCCATAATGGGCATGCTAATGGCTCCTTAGCACCTTGCATGCCCAATGGGCTCATTTGCATGGGAACCTTTGAAAATTACAGATAGTGCTCCAGCACTATCAACTCTCTGGGCGAACTACGGTAGCCATGTCCTGCCAACACAACCTGACTTAGCACTGCCTCGACATGGCCCTATATTCAGTCAGTTACCACCTCCCTGGGACCCCTGAGCAATTCAAAAGTGAAGCACAAACATTTGCGCCGTGCTTTGCACACAACTGAATATCAGGCCCTTGGTGTATACATCTTTAAGTTAGATCACCATTAATTTTTCCTGATGAAGTTGGTTGAACCGACAAAATATTGCAACAGTGATTAGTGGTGTGATCACGTCAATAAATTATATTGTGGAGTTGAGTATTGGTCCTCAATGTCATTGTTTAATTATTAATGGGCCTAGTAACTAAATACTCTTCATTTGGGTCTTATTACTTTGTAACAGGACTCCAATTGCTCCAGGGGCCTGATATTCAGATGCACACAAAGCACAACACAAATGTTTGTGCTGCATTTTGTATTTGCCCATGTGTCCCAGGATGGAATATTCAATTGGGCACTAATCAACTGAATATAGGGCCATGTTGGGGCAGCGCTAATTCAGGTAGCACCGCCCTGACATGGCTGTCAAAGTTGGCCCCAAGAGTCAGTAGCATTGGAGTGCTATATGTAATTTTTCAAAGGTACCCATGCAAATGAGCCCATTGGGCATGCATGGCACTGAGGGGCCATTTGCATGCCCTAATGAGACCATTTGCATGAGTAGCAGAGGCAAGTAGCACAGCACTGCCCCCCCCAGTCCATGATAGCTGGAGCTATCCCTGGTGCTAGTGGTCTCCCCCTCTGATTGCCAGCCCTGATGTTAAAATAATATTCCCTGGTGCTGGCCCCCCTTCCTCCAATCACCAGCCCAGAATGACAAAAAACCTTCCCTGATGTCCAGTGCCCCCCGCCATGGCACCAGGCACCCCCTCACTCACCTTAACATTATCTGTGGTGCCACAGGTGCATACGGTGACCGGCAAAGCTCTCCTCACACCTCCTCAGCCAGCCACAATATGTCCAGGCAGGGAGCATGTCTCTTATTTATAGGACAGGGTGACATCACCCTGTCCTATAAATAAGAGGTGCATTCCTGCCTGAACATATGATGACTGGCCGAGGAGGTGTGAGTAGGGCTGTGGCTGTCACCGTATGCACCCACAGCACCGCAGATAACACTAAGGTGAGGGGATGCCGATGCCACAGGGGGGCACTGAATGTCAGGGTGGGTTTGTTTGTAATTCTGGCCTGGTGCTCAGAGGGAAGGGGGAACCACTAGCACCAGGGAATATTATGTTCACATTGGGGCTGGCGATTGGAGGATGGTGGACGACACACACACCAGAGAATATTATTTTAATGTTGGGACTGGCAATCATAGGGAGGGGGAACCACTAGCACCATGGAATATTATTTTAACATCAGGGTTCATGATCGGAGGGAGGGGGTACCACTACCACCAGGGAACATGCATTTTTCTTTGGGACTGGTGATTGAAGGGGGGGACCACAAGCACTAGGGATTGTGTTTTTGATTTAGGAACTGACAATCGGGGGTACCATGGACCACAGGGTGGGTATGCTCCCATCTGGCCAACTAGCTGGTTGGCTGCATTACCTCTGGAAGATGGTAGTGTTGCACTGGGTAAAAGGAAGTTTTCACTGGTGGGATATATGTTGCAGAAAAGGACCCTGCAAAACTCTTTTGTGCCACACAAATCCACTGAATATCAGCTTGTGCTGATATTCCTGTCCCTGCCCTACTATTTGTATACCCCCTTTTTGGTTTGTGTGAGTGCTATAACTGTTTTCTGGTGCAACAGACCCCTTTCAATTTTGGGGTCTAGCACAAAGTCCAGCTTGCATGGTCTAACACCCCTTAGCACATGTGCAAATGTTTGAATATTGGGCCCAAGGTCTTCAATTGATTGTTAAAGCATTGCCTTCTTATATGAGGGATACCACTGAAATACTGCATTGTGCATTCTGGGAGAAGCCCAGCTTGAACCACATTGGCTACTTGTTTCCATGGCCTTAGAATCATTATATACTAACGTACCCCATGACAGTGGCCGTGAGATACTGCGTACATAGTTGGACCTGAGTACTGATTTGAGTAAGGCCAAATGGACTTCTTAGTCAGATTTTTAGAATTTGTTCTTAAATGTAACAATTTCATATTCCAGGGGCAACATTATCACCAGCTAAAGGGTACAGTGACGGGGGCCACCTTTGACCCAATTACACAAACCTTTACATATGACATTGGGAAAGGGATGTTATCTGCTCTCAATACAGATATTCATTTTTTCCAAAGATAGATTTATGGAGGTGCTTTATTGATGATGTCACAGTGGTGTGATGCGATGGCAGGGAGGAGTTGGTCCCATTCATGGATTTTTTGAATTCAATCAATCCTAATCAGCAGTTTACAGTTACTGCAGATCTTTATAGGTTTACTTTTCTGGATCTCCAAATTTACAAAAATATGGACGGTACTATAGATATGGATTTATTCCATAAACCCACAGATCGCAACACCATGCTCCACTCCTCCTACCATCCTCCCCACACCATCAGGAACATCCCAAATCCCAATTTTATTGGCTACACAGAAACTGTAATCAGTTATCTGACTTTGAAACAAGGGCAGGTGAGATGCAGTCTACATTCTTAGCAAGAGTGTACAATAGAGTGGTCATAGGTCAGGCCATGACTTTGGCAAGAGAGAAACTGAGATCAGAACTTCTTGAATACAAAAACCATAGCGAAAGTTCAGAACAGAAGTTGAATTTTTTTATCTCCAACATGATACGATCAAGGAAGGTCAAAGAAACAGTATGGAGGAATTGGCAACTACTGTCTGCAGAACTTCTTTCAGAAGGAGAAGTTACATGCCCTCCAAGAATGGTTTTTAAAAAAGGTCTAAATCTTGCAGACAAGCTTGTGCATAGCATGCAACCTATATCAATTTGTGGTGTATGGTTATTAGCACCACCTGAAGAATGCTGCTTGTGTGGCCATTGTAAGCATTTTACTAGTCTAGAGAAAACAAAAACACAACAGTAAATGCAAAAAAAACCCAATATGAAATCAGACAGTTCATTTACTGTTCCACTACAGGAATAGTTTGTGTGGCCAAATGTAGCTGTCAAGCATTTTTTATTAGTAAGTCTAGCAGTGCCTCAAAGATCAGGATGGGAGAGCACTTTAGCACCATACATAACAATAACAGAAAAAATGCCTTGGTGAAACATGTATTGGCTAGTGGTGGAGATGGTATGCATGTTTTCAAATCCTGTGAATTAGAGAAGACCACTATGGGTCAGAGTGGTGGTGACCTTGAGACACATATCCTCCAGAGAAAGGCAGTCTGGTTGTTTCAGTTGGGAGCACTAAAATATTCTGGTCTGAATAACCGGTTTAATATAATGCCATGTTTTAAATAACTTTTACACAAGTGTCCTGTCTTTCTGCCTTTTGTAGGTCCCTAGTCCTGTCAGAAAAATGATATATCATGTGACATGGTGGCTATGGCTCATAATAAACACAGAAACTTTTTGTCTGTACAAGACGCAAGATTAAGAATACTACAAGCGTGACGCTCCCATAAAATGTCCAAAGGACATTACCTCCCCTCCATGGTAGGGGATCTGCAGCAGTTTGAACTTAGCAATACTACCTTAGTAGCAGCTTTCAATTCTTTCCGCCTGATTTTCAAATTCACTTAGAATGCCGCAAACAAGCCCGTGGTGTGCTGAACATACAGTGCAGGGGGCTTGCGGCATTCTATTGACACCAATCACAATTCCCAGTCAGGTGCAGCAAATGTAAGTTAAACCAGCTCACCCCCGGCATATCTTGCACCATTTGGGAGACCCTTTTTATGGGACTTGCACCAAATATTTGGTGTAAGCTTCTGTAACTTGTGAAAACTGTCACAACTGCACCCAATGTACTAAAATTGGGTGCAGTTGTGCCAAAGGAGTTTGGTGCACTTGCCCCAAACATTGAGGATGACGCTGGGCTGGATGCAATCCCTGTATCAGCCTTTGAAAATCATGCTTTTTGTATCATAACTGCACACTGACTACATTTTTTCTCCTCTTTTTTTAATGTTAGTGAACCTGTAGCCATTTGAATATTGCAATACTACTTTAGTAGCAGCCTTCACTGCTTGTAGTATAATTGAACTTTATCTATTTAAGTCTATTACAACCACGAGCACTTTGCATTATATAAGTCAGGTTGTTACATCACTATGGCTTCCCTGAAAAAGAGTGCATGTGTGAAACAGGTTGGGGCACTTCCAGAGCACCCCAGTGTCACTGCAACTTTGCACATACTGTAAATATGTAAGCTGTTGTTTGATTTTTTGATAAATAAATCATTGCAGACAACTCTTCTAGTGGCAGTTGCTGTGTTTCTTGCTTTTCCTGCAACTAGTGTTACCTGCCTAATGTGACTGCCACTGGCTGGACTTTTAATCATCAGCCACTAGAGATTGTATCTGACTTTGAGGGTGTGTGACAGAGCAGAGTGGAAGAGTGCATTTCAAAACAGCACTCAAGCTCTGTCCAGAAACACTGATCTCTGCTCATGGGAGCTGGTAGGGAATTAAGAAGGGGTCTGAGAGAGTCTGCCAGGCTCTGTGGAGTTAAAAAACTAGGACCCTGTTTGTTGAAGTGGTAAACTACTGTTACCTGTGTAACCCCACCACAGGTGGGGCTTAACAGGTCTGCCTCCCTGCTATCTGGTCCCACCAGTCCTGGGCCCCTAGTGCCCATTGATTGCTCTTGCCAGCCCTCTAAGGCTTGTTTTTGCCCTGGGGTTGGGAGGAGCCTTGTAAATAGTTAAAATGTACCACCTGGGGTGCAGTGTGGTTAGCACTAAATGATTGGTGAAGTACTGCCATAAATCTGCATTTGCAGCCTAAGCTCTGTAATCCTGTGTGTTCTGATTCCTTGCATACCAGAAAAATGAGCAGGGGGTTCGAACATATTCAAAGGGAGCCAAAAATAGTAACATATCATATATTATTGCAGAAGTGTTTTAAGCATACTGTTGCTTTAAGAATCACCAGGACTGTTCTGTGGACGTGTTTCTGCCTACTGCAGAGTGACTTAGTGCTATGGTGCTAGCAACAAACAGGGAAGGACTCCTTTTGTGCCGAGTCTACTACCGGATAACAGTACAGATGTGCAGCTATTTGACTTTGGGATGTCTATTTACTGAAACTGCCTGGTTTGCTTGCCAGAAAGACTTTAAGCTTGGAACATAGTAAAAACTGTTTACATGGTTGCCATTTTGGTAACCCCTGACCCTGTTTTATCCAGTCAGTACTTGAGGAGCTCCAAGGACTGCTGCTATGGCTTCTGGGTAGGGGGACTGAACAATGTTCTTGGCGCCTTTAGTGTTAGACAATCTGGTGTCAAGCAAGCCTAATGCATATTAATTTTGAGGATGGACAGATCTGTTGACCAATGAAAGTTTCCATTTTTGCTCTTGGACATTGAGAGAAAGAAGCAGCTTGTACAGTTCTGTGAGAGGCGCTTAGAAAGAAGCGGGGGAGCGCAGAGTGAGAGAATAATTTGGATGTCAGCCAAAGGCTCCCACAGCCAAACTATTTAAAACTTTTCTGAGTGTTTTCCCTTCCCTGGAAAGCCAGCTTAACCACAGTGACAGCATTTGTTAAAAAGCAACTTTGCAGCATCTGAGAGAAGCCCTCAGCCTGTGGGAGAGGGTCGAACTATATGCAGCCAAGACACCAAAGTGTTTGCCTGAATTCAGAAGCTGAATCAGAGAGTGTGCCCATTGAGTTTCCTTGTCTGAAGGGAAACAGAAAGTTGGCGTGGTGTGGCCCCCACAAATTCCAGACACCTGAAAGACTGTCTGCTCCTCCAGCCCTGGGATACACCAGAGCTGCATTAAGAGGTGTCAAGAGTTTTCTGCATGTAGGAAGAAAGAGACTGTGGTAACCTGAATTTCAGAATCAGAAGTCTTGCCTGAAAAGACAGTCTGGAGAATCAGCCAGGTAGTGTCATCGCAGAACATTACCCATCTGTTTCCCCTGGGAAGATAGATACCTGGACATGTGGGGATGAACATGTGGCCCTAGTCCTCAGTTGGGCCTCAGAAGAGGGAGGGGGATGGGAAGAGGACAGCTGGAGGCAGTGGGATGGGGGTAATGGCACTCTCAGAGGGGATATGAGGGTTCTAGGGACAGGAGGCAGAGAGTCAGTGGAAGATGAGATGCAGTGGAAGGTAGTAGGTCCAGGCAAAGGAAGGTGAATGCTTAAAACTCTGGGTCAGACTTCAAACGGGGCCTCTACCAGCAGCAAAAGTGGCAGCAATGGTACTGAGCAAGCAAACAGATTTGTGCCACTCGACCCACTGGTGGAGGAGGTGCTGGGGGGAGGATGTCTGCGAGGAACATCCAAAGGACGGAGGCAGAGGGGGGAGTTGGGAGGTTTGGGAAATGGTCACACAAGAATAGAAAAGATGGTTGGTTTGGGGAAGGAACCATTGGAGGCACCCTAGAGTGAGGTCATGGGGCATCCAGGGCCCAGGGGAGGGTGCAGCGAGAGGGCCATGTTTGGACAGACAAAGAGTCAGCGTGCAAGCATACTAAGGATGGGACACTTGGGGGCCATAAATGGGATGGAGGGTAATGTACAGAGAGTAGAGGTAGAACATGGGACTTGGGGGGCACCAGTGGGGGGTGTGTGAAGAGGGACATAGGCAGGCAGAATTAGTTCTGAAGAGAAGAACTCCAGCCGTGGGGCTGCAGTGCACATCTAATCTAGAAATGGCAAGTTTGATGAGAGCAGGCAGGGAAACAGCCACTGGCAAGGCAGGGGGAGAAGCCAGAGAAAAGAACCAGAAAAACACGGTAGGGTGGGCTAATGTTAAAGGGACTGAGAGGTGGGGGGAGCCTGGAATAGAAGGGTTGGCTAGGGTAAGGAGAGCTGGCCTATCAGTACCTGGGGCAGATGAGGCAGGAGGGAAAAAGTGTTAGGGAAGGAGGGGTTGGGTGGCCAGGGATTTGCACATGACGGGGTCAACAGCCACCCAGCTGATGGGCAGTGCTGGGGAAGGGAAGGGTGGGATTGAGAGGTGGCCTTCAAAGAGGAGGCCCCAAGAAAACAGAGGTGTTAGGGTGGTCCTGCTCTGGGATTCTATGATTAGAAGTATACAGTGGGAGGGGCAGGGAAGGGGAGAATCTTGTCCTGTTTGGGTCAAGAGCATCTCCAGTTTGACAGTGCACAAGGCTAAGCACATGATCTGTTCCCTGGCACAGGGTTGGGAGTCTCTCCTGATATCTTGGTGCACCTGGGCACAAATTATATTGTAGGAAACAGTGTGTTGGAGATCCAGGCTAGGTTCCGGGAGCTTGCCAGGGTCTGCCATGCCAATGGCTGCTTGGTATCCTTCTCAGAGATCCTGCCAGTACCTATGGCCAGTGTGGAAAACAAGCAGAAAATTCTGGAGGTTAACAAGTTGCTCAGGGCATGGGGTGAAGCTCTGGGATATGGGGTAGTGGGGGACTAGAGAGTTACCTGGGAGGACAAAGGGTTGTATGCAAGAGATAGGCTTCACCTCAACCAGGAGGGAAAGGAGGTACTTAAGTAGAAACTGACCAAATTCATAAAGGAGAAATGGGGTTTAAACTTATGAGGGGGAGGGGGGAAGCAAGGCAGATCCTTGCAGGCCCCAAAATAGGGCAACGGAAGACACACATAGGACAGCATGTGGGTGGAGGCACATAGCCTCTGGGGAAGGAACCAAGGATAGGGGAGGGATTTGGAGAGTGTTTCTGATAAATGCCAGGAGCTTGGACAACAAGATGCCTGAGCTTCAGGCAATGCTGGTGGGTGGGTACATGGATGTGGTGGTGGTCACCAGAACATGGGCCACCCCCGGACACAATTGGGACCTTAACCTGAGAGGGTATACTGTGCTCAGAAAGGACAGGGCAGGGGGGCAGGAGTGGCAGTGTTCATTTGGAATGGCATGCAAATTTGCAAAATGGAGGAATCAGATGACAGCATGGAGGTCTTGTGGGTCACCATGCTGACCCCAGGGGGCAAGGCAGTCAAGATGGGGGATGGTCTACTGACCCCCCGTGCTGGCTGAGGATCTGAAGGATTGTCTGCTAGCTAATCGTAAGGACCATTGTGGTCGGGAAGGGGATAGGGTGTGATATTGGGGGACCTAAACATGCCAGTGACTGATTGGGGAACCAAGACATCCCCAGTGGCTAGGGATCAGAGGCTGTTGGATGCCTTTCAGGATGCATTTCTAGTGCAACAGGTCTCTGACTTGACAAGGAACAGCTGTATCCTGGATGTCGTCCTGGCTGACAGTGACCTAGTTTGGGAGCTCGAGGTTGGGGACTCACTAGCTGGAAGTGACCACGACATGGTCTGGTTTGTACTAGACCTGGGAGGAAGGAGGGACCACACAAGGACTAGGCTGGTTGGCTTTAGAGGGGCAGACTTCAAGCGCATGGGGCACATCCTCAGAGACCACTTGGTTGGGATTAAGCAGGACATGGACATAGAAAGTAGGTGGGAAATCATCAGGAAAGGACTACAGGAGGTGACCAGGTCCTGTGTAAGGGTGATGTGCAAGGGTGGTAGATCTAGGAGGCCATGCTGGTGGACCAAGGAGGTCCAGGAGGCAGTGAGGGAAAAGAGGGCAGCCTACCGTAGGTTCACGAGATCACGTGGGGTCTTGAATAGGGATGAGTGTCTTCGCACGACCAAGCAGGTTACCAGGGTGGTGAGGGAGGCCAAGGCAAGGATGGAGCAGAAACTGGCACAGGGGATAAGGAAGGGAGAAAAAGGGTTCTTTAGGTATATTGGGGAGAGGAGGAGAGTAAAAGGGTAGTTCAGCAGATTGGAGATGGGAGGGTGGGCGAAGGAGGTGGGGAACAAGCAGGTGCTCAATGAATATTTTCATTGGTTTTCACTGGGAGGAGGGGAGTCACAGGCAATAGGGATGCAGCGGAAGGATGGGGCAGGGCCCTTACAAGTTAGGGTACCTCGTGGTGCAGAGGGGGCTTAGGAAATTGACTCATACAAGAGACGGAGAGCAAGATTGGCTGGGGGGGGTGGAAGCACAAATGGGGAAATCCCTGTGGTTAGGGTATGGGAAACCCTCCAGTCCCTAAAAAAGGACAAACCCCCAGGTCCTGATGGAATCCCTCTCAGGGTGCTGTGGGAATTGACTGATGTCCTGGCTGAACCACTGGAGGCCCTTTTAATGCTTCTCTACAGACAGGGAGGGTGCCGAAGGATTAGAGGGAGCTACATATTGTGCCCATCCATAAAGAGGGATCTAGGGAGGAGCAGGGGAACTACAGGCCAGTCAGCCTGACATCAGTGGTGGGCAAACTGATGGAGACCATAATAAAGGAGAGGTTGGGGGTGTACTTGGCGGAACAGGGGTTCCTGGATGATTGCCAGCATGACTTCATCCAGGGGAGATCATGTCAAACTAACCTTGTGGAATTCTACGAATGGGTAATGGCCACACTCGACCAGGGCAGGGTAGTTGATGTCATCTTCCTAGACTTCAGCAAGACGTTTGACTCAGTCCCCCATACTGGTCTGCTGGATAAGCTGGGAAAGATGGGGGTTGGGGCACGGATGGTCAGGTGGATTGCAAGCTGGCTATCTGGGTGTACCTAGCAGGTGGTGGTAGGAGGGGTAGTCTCATCCCCCAAGGGGGTCATCAGCGGGGTCCCACAGGGATCAGTTCTGGGACCACTCCTGTTTAATGCCTACATCTCCGACATGAAGGAGGGCATCAGGAGCGAAATGAGTCTCTTTGAGGACGACTCTAAGCTGGGGGCAGTGGTGGATGGGGAGGAGGGTAGGGTTTCCCTGCAGGGAGACCTGGATTTTCTAGGGTGATGGTCACATGCCTGGAAGCTAAGGTTCAACACTGCAAAATGCAAGGTGTTTCACCTGGGGCAAGGAAACCTGGGTCAAGAGTACACCCTAGGAGGGGACATATTACAGGTCTCAAGTGGGGAGAAGGACTTGGGGATGCTGGTGGATGCCAGAATGAAAAACTCAGAACAGTGTAGGAGGGCCACAGCCAGGGCAAATAGAATGCTGGGCTGTATCACCAGGGGGATCACCTCAAGAAGCAGGGAGGTGATTATACCACTGTACAATTGCCTTGTCAGGCAGCACCTCAAGTACTGCATGCAGTTTTGGTGCCCGCACCTCAGGAAGGATGTTCAGGTCCTGGAGAGAGTTCAGAAGAGGGCAACTAGGATGATCTAGGATCTGGGAGATAGGACTTATGAGGAGAGACTTGAGGAGCTCAATCTGTTCTCACTGGAGGAGAGGAGATGAGAGACAGGAGGAACATGATTGAGGTCGTCAAGTATCTAAAAGGGGTTAAATAAGGTATGCCTACATGGGATCTTTCAGAGGAAGGTGGAAGGGCCCACTAGGAGTCATGGTTGGAGGCAGGAAGGAGGGAGGGAGACTTAGAGGGAAAGGAGGAGGTGATACTTCACTGAGAGTGTGGTGGATCCATGGAATGCACTGCCTGAGGAGCTGGTGGAGGTGTCTATGGTGGAAGGGTTCAAGAGAGGCTGGGACAGATACAGGACAGTGATGAAGAGAAGGGCTGCCTGCCTGGGGGAGGGGAACCCTGGCTGGGGGAAGGGGGGTAGGGAGAGAAATTAGGAGGATGGTTGCAGTGCCCATTAAGGGTATTGACTCTCAAACAGACGCCATAGACCATTGGGCCTACTTTGCTGGCATTTTAGTGTGTTAGTATGTTAGTTCTGATACATTCCAGTTCTAGTTACAACCATCTTAAGGTGATAAGCTGCCAGACCTCCCCTCAGCCAAGCAAGCTGCCATCCATAGTCCAGTTCAAGGCCCCAGCTCAACTGACTGCACCTACCAGCCTGTCCAGACTCTGTAAAACTGTGCTTCAGACCATGAGTAATTATAGGGCCTGAAATCTCCTGGGGATCTATATAAAGTTGCCAATTAACACTAATTTGTTCAAATGTGCACCAACACTGGCCAACCAGCTGCAATGCATCAGGCCTGCAACTCTTCCTGGGTACCCAGACTCACTGTGGGGGACACTAGCACCAGTGGGGCGGTGGGCTCATGTGTTGGGTTATTGCTGTTGGGGTGAGCAGTGTCGTTAGTGCTGGTAATGATCATACCTGTTTATCAACTATCACAACTGTTGTTTATCTTTGCAATCCCATTCCCCTTTTGCTGGTTAATAATTATTTTATTTTTATTGTTCAGTGTTGTCTGTGAGCATATTATTAGTGATAGTCATTAATTACATGCACCTTGAAAGAACTGAACTGTTTATGGTACTCTGTGTGTGGGGTAACTGGGAGTGGAAGTGGGTAGGTACAGCATCCAAGGGGGCTATACCAAATAACAACAACTGACCCACTGTATTTTACTCTGGGTGGAGGTATTGCACTACTTATCTTATAACAGGGAATGACCCACCCCCATTACCATCAGAACACAGCCCAGGCCACTCAACCTGGTTTGAGTCCACCAGGCAGGGATATTAACCGTAAGTTACATGGTCACCTGGTTACACCTGCCTACCGTGACTGCAGCTGACTTGACGTTTAATCATTAGCTGTTAGAAAATATTCCTGGCTGCGTGGGCATGACTGAGCAGAGTAGAGGAGTGATTTTCATAACAGCACTCATTCTCCATTTCAGAAACACCACTGTCAGCTGAATGGAGACACCGGGGAATTAAGCAGGGGTCTGAGAGACTCTGTTGGGCTCTGTGGAGTTAATGAACAGGGACCCTGTTTTCTGAAGAGGGCAACAAGTGTTACCTGCCTACAGTGACTGCAGCTGGCTGGACTTTAAATCATTAGCCAATAGAAACTGTTCCTGGCAGTGGGGGCATTACAGAGCACATGTATTTAAACTTGCTGTGCTTGCAGTCCTCCACTTCAGTCCTTGGGCAAAAGGGCCATAGCTTAAGAATGACACACTGGGGGTAACAGCATGGGGTGGCAGTCAGCAGGAGATGTTACACCTCTGGTGTGACACCCTTAACTGCATTTTAAATATAATGAAAGTAATGCTACGTGTGTTTTGAACTGTTTTGAACTTTATAGGTAATAAAGAGCAAGAAGGAAATAGGTATACAAAAGGGAAGGGTTATCCTCATAAAATTACCAGGAGAAAGAAAAGAATGATGCATTTTATCTAAGGCATGATTATAAAACAAAATCCAGAAGGGGGAATCTAAGAGTTAAGGAAGATAAAGAAGTAAAAGGGGAAAACTTAAAACACTCTATCTAGGATAAAGTAACAAAGAGGTTAAGCAAAGCAAATAATGGGAAAATTATAAACAACCTATCTGGGTTAAGGGTACATAGTTATTTCAAGTAATATAGTGAGTGTAAGAATAGGAATGTTGGGAAGTATGCAGTGCAGTGGCTATGGACTGGTAGCTTTCAGATAGACCTTCTGGAGACTAAGGTGCTGCCCCCTCTGCATCCACCTATCTGGGTTGAAGAAGGAGGTCGCTAGACTCTGGTCCAAGTTGGCGAGGATTCAGGGGCCTCTTCCCCCAGACAGGGACCAACGAGTCTAGCACTGTTGCCCCAGTGGGGGCCAAGAACCAGGGCAAGCTGGACTGTGGTGGGCACTCAGAGAGTGGGGGTGATGGGTAGGGGGCGCATTCCTCAGCCAATGCCACTAAGGAACTCTTTCACCACACTGGTGGAACTGGACTGCAGGGAGGAGGCACCCATGGCAGTAGTCATGGAGGATATGGGGTCCTCCAAGTGGGGGACCCCAAGGTAGGAGGGAAAGGACCCCAGCAGAGGAGGAAGCAGCTTTTGGTGGGGCACTCAATCACTGGGGTAGATTTGGGTACATGAAGGGAGAGAAAGAGGTAAGTGAGGTGCCTACCTGGTGCCTTGGCTTGGATGGATGGAAAGCAGATAGTAAGGATTGCCAGGGCAGTAGGGGAAGAGGAGGAGGAGGATCTGGATAGTATTGTCCACCTGTGGACTAATGACCGGACTAAGGATGAGATGGGGCTGGGATTGTGCATGGGGAATTTAAGGAGTTTGGGAGGGATCTTAGGCAGGTAGTGCACTCAGTAATTTTCACTGAAGTGTTGCCTGTCTGCAGCAGGGGGGGAGGTTAGAGATTTCCACATCAGGAGCTTCAACTCATGGCTAAAAGAATGGAGTAGAGAGGAGGTGTTCAGAATCACTGGGGACCCACCTGGAGGGATAAGGGCCTATTCTGGGGGATGGCCTGCATCCATCTAGGAGTGGAATCACGGTGCTCATTGGACAGTTTAAATGTTACTTTCAGAAACATTTAAAGTAGCCCAGGGGAGTGGCAGAAGAAATCAGGGAGGCATAGATTGCCCCCCCCCACAGAGAGTAGCAGAGAGAAGGGAAGACTATGGGGGAGGCAAACCCCCCAGGGTGTAAAATAAAGAAAAAGCAGATTGGTTGAAATGAAACAGGATGGGAACACAAGCTGCAAAAATAAAGGAGAAAAACAGGAAGTGAAAACAAAAGACGGAGGGGGTAGCAGTCAGAGGTGTAATAAAATATGAAGCATAGGAAATAAAATTCCAGACCTAGAAGCCATCATTGTGGAGGCAGACTTGAATATCATAGCCATTACTGAGTCATAGAGATGTTGCAAAGTTTTACTCTGCCTTTGAATTCCCCATGAAGTCACCAAATTCGCCTCACGAAAAATTTCGCGAAATTGGCTTCTGGTGCCAAAACTTTGCCGGTTAACTTCGAAGCTAACTTCAGCTTAGTTAGTGACTTTGAAGTTAATGAAAAACATGGTTTGTCACATGATTCAGTTATAGCATGTCACATAGGAGACTCCAGGCAGGCAGGAAGTGAATGTTTCACTTCTATTTCAGCAATTGTAGCTTGAGGAGGCAGTCTGCAAGAGAGTCTGAGCACTTCAGCAGAAATGTGAAGTTGTGTCCCCGGAGAGAAAAATGCTTCCCTTCAGTCAAATACTGTTGCTGCACACACCTAAGAAGGCGGTGCAAAGCAAATAAAGTTGCAAGAGAACTTAAACATATTTACCATACTAAGCATTTTTGGGAATGCCATCCCACCACCACAGCCAGCACGTTGCCAGAAATGTGAAGCTGTGTCCCCAGAGAGAAAAATGCATCCCTGCAGTCAAATACTGTTGCCGCACACACCTGAGAAGGTGGTGCAAAGTAGGTGTGAAACTTGCAAGAGAACTTAAACATATTTATCATACTAAGCATTTTTGGGAATGCCATCCCACCACCACAGTCAGCACGTTGCCAGAAATGTAAAGCTGTGTCCCCAGAGAGAAAAATGCTTCCCTACAGTCAAATACTGTTGCCGCACACACCTGAGAAGATGGTGCAAAGCAGGTGTGAAACCTGCAAGAGAACTTAAACATATTTATCGTACTAAGCATGTTTTCGGCATGCCACCCCACCACCACAGCCAGCACTTTGCCAGAAATGTGAAGTTGTGTCCCTAGAGAGAAATATCAAGTGGATGTGTTTTTTACATTAAGAATGGAGTAAATAGCTTAAGGAGAGGGTGATCTGCTGCTGCTGCATGCTGCTGTAGTTCCAGAGTTGGAGAAATGGCCTCTTGCTCGTTGTGGATTCATGACGGCACATAGACATAGTGCATAGGTAAGTACCTTTGTTTTCTTTTCATTGTAAGGGAGGGGGGTTATTACTACTGCTCAAAGTCTAATATATTCATACTGCTCTTTCATTTATTTTCAGTTATTTGTGCTGATGACATCATACTGCTGGACAGCTACAACATAGATGTTGTCATGCACAACATTGGCCAACCACAAAGGTAAATATTTTTTTGTTTGGGGGGGCTTGCTTCTGTACCATAATTTATACATTAACTGTATTTGTTAATCACTGTCTCTGCTTTTCTTCCTTACAGGTATTCCTTGTGCCTGTATTTTCTCCAATGATGGGATTGATTCACCAAGCAAATGATGTTGACGGAGTGATCCTGGTCCGAGGTACATGCTGACTTCCAGCTCCCATCAAGCTTGATCCCTGATATTGCATGCACCTTTCAAGGTGATAATTTTTCCATTTTCCTTTTCTGGAGGTGTGGGTATTTTCATTGGCAAGTGTGCCTGATTCAGTACTCAACATTTCCTGTTGCTGTTGATATCATTTCAGGTACAGTACTTCCCAGGCTGTGTATGCGCTGTGATATACTTGATTTAACTGAGAAGATAGAGATGGCTAGCTTGCCTGCAGAATCTCTTTACACACCATTTCATTTGAATTTCAGTCCAGATAGCACCTGTGAAGACAAGAAATGATTTTTGTGAAGGCAAGTAGAGAAAAGGAAAGGAAAGGAAAGGAAAGGAAAGGAAAGGAAAGGAAAGGAAAGGAAAGGAAAGGAAAGGAAAGGAAAGGAAAGACATGAAATCATGATGATACTTACTGTCAGAGTACTACTGTTGGCTGAACAATGGTGTATTTTCAGTGTCCGTGTGTACTGGAACCAGTGAAACCTGCATGAAGAAGAAATGACATGAAAACATTTTAAAGCTGCACTGAGTCTTATGGACTGATATTCTGCCTCTAGTAGGCTGATACAAGGGCTGCAGTTTCTGAAAAACAGTGCAGGTGTCTTACCATCACATCCAATGAAGAAAGTCCTTGCTGCAGTGTGGTTCCTCATGACAAGGTCTTGCCGGCTTCAGTCAATCACTTGATATAGACTATAGGACCATCACTTCCTTGGACTAACAGTTGCAATGTTGTGGCATGCTGTGTGATAATTCTGCTGAGGAAGACCAAGATGAATCTAGCAAGAGGAGTTTTGAGGAGGTACAGGCAGTGGTTCTGTTTATCACATTGGTGGCAATGAATCGTCACTACAGTGGTGGAAGTAGTAGCCAATGCTGTTTCATACTTGCTGTGAGGAGGAGGACATAGCTGAAGCAGCACAGGGAGTACAGAGAAGGCATAGGAGGTGATTCTCTTTATCACATTTGGGTGACTGCTGCATGCCACCTGTGCCTTGCATGTATTGTACATTCATTATCCTGATGAATCACTACACTGGCTAGTAGATACCACTGTGGTGGTGGAAGTGCTGTGACATGCTGTTTCTGCCTGTGTTGGAGGATCCAAAGTGACTACACACATGAGATGATAGGAGGAGGAAGAGAAGGTTTTGATGTTGAGGTCAGTGCTGCACAGCCACGGTGTGTCTTGCTGGCTAGAGCGGGTGTTCATTGTAAGTGGCATAGTGCATTGTTTACTAGTGTTCCATTTGACGCAATTAAAAAGCATCATTAATTAATAGCTGTGGATTTATATCTCAGCACTGAATGTGAACATTATAATTGTTATTAATTTGACATCCAGGATTACATGGTTGTTGATGGGTGGGGAAGGAGAAGGAGAAAATAAATTGGAGAGTTTGTTATTCTTCCACATTGTCCATGAAGCATCCCTCAGTCTTCAAGACTGAAATTGTCACTATAGGGGACCTCACTCTCCATCACTGCTTCATACACTTCAATGCTGTGAGACAATGATGAAGTATATTCCACTCTGCCAAAAGCACTTTCCTCCTCATCATCACTGTCAAACGTTGGTGTGACAAGGGACGTTACTCTTCTTGATGAAATGTGAGCCTCATTTATTTTGATAAATGTCAGTATGCCAACATTTTTGGGAGAGAGATTAGTGTGCCTGTCATGCACAATGGCACCCACTGAAATGAACGCCTGCTCAATGCTGACACTGGAAGACAGGCAGCTCGGATATTTCAGGGCAACCACTGTCAGTGCTGGCCAGTCATTGGCCTTAGTACCCCAGTATAGCAGTGACTCATCTCCAATGGCAAGGTTCTTTGTATCTGCAAAATATGCATCTACCTCGAATTTTGCCACTTGAAGACGTGCAGCGTAATCATCCCCCCTCCTTCTCAGTTTCCTCCATGTCTGCGACTCCCACCTGACTGAGGGCAGCCCAAATGGAATTCAGCCTAGGTTCCTTTAACTTGCATGTTTTTGTGCAGTTTGACACCCCTGGGATGATGAGGAGTAGGTGGCAGGAACACCGGCTTGCTGTACAGTACCCTTATGTGGCTTTACCCCTGTTCCCATAGCAGCAACTGTGCACCACTTACCCTCTGAGTGAGAAGTTCTGTCAATCTCTGTAACTCCTGATGCCCACCTTGTAATATGACTGCCAGCCTACATTTATAATGTGGTTCAAGCATTGTGGCAATCCCAAACTCCTCAGACTGCAGAACATACTTTATGTGGGTGTTAGAATCTAATGTGGACAGCATGTGTTCCATCAATGTACAAATTGCTCTGTCACCACCTGCCTCCAGCTGTTGCTGCATCTTCAGCAGTGTCTGCCTCAGCACCCATAGCAGAGGGATGGACTCACTGATGCAGGCAGTGTCCCTAATCACTACCTGTGTTGCATGCTTGAAGGGCCTTAGAATCGAGATGAGCCCATCCATTAGGCACCGCTGCTCTGTTGTGAGACACATGGCTGCCCCACTGCTGTCACAACTTGCATAAAGTAGCAGATACTCAGAAATTACCTTGTACTGCTGGTAAAGATGCTCTACCATGTACAAGGTGGAGTTCCAGCATGGCACCCTAACAAATCCCCCATCAGTGATGCATTTCCACAGATTTGATCCATTATCACTGGCAATGAAAACAGCTTTCAGTGCATGGGGGTGGAGCCACACATCAGTCTCTGTTAGTACTACTTCCAACATCTTTTCTCCAGTGTGTGACCTGGGGATACTCTTCATGGTCAGTGTTGCATGCTGCCTAACACCAGGCATGTTGCTACCACCACAGTTTGTCCTAGTGCAATTCTTGCCTCTCCCCCAATCAGCCACTACCCCAGGTACCTGTTCCCAGTGTGCTGTAATGCACAGGTAACAGCTACCAGATGTTTTCCCACTGGTCCACATATCCATGCTCAGATGTACGTACTGTGCTGAGGAATGCTGCTGGGCATGACGTATCATGTCACATACATTACTGTACAGTTTCAGGATAGCACGCTTTGAAAAGTATGCACGTGATGGCACCTGCCAATTAGGCAAGGCATGGGCCATGAACCACCTAAAGCCCATAGTCTTGACAAAGGAGTATGGCAACAAATTCAGAGCAAGCATTTCTGCAGCTGCTCATTCAACTCCCATGCTGTACCATGATTAGGCAGGAGTTTAGTTTGCCGATCCAAAATGGAAGGCAGCATTGGCTGAACTTTGCTTGATATTACTGCTGGTGATGCACCAGGTGGTGTGCCAAGCAGCTTGCCTAGTTGTTGTGCCATTATTGGTGTGCCCCTTGACTGGGGATTGCCAATGGTACTCACAGGCACTGCACGACAGACCTCAGTGGCTTTTTTGTTTTCATTACTGGGGTAGCGATCACACTTTGACTTGGGGTGGTAGTGCTGCTGCTGCTAGGACCACTGCTTGGCCCACTTCCAGAATCCTCCACATCCAGTACCACGAAGATGTTCTCCTCCTCACCTGCACCTCCACCTCCATCTCCCTCATGTAGTGCCGGGCATACTTGGCTTACATTGCCCACTGATTTGGATGGACCCAAACCACTGGAGCTGGCTGCTTTCTGCTGTTCATTTCACTGAATTGGGTGCCTGTTTTTAAGGTGTATATGTTGACCACCTGTGCCAAGGTTACCACCATTTTTACCCCTACTTGCTTGGGTTTGACACAGTTGGCAAATTGCCACTGTCTCATCAGATTGGTCCAGTACATCAAAATCCCACACTAGGGACTTCTGGGGCCTTGTATTCACTTGTTGTCAAGATGACTGGGATAGCAAAGGAGAAGATTTGTTCTTTGTTATGTTGTGTGGTGACTGGAAAAATAGAAAATGGGAGAAACAGTGCTAGGAGGGTCCTTTTCCTTGGTGCTTCTAGCAGTTAAGGAAACAGGAAAGACATGTTATATAACAACCTGTTTTGCCCTTTTGTTTTCAGGCTCCCATGAGGGATCTGTGTCTGACACATTATCCACATCATAGTCTGCAAAAAACTGGCATTCTCATCATCCTCTGCAGGTCTGTCCTCAGTAGCAGCAGGCTCTGTGACATGCACCTCCTGTTCATGACTGGTGTCATGTTGCTCCACATGTACCACCTCACCCTCACCCACTGGACACACATTATCCGCCATAGTCCACCATCACCAACAGCACCTCTTTCTAATTGCACTTCAAAACCAACTGCCTCCATTCCCACAGTTGTTTGTTTGGTGATGGTGCTGCTGCTTCCTGTCATTGTATCACTTGACACTGACACATCCATCAACATGTCTGCCACAGATTTGGTAGAGGAAAACTTAGAGGCATGAAAGCCACCCCCAGTGCAAAATACATTGCTACTACTGCTACTGCCTGCTCCAGAGTCATCTGAATGCTGTCCCTCTGCTCTCACTAATACATTTTTGGTTCCTACACCACTATTAGGGACCATAAAGTGAGTGATGTTCTTTTTGTGGCTGCTCCACGGCCTCTCCCTTTAGTTGCCCTTTTCTTCCCAGTCAAGTTCAAGTTCGATTTATTGTATAACAAAGTTTAAAATATTTTTTTACAAAATGTTAAAATCCACAATTATCATATCATTCAATTTGCATAATTTATACAATAACAATGACATCCTTGCATTAATCAATTAAAAAGTACACAAAATTACTTATGCTAATTAGTTCTCTTTCTGCATGTGCTTTTGCTTACTCAATATTATCCTACAGAAACTAACTACTTTATCCAAACATGTAATATTCTCAGATTTCAGTAGGACATTAAACTGATATTGAGGGTCCATATCTAATTCCTTAAGAACACTTGTTAAAATTCTTTCTCTTTCATATTTATACAATGAGCACAAAATCAATAAATGAAATGGAGTGTCATCACCACCTTCACAGGCACACGTAGCTGATGGTATTTTTTTTTTATTGTTTCATTAAAGATTGCAAATTAACATATCCAAATCTAAATCTGATTAATGCCTTCCTATTTTTTGGGTTAGAGATTTTATATAAATAATACTGTAATCCAATTCTTCAGTGCATGCAGGGGCACAACAATCACTCTGGTCAGGTTAAATCACACTCAGGAGGACAGTGATTTTTTTTCTAAAGAAAGGTGTGCCGACAGGGACACAACAATCACTCTGGTTAAATCACACTCAGGAGGACAGTGATTTTTTTTCTAAATAATGGTGTGCCATCAGGGACACAACAATCACTCTGGCTAAATTGTGGTCAGAAGGACACTGATTTTTTCCCTAGCGCAGGTGTGCACACAGGGACACAACAGTCATTCTGGTCTGGTTAAATTGCAGTGAGGAGGACAGTGATTTTTTTTCCTAGTACAGGTATGCACGCAGGAACACAACAATCACTTTGGTCAGGTTAAATCACACTCAGGAGGACAGTGATTATTTTTCTAAATAAAGGGGTGCCAGCAGGGACGCAACAATCACTCTGGTTAAATCACAGTCAGGAGGACAGTAATTTTTTTACTAAATAAAGGTGTGCATGCAGGGTTCACAACAATCACTCTGGTTAAATCACAGTCAGGAGGACAGTAATTTTTTTCCTAGCAAAGGTGTGCATGCAGGGACACAACAGTCACTCTGGTCTGGCAGTCAGAAGGACAGTGCTTTATTTCTTAGCACATGTGTGCATGCAGAGACACAACAGTCACTCTGATATGGTTAAATCATAGTCAGCAGGACAGTGATTTTTTCCTAGCACAGGTGTGCATACAGGGATATAAAAGTCACTCTGGTCTGGTTAAATCACAGTCAGAAGTGGTGTGAAAATGGCACCACAATCCACACAGGGGTTGTGTACAGACCCCCATGTCAGGGGCAGAGAATGGACAAGGATATGATAGAAGGCATTCTTAGGATGGCAGATAAAGGGGAGATACTGTTGATGGGAGACCTGAATATGCCAGATGTTAATTGGAGCACATTTGCTGCAGCCACATCAAAGAGCAGGGCCATTCTCAATACCCTACAGGTGGCATGCCTCAGACAGCTAGATTTGGAACCCACTCATGAGGGAGCAATCTTAGACTTCATACTCACAAATGGGGACAGTGAAAGAATCTCAGATCTAGAAGTGGGTTGCCATCTGGGAACAAGTGACCATCAAACAATGTGGTTCATGTTAAACTCAGCTACAGAGCCAAGCCATACAAAAGTGAGGGTACTGGACTTCAGGAGGGCTGACTTTGGCAAGATGGGAGAGTGCCTCAGAAAAGCACAAGCAAACCAGATAGAAGAAGGGGTGGAGCAACAATGGGGAATCATCAAAACTGCAATCACAGAGGCAATAAACCTTTGTGTGAAGCAAATAATCAAATCAAAATGAAAGAAAAAGCCACTATGGTTCTCAAAAGAGGTGGTGGGGAAAGTCAGGGAGAAAAAGATAGTATTCAGAAAGTATAAGGAAACACAGAAGGAGCAGGACAGAGAGCTGTACCAGTTAAGGCAGAAGGAAGCAGGGAGGGAAGTCAGAATAGCAAAGGCTCAAACTGAGGAAAATATAGCCAACTTGGTTAAGAGGGAGATAAAACCTTTTATAGATACATCAGGGAGTGTAGAAAGACAAAGGGAGGGTTAGTGAGGCCGAATAGAATGAATGGTGGGTGGGCAGAGGTTGACAGTGAAAACGCAAGGATACTGAATGAATATCCCTGCTCAGTATTCACAAAAGAGGAGGGGGAGGTGCCAAATCCAATTAACAGAAGCACTCTTGATAGGGGGGGTCAATCCCAGTCCTTTCACAGAAGAAAGGGTTCTGAAAGAACTCTTAAAACTGAAGGTGAACAAAGCAATGGGGCCTGATGGAATTCACCTCAGAATTCTAAAAGAATTAAGGGGAGAACTAGTGAAACCACTGACTACCCTTTTTAACAAATCATGGGAGGATGATGTAGTACCCGAGGACTGGAGGAAGGCTGATGTGATTCCCCTTCACAAAAGTGGGACCAAGACAGAGGCAGGAAACTACAGACCTGTCAGTTTGACCTCTGTGGTAGGGAAAGTGATGGAATCACTTCTGAAGGAAAGAATTGTTGAGTACCTAGAGTCCAGTGGGGCACAGGACCCAAGGCAGCATGGATTCACAGTGAGAAGGTCATGTCAGATGAATCTAATTGATTTCTTTGACTAGGTGATCAAAGTAGTAGACCAGGGAGGGGTTGTGGACATGGCCTACCTAGACTTTAGCAAGGCATTTGACACAGTCCCACACAAAAGATTAATAGTCAAATTAACCAGCCTGGGAGTGGGTCCCAGGGTGGTAGCCTGGGTAAAACATTGGCTAGACAACAGGACACAGAAGGTAATTGTAAATGGAGTCCACTCTGAAGAAAGAGTGGTTACTAATGGGGTACCACAAGGTTCAGTACTGGGTCCAGTCCATTTTAATGTCTTTATAAGTGACATTGCAGAGGGACTGGAAGGAATAGTATGCCTCTTTTTCAGACGACACAAAGATCTGCAACAGTGTTGGTACACAAGGAGGTGTGGAAAGGATGAGAAGGGACTTGGCAAGGTTGGAGGAATGGTTGAAAGTATGGCAGCTAGGATTCAATGCATAGAAGTGCAAAAAAATGCACCTGGGAAACAAAAACCTGGGGGATGATTACACAATGGGGGGGAGATAGCAACAACAACAAAAAAGGAAAGGGACCTGGGGGTAATCATATAAGATGACCTTAAGGTTAGCAAGCAATGTGAGAAGGCAGTAGGGGAGGGCTGGCGGTAAACTGGAATGCATAGGGAGAGGCATCACCAGCAGAAAACAGGAAATTGTTATCCCTCTGTACAGACAGTTGGTGAGACCCCATCTGGAGTACTGCATCCAGTTCTGGAGACCCCATCTCTGCAAGGACATAGACAGGATAGAGGCAGTCCAAGGGAGGGCAATTAAAATGGTGCAGGGTCTGCAATAGAAACCATACAAGGAGAGACTAATGAGCTTAATATGTATACCCTTGAGGAAAGGAGGGGGCAGGACATGATAGAAACTTTTAAGTACCTCAGAGGAATCAACAAAGCCCAAGAGGGTAGCATCTTTCAGACAAAGAGGCATGCAAGAACAAGGGGGGACACAATTTAAAGATAGAGGGGGTGGTTCGGGGCAAAGTGAGGAAGTATTTTTTCACAGAGAGGGTAGTGGATGCATGGAACAGCCTTCCTGAGGAGGTTGTGGGGGTCTAAAACTGTGGGAGAATTCAAGAATGCATGGGACAGACATAAGGCAATTCTTGTGGGGGGGTAGGAAGAAATAGGCTGTTGATTAACTAGGATCTGCGGCTTATCCTGTAGGTAGGGATATGGGCAGACTAGGTAGGCCAAGCGGTCCTTATCTGCCGTCAAAGTCTATGTTTCAAGGAGGACAGTGATTTTTTTTTTAAATAAAGGTGTGCATACAGTGTTCACAACAATCACTTTGGTTAAATCACAGTCAGGAGGACAGTAATTTTTTTACTAAATAAAGGTGTGCATGCAGGGTTCACAACAATCACTCTCATTAAATCACAGTCAGGAGGACAGTAATTTTTTTCCTAGCACAGGTGTGCATGCAGGGACACAACAGTTACTCTGGTCTGGCTGTCAGGAGGACAGTGGTTTATTTCTTAGCACAGGTGTGCATGCAGGGACACAACAGTCACTCTGATATGGTTAAATCATAGTCAGCAGGACAGTGATTTTTTTTCCTAGCACCGGTGTGCATACAGGGATACAACAGTCACTCTGGTCTGGTTAAATCACAGTCAGGAGTGGTGTGACAAAAGCACCAGAATCCACACAGGGGTTGTGTACAGACCCCCATGTCAGGGGGAGGGAATGGACAAGGATATGATAGAAGACATTCCTAGAATGGCAGATAAAGGGGAGATACTGTTGATGGGAGACCTGAATATGCCAGATGTTAACTGGAGCACATTTGCTGCAGCCACATCAAAGAGCAGGGCCATTCTTGATACCCTACAGGTGGCACACCTCAGACAGCTAGTTTCGGAACCCTCTCATGAGGGAGCAATCTTAGACCTCATACTGTCAAATGGGGACAGTGAAAGGATCTCAGATCTAGAAGTGGGTTGCCATCTGAGAACAAGTGACCATCAAACAGTGTGGTTCATGTTAAACTCAGCTACAGAGTCAAGATATACAAAAGTGAGGGTACTGGACTTCAGGAGGGCTGACTTTGGCAAGATGGGAGAGTGCCTCAGAAAAGCACAAGCAAACCAGCTAGAAGAAGGGGTGAAGCAACAATGGGGAATCATAAAAACTGCCATCACAGAGGCAACAAACTTTTGTGTGAAGCAAAAAATCAAATCAAAATGAAAGAAAAATCCATTATGATTCTCAAAAGAGGTGGCTGGGAAAGTCAGGGAGAAAAAGATAGCATTCAAGAAGTATAAGGAATCACAGAAGGAGCAGGACAGAGAACTGTACCAGTTAAAGCAGAAGGAAGCAGGGAGGGAAGTCAGAATAGCAAAGGCCCAAACTAAGGAAAAGATAGCCAACTTGGATAAGAGGGGGGATAAAACCTTTTATAGATACATCAGGGAGTGTAGAAAGACAAAGGGAGGGATAGTGAGGCTGAATAGAATGAATGGTGGGTGGGCAGAGGGGGGCAGTGAAAACGCAGGGATACTGAACAAATATTTCTGCTCAGTATTCACAAAAGAGGAGGGGGAGGTGCCAAATCCAATTAACAGAAGCACTCTTGATAGGGGGTCAATAACAGTCCTTTCACAGAAGAAAGGGTTCTGAAAGAACTCTGAAAACTGAAGGTGGACAAAGCAATGGGGCCTGATGGAATTCACCCCAGAATTCTAAAAGAATTAAGGGGAGAACTAGTGAAATCACTGACTACCCTTTTTAACAAATCATGGGAGGATGGTGTAGTACCCGAGGACTGGAGGAAGGCTGATGTGATTCCCCTTGACAAAAGTGGGACCAAGACAGAGGCAGGAAACTACAGACCTGTCAGAATGACCTCTTTGGTAGGGAAAGTGATGGAATTACTTCTGAAGGAAAGAATTGTTGAGTACCTAGAGTCCAGTGGGGCACAGGACCCAAGGCAGCATGTATTCACAGTGGGAAGGTCTTGTCAGATGAATCTAATTGATTTCTTTGTCTGGGTGATCAAAGCAGTAGACCAGGGAGGGGCAATGGACATGGCCTACCTAGACTTTAGCAAGGCATTTGACACAGTCCCACACAAAAGATTAATAGTCAAATTAACCAGCCCAGGAGTGGCTTCCAGGGTGGTAGCCTGGGTAAAACATTGGCTAGACAACAGGACACAGAAGGCAATTGTAAATGGAGTCCACTCTGAAGAAAGAGTGGTTACTAATGGGGTACCACAAAGTTCAGTACTGGGTCCAGTCCATTTAAATGTCTTTATAAGTGACATTGCAGAGGGACTGGAAGGAAAAGTATGCCTCTTTGCAGATGACACAAAGATCTGCAAAAGGGTTGATACACAAGGAGGTGTGGAAAGGATGAGAAGGGACTTGGCAAGGTTGGAGGAATGGTTGAAAGTATGGCAGCTAGGATTCAATGCACAGAAGTGCAAAATAATGCACCTGGGAAACAAAAACCTGGGGGATGATTACACAATGGGTGGGGGATAGTAACAACAACAAAAAAGAAAAGGGACCTGGGGGTAATCATATCAGATGACCTTAAGGTTATCAAGCAATGTGAGAAGGCAGTAGGGAGGGCTGGCGGTATATTGGGATGCACAGGGAGAGGCATCACCAGCAGAAAACAGGAAATTGTTATCCCTCTGTACAGATAGTTGGTGAGACCCCATCTGGAGTACTGCATCCAGTTCTGGAGACCCCATCTCTGCAAGGACATAGACAGGATAGAGGCAGTCCAAGGGAGGGCAATTAAAATGGTGCAGGATCTGCAACAGAAACCATACAAGGAGAGACTAAAGGAATTTAATATGTATACCCTTGAGGAAAGGAGGGGGCAGGACATGATAGAAACTTTTAAGTATCTCAGTGGAATCAACAAAGCCCAAGAGGGTAGCATCTTTCAGAAAAAGAGGCGTGCAAGAACAAGAGGACACAATTTAAAGATAGAGAGGGATGGCTCAGGGGCAATGTGAGGAAGTATTTTTTCACAGAGAGGGTAGTGGATGCATGGAACAGCCTTCCTGAGGAGATTGTGGGGGTCTAAAACTGTGGGAGAATTCAAGAATGCATGGGACAGACATAAGGCAATTCTTGTGGGGGGTAGGAAGAAATAGGCTGTTGGTTAACTAGGATCTGCGGCTTATCCTGTAGGTAGGGATATGGGGAGACTAGGTAGGCCAAGAGGTCCTTATCTGCCATCAAAGTCTATGTTTCAATGAGGACAGTGATTTTTTTTTTTTAAATAAAGGTATACTGGTATGGACACAACAATCACTCTGGTTAAATCACAGTCAGGAGGACAGTAATTTTTTTCCTAGCACAGGTGTGAATGCAGGGACACAACAGTCACTCTGGTCTGGCTGTCAGGAGGACAGTGGTTTATTTCTTAGCACAGGTGTGCATGCAGGGACACAACAGTCACTCTGATATGGTTAAATCATAGTCAGCAGGACAGTGATTTTTTTTCCTAGCACCGGTGTGCATACAGTGATACAACAGTCACTCTGGTATGGTTAAATCACAGTCAGGAGTGGTGTGGAAATGACACCACAATCCACACAGGGGTTGTGTACAGACCCCCATGTCAGGGGGAGGGATTGGACAAGGATATGATAGAAGGCATTCTTAGGATGGCAGATAAAGGGGAGATACTGTTGATGGGAGACCTGAATATGCCAGATGTTAACTGGAGCACATTTGCTGCAGCCACATCAAAGAGCAGGGCCATTCTTGATGCCCTACAGGCGGCACACCTCAGACAGCTAGTTTCAGAACCCACTCGTGAGGGAACAATCTTAGACCTCATACTCTCAAATGGGGACAGTGAAAGGATCTCAGATCTAAAAGTGGGTTGCCATCTGGGAACAAGTGACCATCAAACAGTGTGGTTCACATTAAACTCAGCTACAGAGTCAAGCCATACAAAAGTGAGGGAACTGGACTTCAGGAGGGCTGACTTTGGCAAGATGGGAGAGTGCCTCAGAAAAGCACAAGCAAACCAGATAGAAGAAGGGGTGGAGCAACAATGGGGAATCATCAAAACTGCCATCACAGAGGCAACAAACCTTTGTGTGAAGCAAACAAATAAATCAAAATGAAAGAAAAAGCCACTATGGTTCTCAAAAGAGTTGGCCGGTAAAGTCAGGGAGAAAAAGATAGCATTCAAGAAGTATAAGGAAACACAGAAGGAGGAGGACAGAGAGCTGTACCAGTTAAGGCAGAGGGAAGCAGGGAGGAAAGTCAGAATAGCAAAGGGCCAAGGAGGACAGTGATTTTTTTTTAATACAAGTATACTGGTAGGGACACAACAATCACTCTGGTTAAATCCCAGTCAGAAGGAGAGTGATTTTTTTCCTATCACAGGTGTGCATGCAGGGACACAACAGTCACTCTGGTCTGGTTAAATCGCAGTCAGGAGAACAGTGATTTTCTTTTCCTAGCACAGGTGTGCCCACAGGGACACAACAATAACTCTAGTTAAATTGCAGTCAGGAGGGCAGTGATTTTTTTTCTAAATAAAGGTACACTGGCAGGTACACAACAATCACTCTGGTTAAATCACAGTCAGGAGGACAGTGATTTTTTTTCCTAGCACAGGTGTGCATACAGGGACACAACAGTCACTCTGGTCTGGTTAAATCACAGTCAGGAGTACAGTGATTTTTCCTAGCACAGATGTGCCGGCAGGGACACAACAATCACTCTGGTTAAATCTCAGCGAGGAGGACAGTGATTTTTTTCCTAGCACACGTGTGCACACAAGGACACAACAATCACTCTGGTTAAATCACAGTCAGGAGAACAGTGATTTTTTTCTAAATAAAACTGCACTGGCAGGGACACAACAATCACTGGTTAAATCACAATCAGGAGGACGGTGATTTTTTTTCTAAATAAGACTGTGCTGGCAGGGACACAAAAATCACTCTGATTAAATCACAGTCAGGAGGACATAGAAACATAGAAACATAGAATTTGATGGCAGATAAGGACCGCTTGGCCCACTCAGTGTGCCCATTTCCCTACCTAATGGATAAGCTGCAGATCCTAGTTAACCAGCAGCCTACTTCTTACTACCCCCACCCCTAGAATTGCCTAATGACTGTCCCACGCATGCTTGAATTCAACCACTGTTTTTGACTTCACAAACTCCTCCGGAAGGCTGTTCCATGCATCCACAACCCTCTCTGTGAAAAAATACTTCCTTACATTACCTCTGAGCAACCCCCCCATCTTCAAATTGTGCCCCCTTGTTCTTGCATACCTCTTTTTTTTGAAAGATGCTACCCTTTTGGACTTTGTTGATTCTTTTGTGATTTTTTTTGGAGCACAGGTGTGCATTCAGGGACACAATAATCACTCTGTTCTGGTTAAATCACAGTCAGGAGGACATTGATTTATTTTCTAAATAAAGGTGTGCCAGCAGTGACACAACAATCACTCTAGTTAAATCACAGTCAGGAGAACAGTATTTTTTTTACTAAATAAAGGTGTGCATGCAGGTTTCACAACAATCACTCTGGTTAAATCACAGTCAGGAGGACAGTGATTTTTTTCCAAGCACAGGTGTGCCTGCAGCGACACAACAGTCACTCTAGTCTGTCAGTCAGGAAGACAGTGGTTTATTTCATAGCACAAGTGTGTACGCAGGGACACAACAGTCACTCTGATCTGGTTAAATCATAGTCAGAAGGACAGTGATTTTTTTCCTAGCACAGGTGTGCATGCAGTCATGCAACAATCACTCTGGTCTGGTTAAATCACAGTCAGGAGGACAATGATTTTTTTTTTTTTTAAATAAAGATGTACTGGTAGGGACACAACAATCACTCTGGTTAAATCTCAGTGAGGAGGACAGTGATTTTTTTCCTAGCATAGGTGTGCACACAGGGATACAACAATAACTGGTTAAATCGCAGTCAGGAGGACATTGATTTTTTTTCTAAATAAAGCTACGCCGGCTGGGACACAACAATCACTCATGTTAAATTTCAGTCAGGAGGACAGTGATTTTTTCCTAGCACAGGTGTGCATCCAGGGACACAACAGTCACTCTGTTCTGGATAAATCACGATCAGAAGGACAGGTGAGTTTTTTTCTAAATAAAGGTACACCGGCAGGGACACAACAATGACTCTGGTTAGATCTCAGTGAGGAGGATAGTGATTTTTTTTCCTAGCACAGGTGTGCACACAGGGACACAACAATAACTCTGGTTATTTCACAGTCAGGAGGACAGTGACTTTTTTTTACTAAATAAAGGTATGCTGGCAGGGAAACAACAATCACTTTGGTTAAATCACAGTCAGGAGGACAGTGATTTTTTTTTCCTAGCACAGGTGTGCATTCAGGGACACAACAATCACTCTGTTCTGGTTACATTTCAGTCAGGAGGACAGTGATTTTTTTTCCTAGTACAGGTTTGCCGGCAGGGACACAACAATTAGTCTGGTTGAATCTCAGTCAGGAGGACAGTGATTTTTTTCCTAGCACAGGTGTGCACACTGGGACACAACAATCACTCTGGTTAAATTGCAGTCAGGAGGACAGTCATTTTTTTTCTAAATAAAGCTGCACCAGCAGGGACACAACAATCATTCTGGTTAAATCACAGTCAGGAGGACAGTGATTTTTTTCCTAGCACAGGTGTGCATGCAGGGACACAACAGTCACTCTGGTCTGGTTAAATCACAGTCAGGAGGACAGTGATTTTTTCCTAGCACAGATGTGCTGGCAGGGACACAACAATCAATCAGGTTAAATCGCAATGAGGAGGACAGTGATTTTTTTCCTATCACAGGTGTGCCTACGGGGATACAACAATCACTCTGGTTAAATCACAGTCAGGATAACAATGATTTTTTTCTAAATAAAGCTGCACTGGCAGGTACACAACAATCACTTTGGTTAAATCACAGTCAGGAGGACAGTGATTTTTTTACGTAGGACAGGTGTGCATGCAGGGACACAACAGTCACTCTGGTCTGGTTAAATCACAGTCAGGAGGACAGTGATTTTTTTCCTAGCACAGATGTGCTGGCAGGGACACAGCAATCACTCTGGTTAAATCTCAGCAAGGAGGACAGTGATTTTTTTCCTATCAGAGGAGTGCACACAGGGATACAACAATCACTCTGGTTAAATCACAGTCAGGAGAACAATGATTTTTTTCTAAATAAAGCTGCGCTGGTAGGGACACAACAATCACTCTGGTTAAATCACAGCTAGGAGGACAGTGATTTTTTTTCCTAGTGCAGGTGTGCATTCAGAAATACAACAGTCATTCTGGTCTGGTTAAATTGAAGTCAGGAGGACATTGATTTTATTTTTCTAAACAAAGGTGTGCCAGCAGGGACACAACAATCACTCTGGTTAAATCACAGTCAGGAGGACACTAATTTTTTTACTAAATAGAGGTCTGTTGGCAGGGTTCACAACAATCACTCTGGTTAAATTGCAATCAGGAGGACAGTGATTTATTTCCTTGCACAGGAGTGCATGCAGGGACACAACAGTCACTCTGATCTGGTTAAATCATAGTCAGCAGGACAGTGATTTTTCCTGGCAGTGGTGTGCATGCAGAGATACAACAGTCACTCTGGTCTGGTTAAATCATAGTCAGCAGGACAGTGATTTTCTTTTACAAGAAAGGTGCACTGGAAGGGACACAAAAATCACTCTGGTTAAATCCCAATCAGAAGAAGAGTGATTTTTTTCCTATCACAGGTGTGCATGCAGGGACACAACAGTCACTCTGGTCTGATTAAATTGCAGTCAGGAGAACAATGATTTTTTTTTCCTAGCACATGTGCACCGGCAGGGACACAACATTCACTCTGGTTAAATCTCAATGAGGAGAACAGAGATTTTTTTCCTAGCACAGGTGTGCACACAAGGACACAGCAATAACTCTGGTTATATCATAGTCAGGAAGACAGTGATTTTTTTCCTAGCACAGGTGGGCATGCAGGGACACAACAATCACTCTGGTTAAGTCTCAGTGAGGACTACATTGATTTTTTTTTTTCCTAGCACAGGTGTGCACCCAGGGACACAACAATCACTGTGGTTAAATCGCACTCAGGAGGACAGTGATTTTTTTTCTAAATAAAGGTATGCTGGCATGGACACAACAATCACTTTGGTTAAATCACAGTCAGTAGGACAGTGATTTTTTTCCTATCACAGGTGTACATGCAGGGACACAATAATCACTCAGGTCCAGTTAAATATTAGTCAGGAGGACATTGATTTTTTTCCTAGTACAGGTGTGCCAGCAGGGACACAACAATCACTCTGGTTAAAAAACAGTCAGAAGGATAGTGATTTTTTCCTAGCATAAGTGTGCATGCAGGAACACAACAGTCACTCTGGTCTGGTTAAATCGCAGTCAGGAGGACAGTGATTTTTTTTCTAACTAAAGCTGTGCCGGCGAGGATGCACCAATCACTCTGGTTCAATCACAGTCAAGAGGACAGTGATTTTTTTCCGAGCACAGGTGTGCATGCAGGGACACAATAATCACTCTGTTCTGGTTAAATTTCAGTCAGGAGGACAGTGATTTTTTTTCCTAGTACATTTGTGCCAGCAGGGACACAACAATCAGTCTGGATGAATCTAAGTCAGGAGGACAGTGATTTTTTTCCTAGCCCAGGTGTGCACACTGGGACACAACAATCACTCTGGTTAAATCGCAGTCAGGAAGACAGTAATTTTTTTTCTAAATAAAGCTGTGCCGGCAGGGACACAACAATCATTCTGGTTAAATCACAGTCAGGAGGACAGTGATTTTTTTTCGTAGCACAGGTGTGCATGCAGGGACACAACAGTCACTCTGGTCTAGTTAAATCACAGTCAGGAGGACAGTGATTTTTTCTTAGCACAGATGTGCCGGCAGGGACACAGCAATCACTCTGGTTAAATCACAGCAAGGAGGACAGTGATTTTTTTCCTATCACAGGATTGCACACAGGGATACAACAATCACTCTGGTTAAATCACAGTTAGGAGGACAGTGATTTTTTTCCTAGTGCAGGTGTGCATTCAGAAACACAACAGTCATTCTTGTCTGGTTAAATTGCAGTCAGGAGGACATTGATTTTTTTTTCTAAATAAAGGTGTGCCAGCAGGGACACAACAATCACTCTGGTTAAATCACAGTCAGGAGGACAGTAATTTTTTTACTAAATAGAGGTGTGTTGGCAGGGTTCACAACAATCACTCTGGTTAAATTGCAATCAGGAGGACAGTGATTTATTTCCTTGCACAGGTATGCATGCAGCGTTACAACAGTCACTCTGGTCTGGCAGTCAGCAGGACAGTGGTTTATTTCTTAACACAGGTGTGCATGCAGGGACACAACAGTCACTCTGATCTGGTTAAATCATAGTCAGCAGGACAGTGATTTTTTTCCTGGCAGAGGTGTGCATGCAGAGATACAACAGTCATTCTGGTCTGGTTAAATCACAGTCAGGAGGACAGGGATTTTTCCTGGCAGAGGTGTGCATGCAGGGATACAACAGTCACTCTGGTCTTGTTAAATAACAGTCAGCAGGACAGTGATTTTTCCTGGCAGAGGTGTGCATGCTGAGATACAACAGTCACTCAGGTCTGGTTAAATCACAGTCGGGAGAGAGTGATTTTTTTTTTAAAGAAAGGTGCACTGGAAGGGACACAAAAATCACTCTGGTTAAATCCCAGTCAGAAGGAGAGTGATTTTTTTCCTATCACAGGTGTGCACGCAAGAACACAACAGTCACTCTGGTCTGGTTAAATCACAGTCAGGAGAACAATGATTTTTTTTTTCCTAGCACATGTGCACCGGCAGGGACACAACATTCACTCTGGTTAAATCTCAGTGAGGAGAACAGAGATTTTTTTTCCTAGCACAGGTGTGCACACGAGGACACAGCAATAACTCTGGTTAAATCAAAGTCAGGAAGATAGTGATATTTTTCCTAGCACAGGTGTGCATGCAGGGACACAACAATCACTCTGGTTAAGGCTCAGTGAGGAGGACAGTGATTTTTTTTCCTAGCACAGGTGTGCACCCAAGGACACAACAATCACTGTGGTTAAATCTTACTCAGGAGGACAGTGATTTTTTTTCTAAATAAAGGTATGCTGGCATGGACACAACAATCACTTTGGTTAAATCACAGTCAGGAGGACAGTGATTTTTTTCCTATCACAGGTGTACATGCAGGGACACAACAATCATTCTGGTCCAGTTAAACTTCAGTCAGGAGGACAGTGATTTTTTTCCTAGTACTGGTGTGCCGGCAGGGACACAACAATCACTCTGGTTAAATCGCAGTCAGGAGGACAAAGATTTTTTTCCAAATAAAGCTGCGCTGGCAGGGACTCAAGAATCACTCTGGCTAAATCACAATCAGGAGGACAGTGATTTTTTCCTAGCATAGGTGTGCATGCATGAACACAACAGTCACTCTGGACTGGTTAAATCGCAGTCAGGAGGACAGTGATTCTTTTTCTAAATAAAGCTGTGCTGGCAGGGACATAACAATGACTCTAGTTAAAGCACAGTCAGGAGGACAGTAATTTTTTTACTAAATAAAGGTGTGCATGCAGGTTTCACAACAATCACTCTGGTTAAATCACAGTCAGGAGGACAGTGATTTTTTTCCTAGCACAGGTGTGCATGCAGTGACACAACTTTCACTCTAGTCTGGCAGTCAGGAGGACAGTGGTTTATTTCGTAGCACTGATGTGCATGCAGGGACACAACAGTCACTCTGATATGGTTAAATCATAGTCAGCAGGACAGTGATTTTTTTCCTAGCACCGGTGTGCATACGGGGATACAACAGTCACTCTGGTCTGGTTAAATCACAGTCAGATGTGGTGTGGAAATGGCACCACAATCCACACAGGGGTTGTGTACTGACCCCCATGTCAGTGGGAGGGAATGGACAAGGATATGATAGAAGGCATTCTTAGGATGGCAGATAAAGGGGAGATACTGTTGATGGGAGACCTGAATATGCCAGATGTTAACTGGAGCATATTTGCTGCAACCACATCAAAGAGCAGGGCCATTCTCGATGCCCTACAGGTGGCACACCTCAGACAGCTAGTTTCAGAACCCTCTCATGAGGGAGCAATCTTAGACCTAATACTCTCAAATGGGGACAGTGAAAGGATCTCAGATCTAGAAGTGGGTTGTCATCTGGGAACAAGTGACCATCAAACAGTGTGGTTCATGTTAAACTCAGCTACAGAGCCAAGCCATACAAAAGTGAGGGTACTGGACTTCAGAAGGGCTGACTTTGGCAAGATGGGAGAGTGCCTCAGAAAAGCACAAGCAAACCAGCTAGAAGAAAGGGTGGAGCAACAATGGGGAATTATCAAAACTGCCATCACAGAGGCAACAAACCTTTGTGTGAAGCAAATAAACAAATCAAAATGAAAGAAAAAGCCACTATGGTTCTCAAAAGAGGTGGTGGGGAAAGTCAGAGAGAAAAAGATAGCATTCAAGAAGTATAAGGAAACACAGAAGTAGCAGGACAGAGAACTGTACCAGTTAAAGGAGAAGGAAGCAGGGAGGGAAGTCAGAATAGCAAAGGCTCAAACTGAGGAAAAGATAGCCAACTTGGATAAGAGGGGGGATAAAACCTTTTATAGATACATCAGGGAGTGCAGAAAGACAAAGGGAGGGATAGTGAGGCCAAAGAGAATGAATGGTGGGTGGGCAGAGGGGGACAGTGAAAACGCAGGGATACTGAACAAATATTTCTGCTCAGTATTCACAAAAGAGGAGGGGGAGGTGCCAAATCCAATTAACAGAAGCACTCTTGATAGGGGGGTCAATCCCAGTCCTTTCACAGAAAAAAGGGTTCTGAAAGAACTCTTAAAACTGAAGGTGGACAAAGCAATGGGGCCTGATGGAATCCACCCCAGAATTCTAAAAGAATTAAGGGGAGAACTAGTGAAACCACTGACTACCCTTTTAACAAATCATGGAGGATGGTAGTACCCGAGGACTGGAGGAAGGCTGATGTGATTCTCTTCACAAGTGGGACCAAGACAGAGGCAGGAAACTACAGACCTGTCAGTTTGACCTCTATGGTAGGGAAAGTGAAGGAACCACTTCTGAAGGAAAGAATTGTTGAGTACCTAGAGTCCAGTGGGGCACAGGACCCAAGGCAGCATGGGTTTACAGTGGGAAGGTCATGTCAGATGAATCTAATTGATTTCTTTGACTGGGTGATCAAAGTAGTAGACCAGGGAGGGTCTGTCGACATGGCCTACCTAGACTTTAGCAAGGCATTTGACACAGTCCCACACAAAAGATTAATAGTCAAATTAACCAGCCTGGGAGTGGCTCCGATGGTGGTAGTCTGGGTAAAACATTGGCTAGACAACAGGACACAGAAGGTAATTGTAAATGGAGTCCACTCTGAAGAAAGAGTGGTTACTAATGGGGTACCACAGGGTTCAGTACTGGGTCCAGTTCATAAAATGTCTTTATAAGTGACATTGCAGAGGGACTGATAGGAAAAGTATGCCTCTTTGCAGATGACACAAAGAACTGCAAAAGGTTTGATACACAAGGAGGTGTGGAAAGGATGAGAAGGGACTTGGCAAGGATGGAGGAATGGTGAAAGTATGGCAGCTAGGATTCAATGCACAGAAGTGCAAAATAATGCACCTGGGAAACAAAAACCGGGGGGATGATTACACAATGGGGGTTAGTAACAACAACAAAAAGAAAAGGGACCTGGGGTAATCATATCAGATGACCTTAAGGTTATCAAGCAATGGAGAAGGCAGTAGGGAGGGCTGGCGGTATACTGGGATGTATAGGGAGAGGCATCACCAGCAGAAAACAGGAAATTGTTATCCCTCTGTACAGACAGTTGGTGAGACCCCATCTGGAGTACTGCATCCAGTTCTGGAGACCCCATCTCTGCAAGAACATAGAGGCAGTCCAAGGGAGGGCAATTAAAATGGTGCAGGGTCTGCAAGAGAAACCATACAAGGAGAGACTAAAGGAGCTTAATAAGTATACCCTTAAGGAAAGGAGGGGGTGGGACATGATGGAAACTTTTAAGTACCTCAGTGGAATCAACAAAGCCCAAGAGGGTAGCATCTTTCAGAAAAAGAGGCGTGCAAGAACAAGAGGACACAATTTAAAGATAGAGGGGGTAGTTCAGAGGCAATGTGAGGAAGTATTTCTTCACAGAGAGGGTAGTGGATGCATGGAACAGCCTTCCTGAGGAGGTTGTGGGGGTCTAAAACTGTGGGAGAATTCAAGAATGCATGGGACAGACATAAGGCAATTCTTGTGGAGGGTAGGAAGAAACAGGCTGTTGGTTAACTAGGATCTGCAGCTTATCCTCTAGGTAGGGATATGGGCAGACTAGGTAGGCCAAGCGGTCCTTATCTGCCGTCAAAGTCTATGTTTCAAGGAGGACAGTGATTTTTTTTTTAATAAAGGTATACTGGTAGGGACACAACAATCACTCTGGTTAAATCACAGTCAGGAGGACAGTAATTTTTTTTACTAAATAAAGGTGTGTATGCAGGGTTCACAACAATCACTCTCGTTAAATCACAGTAAGGAGGACAGTAATTTTTTTCCTAGCACAGGTGTGCATGCAGGGACACAACAGTCACTCTGGTCTGGCTGTCAGGAGGACAGTGGTTTATTTCTTAGCACAGGTGTGCACGCAGGGACACAACAGTCACTCTGATATGGTTTAATCATAGTCAGCAGGACAGTGATTTTTTCCTAGCACCGGTGTGCATACAGGGATACAACAGTCACTCTGGTCTGGTTAAATCACAGTCAGGAGTGGTGTGGAAATGACACCACAATCCACACAGGGGTTGTATACAGACCCCCATGTCAGGGGCAGGGAATGGACAAGGATATGATAGAAGGCATTCTTAGGATGGCAGATAAAGGGGAGATACTGTTGATTGGAGACCTGAATATGCCAGATGTTAACTGGAGCACATTTGCTGCAGCCACATCAAAGAGCAGTGCCATTCTCAATGCCCTACTAGTGGCACACCTCAGACAGCTAGTTTTGGAACCCACTCATGAGGGAGCAATCTTAGACCTCATACTCTCAAATGGGGACAGTGAAAGGATCTCAGATCTAGAAGTGGGTTGCCATCTGGGAACAAGTGACCATCAAACAGTGTGGTTCATGTTAAACTCAGCTACAGAGCCAAGCCATACAAAAGTGAGGGTACTGGACTTCAGGAGGGCTGACTTTGGCAAGATGGGAGAGTGCCTCAGAAAAGCACAAGCAAACCAGCTAGAAGAAGGGGTGGAGCAACAATGGAGAATCATCAAAACTGCCATCACAGAGGCAACAAACCTTTGTGTGAAGCAAACAAACAAATCAAAATGAAAGAAAAAGCCACTATGGTTCTCAAAAGAGTTGACGGGTAAAGTCAGGGAGAAAAAGATAGCATTCAAGAAGTATAAGGAAACACAGAAAGAGGAGGAGAACAGAGAGCTGTACCAGTTAAGGCAGAAGGAAGCAGGGAGGAAAGGCAGAATAGCAAAGGCCCAAGGAGGACAGTGATTTTTTTTTTAAATAAAGGTATACTGGTAGGGACACAACAATCACTCTGGTTAAATCCCAGTCAGAAGGAGAGTGATTTTTTTTCCTATCACAGGTGTGCATGCAGGGACACAACAGTCACTCTGGTCTGGTTAAATCGCAGTCAGGAGAACAGTGATTTTTTTCCTAGCACAGGTGTGCACACAGGGACACAACAATAACTCTGGTGAAATCGCAGTCAGGAGGACAGTGATTTTTTTTCTAAATAAAGGTACGCTGGCAGGTACACAACAATCACTCTGGTTAAATCGCAGTTAGGAGGACAGTGATTTTTTTTCTAAATAAAGGTACACTGGCAGGTACACAACAATCACTCTGGTTAAATCACAGTCAGGAGGACAGTGATTTTTTTCCTATCACAGGTGTGCATGCAGGGACACAACAATTACTCTGGTCTGTTTAGATTTCAGTCAATAGGACAGTGATTTTTTTACCTAGAACAGGTGTGCTGGCAGGGACACAACAATCAGTCTGGTTGAATCTCAGTCAGGAGGACAGTGATTTTTTTCCTAGTAGAGGTGTGCACACTGGGACACAACAATCAGTCTAGTTAAATCGCAGTCTGAGGACAGTGATTTTTTTTTCCAAATAAAGCTGTGCCGGCAGGGACATAACAATCACTCTGGTTAAATCACAGTCAGGAGGACAGTGATTTTTTTTCCTAGCACAGGTGTGCATGCAGGGACACAACAGTCACTCTGGTCTGGTTAAATCACAGTCAGGAGTACAGTGATTTTTTTCCTAGCATGGATGTGCTGTCAGGGACACAACAATCACTCTGTTTAAATCTCAGTGAGGAGGACAGTGATTTTTTTCCTAGCACAGGTGTGCACACAAGGACACAACAATCACTCTGGTTAAATCACAATCAGGAGGCCAGTGATTTTTTTTCTAAATAAGACTGTGCTGGCAGGGACACAGAAATCATTCTGATTAAATCACAGTCAGGAGGACATAGAAACATAGAATTTGATGGCAGATAAGGACCACTTGGCCCACCCAGTGTGTCCATTTCCCTACCTAATGGATAAGCTGCAGATCCAAGTTAACCAGCAGCCTACTTCTTTCTACCCCCAACCCCTAGAATTGCCTAATGACTGTCCCATGCATGCTTGAATTCAACCACTGTTTTTGACTCCACAAACTCCTCCGGAAGGCTATGCCATGCATCCACAACCCTCTCTGTGAAAAAATACTTCCTTACATTACCTCTGAGCCTTCCCCCCATTTTCAAATTGTGTCCCCTTGTTCTTGCACACCTCTTTTTCTGAAAGATGCTACCCTTTTGGACTTTGTTGATTCTTTTGTGATTTTTTTCCTAGCACAGGTGTGCATGCAGGGACACAACTGTCAGTCTGGTCTAGTTAAATCGCAGTCAGGAGGAAATTGATGTTTTTTTCTAAATAAAGGTGTGCCAGCAGGGACACAACAATCACTCTAGTTAAATCACAGTCAGGAGGACTGTAATTTTTTTACTAAATAAAGGTGTGCATGCAAGTTTCACAACAATCACTCTGGTTAAATCACAGTCAGGAGGACAGTGATTTTTTTCCTAGCACAGGTGTGCATGCAGCGACACAACAGTCACTCTAGTCTGGCAGTCAGGAGGACTGTGGTTTATTTCTTAGCTCAGGTGTGCACGCAGAGACACAACAGTCACTCTAATCTGGTTAAATCATAGTCAGTAGGACAGTGATTGTTTCCTAGCACAGGTGTGCATGCAGGGATACAACAGTCACTCTGGTCTGGTTAAATCACAGTCAGGAGGACAGTGAATTTTTTTTTAAATAAAGATGTACTGGTAGGGACACAACAATCACTCTGGTTAAATCTCAATGAGGAAGACAGTAATTTTTTTCCTAGCATAGATGTGCACACAGGGATACAACAATAACTCTGGTTAAATCGCAGTCAGGAGGACATTGATTTTTTTTCTAAATAAAGCTACGACGGCTGGGACACAACAATCACTCGGGTTAAATTTCAGTCAGGAGGACAGTGATTTTTTTCCTAGCACAGGTGTGCATGCAGGGTCACAACAGTCACTCTGTTCTGGATAAATCACGATCAGGAGGACAGGTGATTTTTTTTCTAAATAAAGGTACACCGGCAGGGACACAACAATGACTCTGGTTAAATCTCAGTGAGGAGGATAGTGATTTTTTTCCCTAGCACAGGTGTGCACACAGGGACACAACAATAACTCTGGTTAATTCGCAGTCAGGAGGACAGTGATTTTTTTACTAAATAAAGGTATTCTGGCAGGGACACGACAATTACTTTGGTTAAATCACAGTCAGGAGGACAGTGATTTTTTTTCCTAGTACAGGTGTGCCGGTAGGGACACAACAATCAGTCTGGTTGAATCTCAGTCAGGAGGACAGTGATTTTTTTTCCTAGCCCAGGTGTGCACACTGGGACACAACAATCACTCTGGTTAAATCACAGTCAGGAGGACAGTAATTTTTTTTCTAAATAAAGCTGCACCAGCAGGAACACAACAATCATTCTGGTTAAATCACAGTCAGGAGGACAGTGATTTTTTTTCCTAGCACAGGTGTGCATGCAGGGACACAACAGTCACTCTGGTCTGGTTAAATCACAGTCAGGAGGACAGTGATTTTTTTCCTAGCACAGATGTGCTGGCAGGGACACAACAATCACTCTGGTTAAATCTCAATGAGGAGGACAGTGATTTTTTTTCCTATCACAGGTGTGCACACAGGGATACAACAATCACTCTGGTTAAATCATAGTCAGGAGAACAATGATTTTTTCTAAATAAAGCTGCACTGGCAGGGACACAACAATCACTCTGGTTAAATCACAGTTAGGAGGACAGCGATTTTTTTCCTAGCACAGGTGTATATTCAGAAACACAACAGTCATTCTGGTCTGGTTAAATCGCAGTCAGGAGGACATTGATTTTTTTTTTCTAAATAAAGCTGTGCCAGCAGGGACACAACAATCACTCTGGTTAAATCACAGTCAGGAGGACAGTAATTTTTTTACTAACTAGAGGTGTGTTGGCAGGGTTCACAACAATCACTCTGGTTAAATTGCAATCAGGAGGACAGTGATTTATTTCCTAGCACAGGTGTGCATTCAGGGCCACAACAGTCACTCTGGTCTGGCAGTCAGGAGGACAGTGGTTTATTTCTTAACACAGGTGTGCATGCAGGTACACAACAGTCACTCTGGTCTGGTTAAATCACAGTCAGGAGGAAAGTGTTTTTTTTTTTTTTAAAGAAAGGTGCACTGGTAGGGACACAAAAATCACTCTGGTTAAATCCCAATCAGAAGGAGAGTGATTTTTTTCCTAGCACAGGTGTGCATGAAGGGACACAACAGTCACTCTGGTCTGGTTAAATCGCAGTCAGGAGAACAGTGATTTTTTTTCCTAGCACATGTGCGCCAGCAGGGACACAACAATCACTCTTGTTAAATCTCAGTGAGGAGAACAGTGATTTTTTTCCTAGCACAGGTGTGAACACAGGGACACAACAATAACTCTGGTTAAATCATAGTCAGGAAGATAGTGATTTTTTTCCTAGCACAGGTGTGCATGCAGGGACACAACAATCACTCTGGTTACGTCTCAGCAAGGAGGACAGTGATTTTTTTTCCTAGCACAGATGTGCACCCAGGGACACAACAATCACTGTGGTTAAATCACAGTCAGGAGGACAGTGACTTTTTTTCTAAATAAAGGTATGCCGACAGGGACACAACAATCACTCTGGTTAAATTTCAGTCAGGAGGACAGTGATTTTTTTCCTAGTGCAGGTGTTTTGGCAGGGACACAACCATCACTCTGGTTAAATCACAGTCAGGAGGACTGTGATTTTTTTCTAAATAAAGCTGCACTGGCAGGGACACAACAATCACTCTGGTTAAATCACAATCAGGAGGACAATGATTTTTTCCTAGCATAGGTGTGCATGCCGGAACACAACAGTCACTCTGGTCTGGTTAAATCACAGTCCGGAGGACAGTGATTTTTTTTCTAAATAAAGCTGTGCCAGCAGGGACATAACAATCACTCTGGTTAAATCACAGTCAAGAGGACAGTGATTTTTTTTCCTAGCACAGGTGTGCATGCAGAGACACAATAATCACTCTGGTCTGGTTAAATCACAGTCAGGAGGACAGTGATTTTTTTTCTAAATAAAGCTGTGCTGGTAGGGACACAACAATCACTCTGGCTAAATCATAGTCAGGAAGATAGTGATTTTTTTCCTAGCACAGGTGTGCATGCAGGGTCACAACAATCACTCTGGTTAAATCTTAGCGAGGAGGACAGTGTTTTTTTTTTTCCTAGCACAGGTGTACACCCAGGGACACAACAATCACTGTGGTTAAATCGCAGTCAGGAGGACTGTGATTTTTTTTCTAAATAAAGGTGTGCCGACAGGGACACAACAATCACTCGGGTTAAATCGCAGTCAGGAAGACAGTGATTTTTTTCCTAATACATGTGTGCTGACAGGGACACAACCAACAATGAGTCTGGTTAAAACATATTCAGAAAAGTAATGTTTTTATTAGGAAAATACTGGGCACTGGGCCAGTGATTTTTTACTTAACACAAGGGTGCCATCTCAATTGCCGATACCCTCCCCCACACGTGCCACTATACCACTACTTCTCTGTTAAAATAAAACTAAGTACTTATAGTAAAGAATATAGGAGAAGATCAACATAAAAAGTACTCTGTGTGTGTGTACAGGACACTCGCAAACAGAGTTTTGAAGACAAGTGACCACCAAAATGATCTTTTATATTATGTTATATTTCGATTCTGACTCCAGGTTGCTACAACAAGCACAAGCTCTGTTTTCTAAGTCTCTCTTCAACACACTACACTCTGAGAATGACCAAATTAGCTTCTTATTGACTGTCCAGTAACATGTGACCTCCAATCCCATGGTATATTGCAAATTTCAAATATTATACAAATCTTTGACAAATAAGTTCCAATTTCATGGATCTGAGATACTTCGATTATTGGATTAACATGCATCAAAGTTTTTGAATTAGAAATTTCATGAAACTGCAAATAGAACCCGAAGTACAACTTCAAACTCTGGAAAACTTTACGGATCAGTTAAAATATGCAAAATTCTATGTGGAGCAAATTTTTGCAACTTTGTACATCTCTACTGAATCTTTGAGCGCAGGAAACCATGACTGGGAAATGGCCATCCCAGGAAAGATAGGGTGAGAAGGAAAGGAGGAGAGGTGGTACTATATGTAAAGAAGGGAATCAAAGTGACAGAAATACGGGGAATCCAAGGGGAATGGAAGGGTTGGAGGTAGTGTGGGTCACCCTAGAGATGGGAAACAGAGCTGCTATTCATTTTTGTGTGATCTACAGACCTTCAGCACAAGGGGACAATTTAAATGAGGCACTAATAGAAGCTACTGGCACAAGTACTCTCAAGAACAAGGCAGTACATCAGCATTTAAAGACTGGAAGGACTAGTACATCAGCTTAAAGCATATTTATTGCAAAAAAAATAAAACCTCAGCATACAGGCAAATTCTTTACATGTTTCGGATCAACATCCTTTATCAAAAGCAGATGTAAAAAAAAGTGGGTGAATGCCTCAGAGACCACATAATAGGAGGTTATCTGGGTGGTTTGGAAGAACAGTGGACAAAGTTAAGAGAAGGCATAGTGAAGCAAACAAATATATGCACAAAGGAAGTGAGTAAAAGCAAAGAAAAAAAGAGACTGCTATGGTTCTCAAAGGAAGTGGCTGAAAAGGTTAATGCTAAAGGGGTGGGCTTCAAGAGCTATAAAGAGATGTGGAGGGAAGATGAATGGGAGGTGTATCAAGAGAAACAGAGGAAGGCAGAGAAAGTGGTGAGGAGTGCAAAGGTGCAAACTGAGGTAAGAATAGCCCAATGGGTAACTAAATGGGACAAGACATTTTTAGGTGCATAAGTAAAAAGAGGAACACCAGGGGAGAAATTGTGAGGTTAAGAAGAGCATGTGTGGACTGAGCAGAGGAGAATCAGCAAAAACTGATATCCTGAACAAAGTATTTTGTTCAGTCTTCACAGAGGAAGGCAGAGGGGAAGGGGCACATAAAGGCAATAGGGAAACTGGGGGTTGGGGTAAATACAAGTCCCTCTACAGAGGAAGAAATCCTGAAGGGACTAGCAAATCTTAAAGTGAAAAAAGCTATGTAGTCAGGCAGGGTATATCCAAGGGTACTGAGGGAGCTCAGGGATGTACTGGTGGCACCTCTGACAGTCCTTCTTAACAACTTACTGGAAACAAGTGTGGTACCAGAGGACTGGAGGAAGGTATATGTAGTCCTGCTTCACAAAAGCAGTAGAAGGAGGAGGCTGGCAACTGTAAGTCAGCCAGTCTGACAGCAGTTGTGGGGAAGCTAATGAAGTCACTGCTGAAAGAAAGGATTGGAATATCTTGAAGTCAATGGGTTACATGGCCCAAGGCAATCCAGTTTCACAGAGGGGAGGTAATTTCAGACAAATTCGATAGATTTATTTCACTGAGTGACCAGGGAAATAGATAACAGTGGGCAGTGGATCTGGACTACTTTGATTTCTGTAAGGCTTTCTACACAGTTCCACATAGGAGGCTCATAAAGAAACTGGGCAGCTTAGGGGTGGGTCAAGAAGTAAACTGGGTGTGACAGGGTTGAATAAGACCCTGTCCCATTTGTTATGCAGAAAGAGTTAAATGAAAGGATATGTTCTATCCTTGCCTTATCTGTCTCTTGTCTGCCTGACTGCGCAATCAGATTTTCTTGTAAGACCAAGGAACTGATCTCTGTGACAGTCTCACGATCCCCCCTCCACAATCTCCCTGCCTTCACTTGTTGTTTCTTGCTGTTTCTATCATTTCTTCCCCCTTGTGTATCTGTGGTTATAAAAATAGATGTGGATCTTTATATGAGACTTGGATCCCTTGGTTTGCAAATGTATCTAACTGTATTGTTGAAATGAATGTAAAAATCTATTTGGAACTTAGGGGGTTAACTTTGAGATGCAGTTTGACCTCCATAAACTCTTTTGCAGAGTTGTCAACAGGAGGTTACTTTTAGGACACCATATTCTATTTTTAATACACCTGCAAAGAAATTGACAAAAGTTCTGATACATTTTGAGAAAAACAGGATATCCCTTAATGAGCTCAGGATGAAGAAGTTAATTGCCAGCCACAGATATCTTACAAAAAGAGCAGCAGTGCTTTTGTTAGAGAGCAAGAGGTTGAAATTTGGATTTAGAGATACCCTCAGATGAAGGACTTTGTTTTCTCTGTTTGTATTGCATTTGTAAAGTGCTATCCTGAACGCTTTTACTTTTTAATTTTATTGTTATTGGAAATAATAAAATGCTACTTGCGAATTTTATAACTGCTCCTGGTTTTCTTATGCTTCCTGACCTATGCCTCATTGACACTGGGTAACAAATTGGCTAAAGAATAGATGACAGATGGTGGTGATAAATGGAGTGCACTCCGGGGAAGGGAGAGTGAACAGTGGGATGCACAGGGTTCAGTACTGTGACCAGTTCTTTTTCATGTCTGTATAAGGGACACTGCAGATGATCTGTAAGGAAAAGTCTGTCTCTTTGCAGTGCCATCAAAAACTGCAATAGAGTGGTCACTCTAGATGGGGTGAAAAGGATATGCAGAGACCTTAGAAAGTTTGAAGGTTAGTCAAGGGCATGGCAGCTGTGTTTCAATGCAAAAAAAAATTAAAATCATACACTTGGGGCACAGAAACCCAGAGGCAGAATGTAAAATGGGAGCATAATTTTTGACAATTACCAAACAGGAAAGTGGCCTGGGAGTAATCATATTTGATGACCTCAGGGTGGCTAAGCAGTGCTATAAGGCATTGGGTAAGGCAAGTGGGATGTTGGGGTGCATAGGGAGGGGTATCAGCAGAAGGAAGGAGGTGTTGTTGCCACTGTATAGATCACTGGTGAGACCCCACATGTGGTACTGTGTATGGTTCTGGTGACCATATCTTATGAAGGACATAGACAGAGTGTAGATAGTCCAGAAGAGAGCAACTAAAATGGTGAAGGGTCTGTATCAGAAGTCCTATGAGGAGAGACTGATTGACCTCAATATATACACATTCAAACAGAGGAAGGAGAGGGAGGATATGATAGGGACATATAAATAAATATCTCACGAGGGTAAATAAGGTATAGGAAGGGAGTATTTTTCAGAGAAAAAGATGCATGAGAACAAGAGTACATGTAATGAAACTGGAATAGAGCAAGCTCAAGAGAGAGATGTGAGGAAGTAAGTCTTCACTGAAAGAAGGGTGGATGCCTGGAACAGTTTTCCACATGTGGTGGGTGTGAAAACAGTGGTGGGCTTCAAGCGTGCATGGGATAGGCATAAGGGAATCTTAGTGGAAAGCAAGGGGGGATCTGTAGACTGTGTAGCGTCTGTGGTGACACTATAGTCAGAAAAAAAAAACATGAGCAGACTGGGTGGGCCAATTGGTCCTTATCTGCTGTCAGGTTTTATGTTTCTATGTTCCAGTGGCTCCATGTTTCACCAGTTTGGCTAATGCTGTGGCAAATGGTAAGGGTGCCCTATGCCCCCCCTTGCATTTTGCTTTAAATATAGAGCTGCTGGCTCAAGTAATTCAACAAAATGAAGAGATCAATGTTATTCCTCATCATGGGGAATGCACAAATTGTCATTTTATGTCAATGATCTCCTAATTTGACTCATATTAATTCCTCGGTCCCAAAACTTTGGTCTGTCCTGGGATCCTATGTAGCCCTTTCAGGTTATAAACTGAATGTAGACAAACCACAGCACTCCATATCTATTATGACACTCCTCCATACCTACTTAAATGGTGCAAATTAAAGGGAAACCAACCATACATTAAATACCTAGGTGTGTTTATTCCACAGGATCTAGTTACTTTATTTGCAAGTAATTATCCCCCCCCCAAGATGCAGACCCTGACACTGGATCTGGATCGATGGATGGTGTTGCCTCTTTCATTTACTAATCAAATAGAATCCATTAGAATGAACTTCTGGCCAGGGACTCTGTACCTTTTTCAAACCCTACCGATTTCTCCAATACAGAAAGATTTTAACATACAGGACAGACTGATTTCAAGATACATCTGGACAGCTTCTCATTCCTATACAACATACTGAGAGGTGCAACTACCTAAAATTAAAGGAGGTCAAGCTTTACATCACTTGCAATGCTATTTTCAGGTGGCACAATAGTGTCATATCAGTTCATGGCTTGACTCCCCTCTATGAAGCACATTGTAAAAGACTAGACATTAATGACTTACATTATACCTTGACAAAAGTTACATTTTCGAACCCTCCGTAGCACAGTGACCAGTTGTTAGATAACATTCTCATGCAATCTGCATTAATGGTCTGGTCCCAAATTTTTGTAGAAGAGTAATTCAGGGTAGCCTGACAACCTTTACATGCTTTGCCTCATGTTAGGGCTTTTCAACCAGCATGTTTGGATGCCAGATTCTGTTTATGGAAATGATTAGGGCTAGTCAATTTGTAGCAGTTTTATGAAGGTGCTATCCCATATATTGTACATTTGCTAAACCTAAACAAAAGTTTCCATTAACTAATATGGACCACTGTCATTATTATGTCTAACACTACTTGTATAATGAAATGGGAAGAGATCCGAGTTTAGATCATTTGCATCCCTTAGCTTCTCAGATTACCATTTCAAACTGGATGGGTGTGCCATCTCATTTTGTTTCAATGGCATATAGGGCTCTTAGTATGCCACCAGAAGCAACAATGGAAACCTTTACAATAAAGTAGGAACAGGAACTGAGTATCCATTTATCAGATAGTTCCTGGGACAAGAGTTTTGTGCAAAAACATAAAGTATCACCATCAAATTTATGGGAAGAATTTGTGTGGAAAATGACAGTACAATTTTTTTGGAACTCCAGTGACAATTGCAATGTTTTCCTAGAGGGCTACAGTTGCCTATTGGAGACAGTATGCAGAGCAAAATCTCTCTCACTTACATATGTTTTGACTTTGCTCCACATTGAAAACTGTTTGGACAGCAGTAGAACTCGATCTTAAATAATTATGTCCTACCTTTGCATCATTCATTCCAAATTTGATCCTTTTTCTTCAGTTCCCAGCAGACTTATTTAACAGTCACCAAAAGTATTTGTTAAATGTTTCATTGACTGCAGCAAAAAAATGCCTTTATGAAATGATGGTTACAGCAGCAATCACTGACTGTAGTGCAATGGCAGGCAATAGTGATACATATTATAGTGGTGTGGTAGCACCACTATAGTTAGGGTTGAGTAGGCTGTTTAATGTTAAACCCATAACTTTGCACTTTAATAACTTTTCACTAGTTCAACAGATTTGCTCAGAATTGTGTATGCATGATCTGGGGGGGGGGGCAAAGTCTCTTGATGTGCCAAGTTTCATTTCTGTCAGATATGCAGATTCCGAGATCTGTATAGTGCATTTTTAGGAAAAATCTATTTGTTTGTTTTTTGCTGTTTTTTCATCTTCACCTAGTGCCCAGATGGTTAGGAATTTTGGTCTGAAAATTTTACAGTGGAAAGGGCTTGCCCCAGAATAGTGTCTTCCACTGGTTTAGTGAAAAAATATGAATCTTTTCCCAAGTTATAAGGATTTGAAATTTCAGTTCAGCGCATGCTCAGTAGGTTTTTTTGGATAAATTTTGATACCCTACTGAGCATGCTCAAAACTAAAATTTCAAATCCTTATAACTTGGGAACAGATTAATATTCTTCCACCAAATCAATAAAAGGCATCATTCTGGACAAGCCCATTCTACTTTGAAAATTTCAGACCAGAATTCCAAACCTTCTGAGCTGTTGATGATGACAAAAAAACAGCAAAACAAATTAGATTTTTCATAAAACTGAACTAAAATTATCTCTTTTAAAAAAACAACAACATCTGAGCCTAGCTAAACAGAATGCATTTAGTTAGAGTCTGTAGTTTTTTGTTTTTTTAAACTTGCCAGAGATACCTTTCCTGGGCACCCTGAAATCCAGGATGCCCAGCTTAGCGAGAGAGCTGTTCACCTGTGTTCTCTGTATGAGAACAGCAGGACTTTCTTGAGTTCTACAGCTGCTGCTGGAAGCCATTCTGTGGGCTACAGTGAGAACAGTGAGCTGCCAATTCCATTTTGTCTGTCAGTCTCTGTCTCTCTTTTTCTGTCTATCTCTCTATCTATCTATCTATCTATCTATCTATCTATTAAGTGGACTGGGGTGCCCACCCCTGGTACTGCTTCTTTCTCCTCCCTCCCCTTCAGGTCACCTGCCTGCTGTTCTGAATGTTTATTTTTGTAATACAAAAGCAGACCAGGATGCCCACCCCTGGTACTGCTTCTCTGCACATCCCTCCCCTCCAGGTCACCCGCCCCTGTTCCCCGAAATGTATCCTGACACTGGGGTGCCCAATCCCCACTGTCATAATCTCACCTGTAATAAGGAAAACTGTCCCTTAATGTTTTTTTTTTTGCCTGTAGAAAAGAAAATAGTCCCTCACCAATTTGATCCCACCACCCAACCTCCCATTCATCACTCACCACCCCACACCCCCACCACATACCCTGACACACCCTCACTCAGCTGAACATGTCCCACGGTGTAGATCCAGTCTCTGATCATAGACATGTCCTGCTGCTGGAACTAGTGACTGTGATCTTGAAAACTTGGGGACAAAATTCAATAAAAATATAGTGAACATGTGAAGAGTGAATGTGTGAAGACAGAATGTGCCAGGCCCTGTACTTCTGCAGGTGGATGGAGTCTTCCTATGATGCATTGATTCACTAAGACTCCAGAGACCCACCTAATGCTTTATTCCTTTTGCTGCTTGGGGGTGGGGTGAGGAGTAATGGCTGGAAATCCCAATTCCACACATCCCTACTTTTGGGCATTAACTTACCCTAGGAGGCAGTATAGCGCAGTGGTTTAAGGCTCTGAGCTGCAAATCTGGAGACCTGGGTTTGAATTCCACAGCCCCCACTTGCATACTGTGTGATCCTGAGCAAGTTACTTAACTTCACTGTGCTCCCAGGTCGCACCTGTAAACAAGTTTTCAGCTTAGTGTGCTACTCCTGGTTAAACAATTGGAAAAAAAATAAAATAAAATAACTGATGCATTAATGAAGTTGTTTGCATAAGAATATCTATGTAATGGAAAAATTGACCCATAAAGTTAGACAAGAATTGGAATTGTTCAATAACAGATGACAGGGTTGGATCAGTCACATAATGGAAAAACAAGATGGTTCTGGTCCATAATCTTTTATTAGAGGTGACTTAGTGGCCCAATATAGGATAGGAAGCTCTTGTTTTCCTAGTTCAAATCCAGCAGTTTATCTGTCTAGGAACAGACATAAAAAACAACAATTACACTTTGTACATTCCCCTTAGATTCATTGAATTAGTATTTTGAATTACATAATTTTGTTACACAAGGAGGGTGTACAATTATCAGGGAGTTATTGTATTTCATACGGCATAATTGACAATGTGAGTGCAAAAATTGTTAATCTCTCATTCCTTACATAGGCAGAGCCTGATTGCTGTAAACTGGCTAAAGTAACTCCATTTTATAAGGATGGCCCCAAACAACTGCTAGAAAACTATAGCCCCATCTCCATCTTACCTATTTTGGCCAAAACCCAAGAGCTTGAGCTATATAACCAGTTGTAGTCTAATTTAGACATACACAGCCTCTTAGCAGATGAACAGAATAGGAAAGATCATGGCACAGTGGCAGCTCTCTACAAATTCATGAATGACATGCCTCACACCCTTAACAATAGCCCCATACCTGTGGCCATTTTTGTGGAGCTGTCCAGAGCCCTTGACTCTACTGATCATGACATTCTGGACTTCCACTGATATCATGAGTGTAGTACCATGATAGTTTTGCTAGCTTCCACCACTTTCAACTTTAATCACATGCAATCCAGTCAAAAAGTGCAAGTTTTCAAGTGTTAAGCATAGATTTCAGTAGCAGACATGTCAACAAAAGCCACAAAGCTGAAATCAGAGAAATTGGCAATGCTGGCAGGAAATTTAAAGCAATTATTGGTCAATGCAGGAATGGATGGACTTGCAAGCCATGTGCTGGCTTTGTGCCAGGGATCTCCATCCCAATCCTGACTAGATATGGAGCATGATGTGGAGGACAAACCATCAAGATCTGAAGCAGTTCTGCAAACAATGCTAAAGACAGTAAACTAAATTGAATCGATTGCAGACTTATGAATGGACATTAAAAAAAATGATAAAAAAGTGTCAGCTATGGAGGTGAGGGTTTGGGAGATGGCAGAATATCAAGAGGCTTATGACCACTCCCTGATCTATCTGCTACAGTGGAACAGAAACATAGAGTCCAGACTTGAGGATGCAGAAAATAGATCATGCTGAAACAATTTTAGATCCACAGCATAAAACAAGGGGCTCAGGAGGGTTTTGCATCCCCTACTGACTTAATTCAACATGTTCTTTAAACCATCCTGGCTCTACCGGCAGATGTACCTTTGGACATGGAACAAGCACACCACTCTCTCAGCTCCAAGCCCTCAGACCTAGCAGCTCAGCAACACTTTATGGATAATCAGAATGCTGAGATACCAAATCACTCTCTGTGACCTCTCAATAGCTTCCAGGTCACTCACCAGTATTTAGATGGCCCTGCTATGAGCAGGGCAAGTGACATGAATTACGCAGATTATCACACATGTGGAGATGCGTGCAAAGATGCACACAGAGATAAGCGTATCTGCACATGTCAGGTGTGTCTGGTAGGGAAGGTGGAAAAGGAGGCACAATATACCACTAGAGCCAAAGTAGGCCTGTGGCTCAATAAAATCTTACTGGAGTTGGCTGAAGGTGAAAATCAAATATATGTGTCTGTGTAGCAAGATACAACTAGAGCATGGTTAGCAGTAGAACAATACTTATATGTATTTTCAACAATAATTAAAGTATTCATTAACAAAGCCCATAAGTACTGAACAAGTGTAGAATGCCTGTAGCCTTGCATACAACAGCCTGAAAGTTACTCCCTCATTGTCTGAGTGTGTACTTATTTTTAGTAATGATCTCCAATACAATAGTGACACTTGAAGGGGAGGTGGGGATAAAATGTATCTCATGTTTGATGTATGCAATATCAGTAAAAATAGTGCACACAAAGAATTATACATGTGACAAATGTAAACAAAACATTGAACTCTCAAAAGAAATCAGTCTTTTTAACAATAGGCTATTCACCCTTGAAAAAAGTCAAAATGATATGGCTGTGACACTACAGTGTGATACAGAGACTTTTAAACAAAATAAACCCACATTTAAAAACCAAAACACGTGAAGAATGAATAAAATTCCTGATAGTTGTCCTAGCACTTTGTCTACACTTGAAACAAATACAAGTGACACATCTACAGGAATATAAAAAAACAAAAAAAAGAATAAGGGAAGAGGAAGTCATAGAAGGGTCAAACAAGGAATGGTATCTCATACAAAGTACAAAGGCAGCCAAAAAGGGAAGGAAAGTGAATCATTTCCTACTGTCCACATTTAATCATTTTGATCCGATTAGTACAATAACGGAGGAAAACACCCTCATCTTATCTACTACAACTACGGGAACACAAGAAGTATTGTTGGTAGAACAAAATGCAACTAACCCAACCAAAACTACTGAGGATACAAATATTATAGCTGATAGTGCAGCTCACAGCAATAGTCTATCTTCTAACAATGTGAGAACACAAAATCAAAATTTGGAGTCACTTCCCTCTTGTAGTAAGCTTGTAGACAATTCAAGTGTACATATACCAAATCTGGATACACCATTATTCAATAATACCATAGATGTAAATACAACAACAAATAACCAAAAAGCAAGAAACACCAGTTCATACCAAGACTAATACAGAAGAGTTAATGGATACTGGTAATTCAGTTAACAATACACAAAAAGAAGTCATAGTAATGGGGGACTCTATCATTAAACATTTGGACAGAACAATATGTAATCTCAGTAAATCTAGTAGAATGTTATCATGTTTTAGAGGTGCTAAGATCACAGACATCACACACATGGTTACCGATATCTTAAAAATACAGGAGAGAGACCCCTGGTGGTCATCCATGCTGGGACGAACACTATCAGACAGAATTCAGCTCAAGAGATTAAGCAATATTATGTTCCACTAACCAACAAATCAGTAGACCTGGGCTGCAAAATAATGTTATCAGAAATCTTACCCATTCCGAGAGAAAATGAATATACTCTACAAAAAGTGAGGGAAATTAATGAATGGTTGAGAAAATGATGCATGAGGCAAGGCATTACATGTATTACGCATTGGGAAGAGTTCAATGGGAAAAAAAAACTATTTTGCTGGGAAGGATTGCATCTCAGTAAGAAGGGTAGTACTCTCCTGAGAAAACAAATCCTAGAATGCATTAGTAAATATTTAAACTAAATAAGAGGGGGGAAGGGCTTTATATTCATTGCCTATATATTGAGCCCTATATATAGGCAATTAATACAAAGCCCATTAAATAAATGAACATATAGGAGTAGATAATGACAGCGAGCTAGTGTGGGCAAAAGTACAATTACCATCAAAAATGATAACGGTGGGTGTCGAATATCATTATACACTAGCAAGAAAGAATCCTGGCTTCTGATTGGTCAGTTGGCCATCACAGCAGGGATGTTATCCTGGCATAACATTCCTGCTGATTGTTTGCCAATTGATTAGTGTTGTTTGCATTTTCTCTTAAGAAACAAAAACATTTTTACACACTAACAAAAACATTCTTTAACATTATTTTTTTATTATAAAACAACAAGCTACAGAATTGGCTGGTGGCCTCGGGCCCAGCCACCCAAGGTGGAATGTTATCCCAGCATAACACCCACCCTGTCAGGCATTATTCTTTCAATCACCAAGTCTGGATATGAATGAAAACAATAAATTTATCTCAGAAATTGAGAAAATTACTTTTACAGGAGACCACCTGCTTATGGAAGATTTTAATTTCCCAAATATCAACTAGGACACAATAAGGAGAACTAGCAGTGTGGAAAATAAATTTATAGACATGACAATGCAACATAATTTAGAACAATTAGTCTAACAAAGTACCAGAGGTAATAACATTTTATATCTGATCTTTACTAATATATAGGAAGGTATAGAGTATATACAAGTACTAATGCCTTTGGGAGACAGTGACATCAAACAGTACAACTCAAAATGAAGACAGACAAAAGGCCTATAAAAGGAAAAACCACGGTTAGAAACTATCATACAGCAGACTATCAGAGAATGAAGGACTATTTAAAAGACTGGAAATGGGAAGCAGAACTAAACAATTTAGACATGGACAGCATCTGGGAAAGACTTAAACAAATAATTGACATCTGTGTTAACAGCTGGGTACCAAAGATTAATAGATATAACAATAATAAAAGGGCACCACCATGGTGGAATAAGACAATACAAAGAAATATTAGGAAAAAGGAAAAATATTTAAAATATAAAACAAAAATCTAATAAACATAACCTACAACAATATAAAAAAGCTGCAAATAAAACTAAGAACAGTATTAAGAAAAGCAAGACAGAGAAGAGAACTATATCTTGCCACAACAGTCAAGTATAATAAAAAGAAATGTTATAATTACATAGAATATCTGAATGGTGAACAAAAAACTACTGGACTGCTTGAAATTCACAGTAAAATAATTCAGGATGAAAGTCAAATAGCTAATGAATTAAATAACTATTTTATTAGTATCTATACACCAAAAGAGACAATCAAAAGTAAGGAGGTAAAAACACATGAACATATACCTTTTACTGCAGAAGAGGTTAAAGGGACACTGTCCACCCCCTTAGGTCTCAAAGTGTCCTTAGTTTAAAAAAACAAATTTTGTGATTGCCAACATTCTGTAAAGATTGATGATGTAGCTGGTAGTTTGATTCTGACTCTTTTGTTCCCTTTAAAAAAGTGAAAAATAGACTGCCCACCATACTGTTGTTACCACACAAACACAGGTGTGTTTACATTCCTTGATCAGCTCCAACTGCATCTTTCCTGGACTTGGGAACACCCACAACACAGTCTGGACCCTCATGATGCAGGAGGAGTTTAGGAGGCTACTGTCTTATAAGTGACTGCACTGTTTGGGTGTTTCTAATGCTCAGGAGGTATTCAGTAAGAACAGATCCAGGATTGTAAACAAAACAAGGTTGTTTATAAATATACATTAGCATACATTTCAGTTCTACTAAACAAGGAGACAGACAAAACAAACAGCAACATCAATTAATTTTAAGCTGGCCCAGTGGTGCTGAGGGTTGAGGTGCTGGACGCCATACCTTGCGTTACGCCGGCGACCCGAGTTGGGGAACGGACTTGGGTTGCTCGGGGGTTGGCAGGGGGAGGGAGGATCAAGCGTCCCAGTGGATGCTCTCCTCCTTCAGGGGTGATTACCAGGGATGTGGAAGCATCCAACGCTCTCATAGAGAGAGCCGGTTGAAGCACCGGGCCTCGAAGGGATCAGCAGCTCTGATATGCCGGAGTCTGAGAGGGGGGACGTCGTACAGCGCGTGAGAGGATGACGTACACTAGCACGTCGCCTCTCTGGATCTAAGTCCAAAAGGTGCTGGTGTCCTAAGGGGGCTGGGGAAACTAAGGGGAGAAAATCAGGGGAAAAAGTATAAACCCTGGCCCTACAGGCAAAAATGATGCTAAGGGGATGGGACACCTTTGGATTGCCCTGGCGGACGGAGAAGGAGGAGGTATGAGGCCGCCTCTGAAAGCCATGGGAGCCGGCAAGTATGAAATTAAAAAAAAAAAAAATCAATGAATTTTAGAGAAGGTAAGCAATCATAAAATGTAGCTTTTTAACTAGAAATAATATGATGAAAAACAGGTTGACAGTATCCCTTTAAACAAACAATAAAACTTATTAAACAAAACAGTTCCGCTGGGCCAGATGATATTCACCCAAAACTGCTCAAAGAACTAGTAGAAGAACTTAAGGAACCTTTGACATGTCTATTTAATGTATTGTTAAGAGAGGAAAGGGCCTTAAAAGAATGAAAGGATGCTAAAGTCACACCTATACTTAAGGGAGGTAGAAAAAAGGATGTCCAGAATTACCAACCTATAAGTCTAACTTCTGTTGTAGGCAAACTACTTGAAAGATTAATATAGGGGTATATTGTAACACATATTCACCAAAATGGATTAGCCAATGTAAAACAACATGGATTCGGTACAGGAAGATCATGTTTAACAAACTTACTACAGTTCTTCAAACCAGTTAGTGCAGCCCTGGATAAGGGTTTGCCTGTGGACATTGTGTTCCTAGATAATTCAAAGGCATTTGACATAGTGTCCCACAGAATATTAATAGAACTAGGTAGGTTAAACTTTAATACTAACATAGTAGCATGGATTACATCATGGTTAGATGGCAGAAGGCAGAGAGAGGGAATAAGGGGAAATGTGTCTACCTGGGGAAATGTTACAAGTGGTGTGCCTCAAGGCTCGGTACTAGGACCCACATTGTTCAATATACTGGTGTACATGATGCAGACAGAGAGTACATCTTGGATATGTAAATATGCAGATGACTGCAAGATATTTAGTATAATTAATGACCAAACATCAGGGAAAACATTCCAAGACAGCATAACAAAATATTGAACCCTTGGCTGAAAAAAACCAAATGGCATTTAATGCAAACAAATGCAAAGTTATGCACCTTGGACATACAAACCCAAAAAGAATCTATAAATTAAATAACACCATCTTGCAGGAAACAACCAGTGAAAAATATCTGGGTATAATTATTTCAAATAACTTATCCTTTGATCTACACACAAAAAACACAGTCAAGAAATGTAATAAAATATTGTGATGTATATTAAAAAACATTAAGAGCAGAGAACCAGAAGTATTCATCCCCCTGCTGTATATTCTAGCTTGGTTAGGCCCTATCTGGAGTACTGCTCCCCATTTTGTGTACCACAAAATGTATGAGGAAGAAAAATGAAGGAAAGGCTGGGATATTCAGACTGCACCAGGCTGTGGGGCAAGCCTGGGCACAGCGCAACTGGAATGTGCCAGGGCGTTGACAGGGTGATATTCAATGGTGCTCCGCCATGGCTCAGCAACATTGAATGTGGCACTGTGGCCACCCGCACTGAGCATGATGCAGTGGCACTGTGCCAGTGCAAGTGGCCAGAGAGTAGCAGGGGGATGCGCCAGCGCAAGTGCCATTGCGTTAGGTGCAGCAACCACGATATTCAGCGGTGGATATGCAAATGGGGCCATAATGCATGCAAGGCACAAATGGGGCCATATGCATGTCATTATGGCCCCATTTGCATGCAGGTGCGACGATCCCTGGCGACTTGTGCCTGGCTCCCTGCCAGGCTGCAGCCGTCAGGGAACGACGCTCCCTGCCACCGGCCGTAAACGCATCCCAACGCCTGATCGCGGGCACTCAATGAATTAAAATCCCTGGTGGTCCAGTGGACCCTATCCCTCAGCCCAATCGTGGGCTTTCGTTAAATAGTATCCCTGGTGGTCCAGTGGACCCAATCCCACAGCCGGATCGTGGGCTTACAGTGAGTGAAATAACCCTGGTGGGCCAACAGTACCCTTCCCAACCCACCCACTTGTCCCGCCACCCCGCCCTCCTCAGTCAGTGGCGGATGGCAGCACCTGCCCAAAACCACCCAGCCACCTGCTGACCGACAGCGATGGTATGGCCCATTCTGCTGGTCCACAGCTTGGACCAATGGGCGGTAGATAGTATCACCACACAAAGTCCTAATATGAATGAATGGATTCATTCACAGTTTGGGACTGTGTAGTACAGTATGATATGCAAGCCCATTGGCCCACACTGTGGACAAATGGGCATACGGCCACACCGTACGCTGTCAGTTGGTGGGTGGCCAGGTGGCTTGCGGGCAGGGTGCTGCCGCCCACCACTGATGGGGGGGAGCAGGGTGGTGGGACTGAGTTTGCGGGTTGGGAGGGGGATACTTCTGGACCGCCAAGGTTATTTCACTCACTGTAAGCCCGAGATTGGGCATGGGGTGGTGACCACAACAGATGGTGCTGCCGGAGCTCGGGTGGCCACCCACAGCTGGCAGCTGCCGTGTTGTGCCCTGCAATATGGCAGCTCACCTGTGGGTGGCCAGCTGTTGCTCCTTTTCCTTTTGGCACAGCTGTGTGCGGCGCACATAGGGGATGCACCTGCCTATGCTCAGCACATCCCGGGCTGAATATCGGGATGTGCGGGGTATGTCATGGTCACGCCCCTACTTGTGCCCAGATACATTACTGATGCACCGCTGCATCGGATTTGTGCCGAGTACTTCCCTGTTTGAATATCGCGGTTAATATCAGTGGGTTGCATATAACTTCTATTGTACCATGCGCAACCTTTTGTATATCCTGCCCAAAGTGTACAAAGAAAGGCTACCAAAGGGGTTAAAAATATGAAACACCTATCATATGGGGACAGGCTTACTAGATTAAGCTGCTGGCACACTAGCAGATGCTATCACTGACCATTCTCCTATCTTCTGCATCTGGGGTTAGGCCCCCCCACAACCTCATTACATCACTTTCCAGGATTATGTTAACTTAGATACACAACAATTTCTTCGTGACATATCTAACATTGACTGGTCCAATCTTCGCAATGCCAATAATGTACAGTCTGCCCTCTACATTTTTCTGACAGAATACATGGCACTGAAGGACCTACACTCCCCTCTCATTACCCGCAGAATTAGGAGAAACAAACCAGATGGCTGAAAAAGGAACTACTTGCTAAGCTAAGAGCAAGGGACATGAGCTGGAGCCACTTTAAGTCTTCTGACCTGCCAGCAGATTATAACACCTGCAGGCAGCAGTAGAATGCCTGCAAAAAAGAAATAAGAATGGCCAAAGGCTCATACTGCAAAAGCTTACTAGTGAATGCCTCGGGCAACCCCAAAAAATTCTGGTCACACATAAAAACCTTCCTGGAGTCTATGTGCTCCCCTGGTCCTCAACGGTACTCTCTGTAACAATCCTCAGACCATAGCTAACTTTTTTAATAATCAGTTCTCAGATCTAAATAAATATACATCCTCCTTCCCTGCCTCACAACACCACTGCCTTCCTGTGACCTCTAGCCAAGAAGTCATTGGCCTCTACTTCTACTTTAAGGCTATCACTTGACAGGAGGTCTCTAAACTATTCAGCTCAATCTCAGACAGCACAGCCACAGGCTCAGACAGTCTTGAAACCAGACTACTAAAAATAGTGGCCCCGCTCATTGCTGCTCCCTTAGCTAAAATTGCCATGCTCTCTGTATGTCAAAGTAGTGTCCCTGATAGGGAAGATAGCCAGGATCACTCCTGTCTTCAAAAAGGATGACCCAAAAGACCTATCTAACTACAGACCCACTGCCATCCTCTCAGTTCTGAGCAAAATCCTGAAAAAATTAGTTGCTACAAAAACCATCAAATTCCTTCTCAAAAATGACCTTCTCACAACCGACCAGCACGGTTTCTGCAAGGGCCATGGCACCTCCATGGCCCTGCTTAAGTTTACTACTCACACACTCACTGCTATGGACTCAGGCCTTCTAACTGGAGCTGTTTTCACAGACATGACAAAGGCCTTCAACTTGGTGAATCACTCCATTCTCCTTGCCACCTTGAAGTCTTTGGACTTCATGCATAATGTTGTCGACTGGTTCAATAGTTTCCTGTCAAACAGGATCTAAGTTGTAAAATACAATTCAACCTATTCTGACCTGGCAACAGTGAATATTGGTGCATCACAAGGCTCAATTTTGGGGACACTGCTATTTTCTATATTTATCAATAACATCACCTCCAATCTTACTCACACCTCCTCCCTCCTCTGCGCTGAAAATATAGTCCTATACACCAGCACGAAAAACATCTCTGACATCAGTCTGTGGCTCTTCACTGACTTTCAGTGCACTCAAGCCTGGCTCTTACATCACAAACTAGTCCTTAATGAGGTCAAATCCCAATCCATGCTATTAGGGACAAATTCCAAACTCAAAACCTGCCAAAATAATTTCATGGTCTCATGTCTGGATGGTTCCCCTGTTGGTTCAGTGACCTCATTTAAGTACCTTGGGGTAACACTAGACCAGTCCCTAAACTTTGATCTTCACATCCAGAACTCATGTAAATCTGTCAACTCTAAATTAGGTATAGTGTATCAGACCATATATGCACTAATCCCTGCAGCGAGGCTTACCATTGCTCGTGGTATTCTTCTACCCACCCTTACATACGGAGTTGTGACCTATACTGCCTTACCTAAATCCATTCTCCATAGATGTGATGTCACCTATAATAATATCTGTCACTATGCCTTCTTCTTCCATTGGCAGAAACACCACTGCCTCCTCTACTCAGATCTAAACTGGCTGTCACCAAATGCTGCTAGACTTTACTCTCTTGGGTCAACTGTTGACAGTATTATGCAGTCTCAAACTCCAAAAACCTTAGCTGATCTACTTGTTCCTCAGATGTCTGGCTATGGCCTACGCTCAGCTGGAAAATCCCTTCTATGTGTCCCGAAAAGTAACACCACCAAAGGCACCAGTGCTTTCACCCACCATGCTCCTCAGCTATGGCACTCCCTCTCTTTAGCAATCCACCAAGCACCCTTCCATAACATCTTTAAAAAGGAGCTCCATAGCTACCACATCTCCTCTAATCAATGCCCTTGCTTCAACCCCCCCTTAGCACAACTCCTACTCTCACCGCTGTGCACCTGATCTGCTTTCTACCTAATGCCTTGCACTTAATCCTCCCCCTGCCTGTCTACTTGTCTCCCCTCCCAACTTGATCTGCTTCTCCTCTTTGGCTTGTTATCTCAAACCCCTTGACCTGTCCTACTATAACTAATTCTCAACTCCTTAGATCTTTGTAATCATTGCCAAAAAGCTCCTACTTGCAATACTCTGTGCCCTATCTCCCAAACCGTGTGAATGTTTCTTCCCTAAGGATCTGCCTACCATATGTTATTTTGTAATTTTCCCTGCTCATTATACCTGATAGTTCCTTGCAAGTATGTGATTATTTGTTCTCAATGAACCTCTTGCCGAACTTTGCATCATGATAATTCTTTGCAAATATGTGAGCTATGCCCGGCACCTGCCAGCAGATTGCCTTATCCCATGTTTTGTCATGAATCACTCTGTTTTGTACCTAGATCTCATCACCGTGCTTGTAATTTTACTGTAAAACCTTGTTTTGCTTCTGTGTTTTATGTAATTCCATTCTGTAACCTCCCAGGTTGTGCCTGAAAAGTTATTTCTATGGCTAGCGCACCTACCTGGTAAACAAAAACTAAATAAATTAGGTCTGTACTCACTGGAATACAGACGAACTAGAGGAGACCTTTGCTTAGGTTACACGGCAATCCAAAATGATCTAACATTAGAAACAATTGGTTTGACTAGGCAGCTAGTCACTAAAAGTACTAGATCACATAAATATAAACTTATAGGAGATAAATATAAAACAGTAAAAAGAAGTGATTGGTATATCCAAAGAATAGTTAATATTTGGAATACACTACCAGAAGATGTGATGAATAGCCCTACAATGGATACATTCAAAAATAGGTTAGACAACTACATGGATAATTCCAAGCAAATGTTCTGCCACTGATGGTTGTGAGTTTGTACAAAGATCTCTGACCTAATAAAACTCGTAACAAACTATGAACCTATGAAATCAAAGAGCAAATCTTATTGGAAGACTGGCACCTTAAAGATGTGAGATATGATGACCAAAAAATATTCTTTGACCAAGATTTCCCTTCTGAGTTTCAAGCCAAACAGCAGTTGGTAAGATCAGTGGCCAAAGAAATTAACGACAAAGTTGGTATTAAGGCACAACTTAATTATCTAGCTAAGCTAAAGATGCATTGAAACAATGGAATTAAAATCTTTGATAACCTCCTGGATGCCCTCCCACAGCTTAAAAAGTGGAAAGTTGCAGTACCAGATCTCCAAATGGAAGAACTGGAAATCTGACTGCTTTGCACAGCTTGGAGTATGGTGGGGATGAATATGAAGCAGGCCAAACCAGGGACTATTCTACCCAGATAACTCACCCCTGAGCTATCAGACATGATGAGGCACCGTCAAAAGCAGGAAATAGCCAAGGCAACAAAAGACTCGTGTCAGAAAGTTCTAGAAAAACTGCAACCAGCAGAAAGTAAAGTTTTGTTAAGCTGAACTATAGTGCACATTGTGTCATTGTCCTCTGCAAACAGTGTCCTGGCCAAATTTCCCCATTCACTAAATAAATACCACCAACAGCTTAAAATCTGGTTCAATTTCAGTTGGCATCCATCTGTATCCCTTTCCCCCGGGACGAGGCTGAATATAAGCAACAATTGTCTAGTCCTCCTTCCCGGTCAACAAAATCTAAATAAATAAAAATTAAAACATGTGAGACTTTTTACTTTTTCTCTTTCTTGCAGGTTGCATGTTTGTTGACTGGTTTGTGCACAGGATAAATGATGCACCAGAACAGGTAGGGGTAGATAAATGAGCTTGTGGTACTCAGGCAGGTCAGCGCTCCTTGGTGGGGGACAGCTCATTCAGATCCTCGGTACAGTTCCAGGCACTTGGTTACATGAGCATTATGTGTTAACATTTCCCAAGATTTAAAAGGGTCCTAAGGCTATTCTGTTCCATCATGCAGCAAAAACAGTGTGGCGCACATCTGTCAATTCCAAAATTAGAGATTTAATTTGTTCCCCTATTCAGGGGGTGGGGAGGCTGAACCAACTAATAAGAGAGCTGTTGGTAATGGATGGGGTGCTTGCAGAGCTGGTGTGTGGTTCATAGTTCCCCTTGACTGCCCATGTGTGGTTTCCTGCCATTTCTAGTACAAATGCTGCAAGCAGGTGTAGAGATCATTGCACAGCACAGAATACATACTGTTGGATGGCAGATGGCTAAAGCTTAAAATTACTGATAAAGATGGAAGACTGTGAGTGTGGGGCTGTGTGGCAGGACAGGTCTCACAAATGGGGGAGAGTAACCCTGCTCCAGCACTGGCTGTCACAGCCCAGCAGAACAAACGAGCCATTGAGCACTAAACTTGCAACAGCATTTCAATCTGAAACCCAGCGGAGGCAGGGAGAGTAACCTGAATACCACCAAACAACAAGTGAAATTTGGGGTGGGGTGGGGACAGGGATCTGCATACCCGACATTCAAAGCCACACCCAAATGACCTCGTAAGATAGTACTAAAACATAAAACTAAAACATAAGTATTCCTTTATTCTACTTTTAGTACTTATTTGGCTATCTGTATGGTAAGTGAGTGCATTTTAGCTGCAAAGCCATGGGTATACAGTTAAGCTAGAATTTACATGTAAAGAAGTACCTTCTTGCATGCTATGAAGTTTTAAAACAATTCTTATGCGCAGATATAACCTGAGACACTAATGTAATGAGTTGCAAGTTCTCATAGTAAAAAAGTCATGATATATATAAATATGCTTACGAAATAGTACAATGTCATTTATTATGCTGAATATTGCTTATTCATTTCTGTTGCTTATTTGTTGAAATTTGTTTTATTTGATTTACTTGACTTTCTAAAACCTGTTATTTTGTTTACATTATAGTTTATGTTGAGATTATTTTCATTATGCTTGATATTTATGCTAATTATGAATGTTTAGGACTTGTACATATTTGAATAAAATATATATTTATCTCTTATATAATCCAAAGTGTGGCAACAATGTTTTCACCATCATTTCTGAATCTGGATAGCATAGGATAATATTATATTTGAATATTATTATTTTTGGTAATTTATTAAATAATTTTTGTTTGAGGCCCGAGGTGAATACAAGTACATCATTGTAAAAAGTGATATTATAAGCCTTTGTTCTGACATTTTGCACTTAAATGGCATACCAGAGGTCTGAGGTTCAATTCCCAGTAGGCCACACTTTTCCTTTCTTATTTCCATCCTTGATTTAAAAATATACCTTGCAGGGGTTAAACTGCAGTGACAGAAGTTTGTATTTCCAACATGTTCCTGGTTGCAGGATTATGCAACACATTTGAGAAAAGGAATGTGTGGATTTAAGGAAGTCCTCAGGCACTCTAGCCATGTGAGCCTGTAGCTTAATGGTTAGAGTGCTGGAGCGGCATACCAGCGGTTTTAGGTTCAGTTCCCAGTGGGCCACACTTTTCCTTTCTCATTTCATAGAAAACATAGAATCTGATGGCAGATAAGGACTGCCTGGCCCACCTAGTCTGCCCATTTCCCTACCTAATGGATAAGCTGCAGATCCTAGCTAACCAACAACCTACTTCCTCCTACCCCCACTAGAATTGCCTTATGCCGTCCCGTGCATTCTTGAATTCCCCCACTGTTTTTGACTCTATGACAGCCTCAGGAAGGCTGTTCCATGTATCTACAGCCCTCTCTATGAAGAAATACTTCCTTACATTACCTCTGAGCCATCCCCCTCGACTTTCAAATTGTGACCCCTTGTTTTTGCACATCTCTTTTTCTGAAAGATGCTACCCTCTTGGACTTTGTTGATTCCCTTGAGGTATTTGAAAGTTTCTATCATGTCCCCCCTCTTCCCAAGGCTATACATCGTAAGCTCCTTTAGTCTTTCTTCATATGTCTTCTGGTGCAGACCCTGCACCATTTTGGTTGCCCCCCTCTGGACAGCATCCATCCTGTCAATGTCTTTGCAGAGATGGGGTCTCCAGAACTGTACACAGTACTCCAGATGTGGTCTTTCCAACTGTCTGTACAGAGGGAAAACAACTTCCTGTTTTCTACTAGTGATGCCTCTCCCTATGCAACCCAGTATCCCCCCCAGCCCTCCTTACTGCCTTTTCACATTGCTTGCCCACCTTAAGGTTATCTGATATGACTATCCCCAGGTCCCTTTCCATTTTTGTTGTTGTCAGTATCTCACCCCTTCCCCAATGAGTACTCTTCCCCTGGGTTTTTGTTTCCCAGGTGCATTACTTTGCACTTCTTTGCATTGAATCTAAGTTGCCATACATTTGACCATTCCTCCAACCTTGCCAAGTCCTTTTTCATCCTTTCCACCCCACCTTTTGTATCAACCCTGTTGCAGATCTTTGTGTCGTCTGCAAAGAGTCATACTTTTCCTTCCAGTCCCTCTGCAATGTCACTTATATTGACATTAAAAAGGACCGGCCCCAGTACTGAAACTTGTGGTAACCCACTAGTAACCCTCCTTTCTTCACTGTGGAGTCCATTTACTATTACCCTCTGTGTCCTGTTGTTCAGCTAGTGTTTTACCCAGGCTACCACCCTGGGACCCACTCCCAGGCTGGCTAATTTGCTTATTAATATTTTGTGCAGGACTATGTCAAATGCCTTGCTAAAGTCTAGATAGGCCATGTCCACAGCCCCTCCCTGGTCTACTACTTTGGTCACCCAGTCAAAGAACTTGATTAGATTTGTCTGACATGAACTTCCTGCTGTGAATCCATGCTGCCTTGGGTCCTGTGCCGCACTGGCCTCTAAGTACTCAATAATTCTTTCCTTCAGAAGTGATTCCATCATTTTCCCTACCACTGAGGTCAAATTGACAGGTCTGTATTTTCCTGCCTCTGTCTTGCTCCCACTTTTGTGAAGGGGAATCACATCTGTCCTCCTCCAGTCCTCAGGTACCACACCATTCTCCCATGATTTATTAAAAATGTAGTCAGTGGTGTTACTAGTTCTTCCCTTAGTTCTTTTAGATTTCTGGGGTGAATCCCATCAGGCCACATTGCTTTATCTACCTTCAGTTTTAGGAGTTTTTTCAGAACCCTTTCTTCTATGAAAGGACTAATATCAACCCCCCTATCCAAAGTGCTTCTATTGACTGTATTAGGTATCTCCCCCTGCTCTTCCATTGTGAATACTCAACAGAAGTATTCCTTCACTATCCCTGCTTTTTCATAGTCGCTCTCTGCCCAACCACCCTCCTCTTTATTCAGCCTCAGTATCCCTGCTTTAGTCTTTTTTTGCTCCCCAACATACCTATGAAAGGTTTTATCCCCCTTCTTAACTGAGATGGCTATCCTTTCCTCAGTTTGGGCCTTTGCTATTCTGACTGCCTTCCCCACTTCCTTCTGCTTTAACTTGTACAGTTCTCTGTCCTGTTCCTTCTGGGTTTCCTTATACTTCCTGAATGCTATTTTTTTCTCCCTAACCTTCCCAGCCACTTCTTTTGAGAACATTAGTGGTTTTATTTTTCATTTTGATTTGTTTATCTGCTTCACACAAAAGTTTGTTGCCTCTGTGATGGCTGTTTTGATGTTTCCCCATTGTTGCTCCACCCCACCTTCGTGCCTGTTTGCTAGTGCTTTTCTGAGGCACTCTCCCATTTTGACAAAATCAGCCCTCCTGAAGTCCAGTACCTTCACTTTTGTATGGCTTGACTCTACAGCTAAGTTTATCATGAACCACACTTTTTGGTGGCCAGTTGTTCCCTGGTGGCTACCCACTTCTAGATCTGAGATCCTCTCTCTGTCCCAATTTGAGAGTACCAGGTCTAAGATTGCTCCCTCCCGAGCAGGTTCCAAAACTAGCTGTCTGAGGTATGCCCCTTGTAGGGCATCGAGAATGGCCCTGCTCTTGGATGTGGCTTCAGAAAAGGTGATCCAGTTAACATCTGGCATATTCAGGTCCCCCATCAGCAATATCTCCCCTTTCTCTGCCACCCTAAGGATGCTTTCTATCATTTCCTTGTCCATATCCTCCCCCAGAGATGGGGTCTGTATACAACCCCTGTGTGGATTGTGGTGTCATTTCCAGTCTCCAGGGTGACCCACAGTGCCTCCTGTCCTCCCTGTTTACCATTTAGTTCTGTTGCTTTGATCCCTTCCATTACATAGAGAGTTACTCCTCCTCCTCCTCTTCTATCCTGTCTGTCCCTACTGTAGATTGTGTACCCTGCTATGTTGACATCCCAATCATGATTCTCTATGTACCATGTTTCTGTGACTGCCGTGATATCCAGGCATCCCTCTTCCATCAAGGCCACCATTTCAGGGAGCTTTTTACCTAAACTATGGGCATTGGTACTTATTACCCTCCATTTTTTATGGCCTTATTTTTTTTTGCCCCATCCTTGCTCTTACTGCCTTTATGTTTTTCTCCATTTACCCTGCCCTACTCCCTATCAACTGCTCTGTCTTGGTGTTTACCTCACTAACTATCCTGATTTTTGAGGGGTGGCTAGGATTTCCCTGCTTCTTTTCAGTGCCTCCCTCCTTGGCTAGTTTAAATGCTTGCCAATGAAGCATTTAAACCTGTCACCTGGGATCCTGATTCCCCTCCTGGACAGATGCAGACCATCGCACCAGTATAGGCCTGAATCCCTCCGGGTGGAGCCCCAGTCCCCAATGAAGTCAAATCCCTGAGCTCTGCACCAGTTTTTCAACCAGTCAGTGAATCCCATGGTGTGGAATACCCTAGCCTAATCCATGCCATAGACAGGTAGCACTTCTGAGAAAGTTACCATGTGTGCTACTTGTCTAAGGTCCCTTCCCAACTCCACAAAGTCCTGTTGCACTGCTCTGATCCCATTCTCAGCAAGGTCATTTGTCCCTAGGTGGATAATGACTTCCAGCTCACTCCCCCTTGCAGCTGCTCCCACTATCCTGAGGATTTGTTTCCTGTCTCTCCAAGCCATGGTGCCAGACAGACACCTTACCTCCCTTTCCCCTCCCTCCCCCAATTCTACTCCCTAACAACTGAGTCCCCCACCAGGAGTTGTTTCCCTCCCCTGTGGGGTCCTATGCCACCCTCCTGTGGGTCTCAATTGTGGAGGTTCCCAGCATCCTCCTTGGTCTCCACTGCAGGTGCTTCCATAAAGAAACCATGATCTGCCAGAGTGGTGAATGAATTGTGGAGAGGCACAACTGGAGGGATGCACCTCTGTTCCACCACCCTCACCCTCCCTGAGCCCACCGTGGTCCAACCACTTCTCTTTCTTGGCAAACTCTGAGGTAGTGGCAGTGGCCTGGGTGGTCCCTGGGTGGGGGAGCAGGTTTTCTGAATCCTTGCCAGGTCAGCATGGAGAAAAGCAATCTCCTCCCTCAGGCCAGAGAGGTGCCTGCAAATAGGGCAGCAACACAGTCTCCAGAATGTCTCCCAGAAGACTGCTGCTCCATAGCCAATGAATTGCACCACTCCGCACATGTCTGTCTCCCTTCCTGTTTCAGATGTTTTTCTTTTTTTTTTGTTCTTGTTTTAGTGAGTGCAAGCTTATGAGTGTCTCTAGCACCTATTCAGTGTGCTGTGCCTTTAAGGATATGAACAGGTGTATGTTGTTAGCAATTTTGGGGAAGTGATGTCAGAGCCCCTGATATAAAGGAAGTTATGTGCTTGGGGCAGGTGGGGTGAGGGTCAGGGTGGGTGGGAGTAAACCTGTGCCCTCCAGAAACAATCAACTACAACTCTGACCCTAAACAGGGAGTGCCTTCCCTCCTTTCAGACACCTATTTCACAGAGGTTAAGTAACAGGTCTGGTCACTAATGACTGCAAATATCTCCCAGTTAGAGTTCCTCCCTGGCAAATAAAAGTTAAACTAAGAAAAGTCAACCCCAAAAACTGAGAATCAAAACTACTTACATAAACAGGCCCAAAAATTAATCATTCAATTCAGTGTAGTCTATTAAATTACCTCCTTGATCTAAGGAAGTTTTTGGCTGCTTTATCTCTCTCTCTCTCTCTCATTCTTGATTTAAAAATATACCTTCAGGGGTTAAACTGCACTGAGAGAAGTCTGTATTTCTGACATGTTACTGGTTGTAGGATTATGCAACCCATTTGAGAAAAGGAATGTGTGGATTTAAGGAAGTCCTCAGGCACTCTAGCCATGTGAGCCTGTAGCTTAATGGTTAGAGTGCTGCAATGGCATACCAGAGGTCTGAGGTTTAGTTCCCAGTGGGCCACACTTTTTCTTTCTTATTTCCATCCTTGATTTAAAAATATAACTTGCAGGGGTTAAAAAATATACCTTGCAGGGGTTAAACTGCACTGACAGAAGTTTGTATTTCTTGTAAGATAGTGAGATAGCTGCAGAGGGAAGCTGTAGTATGATATAAACCATTTTTCATAAATAATGACCCATTGTCTCAGTCTGGCCCAGGACATCACTCGGGTAAGGAAATAGAATCAGTCTGCACTGTACCCCATCTCAATGTTGCCCTCTAGGAACAGAGTGCAGAGCAAAAACTTCTGAACAGACACAACCATTAACACTAGGATATTTTTTATTTAAACATTTGATAACTGGAAAAGGCACACTGAGCCATGGCTCATTTCCAAGTGTGACCCAGGGAAGGGGGAAAGGGATATAAAGCAGAAAATACATAATAGATACATAAGATAAATATACAGTAGCATAAGTTATACAGCGAAGTATTGTACATTCAGATGGACTATATAAATAGTATCATACAATTCTGAGGATTAAATTACTATCCACAAAAAACATTTGGCATGAGGCTGGGCCTGTGAGTGGCTTGGAGCAGGTGCAGGTGGGGAGTTGAAGTTGTCAGATTGGGTATTTGAGGCAGTTGTGAGAGGATGAGTTTCTTAGGAGAGGTGGAAGTTGGTTCCATAAAGAGTGGAATCTGTAGGTGAAGGCAGATTTGCCAGTGGATGAGAAAGGTTTGGGAAGGAAGAAAAAATAGGAGTCCATTGAGTGTAGTGAATATGGGAAAATGGCAGCTGGTGCTAGCCTCTCTAACAGGTAAGGGGTAGCAGGTCAAACCAGAATTTGGATATGAAGGAGATGGAGTGGCTGAAGTGAGAATGGGATAGGGGTGGTATTCAGAGGGAAGAAAGGAGAGTGCAGTGGTGGGTTCTTAGAGGGGAATTTGTGGAAAAACAGTAGAAAGTATAGAGGATGGAGTCAAGCCTGGATAATGAGGAGCAGGGGGCAGTACCGTACACTATGTCAGCATAGTCGAAGATGGGAGTGATAAGTTTTGCTAATAATATGTGTCTAACGGGTAGTGGGAGGTTATCATAATTTCTCTATAGTAGGCCTAGCTTAGGATGGAGCTTTGATGTGATGGTATCAATGTGATCTGAGAAGTTTTACTGGGGATCAAGCCATACTCCTAGATATTTGTACATAGAGACAGCATTTAGTGAGGTCCCATCTAGGGAGGCATTAGCAAGTGAACAGGATATTCTTGCAAGCTTTTGAGCAGACCCAAAAGTCATGGAAACAGTTTTGGATGAGGTTATTTTGAGATGGTTTGCATGAAATCAAGACTGTATATTGTGATAATCATGTTGCAGTCGCGATAGAACGTCACTTAGAATGGGACCTGATGTGAAAATTATGGTGTCGTCTGCATACATGTGAATGAGGGACCTTGAACAGACAGATGGGAGGTCATTCATAAATAGAGAGAACAGAATGGGGCATAGAATCGAGCCCTGGGGGACACCAGCTAGTATGAGGAGATGAGGGGAAGTGGAGTCTGCAACTCTGACCTATGGGAGCCTGTTTTCAAGGAATGGAGGGTGGTCAGAAAGCCTGGACACAGGTATTGGTAAAAATGCCTTCTTGAGACAGAGAACTGCTATGGCACAGAACTGGAATCAGATTGGATGACTGGGGATTGTATGGAAGTCCTAAAGCCTCCTCTACTGGCCGTAGGCATCTGGTCTTCCAGGTTTATGCTACTTTTTCAATACTGGTGCACCCAACTCACACATAACAGTGGCATGGGCTGGTGGGACTGAGAGTGTGTACTGTACTTATCCAATCTGTAACATCTCTCAGCTGCCATCAATGCTAATGACTGCTGTGTACATCTACTCCCTTCATTACTGAGGCAGAGTACTGCTTATTGAATCATCTTGAATGGCACAGGTGGATATTTCACCTCCCACAGCACATAAGCATCCATAGGCACAGCCCTGTACTGTACCCATAACGTACTCATACCAAAGAAGCAAATTCTGCTAATAGAAACTAACAGCTAGATCATACCTGCAGTTTCTGTGCAGGTTCCGTTCTTAAATATGAAAACTGTTTGGTGCTAAATTATGTTTAAGGCACAATTTAAGGTTTACTCTTTGCTGTTAACAGCTCTACAAAAGTGTTCAGGTTCTACAAATGTCCCAGGTGGTTTGGCCAGCACATATTTCTAGCTTTATTAACAGATAGATAATGGGTTCACCTAATGTACAAGCATATGAACATACAAAATTGCCAGCTGAAAAAGACCCATAGGTCTATCAAGTCTGCCTGATTGTGTACATTTTAGTTTCATATCACTACAGCAGCTGCACCCCCACCCAAACCCCTCCATTCCTCCTCTTTCCCAGTCCTTCTCCCCTTTGTGTTCTTGTCTGTACTAACCCTGCTCTTGACTCTATCCCAACCCCACTTAAAGCTGTCCACTGTCCTTTGCACAATTAACTCATTCGGCAGTGCATTCTAACCCACCACCACTCTCTCTGTGAAGTAGTGCCTCCTCATCTCGCTCCTAAACCTTCCCCATCCAGCATCAGATTGTGCCCCCTAGTGACCCTTCCCCCCTTTAAGCTGAACAATCCTCCCTCCCTGACTTTGTTTATGCCTTTCAAGTACCTAAAGATCTCTTTCATGTCCCCTCTTACCCTTCTGTCTTCCAATGAGTACATGTTGAGTTCCTTCAAACTATTCATCAGCGACATTGTGAATGAACTGGAGGGAAAGGTGTACTGCTTTGCTGATGACACCAAAATCAGCAACTGGGTAGACACAACAGAGGGACAGTAAAGCATGGAACCTGATCTCTGAAAACTGGAGGAGTGGTCCAAGACCTGGCAATTGAAATTCAATGCCAAAAAATGCAAGGTCATGCACCTGGGAAAGTGTAACCCAGGGAAACTGTACTCAATGGGAGGGGAGCAGCTGGTGGCTACCAGGCAGGAGCAAGACCTAGGGGTGAACTTATCAGATGACCTCAATATCAGTGGACAATGTGAAAAGGCAGCACTAAACACTAGAGTTATCCTTGGATGCATAGGGAGGAGCTTCACAAGCAGAAGGCATGAAGTAATCATACCCGTGTATCGGTCCCTGATCAGACCTCACCTGGAGTACTGTGTCCAGTTCTGGAGGCCACATCTCAGGAAGGACATAGATAAGCTGGATATGGTACAGAGGAAAACAACAAAGATGGTGCAGGGTTTGCATCAGAAACTGTACGAGGCAAACTGGATGACCTCAAATTATACTTCCTAGAACAATGCAGGAATCATGGGGACATGACAGAAACATTCAAATACATTAAAGGCAGCAACAGGCTGCACATGCAGAACCTCTTTCAGGTAAAGGACTACAGCAGGACTAGAGGGCACAACCTTCGACTTAAAGGAGGAAGGTTCAGAAGCAATACGAGGAAATTCTTCTTCACAGTGTGTGTTGTGGAACCATGGAATAGCCTGCCAGATGGGGTGGTGGGAGTTAAGACAGTGGGGGAATTCAAGCAGGCATGGGACAGACACTGTGGGATACACAAGCAAGCAGCAAAGTAGGGGGGTAGGAAGCCAAGGACCAACTTCATGGATCATATTGTCCCCATCTGCTGACAACTTCTATGTTTCTATGTTTCAACTTTTCCTCATACGGCAACTCCCCTAGTCCCATGATCATTTTTGTAGCCTTGTGCTGCACCCCGTCCAGTAATCTCACATACTTTTTGAGGTATGGGTACCAGTACTGTACACAGTACTCCAAGTGTGGACTCACCAGTGATCTATACAATGGCAGGATGACCTCCCCCTTTCGATGTACTGTCATATAATGTGAAGGGAGTGAACTGCCTAGTGAAATGTACAAAAATCACTAGTGTGGCATCTGAGAAAAATAACAAAGCAGGGCCGAGTTGGATAAAGTTCAGTGCAGCATAAAGGAATTAGAGATAGCACACAAAGCAGACCTGGGCAATGCCAGAGTATGGGGAGCACTGAGGAAGGCCCGCCAACAACTTCAAGGAAAGGGGGGCAAAATGGCAGAGGGGGATCTCAGGTATGCAACCAGGTATGCAAACCACAAATATTATAAGACTGGAGGGCAAAGCAGCTAAACTAGTCATTTAGGTTAAGGAAAATGGCTGTGGACAGGGTGATACAGAGGATCAGAGATAAACAAGATCCATACAAGTTCAGAATTACCCCCCCAAAAAAATCTGAATCTTTTAAAAACTTTTACTCAGACATATATGCCAAACTTAAGCAGGTGAGGGAAGTTAAGACAGCAACCAGGACCTTCTTGGATAGCCTGAGACTGAAATTCCTGACACCTGACATAAGAGAGAAGTTAGATAACTGTATAACTAAGGGTATCTAGTGAACAGGACAACTGAGATTGAGAGACTGCAATAACGGTGACTCAGTCTCAGCACCTGTGTTGTGGGCTACCCTGAAAGGGTAGTGACAGGCCAGAGGGAAGATGACCAGAACCACACCATGGGGGATGAAAGAGAAGTGAAGGTATGTGGGAGGCAGTGCAGTGGAAGGCAGCTGAGCTGGCCATATGGCATGGTGGTGAGGGAAGACAGCTTTGGTGGAGAGGGTGCAGGGTGTGAGTCTGGGGCAGTGCAACAATTTTTTGTGGTTGCGCCATCCATTTTTTTTTACAAGTCTCCCTACTACATGCACCCCCCCTGGAGATAGTGGTACACTTTCACCCCAATACAGGGCATCCCTCCCTTTCAGATGGGTAAAGGACAAAGTCAGATACTTGGGGATACAGATCCTGAGTTACCTATTGCAGTTATAGCAAGTGAATTACATTCCCTTAAAGCCAACAATTTATGCTGACCTCAACAGGTGGGGTCTGTGACAGGGTAGAATTGGACCCTGTCCCAGTTGTTATGGAGCATTTGAATGCAGGTATCTCTTCTAGTCTTTCCATTTCTGTCTCTTCTCTCTCTGGTTGCGAAACCAAATTTTCCTGTGAGACCCAGGATCTGATTACCCCAACAGTCTCGCAATTCTCTACTTCTCACTGTCTCTCAGTCTTCCCTTGCTATTCTGTCTTTTCCACCCTTGCTAATCTGCTAGTATACAAATATATGCAAATCATTATGTGAAAATGTAACTGATATTGGTATCCCTTTGTTTAGACATTATATAGTGTTAACTTTTGAAATGTGTGTAATTATAATTTGAGATGATTACAGAAAGCTATTGGAAACTCAAGAGGTTACCTTAGTGCAATTTGTAAGCCTTTTGCAGAAGAGCTGTGGAAAAGGGACCTCAGTTCTGGGACATTGTGTTCCTGCCAGCACCTGCCTGAAATATGCTAGAACATTTTTGAAAAAAACAGAATGCTTGTTAAGAAGTGGGGTTGCAGAGACTTATAAGACAGAGCTGCAATTGCTTGCAAAAAGGGGCACACAGAGATTGAAGGAAAACTCTGATGGATCTTCTCTATTTTATTCTGTCTTTGTAAATAGTTATACAGAACAAGTTTATTTTTTTTTGTTTCTGCTAGTACAAATAAATACTTTCTGTGAATTCTGCAACTGCCCCTGTTTTTTCCTATGCTTCCTGACCTGTGCCTTGATGACAGATGGTGTCAAAAGTGGGATTTGCACCATGCGTATTCTAAGCCAGGAGTTTTGTGCATGGGTACTGTACCTAGTGCCAGGGAATCATAGAGAAAGGTATGGATTCTGCAGCAGCAAGTCCAGGAGTGGTTACCAGGAGAATGTCAGCCAAACTAGCAGAGACAGAAGCCCAAGCTGATATTGTACAGCCAGCACAGGTTATGGAAAAAGAATAGGCAGCTACAGAACCTGAAAACCTGATAGACTTTTTCAAATGGTTATCCATACAATAAAAAGAGATGGAGAAGCAGAGAGAAAAAGAGCTTCAACGTTTAGAAGCACAGCAAAAAGAAGAAATGCAACAACAGGAGCAGCAGATGAGAGAAGAGATGCAGAGACAGGAGCAGCGATGGCTGGATGCCTTGCAAGCTATCAAAGGCAAAGGATCTGGCACACATCCAGATGAGCAACAAAACACAAGCAACTTAAAAGCCATGAAACTTACAAAGTTGTGTCCCTCAGATGATATGAGCTTACCTGACAACTTTTGAAAGAGTAGCCACAGCCTGCCAATGGCCAAAGCAGCAATGGACAATCAGACTGGTACCCTACCTGACAGGGAAAGCTCAACTTGCCTACAGCAATATGGACACTGCAAAGTCAGAAACTATGACCTGGTGAAAAGCAAAATCCTGAAAAGGTATGACATTTCAGGAGAGACCTACAGGCAGAGATTTCGATCTCTGAAGTACAACTCAGTCGACAATCCTTGAGAAGCCTTTCACCCGACTCAGAGAACTCCTGATAAAATGTCTCCAACCAGAGGGCAAAACAGTACCACAGATCATCGACACATTTGCCATGGAGCAATTCATCAACATCCTGCATGTGCAGCTTTGGGTGAAGGAACACCGACCAGAAAATGGGGAAAAGGCTGTTTCTTTTGCCAAGGCCTACCAAATGGCCAGACAGATGCCACAGCAGTGAGGTAACAGCCAAGCACCGGTAAGACAATCTTTTTCCCATGTAAACTCCAAGTCTGATAAGAACTCTGGTTGGGGTAACAAATCGGTTCTCAAAGATGTTATTTGCTATAACTGTAATAAGCCAGGCCATATTGCAAGGAAGTAACATAGTAAGGAGAGTGGCATTGGAGCAGATTTGTCCTTGGCAAGCTGGGGCAAGTACTTAACAGATGTGAAGGTGGAGGATAAGTCTGTAAAGGGACTCATTGATTCAGGAAGCAGACAGACCCTGGTGCATGTTGGAGTGCTGGGAGAACACTGTGCAAAAGAACCAGGTACTGGTGTCATCTGCATTCACAGGGACACTCAATACTATCCCACCTCCCAAGTGACTCTGACCATTAAAGGTGAGTCGCACCAAATGAAAGTGGGGGTAGAAACATAGAAACATAGAAGCTGACATCAGATAAGGACCGCAAGGCCCATTCAGTCTGCCCATTTCTTTTTCTACCTTATGAATGTGCCATAGGCCTTTGTTCTGTCAATGGCCTATCTATTCATACTCATCTGTATTGCTCCCTTATGCCTATCCTATGTCTGTTTGAAGCCCTGCACTGTATTCATATCCACCACTGCCTGAGGTAGGCCATTCCATGCATCCACCACCCTTTCTGTGAAAAAGAACTTCCTCACATTAGCCCTTAATCAGCCTCCTTCTAATCTTATGCTGTGTCCTCTTGTTCTGCTATTTTTCTTATATTGAAACATGTTAGACTCTTTCACCTTGTTAATGCCCTTAAGGTGTTTGAATGCTTCAATCATATCACCTCTCTCCATCCTTTGCTCTAGGGTATACATATTGAGTTCAGTTAATCTGTCCTCATATGTTTTCTGATGCAATCCCTGCACCATTGTGGTCGCCCTTCTCTTGAATGCCTCAATTTGGTTAATGTCCTTGTGAAGGTGTGGCCTCCAATACTGCACGCAGTACTCCAGATGGGGCCTAACCAGTGTCTTGTAAAGAGGGATTATTACCTTCCTCTTCTGACTTGTGATACCCCTACTAATACACCCCAACAACCCTCTAGCCTTATCTACTGCTTTAGAGGTCTGCTTGGATGATTTCAGGTCATCGGTGATGATGATGATGCCCAAGTCTCTTTCTTCCCTTGTGACTGCCAGCATCTCCCCTCCCAGCCTATAGGTGGCTTCAGGGTTTCTCTTCCCTATGTGCATGTAAAATCTATGCAGCAATCTGGAAAGGGTGCAATCTCTCCCTGAGTGACCAGCCATAGGACTACCTAAGTTACCTGTACCTGTGATCATTGGAAATGACGGTCCAGGATTTACTGAGTTAATCTCAAAGGAACTGAACCCTGCAGTTTCAGCAGCTGTGGTGACAAGAGCTCAGGCAAAGAAAATTTCAGATGGGGGGACTCTTTTCCTTTCTCCAATTTTAATTCGGACTTGTTTGAGCACCGCTCCAAGATCCATAAATCCAGAAAAAAAAGACAATGCCTGAAGAAACTGTGGCAACAAATGACTCGTGGACATAAGGGGTTAACATATGAAAATGCTGAAACTAAGATGCTAACCGATTGTGATTTTCTTTCAGAACAAGCTAATGATGTTTCTCTCCAGGGTTATTTTAAGCAGCTGGGGGTGAAATCAAAACAACGTGGACCAATGTTTAAAAAATGTAATGGGTTACTGTACAGTTTGGGTTAAACCTTGGACACAGGAATGGACAGAGCAATTGGTTATACCACAGAAGTATAGAACTGAGTTGTTACAGATAGCATATGATAGTCCTATGGCTGGTCACTCAGGGAGAGATCGCACCCTTTCCAGATTGCTGTATAGATTTTATTGGCTTGGAATTCATGAAGATGTTGCTACCTATTGTAATTCCCATGCTGAGTGTCAGAAAGTAGCCCCAGCCACTAGAAAAGACAAGATGCCCTGGTGCCCCTACCCTTGATAGACATGCCATTTGAGAGAATTGCAATGGATGTGGTTGATTCTTTAGACAAAAGTAAAAAGGGTAATATATTTATCCTGGTAGTATGCAACTATGCTACTCGATATCCAGAAGCAGTTCCAATGCATACTGTCACAGCTTCAAAAGTGGCAGCAGAGCTTGCAAAAATTTTCAGCAGAGTGGGCATACCTAAAGAAATTATTACTGATCAGGGTAGTAATTTTGGTGCTGCATTACTTAAGGAGCTATACAGACTACCAGGTATCACTATCATAAGAACCTCCCCCATCACCCTCAGACAGACGGTCTTGTTGAGCATTTTAATCAAACCCTGAAATGCATGTTAAAAAGGTTTATAAAAGGGGAAGGGAACGATTGGGACCAATACTTGCCTTACCCACTTTTTGCTTACAGAGAAGTGCCACAGGAATCAACAGGGTTTTCACCATTTGAAATGTTGTATGGTAGGCATCCAAGAGGGCCACTCGATGTGATAAAAGTTTGACCTCAGTGGTGGGAAAAGTAATGGAGAGTATACTAAAGGAACGATTGGGGGTGTACTTGGAGGAGGTGGGAGGTCTGGATAGTCGGCAACATGGGTTTGTGCCAGGTAGATCATGTCAAACCAATCTTGTGGAGTTCTATGAATGGGTGACATCAGAACTGGACAGGGGAAAGCCTGTGGATGTATTATTCTTGGACTTCAGCAAGGCGTTTGACTCTGTCCCCCACAATGGTCTGGTGGAGAAACTGATGGGGTTGGGAGTAGGCCCTTTGATGGCCAGGTGGATTGAAAACTGGCTAGCTGGATGCACCCAGAGAGTAGTGGTCGGTGGAGAGCTCTCGAACCCTAGAGAGGTTGGTAGTGGGGTATCGCAGGGCTCAGTCCTGGGTACGATCCTGTTTAATGCATACATATCAGACATCAGGGAGGATATAGGGTGTGAAATGAGTCTCTTCGCTGATGACTCCAATATGGGAGCAGTAGTTGAGGGAGAAGAGGGGAGGTTGGCCCTGCAAGGGGACCTGGACACCCTGGAAAGCTGGGCTCATACATGGAAATTAAATTTCAATATCACCAAGTGCAAGGTGTTACATCTTGGCCAGGGAAACCCTAAACACAGGTACACCCTGGGAGGGGAGGCACTGGAGGCCTCAATAGGGGAAAAAGACCTAGGGGTCATGGTAGATGCATGTATGAATAACTCTGAGCAGTGCAGGAGAGCGGCTAGCAAGGCAAACAGGATGTTGGGATGCATCGTAAGGGGGATCACCTCTAGGAGCAAGGAAGTGATTCTGCTGCTGTACAATGGACTGGTTAGACCACACCTTGAGTACTGTGTACAGTACTGGAGACCACACTTGAAGAGGGACATACAGCTCCTGGAGAGGGTACAGAGGAGGCAACTAAGATGATATGAGGACTAGGGATTTGACATATGAGGACAGACTTGAGGAGCTCTGCCTGTTTTCATTGGAGGAGAGGAGAGATGGGGGACATGACTGAGGTCTTCAAGCACCTCAAGGGAATAAATAGGGTAAACATGGAGGGATCTTTAGACTAAAGCAGGAGGTATCACCAGAGGGCATGGTTTGAAGTTGGAAGGTGGAAGGGTGAGGGGAAGAGGAGGAGGTTTTTCACTGATAGGTGGTGGACCCTTGGAATGCACTGCCTGGTGAGCTGGTTCAGAGATCCACAGTGGAGGGCTTCAAGAGAGGGTGGGACAGACACAGAAAGTGGATGTATCAGATGATGGCCTGTCCCAGGGGGGTGGGGATGGATGATAGGGGTTTCTGGAACACAAGGGGGGGGAGGGCCTCGGCACCCAACTAGGGATCTGAGGTTTGAGCAGACTCGATAGACCGTAAGGCCTAATCTGTTGGCAAATAGTATGTTAGTATGTTAGTATAAAAGAAACATGATAAGATAATCCCACTCAGGAACAGTCTAAAATGTCTTTTATGTGTGCCCTAAGAAAGAAGCTAGCAAAATATGTTAAAATTGCCCATAGTAATCAGGAAGAGGCCCAAAACCAGCAGAAGGTATATTATGACCATGGGGTAAAAGAAAATGTCTTTGAGCCAGGTGAAAAGGTTTTGCTACTGTTATCCACAACAGAAAACAAGTTGTTAATGAAGTGGCAAGGGCCATATAAGGTTATGGCACTGCTAATTATAAGATTGAGACCCTTGAGAGGAAAAATCCTATTAAGATCTACCATGCTAACCTCCTCAAGAAAAGGGTTGAAAAAATGCCAAAAGCTACTTTGCTAGTTTTACCAGAAAATGATAAAGAAGATATTGATGTAGCTTATGATACACTGGAACAAACTGTAAATGCTGGTGCTGTAAAGGTGAATGCTTCCTTAACCTCAGAACAAACTGCAGACTTTCGTAATGTGCTAAAGACATTGAACAGTACTTTTACCACAGAACCAGGCCAAGCAAAAGGGGTCGAACATATTATAGGGACAAGGAATGCTTGTCCTATTAGACAAAAGACATACAGGTTACCAGAGCGGTTATGAGCTGATGTGGTTAAGGAAATACACAAAAATGAATGAATTGAGTATCATAGAAGAGTTGAGGAGTGCTTGGTCATCTCCAATGGTAATTGTAAATAACAAAGAAGGGGGTGTTAGAATCTGCCTTGATTTTAGCAAACTTAATCAAGTGTCAGAATTTGACAGTTATCCTATTCCCAGAATATATCAGTACACTCAATCTCACCAAGGGTTTCTGACAAATACCTTTAGCTAAAGAATTCAGAGACAAAGCTGCATTTGTCACTCCTGTTGGATTCTGTCAGTTCACCACAATGCCATTTGGTTTACATGGTGCGGCAGCTACATTCCAGCAGTATATGGATGCATTTTTATCATATCAAACAGAAAGGCAGCACATAGAGCTATTAACTGGAGCCACCTCATGAATTAACATATGCAGTACAAAAGAAGGTCATCACAGTCATGCAGGAGAATATAAAATCCACTCACAATTTATAGAAAAATCCAAAAATCAAATAAAAACAGCAGCAAATATTCCCGGAAGCTCGACCAACATTTCACGTGATACTCCATGCCTTTTTAAGGCAGAGTTGCATGACTACAGACCTCCTTTTATGGGGTGCTTCCCTTAAAGATACAGCACATACAGATTTTATATTGCACACAAATAAATAACTCTTATATCAGTAGCCAGTAACCATATAACAGTAGCAATAACCCTATCTAACATAAAATAATCTTACAACCACTATACTAATACAATTTATCTGAATGTATAAATATTCCAAAAAGACCAAGATACTATGGTGACACTATTCACTTTACTACAATACATACTATAAATTGCTGAATATATATACATAGGACTCATTTCATACTCTATCTCCTCTCTTATCTACAAGTTGCTCAGAATTTATAAATGCCAAAGTCATATACTAAAGCAGCAATACCTCTTTTCTTGTCTACAGATTGCTCAGAATTACAGTTATAAAATCATATACTGAAGCAGCAATAATAAAACAGCAATGCTGATTTTCTGTCAAGATATGGGTAAGGAATTGAGAGCTCTGAAGGTTGAAAAACAAATGTATGAGTTTAAATTTGACTGTTTGCTGTACTGTTGTAGAAAAAGGATACTGAACATGTGCTTAATTTCTGAAACTTAGAAGCTAATGTTGGAGAATTAATAGAAAGTTTTAGAAACCTGTTTAATAAAACAGGTTCCTCTTAAGGAGGGGGGTGTATGTGATAGGGTAGAATAGGACCCTGTCCCAGTTGTTATGGAGAGTTTGAATGCAGGGATCTTTTCTGTTCTTTCCTTTTCTGTCTCTTCTCTGGTTGTGCAACCAAATTTTCCTGTGATATCTAGAATTTGATCACCCCAACAGTCTCACAATTCTCTGCCTCTCACAGTCTGTCAGTCTTCCCTTGCTATTCTGTCTTTTCCTTCCTTGCCTATCTGCTGGTATATAAATATATATAAATCATTATGTGAAAATGTAACTGATATTGGGATCCCTTTGTTTAGACATTATATAGTGTTAACTTTTAAAATGTATATAATTATAACTTGAGATGATTGCAAAAAGCTATTGGAAACTCAAGAGATTATCTTAGTGCAATTGTTAAGCCTTTTGTAGAAGAGCTATGGAAAATGGGCCTCAGTTCTGGGACATTGTGTTCCTGCCAGCACCTGCCTGAAATATACTAGAACATTTTAGAAAAAAACAGGATGGTTGTTAAGAAGGGGGGTTGCAGACAGAGCTGCAATTGCTTGCAAAAAGGGGGCACACAGAGATTGAAGGAAAACTCTGATGGACCTTCTCTAATTTATTCTGTCTTTGTAAATAGTTATGCAGAATAAGTTTACTTTTTTTGTTACTGCTAGTACAAATAAATACTTTCTGTGAATTCTACAACTGCTCCTGGTTTTTTCTATGCTTCCTGACCTGTGCCTCGATGACAGGGTCCACTCCCCCTAACCATTTCAGATTAAAATCTGTTAAATAAACATATCCAGGCTCTTGTTTCCCCTACTCCACCCTCCCACTTCGAATACCCAAATGTGACTGGATGGAGTTAAAATGTGTGCTTTCCAAATGTATTTGGGGAGGGAGAAGGCCTCACATTTGCAGGGAGGTGCTGACAGAACACAAACATAAGGGAGAAGCAGGTGTGCCAGACATGCCCCTGTGCTATGAGGCTACACAGATGGTACATTTAATGGAATGATCAGAGACATGGTTAAGAATGGCTGGACTCTGCCTGAGAGGCAAGCCCACACATATATAACCTTAAGGTACCAGTCTTGGACAGCAGAGCATAAAGATTTGCCTAATAATACAAATAAATGGGTCTGCCATAGCAAAACTCTATGGCTATGAATTAAGACAAAATGGAAAGCACCAACACAGCTTTGGCAAAGAATAACCATTCATTGGCTGCTTAATTTCCCCCCAAAAGACTAGATTTAGGGTTCCACAGATGGGCCAGAATGGCTCTTATTTATCTCATTCAGTTTATAATGGAAATTATAGCATTTTTTGACTAGATATATCTAAAAAAGGGGGTGGCATAAGGATTTACCTTAATATGTTTAAGAGCCAGGTTACGTTAGCAAAATCAATTGCTGATCAAATTGATTTATTAGTACTTCAGGTACAAGGACATTTTAGATTTTATTTCAATCTTGCAGTTTGCTATTGCACTACAGACTTTGAGTGAGCTTATAATCCCATTTTAAAAAAATGAGACTGTATTATTAGGAGATTTTAACTGGAATATGTTGATACCACAAACTGAGATTTCAAACCAGTTTGTAGTCTTGAATTTGCATCAATTAGTTAATCTTCCTAAAACACCTCATAAATCTAACAGTGAAAAAGACACACTGCTGGACTTGATTTTTACCAATAGGCCTAGAAAATATATTTCTGAGGTCCATGAGAATGACGTGAGTGATCATTGCTATACATCATGGATCCAGATATTCAGAAATGCTCCAAAGCCCAGCGTAGTACAAAACCGATGTGCCATGATGAACAGGAGCCATATTCATAGGTTGCCCAGGCTGAACTGCACCAGCACAACCTGGCTGAAGATGGCAGAGTTGCACCATGGCACAAACAGAGATGCTCCAGCGCACCCATGGCAGCAGAGCAGCAGTGCAACAGAGGGGGGCAGGGCACAGAGAACAGGCCCAGGGACAGGGCCATGGTAGCACAGTGACAGGCCACAGGAGGCCTACATCAGCAGGGTACAGCAGAGCACACACAGGCATCCCAACACTGGACCACGGAACACAACAGTGGCATGGATAGTAGGTGACAGGATGTGCCAAGGGCCAATGGAGGGCCACCAAGGGAACCCCCCCGGCAGGCTGCTGGCCATGCCCCACCCCCCCAAGACCAGAGCAGGCTACACCCAGGACTATGCAGCCAGGCACACACACATGCCACACAGGCACACAGGGAGCCCACACAGTGGGCACTGTACAGGCCTGGTGTCAGGCAGCATGGAGGACCACATGGGACAGGACACACAATGCCAGGCAGAGGACCCCAACACAGTGTGCAGACAGTACCCAATGACCATGGCCATGAGCCACCACCATGCACATACCCACCACACACCCCAGACCGCTGCTCCATGGGCACCCCAATGCACAGCTACTGACCCAGGGGATAGACACCACCACAGTGGGACCCACCACAGCACACAGCAGGGAGCCATGGAAGCACAGCACATTCCCCCCATATGCTCACAACATTGACAGGCACTGGGCCACTGCAGCATGGTGCCCCATGCCACCTGCAAAGTAGACATGGACACAGGTGTGTATGCCAGACAATATATATGTATGGAACAACCATGTACAGGAAGAGCAGGGGCTGGGGATGGGTGGGGACAGTGAGGGAGGGGAACAGGGAACTGGGACTGCTCAGTAGGAAGAGGGACCATAGGGAAAGGCCCAGCAGGGGTAACAGGGGACACAGGGGCAACCCTAGCGATGGCCCTCGCGACGGCCCTAGCCGGCCACTCTGGCATGCCATCCCTCACCCCCTCTGCCGCCAGCATGTTCTGCAGGACTGCCACCACCTCAAGTATGCCCAAGACCATGAGCAAAGTCTGCCGCATTGGCCGGCCCAACATCTGACACAGCAGTGTCTGCACTGGCAGCTAGACACCTATACCAAGGGCAGGGCAGGTGCTCAGTGCAATGGCCCAAGGACCCATGCCCACCCACAGTGAGCATGTGCATGATAGGAAACATGCCATAATGCACAAAGTGCATGTTGCCAGCCCTGCACAGCTTGCGCTGTGCCGATACATTGCACTGGTCATGTGGTCTGTGCTATTGACACCTTGGCAATGCAGTGAGCATGCGTACTGTAGGTCCAAGCACTGCGCATGTGTGGCCATTATGCTGCCACTTGCTCCTGTGCAATACCATTGCGCATGGCACAATATCTCGATATTCAGCCACTGCATGCAAATAAACTCATCAGCCAGTGTGTGGAGCAGTGGGGTGCATTAGCATATCATTACCATTGTGCACAACCTCATTTGCATGTGTTGCACCACAGAAGGACCACCGAACAGCACAGGCCATGTACCAGTATTGCAACCGTGACAGGGGTGGTGGATGCCACAGCAGCACGCTGGAAGCAGATGGCACTGCAGGGCAGGATGGACCAGGGTGATGATGCCAGGGACTCAACGGGTATGCATTGTCACCTGTGTGGAGCATGCCATGGTGAGCCCTGTGCTATGCTGTGCTGCACCCCTTTGCCTGTCCCTAGTGCCCACACCACCATGCACACCCCCACCCCCAGGACTGCGCCACTCATCACACCCTACCCATGCAACACACACCCACTGGGCAGCCTGTGGGGTTGTCCCCACATTCACAACCATGGCATGGTGCAGGGTGTGTGGCACAGGCATTGGTGTGTGCCCCATAGCATCGCACACCACCTGGTGGGTACTGCTTAGGCACCTCTTCCTGTTGATATGCACCAGTCCCATAGTGCCAGGTGGCATGTGGCTGCCCACATGGCTGCAGACACAGGCCCCATGCATGCCAGGCATGCCTGCCACCCTGTGGCTGTTCTGCATCAGTGTTGTATGCTCTGCCTGTGTGCTGAGGTGATGGCTGCATTCCACAGCACGTGACAGCACAGCCATGGGGACCTGTGTGGGGTGGCAGGCCACTGCCACCTGGGTGCTGCCTGTGGCATCCTCTGTTGGTCCTTGGCTGGTGCCCGTGACTGGCAGGCATATGCCGGAGGTCACCATCAGCACCACGGCCATGGCATGGCTCTATCCAGTGGGTACATGCAGCTCCACATTGCGATGCTCGCAGGACTACCACAGCATGGCCCTGTCCAGGCAGTGCTGGCCCATGATCTTGGTGTCACTCTGGTTCCCAGCAGTGCTGGGGCATGGTACCACCTATGTCAGGCATGCCACTGCTGGGCCCTTTGTCGGCCACATAGCTGTTCCTCCTGCCACCTCACACCCCTCATCACTGCCCCAACAGGGCAGGTGTGCTCTCCATGTCCCCTGCTGTCCACTGTCCCCCTGGGTGGTTGGCTGCTGGCTGTATGCCACCATGGTACACAGGCTTTGTGTCTATGTGTGTGTGTCCCTCTCTCTCTCTTTCTGCCCCTCTCTCCTTCTCCCACGCCACCTCTCTGTCCCCCTCCCTCTGTGTCTGGTCATGTGCCTGGCTGTCTGTCTGTCTGTCTCCCTGTATCTCTCCCTCTCACTCCCACCCTTGGCACAACTGCTGTCTGTGTGCTTGCACCCTGTTTTACTAGGAACAAGTCTGCTTGGAGCAATTTCAATTTGCTCCACACTTGTGCCATGGTATCACGGTTGAATATGCCACTGCTCTGGATATTCATGGGAATGCCCCCTGCTCTTGCACCTGCATTCATTATAGCTGCACATTGGTGCAATGGATTTTGCACTGTGTGCTGGCTCCCACTGAATATGAATCCTTGGCGTAATTCCACACTTGCACCGGCGCAACTCAGTTGCGCCATGCACAACTGCTCTAAATATCTGGGCCCATGTATTAGAGATAGTCCTCAGATAAAATCCCCACCCCAATTAATTTTTGTTAGGATGTTTAATTCCTTTGATATTCAGGCATATTTGAGAGATGTGGCTGATATAAACTTGAATTTGTTATATGTATGTCCAGATGTGCATTCAGCTTGGTCCTTCTTTAAACTTTCCCTATTAGAAATCATTGAAAACATGCCCCACTAAAACAGAAAAGGATTAGAAAGAAAAAAGTACCATGGATAACTACAGAGTTAAAAAGTTTGATAAAAGAGAAAGCGATTAAATGGCAGATAGCAAGAAAGAGAAAAACTATAGTAGATAAACAAGCTTTCTGGGTTATTCAAAATAAATGTACCAAAGAAATTAGGAAAGTAAAGAAAACTTATTATGACAACTACTTTTTAGCATCAGAAGGTAATCCTAGAGCAATGTGGGAGGGAATTGATTTATTGAAGGGGGAACCAGGCCCCCCTTCTTTGCCCACAACTTTGAAACTGGAAGGGATATTTTGATTACACCTAATGACAAAGTAGCTGCATTTAATTCCTTTTTTAGCTCAATAGGAGGTATGTTTGATAGAATACATCCCAGACTTGTCACTTCAGTGTTAGATTCTGATTTTTATTATAAGTTGAATAGTCCTATTTTTTCATTTTGTCCTATAACATCTGGAGATGTAATGAAACAACTACAGAGATTGGATGCTAATATGAGACCCGGTTGCGATGAAATATCCCCCAATTTTCTGAAATTAGCTATGAGTATATTGTCGCCTCACCTAGCATATATTTTTAATTTCTCTTTGGATAGTTCTGAAATACCATTAAAATGGAAAACAGCATTTGTCACACCATTATTTAAAGGTGGGGATTTAAGGGACCTGGGTTCCTGTAGACCAATTTCAATTTTTTCAGTTTATGTTAAGATTTTCTAAAGATTGGTTCATCAACAATTGATGAAATATCTTACAAAATATAAAATACTAACTCACTTACAATCAGGGTTTAGAAAAGGGCACAATACTTCATATGCAATAGCAAGGGTGGTTGATGATGTGCTGGGTGCCTTTGACAGGAACCAGGAAGTTCCAGCTATATTCTTGAACATGTCAAAGGCATTCGACGCTTTTCATCACATAATTTTGCAGAACCATCTAAAGGCTGTTGGCTTGGGTATAAATGCCTTGGAGTGGTTCCATTCATATTTAATTGGAAGACTGCAATGTGTCAGAGTGGGCAGTGCTTGTTCAGAACCGATTGTTTTAAAGACAAGGGTCTCACGGGTCGGTATTGGGTCCCCTTTTATTTTTACTTTACATGAATGATCTGCCCAACCATTGTTCACCTGACACTTTTATGTATCTATATGCTGATGATACAATATTATACACTACAAAAAATGATACAAATAAAGCAATGAAAGTTCTGCAACAGGATTTTTTGAGCATTCAGAGGGCCTTAATGGAGTTGAAGTTACTTCTGAATGAAGAAAAGACCCAGTGGATGTTGTTCCAGAGGAAAAACACTAAACAGACAACGAATAAGAGCATTAGCTCATTATCTGGAGTCACCCTGAGTTATGTAGAATCCTTTAAATACTTAGGGTTAACACTTGATAAACACTTGACTTTTGATTTGCATATTATGAACATCTCTAATAAACTAAAGAGGTTATTGTTTTTTTTCTATAGGAATAAAGCTTTATCTAATTTGAAAGTTAGCAAATTATTGGTCACCTCCATGTTTCTATCAGTATTAGATTATGGAGATATTGTATATAAAAATGCTAGGAAACATTATTGAGCTCATTAGATACTTTATATAATGGTGCCTTGCGGTTCATAACAAAGCTACCTTTTAGGAGTCACAGTCACACTGACACTGTGCCACTGTCACGCTGCCACTGTGCCACTGCCATAGCTCCTACCTGGCAAAACTGGATACACTCTACCATAGAGCCTAGAGGTTTATTTCAGGACTCCCATTTACCACACATCACTGCTCCCTCTCTGCAACAGTGGGATGGACTTCACTTCAGTTCAGGAGAGACAGAAATGCTGCCACATGGACATTCAGAGCATTATCCAGTCAATTACCACCATATGTCTCAGACTGTCTCCAGCAAAACATAATAAGTAAATATGCACTAAGAAGCTACTCTTATATCAAATTGAAAGTGCTGAAAGTTAACTCTCGTGTTGGAAGGACTGCCATTAGTTTCATGCTGCCTTCTTTGTGGAACAAACTGCAAAAAATTTTGAAAATTAGTTTACCCATAACCATTACCTCCTTTAAGTCCCTTTATTCATGCCTTGTTAAGGAACACTGCCAATGCTTCCCGCATCCTTAGCTAGAACACACATATACACCACGCCACCACTATGTCTGACTAGTACTTCCTAATCCAATGTACAGCTATTCTACTTTCCACCCATTATCCTCATCTCCCTTTTCCTTGGGATTCTTCTATGTGCTTCCCAACACTGCTCTTAAAATTAGTCTGAATGACTCATTACCCAAATGAATAGCATATTCTCTTTGCCCTTTACCCCACTCCTCATATTGGCCTCACCATCTCACCCCTTTGTCCCCTCATCTCACTTTTCCCTCTCCTTACTAATAGCCCATGTTCTACAGCTCTCCCTCCCCAGGTTGGTCCACAACTGCCAGATACCCCCTTCCCATCCCCCCATGGATATATCTATGGGGGATGGAAAGGTGTACATGTTGGGTATTTATCCCCACCCCTTATATATTCTGTACATATACTGTACAATTATACCTTGCTGCCATGAACACACACACACACTCACACACACACATATAATATATATATATATATATATATAGATATAGATATATATATATATATATATATATATATATATATAAACAGCCAACTTAACAAGCTAGGGATTATCGACCCATATGTTTTGTTGTGTCACCAAGAATGATGTTGTATTACCTCATTTTATTCAATCTACACTTTGTGTTAACCCCTAACTCTGTAAATATATATGCTTACTTCTATGTGCAATGTTATCGTCCACTTAAATTTGTAAATATCCTTGTGTTAACCAGGTCCATCTTGCAAATGAGCTTTGCTCAATGATGTCCACCTGGATAAATAAAGATTTTGATTGATTGATTGATATGACTCATTGTTGTGTTCTTTATCAAAAATCTGTTTTTTCTTCTTTATCCTACCGATGAGACATTCATTGGAATATGTTTGTGTACAAGTTCATTATACAGTCTCTTCCAGAATTTTTATTGGGTCTAATAAAAAACAAACCAGAGCAAAATCATTGTCTGAGATCTACATCCCGAATAACTTTATATGGTTCGAGATGTAGAACTAGTTTTGGGGAAAAAATGCTATTGGTATCAGTTCCTAGAACATGGGACCGAATATCTAAACAGTTAAAAGTGTCTGTATTATTGCCTTTAGAACGTTTTAGAGCATCTTTGATTAGTCTATACATAAGGCATTGTAATTGCTATGGATGATTGTTATGATTATTATATGATTGATTTTTTTATGAATGACTAATGTATTTTTGTATAATAATTTTATGATGTCATATTATATGTTAGTACTGTATTTGTTGTATGGTATGTTTTAACCATTCGACGAAATTGAAGAAGAGATAATTAATCTCAATTTGTTATCCAATAAAGTTAAAGTAGAATAATGTTGTTAAGAGCATCAGGTAGTTAGAAGTGGAATTTGGTTTGCTACGGGCTGATTTCCACTCCTACTTACAGTGTAGGGATTACATTCTGAAAGGACCTAGTGTAATTGGTTCACTAGCAGACCCCACAAGGAGGGTAAAGTTCCTGGACACCTGGGCCCAACAACCAGATCACAGGGACTTTGTCTGTCAGGCATAGTCCATCCTTCAGGGAGAGGAGGGAGACCAATATATAGGTAGAATTCAATGGGCATGCGAGACAGACAAATACCCTGTATACAATTATCTCAGGAGTCCTGGGACCAGATTTTCAAAGGGTGGTGCGGGGCCTACATCAAGCCCTGCATCAAACCCTTTCTGTGTGCCATACCCTTTTGCTGCAGCTGCACCCAATTTTCAAAGCTTGGGCACAGTTGCGATATTTAACTGCTTTATGGCAGCTTGTGACAAATCTCGGGTGCAAGCTCCATGAAAATGGTCCCTGGGATTGATGCAAACTAGACCATAAAAAGATGATCTAGCTTGCATCAGTTGCTACAAGGGATAAAAATCCCATTCAATTGCCACAAACCCAGTGTGCCATATCTTTGGCATGCCCAGGGCTTGCGGCAGTCTCGGGGTTTTGAAAATTCAGCCCTTGGTCTCTACTCTGGCAAAACATACATTGCACTCTTGCTTCACGTTTGTGGAGAGAATTCCATTAAAAGGTGGCATCCAGGTTCTTCATTATTCTAGTAATATCTAAACATTATGGAACAGGTACCTCAGACTGGTGTTGGAGGGGATGTGGGGAGCAGGGCTTGCAACTCCACACTCTATGGGGGTGTCCCTTAATTAAACCACCCCGGGAGCTGAGGCAATCTGAAACATACTTTCTCTGCCCCTCTTACTAAAGGTTGACAATCTTATCCTGGGTCATCTACCTAGAGGAGCAAGTAAACTTTATAAGCCATAACAAGTATTTCTTCTTGATCTTAGTAGCTGCAGCAGGCGAATCACTTACCCAAAACTAGTGGTCTGTCACATGTCCAGGAGAGGTGCAATGACACAATAACCTTTGAACCATCCAAAGAATGGAAGCCATCACTGCTTTGCACAGACTTCATCAGGACAAGTATGATACCAGATGGCTCCCCTATTTCAGTTATAGGGAGGAGAAGGAAGGTATATCAGTACTGGAGCAATTACTAGCCAAGGCATTCATATTAAAAAAGGCTAATCACTGTGAAATATATGTGTCAAACACAAGGAAATGTTATATGTATTTATAAGGAACCACTTTCAGTTAGTTCAGAGAGTACACTGTACATGTTCTAATGTCTTGATTGTCATAGCTATTTTTATTCTTGTTCTGTTTATTCAATGCTTAACATGAGCAACCAAGTCACCTTTAGAGAAGACATTCAAAACTTGCAACCTATTATAAACTGAAGGAATCAGGAAATGTGGCCTAAAAGTTTACAATAGATGCCTTTGGCAATGGTGTGGTTGCACCCTTCACCAAGTGACTGGCCCCAAGAGGGCATGGATCTAGCATAGATTTTTCTATCAGCTATCTCTGATACATCGAATATTCAATGTAGTTTTATATGCTTGTACTGTGACTTCTTTTAATATGCAATAAAACTTACAAACTTTAAAAAAGATCATGGCATCCTGTTGGCTAGATTATCCAATCTGTGTTTCGATGTGCTAACCGTAACATGGGTTAAGAGTTTGCTAAGCTGTAGGTCACAGGTGGTTAAACACACTCTAGCATATTGTCCTCGGCCCCCTTCCAGAGGTCTTGAGTGTGGTGCCTCAAGGCATCATCTCAGGCCATCTTCTTTTCTCCTCTTTTTACCAACCTCTTTGACCATCATTATGGTACTTCAAAAACTCTGCTCTGTACAGGTGATGCAATAACTTATAGGTGCTCCAAAAATACTGCCAGCATCAATGCAAGTTTAAATCAGGAGTTTGCCACATTGCAAACTATGTTTATTCACAACTCGCTAATACTAAATGAAAAGAAAACAAAATCCATGCTTTTTAGGCCCACAACCAGAGTAAAGTCACTTGATGATGCCTTTGAAATATGCACACCAGATGGTAAAAAAATGGAAGTTGTCAGCAGTTTTAACTATCTAGTAATCCACCTCAATCCTGGGCTATCCCTCAGATTTCATCTAAACCATCTCACTATTCGACTAAATAGAAAACCTGAGCTCTTTTACAAAGTTAAGTGGTGCTGTGTCTGACTGATGAAACCCATTTTGTCACTGCAAACCAGAGCCTTCTCCCCCTCCCAGATTAAAGGTCACAGGCAGAGGAAGAGGCAGGAAAGGTAGTAAGGAGCGTTAAAGTGCAAATGGAAGGGAGAATAGCTCAGTCGGTAGCTAAGGCATTTTTCCAGTACATCAGCAAGAAAAGGAAGGCAAAGGGGGGAATAGCACAGCTTAGAAGGGCCGCAGGGGGGGGAGATAGTGGAGGGAGATGGGGAAAAAGCAGCAATCCTGAATGAATATTTCTGTTCAGTCTTCATAGTGGAAGGAGATGGGCAAGGCCTACAGTTGGACTTCAGAGGAGTTAAAGATAGGGAGGTAAACACCAGTCCATTCACAGAGATGAGGGTCCTAGAGGAACTGGCAAAGTTAAATGTTGACAAAGCCATGGGTCTAGATGGTATACATCCCGAGGTTCTAAAGGAGCTAAGGTATGAACTGGCAGCCCTGTTCAGTGAGTCTTTAGACACATGAGTAGTCCTAGAGGACTGGAGAAGGGCAAACATTGTCTCTCTTCACAAAGGCTAGTAGGGAAGAAGCGGGGCACTAGAGGCCAGTTAGTCTAACCTCTGTAGTCGGGAAGATAATGGAGGCACTCCTCAATGAAAGAATTGTGGAACACCTGGTAGCCAATGAGCAGGTGGCTCTCAGGCAACATGGGTTCTCTGCAGGATGATCCTGTCAAACAAATCTGATAGATTTCTTTGACTGGGTGACAAAAGCAGTAGACTGGGGGGGGGGGGGGGGCTGTAGACATTGCCTACCTCGACTTCAGCAAAGCCTTTGACATGGTCCAACATAGGAGACTGGTCAACAAGCTAGGTAGCCTGGGGGTGGGGACACAAAGTGGTGAACTGGATTAGGCAACTGGTTAAGGGACAGAAAACAGAGAGTAAATGGAACCCAATCAGAGGAAAGATCAGTGACCAGTGGGGTACCTCAGGGGTCAGTACTGGGGCCAGTCCTCTTCAGTGTCTTCACTCATGACATAGCAGATGGGCTGGAAGGAAAGGTTTGCCTGTTTGCAGAAGACACCAAGATCTGCAACAGAGTGGATATCCCAGATGGGTTGGAAAGGATGTGAAGAAACCTGTAATGGTTAGAGAGATGGTCAGGGGCATGGCAGCTAAAGTTTAACACCAAGAAATGCAAAATCATGCATGTGGGGAGCAGGAACCCTGGAACGTGCTACAGGATGGGGGGGCTGCTGACAGTAATTAAGAAGGAGAGAGACTTGGGGATCATAATCACAGATGACTTGAAAGCCACTAGGCAGACTGCCAAGGCAGTGGGAAAGGCCTGTGAGATATTGGGATGTACTGGAAGGGGAATCACAAGCAGAAGGAGGGAGGTAATGGTTCCACTGTACAAGACCCTGGCGAGACCTCACCTTAAATACCATATAGAGTTCTGGAGACCACATTTTTGAAAGGACATTGACAAAATAGAGACGGTGCAGAGGAGAATGACCAAAATGATGAACAGATTACATCACAAGCCTTATGAGGAGAGAGAAAGTGAGGGACCTAAATTTGTACATGCTGGAACAGAGGAGGGAGAAAGGTGACATAATAGAAACATTCAAGTACCTCAAGGGCATAAACAAGGTGGAAGGGGACAAGATATTTCAACTCAACAGCAGTGCCAGGACAAGAGGACACAACATGAGATTGAAGGGTGGCCACATAAGGGGAAATACTAGGAAGTTGTTCTTCACAGAAAGGGTGGTGTATGCATGGAATAGCCTGCCCCAAGAGGTGGTGGCAGCCCATACTGTGGCTGGTTTTAAATATGCATGGGACAGAAACACAGGAATAATAGAGATAGGAAGAAAATGCTGAGCCAATGACCATTAAGGGTCACTGGATGTTTTGTGAGCTAGCTTAAATGGGAAGACTGGATGGGCCTGGCGGTCCTTATCTGCCAACAGAATCTATGAATCTTGTAACAGCCTTGTCCAACAGAGAAATGTCTAGTACAAGTCTCTATACAATCAAATTAGGATTTTTGCCTTTGATAGTAAAGGACAGATGCACCATTTCTTAATCTAAAGGGATCTTGGACTGTTATCCCCTGATGCCAGATTTAACTACTTGCTGGGCAGTACCATTTATAAAATTCTTGCTCCTATCACTCCCTCTTGTTCATCCAGACAGTCCTTGGTTACTCAGATTAGCATCAACCAATTTACTGTCAGTTCCCTAGTTCAGAACCTCAATGTATCAGAATTTCTTTGATTACATTACTTACAAACTTTGGCACACCTTACTGGCCAGTCTAAGGGAGATGAAATCTCTAAGGTCCTTTAAATATTTCTACAAATGGTACTCTCTTGAGCATAGAGTCATACAAACGTAGGCATTTTACTTGACCTGGAATGTAATTGTTTACTTATTTATCCTTATCTGTACCACTGTCTTGTATTGTGTAATGTCCAGGTTACCCCCTGTAAATGGACTCAGTCCCAGCAGGCTTCACCTGGTTATCAAAGTCTAACTAAATAATTTAAAGCAGCACTGCAATGAAAAATGTTTTTCCCCAAAAGCTAATTTCAGCTACAATTTATATAAATGTTAGCATACCTGTCAAGTCTACTTTTCTAGGTACCTCCAATGCAATGCACCATGAGGTTTATTTTTTCTTGAGCCAAAACCTTGCCAGGTCTAAAATGCTATTTCTAAGCCTCATGTGCCAGCTTTCTTTCTTGTGAGAAACTATCTAATTTAAATCATGTATTAAATACTCAGATTCTGGTGGAACTAGAAACTTTTACTACAAGATAAACCTGTAGGTACCTAGAATCTTTTATAGTGAAAAAAGTTAGGGTCAGATTTTTCCCCAATTTTGTTGCACTGCTGCTTTAAATCTCATTATTTTTTAGCAAATTGAACATTTATTTGCAACTTTAAATTTAGTTCTTTATCATTTTTAGCCAGGAGGGCCCACTGAGCAGGACAACGCATCTCCAGGTGCATCATGGGGAGAGCAAACATGAATGATTATATGGGAAAATGAAGTTAAAATATATGGGGCACCCTTCTCAGTCACAAGTGCCAGTGTTGAGAGTTCATTGTGGTCACAGCCCCTTTCCATCTGCCCTCAAACGTCATTATGAGTGGTCAGGAAAGGGAGTGGGTGACACTGTACAAAGAAACACAGAGCCATTCTTAACGGCACAGAGGCACTTACAGGCCCAGTCACAGCCACCTTTGCCTCCATCTATTTACCACCTGTTAAAAGTAGGTGGTTATTAATCTACAACAGTTCAATATAAAGAAAAAAAAAAAGAAAAAAATTGGCTACAGTAAAACATATCTGTTTCATAGCTCCAAATTAGGCATGTCCTCCAGGTATAGCTCTCCTTCCTCCGCTGTGATTTCTTTTTCTTTGTTTTTTTTTTCCATTTTAGATCAAGTTTTTATTTATGTGCTAATATAAATTCTCACAACTGGTCTGGGTCCTAAAAAAATTATTTTATTCTGTGCAAGAAACCACTTTACCAGAAACAGGACTTGAAAGGAAGCTCCCAGATCAATTCTTCTCTATAGCTTAAGAAATTATTTTGGCTTTCCTGTATCATTTTAGAACCATCAGGATACATATTCAAAATTAAGAGCTCTGAAAGTTTTGCATGCCTTTATGTCTTGCCACCTGACTACTACTATCTCTGTCTGTGTCAATTGCTAGAGTAATTATTATAGTAAAACAGCTAGGGACAGATATTCAAAACCTTGCACTGGGCACAAACCGATTGCGCCGCGATGGTACCACATTTGCCCCAGATTGCTATATTCAAAAGGCCAAATAACACTGGTGCAATGTGTTAGCACTGGCACTAACTCATAATGTATGCACGGAGCAAAGTGAGGGGTGAGGACATGCATATAGGCACAATGGTATATTCAAAACTACAGCACTGCGCAACATGCGTTAGCGCAACATGTAGCATGCCACAAATTACTGGCTATGAAAAGGTAGTCTTAACTCTGGGCAAACCAAGGATGGGGGCATGGACACAGCAGCAACAGTGAACAAGGCTGTATGCAGCCACTGAGGAGGCAGCAAGGGTGGACAGCCACCCTTGGCTACTCCATATGCACAGGCATCCACACTGTGGAATACAATGCCTCAACATTGCTTGGAAGCTAACAATCATGCACAGTATATGACAGAGCTAAACCGTCACTTGCAGCAGCAAATGAACTGCATTGCTATATGTGACTTATGTGTTGTTGTATGTTGTATGTATTTATTGTACACTGCATCATCAAATGTAGTGGCTCCAGGTCGTTCCTGACTTTGGGCCATGGCCCACTGTGACTACCCAGTGAACACAGCAATGAATACATATGAAAGCATTACATAACTGGCAGTGTGGCCATAGAACACACACCTCCAGTCCCCCCATTGGGGTACACCAGCACACTCCAGAACACACATGCAGCACTGGGGAACTGGATGATGTGGTGGGGAGGTTGAATAGGTGGCTAGGCTGCACTGTATAGTGGGTTTGCCACAAGGCTGGGTCCATCCCTACAGTGCACATGTTCCAGTGTCAGGAATACCCCAACACCGGTGTGCATGTCTGATGGAATGTGTCCCCCCCCCGGACACATACCTCAGATCTGTACAGACACCATGGCACACACTGCCAGCCATTTGTATGTTACTGTGTGTATCCCATACCAGTGGCACAGCATAAGTGGGACACAGGATAGCATATCAGTGGTGCCCACTATCAGAACACACCTGCCAGCTGGTCCTGTCACTGTGTGGAGAGCTGCAGTCATTGATGCCTGACACACCCGTAGGCATTGCTGGGTCCCTCACTAAACCGGACATCATGGTACTGTAGTATTTGCTCTGCACTGTAGCAGGAACTTCAATATGTCCATGGCATGCAGCACCAACACCCGTGGCTGTGATGCTAGTCCCCTGGGGCACACTAGACTCTGCTGCTGCGTACAGATGGAGCCTGCAGCTACTGACATTGTTTCTCTAATCTGACATACAGGTGGTGCTGTGGGGGAGACCCAGCCTGCAGCTATAGACCTGTAGTTCCAGTCCAACCTTCAGGTGGAGTTGTGTGCACCCTGCAATAGCACTGGGCAATCCACATGGAACTACATGCAAGTCAGGCAATAATGACGTGCTAATGTGGCTGGTTGCCCATGGATTGCCTAAGTAGGCCCATTTGCATAATGCTTTTGAATATAGCAAAATGTTGCGCCGGGCAAATGTGTTAGCACTGGGCAAACATGTGAGCACCACACAAATGAGTTTGCACCATGCAAAGCTGTCAGAACCATAGCACAGTTTTGCAATATTTGGTTTGCACTGTTGTTTGCAGTTTTTGTAAATCCACTTCTTTGCTAACACACACATTGGCCACATAGTTGACCTTTGCCTTACTCCATGTCTGTGTGCACTGGGCTGCTGTTGTAGTTTGCACTGCCTGGGTGCTATATTTTGAGCTATCTTATTTGCCAGGCTATGTTTGCACTGCACTCAAGGCCCTGTTTGCACACCATCGTTTGCACGTTAAATTCAACTGATTTATCCCTGGGGCTATTCTTTGAATATAGTGTGCAAATGGTTCTGGGCTATTTTTGCATGCTGTGCAGTGCTAATTTTGCCCCAGGGCTAAGTTTTGAATATCAGGCCCCTTATTTGTAAATTAGCTGACTAGAACAAGTTTCAATATGGTCTCCTCACAATTGTAATTTTTTATTAGGAATAATAAAACAAGTGGAAATGTGAGAAGTTTGTTTCATATTTTCAAATTCTTCCTGATAGGAATTTAGAAATCCTTACTAAGAAAAAGCAAATGCACTTGTGGGAGGCCTTAGGTTTTAACTGACATAGTTATGAACACGTCCCATAGGAATTCAAACGAGTTCTCAATTCCTTACCACACCCTCTATTCATAGATTTTTATACTTTTGATTATTTTCAATATTTCAATTTTTTCTGGTAAACTGAAACACATTTTTAGTATTCACAGAAAGAGAATCAAGCATCCCACTTTCTTGGGGGAAGCCCCAATTGCATTAATGCAAATTTGGTGCCCACAGGTGGCAGTGCAGCTGTAGAAACTCATGGGAGTGTGGTGCATGGCAATGCATCAGTGTGTATATACACATGCTAGGAGTGAGCTACCACTAAAGTGGACTTCAGTAGAACTGCAAAAAAAATCACCATTTTCTGTTCTAGCAACATGACCACAGCATTTTATGGACACTTCAGCACTTTGCTAAATGAACTCTAACAATATTTAAACTCTAATCCACCAAGTGGCAAGAACTAGTCCCTTGGCTACCCCTCTACAGTCCAATCATTCCCCATCCCACCTCACACCCATTTCCCCACATACATATTTCTAAAAACTGCATTCTGCTGGCACTGTGCCAGATTCTGAAGACATCTTTTAAAAGTTATCCCCTTGCTAGTTTCCCCAGTTTCAGAATACCTGCATTTGTCAGAGGGTCATTCCTGGTTCATCGGTCAGTCTACTAAGAATCATCAATGAGGCAGACCATTTCTTACCCTCCCCCAACTCCACTGGTGGCATGCCCTACTTGTTCAGTAAGACAACTGCATTAAAGAAAGGGAGTGAGCAGATTGCAGGAGGGGATGACTAAGTTAGCCAGGGTTTTGGAAATTATTGCCCACCTAATCATGGATCAGGTATCATGAGAGGGCCACTATAAAATACCTACATTTTGAAGATCGGGGGCAGTAAAGATTGGGATATCTTCAAAAAAGGTGTTCACCATTATTTTATAAGCAAGTGGGAGCTCAATGGAGGGGGCAGAGGGAAGGAAATTACTAGTGCAGACTCAAAAGATATTATACACTACTGTTTTAAACCTGCTTTTCCTCCATATAAATAACTCATTTTAAACCAAAATGTGGGATGGAATTATAGAAGTCAAACCAAAGAAAAAGGTACCAGAATAGAAGCAGAACTGAATTTGCCACTGGCCACCTTCTCTCACTCTAGCACATGCATGCCTCTATATCCCCAAGGGAAAGGATGAGGGAGTGTGAGATTGTCTGACCATCCAATGTTTTAAATCGGCATTGAAAATTTACCTATTTAGCCTGGCTTTCCTTGATTTCTAAGAATGTTTTAATGATCAATTTTATTATACTGTTTAATTTTATGTATTTGATCTATTTATTGTTAAAGCGCCTTGGTTTTAGAAAGGCACTTTTTAAAAATAAAGTTGCATTGGATTGGATTGGAAAAATGGGAAAGAAGGCTGTCCTGGCAGATGAAATTGCCCTTCATACTGGCCACCCGGTTGGAGCAACCAGGTCTTGGGCTCCTGTTTGTCCCCCCTTCTTATTATGACTTCTTTTATGTGGGTCATGCTCTAGTGCTTCACTAGGAGTTGAAAAATTAGACCTGCAGGGGACATCTAACTGGACAGAGGCAAATTTGGGGGTTTCAGGACAAAGTAGAGTGGTGACTTGGGGCTAGTGGTTACCCCTCTAGAGGCACAGCTTGCCTAAGAGCCCTTGCAGTGACATTCTGTACAGTTTAGCAGGCTATGGTGGATATCGGGGAAATTCAGCTTGGGCCATCTCAGTGACAAGCATGACTGGCAAACTTGGGCTCTGCTTGGCCAAACAATCTACCCTACAGACCAGATACTTGGTAGCCAAGAGAGGAAGGTCAGTCTGAGGGCTCTGCCAAAGGGGACAAACTGTAAAGGAACCAGCGAGAGGCTGGCTGGGACAGGGCTGGGTGGTTTCTGGTGGTAATCCTGATGCTGGATGGCTGATGAGCCATAAATACAGAATTTAAAATTGATACTTGGGGGTTCATTTAGATGTACTGTAGTACCCGAAAATAGTTTGATTTATTGAAACTTAGTTCTAAACCCTAGCCTATGATTGTGAAACCTGGTCACAGAACCAGAAATAGTCTATAGACCAAGACCAGAGTTGAAGGCTATATTCGGAAAATATTGACCCAGCAGGGATGAACTACTGACTGCAATGGTTATAGAAACATAGAAAAATAATGGCAGATAAATACCCAAGGTCCATCAAGTCTTCCAGAAAAAGCATATCTGCACCTTTTTGGCCTATTGTCAGACTGGGTGATTAACATATGTTTCCATTCCCTCCCATTCTTCACCCCCATCCATGCACCCTACCCCCCCCCAGATTAATACCCCATGAATGTACCCTAGCTTTCCTTGAAGCTGACAATAAACTCCACCTCCACCACCTACCTTTGAAATTTATTTAATTCATTCCATTTTTCACTACCCTGTCAGTGAATAACTACTTCCTGATATCCCTCTTAAATCTCCCCCTTACTTGTCTGTGAACCCACATTACTGTGCTAACATTCTGGGAGACTAGAACCCCATTGTCTACCTTGTTTATTTCCTTAGGGAGCTTGCAGGTTTTTATCATTTCTCCCCCCCCCCCCAACATCCTGTCTACCTGCACATTCATGTTAAGATCTGTCAGCCTCATCTCATAGGATCTGCCTTGTTTCCATTGGATCATTTTGTTGACCTTGTGTTACAATGCTTCCAACCTGTCCTTGTCATTCCTCAAATGTGGGCATCAGAATTGGGCACAGTACTCCAGCTGTGGTCTTACCAGGAAACTATATAGGGGCAAAGTCACCTGCCTCCTCCAACTGTAGAACCCCTTTCCTATACAGCCCACAATCCTTGATGCCTTAGTTTAGTTTTTATTTCACATTAAACCCTTTTAGCAGGTGCCTGTTTTCAAAGGATTCAGAGTCAGGTATACAGTCATTTAAATACATACAGATGGGCATTACAAGTAACAGCATAGCACAGTTTATGATTAGACAAAAAGTGCTAGGTTATTAGGCAAAAGGTGCTATATACATAAGATACATTGTCTAGGTTACAAAAATGTTCATTTGAAGCATTTAGCAATTCCAGAGGCAATACGCGAGGTCAACAGCTGAATTTTAAATGATTCAATGGAGCTGCACCCTCATATCATGTCTGTCAAGTCATTCCAGCATTTGGCAAATTGAGAAGAGAAGGAGCTTCGACCCAATAATGTTATCCTGTGAGGCAGCAGCAGAGAGTGGCATGCCTTGTCTCTGGTAGCATATTTATTGACTATGTATTTAAATATGCAAAGTGTGGTAGAGCACCCTCATGTTGTTTGGGACACAGCTAAGGATATCAGCTCTAGAATTAAGTACGAAGTGGCAGTCACCTTACTGTATGCTTTTTTACACTGACCAGAGTGCTTGAGGCTATAACTTATGATCGCCCCAGGTCCCTTTCTGCTGCCATCTTGACTATCTGGATCCCCCTCCCCCTCCCCCATAGCCTGGTGCCGAATTTTTTTGCCAGTTTGCATTATCTTGCATTTCATAGCAATAAACTTTAATTGACAGACTTTGAACCACCTTTTGAGTGTCTCTATGTCCTTCCTCACTTCCCTGACTCCTTCCATGCTGTCCACCCTGCCACAGAACTTCATGTTATGTGCAATGAGACACATTTTGCCCTGAATTTCTTTCCAATGTCACTAATGAACATATTGAATAGGATGGGACCCAGAACTGACTCCAGTGACACCCCTGTTGTAACTCTCCATTTACCACTTCCTTTTGCTTTTTCAACCTAGCCAGCTCTTGAGCCATCTGATGAACCCTTTCTTTATCCCATGGTCCTCCAGCATTGTTAGCAGCCTCCTGTGTGGCACCACGTCAGAGTCCTTGCTGGTGTCTAGCTATAGCACATCAACTACCTGCCCCTTGTCCCCTGCTCTCGACACCCAATCAAAAAGATCCCAAAACTTGGACCCAGAACTGGGGAATCCTCTTTTGCCAATGCTGCACCTACATTATGGAACTTCATTCCAGCTAAGATTCGACGTAGACCTTTGGCATCCTCATTTCACAGTAGGTACTGTGAACACCTACGAAAAGTGTCTAAGTGTTCCTATCCCTGATCCATATTAATCTGCCTAAGCCTGGTAATTTTGTGTCTTTCATCTGTTGAATCATGATAGCTAACTCAATTTCACTGCTTATCTTCACTGTTTATCTTATCTCTTCTGGTCCCCTGTAGACTTGTAGAAGCTTTTTACATTTTTTTTAAATGTTATGTTTTACATGCTGATTTTCCACTAATATTGTTTTGTACACTGACTTAGACTGCCTGAATTGTTATAGCCTCATACCAGTCTTTGTGATGCATTTCATGTATGTAATCTCCTCGGTCGTGCCTGAAAATAGGCATTTGTTTACCTAGTACACTTACCTGGTCAACAAAAACTATATAAAATAAATAATACCAAAAGGTTGGTCTAGCATGATCTAACTGCCACAAACCCATGCCACTTGGTGTCCTCAACCCATCGATCCCCAGGTGTTCCACTACTTTTTCCTTGACCACTATTTCTAGGAGCTTACCACATCTGAGGTAAGACTAACTGGCCTTGGTCTTCCCTTCCTCCCTCTTTGTGCACTGTCACTTCAGCAATGGATCTCCAGTCCTCTGGGATATCTTTCATGTCTCCAGGGAGCACCTGAACAGATTCACCAGCAGTGCTGCAAATTTCAGACCCAACTCCTTCAGCACTCTGGGGTAGACCATCAGAATCTGGAGCTTTTCCTACCTTAAGGGCTACAAGCACTTTGCAGACCCTATGTTCTGTGACCTCTGTCAAGTTTCCCTATCCTTCTTCCTGACACCTTCACCTGCTATCTGGCAGTAACACCTGTTTTCCACTGTAAATACCAAGCAGAATATATTCAGTAACATGGCCTTTTGCCCATCATCCTCAACCTCCCTCTCCCCTTCCTTTAGCTTTATTCCCCCCTTGCCTTACTGTTTTCCCTGATGTACCTGAATAATTCCTTGTCCCCCAAATTCACCCTTTCTGCTGTCCACAACTCTGTCTCTGCTTTAGCCTTTTGCATTGTTTCCTTTGCTTCCTTCCACTCTTCCTTCAACTGCAAATACTTGTACCTCCTGAAGGTATTTTTCTTGGCCCCCACCACCTCCCCTGCTCCCTAGAATACTGGATTGGTTTCTTGTTCTTTTTACCTTTGGAAATGTTTGGTATACAGGAGTCTATTACCTCCCTAATGGTTCTCTACATTATTCCTCATTTAGCCTCAACCCCCACTATCACTCTCAGCCACTCTAGTTTGTTTCTGATCAGTGTTCTCATACCCTCAAAATCTGACCTTTTAAAATCATGTACCATGGCCATGGATGATGTTCAGTGACTCCCTGTGGCCATCTCAAACCACACCAAACCATGGTTGCAGGTTATATTGCCAGAGCTGAAGGCTGAGGGCAATATACTGTAGCTCATCTTGAGTGGTCAACATTTTCCCACTACATCCCTAAAACACCAGTCAATATCTGTCTACCTGATAAATCATCTGGGTTTCACCAGTGTGGCCACTGAAGTATGTTCAGGCATGCTACAGAAGACAAGTGTTTTGTACATCCAATCAACAAGCATCAGATCAATGTCAGGCCATTCTTTTCATGCTTTACATCCTTTGTGGTGTATATTGCCTGGTGTCCTTGCAATTTATTTTATGTGGGCCACACTAAACGTCCACTGAAAGTGCCCATCCCAGACTATATCAGTGCAATTGCTAAAGGAAATCAACATAATTCCCTGGGTGCACACTTTTGAAGCTCACATAACTCGGACCCATCCCCACTATCATTTATGGGCCCGGAGCACATTCCACTTATATCAGCACTTATGGAAAAAGACAAGGTGGATGGTTTCCTTCAACACAGTACAGCCTTATGGTTTTCCATGAGGAGGTTGACTTTATGCTTTTTCTTAATTAAGCTTGAAAGGACTTGGATGATGCAGTGTTTTAATGATGCTTTATTGCTCTTTGTGTCATTTCTTACTCACTTATTTCTGTTTTATTTCAGATATGTGCATTTGAATATGAAAAATCCTCTCCCTTACATGTGGCACGGATGAATGGTAATAGAACAAAAGTGTGACAGGGAACTCCTGCCACTTTTGAGGACTCACCTTTTCTTAAATCTGTTGCAACAGTTCTTCTATGTCTTAGCCTGATCTATTCTTTACAATTTCTAGTCCATAAGGTTGGACGCCTATGGTCATCTCCTTCCCTTTTTTGACTATGCTATAGTGTCCTCTTTAATTTTCCTTTTTCCTCTAGGTCCTCGTATAGGAAGGTTATTGTTGTGATCTCCGAGCTGATACAGAAACAACAGGCTGTGTTCCTCATTTTTGAACTTAGTATGCAATGGTACTATGTCATAAACTACTTTAATGTGTATATCTTATGTGTATAAAACCTGTAAATGTTGAAAATACCATGGCACTAGGTGTTTTTGGTAAAGGTAAAAAGTTACAAGGGGACTGTATGATAAAAATTAAGTTAGTTGTGCTATTTAAAATGCATGTACATTGCTGTAAACTGAACAAGTCTGAAATGTCATGGTGATTTGCATATATCCCATGAAGCTTTGCATTATGGAAGTATGTGTAATGTTGTGTTTCTTTGAAACTTTGCTTATTGTTAATGCCCTTTGGGGCAACCCTTATTTCAGTGCTTCTGCACTGAGGTTCTTTGTCTTTGGCTTGTGTTTTTTTTTTATTGGAGCCCCCGCCACACAAGCAAACAAGACCCACATAGGGGAGGCTAAATCTCAACAGATAAGTTAGATCAGAGATCAATGAATCAGTAGGTGCTGGCTAAGTATAGAGGAAAGACTTGCATAGTTTGTTGCTACAAACTGATGTACTGAAGAAGGGATATGCCATTGCTGAAGGTTATCCTCTGCATTTTGAATAAACATCACACAGAGGTTATGTGTTGAACTTGAAGTTTGGTGTCTGGTCCATCTGTCATCCCACAACCCCTCCACAGACTTGGTGTCAAAAATGGGATAACTTGCTGGAAGGATCTGGACTGGCCGAAGAGGGACATTTTCTGGTGGATATTGCCCAGATATCCCAAGTGGACAAATGCACCAGGAGTTGCCTGAAGAGAACCCGGAGAAGAAAGTCTGTAGAGTTCTGACCAGAACCATTGCCAATAGACTGGGAGAAAAGCTGCTGCCTGGACTGGACCAGGGAGCTTAGAAGATGACCTATCCTGAAGATGATGAAAAGATGCAAAGGGGATGAGGAGCTACCATGGGACTGAGGCAGACCAGAGATGCAAGATGGCACCTCAATGGTGGAAAACCTGATGGGGCTAATACTGTGGATAAGTGGGCAATGGCTGGAGGCAGACCGACTATGCAGAGAGGCAGAACACTGGTGCCAGGTGCTTGAGCGGTCCCTACCAGAGAGTTTAGATGAAGAATCAGAGGAGGATTTTTCATGGGCTCAGCTACAGGAGGACCCCTGACTAAGCAAGATATTCCTTTGTTGCCTGTGTTCCCAGGATGTTACCTGTTGGAGGTCAGAGATGCAAATGTGGAACTTGAATGTGAGACCCCAGGTACGACTGTGCCTAGTGATGTTGTGCTTGGGTTGAAGACTCCAAGCAAGCATGAAGAAGCCTATGAAGCTGAAGGGACTTTTTCTTGTATTGATACAGCTAAATTTATTAACAGTACTGACTGGGGTATACTGCAGGCTAAAGATGCTAATGCTGCCAAACTGTTACAGTATGTTAATGCCAAGAAGGGTATGCAGATTAATGGTGGTGTGGGGGCAAAACAATGTTGGTGGTATGAACTGAAGAAAGGTGGTCTGTATCACATGAGGCTCAAACCCCGTACAAAAAGTGTGGATACCCAAGTAGTGGTACCTGAGGCATACTAGCAACAGGTGATGGAGGTTGCTCACTCCAGTCCCTGTAGGCATTTGAGCCATAGTGGTGTCATGGCTTGACTAACTCCTTCTTATTACTGGCCAGGAATGTACAGACAGGTGACAGCCTATCTTAAGACCGGTCTTATGTGCAAACAGATAGAGGTACCTGCTGGGGACAGCAGAGGAACTAGTACCCGGGTTGTGGAAAGAGTGTCCTAAAGGGTAGAGGGCATTAAAAAAATGGCACCTTTGGAAAAAGGGAAAACTCTCACACAGGTCACAAGGTACTGTAAAAGATGGCTGAAAATAACGCTATGATTAAAAGAATGTTTATTAAGACACCCCAGAGTTAAAAGGTTTAGGAATCTGCTATTTAACATTGCAGGGTATTCAGCATGGGAGGTTCCTTGGCTTCCTGTAGGTTTCAGTAGAGACCTGTCTGGGGATAAGATGACCAAGGATTTGGAGTCATAGGTTATAAAAGGTTGAAATAGGAGAGTAGAAATTACTATTGATTATTCCATATTCCCACAGACACTTTGTATAAGACAGAGGGGTCAGGTTAGTTGCAGGCAAGGTCAGATGTGGCTCTGCAATGGTCCCTTTCTGTAGGCAAAAGTGTAGCATGTTTGGTCAGAGGGTGGGCTTGATGTCAAAGAAAGAGGTACCCAAGGGCAGACAAGGAATCTGAGGTGGTACATGTGTTTTATTCTTTTCTGAGGGAAAACCTACCAAGAAGGAGGTGGGTGGAAAATGGATTAGAACCTGTGCTGGGGTAACACCAAAAGAGTTTCTACCCTCAGGTGTCTGTATCAGTAGTAAGTGAAATGAATGAATCAAGAGACATAGTGGGTTTATGTAGAGGGGTTGAACCTATGACTAGGCCCCTGCTTAAAACTGACATGTCTGGTGGGGTTGGAACAGGTAATTACTCACCCCAGAGAACATTTTTCTATGGTACTGGACTTTACAGCTGTCCAGATTTTTGGTTAAGAAATATGATGGACTTTCCCTAAAAGGAGATAGGAAGGTACCATTAGTCTCTGTTGAGAAATGTGTTAATGCCTCAGGGTAAAGCATGATGATATCCACTATATTTATGATAGAATGTTTATCATTAATAGGGACACTAAGACAGAGCTTCTGAAGATGGATGGCTGGAAGCTCCATCCCTTCCTGGGACAGGAAGGTGGTAAGCAGTCTACAATAACTGCTTCCTTCTTAAGGTGGGGGATATGTGACAGGGAGCTCTTGCCACTCTTGAGGACCAACCTTTTCTTAAATCTGTTGCAACAGTTCTTCTATTTCTTAGCCTAATTTATTCTTTACAATTTCTAGTCCATAAGGTTGGCCACCTATGGGCACCCCCATCCCTTGCCTTTCTTGACTATGCTATAGTGTCCTCTTTAATTTTCCTTTTCCCTCTAGGTCCTCATACAGGGAGGTTATTGTTGTGACCTCCAAACTGATATAAAACAACATGCTGTGTTCCTCATTGTTGGATTTAGTATGCAATGGCACTATGTCATAAAATACTTTAATCTATATACCTTATGTGTATAAAACCTGTAAATGTTGAAAATACCATGGCACTAGGTGTTTTTGATAAAAGTAAAATGTTACTAGGGGACTATATGATAACAATTATGTTAGTTGTGCTGCTTAAAATGCATGTATATTGCTGTAAACTGAACAAGTCTGAAATGTCATGGTGATTTGCATATACCCCATGATGCTTTACATTATGAAAGTATGTGTGATGTTGTGTTATTTTGAAACTTGGCTTATTGTCAATGCCCTTTGGGGTAACACTTGTTTCAGTGCTTCTGCACTTGAGGTTCTTTATCTTTAGCTTGTTTTTTATTTTATTTTATTTAAGCCCCCACCACCAAAGTAAACAAAGCCCACACAGGGGAGGATAAATCTCAACAGATAAGTTAGATTAGAGATCAGTGAGTCAGTAGGTGCTGGCTAAGTGTAGAGGAAAAACTTGCATAGTCTGTTGCTACAAACTGATGTACTGAACAAGGGATATGCCATTGCTGAAGGTTATCTCCTGCGTTTTGAATAAACATCATACAGAGATTATGTGTTGACCTTGAAGTTTGGTGTCTGGTCCATCTGTTATCCCACAGCCCCTCCACAAGAAGTATACAGGCATTTATTTGCTTATTTTAAATGACTATAAAGTTGAAACTGTGATTGATACCCCTTGAAAAATGTAATACATTATTACAGATGTACCAGCAGGAAAAGGGAGGTCATAATTCCGCTATACAAGACACTAGTGAGGCCCCACCTGGAGTACAGTGTACAGTTCTGGAGACCATACCTACGTAAGGACATAGACAGGGTAGAGAAGGTTCAGAGAAGGGCAACAAAGATGGTGCATGGGTTGCATCACAAGTCCTATGAAGACAGGTTGAAGGAACTGAACATGTACTCCTGGAGGAGAAGAGGGAGAGAGGGATATGATAGAGACATACAAGTATCTTACAGGGAGGAACAGGGTGCAGGAAAACACTATTTTTAGCGAAAAAGATGTTTCAGGACTAGAGGGCATGGGATGAAGTTGGAGGAGGACGATTCAGAGGAAACATGAGAAAGAATTTCTTTACAGAGCGGTGGTGGACAAGTGGAACACCCTGCCAGAGGAAGTGGTGGGGCTGAAACAATCACGGGATTTAAGAATGCATGGGATAGACATAAAGGAATTCTAGAGGGCAGGGGTAAGGGGAAACAGACTTCTAGGAAAACAAACTGAACTTACAAGCTCAAATGGGCAGACTAGGTGGGCCATAGGCCCTTATCTGCCGACACTGTCTATGTATCTATGTATCTATGTACCAAATCCCTTTTCCTTGGTGTATTGTATTTTATTATTATTGTAGTATACCCCACTGTTCATTACTCTCATGTTTGTATTATTCTGCACTTTGTTATGGTGATCTAAGCTACTATGCTTTTAAATGATAAAATTTAATTTGTGACCTAATAGATGAAGGACTTGCCCACTGACGAAGACTAGTTTACGTCTGAAAAGTCTGGGCTTGCTATCCTCCAAGCTTTCTTCAGTAAACCCTGTTGAAATGGATTATTTTTAGTTGAGTTACTTATCACTCCTGAGTGCAGATTTTGTGCAGTGCTGTTTCATTTGGGGCTGGCCGCCCCCTTCTGCACCACCTGCCCTCCCAGGGAATGCGCTAATTTTGTACCTCCTTTTTTCCTGTTTTATTAAACCTTGACATTTATTAGAGGGATATCTTTTAGAACAATTTCCATCCTCAAATGCACTTTATTTAGCATTTCATTTTAAAGTAACATTCAAAGCTATCAATTTTTGGGAAGGCAGTATATCATTGTGGGTAAGAGCAATTAGCTGCAACCAGGAAAACTGGGTTTGAATCCCGCAGCTCGCCACCACCTGCATACTATGTGACCATGGATAAGTCACTTAACTTCCCTGTGCTCCAAGGACACACCTGGAAATAAGACTCAAGTTTGTGTGTCTTTCCAGACAAAGAATGCTAAGATAAACATATATTTTTTTTTATTCTAATTAATTGCATTGTTCCATGGTGGTACAGTTATGCAATCCTTTCTCACCTTTTAAGAGCACTACCATTAGTTTACAGTGACACGCTATACAGTATGTATTTGTCTAACATCACACCACTAATAAAAATGGAATAGTTTACTTTTATTACTTCATTTCCTCTATAAAGGTCTCCTGGTTTTATTACTGTAACGCCTTCTAATCTTTTGGAGTGGTCTGGGTCAGGTATTCCCACTCCCCTACTGCATTATGTGACTGTTCTGGCAATGATTTTTTTTTAATATTTCCTAGCCTGGGGATAAAAACAAGTCACATAAAAATAAACTGAAAAACTTCTAAGACTGTTTTATCCACATTACTAATCTTTCAGAAAAAAATCTTTCTTACTTTTTGTATTTCTCTTTTATTTGCTCTGGATCCCACAATCCCAACACCTTAACAAACAGAAAATCCTTTTTAAGGTCAAACACACACCTAGAATGTTGTGAATATTTATACTTATACAGACCTGTGCTGTTGCTGCTTACAACTTTTTGAGCTGATGCTAATTTCAGCATTGAGTGTGGCCCAGATCAGGAGTGGCTCTTTTGAACTTGCAAATCAGCCCAGTTCTAGCAATGGTCAGAGCGCGCATAGGAGGACATGTGCAGAGTCTCCAAACATCAGCTTAGAAATATGACTGTCTGACTGTACTAGCTAGTACTACATAAACTCACAAAAAATATATCACTTTAATACCACTATCAAGTGTTTCTTCCTTACACAGTACACAATGAATCTCCATGCTGTTTCTCTAAACTAACTACATTTAGTACAATTTTTCTCAAGGATGGGGGTTGAATTTAGAGTAATGATGGCAACATTTACTTTCCTGCAGTTAACATGGGGCAATGTGTAAGAGACCAGGTAGGTAATAAAACACAATAGGATGTGAGTAGTTATTTAATAAATTCATGCCTAGGTACATTATAAGGCATGAGGCATTTATGCGAAGTGCATTTTGCACCTGGAAGTGTATTTCTCACATAACTACCCACACTTTGATAGGTCTAAAAGTGCTCATATAATAGGGAAACTGAGATATCTTCAAAAAATAAAAAATGCTATCTTTGTAAATTTAGAAACAGGTGTTTTATTTTGTCAGAAGTTACTAGTAAAAAGTAATCCATCACATCATGTCTATCATCAGTCTTTCCACACATTCAGTAGAAGGAATGTGTGTTTATCATGGACAGGGGAAATCCACACTTCTGCAGAAGTCTACTGGCAGAATGTTCACCTCTTCTAAGAGAAACACATACACACCAGATGCCTCAATAAAGCAAGGGATTAAATTTTATCTAGGCAGGGTTAAGCAGAAAAAGATTTCCCTGGTAGGCAGGTAAGGATAGGAAGGGGGTTGAAGGTCAGGAAAGAAGCACAAATAAGTAATGCCATCAGTAGTACTTCATGTTTTTAATTTGTGTAGGTGTGTAAAAAGGCGATTATAAAGGGAAAGAACATTAACTTGGTACTTTTTTTTAATTTTGAGGAAGTTTTATTGTCTGCTGACTGTTTTAGTGGGACTCGGGGAGTAAAGGTGGCAATCATTTTTGTAATGGAAGTTGGGAATTTCTTACAAAAGACATTGATAAGTTAATGTGCTATGTCCTGATTGCCAGCACTTTTTTAACCAGTGATATTACTCTTGACACTGCACATTTGCCGACCAATCAGGACACAGTAATTTCCCTACAAATTTTATAAACTGAATCAGGACACATTTCTGCCCCTTGCTGGTATTTGTTTTTTAGAATTGCGCTCTACAAATAAAGTTTATTATTATTGCCAGGAAAGGCCACACTGTGTCCAAAGTGCGACCCTCTGTGTAAAAAGCCTACTTCAATGTGAAGTCATCTGTCAAAATGGAAACCAGGGCTGTGACACAGTCTCAGAAAATAAATTAGACTAAAAAGGTAAAGCAGGCTTAAAAACTGGAGCTAATTAATAGAGGAATGGGGGGTGAGAAGGGGAGTTGTTGAGATATATGGGAGAATGTTACAATAAGGGGCAGAAATACAAAGGGATACTGAATTAACTGATAAGCGAGCCAAATGGACTTTAGTCTTTATAGAGCTCTGTATTACCAATGTTACCAATAAGGGGCAGAAATACAGAGGGATACTAAATTAACTGACAAGCGAGCCAAATAGACTTTAGTCTTTATAGAGCTCTGTATTACCAATGTTACCAATGAGGGCAAAAATGATTAAGAAGTAAAGTACCAATGCCATCTGGTGAGTCCTCAACTTGTGTACCATTTCATTAAAACAGTGCCACCCAGTCAGTTTCTTCACTGAGCCAAAGTCAGGGATCTACTATCCTAAATCTTTCAATCCAATATGTATCTTTTGAAGGAAGCATTTTGTACACATTTCTGCCCCTTGCTGGTATGTTGATTTGTTCAAAACCATAAACTTTGGTGCAATGCAATAAAGCAGTGGAGAAGGCAAACAAAATGCTGGGATGCATAGGTCGGTGGTTTAGCAGTAAAAGGAGAAATGTCATCTTGCCCCGTACAGACCCCTGGTGAGGTCACACATAGAATACTGTGAACCCTCATATTAAGGATATTAGTGGGTTGGAATCAATACAGAGGAGGACAGCCAAAATAATACAGAGCCACTAATGTGCTGAGCAGAGGCTGGACTACTGGAGACAGCAGGGGAATAGGGACATGACTGAAACATGTAAATACATGATGGGTATTGAACTAACTTCACATCTACCTGGGATGATCATACACCTCTTTCACATCTATTTGGGATGATCACACACACCCTTGAGGGGTTTCAAGTATGTGGTGTTTATTTGCCTTGTTCCAGTTCCAAACTCACCTCCTTCTTCAGGGCTCTTGACTTAGCCTGGTTCCTCCTGGTTATCAGCTACACAGTATCAGACTCTGCAAATATTTGGTGAGTTCAGTGGTGAGAGCACAGTCCCAGCTTACATCTTTGTCCCAGTTTGGTGGGAGCCTACTGTGGAGGTTGCTACTACTGCAGAAGCTGATACGGGATTTAAAATCCTTGCTGATTGTAAAACCCGGAATTGCGCCCCCTAAATCATGCTCAGCAACAGCGCAATGCTAAGGAAGGCGTGCGCAACCGAAGGGGGAGGAACCATGCATAAACTGCACAGCCCGATATTCAGCCGGGCCGTGCAGAGTTATGCAGGCGCAACCCCCTACCTGCGCCTGCACAACTTGACGCCAAAAAAAAAGGATCAAGTCGAGGGCCACCCACAGGTGAGCTGTCGCATTGCAGGGTGCAACACAGTAGCTGCCACCTGTGGGTGGCCCTCCACTCATTCCTGGTGGCGCCCCCCATGCCCCGATTGCGGGCTGAAGTGTCCCCCCATTAGCCTGATCATGGGCATAACATTACTTCCCCCCCCATTAGCCCGATCATGGGCAGAACGTTATTTTCCCCCCCATTAGTCCGAGCTATGGCAGAACGGTAAGTCCCTCCCCAGCAGCCCGATCGCGGGCATCAGACGCCCCTCCCCCAAAGTCCAATATCCCTGGTGGTCCAGTGGATCATGAGAAGCCTGATCGTGGGCATAATGTCAAACCCCTCCCCCAAGGTCCAATATCCCTGGTGGTCCAGTGGACCACGAGAAGCCTGATCGGCGGGCATACAGGTGAGTCCCCTCCCCCAAAGTCTAATATCCCTGGTGATCTAGTGCCCCACCCCTCCCACCCACAGAGCCTCATCACCCGATCCCTCCCGCCAGCCGGCGGGTGGCAGCACCCCACCATTGTTGCTGCTTTGCCGGCTGACCGACAGGCTGCAGCCTACTGGCTCTTGCTCTGAACCACATTAGGGCGGCAGCCCTACCGAGCTGTCAGTCGGCGGGCGGGCGGGGTGGCAGGTGGTGGGATGCTGCCACCGCCGCTGATGGGGGGAGCAGGTGGTGGGGCTCAGTGGGTGGGAGGGGGGGGCCACTAGATCACCAGGGATATTGGACTTTGGGAGGGATGTCTGATGCCCATGAATGGGCTGCCTGGGGGACATACCGCCTGCCCGTGATCTGGCTAATGGGGAAATAACATTCTGCCCGCGATCAGGCTAATGGGGGGGAACTGAACGTTATGCCCGCAATTGGGCTAAGGGGGGAAGGGAAACTGAACATTATGCCCGCGATCGGGCTAAGAGGGGGACATTTACTGTATGCCCGCGATCGGGCTGCAGGGGGCGTCGGTCCCCGATGGCTGCTGCCTGGCAGGGTGCCAGGTGCAAGTCGTCAGGGATCGGCGCACCCTCATGCTAATGGCATGCAAATGGGGCCATAATTAGATGCAAACGGCACCCCCTGCACCTTGCATAAATTATGGCCCCATTTGCATATCACCTTTTGAATATCACAGGTTTGCACATGGCGCAATGGAACTTGCACCACCGCATCTGAATGCTCCACTCTGACCACTTGCGGTGGTGCAAGTTCCACTGCACCATGCACAGTGGCTATGGCCAGGGTGCGATATTCAAAGAAGTTGCTCAATAGCGCAACTCCATTGAATATCGCCCTGGCCACACCCCTGCACAACTTTTTTGAGCAGCGCAAGGGCTTGCGCCACAGAATGGCGCAGTTTGAATATCTGGCCCAATTTGTTTCCGCAACACTTTTCTCCTGAAATTTACCTTAAAGGGCAGAAACTTGGTTTAAGTTTGTTTTTAAGGGTGGGAGGTATTCAGAAGGTATTGTTTAGTTTTTTTGTAAGAAGGTGGCTGTGTGTGTGTGTGTGAATATGAATGTGTTTAGGCTTTTACTGTGTTAACCCTTTTAAGACAGGAGTCGTTATTTCCTGACTGGTAGTGAAAACAGCTTTGTGCTGGGAGTCAGGAAATAACAACCTATTAGTTTGCCAGCCTGTATCTTTAAATCTAAGTGCAGATATCGCTTTGTTTTCCTTCTGCAATTAGATTGGCATGTAGTCTTTACATTAAAATAGTCTGGTTGTCTGTTTTTAAAGTATTTTATTGTTTAAATTACTAGAATGTCATGCATCCTCATCAATTCCATTTTGAGCACCGCTGTCTGCTTTGAGAACAGCATTATGCACATGATTCATGTCTGGAACTCGTAGTGCGAAGAGCTGTGGTCTGACAATGATCAACAGAGTGGTGCTCTCAGATTTCTTTATTCAGCATGTGCATTCCAATTTTTTTTTACTCGATTGTAGCTGGGGTACTGGGCACAGAGGAATCAGGTCACTAATTTCATAACACAGTGCACATTCTGGAAGCTGATCTGATGTTTCTACGTGTGAGAAGGTATGCAATTCTGTCCCAAACTAGACTGAAAACCTCCACATAGGATAAAACTAGTAATGTGTGTTGCAACTGTGATAATGTGTGTTGAAACTGTGTTAAAAAATTAATTATTGCAATGTCCGCACTGTCAGCAGAAATACTTCAATTTTATGTTGCTTGCATGCAGTGCAAGAAACATATTGCTGCAGCTTGCTCAGAAACAGGTTGTGGAGGCATGGCACTGTTGTGGCCAATGCCCCCACAGCCTGCAAAGGCTTGTCCCACTTCCCCCAAAGCCGTTGCAGGCTGCTGGTGACAGCAGTTTGGAACGTTGCCACCAACTTCAGACAAATCAGTCACTGCAATCAGGGGCTGCCTTGTCATTGCAGTGTCAGCCATCCTCTGCAATGAGGGAGTGACCCGTCATTGCAGGGTGGGATGTGAAACCCCTGATATTGTTTGTGAACACAGCAGCTGCTTGCCACCATATTCTCAAACAATATAACCCCCCCAACAAGTTTACTTGCCGATGGGGGCCCTAATCCCCGTCGGCTTTGGTGTCCCCATGTTTCTGTTGTTGCAGACGGGGGAGCCCACTCCCCATCGGCATTCTGTAACCCCCCCTGCTTTTGTTCCTGCTGATGGGGTGCCCAGTCCCCGTCAGCATAATGATACCCCCCTTTGTTTGCTGACGGGGATGCCTAATCCCCCATTGGCTACTGCTGCCCCCCCAAACAAAAGCCTCTGCTGGCATGCTGGGAGCCCATCCTGGCATGCCAGATGCCCCTGTGAAGGAAAAAAACGTTCCCCGCGACGTCTTTTGTTTTTTTTTTCTCCTAAAAAAAAGGAAACTGTCCCTCAGCGCTCACCCTGCCCTCCACCTGCAACCTGCACCCACCCACTGCGCACCCTGCCTCCCAACACCCCCTTCACCCCATACTTACCTCTGTAGCTCAGTGCAACAATCTTCGGTGGACCTGGAACACGTCTGCATTCTTCAAAGCTGACCGCGAACTGAGGAAATGCCAGTAAGCTGTATAATGTAATAAATAGGCTTTTTTCCAACTTTAGTGCATATCTGGAGCATTTTGGGGAATTTTTTCACCAAATTTTCAACATGGGGTTTTTGGGACCCCTCCTCATGAGCTCTTGAACTGTCATGGCGTTAATCAGCCCTGAAAGGTGATTTCGTGGTCACTGCAAGGAATCACCTTTTAGGGCTGATTAACAAAACGACAGTGCCAGTGTTCATGAGGTAGGCTCTCAAAAAGCCTATGTTGCAAATTTGGTGGAACAAATCCAAAAAATGACTGTTTTACGAGCATGCACTGTGCAGTTGCTATGCACGCTCGTAACTTCATGAATTTGCAATATTTTCAAACCAGATTTTCAACACTGGCATTTTGTCACACCTCCTTGTGAACATTACAGCTGTCATTGTTCATATCCTGGCGGAAATGTGTTTTCGCACTTCCGGTGCAGAACAGCGCAGTTGCTGTGGGAAATCAGTGATCAGGACAGATTAAAAAAAATGACAGTGACACTGTTCATGAGTAGAGGTCCTGAAATGGCTATGTTGAAAATTTGGCAATGATACTCCATAAAATGACTGTGTTACGAGCGTGCGTTTCGCAGTTTGCACGCACGCTCGTAACTTTGTGAATTTAGAATATTTGCACTCCAGATTTCCAACATTGCCATTTTCCCACACCTACTTATAAACAGTACGGCTGTCATTTTTCCCATCCTGGCCAAAATGTGTTTTCGATCTTCCGGCGCAGAATAGAGCAGTCACTGTGGGAAATCACTGTCCAGGACAGATTAAGAAAATGACAGTGATACTGTTCATGAGCAGAGGTCCTAAATTGCCTATGTTGAAAATTTGGTGATGACAGCCCATCAAATGACTGTGTTATAAGTGTGCATTGTACGCTTTCCATGCACCCTTGTAACTTCGCAGATTTGTAATATTGTCATGCCAGATTTTCACCAGTGGAATTTTTTCACACCTCCTTATGAGCAGTACAGCTGTCATTTTTCACATCCTGACCGAAATGTGTTTTCACAGTTCCGACGCAGTATAACGTGGTCGCTGTGGGAAATCACTGTTTGCAACAGATTAAGAAAATGACAGTGGCACTGTTCATGAGCAGAGGTCCTAAAAATGACTATGTTGAAAATTTGGTGATGAAACTCCATAACATGACTCTGTTACAAGCGTGCATTGAACTGTTTCCATGCACCCTTGTAACTTCTCAATTTTGTAATATTTTCACACCACAGTTTCAACCATGGCATTTTTCCACATCTCCTTATGAACAGTACAACTGCCATTTTTCACATCCTGACTAAAATATGTTTTTGCACTCCTGCCGCAGAATAGCATGGTCGCTGTGGGAAATCACTGTTTGGGATACATTAAGATTGAACGAGTGAGAGGGGGGGGAGTGACCAAGCTCAACTGAGCTCTGTCAGCACTGCTGCGGATTTGTTTGTGGGCAGAGAAAGGGCTCACGCAAGAGCCCAGTACAAAAGGGCAGCCTGCAGCAGTGAGAAAAACAGAATGAGAGAGCGAGTGACAGAGGGGGAGTGAGTGAACTCTCCGGAGCGCTGTCAGGACTGCTGCGGATTTCTTTGTGGGCAGAAAAAGGCACCAATGCAGGCAGGAGTCCCGTACAAAAGGGCTGCTTGCAGCACCAGGACAAACAGAATGACTGCATGAGAGAGGGAGACTGAGCGACCTCAATGGAGCTGTGTCAGGACAGCTGCGGATTTGTTTGTGGACAGACAAAGGTGCCAACACAGCCAGGAGCCCCGTACACAAGCGCAGCCTGCAGCGCCAAGAGAAACAGAATGCGTGAGTGACAGAGCAGTTGTGAGCGAGCTCAAGGGAGCTCTATTGTGACTGCTGTGGATTTTGGTATGGGCAAAAAATGTGGAAACTCAGGCAGGAGCCCAGTACAACAGGCCAGCTTGAAATGCGGGCCGAAATGGAATGAGTGAGTGAGGGAACTCAATGGAGCTGAGTCAGGACTGCTTCAGATTTCTTTCTGGCCAGAATAAGCTGCCAATGCAGGCAGGAGCCCAGTACAAAAGGGCAACCTGCAGCGGCAGGAGACACAGACCGAGCGAGTGAGGGAGGGGGAGTGAGTGAGCTCAATGGAGCTCTGTTGAGACTGCTGCAGATTTGTTTGTTGGAAGAAAAAGTCAGCAATGCACGCAGGAGCCCAGTACAAAAGGGCAGCCTGCAGTGGTGGGGAAACCAGAATGAGCGAGTGAGAGAGGGGGACTGAGCGAGCTCAACGGAGCTCTATTGTAACTGTGGCAAATTTCTTTGTGGGCAGAAGAAGGCGGCAATGCAGGCAGGAGCCCAATAGAAAAGGGCAGCCTGCAGCGCCGGCTGAAATGGACTGAGCGAGTGACAGAAGGGGAGTAAGCGAGCTCAACAGAGCTTTGTCAGTACTGCTGCAGATTTCTTTGTGGGCAGAAAAAGGCACCAACAGAGGCAGGAGCCCAGTACAAAAGGGTAGCCTGCAGAGCCACGAGAAACAGAATGAGTGAGTGACACAAGGGGAGTGAGCAACCTCAACGGAGCTCTGTTGGGACAGCTGTGGATTTCTTTGTGGGCAGAAAAAGGTGCAAATGCAGGCAGGAGCCCAGTACAAAAGGGCAGCCTGCAGCACCGGGAGAAACACAATGAGCGAGTGAGTGAGAGGGGTGAACGAGCTCAATGGAGCTGTATCGTGACTGCTGCGGATTTCTTTGCTGGTAGAAAAAGGCGGCAATGGAGGCAGGAACCCTGTACAAAAGGCCAGCCTGCAGCGCCGGCAGAAATGGAATGAGTCAGTGAGAGAGGGGGAGTCAGCAGGCTCAACAGACCTGTGTTTTGACTGCTGCAGATTTCTTTGTGGACAGAAAAAGCCACCAACAGAGGCAGGAGCCCAGTACAAAAGGGCAGCCTGCAGCACTAGGAGAAACAGAATGAGTGAGTGAGAGAGGGAGAGTGAGCCACCTCAGTGGAGCTCTGTCGGGACAGCTGCAGATTTCTTAGTGGCCAGAACAAGGTGCCAATGCAAGCAGCAGCCCAGTACAGAAGAGCAGCCTGCAGCACTGGGGAAAACAGACTGCGTGAGTGACACAGGGCCAGTGAGCGAGCTCAACAGACCAACGCAATTAACATTTGGCATTGACAAATGCTTGTTTACTAGTTGAAAAGGTATTCTAACAAGAGCTGCTGTTTGTATAAAGACGGGAGGGGCAGAAATCATGTTGCTTGCTTGTACAGATACTCGTTTGGAACATGAAGTGCCGATTTTGTTTATTCAGTGTGTACATTCTGTTGTTTACCTCGAGCTTGGGTATCGGGTACAAAATAAACTGTATTAGTTGGCCAAGCAGCCTCTGAAAACCTCTGACGTGGCATAGGATGAAACTAGTAATGTGGGTTTAAACTGTGGTAAAAATGAATTATTGCTGCTGACAGTGTGGACGTTGTTGTTGCAATGTCTGCACTGTCAGCAGCAATACTTCATTTTTTACCACAATTTCAACCCACATTACTGGTTTCATCCTATGCCACATTGGAGGTTTCCTGAGGTTGAAAAGGCATTCGGACAAGAGCTGTGTGAAAGTGGAATAGATATGTACTATTACTTTCTTGCATGCTGGTTGGATAAAGATGAGGGTGGGGAGGCAGAAATCATGTTGTTTGCTTGTTCAGATGTTTTGAATCAGTTCCTTTTTATTAGGTACAACGTTGTCTATATTTGGCACTGTTATGTGATCGGGAATCATTTTTTTCCAGGCTGTATGTGGTGGTGCTGGCAACATCATGTGATCGGGAGTCGTCTTTTCCTGACTGTATCTGTTGATGTCATGTGGTCGGCAGTCAGAATATCACGTTGGTGACATTTCCCGCGTTGAATAGGTCTGTCAATAAAACTTTTACCATGTCTGTACTAATGTATCAACAAGAAAGCCAATCTGAGTGAGTGCTTGTTTTTATGGGCAGGATAAATAGTGAATGATGTCTTTTTATTGGCTAGCTGTCGGGTGATGATGCCAATTTCCAGCTGTCTGTCTGCCTTAGAAGTGAAGTGCGAGTGTGGTGACAGAGCTGACAGAATGTTGTCTGCTTAGCTGCCAAGTATCTATACCTTTGAATTCCAACTAGTACACTATGGGCCAGATATTCAAAAGGGTTGCGCCATGCGCAATAGGGTTGCGCCTGCGCAAGTCTGAACTTGCTCCATTCTACGATATTCAGCAGGAGGCAGTTGCGCCACTGAAAACAGGCTGAGCAACAGTGCAATGCAAATGAATGCATGCTGAACTGGAGGGGGAGGAACCATGCATAAACTGCACAGCCCGATATTCAGCCGGGCTGTGCAGAGCTGTGCAGGCGCAACCCCCAACCTGCGCCTGCACAACATTTGAGCCAAAAAAAAAGGCTTAAGTCGAGCGCCATCCACAGGTGAGCTGCTGCATTGCAGGGCACAACACAGCAGCTGCCACCTGTGGCTGGCCTCAACCCACTCCCTGTGCCCCCCCACAGCCCGATAGCAGGCAAAGAGGTAAATCCCCACCACCCCACTGGCCCGGCCATGGCATAGCTTTACCCCCACCAGCCCGATTATGGGCAGCTATGTCTCCTCCCAACATATCCTGTGGTCCAGTGGACTGTAAATCCGATCGCAGGATGGTATAAAGAAACACCCCCGTGGTCCAGTGGACCGAAAATCCCGATCGCTGGATTGAGTACTAACACCCCACCTCCTGATTATATCCCTGGTGGTCCAGTGGACCGAAGATCCCGATCGCGGATTGAGTATTAACCCCCACCTCGATTATATCCCTGGTGGTCCAGTGGACGAAGATCGATCGCGGGATGGGTGTGCAAACAACCCCCCAAAACATCCCTGGTGACCTGGTGTCCCACCCCACCCACCCGAAGCCCCACCACCGCTCCCCCCGCGGCGGCGGATGGCAGCATCCCACCCGCCTGCTGCTCGCGCTCGCCGACTGAATGTTGCTGTAGGGCTGCACGTCCATTGGTGCAGAGCAAGAGCCAATGGGTGTGCAGCCCATACCGCATAAGACAGTCCAGATTTGTGAATGAGTTCACAGGACCACCAGGGATATAATCGGGAGGTGGGTGGGTTAATACTCAATCCCGCGATCGGGATTTTCGGTCCACTGGGGAGACACATTGCTGCCCGTGATCGGGCTGGTGGGGGAATTACACTATGCCCGTGATCGGGCCAGTGGGGGGTGGTGGGGGGGATTCTACACTGTTTTGCCTGCGATCGGGCTGCAGGGGGCGTCGGTCCCCGACGGCTGCTGCCTGGCAGGGCGCCAGGCGCAAGTCCTCTGGGATCGGCATACCTACATGCTAATGGCATGCAAATGGGGCCATAATCAGATAAAAATGGCCCCCCCTGTGCCTTGCATGAATTATAGCCCCATTTGCATGTCACCTTTTGAATATCGGGATTTTGCGCATGGCGCAATGGTACTGGCGCCACCGCAAGTTGAATGCTCCACTTTGACGACGGCGTGGCGCAAGTTCCACTGCGCCATGCACAGTGGCTGTGGCCGGGGGGGTGATATTCAAAGGAGTTGCTCAAAGGTGCAACTCCTTTGAATATCGCTCTGGACACACCCCTGCGCAACTATTTTGTGCAGTGCAAGGGCTTGCTCCACTAAATAGCACAGTTTGAATATCTGGCCCCATATATAACTATCATCTGCTCAGCTTTTTTATTTCTTTTATTACTGCTTTTTGTTTTGTGACATTACTGAGGTTTGTTATGAAATAAAGGATCCTCATTTTAAATCTGTGTCTTCAGCAATCAATTTGGAGAATATTTCATCAGACTAAAAAAAAGTGTACTGATATAAAACACTTTCATTACATTTCTATACATAGAGAACAATTGCCTGTTTGATTTCTGAGAGAAAAAAAAGTAACTACGGTACTTTATTTTATTTTGTGGGGTATGTAACATTGTGTAGTGCTTGTGTGACCTTATTTTGGGGCAGACATTAAATGTAAGACATTACTCTGGTGATGGTAAAAGACACTGTGGATTACTGCATTGCCCCATTGAGAAATATTACACCACAACAATAAAAAAGACTGTGACTGAATATTTCTGAGTAATTTTGTCAGCTTGTCTACAGTCTTAGCTGTTGTGCAGTATCGCAGACTGAATTTTTGTCTGTTGTAATATTTTTTGCTCAGCAAATAATGTTCTCCCAACCCTTTAGTAGGTAACAAACAAAAAGTAAAGTGCTTTTGTAGGAACACATAAACCTGTGCCTAACCGGTAGTGCAGCACATATTTTGCACTCGACCACTAAATAGTTGTTCCTGCTGGTGTCCTTTGGTTGAACAAAATTTTGTACCACTGAAAGACATATGTCATACCCATATATAAAAAAAAAAACTATTCTGGTAAATCATACATGTGTGTATTTGTGTGCGTGTGTGTGTGTGTATGTGTGTCTTGAACTAAAGCCTAGCAGAACTGATTTTGTAGTGCAGGCCATCAGACTAAAGTTACACAAAAGTAATACCTAGCTGCCCTGTATAACTATTTAGAGAAAGCATCTTTGTTTAGTTTGGGGTAACTGAGCATTGCTGCATCTCTATTCTCTCTGAAGTGAATATCTGTAACAAAGTGTACCCCACCTCCATAAAAAAAAAAAATTAAAAAAAGAGTTCTGGTAAAGCATACACATTTGTGTGTGTGTGTATACTGTGAGCATCGCTTCGCCTTGTTCTTGAACTAAAGCCTAGCAGGACAGTTTTTGTAGTGCAGGCTGTCAAAAGTAGTTACACTAAAGTAATACCTAGCTGGCCTGTATAACTATTTAGAGAAAGCATCTTTGTTTGGTGTGTTTCATGTAACATTACACGCCTGAGTTGTCTCTGTCCACTGGGGCTGTTGAAATATCTGTTGGCCAGTTACTAATACTGTCTCACACCCTACAACTTTGAATTGCTACCATGTCTCTCCCAGCGTGGAATGTCATTGACATTTTTGAATCTGAGTCTTTGGATGGATCATTCGCAGGGTACGAATCAGATGATATACCTCTAGCGATGATGCTACGACATGAGCGTTCACAAAATTGTACTGCTACTGACTCTGACTGGTCACCTGCGTCATCTGACACAGACAATGATTCAGATGATGACGTACCATTAAGTTGCCTATTAAACAAAGATTAAAGTCATGCCAATAACACTGATAGTGACAGTCCACCATATCATGACCCACCTGATGAGCATGGTAGGGATATAGAATGTGCAGTGAATAATGATGCTGAATCAGCTAGCATTTCTCCACCTCTTGGGAAAAGACAAATGCCTCAACACTGTAGTGATTTGTGGGTTTCTGACATAGAGATTCCTTCTGAAAAGAGATTTAGGGGGAAAACCACATGGGGTTGCAGATGGAATAAAGCAGAAAAAAACCTATTGAAATATTTGATATGCTATTTACCCCAGATGTAATGGAGGAAATAGTTAGATTCACTAACTTGCAGTTTCATCATGTGAAAGCAACAAATCCACATGCTCCAAAGAGTGATTCCCCTCCACTGACAGCTGTTGAACTACAGGCATTTCTGTGACTCACGATGGCTGCTGGAATAGCTTAGTTGAAGGGTGGTTTTAGAGAATACTGGTCTACAAAGTGCCAACTGATCAGACTCTAGGGGTTTTCTGAGGTTTTCCCCGTGTGATAGATTCTTTGCAACAAAATGTTATCTGCACTTTGTAGATGAGAGGAATGCTCCCAAAAGAAGTGATACAGATGTGGACCCATTCTATAAAGTTAGATTCTTGCTTGATTCTATCGTGCCGAAGTTCAGGGAAGTGTATCATCCCCATTGTGAACTGTCTATAGATGAGTCTATGATTCGATCAAAAGGCCGTGTGCCACATAAAGTGATGATGTTGAACAAACCAATTCAATTTGGTATGAAGGCATATGCACTTTGTGAGGCTCACTCAGGATATGTATTAAATCTTAACCTGGCGGGTGGTGAGAAGGCAGAGAAAGGGCACAAGATTCATCACGTGGTAATGAGTATGTGTGTGCGAACCATTTCATGACCGAGGCTATAGACTGTTCATGGACAACTGGTACACTTCCTTTGAACTGTTTAAACTCCTTGAGTCAAGATCATAGCAGACGTGTGGAACAGTACACGTTCACCGTGGTGCACCTATTAGCTTTACTGACAAAAAAGGCAAAGATATTTGAAGTCTGAAGTGCGGTGACTGTATGTTCCAGAGTAAGGAAGGAATTATGGCGTGCACATGGTGACACAAATTCAGTCACACTGCTATCATCCCTACCTGTTGGCCCTGGCATGAAACCCATATCCCTGAAAGTTAAGGAAAAAGGAGAGTGGAGCCTCGGTGTCAAAATTAATCGCCCAGATATTGTTTCAATGCACAACCATTACATGGGTGGTGTTGATCTTGCAGATCAATGTCTTGCGGCCTACAGAAGGCACATGAAGGGAATAAGGTGGCTGCATAAGATCTTGTGGTACATACTGGATGTAGTAGTCATCAATGCATACTTGTTATATGCAGAATCACGTCGGTTGACTGAAGAGAGACCTTCCACGCTCTGTGATTTCCATAAAACCCTTGCAACTGAGCTGGTTGCTGGAAACAGCTTCTGCAAATGGCAAGCACCTACAAATTGTAAAGACACAACTTGATTCAACCACAACCTCCAGCATGTTTCCATATACAGCTGTGCAGCATGCAAGGTGCGGATGTGTCCAGACCCTTGCTTTATCTGATATCACCATCTGAATAACTATGCCTACAATGACCTTGAAAAAACTGGTTAAGAACCAGTCTCTAAGAAGAAAAGGATGGATACATCAGTATGCCAAGATTAGATGGTTGGTAACACTGCATTTTGGACTCAGATGGTAATGAATACAAGATGTTAGCAAAGCTGGGCTGCTGTATAAAAGCTCTCAGAGAGGCATAATTTTTAACCGTGTTCATGGGTGGGTGGGAGAGACCCATTCCCTGTTGCAAACACACTTGTACCATTCTTTTGCATGATTGTGCATCTTCATGTCTGAGAGGCATAATTTTTAACCGTGTTCATAGGTGGGTGGGAGAGATCTGTTCCCTGTTGGAAACACACCTGTACCATTCTTTTGCATGATTGTGCATCTTCCTGTCTGAGAGGCATCATTTTTAACCGTGTTCTTGGGTGGGTGGGAGAGACTGGTTTCCTATTTCAGTTGCACACTTGTGCTTCTTCATGCATAAGAAGCATAACTGTAATGATAACTATAAATAAATACACAATTCGATATTTCATTTGTAAACCAATAATTATTATTGTCTACCATATACATTTACTATATTGTCTTTGGTTCAATAGTTTATTGGTGGACAACAATGCTGTATACTTTATTATTATGAATGACTGATAGACCATAACCAGCATAACAATGAGTAAAAACAGTTTGATTGCAAGTTTCATATATGTGTATTATCAAGATTGCTTCTTCTCATTTATTTCACTCTTGATGAACACATCTGTTTTATTCAAAATGTAGCAGGTTGATGACCACAGTTCAATGCAAAAAGAAATCATTATTTGCCTGTGTAGGAAGTAAAAAGTAAAATGTTAGTCACAGCCTTTGATATAATTTCAGCAATGTATAACCATTCTAATAGCTATACTGAAAGGATTTGCGTTATTGACACCAAACGGCATGTCCACCGAATGTCATATTGTAACATAAAGGTCTTGTACTTAGTTCTAATAAAATGTATGGCTTCATGGGTCTACCATTTTGTGACATGGCCGGGGGGGCCCCAAAGTCAGGGAGACATTGTCCTGTGCTCAGAGAAATAGGCGGTGAAGGCGACGCGTATGCCATTATTGACACCAAACGGCATGTCCGACCCACGAATGTCATACAGGCCTGAAAGGCTATCAGGTAGGGCTACTTGGAAAAGTAGTCCATCTGAGAAGGAATGAAAGACCCTGATGGCAGGGGACTCCAACCAGGGTAGCTCAAATTTATTCACATTTATGGTGCATTCTTTGATTTGTTATCACGACCTCCATACATGCTCAATTTGCATGATTTTGTAAATTCGTTAATACCACTGAAAAATACATATTACAACAATAAAAAATATGTATGACATACATAAGGACATTTACAAAATTGTGGCACTGCACGTGCTGAAATGCATACTACCCATATATCTCAGAGCCATTATGAAAAGTGCTTAGGCAAATAGGGACTTTCAGTGGTAAAATGCATAGGCTTCATAGGGTTAAGGTGGGTGTGAGCCTTGAATGTGATAGCTTTTAAAATAGTTTTAGGAGGTGTGGAGCTACTCCTTTTAGTTGGGGATTTCTGAGGTACTCTGGTTAATACTGGGATGTGCCGCAGCCTTCAACCTGGTCATATTGCTTATCCTGCATCCCAGTTGTGTGACCTCTGCCCCTTTTCTGACCTCCCAATTTCAGCTACTGTAGTTACATGCTGCAGGAAGGCCAGCATTACTAGGGAGCATGCTGGTTGGGAATGGTGAGGTGCAGCAGGCAGGACGGAGGTGAGGGGTATTGAGGTGGTTAGGGGCAGGAGAAACCCTGGGGTTAGACAGAGCCTAGAGAGATGCCAGACGTGTTTAGTCTCCATCCCCAGGGTTCCCACTGGATCAAGTGGGCAGGTAGCTAGCAGGCCTGCAGCATCCACCAGTCCCCTTCAGGCTGTGCTGTGCAATGCCAGATTGATGAGGAACAAGACTGCAGTTATTGCTGACTTGATTTCTTTGGTTGATCTGATGTGCATTATGGAAACCTGACTGGGTAAAGACAGGCCAGTATTGGAGGCAGCCATCCTCTCTGGATACCCCATTGTGCACAGCCAAAGAGGGAACACAGGGGCAGGGGTGTATTCATCTGTTTTAGATCTAGCTTAGGCTTCTCCGTGCACTCAGTGGGGTTGGCCAGGTCTTTTGAGTGTGTGACAGTGCATGGGGCTCCAGGAACAGGTTGCAGGATCTTCCTCATTTACCGCCCTCCAGGGTTGAGAAGAGAGTTCCTGCAGAAGGTCATGGCCTTCATCACTGACACAGTTTTGGAGTCCTCAGATGATTATTTCTGGGGGACTTCAATGCCTGGATCAATGATGAATCCTTGCAATTTGGTTCTGACCTCCTCCAGTTGATGTCATCACTGGGCCTGACACAAGTACCTGACACAAGTACCACAGTACACAAGGACCAGGCAGAGGCACTGAATGACTACTTCTTCTCTGTGTTCACGGAGGAAAGGGGGGCAGATACCTCATGGAAGAGGAGGAAGAGGCGGGGGAGGGGTGACTGATATCAGGATTACAGCGGACAGGGTACAGGAAGGACTAAGGGCGCTGTGGGTGGACAAGTCACCAGGACCAGACAGCATTCACCCTAAGGTGCTTAGGGAGTTAGCAAAGATCCTGGTGGAACCTGTTCTGTACATCACTGGACACAGAATGCATGCCACAGGACTGGAGGATGGTCCATGTGGTGCCCATTCATAAAAGTGGCCCAAAAGATGTACCAGGCAACTACAGACTGGTGAGCCTCACTTTAACTGTGGGGAAGCTCATTTAGACAATCCTAAAGGAGCGGCTGGTGACCTTTTTGGAACACAATGGTCTATAAGACAGTCATTAACAAGGGTTTGTCTTGGGCAGATCCTGCCAGATAATCCTAGTTGGGTTCTACGACTGGATGACTAGGGAACTGTACAAAGGCCATGAAGTAGACATCCTATATTTGGACCACAGCAAGGCTTTTGATTCTGTGCCACATGGGAGACTGGGTGAAAGGTGGAATATATAGGGGTCGGAACAAAAATGGTCAACTGGATCACCGACTGGCTGAGGGGTAGGCAGCAAAGGGTAGTGGTGGTGGGGGAACTCTCATCACCGAGGGATGTCACGAGCAGGGTGCTGCAGGGTTCAGTACTGGGACCACTGCTGTTTGGGATATTCATAGCCGATATCTCACATGGGGTCTGGAGCAAAATCAGTCTGTTTGCAGATGATACCAAAATGGGAGCTGTGGTAGATGACATCAAGGGGTGGAGAGGACTGCAGAAAGACATCCAAACTACAGGAGTGGTCAGAAACATGGCAGATGGGGTTCAGCACCAGGAAGTGCATGATCCTGCACTTCAGAGCTAGGAACCAGAGCAGGAAATATCAGCTGGGAGGGGTACAATTGAAAAGCAACAGGAGGAAAAGGATCTAGGGGTGCTTATAACAGGGAGTATGAACCACTCAGCTCAGTGCAGGAAGGCAGCTGCAAAGGTAAACAAGATGCTGAGGTGCATAGCGAGGGAAATCTCCTCCAGGAACAGAGAGGTGATCCTTTCCTACAGGTCACTGGTCAGGAATCACATGGAATACTGTGTACAGTACTGGTGTCCATTCCTGTAGAAGGACATCAGATTGTTGAGGTAGTGCAGCGTAGAGCAACAAAGATGATCCAGGGACTGGAGGAAAATCCAATGAGGAGAGGATGGGCCAGCTGAACATGTATTCCCTGAAGGAGAGGAGGGATGGGGGCGGGGACATGACTGAAACCTTTAAATACTTAAAGGGAATAAACAAGACTCATACAAAGGAGATTTTTCAGATCAAAAGGGGGAGGGACACAAGAGGACATCGGCTGAGATTGGAAGGGGGAAGATTCAGGAGGGAAATCAGGAGACCCTTTTTCACAGAAACGATGGTAGACAAGTGGAATACTCTGCCCGAGGAAGTAGTATCCTGTAGAATGGTGGGCAGATTTAAAGGGGGGGACAGAGGGGGGGGTTCTTATGGGGAGGGGAGGGTGGGGCAGCTGCAATTTGAGGGGCTAGCTGCACAGTCATACTAACATACTAAAATGCCAGCAAAATAGGCCTAACGGTCTTTCATGTCTGCTTGTTTGGTCAGTCCCACCCTGGGAGATGACCTTGCTGCCCCCCTCGTCCTCTCTGGCTTCTCCATTTCCAGTCCCAAATATTCCCACTGCACATGACTTTGCATTCAGAACCCTTCCCCTGTACCTGTCCCAGCCCCTCCTGAACCCCACCGTCTCTGCCTACACCAGCCCCCTTGGTAGCGCATTCCATGGCTCCAGCACCCTCTCAGTGAAGTAGCACCTCCTCCTTTCTGTCTCGAATCTCCCCTCCTCCAGCTTCCACCCATGCCCTCTAGTTGCCTCCCCCCTTCCTTCGGAGCACCTTGACTGCTTCTCCCCTATTTAACCCCTTCATGTACTTGAAGACCGCTATCATGTCCCCCAGGTCCCTTCTCTCTTCCAATATGTACATTTTTAGCTCTTCGAGCCTCTCCCCATAAGACCTGTCCCCCAAGCCCCAGATCATTTTGGTTGCCCTCCTCTGGACCCTCTCCAGGAGTTCAATGTCCCTCTTTAAGTGTGGCCTCCAAAACTGCACGCAGTACTTGAGGTGTGGCCTCACCAAGCAGTTATACAAGGCGGGTATCACTTCCCTCCTTCTGGAGGTGATCTCCCTAGCGATGCATCCCAGCATCCTGTTGGCCTTGTCGCTGCCCTCCTACAAGTCTCAGAGTTGTTCATCTTGACATCCACCACCACCCCCAGGTCCCTCTCAGCCATTGAGACTTGTAGCGTTTCCCCCCTGGATGTACTCTTGGCCTGGGTTTCTGGCTCCCAGATGCAGTACCTTGCATTTCCCTGCATTAACCCTCAGCTTCCATTTTCTAGACCACCTTTCCAGAGCCTCCAGGTCCCCCCTGTGGGGCCACCCTTCCCTTCACCCCATCCACCACCACCTCCTGTTTTGAGTCATCTGCAAAGAAACTCATATCACTCCTGATACCCCTCCTTATGTCAGAGACATAGGTATTGAACAGGAGGGGGCCCAAGGACTGATCCCTGAGGGACCCCACTAATGATCCTCCTTGGGGATGAGACTATCCCACCAACCATGACCCTCTGGGTCTGGTCCTGGAGCCAATTGCTATCCATCTGATCATCTGGTTCCCCACCCCCATTTCTCCCAGCTTATTCAACAGGCCCCCATGAGGAACAGAGTCAGACGCCTTGCTGAAGTCAAGATAGAGGACATCCACATGTCTACACAGGTCCAAGGCTCTCGTCACCCAGTCATAGAACTCCACAAGGTTTGTCTGACATAATTTCCCTTGGATGAATCCATGCTGTCTATTATACAGGCACCCTGACTTTTCCAGGTCCCCTCCAGCCTCTCCTTGACAATGCCCTCCATCACCTTGCCCACCACCAATGTCAGGCTGATGGGCCTGTAGTTCTCTGCCACCTCCTCTGATCCCCTCTTGTGGATAGGCACTATATGCACCACCTTCCAGTCCTGGGGCATCCACCCTGTCCTCATAGAAATGCTGAAAAGCTCTGCCAGGGGTTTTGCCAGGACATCCGCCAGTTCCTTCAGCACTCTGGGATGTAATTTATCTGGCCCCGGTGCTTTCTCTGTCTGAAGGAACCTGAGGGCTTCCCTCACTCTCTCTGCCATGATTTCCACCTCCGCTACCTCACCCCCCCCACCGTGTTGCCTTCCCCCCTCCTGCCAGTGATGGCCCATCCTCTCCCCAGACCTGACGATCGGCAAGGATCCCCCCCTCAGTTTCATCATCTCCTCCCATGTATGATAAAGCCCTCTCATTTTTCATGGTGAAAACTGAAGCGAAGTACTAATTTAGTTCCTCAGCCTGCTCCCCCGGATCTAGTGCCCATCTCTCCCCTGTTTTAATCCTGCTAATCTGCCCCGTCACCCTTCATTTTTCCCCAGTGTATCTAAAGAACCCCTTATTCCCACTCCTAATTTCTCTTGCCAGGTTCTGCTTCTTCCTTGCCTTAGCTGCCCTCACCACCCTAGTGGTCCTTCTGGCCGACAGCTCGTACTCCTTTCTATCCCTTTCATTCCTTGAACACTTGAAATGCCTATAAGCCACCTTCTTTCCCCTCACCACCTCCTGAACCTCCCTGGTCCACCAGCAGGGTTTACGAGCCCTACCACATTTTCGTCTTATTCTTGCACAGGTGCTGGTAGCATCCTGCACCCCCCTCCTGATGATTTCCCACCTACTGTCAGCGTCCATGTCTGGCCCAATCCCATCTAAATGCTTCTTAAGGATCCTTCCCATTTCCTTGAAATCCACCCCCGAAATCTGTTACCTCCGTCTAAGTGCAGCCTTCTACCCCTCCAAGGTCCAGGCAGAACCAGACAATGGCATAGTCGCTCCCCGCCAAAGGGTCCCTTACCTCCAGGCCCCCAATCTGGTCACTGTCTGCCAAGACCACATCCAGTATCTGTGCCTGCCTGGTCGGTTCCCCTACCTGCTGAGATAGGAACGCATCCTGAATGACATCCAACAACCTCTGTTCCCTGGCCACCGAGGATGTCATAGTCTCCCAGTCCATTCCTGGCATGTTTAAGTCCCCAACACCACCTCCTTTCCCCTGCCCAATTTGCAGTGTCTCCCAACATCTGCCACCAGACTCTCTTCCAGCTCCTCCACCAGTGCAGGGGTCTATACACCACTCCTATTTTTACTCTCTTGCCCCCATTTGTTATCAAGGTGACCCAAATTGCCTCCACAGTTCCCTCCGCCTCCTCCACTCCTCCTATGCCAATGCAGTTTTTGACTATTATTGCTACCCCTCCTCCCCTTCCCTCCCCTGTCCCTCCTGAACATGGTGTAACCCTCCAGGTTCAGGTCCCAGTCATGCCCTGTGGTGGCCCAGGTCTCAGTGACCACTGCCACATCCACCTCTCCCTCAGTTAGCATCGCCTGGAGCTCAGGCATTTTATTGCCCAAGCTCCTGGCATTTAGCAGGACTACCTTTCACCCTTTCCGTATACTTCCATTCCCACTGATCGCGTTCCCATGGGGATTCCATCTTCCCCCGGTCAGCACCTTTCATTCCTCCAGCTCCCCGGGGGGGTGGAGACAGAGTCCCTCCTTTATCGGACCCCCCTTGACAGCCTTCTCTCCCATCCCTCACCCCTGCACAAGTTTAAACCCTTCCTTTCACCAATGAACCCCTCTATATTCAACTTAAGGATTTCTCTCCTCTCCAAATTGAGATGGAGCCTATCTCTAGCATATAGCCTCTTATCCTCCCAGGTCTCCCCCCGATCCCCCATCAAACTATACCCTCTAGCCCCACACCTCTCTCTGAGCCACTGGTTTATCTCCCTAATCTTCCTCTTGTGTTCCCCACTAGCCCTTGGCACTGGCAGGATTTCTGAGAAGGAAATCATGCTCCTATGTCATGACAGACCCTGGCAAGCTCCCTGAACCTTGCCTGTATCTCTAGCTCACTATTTCCCTCAATGTCATTGGTATCCAGGTGGACCAGCATATCCAGGGAACCTCCCCAATCCTTTGCCAGCTGATATACCTCATGATTGGACCTGTGCACCATTAGTCCAGGGAAGCATTTTGTTCTAACCGGGCAGGCTTCCCCCTGCCTATCCCATTTGATACCCCTGATCATGGAATCACCCAAAAGGATCAATCTGACCATCCCTTTTCCTCCATTTCCCCCCTTCCATGTCCCTCATCTTTTCTACTGGCCCCTCCCCCCACCGGCTCCTTTCTCCTCCACCTATCTTGGTGCCCCCTGCCGACCACTCCTTATTTACCCTGGCCACCCCTCCCCTCTGATCCATTGCCTCTCCTCCTCCCGAGTATCTTTTGTACCCCTCTATCCCCCCCATCGCTGCTCATGACTGGTCCTTCCCTCCCATCTGCTAATCTTGCCGGGCTCATCCTCCCTTCCTTCCGGTCTCCATTCAGCCCCTCCTTTCCTGTCATGCTCCCCTGGCATAAACCCTCAGCTGCCCACATTGTATCCTCCGTGTAGTTCTGGTCCCTCTTCTTGCCCTTTCCTCCCAACTGGTCCTTCTCCTTGCGCTTTCCTCTCTCTACCCCCTCCTCCTCTTGCTCTGATCCACTGCTTCCCCCCATTTTCCCATGCTCTAAGTTCCCCCCAGTTTTTCCTGCTATCCAGCCCCTGCCTCCTGCCCTCCACTCCCTTTCCATCTCCAGCCTGCCCTGTTATGGTTACATCACCCCCCATCCTCAAGCAGAAGAAGAGAATTGAAGTGGTTACCGAGCTTAAGGTCAGATCTACCTCCACCCCTTGCTTCCTTCTGTCCTGCCCCAGACATCTGCCTACTTCCCTGAGAATGTCCTCCCTTTGGCCTCCCTCTGTGAGGGTCCCCAGATACCTGTCTGCTTCCTTGGTAGTGTCCTCCTTTTTGGCCCCCTCTGTCAGGGTCCCTATGTGACCCCAGAGTACTCTCCTGCAGTCTTTTCCCTATGCCCCCAGCCCTAGTGCTTGGTGCAACCCCGTGGAAGAGCCTCTGCCCTATCCCCCAACCATACCTTTCCCCTCCCTCCAGCTGTCTCCTAATCCCCTCAACCTCCTCCCTAAGCTGTGCCAGCTGGTGGCACACTGGGCAACTACAGAACTTCCAAGCCCAGTCCAGTATCATGGCCACCCCACATCCTGTGCACCCCACCACCCTCCCAAAGATGCCAGTCCTAATGACGTGTGGTCCCATCCCCCTCTTAGTAGGTTTCCTTGGGTGAACTACCAGGTTCACCACTAGTCCAAGATACACCCCTTCCCACTAATCAGGTCACCCACTAATCCTAGATACAGTCCCACAGTAAACAGGTACCCCCATTACTAGGTGCAGTACTACACAGTAAACTTATAGGGGAAGTGTACAACTCCCTAAGCTCCGCTCTCTCAGCCCTTTAAACCCAGCCCCTAGTGGCTAGAACTACATGAACTGCACCTGAAGCCTTTTCCTCCAATTGCAGGGCAGGTATTCCTCATAAATCAGCCTAGCTCTGGGAGGGAGGGAGGAGGAGGAGGGCTAGGGCCTACACCGGACTCTCATGAGAGTGTATCAGCCCTGTGACTGCCTCTCACTGCACCTCCAAGCACTACCAGCTAAGAAAATCTTTCAAGTCTACTTCCTCACAGCATCCAGCTAGAAGCTTCTTTCCCCATTCACCCCTAACTGAAGACTGACTGAGTTGAGAGTCCCTCCTTACTTTCAAACAGCACTAATCCCCTGTAATATGATGCATGCGCTTACAGGCTAGACAGCAGCTTTTTAACACACACACACACGCACACACCACACACACTAAATAGTCTGCTAGAAACAAACAGAAAACCAGCTAAGAAAATCTTTCACGTCCACTTACTCTCACAGCCTCCTGCCTTTAAATACCCAAAACACCAAACTGTCTGCTGGAAACGCACAGAAAACCAGCTAAAACAAATCTTTCAAGTCTACTTCCTCACAGCATCCAGCTAGAAGCTTCTTTCCCTATTCACCTCTAACTGAAGACTCGATAGATGGTGAGGCCTGTTTCTGCTGGCATTTCATATGTTTGTATGTTCTGCGACCCACCACCATGGCCACATACTGGACCTGGTCTTCTCATTTGGGCTTGAGGTGATGAATCTCAAGATTGATCAGGTTGTATGGTCTGATCATTGCATGGTGAAGTTCTTGTTTGGGACCCCCCAGAAAGTCCCTCCCCTGTTGAAATGATCAGCTATTGCCCTTTAAGTGGATTGTCTCCAGAGGGGCTGCCGGAGGTAGCTAATTTATGTAATGTTGATGCTGCATTTGTGGTAGGTACCGGCAATGTGATGACTGCCTATAATAGGGAGGTATCCAAGGCAATTGATGCCATTGCACTGGTCCTATATGATCCAGATCATCTCACTTGAGATCCCCTAGGTTTGATGGAAACCACAAGGCAATGAAGATCAAGAGTTAGAAGCTGGAGCATTGCTGGTGGAAGACCAGATCAGGGGGAAGACAAACTAGTCTTGCGTGCTCATTATCATGAGTACCAAGGGGCATTACACCGTAAGAAGGCAGAGTTCCTGTCCAGGGAGATTGCTGCAGGGAGGAACAGACCATCTCAGCTTTTTTGGACTGTGGACAGAATTCTTCACCCTGTCTGTCTACAGCCAAAAAAGCTTTTTCAAGTCACATTATAAACGAAGTTTGCTCAATTCTTCTCTGACAGAGTGTCCTCTGTCCATTCAGGGATTCCATCAGTGAGGCAAATTTTGCCTTGCAGCGGTTGTCTTGGAGGTGGCAGAGGTACTCCAACTGCCTGGGGTGAGTTTAGACCTTTGGAGTCGGCCAAGATCATTGAGGTGATCTCGAAGCTAAGGCACACGTATTGTGAACTAGACCCGGCCTGACCTGTTTCTTGATGAGATGTGCCAGGACCATTGGCCCGGTGTTTGCTAGGATCACTGGGTGTTCATTGTCAGAGGGAGTCTTTCTGGATGCCTAGAAAGAGACTCTAGTGAGGCCTCTCCTAAAGAAGCCATCTCTCAACTCCAATGTCCAGGCAAATTACCATCCAATCTCCAACCTACCAATCTTAGGTAAGGTTGTTGAGAAAATAGTGGCATAGCAGCTGAAGGAGCACCTCATGTCCTTCGATATCTATTAGCCATGCCAGTCAGGTTTCAGGGCCAGGCATAGCACCAAAACAGCATTAGTCAGAGTACAAAATGACCTCCTTAAGGCTAGAGAGAGAGGAGACAGGTCAATTCTTGTACTACTTGATCATCATTCAACATTGTGGATCATGTTGTGCTTCTTGTGCACCTTTGAGAATATTGTGGACTCACCAAGTACTGTCATCAACTGGTTTGAGTCCTACCTCTCAGGCAGGAAGCAATGGGTGGTGATTGGGAATTTCTCCTCCTCCACGAAGCTCCTGCCTTATGGAGTGCCCTAGGCTCAATCTTGTCACCAATGTCATTCACAGTGTACTGCCTACTACTAGCTTTTTGCAAGCAGGAATCTTGCTTTCAGAGCAAGGAGCAGCTGACTACAAAATTATTACTTTTATTACTAATAGAACACTTCTGTCTCAGCAGGAGTCAGTGACTGTTGGGATTAAGAAAATAGATACTTTATTAGAAGTGGGGAGTCTCATTTAGGGTAAAAGAAAAAAGTCAGTGTGTTTTTCTGTGTTTGCTAAATCAGGAGGTGAGAAGTTAATTGGGGGTGTGGCTTATGAGTACAAACCTGGTGTCTCCAATTACAGTTCCCTACTGCTAGCTTTTTGCAGACAGGAATCTTGCTTCCAGATCAAGGAGTAGCTGACCTACCAAACTAGAACTTTTATTACTAATTTCCCTCCTTCCCTCCCTCCTCTCCACCCTCCCACCCTTAGCCAGTTCTACTTTTATAGGCACTGGATTTGACTGACAACAGGAACGTCCTGTTTGGCAGTAGGAAGGGAAGGATCACAGAGACACATAAGTTTCATCATCCTTGAAGGAAAAGAGTAGCTCTCCCTCTCCACCTAGCTGCTGGAGATCTGACTCTGAGAAAGGAAGAAGGGAACTACTGAAGAATACAGGAAGTTGGACCAAGGTGGGCTCAGGGAGGGAGAGGGTGGTGGAACAGAGGTGCATTCCTCCAGTTGTACCTCTCCACAGTTTATATGCTCTTCTGGCAGACAGTGGTTCCTCTATGCAGGCACCTGCATTGGAGACCAAGGAGGATGCTGGGAACCTCCACAAAGGAGACCCACAGAAGGGTGGCATGGGACCCCACAAAGGAAAGAAACAACTTCTGGTTGGGGACTCAATCATTAAAGGGTAGAACTGGGGGAGGAATGGGAGAGGGAGGTAAGGGGTGCCTGTCTGGCACCATGGCTTGGAGGGACAGGGTGCAAATCCTCAGAATCGCGGGAGCAGCTGCCTGAGGGAGGTGGATGTCATTGTCCACCTAGGGACAAATGATCCTGCTGGCAATTGGATCAGAGCAGTGCAAGAGGAGTTTGAAGAGTTGGGTAGGGGACTTAGACAAGTAGCACATACGGTAACCTTCTCGGAGGTGCTGCCTATCTATGGCAAGGGTGATGCTAGGGTACTCCACACCATGGGATTCAATGAATTGTTGAAAAACTGGTGTGGAGCTCAGGGTTTTGGTGTCATTGGAGACTGGGGGTCCACCTGGAGGGTTACAGGCCTATACTGGCATGATGGTCTGCATCTGTCCGGGAGGAAACCAAGATCCTAGGTGATAGGTTTAAATTCTTCATTGGCAAGCATTTAAACTAGCCAAGGAGGGAGGCACTGAAAAGGAACAAGAAAAACTCAGTCTCCCCCCAAAAAACACAGTAGTTAGAGAGGTAAACACCAAGGTAGAGAAGTCAATAGGGAGCAGGACAGGGGTAAATGCAGAAAAAGGCAACAAGGACTGGGATGGGGCTAAAAGGGGTAAGGCCATCAAAAAATGGAGAGTGATGAGTACCAGTGCTCATAGTCTGTGTAACAAGCTCCCTGAACTAGTGGCCTTGATGGAAGAAGGACACCTGAATATTTTGGCAGTCACAGAAACCATGACTGGGATGTCAACATACCAGGGTACACAAGCTACAGGAGGGACAGGAAGGGTAAAAGAGAAGGAAGAGTAGCTCTGTACATAAGGGAAGAAACCAAAGCAACAGCACTAAAGGATAAAGATGGAGTAGAGGAAGCACTGTGGGTCACCCTGGAAACAGGATATGGCACCACAGTCTGCCTGAGGGTTGTATACAGACCCCCATCTCAGGGAGAGGCAATAGACAAGGAAATGATAGAAGGCATCCTAAGAATGGCAGAAAAAGGGGAGATACTGTTGATGGGGACCTGAATATGCCAGATGTTAACTGGAGCACCTTTGCTACAACCACATCCAAGACCAGGGTTATTCTCGATGCCCTACAGGGGGCATGCCTCAGACAGCTAGTGGTGGAAACCACTCGGGAGGGAGCAATCTTAGACCTGGTACTGTCAAATGGGGATGGAGAAAGGATCTCAGATTTAGAAATGGGTAGCCATCTTGGAACAAATAATCACCAAACAATGTGGTTCAAGATAAACACAGCCGTAGAGAAAAGCCATACAAAAGCAATAGTATTGGACTTTAAGAGGGCTCACTTTGGCAAAATGGGAGAGTGCCTCAGAAAAGCACTAGCAAATGGGCAAGAAGGAGGGGTGAAGGAACAATGGGGGAAAATCAAAACAGCCATCACAGAGGCAACAATCCTTTGTGTGAAACAAATCAATAAAGCAAAATGAAAGAAAAAAATACTATGGTTCTCAAAAGAGGTGGCAGGGAAGGTTATGGAGAAAAAGATAGAATTCAGGACATATAAGGAAACACAGAAGGAGCAAGACAGAGAACTGTACCAGTTAAAGCAGAAGAAAGCAGGGAAGGCAGTCAGAACAGAAAAGGCCCAAACTAAGGAAAAGATAGCAAACTCAAGTTAAGAAGGGGGATAAAACCTTTTATAGGTACATTAGGGAGTGAAGAAAGACCAAGGGAGGGATAGTGAGGCTTAATAAAGGCAAGGGATGGTGGGCAGAGGGTGACAGTGAAAAGCAGAGATACTGAATGAAAACTTCTGCTCAGTATTCACAAAAGAAGAGCGGGGGAGGTACCTAAATCAAAGAATAAAAGCACTCTGGAGAGGGAGGTCAATACCAGTCCATTCACAGAAGAAAGGGTTCTAAAAGAACTCTTAAAACTAAAGGTGGACAAAGCAATGGGGCCTGGTGGGATTCACCCAAGAATTCTAAAAGAAATAAGGGTAGAACTAGTGACACCACTGACTACCCTTTTTAACAAATCATGGGAGGATTTTGTGGTACCCGAGGACTGGAGGAGGGCAGATGTGATTCCTCTTCACAAAACTGGGAGCAAGACAGAGGCAGAAAACTACAGACCTGCTAATTTGACCTCAGTGGTAGGGAAAATGATGGAATCACTTCTGAAGGAAAGAATTGTTGATTTCCTAAAGACCAGTGGGGCACAGGACCCAAGGCAGCATGGATTCACAGCAGGAAGGTCAAGTCAGATGAATCTAATAGATTTCTTTGACTGGGTGACCAAAGTAGTAGACCAGGGAGGGGCTGTGGACATGGCCTACCTAGACTTTAGCAAGGCATTTGACACAGTCCCACACAAAAGATTAATATGCAAGTTAGCTAGCCTTGGGAGTGGTCCCAAAGTGGTAGCCTGGGTAAAAAATTGTCTGAACAACAGAATGCAGAGGGTAATAGTAAATGGAGTTCAAGCTGAAGAACAGGGGGTTACTAGTGGGGTACCACAGGGTTCAGTACTGGGACCGGTCCTCTTTAATGTCTTTATAAGTGACATTGCAGAGGGACTGGAAGGAAAAGTATGTCTCTTTGCAGATGACACAAAGATCTGCAAGAGGGTCGATACAGAAGGTGAGGTGGAAAGGATGCAAAAGGGACTTGGCAAGGTTGGAGGAATGGTAAAAGGTATGGCAGCTGTTATTCCTCTATACAGACAGTTGGTGAGACCCCATCTGGAGTACTGTGTGCAGTTCTAGAGACCCCATCTCTGCAAGGACATAGACAGGACATAGACAGGATGGAGGCTATCCAGAGGAAGACAACTAAAATGGTGCATGGTCTGCATGAGAAGACACATGAAGAGAGATTAAAGGAGCTTAATATGTATACCCTCGAGGAGAGGAGGGAGAGGGGGACATGATAGAAACTTTCAAGTACCTCAAGCAAATCAACAAAGTCCGAGAGGGTAGCATCTTTCTGAAAAAGAGATGTACAAGAACAAGGGGGTACAATTTGAAGATGGGGGGACTGCTCAGAGGTAATGTGAGGAAGTATTTTTTCATGAAGAGGGTTGTGGATACATGGAACAGCCTTCCTGAGGAGGTAGTGGAGCCAAAAACAGTGGGAGAATTCAAGAATGCATGGGACAGACATAAGGCAATTCTAGTAGGGGGTAGGAAAAAGTAGGCTGTTGGTTAACTAGGATCTAGGAGCTTATCCATTAGGTAGGGATCTGCAGCTTATCCATTAGGTAGGGAAATGGGCTGACTAGGTGGGCCAAGCGGTCGTTATCTGCCATCAAATTCAACGTTTCTATGCTTCTCTGTACATGCTGCCCCTGGGAGAGCTCATTAGGCGAAACAGTGTGGGTTTTCACTGTCTGCTTTGCAGATGATACCCAACTATATATGTCCTTTGCCCCGAGAACACAGAATACCAAGGAGGGCCTTAAAAACTGCTTGACTGAGATCAATGACTGGATGTCCTTCAACTGGTTGCGACTGAACCCTGACAAAACGGAGGTTCTGGTGATTGAGCCGGGTAATGGGCATGATGGGAGTGCCTCTGGAGTGGCTACAGGATTATTCCTAGGATCAGCTTTATTGATGGCCTCTCCTAGGGTGCAGGATCTTGGTGTTATCCTAGATGACAGGTTGACTTTTGAAGCCCAGGTGTCATCTGTGGTCTAAAGTGTTTTCTACCACTTAAGGAATATCGCCAGGATTAAGCCCCTAGTTCTGCTCAGAGACCTGCCATCACTAGTTCATGCCTTTGTTACTTCCAGGCTTGACTGCTGTAATGCTCTATACTTCAGGGTCTCTGGAGGGACCCTCTGTCAGCTGCAGCTAGTGCAGAATGCAGTGGCTAGGTTGCTGACTGGCCTAAGTCCAGTCATGGGATTCCGGTTCTGTGAGCTCTGCACTGGCTGCCTGTCAGATGGAAGATCATGGTGGGCTTGCTCATCTATAAGGCCCTATACAGACTAGGCCCAGGCTATCTGACCGATTTCCTGACACCAGCCACTTCTGCTCATTCACTCCGGTCCTTGACCAGGGGCCTCCTCACAGTTCCTAAGGCCAGACTAAAAACATAAAAGGACCGTGCATTTGAAGTCAATGGTCTGGCCCTGTGGAACTCCTGACCAGCTGGTTTGAGGGAGGCCCCAATGGCCCGGGATATTTAAGAAGTGTCTAAAGGCTCAGTTGTTTTCTCTAGCCTTCCCTGTTGACATCTGATACTCGACCAGAGCTAACATAATTTTAGATTTATCTGTTTTTATAGTATTATACTTGTTTTAATTTTTATGAATATTGCATGTATACTGCATTTATTTGTTGTTTTTCTCTACCTATGTTATGTAAGGCACCCAGAGCCTCAGGCATTGGGTGCCATAGAAAGAAAATTGCCTTGTCTTGCCTCCACAAGTCCTCTGGGTCCCACAAGAACTTTTTGAGATATTAACAATTTACATAATGCCAGCACAAAATATCTTAGCAGGACAAAAAATGAACTATTTAGCCTCAAACTTTCAGAACAATTTTAATCACCTAAATGGGTTCTGGAGTGTTATTCACTACATCTTTAATCCCCTATCCCATGTATCCACACACCAACAAGCTCAGTGACCCTTTTGTTGTCATTTCTGAGGCTGCTGAGGTGACTGCTGCTTTCAATGTGCACTTCGCCACCTGTGCCATCTCTACTCCTCCCTTCTCTAGTTCTTCATCTTCTGCAGCTTCTTCCCCCTCCACATCTTTTTACAGGTATTACTTTCTCACTAGTCACTGCCTTGGAAGTTTTGTCTACCATTCTCTCCTTTAATCCCTCCATGCACCCTAAACATGATGGTCTGGAACCCAAACTCCTTCACCTCTCTGCACCTATCATTTCTGCCCCCATCTCTCTGCTTCTAAATCTCTCCTTTCAGCTCTGTTCTGTTCCTGCCTGCTAGGAACTGGCTAAAGTTCTTCACCTCCCTCCACAAAGGTGGTGACACCTGCACACCTAGGAACTATCAACCTATTTCTCTCCTCCCTTCCCTGGCTAAACTGCAGGAACAGCTGGTTTTCTTCTAGCTCGCTAACTTTCTTGACTCCTCCTTTCTCTTCCCATTTGAGTCTGGATTCAGCAAGGCCCATTCCACAGTCTTTTCCCTCATACATGTCACTGATTCTATCCTGAAAGGAATAGATCGGGGTCTTGTGTTAGCAGCTCTCTTTATTGATGTGGCCAAGGCATTTTACTCTGTAGCCTATCCTTTACTCTTTGATGAACTGAGGTGTGCTGGGCTCTCAGTCTCCACCTTCGACAGGTTCCATTCCTATCTCTGTGGTCATTGCCAGTCTGTCCAGATTACAGAATCCTGTTCCATTCTCCTACCAATTAACTCTGGTGTGCCTCAAGGCTCTTTTCTGGGCCTAATCCTCTTCTCTGTCTTCCTAAATGACCTCTTCTTGGCCAGTATCTCAGCAAATATCCATACGTATACTGACAACACAGTTTTTTATTTCACCATAACCTCTATCCCCTCTCTTGAAACAGTCCCTACAGCATGATTTGGTTTGTCCAATTGTGGTTCTGTGCCAACCAGCTCTTATGGAATACCAAAAAAAAGTAGTCACCATGCTGTTCAGTGCACACCAGTAGCTTAGTAGGATGAGCCAGACCCCATTTTTAAAACCCTTGATGGCATTCCTGTTTGAACACTCCCCTGCTTCAAAAAGGTTGGTGTATAGCTGGATAGTCATCTTAACCTCTCAGTCTACATTGATGCCATCACCCAAATAAATTATGCCCCAAACTCAGTGCCTTGTACAGGAATAACTCCTGTCCTTCTCTTTCAGTTCACATTAGATCTTCTCAAAATGATCCTCCCGCTGTTTGACTACACAGACATGGTCTATAGCAGTGACTCTAAATCAATCTTAGCCAGACTGGACCCTATCTTTCCTTCTGCCACTTTGCAACTGGTTCTTGTCCTCTTACTCATGATGGTACCCTGTACCAATTCCTCTCCCTTCCTACACCATCTTCTCAGCGCCTATCACATTCTGCCTGTTTTCTCTCTAAACACTGCTTTGCATTCCTTCAATCTTACCTCTCTGACCTACTTTCTCCCTCTGCTCCCTCCAGTTATTCCCTTCACTCATCTAACACTTGTACATGAAATATTCCCCACTGCTCTATGTTTAATGGCCAGCCCTCTTTCTCAACTCACCTGCCCTTGCGCTGGAACTCTCTCCCCACATCTCTTAGGCTTGCCCCTCCTACCTCTCTATTAAGCCACCTCTGAGGTCCCACTTTTCACCTTACTCCTGTTCTCATTTAGTTGTCACCTGTTCTTGTTTGCTTCTGCTTACTCTTCCACCAGGGCAACTCTAGTTTGCTATGCATTCCTAGTTTTGTAAATCTTTCTTAATTTACTGTGCACCACCATAACAGTGTACTTCATTTCTGTTCACTCCATTGAAAAACTAGTGTACTGCCTAAAACTACTATTAGTTTTTAAAAGTAGTCAACCTTTACATTTTATGTCTGATATAATTTTCCTTTTCCCTTTGGTTAATTAGAAGATCATTTACTTGATGTTAGTAGGTGTGATGTGTGGGATAGCACTCTACCTGGCAGCTAACATATCTGTCTCTTTCCCCACCACCAGATCATCAGCATTGTGACCTCACTGTGACATCACTGCTGCTTAAGAACAGCCACTCAGTGGCTGCCAGATAAGTCACCTGTGATGTCACTGTCAGTGAGCTCACAATGCTGATGATGAAGTGTGTGTGTGTATGTGTGGGGTAGAGATATATTTGTCAGCTGCCAGGCTAAGAGCTGTTCCACACATCCAACACAATATTATTACATAGAAGACTTTGTAATGAGCAAAAGGAAAAAGAAACATACTTGAGAAATAAAAAGTTACAACTGACTGTATCTTAAAATGTGTAGTATTTTAATGTTCACCTGTTTTGGCTCCACTAGCTCTTTAAAGGGCCATATCATGATGTTATTGTCCTGCTTGATTGTTGCCTTACTACAATTGCCAGTAGCAGCCTTTACCAGGTCGCCTCTGAAAAAGGGACCTTCGGGGCTCAGTGGGCTTACCCAGTCACCAAAATGTAATAAATAAATAAAATAAATAAAATTATGTCTGGTTGCCTGTATCATAGCAACCTAGAAGCATAGAATTTGTTGTCAGAAAATGATTGCTTGGCCCACCCAGTTTGCTCAGATGTTCCCTGTCTGCTCTCTCTCTCTCTCTGCAGACCTTAACTTGTTCAAGGACCGTCTCTCCTCCCTGCCTATTTTCTAATATGCCCTGTGTCTATCTTGCTTCCACCACTTCTGCTGGCAGTCCGTTCCAGGAGTCTACCACCTTTCAGTGAAGAAATATTTTCTCGCATTTCTCTTAAATGCCCCCCTCTAGCTTCATCGCATGGCCCCTGGTCCTGTGATCTTTTTCATTTGAAAGAGATTCCCCTCCTGCACCCTGTTCACCTCTGTGGGTCTCTGTCATGTCACCTCTCACTCTCCTCTCTTCCAGCCTGTACATGTTACTATTCCCTCAATCTCTGCTCACAGGGCTTCAAGTACAACCCCTGCATCATTTTCATTGCCCTTCTCTGACCTGCCTCCACTCTGTCTATGTCCTTTCTGAGGTACGGTTTCCAGGACTAGATACAGTACTCCAGCTGGTGTCTCACCAGCGAGTGATACAGTGGCAACACTTCCTCCTTCCTTCCTCCTGCTGGAGATACCCCCCTACTCACCCCAGCTTCCTAATAGCCCTATCCACTGCTTTGGCAAACTGCTCTGCCACTTTGAGGTCATCAAATGCAACCCAATGGTCCACTTCCTGTTTTGTGAGTGTAAGTGCTCCCATCTATCCTGTACTTAGTGCCTGGGCTCCTATGCCCTAAATGCATGATTTAGCACTTTTTGCAACTCAACTCCAACTGCCATATTCTTGACCTCTCCTCAAGTTTCCTAAGATCCCTACATATTGTCTCTACCCCCTCCTGAGTGTCCATCCCATTGCAGATTTTCGTATCCTCTTCAAAAATGCATACCTTCTGTTCCAGTGCCATAGCAAAGTTACTTATGAAGACATTAAAGAGGATGGGTCCCAGTACTGAGCACTGTGGCATGTTAATGGTCACTCTCCCATCATTAGACTGAGTGCTGTTTGCCGCCACCACCCTCTGTCTCCTATCCGTTAACCAGTTTCTAACCCAGTTCACCGCTTTTGGCTCCCACCTCTAGGCTGCTCAGTTTCTTTATCAATCTCCTGTGCACCACAGTGTCGAAGGCCTTGCTGAAGTCCAGATACAGTTACCAATTTTTGAATAAATAAAAAATAAATGAATAATAATACAGGCTCAAGTGAACTGTTCACAATCAGTAGTAATATGACTACTAGGGGAAACAGCAGCAAACTAGCTGGGGGTAAATTCATTATTTTTATTTACCAATTATTTCACCAGGTGAGACACACTAAGCTGAAAGCTTGTTTGCAGGTGCAACCTGAGACCACAAGGAAGTTAAGTGACTTGCTCAGGGTCACACAGTATGCACCTAGGGGGCTGTGGGATTCAAACACAGGTCTCCAGATTTGCAGCTCAGAGCCTTAACCCACTGCGCCATATTATGGATATTAGGAAGTACTATTTTAGGGAAATGGCAGCAGAGGGGTGGGACGAGCTTCTGGAGACATTTGTCTATACAAAACAGTGGAGAACTCACGCATAAGGGTCTGGTGTAGTGGCTGGGCAGGAGGGTGGATGGTCATAAAGCACCTGTACTACTATACAGGCAGACTGGTTAGACTGCAATACCTTCTTCTGCCAGTACATTTCTATGTGTAAGGGCACAGCAAGCTCAACCATGGCTAATTCACAAAGATTTGCTCACTTTTCTCACATGTTTTTCTCAGACTGAGTGCTACTTGTGTGTGGCCAACATCAAAATCAGCCAGCTATAATACCAAAGCACCACCACAAATGCTGCTCAAAAGAGCCTGCAAATCATTTAAAGTCCTCCTGTCTCTAAATGTGGCCTAGATCTCTCCACACTTGACAACGCCCTTTGGGCGGCACTCCACCTCACCCCCTCCCCAACTTCTCCCTGCTGCATATTACCTCTGTTATTACCATCATGTACTCAGCTGGATCATTGTAATTGCTACTATTTGTATATATGTATGAAACCACTATGTGCTTTGCTAAATTGTGACTCTTATGCTGTAAACTAAAATTGTTTCTGTCTGTCCTCAATGCGACGAGGTACTTTTGGAAATGAGCCTCGGGTGCAAAGGTTGTAAACCGATGTACAATCAATCAATAAATAATTTTCTAACTCACTTTCTATCTTCAGGCTGCATTTAAAGGGGGTTCTTGGTCTCATCTTTTGGCAGAATCATTTTTCCCCCCCAATTGTTTAACCAGGTGAAACACAATAAGCTGAAAACTTGTTTACAGGTGCAACCTGGGAGCACAGGGAATTTAAGTGACTTGCTCAGGGTCACACAATATGCAAGTGGGGGCTGTGGGATTCAAACCCAGGTCTCCAGATTTACAGCCCAGAGCCTTAAACCACTGCACTATACTGCCTCCCATGTCTATGTTTCTATGTTAAATGAAGTAATAATTGTAAATTATTCCATTTGTATTCGCAGTGTGATGTGGGATAACTACATTTAAAGTGTCAATGTGAAAATTATGGTAGTTCTGTTAAAAGGAGAAAAAGAATTGCATAGAGAATAATGGCTGGGGATCGGGTGATAACCACACTGTAATCACCTTGAGTGGTTGCTAGGGCAACATGGTAAACCTCAAGAGTGCAGCTCGAGAGGTTTACTGTAGCTCTAGCAACCACAAGAGGAGATTTCAGCATGGTTGTCACCTGATCCCCAGCCATCATCTTTTACAGTGTATGGTCAAAAAAATACTGTTTACATTCTGTGTGTGAGAATTATGGCACTCTGGTGCATTCTTTCTTGTTATGCCACTGTTTGGAAGTTCCGAAGTGTGGTTAACAAGTTTTAAAATTCTAAATAGTGCATAACAAAGCTGTGTGACTGCTGATAATGGTGGTTAATAGGCACTTACCATACATTATAAAACTATAGTACCACATGGGACAACATAATGAATATAAAAAAAGTACAGTGTTAGGAACAACTTACAAAAAAGAAATGCTCAGTAAGGTGCATTTGAGGGATGGCACTAGTTCTGAATAAATGTCCCTCCAATGTATGTGAGGAGAAGAATAATATTAATTAAATATACTTTGATGACATTTATTGATTAAAAGCTGCTGTTTATAAATTTCAATGTATACTAGGTGGAATAAGGTCTTGAAGAAGTGGGAAGAATTCCCTATGAAACACTGGCTCACTTTGTACAGAATAATAGCTGCCTGTAACTATGTGGATAAAATTATTAAAAAATACTACCAGTGAGTGAGTCATTTCTCCCTAGCAAGACTTGAAAGACTATGTAATCCACTTCCCATCCACTGAGTCATGAATCCCCAGTATTTAGACACATATAAATATAGAAATCTGCCATCAGAAAAGGGCCTCACAGTTTGTCTAGTTAGCCTGCATGGTGGTACATGCCATTGCAGATTTTGCCCATCCCCCTCCCCACTCCCTTCACCATCCCCTTGTGTCTGTCCCACCCTTGTCTTGAAGCCCTCCGCTGTTTTTGTACTTACCAGCACCTCAAGAAGCTTGTTAAATCCCTCCACCATGTATCACCCTTTATGCAAAATAATACTTCCCAGTGTCCCTCTTAAACATACCACCATTAGCTTACTGATTTCCCCCCAGTAGTCTTGTCACTACTGACCTTGAACACTGGCTTGAGTCCACTGTATTAATACTGTTCACATATTTAAATGTTTCAATCATTTTTTTCATTTTTATATTTATTGGATTTTGGTAATGGGTAGGCACAGTGAAACAAAATGTCCCTTTCTTAGGAGCGATCTGGAAAGAATTATATAGAATATAGAAGCAGAACAATATAAATTTATGGGGAATAGATATTTGGAGGAAGAGGCACTCAAGTTACAATTTGCATTGACTGTAATGTGATTCTGCCTCAGTATACCCAGTATACCTGAGTACTGACCAACTTTTGTAGGACTACCACTGTAGTAGATAAAACTGAGTTGTAATAGGCAGTGGGAACTACTCACACAGGTATAGCATGGACACAAGGGGAACAAAATGGCCAGAGCAAAACTAGTGAGGGGAGGCAAAAGGGAAAGGGTCAAGGACACAGTGTGCTTGACCACTGTTCACTGAAACATGGTACACAGGAAACCATGACAGGGATGTTACCATACCAAGGTACACAATATTCAGGAGAGACAGGGTGGGCAAAAAGGGGGGAGGGGTAGCTATGTACTGTACATCAGAGAGGGGATCAAGGCAATGGATACAGGGGGAAGACAGGAAGGGGAATGGGTCACATTAGAGTTGGAAAATGGCACCACCATCCACACTGGAGTTGTCTACAGACCTCCAGCACATGGAGAAGAAACAGACAGGATATTAGTGGAAACTATACACAAAATGCCAGAGAAAGGGGAGGTGTTGCTGGTGAGGGACTAAACTTGCCAGATGTTAACAGGAACTCATATGCAGCAGCCACTACCAGGAGCAGAGACATCTTGGATGCCCTGGAATAAGCGTGCCTCAGACAGTTGGTGAAGGAGCCCACACAGGAGGGAGAAATACTAGACCCAGTTCTCAATGATGGTGACAGAATAATGGATCTATCAGTGGGCAGCCATCTAGGGACCAGTGATCACTATACAGTATGGTTTAAGATGAAGACAGTAGTAGCATCGAGCTACTCAAAAGTAAAGATCATTGACTTCAAGAGAGCAGACTTTGCAAAAATGGGGGAACACCTCCAGAAAATCCTAGTGTAACCCCTAGGTGGCGCTACCCAAGGGTTACTACCCCTGTCTGCTTGGCTAGTAGCAGGTTAAGGGGCCTGAGTTCTGAAACAGGTGCCTCCAACCGGAGGTCAGGGTTGGTAGTGGTCAAGCTAACCTGGGCACAGCCCTCCAGGACACTGTAACCCCCCCCCCCTTCACCTCTAGTGGCCTGAACACTTTACAATAAACACTTTCACAATACCCCTGGTACACCACACAAGTACCCACACTGTTTGCACTTACCACCAGGGCTGGTTCCTCTGGCTCAACCCTGGGGACCCCCTGTAAAACAAGGTTATGCACAGAAAATAGCAACAGTACAGTATTTTGAGCACAAACTGGCACCACAGTCAGATTACATGCAGAAAAAGTTAGATCTGATTTATTCAGGGGACTTGAACAAGGGAGGGGCAAAATCAGGTTAATTAGCTTAAAGGTTATAACAGTCAAACAGTTATGCATGCGCTTTGAGTCCCCCCACACAGTCCACCTCTGGGTACCCAGGTGGAGAAGAGATGGGCTAGCCAGGACCGTTGCCCGGGGTTGCAGCTGGTTAGGGCCATGTGATGGAAAGCACAACATGCACAGTACACAATATTTGTAATCCGGAGCCAGAGGGCTCAGTTCATAAAGGAAACAAAACAACAAGACAATCAGATGACACACTCAGATTAAGCTGTTGTTGCAGGGAGCTACCCTGGTATTTACTCACGATACCCAAGACTGGGCACAGGCTGGACGAAAATTGAGACTGTAGGTGGTTGATCTGGAATGCCAGGAGAAGCAGGGCCCACACGAGTCGCAGAGGCATCATTTCTGTTCAAGCGTGGAGCAGGAGGCTGATCCCCAGGCAGATCTCTCATCGATGGCTTCTCTGTGCAGTGGGTAGTCTGGCTGGGCCAGTCTGGCAAGGCCCAGACCGAAATTCAGATGCAGTCCGTTTTGGGCTGGATACAGCTTCCAGCAAGCAGAACACAGTTCACACAGTGGGGAAACTAACTCACAACACACTAGCAGCTCATAGCACATTTACATGTACGGGAATTCTTCTGTACCGGGCAAAGCAGCGCTCCCCGGTCACAATCGCAAAGTCTCTGCACACACCGGGAGCTTAGGGGTAGCTGGAACTCCTGTCAGGCTGATCGAATTCAACAAAATCTTTGGACTTCTTCAGGTTGAGCCTGGCCCACTTCAGTAGCTTACTTTAGTCACACAGACTTGGATTTAGTCCACAATAATTCCCTTCTCTCCCTCTCAGGAGCAGCAGGCAGACATGTAAGCCAAAAACTCAGCCTTTTAACAGTTCTCCCATGAGAATCCACTCAGGATTGCTGCTCAGAATCACTTCCGCTCCTCTCATTTCACTTCCCAGCTCAGAACTAACTGAAAACTGCTAGCAGCCCGGGACTTCCCCAAGATCCAAAGGATTTGGTTGGCTGATTTGGCTGTCAGTCAAAGCAAGAGCTCCTCCTTCAGTTGCAAAAAAGGCACAAAAAGTTCAAACTACAGTTCCTACAGATTTTGAATTCAGACAGCTCCTGTAGTCTGGCTACAATTTAGGTCCCATCAGTACTGATTGGTCCAATTTGCAGTCCAGGACCAAGATAGTGGAGACAAACAAAACAGTCCTTGCTACAAAGAAAGCAGGTTAGACAAACTACATTATCATTATCACTCTAAATGATTTTCAGTAAATAGTTACATCTTTCAACAGAGTTCCCTCTCTGATTACTTTAGCTGCAATTAGGCAGCTCTTAAACAGACAGTACACAGAGGCTATACAGGCTCTGGTAATCACATTTAAACTGCTAAAACGGAGGACACCAGCCTGGCAGTGAGCATTTAGACAAGCTCAAGGAAGACTTTTTGGTAACCCCATGAGGGGATGTGTCACAGTATCAAATGCTTAAGCGAGATCAACAAAAATGGTAGAGGTGATCAGTCCCTGATCCATACCTGAGAAAGGATGAAGTCAGTGGGCTGGAGGAGATAGGTGGAAGTTGAGTGGGATTTTTTTAAAATCAGACTGCAGTTACTACACTGTAGGCTCTTTATATAGCTTACTTTGGCCTTTTTAAAATCAGCATTGCAGTAGTTCTTCAATTTCCTGTAGTGCTGCCAACTGTATTGTACACCAGAGCCCTGAAGGTACTCCAGGCCTCATTTTCAGCTTCATCAGCACACAGAGGTCAGCAGTTAGCCATACGGAACATAAACCTTTCACTCTCCGCTGCACCAGTGGGACATGCTTATGGACAGTGCTGAGGAAACTATTAACCAGAAAGTTTAGAGCACAGTTAACATTTGCAGGTATTGCAGTGTTAGGGCAATAGTAAACAAGCCAACTACCACTCAGGGAACTTGGTCAGTGCAGGAACAGCATCTCCACATATATGTTCTGAGAATGAGGGTGATTCGCCTGCCTCTTTAGATTCAAAAACCTGCTGCATACCAAACTGTTAAAATGTGTCAGCACAAAGAGCAGGGAGATGGTAAAAGAAGCCTCCGTTTTTCTTAGGTGGGCAGCGGAGAATCCTTTCACTGTTTCAGCAGTACTCTTGACAGGAGAGTTGAACATTCAAGTGAACTGGCTAAGTAGTGAAAATGTTCACACTGGGGGTTGAAAGTTGAACCCAGAGGTGTTCGACCTCCTGTGCAATAGGTTTGGTCGGCCTCAGATTGATCTGTTCGCCTGTTGTCTGTTGTTTATTTATTTTATTTATTAGTTATTTTTTAGGTGCAGGGCAGGGTAGAGCAGTAAAGGGAAGAAAGTGAAGAATAATTAGGAGTTAGTCTTCTTATTTTTTAGTTAGTTCTTTTCTGTTTGTTTCTTCTGCCCGTTACCTCAGTTTACCTTGGCTAACACCTGTTGTGTCTTCTCTCTGATGCTGCTGTCCAACTTCTGCTTGGACTGCTGCCATTGATTCCTGCCATATTGGAGGCGATTTCCTCAGGGAGTCTACCTGCGTTTCTACCAGCTTGCAAGTGATTTTTCACTGAGCTTCATCGTTTCACCATTCTTGATTTCATGTTCCCAGTATTTCTTTAATATCTGCAGCCCCCAGTGTGGGATGGCTTGAACTGGGTCGACTGTTTTGGCTTGCTGAATCTGACTTACTGGATCGAATCACGCTACGCTGGGACTGACCTTGTCCTGTGGCTCCCTTTGCTGGCCTGTGTTTGCTGTGTGCTGCTGAGAACTGCTACCTTTGTTCATCCTGTAGGGATGACTTTCTTTCAGCTAGTAGGTCAATCTCTTTTCATCGCTGCTGTCTGGGCTCCCAGTGTTTGCTGTCTCCATGGTGAACTTTTCGATACGTGTGTACTAGGTCGATGTGTTGGACTAAACTGCGTGGTGCTGGGTCCGACATCGCTTTGTGGTGTCTTTGCTGACCGCTCCTCTGCAAATTGTTTCAGTAGGATTTCTATTGTTATAATTGGGCAGTAGCTTTTAAAATCTCTACTAGTGAAGCTGTTTTGTGTCAGTTGTTGGGACTAGTTAATTTTTTTTAAACAGACATGTGGCAGTGAGAGTGCCTAAGCTCAGTCGCTGAGCAGCAAACCTGTTCAAACAAGATGAAGTCTTTCTGTATTCTGACAATTGCAGTTAGCTCCAGCCTTTGAACTGCCCCAGAGAGTATAGGGTTAAATTTCTATGCAGGACATAGAACATTGAGCTCGAGCTCGGTTGCAGACTCTGCCTGCAGTACTTTGAATCCAAACCATCAGATTCTTTACTCCGCTTCACAGAACAGTCGCTCCAGAGATTTCTCCTGCTGCTCGGTTCAAAGACCAGGTTAAAGTGTCGGTTAAAGTCTCAGTTTTCTGAATTATTTTACCACGATTCGGTTCACTCTGTCTGCGGTACAGTAAGTACTTAGATAGTGTTTTTGGATTGTGGAAATTGTAAAAGTCCCGATCGGTTCGGCTGAACCGATCCCTTAGGTCTTTTAATTTAGTTATTTTAGTGTGTGGTTACCAGTTCTTATCGGTTTAAAAAACGTGTTTTTAGCGTTTTATTCAAACACCCGTAACACGGTTAGAAACCGATAAGAGAGTCTTGCCTGGCGGTTGCTGAAAAAAGGGTAGGTTTGGTTAGGTTGGCCATGTCTGAGAAACCCAAGAAAAAAAAAGGGCCCACTGGGTTTCAACACTGCAGTGAGTGTGGGGAGGTCTTTGCTAAGGCCGATCCCCACACCACCTGTGTTTACTGTCTGGGGTTTGACTACCTCAATTCCGACTGCCAAATATGTAAGAATTTTCCCAAGTCTACCATGGATAAGAGATTAGGTAGACTTAGGGAGAAGGAAGCTGAGAAATCCGCTAACCCGGAAGGTCAGCCCGGTTCGGTTATCACCGAACCAGAAGGAGTGCCCTCTGACCAGGGCGATACTTCTTCGGGCAAGAGGAGAGCTGATCCTGAGGGGTCAGTTCCTGCAGAAAGGAAAAGAAATGAAAAATCTGCCAGTTCGGATCCAGAACTCCATGTTCTGACCACTGAAGAAATTGCCCGAGCGATTCGGATTGTGGAATCGCTTTGTCCGGTTCCGACCGTTCTTGCCCCGGTTTGTAGGGGTTCGGTTCGGTGGGTTCCTCTGGTTCAGGATTATGCCCCTGAAGATTTTTATGAACCGGATTTTGAGGAGGGGACTGTGGACAATGTGAGGATTATGATGATGAGTGCTTAGAAAGTCTGGATGTGCCTACAGAACCGGACATCTCCCCAGACAGACCTTCTGGTGTTTCCCCTCCTAGGCTTTCTGAGTCCCCTCCCCACTCTCTGTTTTACAGGAAAGTGGCAGAAACCCTCCAGCTTCCTATGGCGGTGGCTGTGCAGGACCAAGAAGAGCCTGACTTCCTTGAAATGATGGATATCCCAGAGTCTAAGAGACTGTCTATTCCCCTTCATAAGTCTTTTGGGAAGCAGACTCAAAACATTTTAAAGTCTCCTAACTCTATACCTCCTGTGGACAGAATGATGGACAAGAGGTATACTCTGTCAGGCTCGGATATGGAGTTTCTTTACCAGCAATGCAGCCATGTTGGGGTAGTGCAGGCTGCAGCCTGTGAAAGGGCAAGCATTCACTTGACTTCACACATCCCAGATAAAGACTCCAGGAAGCTGGATGCCATGGCAAAGAAACAGTACATGGCATCCTCTTCGGGACTCTGGCAGGCTAATTATATGGCCTATACAGCCAGGTACCAGAAGTCCAGATGGGACACTGTACTGGCACTGGCTAAGCAGGCTTCCCCCCAGCTGGCCAAGGAGCTGGAGGAGGTGGTTGCTGATGGGTTCAAGGCACCCAAGGTTCAGTTTCATGTTGCTGTGGACTCCAATGATGTGTCATCAAGAGTCATGGCTACATCTGTGGCTCTTCAGAGAATGGCTTGGCTCAGATGTACTAGCCTTTCACAGGACACCCAGATTAAGGCCATGGATTTCCCTGTGGTGGGTAATTCTTTGTTTGGGGAGCAGACAGAGAATTACATGAAGAAAATGGACGAATACAGGACCACTTACAGGAGTGCACAGGCCAAGGAAAGGCAGGCAACTCCTCAAAGGCAGCAAGCCAGGGGCAGGCCTTTTCACAGGCCTTTTTACCAAGCATAGGCCTCTTCTTCCTTGTCCCAGAGGGGGTTCTTTAGAGGGAGAGGCAGAAGGGGGATGAGCAGGGCTACATCCACCCCTCAGCCTAAGGCTCCTGCCAAGCAGATACCCTGAGGTGTCAGCCAGGGTCGACTCCCCCATACCAGTAGGAGGCAGGCTGGCTTACTTCGTCCAGGGCTGGAAGTCTGTTACTTCAGACAAATGGGTTCTGGAAGCGGTAAGCCAGGGACTGGTCCTCAGCTTCAAAAGATTTCCAAAGCTAAGGAGCAGATCTTTTCCACCTGTAAGCACCTCCGATTCCCTTGCCTTGCAAGCAGAGGTTTCATCTCTGTTGGCTCTAAGGGCCATAGAGAGGGTGCTTTACCTACACAGAGGCAAAGGTCTGTACTCCAGGTACTTCCTTACCCCAAAAAAGACAGGGGAGTGGTGACCCATCCTGGATTTAAGATATCTGAACAAGCATCTGTTAAAACTGTGTCTTTCTCCCTCTTCCATAGCATACCTGCGGTCAAGAGGGCTGCTCGGCTACGCTCTCCCCCATTCTGAAAACAGAGCCCAGGTTAAAGATTGCCCCAGCATACCAGTGGTCGAGAGGGCTGCTCGGCCAAGCTCTCCCCAACTCTGAAAACGGAGCCTAGGTTAAAGATTGCCCCAGCATACCGGCGGTCGAGAGGGCTGCTTGGCTAAGCTCTCCCCCACTCTGAAAATGGAGCCCATGTTAAAGATTGCCCCAGGTACTAAAGGAGCTGCCCGCCTGATTGTGACTGTTTGTTTGTTGGAGCTCTGACTTTGAATTCTTAGCACCTTTTTTCAAATATTGCTAAATTACATCAACCCAGCAGTGGAGATTGTCTATTTTCTATAAAAAAGTGTAGCATTATTTTACCTCTGCTTTCCGACTGTTGCTTTTTACATGAAATCCCCTTTAAGAAGTTTACTGTAGCTTTACTGAAAATGAATAACATAAGTATTTTTTAGTTGCTAAATAATTTTTCACCTCTGCATTTGCTTTTACATGAAATCCCCTTTAAGAAATGACTGCAGCTTTTACTGAAAATGAATATGTAACCCCTAGATGGCGCTATCCCAGGGGCTACTACCCCTGCCTGATTTGCCACCAACAGGTTGAGGGGCCTGGATCCAATGGCGGATGCCTCCACCCAGAGGTCAGGGTTTGCAATAGTTAAACTAACTTGGTCACAGCCCTCTGGGACACTGCAACCCTTTCTTCCCACTAGTGGCCCACACAATATATCAGAATTACCTTCACAGTATACTTACTCCCCAGGTCTGGTTCCGGCACTGGGACCTCCTGTGAATGAGATACAGTGCAACAATCACAGTACAGTACTTTAACAAGACAAATACCTCAGGCAGTATAACTTTGCTGAAACAAGCAGCTCTGATTTATTTAGGGGATATAACAAGGACAGGGGAAATCAGGTTAATTAGCTTATCACTCTAATAATCTACCTATGGCTCTGTGCACAGGCCTATCCCTATCAGTTACTGTCCCTGGGTACCCAAGCCCTAGTGGCTAGTCCAAACCGGTGGCAGCTGGTAGGGCCCTTTCACACAGAGAAAAGGAGAATTAAACAGTCAGCAGTACAGTAATTCCATTTGATTTAATGTGGCAATTCAACAGGAGCGACTCTGAATTAGTACTCACGACCTCCAAATAAGATAGGGTCCTTCAATGTCAGCAGGGCTCACTTGAGGTACACAAACCTCTCACACATCCATATAAAGAAAGCATTATACCAGGCAGGCTGCATCTGTATCCCGATCGCAATTACTGCACAATACCGGAGAACACACAGCAGATTCAGTTCTGACAGACCGAATGCAATTTTCAGCAATTCCTCCAGTCTTCTATGGGTGAGCCTGGTTTCTACCTTCAGAGATCCTTTGATTCTTTTCACAGGACGGATTCAGTCCTAACAAGCTGTTACACAAGCTGCAGACCGAACTTGGGCCTATACACGTTTTGACTAAACTGCACACTGAAAAGCACAGGGCTCCTTCCTTCTTCACTGCCAAAGCTCAACTGAAACTCCAACCGACAAAACGGGCACTTCCTTTGAGTTCCTCCCAGTTCTTGACTGGATTGGCTGTCACTCACAATAGACTGCTGCTGTTGGTCCAAAAGGCACTGAAGTCTAAACTACATCTCCCAGAGTCACTGCCCATACAATCCTCTTGTGGCTGGCTCAGATTATGAGTCCAAGTTCTGATTCGTCAAGGCACCATTTTAGAGCTAGCTTACCCACACTGATTGGTCCAGTTCAGCAGTTCAAAACTAGAATGGGAACTAGCAGACACAGTTCTGACTGCAAAGAAAGCCAGGTTAGACAAACTGTAATTTCATTATTACTCTAAATAATTTCTGGCAAACAGTTACATCTTTCAGATAGGTTCCTTTGCACTCCTAGTGACTGCAAAATGAAGTGAATTGCAGCAGCTCGAGTGGTACTCAGAGAAGCACACAGTCCCCATATAAATAATTATGTCTGCAAGCAGACAGCTCTTAAAGAGACAGTACCAGAGGCTCTAAAAACACTCACTGATAAATGGCTTAAATGCCAAACACCATTCAGGCTTGGAGCATTCAACAAGCTCCTGGAAGTCTTTTGGGAACCCCCATTTGCAGGGGGTTACACCTTCCTGGTTTGAAAGCTTGGCGTCGCGTCCAAGCAAGTACCCATAAGTTTCAACTGCAACCATATACATTTGCATTAGGCTCGCACATGTAATCATCAGTCAGTATATCATTTTACCAAGAACACATTTCTGAAACATTGCAGTGCGTCACTCTTTACACAGTATTACATACACATTGTACCATAACTCAAGTTATTACCTCTTGTACATGAAACCTGAAAGAGAGGGGCCCTTCCCTATCAGTTACCTTGGGGCTGGATGGGGCAGGGCACCATACTAGAGAGCAACACAAGTAACTTGGTTAGCACTGATGCTCAGTTTGGGCAATGAGCTGGGGACACATACACTCCTTTATGGACAACATTGAGAGGCAAGTCCACAGGCCTCCCAAGTGAATCATAACTGAGGTGCACCACAGGCTTTACAGCTCGACCAGTCTTTCTAGGGGAACTGTTATAGTCTCTGCACCTGAGCCTCATTTTCAGCATTGTCCCCTACTTGTCAGGGAGTCTCCATGGGGTAGAGAGGCTAGAACTTGGGGCACTTTCAGCTCCAGGAGTTACAGTTTCTGAGTCCACAACATTTGGCTCGCATGGAGAGCTTCTCGGACACTGGCAGTGGACTGTCAGGGCACTCAAAATAATCTTCTTGTTCGAGTGTATCACCAGTCTGCCCCAGTCTATCATTTTCCTCCTGAAAGCTCAAACAGTTCAACCATGCACAATGATTCCATTTCATCTGATCTGATGCTTTGACTTCACTTTCTGGGAGCATTGGCTCAGGGACGACTGAGGGGCTTGGACAGTCCAGAAGGCCCAGCTTGATCTCCAGTATTGACTAGGGATTGCCCGAAACAATTGACTCAGTTCGTAGAAGGATAGTATTCAAAGTCATCTCACTTTCTTCTGATATGGACTGACATTCATGCTCAACTGGGACTTGTGCAGGGGAACACTTTAACTCTGCTTCTGTAGGTGCAGACTTCCTTAGTCTTTCTTCTACAGCTCTGATCACTGATCCAGAGGGCATCTTCTGGGGCTCAGACTCAATCAGGATTTGTCCTATGGGCAGTAAATGATTTCTATGCATTGTTTTACATCTTTTGAATTATTCTCAGGCCTTACTTTGTACACTGGCAGATCATCTAGTTTGCCCACTACAATGTGAGGAGATGGTGCCATCTGTCAGCAATCTTGTGCTTGCCATGCAGTCCCAGATTTCTTAGCAATACCGATCTCCCTCCTGGAGTTCCTGTGCTTTCACCTTTTATCATACCTTTCTTTGTTGGCCAGATTTCTTTTGGCAGCCATGGTTTGAGCCAGTTAGTACGCATGAGTTAGCTGGGCCTTTAACTTTTGCACATACTGTAAATAGTTGTCAGCTTGAACCCCATCAGGAGAGACCCCAAAACACACATCTACTGGTAGTCGAGCTTCTCTTCCAAACATCAGGCGGTGGGAGAATCCAGTAGCATCACTTTGGTGCAGTTATAAGCATGTACCAGAGGTGCTAATTGTTAGCTCCATCTAGGCTTGTCCTTTGGTGCAAGGGTACCTAGCATATCTAAGCAAAGCGGTAGAAACGTTCAGGCTGTGGGTCCCCCTGGGGGTGGTAGCAGTGGTTCTGGACTTTGCACTCCCCACAGAAAGCATCTCTTTGATAAAACGACTCTCAAAGTCTCTCCTTGATCAGAATGGTTCTTTGTGGAGCCCCATAGTGAACAAAAAGTTTTACAAGTACTTTGGCTACAGTGGATGCTTTCTGGTCTTTGATGGGAAAGCTTGGGCATATCTCGTGAAATGGTCAGTGACCACCAGCACATTACTGATATTTCTTTGATCGACTCAAACTTAGAAAATCAATACAGACCAGCTCCATGGTTGCACTGGTGGTTATGTTAACAGGGCAGCCCTCTGGGGTAAGCTTTCCTCTGTAATAGCGACTACAAGTTCGAATGTGTTGCTCCACATCAGCCCCCATCTTAGCAATAGAATCTGGATCTCACCAAGTCAAGTGTTCTGTCTATACCAAGGTGCCCCATGTGGTTGTGCAAGGACCTCAGTACTGAGTCTCGAAGGCAGTAGGCAGCACTAGTTGTTGTTTGTCTACTTGTCCCCTCTGTCTACTGTTTCTCTGTATAACAGTTTATTGATCAGTTTCAACTTAGGACCTTCTTTGTATAACAGTGCAGTTCTCCAAATCAGTGGAGCGTAATTTGGACACATCTTTTCCTGCATAGAGGGCTTCTAAAGCTGCTTTGATCATGGGATCGCGGGATTGAACCCGCCGAATATAGTCATTGTCCAGCTGGGCAGTGCACCAATGTCTATTGCAGAAAAGTGGCAATAAGCAGCAGGTATCTGCAATTCTCAGAGGCTCCCAAGCAATCCACCATGCAGTCCACTGCGTCCGTGGACATTTGTTCCTCCCTGTCAAACTTCCGGCAGAGTGCCCGAATGTCAGGTTCTGCCAATCGGACCCAATCATTCTGGGGAACAGGCCTCGGGAGAGAGCATCAGCATCTATGTGGTTCAGACCTGCTCGGTATTCGGAAGCATAGTCATATGTAGATAATGCAGAAAGCCACCTATGGCCAGTGGCATCCAACTTAGCTGAGGTCTGCACATAGGTCAAAGGATTATTGTCAGTTTTACTAGTATTTTAGCCCCATACAAGTACTCATGGAATTGGTCAACAATAGCCCACTTCAAAGCTAGGAACTCTAACTTATGTACAGGATAGTTCTTTTCGGATGGGGTCAGGCTTCTACTGGCAAAGGCCACTGGTCTCAGGCCATTCTCGTGCTCTTGGTACAACACAGCCCCAACCCTTGCAAGCTAGCATCAGTGTGCAGGATGTAAGGTTTTCTTGGATCGGCATAGCCAGCACTGGAGCATGGGTAAGTTGATATATGATCTCATGAAAAGCAGTCTCACAATCAGGGTCAAGCGGGCCCCAAATACTTCACTGGATGAAAATACACTCTTTCAGTCTTGAGGCGCTGACTTTTAGTATTTTTTGTGGGTTGGGGATACCCTTGAGTAAGGTTAATAAAGGCGGATCACTCTTGAATAGTCCTTGATGAAGCACCGATAATAACCACAGAATCCCAGGAATCTTTGCAGTTCTTTTTAGATTTTTGGGCTGTGCCCAGGTGGTCAAGGCCTCAACTTTACTTGGGTCGGTCTCTATTCCTCGGTGATACTATATGTGTCCCACATACTTTACTGATGTTTGAAAGAATTGACACTTATCAATGGACAGTTTAAGGCCAAAGTCCTCAGTCGGTCCAATACCTTAAATAATCTGCTCTCATGTTCCTCCAGTGAGCTGCCAAATACAATAACATCATCTAGGTATACCAGGCACTCTAGTAAGTTCATGTCCCCACTGCACGCCCATCAATCGTTGAAAAGTGGCTGGGGCACCTGAAATCCCATGAGCATCCTCATGAATTCATAGAAGTAGCGGACAGATAAAGGCCGTCTTCTCACGGTCCTCTGGGGCCATCGGGATCTGGTAGTACCCACTGCGGAGATCCATGAGAAACCACTTGCTCCCGCTTAGGCAGTCAAAGCATCCTGAATGCGGGCATTGTGTACTGATCAGGGATGAGTCCGCGGTTTAAGTGCGACAATCCACACACATCCTTACTGTTCCATTCTTTTCCTCACTACCACAATGGGGGAAGCATAGGGCTTCTGGATTCTTGTATACACCAGCAGCTAACATCTCTTGCAGACCGTCTCACATCATCTATGTCAGCAGGTGCAAGGCCGAGACCTCTCACCGAAATGGTCTTTGTCATGCAGCCGGATATTGTGCTCAGCTCCTTGCCATCCTACATCCCATTCCTTTAAAAGAAAACACCTGGTTCTCTCTGGGCAAGCTTCTCACTGATCCTCACTTTCCATTCAGCTGGCAGCGGGAGTCGCGAAATCAAACAAGTCAGCGTTACTCTGTCATTCTTCCTTGAACTCTTGCTGCTGGGTAGCACTGCAGTGTCTGCACAATGCACATTAGCCAGGATGCAACCTCTGTTTACTCGAATGTCTCTTTCAGACACATTATGAACTTGGACCATTACCCTTCTGGCATAAGCATGGGCTCTAGCGGGCAAAATACTAAACCCGACCAGCAGTCCCTCTGGCAATTTTCCATCGCCTGGTGCATCCAACATTAATATTTTATTCTTAACATCCTTTCTGATACGGACCTCTCCCTGTAAGGTACACTGGGCATTTGGCGCCAGGATCAGAGACTCAGGATCCTTCTTCCATACAATTCGACCGGTTCCTCTGGTTCTGTTTTTCAGCATCTCTGTGCCTCATAGGCCTTCTTAATTAAAGCCAGAACTCTTAAAGCTCTACTAGTCTTTGACCCCTGTTTTCATAACACAACTGTGCCAGCCTTCGAACATATGAGCATTTGTTCCAATCAACAAAGGGACACCATCATACAGTCCAGTGGGGGACACACTAAGGCTAGGGTCTCTACTTGTTCGGCCACTCCAGCCACGGAGGTGGGAAAGACAACCAAATTCGGATATACCGGAATAGGGTAGGCCTTCTCACTTAACCCCCATACATGCAGTCCTTCTAATGGTTGTAAGTGCGTCTGACAAATGCTTGATACCAATCCTGGAACATAATTGTCACTTGGGAGCCACTGTCTAATACAGCTCTTGTAGACACTCCATTCACCTTTACAGTGGTCTCCATGGAGGGACCCACTATTCTGGACCAGTCTGGAGAGGCGGTAGTGGGGGCCTGGGCAACTGACCTTGCCACAAAAGAGATGAATTAGCATTTTGGTGCCCTCACTGGGATCATGCCGTGCACCTCTTAACCACTGATTTCTTCTCCAAGCTCTCCTGTAGCCTATATGCAACTTTGTCAGTGTCTTTTGGGGACTGGCATTCCTTTCATGTCCCATCTTTCCCACAATTATAGCAAAACATACTTTCTGGAGTTTGAGCTGGCCGAGGCGCCACTGGGGAGCCAGGGGAGGTATTACTAACTGGAAACCTTGGTGCCATCTCTGTCTCCCGGCGTGATAAGCATTTGGAGACATCTCGTCAGTTTCTCCACTTCCATGGTCAAGGAATCGAGTTCGGAGCTGTTATCAGCAGGAGATACATGGGTGGGTACCCCCACCCCATAGCAGATGCAGTCGGATATAGGTCAGGGCCCGTACTTGCAGGCGTGGCCTTCATAAAGGGACTGTTTTTGAATTCCCGGATCTCTCTCTCAACAGTTCGCCCCCATTGTGGCATATCTTTTCCTTGTCAGAGCACTCATTGACTGCCAACCTCTGCCCCTGAACTTCACTTGATGGGTCACCCTCAGTCACTCGGGTCGTAGCGCAGCTATTGGTGCAGGTCCTCCGAGGTCGTCTTTCTCAACTCCTCAATTTCTCTCATTAACTCATCATAGGAGGTGGGATTCCAGTCCGATCTGCCAGGCGTAACTGAAGCAACAGCAGTTCTGAGAGGGGCAGACTTAAGGATCCTGTCCAGCCTGGTTCGGTCCAGTTCAATCGCTGGCAAACTACCTTTTCTGAGGCATTCTTGCAACAATTTTTCCAGCCGAGATACATGCACAACAGCAACTCCCCTTGGTACTGTTGTGCATCTCTTACTCTCCACCATAGGTCCTCATCAGAATCTGGGCTCCCATACATTCTCCAAGGCCTCAAGATAGGCCTGTGCAGTCAGCTTCAGGGTTACTGGCCCGTTTAGCACGGATGGTAGCCAGGCAGGACCTCGGAGCTCTCACTAACCTCTTTTGCTTTTTCGCCTTCCCGAGCATTGCCATTTCCTAGCACTTGGGGCAACTATAGTCTATCCAGGTCTCCCAGTCATCCTCCCTTGGGGGTGGGGAGGGTGCCAGAGAAGATCCTCAACCCGGTAGAGTCGTGACTAATGGCAGGTGCAGAAATAGGAGTCTGCATTGGTTCAGCCACCATTACGGGCACTGGAGCAGGAGAGGGTGTTGGGGGAGGAACACCCCCAGGTGGCAAGAATAGTTTCTTCAAGTCCTCCACAGTTTTCCCCTCTCCCAGCAACCATTCAGCGAATTTCTCCTCAAAAGTTTCAGATAGTGGTGGGGGCTGATTCCCCGGTCTTTACTGTCCTTAGTTATCACTCTCCAAGCAGTGAGGGCTCCTCTGGGGGTAATGGTCTGTGGCACTTTGGAGCTATCTATGGGATCCTAAACTCTACTAGGGCCAGGAAAGTGTGGGTGAGCAGATTAGCATGCCGACCCACCACCACAGGGTTTTGTAAACCTTCCACCTTGGAAAGTACTCCTGCACAGTGTCCGTGATTGATACCCAGGGATGTCAGGATAAGCACTAGCATTTTGAGGTCGATCTCCTCCCAGTACACCCTCCACCAGCCGTGCACAGCCACTTCTGTCCGGGTACCCATTTTTTCTTAACAGTGGTTCGTAAATATGGCCACTAGAGGACACACAATCCCAGCGGTGAGCCTCAAGATGTAACCCCTAGATGGCGCTATCCCAGGGGCTACTACCCTGCCTGATTTGCCACCAACAGGTTGAGGGCCTGGATCCAATGGCGGATGCCTCCACCCAGAGGTCAGGGTTTGCAATAGTTAAACTAACTTGGTCACAGCCCTCTGGGACACTGCAACCCCTTTCTTCCCACTAGTGGCCCACACAATATATCAGAATTACCTTCACAGTATACACTTACCCCAGGTCTGGTTCCCGGCACTGGGACCTCCTGTGAAATGAGATACAGTGCAACAATCACAGTACAGTACTTTAACATAGACAAATACCTCAGGCAGTATAACTTTGCTGAAACAAGCAGCTCTGATTTATTTAGGGGATATAACAAGGACAGGGGAAATCAGGTTAATGCTTATCATCTAATAATCACTTATGGCTCTTGTGCACAGGCCTATCCCTATCAGTTACTGTCCTGGGTACCCAAGCCCTAGTGGCTAGTCCAAACTGCAGCTGGTAGGGGCCCTTCACACAGAGAAAGGAGAATTAAACAGTCAGCAGTACAGTAATTCCATTTGGATTTAATGTGGCAATTCAACAGGAGCGACCTGAATTAGTACTCACGACCTCCAAATAAGATAGGGTCCTTCAATGTCAGCAGGGCTCACTTGAGGTACACAAACCTCTTCACACATCCATATAAAAGAAAGCACTATACCAGGCAGGCTGCATCTGTATCCCGATCATAATTACTGCACAATACCGGAGAACACAGCAGATTCAGTTCTGACAGACGAATGCAATTTCCAACCATTCCTCCAGTCTTCTCTGAGGGTGAGCCTGGTTTCTCTTCAGAGATCCTTTGATTCTTTTCACGGACAGTTCAGTCCTAACAAGCTGTTACACAAGCTGCAGACCGGAACTCTGGGCCCTTACCGTTTTTGACTAAAACTGCACACTGAAAAAGCACAGGGCTCCTTCCTTCTTCACTGCCAAAGCTCAACTGGAAACTCCAACCGACAAAACCGGCACTTCCTTTGAGTTCCTCCCAGTTCTTGACTGGATTGGCTGTCACTCACAATAGACTGCTGTTGGTCCAAAAGGCACTGAAGTCTAAACTACATCTCCCAGAGTCACTGCCATACAATCCTCTTGTGGCTGGCTCAGATTATGAGTCCAAGTTCTGATTCGTCCAAGGCACCATTTTAGAGCTAGCTTACCCCACACTGATTGGTCCAGTTCAGCAGTTCAAAACTAGAATGGGGAACTAGCAGACACAGTTCTGACTGCAAAGAAAGCAGGTTAGACAAACTGTAATTTCATTATTACTCTAAATAATTTCTGGCAAACAGTTACATCTTTCAGATAGGTTCCCTTTGCACTCCTAGTGACTGCAAAAATGAAGTGAATTGGCAGCAGCTCAGTGGTACTCAGAGAAGCACACAGTCCCCCATATAAACTAATTATGTCTGCAAGCAGACAGCTCTTAAAGAGACAGTACCAGAGGCTCTAAAAACACTCACTGATAAATGGCTTAAATGCCAAACACCATTCAGGCTTGGAGCATTCAAGCAAGCTCCTGGAAGTCTTTTGGGAACCCCCATTTGCAGGGGGGTTACAAATAGCATAGTTTGTTTAGTTGCTAAATAATTCTTAAACCTCTGCATAGCGGGTGTCTTTGTAAATTAACTTGCTAGCTGTATTCAGACAAAGGCACTCCTGATACAGTCCCTGCCCACCGCCCCACCCCCACAGTGAAACTTCCCTCCTCTGACCTTTATTAATTCACTGTGTCTTTCTCCCTCTTCCACAGCATACCGGCGGTCGAGATGGCTGCTTGGCTAAGCTCTCCTCCACTCTGAAAACGGAGCCCAGGTTAAAGATTGCCCCAGGTACTAAACACAGATACATAGACAGTGTCAGCAGATAAGGGCCTATGGCCAACCCAGTCTGCCCATTTGAGCTTGCAAGTTCAGTTTATGTTTTCCTAGAAGTCTGTTGCTCCTTACCCCTGACCTCCAGAATTCCTTTATGTCTATCCCATGCATTCTTAAATCCCGTGATTGTTTCAGTCCTCACCACTTCCTCTGGCAGGGTGTTCCACTTGTCCACCACCCATTCTGTGAAGAAATTCTTCCTCACGTTTCCTCTGAATCGTCCTCCCTCCAACTTCATCCCATGCCCTCTAGTCCTGGAACATCTTTTGCTTAAAAATAGTGTATTCCTGCACCCTGTTCCTCCCTGTAAGATACTTGTATGTCTCTATCATATCCTCTCTCTCCCTCCTCTCCTCCAGGGAGTACATGTTCAGTTCCTTCAACCTGTCCTCATAGGACTCGTGATGCAATCCATGCACCATCTTTGTTGCCCTCCTCTGAACCTTCTCTACCCTGTCTATGTCCTTATGTAGGTAAGGTCTCCAGAACTGTACACTGTACTCCAGGTGGGGCCTCACTACTGTCTTGTATAGTGGAATTATGACCTCCCTTTTCCTGCTGGTGATGCCCCTGCCTATGCATCCCAGCATCCTATTTGCTTTACCTGCTGCCTTGTCACACTGTTTCCCTACCTTGAGGTCATCAGAGATGATAACCCCAAGATCTCTTTCCTGTTTGGTGCATGTTATATCCTCACCTCCCAACTGATATATTGTGCCAGGGTTTTGTGCCCCATATGCATTATCTTGCACTTCTTTGCATTGAATTTCAACTGCCAAATCCCTGACCATTCTTCAAGTTTCTGCAGGTCCCTTCTCATTCTGTCTACACCCTCTGGTGTGTCTACTCTGTTACAGAGCTTTGTGTCATCAGCGAACAGTGAAATTCTGCCTTCTAGGTCCTGCGCAATGTCACTGATGAAGATGTTGAATAAAGGAGCTGCACGTCTGATTGCCGCTGTTTGTTTGTTTGTTGGAGCACTGACTTTGCCCCACCGCCCCCACCACCACCCTTGGTCGGCATTTGAAAATATAGCTTGATTTCTAGTCACATGACACGAAATAACCTATCAGTCCACTTTCCCATCTGCAGCTTATCTTTTCCTACCAGTAGAGGCCCCCTTGCCTTTTTTTTCTTCTTCTTTCTCCAGTCCTTTCACTCACTGCCTAACTCTCTATCCTACCATGCTCCCACTTACCCTCATCACGCTCCTCATGCAATTTCCTCAGGCACTTTCGCCAACCACTCACAATTCAAAAATGGGATGCAAAAATGAAACCTCTTGTCAGCATGCAGCCTGGCACCCCCAGCCCCTAACCCCACCCCCACTGCACCTGAACTCCCAGCCTTTACAAACCCAGACCGATAAACCATTGTCTACAACCCCTCCCCTCTACAACACATACATAGACACCTCCACCCCCACCCCTAGATACCATCTTCTGGGCCTCGTAACCCACTGGAGGCCCCCCGACCCTGGCCAACCTCTTTTCAAATCTGCAGCACAACAAATCCCCCTCTTTCCCCACTTACTCCTCCTATCTGTCCCCTTACCCTGAAACTACCAATACCCACCATCGGCCACACACACAGCATAAATGCCAAAGACCTACTATTCGAGCTAACAGAAACCGCCTTAGGTCACCCCCCCTTCTTCTGACAGGCAAGGGTGTAGACAGGCATACTCACTGTACACATTTGTGTACAGTTTTGCTGAGTGCCTGTCACAAACCATAAGCCACTCTGTTAATATTATTATTCTAATCTGTAGTATTTGGGTTAGTGTAGGCCACTGAGGTGTGTCTAATACATGTATAACCTCTTTAGAGAGTAGAGGAGTCATCTGACAACAATCTGACTTGTTTGGAAGGGGATGCCATTTGGAAAGGATGTGTACATTTTTTAATTGTGGGGGGGTGTAACTGTTGGAGACTGTGTACAAAATGGAAATTTCTGGCTACACTCCTGCTGACAGGCAATGTCCACCCCAACCCTGGCCCTCTAAATTCCCCACCATCCTGCCCATCTCCAGGAAATGGCCTGCGCATCGCCTCACTAAACATTTGCAGTCTTCAAAAAAAATGGGACTCCTTTCAGGGTTGGGTACTCCAGAATCACCCTGATATCATTGCACTGAGTGAAACCTGGCTCTCCCCATCTGTCCCTGACTCGGCAGTCAACCTCCCTGGTTACTGCCTCTACCGCGCCAACCGAGTGGGCAAGCGAGGGGGTGGCTGTGCTGTCTACCTCATGGGCTCGCTCTCTGGTCACCTACTCCCTCTGCCCATACTAACGTCCAGAGCTCAGGCCCTCACCCTAAAATTAACCCTTGGTAAGTCAACATCCCCTCTCCTCCTCATCACGGCCTATGTCCCTTCCAAGGACCAGAAGCCAGCCTTCCAAGCCATCATGTCCTACCTTGCCACCCTACCCCCAAAGCATGAAAAAATACTACTGGGGGATTTCAACATAAATTGGCTGGCCAAAACAGCCGCCCCATACGTCAACGAAGGCATCAGCCCTCAATCTCACTCAGATCATCAAAACTCCCACCCAGCTACATGCCTGCATGGGGTCATCCTCCCTACTAGACCTAGTTTTCACAAACTTCCCCCACAAAATAACCAGCACCCAAGTCCTCCCTGACACCCTAAGTGACCACTCTCCAGTTCTCTGCAACTGGTCTGGTACCCCACCCAAAACCTCACCTAAAATTATTGCAAAACGCAAACTAGGGCCTGGTAAACTAGCTCTACTCAAGGCCCACCTCAGAGAATGGGACTGGACACCCCTAACTAACACCCTTGATACGGACCATGCCATTGAACTATTTACCAACACCTTTAACGCAGCCTGTGACAAGTTCGCCCCGCCTCACCAAAACAATGACCAAAGGGAATCATGTACCATGGTTCTCAGACCACCTCCAAGACCTAATTCATCAGAGTGATGCACTATGGCACCTTGCCAATGAGACTCAATGGCCTTTGGACAGGCAACGTTATCGAAACCAGTGCACCTGGGCCATACGCACCACCAAAGTGAACTATTACAAAGCCACCTTAACCTCCACCTGAGGCTCTGGTCGCAAGTTGTGGGAAAACATTAAGGAACTCTGTGGCAAAGCCCCAAACCTTCCACCTGACCAAATTCTAATAGGTGGCTGCCTCTCCTCTGACCCCCTCAGAATAGCCTCAGTCCTTAACACTGCTTTCACTGATGTATCCCATGTGCTGCCCCCTAATTTCTTCGAGCCCCCGCCTGCACATAACGCCCCACATCCTCCCCTTGCTCCACCCTTCTACCTGTGAGTTCTTACCCCAGAGACTGCCAAACCCTACCTAACCAAAGCTGTTAGCCAAAATCACTATAGTCATGACTCCCTGGACCTCAGACTTCTCCATCTCACCCTCCAGGAAGTTCTAGCCCCGCTCACTCACATTCTAAACCACTCCCTCTGTCAAAGGAAATTCCCTAGCCACTGGAAATCAGCCTACATCACACCCATCCATAAAAGTGGTGACTGCACCTCCACAAACAACTACCGCCCCGTCTCTATCCTACCCCCCCGCCTAAGGCACTAGAACACATAGTCGCCGACCAACTTACTGACCACCTTAACAAATATAACCTTTTATCCGGATAGCAGCACGGTTTCCGTAAGGGCCACAGTACCACCACCGCCATCCATGAATTTACCTCCCATGTCCACTCAACCCTGGACCACGGCCACCTCGCAGGCGCCATCTTCGTGGACCTATCTAAGGCATTTGATACCGTAAACCATGCCCTCTTGCTTAACACCCTGGCTTTCATGGGTTTCTCCAACGATACCCTAAACTGGTTCACCAGCTATCTCTCCGATAGAATGCAGATAGTAAAGGTAGGCCCTGTCCTTCCCCCCACCTCCCTATCTGCTCCAGTGCCCCACAGGGCTCCATACTTGGCCCCCTACTTTTCAGCCTATACCGCAACTCCCTCCCAGTGTCATGCCCTGAGCTAGCTCCTCCCTATCACGCAGATGATGCAGTCTTGTTCGCCCCTCTGACCCGTCACTCCCCAAGCTCCACCAAACTCTCAACACTTCGTTCAGTGAAGTAAAGACTAGCTCCACCACCAACGTCTTATTATCAGTTACAGTAAGACAAAAGTCATGCTCTTCTACCACCCCCAGAGACCCACTCAGAACCTCTGCCCCAATTCCTCACTGCCAATCAGACCCCATTAGAACAAGTAAGCAGCTTTAAATACTTGAGATCACTCTAGACCCCGCCCTCAGCTTTAATCAACATATCCTACACCTATCAACAGCCCTTAGCTCCAGACTAGGGGTACTATACCAGTACAAACACTGCCTCAACCCTGAAGCATTACAACTTACTATAAACTCCTCGAACCTCTCCCTGCTAGACTATGGTATCCTAATCTACAGTGCCACTCCATCCACCACCCTAAGCAGACTCCGACTCATTTTAAACAAAGCCTGCCGTCTCATCCTTGGATGTGATCATTTTATACACTCCTGCTCCCTTTACAGCAGCACAAACTGGCTAAACCTAGATAGCAGAATCAGGTACCACACCTGCCTTATGACCAAAAAGGTACTACTAGGCCTCACCCCACCTACCCTAAACCAAATCGTCCGTCCAACTCCCCCAGTCAAAACAACATGCAGCTCAAACAAGCAGCTGCTAAGGGTACCTCATGGCCGGACTTCCCAATTCCAGCGAACCTTCACTTACAGGGCCCCCTCCTGGACTAACACCCTCCCAAGTCATATAACAAATGAATTAAGGCTTGCCCTTATAAATCCAAGTCACGAAATACCTTCATGCCTCTAGCCAATGTGACTGCCCTTGACACCAGATTGACATATGCAGCTATCAAACTAACTATTGTCGGACTCCCTGCCAAATTGTAACTATGAAACCCTATGACCATCAGCCTCTACAGAACCTCTGTAACTATTATGGCTGTACTAAGAAATGAAACTTGCTGTTATTCAACAACTGCACAACTATGAAACCTCACTGACTGTTATTTGTAATTGTACAATAATCTGTATTCCAAGTTCTGTCCATGTATCCTTTTATGTATGACGTGGAACCTTTGTAAATGAGTTGCTGACTCAAAGGTCTTTCTAAATATTTCAATAAATAAATAAAAAAAAAAATTCAAAATGGTGACTCTGGGAATAATTCTTCCTTCTCTAAGGCCAGGGGACTGGCTAGCCTCCCTGGACCTCAAGGATGCCGATTTTCACATTCCCATCAGGTGCTCCCACAGAAAGTACCTCAGGTTCAAATTACCTTCAGGCCATTATCAGTTCAGAGCAATGCCCTTTGGCCTAACATCAGCTTCAAGGGTGCTCACAAAGTGCCTGGCAGTAGTGGTGGCCTTTTTAAGAAGGAAGAAGATTTCAGTGTTTCCATATCTGGACGACTGGCTCATTGTGGGACAGTCCTCAGACCAAGTCAAGTCAGACCTTCAAGTGACCCAGCAAGTGCTCACTTCCTTGGGGTTTCTTCTCAACCTTTCCAAGTCAGTTCTCGAACCTGTACAGCTTCTTACTTTTATAGGAGCAGAGCTGGATACAGTCAAGGCAAGAGCTTTTCTTCCCATGAAGAGGGTTACAGCCATTTCAGAGCTGGCCTCCTCTTTCCGCCTTCTGGTCTCTCGACCAGCAAGGCATTTCATTCAGCTTCTGGGTCACATGGCAGTTTCTACAGCAGTGGTCCAAGGAGCCAGGTTTTGAATGAGGGACATTCAGTTCCATCTAAGGTCCTTTTGGTCTCAAAAGAAGGATCATCTTACCAAACAAGTTCCAGTGACTCAGACTTTGATCCAGGCACTTCAATGGTGGCAGGATCAAGATCATCTCAGGCAAGGGGTTCCCTTCATCAATCAGACCCACTTTGTGGTCCTTACCACAGATGCTTCTCTGTTGGGGTGGGGAGCCCATCTCGGGGCTCTCACAGCCCAGGGACAGTGGTCCCATCAAGAGTCCCTCCTGCATATCAATCTTTTTGAGTTCAGGACAGTGTTCCTGGCTCTGCAAGCCTTCTCTCAGTTTGTGCAGAACAAGGTGGTACAGGTCAGGACAGACAACACCACCACCATGTAGTACAGCAACAAGCAGGGAGGCACTCGGTCCATGGCCTTGTGCACGGAAGCCTTGAAACTATGGTCCTGTGGCTTATTCTCTGCAGACATCTTTAGTTGCAGTCCACCTTCCAGGAAAGGACAATGTGCTAGCAGATGCACTGAGCAGAATCTCCCAGGGCCATCATGAATGGTCTCTGGATCACCTAGTGCTAGAAGTGATTTTTTTCCAGGTGGTGTACTCCAGAGATAGATCTCTTTGCAGCCCTGGACAATCACCAACTTCTTCTGTTTTGTTGCAGACCTCCAGTACTGGGCTCAGTCCCTCGTGATGCTCTGGTTCTGAACTGGGAAGGGAAATTCCTCTATGCCTTCCCTCCTTTTCCTCTGTTGTTCAAAGTTCTGGTCAAAATGAGGTCACAATCCTGCAAACTAATCCTGATTGCTCCAGACTAGGCCAGGCAGCCATGGTATCCCTTGCTGCTGTCCCTAGCAGTCCATCTTCCCCTGTCTCTTCCCAGGAAGTGCAGTCTGTTAACCGCATCTCAGGGGAGGATTTGGTGTCCCAATCTTGGGTCTCTCAATCTCAAGGCATGGCTCTTGAAGAGTTAGAATATGCAGATTTGCATCTGTTCCAAGGGGTTTCTGGACATTCTCAAAGCCTCTCGAAAGCCTGCCACCAGAAAAACTTAATACTCCAAATGGAAAAGATTCAATTTTTGGTGTTCCAAAGAAGCATATATGCCCAGACATTTCTGGATTATCTACAGTTCTGGATTATATGGTTCATCTTAATGGTCTAGGAACCAGACCAGCTACTCTCAAAGTACATTTGTCAGCTGTTTCTGCTTTTCTGTCAGTGGGAAAGCCTTCCTCTCTGTCATCTCATCCTGTATTCTGTAAATTCTTCAAAGGATTGCTTAATACCAATCCTCCTTTTAGGGATCCTGCTGCTGCCTGGGATTTGAATGTTTGTATTGCTCAGCTTATGCAAGCCCCTTTTGAGCCTATGTCCTCAGCAGAGCTCAAGTACTCGACTTGGAAAACTGTGTTTTTGGTTGCTGTTACCTCTGCCAGACATATCAGTGAATTGCAAGCTCTGTCAGTTGAACCTGACTTTATCTCATTCCATAGGGACAAGGTGGTCCTTAAAATCAATAGGAGGTTCCTACCCAAAGCGGTTTCTGATTTACACTTGAACCAATCCATGTCTCTTCCTGTGTTCTTCACTGATCATGCTTCCTCGGGAGAGTGAAGGTTACACAGTTTAGATGTTAAAAGAACCCTTAGTTACTACATAGAATGTACAAGGGGTCACAGGTTTGACTCCCTCCAGTTATTCCTTACTTATGCGGAAGTAGGCAAGGACAAACCTGCCACCAAGAGAACTACTGCCAGGTGGATTGTGTCCTGTATCCAATTCTGTTATGAGAAACTGGGAAAAATTCCTTCCTCAGGCCTGAGGGCTCATTCCACTAGAGGTACAGTTGCATCTCTGGCTGTGGCCAGGGATATCCCTTTGTTAGAAATTTGCCAAGCAGTCACCTGGAAAACAGTTCATACCTTCACCAAGCATTACTCCCTGGATATTCAGGCTAGGAGTGATGCTAGATTTGACACAGCAGTGCTTCAGAGCCAATTCCCAAAGTAGGTTCTGTCTCTCCTCCTTGGAGGTACAGCTTGGTAGTCTGCAATTGTCAGAATACAGCAAGACTTCATGTTGTTTGAAGAAAAAATTACTCACCTTAGTAATTATGTTTCTTCTAATGGAGTCTTGCTGTATTCTGACCTCCCTCCCTGCTTCCCCTCTCAGAACTTGTTTTTCGGAAGTGGGTGGGCAGGTGCAGTGTTGCACCCCAGGGGTGTCTTTAGCACACTTCCTGTTTGGGTGCTTTAGTTTGGTTATTAAGAATTTGTTATGCTTTATCACCTGCTTTTTGTTTGGTTTTTGAGTTTCCTAACTTGAGTCTTCCTTTGGGAACCTAGACCGTTAGTTGCCAGTTGGCTAGTAGAAATTTTACAATTTCCACATTCTGATAGGTCAGTGAGTTTTTAGCTCATAAGAATCTGACAGTTTGGATTCAAAGTAATGCAGACAGAGTCTTCAACCAAGTTCGAGCTCAACGTTCTATGCCCTGCATAGAAATTTAACCTTATACTCTCCCGGGGCAGTTCAAAGGCTGGGGCTAACTGCAATTGTCAGAATACAGCAAGACTCCAATAGAAGAAACATAATTACTAAGGTGAGTATTTTTTTCTTTTGTTTTACTCTACTTTTACTTAATTAAAGCTATTCTAGTTACAGTGTGTTGTGAGAGAGCCATGGGACTAGCGTTTTTGTAGACATTATTTGCTCGAAGAGGTGAGAGCTCCTTGTGACTCTATAAACATTTTAATTTGGGGGGGGGTGAGCCTGCTGTTGCTCCTTTTACAATTTTAATGAAATACTGCTCATATGGACTTTGGTCGTATGGAAGTTTTGACTGTTTGCACAATCTAAGTCTTGTTTAGAGTCTCCTGTTATGGTTTGTAAATTTTTGCTAGGTTAGAGTGGGGGGTATTTAAGTGTTTTAAATTGTAATTTGTGCTGTTGTGTGTAAGTGTGTCTGTGTTTGTGTGTGTGGATATGTTGTGTGTACATGGCTCATTGTGGATGATTGTGATTAGTGTGTTTGTTTTTCTTTATTTTGGTATTTTCTTTTATTGTTTAATCTTGCTTGTATTATGTGTAGAAGTGTTGAGGCTTACCTACTCGGTGGACTTCCTGTGGCACTTCATCCGAGCTTCTGTTGCATCCGCTGGCAGGGGTGCTCAGCCGCAATTGAGAGCTGGGAGTTCTAAAAAGGGGGAGCATTCACCGCAGTGAGGGTCCCCAGTTTGGTGATCTGGGAGGGGGTAGGATCAGTGCGATACAGCCATGGAGATGTTCAGGGAGGAGAAGGTCCCAGGACAGAGGACCATCATACTTGGTACTGCTCCCTAGGGCTCTGTCAAATGTCTCCAAGCAGCAGGCCTGCACAGCTCATCCCTTTTGGGCAATTCTTTGTAACACAAGGTCACTGAGGAATAAGACTGCGGTGATGGAGTCTTTCATTGCCAGTTCCTCAGCTGACGTTATTTGCATTACTGAGAGTTGGGTGGGTGATGACACTGGCCCTGTGCTAGTGACCTCTGTTCCTCCTGGTTACTCAGTTTTGTACTGCGCGAGGAGGGACCGCAGAGGGAGGTGGGGTGTCAGTCTGTCTTAGATCCACCCTGGGCCTCACTACATTCCCAGTGAGAACACCAATGTCTTTTGAGTGTATGGTCACTAAGTGCACCCTGGGAGCCAATGGCAGGATTGTCCTCCTCTACCAGCCTATGGGGTGTGGGAGCCTTTTCCTGCAGGAGCTGGCAGACTTTATCACCAAGCAAGTGTTGGTATCCCCCAAGAATTTGGTCTTGGGGTACTTTAATGCCTGGGTCGACAATGAATTCTGTCCTTTTGGACAGAAACTCCTCCAGCTGATAAATCAGCTAGGATTGTCTCAGGTGGTTACCTCCAAGATTAACATATATGGCCACATTCTTGACCTGGTCTTCTGACTCGGACTTGACATTATGGCGGTCAAGGTTGATCTGGTCTGTTGGTCCGATCATCATGCTGTTGAGTTCCTGTGCAGCGCCCCCTGTCATATAACCCGTTCTATGGAGACAATCCAGTGTCATCTGAAAAACTAATTGGTGCCTCGCCAGCTCCCGGAGTCACTGGATGTCTTGAGCTTGTTGTTAGCCTGTGCTCAGTGTTCAGAGGCTGGTACTGAGGCTTATAATACAGCTTTGGCCGAGGCCCTGGACCTGATTGCACCTTTCTGCATTCGCCCCTTAACCTCACGACATTGCTCACCATGGTACTGTGTTGTGCTGCATTGGTTGAAGACTAAGGGGCAATTCTAAAAGAGCTAAGGGAAGAACTAGTAACACCACTGACTACCCTATGTTTCTATGTTGGAGTGTGCCTGAAGGAGGTCTCGCTTTGAGGAGGACAAGGTGGTGCTGAGGCTCCATTACTTGAAGTATCAGCAGACAATCAATCTTAAAGAGCTAGTGGAGCCAAAACAGGCAGACAGGAAAATAATACAAATTTTAATTAGCCAGTTGTAACTGTTTATTTCTGAAGTATTTTTCCTTTGCCTTTTGCTCATCAGAAAGTCTTCTATTTGATAATATTATGCTGGATGTGTGGAACAGCTTTTAGCCTGGCAGCTGACATATCTAACTCTACTGCCCCACACTGCATCATCAGCATTATGATCTCACTGACAGTAACATCACTGGTGAATGACCTGGAAGTCACTCAGTTCCTGTTCCTAAGTAGCAATGATGTCACAGTCAGTGAGGTCACAATGCTGATGATGCAGTGTGGGATAGTAGAGCAAGATATGTCAGCTGCGGTCTAAGAGCTGTTCCACACATCACACCTACTAACATCAGTTAAACAATCTTCTAATTAAACAAAGAGAAAATAAAAGGTACCTCAGATATAAAAGGTAATGGTTGGCTGCTTTTATAATCTAATATTAGTTTTAGGCAGTACACTAGCTCTTTAAGAAGACTGAGTTTTTGTTTTGGTCGATTGCTGTGGCAGGAAATCGCTCAACTGAGCTCTTCCACACTGTAGACAGTTGGTTGAATCCCTCCTGTCTGCAGTCAGGACAGCATTTTCCACAGAAAAGTATGAACAGTTTGGGTGTTTCTTTGCCAACAAGGTGTCCTCTATCAGGACGACTACTGCGTCCTCTGGTCTAGCTTTTGCTGGAAGTGATCGACCTGTTGATAAAGATCCTTTGCCAAGTTTGAATGAGTTTCAGCCAGTTCTGGCAGTTGAGAACCTCCATGTACTTACCACCATGCATCCTACCAGCTGTGCCCTGGACCCAGGTCCAACTTGGCTTGTTATCAGCTGCTTGGATTTCCTGGGTCCAGTGCTCATGGAGATCATAAATGGGTCTTTAAGTGAGGGTGTCTTTCCTATGACCTTGAAAGAGGCTGGGGTGAGACCCCTCCTTAAAAATTCAACTTTAGACCTGATGTTCTCTTAAACTATAGGCCTATCTCTAATCTTCCCTTTTTGGGAAGGTTATTGAGAAGGTGGTGGTGGTTGACCAGCTGACTGAGCATTTGGAGAGTTTATCCATATTTCAACCTCTCCAATCAGGTTTTCAGCACCAGCACAGCACTGAGATGGCTTTGGTCAGGGTGCACATGATCTCTTCATGGTGAGGAAATGGACAGCAATCTACCATCTTGGTGCTCTTGGATCTATCCTCAGCTTTTGACATGGTAGATCACGGGGTGCTCGTGGATCATCTGCAGAACTATGTGGGCACTACACTTGCAGTTCTGTGCTGGTTTAGCTCATATTTAACTGGAAGACTGAGGCATGATGTCCTTGGGAATTTTTCCTTGGGACTTTTCGCACTGCCTCGTGGTGTTCCACAGGGGTCTATTTTGGCCCCCTTGTTGTACTCCATGTATGTGCTGGCACTGGGAGCGATCATTAGGTGGTACAATCTGGGATTTCACTGCTATGTGGATGACACTCAGTTGTACTTGTCTTGTGCTCCAGGTGACCTCTCCACCTCAGGTACGCTGAACCAATGCTTGACTGAGATTAACGATTGGATGTCTGATAACTGGCTGTCTCCAGTAGCCCACTTGAGAGCGACACCACAGCAGTGAAACCCAAAAGCAGACCATTACAGCGACAGTCTTTCTTTTATGATGGCACAATACCAGTGTCATTATTGTGCTGTCACTGTGTGGGACGTTGGCAAATTTGTTGTCGAGCACAGGTGGTGCTTCCCTATGTCTCAACCCCAGCAAAACAGAGGCTGTGGTGATCGAGCCAGATCATGGAGGTATCTCCACTGACGGGAGGTTGCTCACACCAGTAGTTGGTTGGCAGCCCCTGTCGGTGGTAAGTGCGGTTAAAGATTTTGGCATTTTTCTAGATGACTGACTGACCCTTGAACAACAGGTGTTGTCAGTTGTTCAATCCAGGTTTTTCTATCTCCAGAATATCACCTGGATCCAGCCTTTCTTGATGCCTGGTGATCTGGCCACGAGTATCCATGCCTTTGTCACCAGCATACTTGATTACTGCAATACTCTATATCTAGCACTGTCTGGAAGATTAATGCAATGACTGCAGCTAGTGCAGAATGCTGCGGCCAGGATATTGACGGGTGCCTCAATCAGGGATCATGTCACTCCTGTTCTGCGTGCTCTGCACTGGCTGCCTGTGAGTTTGCACATCAACACCAAGATCTGTTTGTTAACTTACAAGGCCCTATGTGGTTTAGGACCTGACTACCACAAAGAGCTCCTGCTAGCTGGCCCATTGGTGCAGCGGTTGGATTTCCGCTTGCGACGCCAGTGACCCGGGTTCGGGAGTGAGCTCGGGTCACTTGAGGGCTGGCCGGGGGGAGGCAGCTTGAGCGTCCCATGACTGCTTGCTGTCTTCAGGAGGGAAGGGGCTGTGACCCAGTGTTGAAGTGACTTCTGGTGGAGGCCAGGGGTAAAGCAACATGTCAGGGTCATTGGGGTGGTGCGTGACAGACGTCGGCTCTTGCCTTGACGTCCGAACGTCACGCACCTAAGAAAGCCAGGAAAATCACTCGCTGGCCACTGTATGACAGCTCTCTGTTCCCTGAGGGCCTCCAGTGCCTTCCCAGGGCCTCCTGTTCCTTGGCAGCATCCCCGGGCCCTAGGAGTATGTGCTGGGGTCACACCTCTCCCCCCGGTGCCTTCCCCCTCGGAGGAGGGGGACCCACCCTGCAAAGAGATATGCCAGGATATCCCAGGGGTCAGCTGCAATATGAGGATCAGAGGAGGGCTGGGTAAGGACAGTAGGGGCTGGGGGGGACCTTGGTAGAGCCCGAAGGAGTGGCGGACCAGCAAGCATGGGGTGGATAAATAGATCACACAAAAAAAAGAGCTCCTGGTGCCATATTGACCTATCTGCCCCCTACACTGTGCCAAGGCTGGCTTGCTTGTTGTGTTCCCCCCCACCTTAAGAGATTGGGCAACAGAGCTTTTGGCACTGCTACAACATCTTTGTGGAATTCTCTTTAACCTTATATATGTGCAGCCAGCTCAGTGGAGGCTTTTAAAGCCTCTCTAAAAAGTTTTCTATTTGAAAAAGCATTTAGTTTTATTTAAAATTTTGATCCTAATTCTTGGGGGAGTTTCTACTGTAAAGCACTCTGAGCCCCTGGATAGGGTGCTATGTAAATAAAATTTGCTTTGCCTTGCCTCCAGCCACAATGCTCAGTCTCCAAGGATTTTCAGCTGTTTTCAGTGTCCACAGGTGAAAGCAGTGGACACTGTGCCTCAGGAGTGGACCTTCAACAATGCATATCCTTCCCCTCTCTGGCTCTACACCCCAAGGTCATACAAAAAAATAAGACACTCAAGAAGAAGTTTCCTCCTAGTATCTCTGGAGTGACCAAGAAGACAGTGGTTCTCAGACCTACTGAACCTTGTACAGCAAGCACCCTTTCACCTTCCAGTGCAAGGAGACCTTCTGTCTCAGGGTTCCATTCTGCACCCAAATCCAGGAGTGATGCGGTTTGTTGTCTGGTTCCTAGAAGGAGGAAACTCCTAAAAATTAGGTTCCTCTAAGAAAGTAGTGGATACCTAATGGCTTCCAGGAAAATGCTCCTTTGCAGCCACCATTTTGCATTGGGCCAGGAGGAAGGATTTTTAGCTTTCCACGGCCTCAATTCCACAGTTTTTAGATTTCCTGCAGGAAGGTGTAGAGAAAGGGTTGTCACTGAGCACTATGTGAGGTCAGGTTCTGCTCTTGGAACTTCCTTGGGCATTTCTCTAGGGACTAATGGAGGGGTTATTCATTTTCTGCATGCTGTTAGCAGGAGTTGTTCTGTGTTCCGATCCCCGGTTTCTCCATGGGATCTAAATCTGGTTCTTGTGACTGCTCTGGTAAGGAGCCTTTCAAACAGCTGTCATCCATCTCGCTGGATGTGCTGTCTTACAAGATGTGTTTTTTGGCTGCTATGTGCTTAGCCAGGAGAATTAGCGAGCTCCAGGCCTTATCCCACAAGAAGCCATACCTTGTTATTCATAAGGACAAGGTAAAGCAAAGTAAAGTAAATCTTTATTTATATAGAGCCTTTCCACAACCAAGGTGCTTCACATTTAAAATACAATATACAGACTTAAAATTTACACTAAAAGAATAAATATAACAATGGATTTAAAATGTGTTTGGGAAGGCTAAATTAAAAAGGCCACAAAAGAAAAAGCACAGGCACCAGATGTTTTTAAATGAACCCTGGGACTCTCCAGCAATCCCTCATCGGCAGATTGGAGAGGACTGAAGGGGAAGTAGGGAGTCAGGAGATCGTACAGGTAGCTGGGTCCCTGTTTGTGTAGGACTTTAAAGGTTAGCAAGCCAACCTTAAAGACGATCCACCACTGAACAGGCAGCCAGTGCAGTCCATGCAGCACAGGCATAATATGGCTGGCCCTCGATGTACCAGTCAAAAGCCTGGCCGCAGCATTCTGAACTAGCTGCAGGCAGCGGATATCAACCCCAGGAAGCCCTAGGTAGCTAGCATTGCAGTAGTCAAGGTGGTACTCAGAACAGTACCGTCTTCCATCCCAAAAGTGCCAATGGCTTCCATGTGCTCCAGAAAATATGCTTTCCAACCTTCTGTCCATAACCATTTCACTCAAGAGAGAAGGAGTTGCAAAAGTTGGGCTTGCATCAGGCTGTTTGGATATACCTTTAACGGACACCTGAGTTCCAAAAATCAGATACCTAGTTTGTTCTCTTCAGAGTAGCCAAGCAGGGTCAAAAAGCCTCCAAGGCCACCCTACCTAGGTGGGTGATTGCCCACATTGCTAAGGCCCACTCCACCAGGGCTATGGCCACGTCCTGGGAGGAGAGAGGTCAACCATTTGTTTTAGTGTTATGCAAAACAGCTACATGGTCTTCCAACCACTCATTCCTAAACACCACAAACTGCATGTTCAGAGTTCTGCTGATACAGCTTTTGGTCACAGAGTGTTGCAGGCAGCAGTTCACAAGTAATCTCTTCAGTATTGATTGCCCGCCTTTTACACTGAGAGGACCAACTTGACCAAACCTTGTGTCCAAGGTGGAATGGGCCTTCATTCAGAGGTCTGCCAAAAAGGTAAGACAGTTTCTATCTATCATGTAGAGGGAAAGTTACATACAGTACTGGTAATTAGTTCATTGTTTTCTCTTATCAAATAGGCAAATATGGTAGTTGAGCTCATTATGGCACTGCGAGGTCAGTAGTGACTGGGGACTTGCTGCTGCTTGGAATCCTCATGTGCCCAACATTCCAAAGCTTGGGCTGTGCTATTCCCCTGGTAGGGGAGCACTATACCCAGTTGTTATGAATACCCATTGACAGTGCTGGAGCTACAAGAAATGGAAATTACGATAAGTATGAAGAAATTTCTTCTTTATTGTGTATCAGTAATATGGTTATGTAATGTACTTACTATGCTACAGTATTATCATGCCTACCTATTCTAGAAAGAATTCTGAACTATTTGAATCTATAATCTAATTTCAAAGATATCCCAATAGTTAGTGAAAGGATGTCTTAAGTATAGACACAGTAGTATTTTGATATTAGGTGGTGCTAACTTTGAATTATAATTGCTTTAGTTATTTGCAGATGGTGGCATAACATTATTTCAGCTGACTTAATAATATTTTCTCTGTATATAAATGTAGTTTACAATCCTTATATGTCTTGATAAGATATCAAACATGACCAAATATCACTGTACAGCATTTTTGTAATTTAAAGCAGCAGTACTAAATAAAAAAGTGATCTTTTGCAATAGTTTGTTTCCTGTGCTGTACTGAGCACTTACCTTGTAATCTTTTCTTGTTTTTGCTGTACAATCACCATGTAATTAGCTCTGTTTTTCTTTGTTTTTGTTTACATTTCTCCAACCCACCATATTGAATTGGAACCCTCTACTGCCAACTGCACATATGCATGATTAGCAGTACTACACAGGGATAGCGGAAACATGCAGCACAGGGTCCCACGGAAGTAACCAAAAGACATTATGCAATGTGAGGGGGTAACTCAGCTGCAGATTAGGCACCAGCCATATTTACTGTGGATCCACAACAATGAAAATAAATTTTAAATATTTAAAAAACTAAAGATTGCAAGAAAAAAATATTTACAGATATGGAAAGTGAAACTATGGCTGCATGCTTCCAGCTCAAAAGCAAGATTTTGATAATCACTTCCTGATTAACTAGTACTGCTATTAATTGTTACTAAATTCATTATATTTATTGTTACAGCCCACCATAGGTCCTGAGGCAGTGGCTTTGGGGCCAGGAAATGTTGGTGTGTTATTTAAGTGGCTTGTTAAATATGAATAAAATGATTTATATTTCATGATCTTGTTTCGGTCATGAGTCTCCCTCATGGTTTCAAAATACAGTTTCTTTTGTGCACCACAGTGGCATGCTCCCCTCTTTATTTATGTTTTGGTCCTAATAAAAGGCATAGGCATCTGGTACCACGACCCCTCACACAGTACTTTGTTTCTGAGTGTTTTGACATGACATTCTGTGGAACTATGGACAAAATAAAGATCGTTTGAGGACCATATTATATTCAAGGATAATGACTGTTGGTTAATCTCTTTTTTGAGCCACCTGAAGAAACCAGAAATCTGGCCACCCATAAGGGTGATATACTAACTTCATCACAGGGACTTGGTATGAATCCTTTCAAGACTGCTAAATAAGTTAAGAGGGGTCAGTAGCCCTGTTTGCATTCACAGAGGAATAAAATGTTTATTAGATCAGAAAGCTGCAAACGAATAGTGGCCAACTATTATTTACACCAAGGGACTTATCTACAAAGCAGAACATCTAACACAAAAAGATATAAAGTTGCAGCGGCATTCACTAGCACAAGCACAGTCCATAAATAAAAGACTACAAAGAGGGCTTATGGTTTTTGTAGAACCTTATCTAGGTTTTAACACACCAAAGTTACAAGAGAGAGATGGGATGGGATGGAATGGGATGGGATGGGATGGAATCAAGGGTAAGTTCTTACGTGATTTCATGATAGTCTTAATTAAAGCAATTATTGGAGAGAGGAAAATCACTGAAGAATTTAGTAAACATAAAGAAGGACTTAAAACCAAAATAGACACAACAGAATAAGAACTTAAAACAAAACAGACATAACAGAATATACCAGTGTGATAGATAAAAATGAGAAAGAATTGTAAGAATTGAAAGAATTTGAACTACATACTAAAAACAGTAAAACCAAGAAATTCCAATATGATATCTCTGACTATAGGAAGAATAAGGAATATATTTACAAACAGCAGTACAGCAGAAACAATTACCAGTACAGCTATGACAGAAAGTAATAGTTCACAGAGTTATATGACTTATATTAATACAGAACTTGTAACAGAAAAGTTCTGCGGCACCGCAGTATTTTTCCCACTACTATGGTAAAAAATATTGTGATTTACTGCTACCGCAGTAAATATTCCATTTAATAACATTGTTTTTTTACCATGGTAGTGGTAAATCCACTGTATTTTTTACCATGGTAACGGGAATTACTGCAGAACTTTTCCATAACAACCACTGTACCACAAGAGACACTAGACAAGCATCACACAACCATATGACATCATACAGGATTAACTCAGATAGAACTTGAGGCACCCCAGAGAAAAACTGCAATCAGGAAGAAGAGGAAGAGGAAGAAGAGGGGGAGGACAGTATTACCCACAGAAAGGGAGGAGGTCACCCAGGAGGATATAATTTTTAACCTTTGTTCATGACCACTCACACCCATTGAAAAAGAGGTCCTGTAAAAGGGACTATCCTTTTCTCCAACTATGGATATTACTTTTTTTGAAGTCAAAATTGATTGTGAGCAATTTTATAGAAAATTATAACTTGAGGCCCAGTTCGCAGGCTGAGACAAAATAGAAAGTCAAAAGAAAATATAAATAAGATTTGCTTCAGGAGTAAAATCTAAATATAACCTTCCAAATAATAACCAGGAAGCAGTGGGACTCTACATTAAACTAGTAGATGATGAGATGCAAGAACTAACAAAAATAAATCATAATCCTAAAAATCAAAAGTTGACTGCTAAAACAAAGAGAAAGTCCTAGGATCTTAGAGCAAAATGACAATATTACAATTAAGGCAGCAGATGACAGGGGTGGAATAGTGGTGGTGAACTACTTAGATTACAGAACAGATTGCTTACATTTGTTATGGAACATAGGCAATTATCTTGAATGGCCCAAGGTAGCAAAGAGGGAAGCAGATATGAGACAATACTTCTCCAAGAACACCTACATTTTATAGTATCCCTAAGACACATAGAAACATAGATGATGACAGCTGTAGAGATGCAGTGAAATTTTATTTCGCTGGAGAAATTATGGTGAAATCACCAGTTTCACATAATTATGCCCTTTCAGTGAAATTTCACCTCCAATTTTGGCTTGAATTTCGCCTGCGCTTCTGAGGAGAAATTAGACGAAATTGGGCTTTTCGCTCTACTAGTGGTCACATGGTTGAGTCTAAACAGGCAGGAAGTGAGTGGTTCATTTCCTGTGCTATACATCTCGAGGAAGCAGGCAGTATTTATACTCCCTGTGACTGCAGAGTGCACTTTTACACATAAATTGCTTAATTTGTGCTATTTTTTTCTAACTTTTTCTTGTTTGTCGTTGTCCTAGTTCATATTTTAGTACCTGGTGAGTGTGAGTGTGTGTGTGTGTGTGTGTCTATGAGAGATGCCCCCCTCCAGCTCTCTCAGAGTCTCTGTCTCTGTTTCTTTTTTTTTGTTTGAATTGGTGATGTTTGTGGATTGTGGACATAATGGAGAAAAGTGAAGACAGTGGGGCACCTGTACGTGTGTTTCAGCTAACCATTACAACTGAAATGCCACAGCAGGAGGCTTTTGGCTCCAGCACCAGCACCCAGCAGCAAACTGTGCCCCCTCCCCAGCAGCACGAGGTGACCATGGTCCCTCCACTGCAGCAGCAGTAGTTGGAGACAGTGCTCCCTCCCCAGCACCAGGAAGATACTGCTCCTCTGCCCAGGCAGCAGGAAACCATGCCCCCTCCTAAGCAGCTGGAGGAATCAGTGCCTGGGGCATTATATGCAGATCTCCCCCATGGCCCTGTCATCCCTGAAGTTCTCCTGTCTGGGACTTTTTCTACACAATATCAGTAGGTTACCCAGTGGTTACCTGCAAACTATGTGGGCAGGAAGTGCATCAAGGAAAGTGTGGATCCCACTTCAGGACAACCGGCCAGCATAGCCACACGGTGCACCACCACTTGCTCCAATGGCACCTGAAATTGCGGGAGGTGGCGGCATCATCAAGTGCAGCTGTGGGGAGTAGTGAGGGTGTAAGCACTGCAGGGGTGAACAGGAGGGAGGTATGGCTGGACCAGTTAAACATCCTCGCTGTGCTTGCTGTACCAGAAAACAGCAGCAGTCAGTAACATCAAGACCCCTCCAGGGCCCCACATGTCCAAAGCCAGCAGCACAGGCAGCCTCCGCCCTACCAGCAGTGCCAGTGACTTATCTGCTGTCCTGTCTGAAGTACAGCATCTCCATCAGGAGTTAAACAATTTCAGACAGGAATTTAGTGATGCCCAGGGGGAGATTTCTACAATGCAGTGTGACGTTGACAATCATGGGCATCCTGTCTGAATTCCGTGGAGGCCCCACTGGCACTTAATGAGGCAGCACAAATTAATTTGTTTTTTTTTGTTTTCATTTTTCTATCTTCTATTCTGTTGTTTGTATGTTCCCCATATAAAAAAATAAAAACCAAAAAAAGCTATGCTGTCCTCTTTAATCTACGTCCATTCCTTAAGTCCTCTTGTTTCTTTATTTTGTATGTAAAATAATTTTATTGATCACTGCTGTTGTGTGTGTTACTGTCTTATGCTCCCTATAGAATTCACTCCCTTTTCTTGTTCTCTCTCTATTACTTGTCCTCGCTCATTGTTGTATTACCCTTGTCCTCCTGATCCTGCCTGTCATTTGTTATGCTTTTTCTGTACCATGTCCATGTACCCCTTCCCTAATAAATGCCTTATTCCCTTATTATTTGTGGTGTGTGTTACTTCTTAGAGCTGGTTACACCTACAAGATCCCTTTTAACAACATAATAATACGTAATGCAGTTGCATTTCCTATATATTGAGTCTGCAAATGAAATGCCAGCTCCTGCTGAAGGCTGTTGGCCATCTGGGCCTTGTGCACAGAGTAGTGCATATTTTTTTGAATTAAATACCTTGTGTGAGTTGCTTCAACTCAAAGTTATATGTACTCACCACAGCACATGTCCATAAGGTGCCTGCTCTTTGTTTGATTCTCTAGTCTGACAAGTAAACAATGTAAAAGTGCTTCCATATAACCATGTTAAAAATGCCCACTCCTCCAAGGTACCATCATTCCTTATATGTATCATGAAGTATGGTGCCTTAAGGGAGCGGGTGTTTTTTATCTGAGTTATAAGGGAGTATTTTTTACATTGTTTGCATGCCACACTGTAATAAAGAAAGAGCACTTTATGGATATGTGCTTGTGATGATTACTTCTTACTTTGAGTTGAAGCAACTCACACAAGGTACTTAAATTCAGAAAATACAGTCTCTGTGCACAGGGCCCTAATGGCCCACAGCCCTTGACTGGTGCTGACCTTTCCTTTGCAAACTCCATATATGGGGAATGCAACTGAATTGTTGATCAGTGTTATGTTTTGTTAAAGTTATTCTGAAGGCATCACCTGCTCTTTAACATGTTTCCTCCTCCTATCCACAAATGTCAAGTATTGTGCCTACTAAAACTGTCTCACAATGCTATGTGATGTTCCATCACACATTGTTGTGTGCAACATTACGAAGATGTAACACATCTGGAGCCGGCACTGACAGCATGCCCCAGAAGGCCAGAATTCCTGAAATGTTTCCCAAAAAATGTTACAGTAATTTATGACATAAATCAGGTGTCAGACATGCAATTACATGATTCACACCCACCACCAGGACCCAAATCTGCTGCTTTCTGCAACATTTCAATGGTTTTCAGGACTAACCTTGCTGGTGTCTCTGCTTAACATGACCCACAAGTACAGAAACAGTTCCCACAAAATATTACAGTAAATTCAGACCTAAATCAGGTCTCAGTCATGCTGTTATATGTTGCATGCCTTCCACCCGGACCAAAACATGATGTTTGGCCCACTGTTTACCAATGGTTTAATGCCTAATCATGGTGTTGCCACTGCCTAACATGGCCCAGAAGTCCATAAATGTTTCCCAAAAAATGTTACCGTACATTCAGACAGAAATCAGGTGTCAGACATGCGGTTACAGGGTTCACATCCACCACCAGGACCCAAATCTGCTCTTTTCTGCGACGTTTCAAATATTTTTCAGGCCTAACCGTGTTGGTGCCACTGCCTAACATGACCCACAAGTCCAGAAATGTTCCAAAAAAATGTTACAGTAAATTCAGACCTAAATCAGGTCTCAGTCATGCTGTTATATGTTGCACGCCTTCCACCAGGACCAAAACATGTTGTTTGGCTCACTGTTTACCAATGGTTTAAGGCCTAATCATGGCATTGCCACTACCTAACTTGGCCCAGAAGCCCAGAAATGTTTCCCAAAAAATGCTGCAGTACATTCAGACAGAAATCAGGCCTCAGCCATGTTGTTATATGGCACCCAAGCAACCACCCAAACCAAAACATGGTATTTGGTCCACTGTTTACATTATTTTCATGCTGAATCTTGTTTCTGCGAGTGCAGAACAAGCTGTACATGTCCAGAAATGTTACAGGAAAAATGGCACATAAAGCTGAGACAGAAATATGGTCTGAGTTGTGATGTGATGTGGTGCCACCCCCCCCCCCAACACCCAGACATTAAATTGCTGTTTTGGCCCTATTTACCAATGATTTCAGCAAGAATCTTGGTGCTGCTGGTTCAAAACTTGTTCTACAAGTTCAGAAATGGTTCCCAAAAAATGTCACAGTAAATTCAGACTGAAATCAAGTCTCAGTCATGCAGTTAGATGCTTCACATCCACCATCAGGACCCAAATCTGCTGTTTTATGCACCATTTCAAATGGTTTTCGGGCCTAACCTTGGTGGTGCCACTGCTTAACATGAACACAAGACAGTCTGCCATGCTGAGAAAAATAAATCCTCCTGTGAAATGGTCCTGCTATTTAAGTTGCACTTGCTTCCTCCTGCTGCTGGTTTCTCAATTTATTGAGAACTGTGGAATTATCATTTTGCAGTGCTGCTGCCCTGGTTGCTCTGTTAGCTGCATGGTTTTAAGTCAGTGTGGATTGAATGAGATTTTGTGTTGCTGTTGCTGTTGCCTATAGCTGCTGCCTGCTGCTCTGACTAATTGCCACAAAAGTAATGTTTTGTCTGGTTCATGGATCTTCTTCACATAGTTGATCGATACTGCTGCTGCACCGCGTAAGTATCTGTCTGTATTTATTTTTTCTGTTGCAAGAGAAGGGGGAATGGTGGGTTGTTATCATGATGTCTTGAGTTCTAATAAGTTTGTACTGATTTTATATTATCTAGTGTGCTGAGGATTACATCATCATGACAGGCATGCCAAGGATTTGGATATGGGATGTTGGAATGCACCACATTTCACAATGCACAAGGTAAATATTGAATTTTTCATTACTGGGATAGGTGACTGCAGTTCAGATATCTGAGTTGGATTGCAATTGTATTCTTTTTGCTTTTGTCAACATGTAGGAATTCAGGAGATGTTAACTCCAGGTGCACTGCTGCTGCTGCTGCTGCTGCTTAACACGTGTGCAATTCATTAACTTGTAGTAAGTATTTCTTAATATGTGGTGGTCTTCGGTGGGCAGGTGGTGGTGGTTGAGGGGTGGTGTGGTGTTGGTGGATATGGTTAAGTATTAACTTTGTCATTGTTTTTTTTTGGTGTGGTTACTGCAGTACAGAGATGTCAGACTTTGACAGTAACTATGTTCTACAGAATATGGATCTGTCAATATTCCGGAATTCCGCTGATGGGGTGTGTCTGTTACCTCCCAATCTAGCTGCTGGCTGTGGATCAGACATAATCTGTTCATATCAAGGGTTCCAGTTTAACAACCATTCCCTGATATAAGTATTGCTTCATGTAATGATGGTGGTGAGGGGGGCACCTAGTTGTAACAATGCTCAAAATGTCTTCTTTTTTTTCTTATTGCCAGGTACAAAGTACTTCAATTGGAATGGTTGTTTAGTTTTCTGGTGGACATTTGCCAATGCATCCCATCTCTGTACGGCATTGGTGACTAAATACAAGTCTTCCGTCCTGGTCTGTGGACGCAGGATCGAGGTACTGAACCTGCGAGGTGTGGGCCACTGCTGACAACTAAAAACATAAGTCATCATCATCATCAATAGACACCTGTGAAGGAAAACAAACATATTATAAATACTTCTGCTTTAACTTGAAAATTGTGACCTTGGATTGTATCCACATGTATTTTGCCATTGCCACTGTGGAATCATCCATACGATGCTTAAAGAACTCCCTTGAACCACTGTAAGATGAAGAAAATATTACTTTTATCCACGAATGTGCAACTGACACTGTAAATAGTAGGATAACCATTCATCGCCTGCACTATGATGCTACCTGAACTAACACTGTTACCAATATTAAAGAACGAATTCCTTTTAAACAGAAAATGTCATTTGCCAGTCACAATTCAAGACAGATGTTGTTTGAACCACTGTCATCTGTAAAAAGGTGGAGAAAAAAATATGAAAAGAAAAAACAATTAGTATTGATACTTACCTGGAGGTGATACTTACCATCGATGTTGATGATGTCCCAAAAAATTTTCCACCACTGAAATTATTTCAATTATGAGCTTATGGTGAAACATACCAGGACATACAGTACCTGGAATGGAATACACAAAATCTAACAAGTGTAAAATGTTAAAATTACAGTACTGACCTGTACATAATGATGCTTGTAATATGGATTGACTAGGCTCTGAATGTGCCATGTCAATGCATCAGCCTTATTCCTAGGTCCTGGCCTCACATGGCGTGATCATGACAAACCCTACATACAGTGAAATGGAAATACATAACATAACTTATACATTATGGTGTGCTGCCTTGCATGCATACTTGATATTCTATCGCAACAAAGGCTTGCAGAACCGTACAATGGAGGTATAAGTAATAACATGACAACAAATTAAATCTAATTACCATGAATCACTTGACCAGAAGACAGGCCATGGAGGAAGAACATATATATTTCTTGCTTGATATGTGTTGCTTTCTGAGTGGCTGTTTCTTTGACTGGAGGGAAAACAACACCAAGTGTGCTTGTTGGGATGAAAGTGCTGTATCATGCTGGTTGACGTACTGGCCCAAAATGTACTGGCAATGCTGTCATCATGAATGGTCGGCAGAAGGGGAAATGACACCAAGTGTGCTTGCTGGGATGAAAGTGCTACATTGTGCTGTTGATGTACTGGCCCAGAATGTGCTGGAAATGCTGCGGTTCTTCTTGGTGGAAGACTGATGAAGAAGGAGAAGGAGCAATGAAGCTGAACTCAGAGGCAGCATTGATGTACTGGTCTACGACTGCTGCTTATGCTGGAGCATGCATCTGTCAGCTTCATAGCTTTTCAGCAGTATTTCTGGACAGTACGAGAGTGATGGACCACACTGTCGAATTCTGTGTTATACACATTAGGATGGATGACAAGGAGGCAAATTACATGATGGTTAATTGTATACATGGGGATGGAGTATGCATGCATTTCTGAGTAACATAGTACTGGCTGTGTACTGTCCGACTAAGTTGTTACAATGAATATACAGTGGTGGCAGACTCACTAGACACACATTCATGGTCTCATGGAGGAGGTGTAAGTGGAAATGTGGAGGATGTTCAGTGTTTGTCACTCGATGGGGCTATTGTGTATTGCTGACATATACATTCCAGTTAGCATAGCTGGGGAGATTAATTTTTCAACAATGAACTGAAGTAAACATTGTTACTGGGTTGGGTAATCAAATTAAATGGTTTAACAGGATATGTAACACAGAACAACCATCAAAATAACATTTAAAATGTATAACAATAACATAAAACAGCATATTCAGTGGAAATGAGTGGAGGATGCTGGTGGTGGAGGGGCATAACACCTTTAGCCTTCTTCCAGTGACACAATATCCACGAAGCAGCCCTAACAGTCTTCAAGACTGGAGTCATCACCAGGTAGAAATTTGGTCATCATTGCTGCTTCATCTACTTCCCTGCTAGTAGAAGCTTTACTGGTGTGGAAGTCTTCATTGTCATCATCATCATCTCCGAGACACAGTTCTTGTGGCAACACCATTGAAATAATTGAGTTATGTGGCATGTAAGCTGCATTCATTTTTATAAATGTTAGGATGGAAACATTCTTCTATAAAAGATTTATCCTCCGGTCACACAGAACGGCCCCAGCAGAACTGAACACCTGTTCCACACTGACACTGGATGGTGGGTAGCTGAGGCATTTAAAAGCAACTGATGCCAGTGCAGGCCAATCACTCACTTTGCTGCTCCAGTACACCAATGGCTCATCTGTGATGCCAAGATGCTTGGTGTCTCCCATGTAGGCATCCACCATATGTTGTGCTGCCCTGAGTCCTGCTGCCTCATCAGGCTCCTCCTCCTCCTTGTCTTCAATTTCTTCCATGCCCACCTGGTACAAAGCATCCCAAATAGGATTACCTCCCATACTGTACTGCGACTTTGACATTTTCTCAGATTTGGTGGCCTGTGATGGATGAGCTGGTGGTGGTGGTGGTAGCAACACCTGGTATATGTGCCCTTTGTGTCTCTGCATTATTCATCTGTGCACCATGTACCAATCTGGCAAGGTAATTGGTCAATTTGTTCACTCGCACATGACCCCCTTCAATCATGGCAGGCAAGCCACATTTGTACCATGGTGCCAGCATGGTAGCAATAGCAAACTCATTAGACTGCATAATGCCAGAGATATGTGTATTGCTGTCCAGTTTACGGAGCATGTGACCCATTACATAACAGCACTGTGATCATCACTTGCCTCCATCTGATGACATATATTCACCAGTGTCTGCCTCAGCACACGTATAAGGGGTACTGACTTCACTTACACAGGCAGTGACCCCACTCAGCCTGTGTTGCATGTTCAAATGGATGCAGAATGCATATTATGCCATCCATTTGTCACCAATGCTCCATTGTTAGAGTGATGGACACTCCAGCACTGTCCCGGGTGGTGTGCAGCAGTAGGTAATCTGAAACTGCCTTATACTACTCATACAGCCAGTCCAGCATGTACAGTGTGGAGTTCTACCTGGTAACAACATCGAGCTTCATACAGTGCTGAGGCAGATGGTTAGTGAGCTGCACCTCACGCAGATGGTCACGGGCCTTCGCAGAATGGGCAAAGTGCACACGGATGCATCTGGTGATAGACACAATTTCCTTTATTTCATCATGGTTCAGAAATTGCTGCACGACTAGATTAAGGCAGTGTGCCAGGCAGAACACTCTGAAAAAAACACCATGAGTAATGCACTTAACCACATTGGAGCCATTGTCACTGGCAATAAACCTTGATCTGAGTGAGTGTGCGTTTAGCCACTCATCAATCTGATTTAGCAGCACATTTAGTATTTTCTCACCAGTGTGAGACCCTGTAACACTTTGTATAGTGATGGTGGCATTCTAATGAATACCAGATGTGTTGCTACCACCACAATTTTGCTTTATGCAGCTTTTGACAGACCCAAAATCAATAAACACCAGAGGTACCTGTGTCCAGTGTGCTGTTATGCACAGATATGAGCTGCCCACTGTTTGTCCACATATCCAATTTAAGGTGGATATATTTGGAGGCAGAATGCTTCATGGCATGTAGGACAGACTGTGAAACTCTGCTGTACAGTTTGGGCATGACACGTTTTGAGAAATATGTTCGCAATGGCACCTGCCATTTGGGACAGACGCAGGCCATCAAACGGTGGAATCCTGGATTCTCCACAAAGGAGAAGGGCAACAGGTTGATGACGAGCATTTCAGGGGTGGCTGAGTTCAGCTCATGAGCAACAGTATGATTGGGGGGGTACTTTGAGTACTGCTCAAACACACTCTTCAATGTGGGCTGCATCTTGAGAGCAGGTCGACAAAAGCGCTTTACTTGTGCCACCAATGTTCTTCTTGCTGGGGTACCAGGTGACTCTTGGGGCCTGGGATGCACATCATGTATAAAACTGGTTATTTTGATGGATTTGGTAGCTGGTGATGTACTTTTATAACTTGAAGGAGTGGCAGCTCCACTGCTACTATACCCACTGCTTGAGACAGAAAAGGATTCCTCACACTCCTCCTCCTCCACCGACCCACGCAACCCTCCCTCCTCCTGCTCTATTGTACTGCTGTCACTATCCTTAAGCTTGACAAGGGAAGTCTCACCAACAGCTCTGGTATCTTTCTGGTGTTGGTGCCAGTGCAATGGGTGTTTGTTTTTCAAGTGGGCATGCTGGCCACCAGTGCCTATGTGGCTGCCCTTTTTTCCATGACTTACACGTGCTTGATACAGATGACATATCGCCATGGTGTCATTAGCTGCATCAAGCATGAAAAAATCCCAGACTGGGGACTTTGCACCTCTAGATTTGACATAGCACTGAGACTCGGACAACGGAGCCAAAGGTGTGGAAGTTTTTGCTTTTTGGGTCACTTGCATGATTTCCACCATGCTATGTTTGGGAGGTGGGGTGACTGGACTGCTTGTTGTAGGCTTGCTGATATACTCACCCTCAGGCTTGTCATCTAAGTGGGCTACATCATCACCCTTCAGCTTTTTCACTTCTGGCTCTCACAGGGGATCCAACACCTTGTCATCCTCTGTACTGGAACATATTATATCTTTCTTCTCCTCCCTATCACTGTCTACTGCCAGAGAAACTTTTCCATTTTCTGGCATCTCCTCACTGTGGGGGAGCTGACTCTCCTTATCTCCTTCTCCAGGAGAAACAGACTGAAGTTGGACACTTCAGCCTCACCACCATCAGCTCATCCTTGAGCAGGAACAACAGTCACACCAACAACGTTTTCAACCTCCTCCTGGACCTCTGTGCCTCCACTGGTGTGAGTGTCTCCCTTATTCCCAGTATCATCCCCAACAAGCATGCAGCTACAGATTGGACAGTACAAAATTAGTAACAGACTTGAAGCCACTTCTAACTTTGATGTTGCTGCTACTGGCTACCCCAGCAGTAGAGGAGCCCAAAGAGGGCACTGATTCAGAAATAGGTGTGCGTATTCCAACAGACTTCTTTGAGCCACCTCCCACTCGGGCACCTTTACCTGAAGAGGAACATGTCTTGGCAGGCATATTTATTTGCTTGTTCCATTTGGCTTCCTCCAGAAGTATATTATTATGTATTTCTATTGAATAAGTGTGATTTAACACATGCAGTACTATCTACAAAGGATAAACAGAAATCAGAACAGTTAGCTGCACTGTAGTGTATACAACTACATACAACTGCTACTGTACATATTTGAGTGTTAAAGCACTATTTTATTTTTTCAATTACAAAAACATGAGTTAAGTAACATGGGGTAACAGGAGGACAGAAGTAAGAGACTTTCAATACAAAACCGACAGAGAACACCACCACAACAAGGATGTGCAGTAACTCTGAAAAAATACTTAAGTAGTTCTTAATCAAATGTCAGTTTTTAAACGGAATGTTTATTACACAACTTGACAATAACCGAGTAGGTACTGGTAGGTTTACGCAAACTAAATTGCAAACCACAGAACACTTCACAGAAAAGGTACCCCCCACCACGCCCACTGATTCTACTGCCCTGCTCCCCAGGTCAGCGGCGGTGGCAGCATCACCACCTGCTGCCCGCCCCCGCCGACTGACCTCAGTAGGGCTTGTATACCATTGGTCCCGGCGTGGGCCAATGGGCGCAGCCCACACAGACATACATTCCAGACATGTGATGGGGACATATCTGAATGTGTAGTAGCGAGAGGAGCTGACGCCATTGGCCCACGCCTGTGGACCATCGGGCGACAGCCCTACCGAGGTGTCAGTCGGCGGGAGTGTGCAGGCAGGCGGGTGGGATGCTGCCGCCTGCCGGCTGACCGGGGAGCGGGCGGTGGGGCTCAGTGGGCGGGTGGGGGACCACCAGACCACCAGGGATATTGGAATTATTTTTATTTTACAAATGCCCGCGATCGGGCAGATAGTGGTCCACTGGACCACCAGGAATATTGGAAGTCTTTTTTTTTTTTTACAAATGCCCGCGATCAGGCAAAGAGTGGTCCACTGGACCATCAGGGATATAGGACATGTTCTTTTTTTATACAGATGCCCGTGATCGGGCAGATAGCAGTCCACTGGACCACCAGGGATATTGAAATTATTTTTTGTTTTACAAATGCCTGCGATCGGGCAGATAGCAGTCCACTGAACCACCAGGGATATTGGAAGTCTTTTTTTTTTTTTTTACAAATGCCCGTGATTGGGCAGAAAGCGGTCCACTGGACCACCAGGGATATATGACATGTTCTTTTTTATACAGATGCCCACGATCGGGCAGATAGCAGTCCACTGGACCACCAGGGATATAGGACATTAATCTTTTTTTTACAAATGCCCACGATCGGGCATGGGGGGGCGCCGCCAGGTGCAGCGGAACTTCGGTGGCCACTCACAGGTGGCAGCTGCTGTGTTGTGCCCTGCAATGTGGCAGCTCACCTGTGGGTGGCCATCAGACATTCCTTTTTCTGGATCAACTTTGTGCTGGGCGCGAGTAGGGTTGCGCATGCATGGCTCTGCACATCCCGGGCTGAATATCGGGCTGTGCAGGTTATGCATGGGCACGCCCCCTACCTGCGCCTGCATACATTACTGATGCGCTCTGGCGCATCAGGATTTGTGCCGCACACTTTTCCCTTTTGAATATCACGCCGGGGCGCATCAGTGGGTTGCGCATGGTGCAACACTGTTGCGCCATGCGCAACCCTTTTGAATATCTGGGCCAAAATGTTTTATGCACAAAACTTAGCCTTTCTCTCCAAACACCCCATGTTCTCCCCATTATAGTACCATACTTTCCTTTAATACATAGATTTTTGCTTATATTCCTTATCAGTACTGATAAAATGGGCTTGTCATATTATATCAGCTTTTCACATCTTCTAGCATGGCAGAGAATAGTATTAGACCTGTGGACGTGAATGTATCAATTTGTCATAATTTTATTTTTTTTCAGACAGCACACTGAAATCATTACAAAGTTTCTTTTTCCGTTGTTACAATGTTACCTTTTCACCCATGATGACCTGCCCCTCTAGTGCCAAGAGCTATTGTCCCTGCTCTCTGTTTACTAACTTCGCAGCTTAAGTTCCTATGGTAACATTACTGGAGTGCATGTTGGTGGGGGCATTTCTACATGTCTGACATCACATGCAAGCCAATGCTCTTGGAGAGACACACACACTTAAAATGAGTACAGTCTGACCTGACCTGGCACTACTGAATGGTGTGGTAGTCAGCAGCTTGCACACACATCACAAAAAGGCAACCTTTTGGTAAGCTAAATATTTTTCTTTAACTTAATTGATAAACCACTTAATTATGACAAATGCTTGATATGTCTGAGAGACTGCCATACACAGTCTCAATTATCATGGCAGCAGGTTTTGGTGAACTAGCCTTTCTCAGCATAAAATCATGTAGATTTAGCAGGTTCCATATCAAAAGGGCAAAGAAATAACAGTGCCTACCATGACATCAAATGCAACTGAGTGCAAGCAAATACTGCACAGAACAAAAGCTGTGAATGTCAAAATAGCGAATTCATTACTCAAAAAAATATAAACAATTTAGAACAAAGCCAACGACACAAGTAATACTCATAAAGACCCCATTTTCTCAACAACAGACACCATGTACAAAGCCAGAACAGTACTTCGCACTGCTAAGATTCAAACCCTAGACAGCGCGACCCACACACCTACAGATGCACCCTACCTAACACCCTACTCTACCCACTATGCCACGACGAGACCATGATTGCAACCCACCCAGAAACAGCATACATTCACTATGGAAAGAAAAACTACTTGCCCACTACCTCACACACTAACATGATTCTACACTATATTTTCTGTGACGGGGCACCCCCCACTCAAAGGGCTTCGTCCCATGAACCTCGCATATTGTAAATAATGAACTCCAAGATTGCCCAGATTACTAAAACGAGGTAAATACTTTCAAAACACAAGTTGCACACTCACTGAAATTACATAGAAACATAGACTTTGAAGGCAGATAAGGACTGCTTGGCTCACCTGGTCTGCCCATTTCCCTACCTATTGGATAAGCTGCAGATCCTAGTTAACCAACAGCCTACTTCTTCCTACCTCCCCCCACCAGAATTGCCTTAGGTCTGTCCCATGCATTCTTGAATTCTCCCACTGTTTTTGACCCCACAACCTCCTCAGGAAGGATATTCCATGCATCCACCACCCTCCCTGTGAAAAAATACTTCCTCACATTGCCCTTGACTCTGTCCCCCCTCTATCTTCAAATTGTGTCCCCTTGTTCTTGCACCTCTCTTTTTCTGAAATATGCTACCTTCTTGGAGTTTGTTGATTCCCTTGAGGTACTTGAAAGTTTCTATCATGCACCCCCTTTTCCTTAAGGGTATACATATTAAGCTCCTTTAGTCTCTTTTTGTATGGCTTCTGTTGCAGACCCTGCACCATTTTAGTTGCCTTCCTTTCTGTCTATGTCTTTACGGAGATGGGGTCTCCAGAACTGCATGCAGTACTCCAGATGGGGTCTCACCAACTGTCTGTACAGAGGGATAACAACTTCCTGTTTTCTACTGGTGATGCCTCTCCCTATACATCCCAGTATCCCCCCAGCCATCCTTACTGCCTTCTCACATTGCTTTCTTACCTTTAGGTCATCTGATATGACTACCTCCGGGTCCCTTTCCATTTTTGTTGTTGTTGATACCTCCCCCACCCCCACTGTGTACTATTCCCCTGAGTTTTTGTTTCCCAGGTACATTGTTTTGCACTTCTTTGCACTGAATCTAAGTTGCCATACTTTTGACCATTCCTCCAACCTTGCCAAGTCCTCATCCTTTCCACCCCCCTCCTTGTGTATCAACCGTGTTGCAGATCTTTGTGTTGTTTGCAAAGAGGCATACTTTTCCTTCCAGTCCCTCTGCAATGTTCAAGTTTCAAGTCCAAGTTCAAGTTTATTGCAGAAAAGACTCCGTTGAGCTAGCTCATTCACAAGGAGGTCCTGAGGCACATACACATACAGTTTGCAATTACATAGACAGGAGATATAAAATGTAGAACAACAAAGAAAAACAAATATATAATACAAGAGGTATACACAATAGAAGTCCTTGTGCTATATATGCAGTACATTCCAGCTTTAACCTTGCCCTAAATTATGCAACACATTTCAGCTTAATAAGTAGAGGGCCAGTTGGTACCTAGGAAGTTGACTTGGCGTTGGGGGCCTAGTAGCACCTACATATGTGTTTTAATTTAGAGATAGCTAGTGTTTTGTAGGAGTTAATTGATACGATGCTGGTTAGTCTTGTAGCATGGCTTGGTTCCAAATGTTTGGGAGGGCATATGAGACAGCTCTTTGGCCAGCTGTGGTACTTGTCCTGGGAACATCTAGTAGGATAAGGTCGGATTTCCTTAGGGAGTAGGCGCTATGCGAGATGTGTATGAGAGACGTTAAATAGACTGCAGTTTGTAGAGTAGTAATTTGAGGGTCCAAATGCCAGCACGCAGGAGGCGTCTGGTGGAAAGAGAGGTCCACCCAACTGCTGCATAAAGATCACAGTGGTGGGTCCTGTACGCAGAGTTAGTAATGAAGTGAAGAGTACGGTGATAGAGTACATCCAGTTTAGATAGGCTCAAGGTTGGGGAGGAGATAAAGATAATGTCTCCATAGTCAAGCAAGGGAAGGAATGTTGCTTGGACAAGCCTTTTGAGGGTCGCGAGAGAAAAGAGGGTCCTATTTCTAAAGAAGAAACCCAAGCATGCTTTAAGCCTCTTGGATAGATCCTCAATGTGGTCATTGAAGTAAAGCTTGTTGTCTATGCACATACCTAGATATTTAAATTTAGGTACAACTTCCAAGGGTTCACCTAGGGAGGTAACTATGAAGTTTTTAGGTGGGGTAGGTAGGTAGGGCACCAGACAAGGCAAGTCTTGAGAAAATCAAAGTCTTGGTTTTTTTGGCATTTAAGAGAAGCTTGGCATTGATAAGGTTGCTTTCTAACTGGATAAAGTCAGCTTGGAGTGCTTCCCTGACTTCAGTTAAGGACGAGCCTGATGCGTACAAAACTGTATCGTCCGCAAAGAAATGTATGCTAGAGTTCTTTATGTGGGAGTCAAAGTTGTTGATGTACAGGGAAAAAAGGATTGGTCCTAGGATGGAGCCTTGAGGGACTCCTCTGGCAATTGGAAGGGGGGCAGATAGTAGGCCATCAGCTTTGACTTTTTGTATCCTTCCTGTGAGATAACTGTTAAACCACTGCAAGGTAAGTGGAGTGGCACCTACGTAGGCAAGACAGGTGATTAGGAGGTGATGGTCTACAGTGTCGAAGGCCTTACTGAGGTCTAGAAAGACTGCACCAGTAACCTTCTTGGTGTCCATAGCATGGATTCAGTCATTAGAGACTTTAGCCAAGGCTGAGATGGTACTGTGCTTCGACCTGAAGACATTATAAAGACATTAAAAAGGACCACACCCAATACTGAATCCTGTGGTACCCTGCTAATAACCCCCCTTTCTTTGGAGTGGACTGCATTTACTATTACCCTCTGTGTCCTGTTGTCCAGTCAATTTTTTACCCAGGCTACCACCCTGGGACCCACTCCCAGTCTGCCTAATTTGTTTATTAATCTTTTATGTGGGACTGTGTCAATTGCCTTACTAAAGTCTAGGTAGGCCATGTCCACATCCCCCTCCCTGGTCTACTACTTTGGTCACCCAGTCAAAGAAATCTATTAGATTCATCTGACATGACCTTCCTGCTGTGAATCCATGCTGCCTTGGGTCCAGTGCCCCGCTGGCCTCAAGGTACTCAACAATTCTTTCTTTCAGAAGTGATTCCATCATTTTCCTTACCACTGAGGTCAAGCTAACAGATCTGTAGTTTCCTGCCTCTGCTTTGCTCCCACTTTTGTGATGGGGAATCACATCCGCCCTCCTCCAGGCCTTAAGTACCACACCATCCTCCCATGATTTGTTAAAAAATGGTAGTCAGTGGTGTCACTAGTTCTCCCCTTAGTTCTTTTAGAATTCTGGGGTAAATCCCATCAGCCCCCATTGCTTTGTCCACCTTCAGTTTTAGGAGTTCTTTCAGAACCCTTTCTTCTGTGAAAGGACTGGTATCGACTACTCTATCCAGAGTTCTTCTATTAATTGGATTAGGTACCTTCTCCTCCTCTTCTTTTCTGAAAAGTAGGCAGAAGTATTTGTTCAGTATCCCTGATTTTTCACTGTCCTTCTCTGCCCACTCACCCTCCCCTATATTAAGCCTCTCTATCCCTCCCTCAGTCTTTCTTCACTCCCTAATGTACCTATAAATGGTTTTATCCCCCTTCTGAACCGAGCTGGCTATCTTTTCCTTGGTTTGGGCCTTTCCTATTCTGACTGCCTTCCCCACTTCCTTCTGCTTTAACTGGTACAGTTCTCTGTCCTGCTCCTTCTGTGTTTCCTTATACTTCCTGAATGTTATCTTTTTCTCCCTAACCTTCCCCACCACCTCTTTTGAGAACCATAGTGTTTTTTTGTTTCATTTTGATTTGTTTATTTGCTTCACACAAAGGCTTGTTGCCTCTGTCATGGCAGTTTTGATGTTTCCCCATTGTTCCTCCACCCCTCCTTCTTGCCTGTTTGAGAGTGGATTTCTGAGGCACTCTCCCATTTTGACAAAGTCAGCACTCCTAAAGTCCCGTACCCTCACTTCTGTATGGCTTGACTCTGCAGCTGTGTTTATCATGAACCACACTGTTTGGTGGTCACTTGTTCCCAGATGGCTACCCACTTCTAGAGCTGAGATCCTCTCTCCATCCCTGTTTGAGAGTACCAGGTCTAAGATTGCTCCCTCCCAAGTGGGTTCCAACACTAGCTGTCTAAGGCTTGCCCCCTGTAGGGCATCGAGAATGACCATGCTCTTGGATGTGGCTGCAGCAAAGGTACTCCAGTTAACATCTGGCATATTCAGGTTCCACATCAACAATATCTCCCCTTTTTCAGCCATCCTAAGGATGACTTCTATCATTTCCTTGTCCATTTCCTCCCCCTGAGACGGGGGTCTGTATACAACCCCCACGTGAATTGCACTGCCATTTTCGGTCTCCAGGGTGACCCACAGTGCCTCCTCTCCTTCCTGTTTACCCTTTAGTTCTGTTGCTTTGATTCCTTCCCATACATAGAGAGCTACTCCTCCTTCTCTTCTACCATCCCTGCCCCTTCTGTAGATTGCGTACCCTGGTATGTTGACATCCAGTCATGGTTCTCTGTGTATCATGTTTCTGTGACTGCCATGATATCCAGGCGTCCCACTTCCATCAAGGCCACCAGTTCAGGGAGCTTGTTACCTAGACTACAGCCATTGGTACTCATTACCCTCCATTTTTTGATGGCCTTATTCCTTTTTGCCCCATCCCTGTCCTTACTGCCTTTATCTTTTTCTCCATTTACCCCTTCCCTTCCCTTCTCCCTATCAACTTCTCTATCTTGGTGTTCACCTCACTAACTACCCTGATTTTCTGGGGGGGCTAGAATTTCCCTGCTCCTTTTCAGTGCCTCCCCCCTTGACTAGTTTAAATGCCTGCCAATGAAGCATTTAAACCTATCACCTAGTATCCTGGTTCCCCTCCTGGACAGATGCAGACCATCAAACCAGTATAGGCTTGTATCCCACCAGGTGGACCCCCAGTCCCCAATGAAGCCGAAACCCTGAGCTCTGCACCAGTTTTTCAACCATTGATTGAATGCCATGGTGCGGAGCACCCCAGCCTCACCCATGCCATAGACAGGCAGCCCCTCCAAGAAGGGTACTGTGCATGCTACTTATCTAAGGCCCCTCCCCAACTCCACAAACTCCTCCTGAACTGCTCTGATCCCTTTCCCAGCCAGGTCATTTGTCTCTAGGTGGAAATTACATCTAGCTCCCTTCCCCATGCAGCTGCTTCCGCGATCCTGAGGATTCACTCCCTGTCCCTCTAAGCCATGGCTCCAGGCAGGCACCTTACCTCTCTCTCCCCACCTCCCCCCAGTTCTACCCTCCTAACAATGGAGTCCCCCAACAGGAGGTGTTTCCTTCCCATGTGTTGGGTCCCATGCCACCCTTCTGCGGGTCTCCTCTGTGGAGGTTCCCAGCATCCTCCTTGGTCTCCACTGTGGGTGCCTCCATGGAGGAACCACACTCTGCCAGAATGGTGTATGAATTGTGGAGAGGTACAACTGGAGGGATGCACCTGTGTTCCATCACCCTCACCCTCCCTGAGCTCATTGTGGTCCAACCATTCCTCTTTCTTGGCAACCTCTGAAGCAGTGGCAGCAGCCCTGGTGGTCCCTGGGTGGGAGAAGAGGTCCCCCGAATCCTGGCCAACTCAGCCTGGAGACGAGCAACCTCTTCCCTCAGTCCAGAGAGGTGCCTGCAGATGGGACAACACTGCATCCTCCAGAACATCTCCCGGAAGACTGCCGCTCCACAGCCACTGCACTGCACCACTCCCATCATGTCTTATTTGTGGCCCCTCAACTGTTGTTTTGTAGTGTTACTTTTTCCTCTCTTTGTTTATTTATTTTATTTATTTATTCTCCCTACTTTCCTATTGCCTCCATGCCCTTAAAGCTCCTGCTGTTCCTGTTCTGGGACAAGAAGTTTCTGTATTCCTCAGCAATTTCATTTTTACTTGCTCAGATTTAGACCTTCAACATTTAGGCAGGGAAGGACAGCTACTCTTTTCCTTCTAGGATGCGCTATTTCTACATCACTGTAACGCATTTGCTCATTTCACAGGCTACTGATTTGGTTGAAGGCTGTTAAAAACTTTTGGTTCAGATTTAAAAGTGAATGTTCTTCTTAGAATTTAGCTAAACTTCGCCACTGTTAAACATCATTACAGTATGTATGTAGATCACAGAGGAGCAGAGTAGAATGGAAATAAGATAACATCTCTAATGCTGTTTAGTTTATTAAAAGAACACAAGTGTAGGTTTTTAACCTAATATGGTATAAAATGCAGATAGTGAATTTATCACAGTGTTAGGTTTTGTTCTTGGTTTAAGAATGGCACATTGGATTATATCTCCTTTTTTAAAATGATACTTAAGATATCTTTTAACATGTGTTATAAGAGCATAGAATGCATGAAGTTTGGTGAAGCTATAAGGTTTGAACATGCTTCAACACAGGTATGAAGAGATACTGTAATTTCTAAGCTCTTTTCAATCAGTCCTATTCAAGTCTGCTTTTGATATTGTAAAAGTACTATGTATCAATAATAGGGTTATGTAATATACTTACTATGCTGTTATGCCTACAGATTCCATAAAGATTTATGGAATATTTGAATCTATAATCTAATTCCAAAGAAGTACCAATAGTAAGAGACTGGATGTCTTATGTGTAGACACGTAGCATTTTGATGTTAGGTGGTAATAAGTTAGAATTATAATTGCTCTTAAAACTTTGGAACAAAAAAGTGAATTCCTCGTCCATATTGAAAGACAACATGGCTCAAGCAAAGAAAATTGAGACACTGGAGAATACTGCCCACCATAATAACCTGTGCTTTACTGGGATACCTATGTTGAAATTGGATGGTACAATGCCATTGTGGGACAGTATTAAAGAAATAATAACTGACCACATCAGTTTTCTAACTCCTATGGTAAAAGTACTCTGAATTCATTCTCAGTATTAAGCCAATGAGACACTGACTCAAAAAAATGAAACATCTGCTACAATTCTTGTCTCTATGGCATTAAAGTCTGACTGAGAAATTATAACTCATCAGGCAAGGTTATAGGGGGCAATCAAGCCCCAACCTGGTTTAACTCTCTCCCTGCCACCATCACCAATGCCATCACCATCTCCACATTCAAAACCGCACTTCGGAACCACATCTTCAGCACTCGTAACTGCTCCTGTCTCTGAACATAGCCTCCACCTCTTTCTCTTGACAATGCCCCCTGGGCAGCTCTCCACCCTACCATCCCCTCCACCACTTCCCTGTACACCATGCCTGGGTTAACCTGGCCAGTGCCAGCTGTTTTCAATGTTTATCTACCAGAATGCTCACTTGATACCGACTTGTGTAATACCTGTTATCAATTACATGTCCCTGTACCCAATTGTATTTGTCTGACCACTATATGACGTGGCACTTCTGGTGAATGCCTATTGATTCTTTGCAAATCTTTGCTATGTAACCGAAACGCAATGTATGTCTTTATGTGATGAAGTACCTTTGGAAACGAGCCTCTGGCTCAAAGGTTGTAAACTGATTCTTAAATAAATAAATAAATAAAGTACAAAAACTGCAAAAGAGATACATATCTTGATGTGTCTATCTCCCCTGACACAGGTCTGTTAACACGGGTTCTTGTAATTTAGAGTGTAGGTTCAAGGTTTAGCTGACAACTTAAGTTCACTGTCCTTTGCTCATGCAAAGCACAGGTTATTCTCAAAGACATTAAGATCTGCAACAGTGTAAATGATCCAGATGGGTGGGCAGAATGAGAAGAGATCAGAATAAACTGGCAAAATGGTCAGAAGAGTGGCAACTGGGGTTTAATGCAAAGAAGTGCAAGATCATGCACATAGGGAAAAGAAACTCTGAAGCCACCTATAGGCTGGGAGGGGAGTTGCTGGCAGTCACAAGGGAAAATAGAGACTTGGGCATCATCATCACAGATGACATGAAATCATCCAAGCAGACCACTAAAGCAGTAGGTAAGACTAGGGGGATGTTGGGGCATATTAATAGGGGTATCACAAGTCACAAGAGGGAGGTAATAATCCCTTTTTACAAGACACTGGTTAGGCCCCATCTGGAGTACTGCGTGCAGTACTGGAAGCCACACCTTCACAAGGACATCAACCAAATTGAGGCAGTCCGGAGAAGGGCAACCAAAATGGTGCAAGGACTGCATCAGAAAACATATGAGGACAGATTAACTGAGCTCAATATGTATACCCTAGAACAAAGGAGGGAGGAAAAGAGGTGATATGACCGAAACATTCAAACATCTTGAGGGCATTAACAAGGTGAAAGAGTCTAACATGTTTCAATATAAGAAAAATAGCAGGACAAGAGGACACAACATGAGATAAGAGGGAGGCTGATTAAGGGGTAATGTGAGGAAGTTATTTTTCACAGAAAGGATGGTGGATGCATGGAATGGCCTACCTCAGGAAGTGGTGGATATGAATACAGTGCAGAGCTTCAAACAGGCATGGGATAGGCATAAGAGACCAATACAGATGAGTATGAATAGATACTGTCCTTGGCATATAGACTACTGTCCTCCCATGTCCCTCCCCACCCCCTCAACAGCCCATACCCTTTAGCACAACACCAGGTTCTTAGCCTTCCATTAGATAGGAGGAAGAAGAGGAGCCAGAAAGGAGAGAGGGAGATGAATGGAAGCAAGCAGGGAGTAAGAGTGGTGGAATTTTAGTGCTGGGGGACTCAATACTAAGAGGAGTCAGGTGGGGTAGCAAGGGGGAGAGGCATAGTCACATTTGGGTGGAGGCCATGCCAGGAATGACAGCGAATAGGTTGGGATAATCTGTTCTGAAATATGCTAGAAGGGGTAGGGACAAGCCTCATTTAATTATACATCTTGGGACGAATGACCTGGCTGACAAGACAGTAGATATAGTCCAGAGGAGGTTTGAGGAACTAGGACAATTATGTGAGGGAGCAGGAAGATCAGTAACTTTTTCGGAGATACTTCTGTAACCCCTCTGCAAATGGGGGTTCCCAAAAGACTTCCAGGAGCTTGCTTGAATGCTCCAAGCCTGAATGGTGTTTGGCATTTAAGCCATTTATCAGTGAGTGTTTTTAGAACCTCTGGTACTGTCTCTTTAAGAGCTGTCTGTTTGCAGACATAATTAGTTTGTATGGGGGACTGTGTGTTTCTTTGATTGAGTACCACTCAAGCTGCTGCCAATTCACTTCATTTTTGCAGTCACTAGGAGTGCAAAGGAACCTATCTGAAAGATGTAACTGTTTGCCAGAAATTATTTAGAGTAATAATGAAATTACAGTTTGTCTAACCTGCTTTCTTTGCAGTCAGAACTGTGTCTGCTAGTTCCCCATTCTAGTTTTGAACTGCTGAACTGGACCAATCAGTGTAGGGTAAGCTAGCTCTAAAATAATGCTTGTAGGCGAATCAGAACTTGGACTCATAATCTGAGCCAGCCACAAGAGGATTGTATGGGCAGTGACTCTGGGAGATGTAGTTTAGACTTCAGTGCCTTTTTGGACCAACAGCAGCAGTCTATTGTGAGTGACAGCCAATCCAGTCAAGAACTGGGAAGAACTCAAAGGAAGTGCCGGTTTTGTCGGTTGGAGTTTCAGTTGAGCTTTGGCAGTGAAGAAGGAAGGAGCCCTGTGCTTTTCAGTGTGCAGTTTTAGTCAAAAAGTGTGTAAGGCCCAGAGTTCGGTCTGCAGCTTGTGTAACAGCTTGTTAGGACTGAATCCGTCCTGTGAAAAGAATCAAAGGATCTCTGAAGGTAGAAACCAGGCTCACCCTGTAGAAGACTGGAGGAATTGCTGAAAATTGCACTCGGTCTGTCAGGAACTGAATCTGCTGTGTGTTCTCCGGTATTGTGCAGTAATTGCGATCGGGATACAGATGCAGCCTGCCTGGTATAGTGCTTTCTTTATATGGATGTGTGAAGAGGTTTGTGTACCTCAAGTGAGCCCTGCTGACATTGAAGGACCCTATCTTATTTGGAGGTCGTGAGTACTAATTCAGGGTCGCTCTCCTGCTGAATTGCCACATTAAATCCAAATGGAATTACTGTACTGCTGACTGTTTAATTCTCCTTTCTCTGTGTGAAAGGGCCCTACCAGCTGCCACGGTTTGGACTAGCCACTAGGGCTTGGGTACCCAGGGACAGTAACTGATAGGGATAGGCCTGTGCACAGAGCCATGGAATAGATTATTAGAGTGATAAGCTAATTAACCTGATTTCCCCTGTCCTTGTTATATCCCCTAAATAAATCAGAGCTGCTTGTTTCAGCAAAAGTTATACTGCCTGAGTATTTGTCTATGTTAAAGTACTGTACTGTGATTGTTGCACTGTATCTCATTTCTGCAGGAGGTCCCAGTGCGGAACCAGACCTGGGGGTAAGTGTATACTGTGAAGGTAATTCTGATATATTGTGTGGGCCACTAGTGGGAAGAAAGGGGGTTGCAGTGTCCCAGAGGGCTGTGACCAAGTTAGTTTAACTATTGCAAACCCTGACCTCTGGGTGGAGGCACCCGCCATTGGATCCAGGCCCTCAACCTGTTAGTGGCAAATCAGGCAGGGTAGTAGGCCCCTGGGATAGCGCCATCTGGGGTTACATCTTGGAGGCTCACGCTGGGATTGTGTGTCCTCTAGTGGCCATATTCACGAACCACTCTTAAGAAAAAATGGGTACCCGACAGAAGTGGCTGTGCACCGGCTGGTGGAGTGGTGTACTGGGGAGGAGATCGACCCCAAAATGCTATGCTTATCCTGGACATCCCCTGGGTATCAATATGGACACTGTGCAGGAGTACTTTCCAAGGTGGAAGGTTTACAAAACCCTGTGGTGGTGGGTCGGCATGCTAATCTGCTCACCCACACTTTCCTGGCCCTAGTAGGTTTAAGGATCCCATGAGATAGCTCCAAAGTGCCACAGACCATTACCCCAGAGGGAGCCCTCACTGCTTGGAGGTGATAACTAAGGACAGTAAAGACCGGTGGGAATCAGCCCCACCACTATCTGAAACTTTTGAGGAGAAATTTGCTGAATGGTTGCTGGGAGAGGGAAAACTGTGGAGGACTTTGCCTTAAACTGTCCATTGATAAGTGTCAATTCTTTCAAACATCAGTAAAGTATGTGGGACACATAGTATCCACCGAGGGAATAGAGACACCACCAAAGTAAAGTTGAGGCCTTGACCACCTGGCCACAGCCCAAAATCTAAAAGAACTGCAAAGATTCCTGGATTCTGTGGTTATTATCAGTCGCTTCATCAAGGACTATTCAAGAGTGATCCGCCCTTTACTTAACCTTACTCAAGGGTATCCCCAACCCACAAAAAATACAAAAGTCAGCGTCCCTCAAGACTGAAAGAGTGTATTTTCATCCGAGTGAAGTATTTGGGGCCGCTGGACTCCTGATTGTGAGACTGCTTTTCATGAGATCATATATCAACTTACCCATGCTCCAGTGCTGGCCTATGCCGATCCAAGAAAACCTTACGTCTGCACACTGATGCTAGCTTGCAAGGGTTGGGGGCTGTGTTGTACCAAGAGCATGAGAATGGCCTGAGACCAGTGGCCTTTGCCAGTAGAAGCCTGACCCCATCCAAAAGAACTATCCTGTACATAAGTTAGAGTTCTAGCTTGAAGTGGGCTATTGTTGACCAATTCCATGAGTACTTGTATGGGGCTAAAATACTAGTAAAAACTGACAATAATCCTTTGACCTATGTGCAGACCTCAGCTAGTTGGATGCCACTGGCCATAGGTGGCTTTCTGCATTATCTACATATGACTATGCTCTCGAATACCGAGCAGGTCTGAACCACATAGATGCTGATGCTCTCTCCCGGAGGCCTGTTCCCCAGAATGATTGGGTCCGATTGGCAGAACCTGACATTCGGGCACTCTGCCGGAAGTTTGACAGGGAGGAACAAATGTCCACGGACGCAGTGGACTGCATGGTGGATTGCTTGGGAGCCTCTGAGAATTGCATACCTGCTGCTTATTGCCACTTTTCTGCAACAGACATTGGTGCACTGCCTCAGCTGGACAATGACAGTATTGCGGGCTCAACCCATGATCCCATGATCAAAGCAGCTTTAGAAGCCCTCTATGCAGGAAAAGATGTGTCCAAATTACGCTCCACTGATTTGAGAACTGCACTGTTATACAAAGAAGGTCCTAAGTTGAAACTGATCAATAAACTGTTATACAGAGAAACAGTAGACAGAGGGGACAAGTAGACAAACAACAACTAGTGCTGCCCACTGCCTTCGAGACTCAGTACTGAGGTCCTTGCACAACCACATGGGGCACCTTGGTATAGACAGAACACTTGACTTGGTGAGATCAGATTCTATTGGCCTAAGATGGGGCTGATGTGTGGAGCAACACATCGAACTGTGAGTAGCTGCTTACAGAGGAAAGCTTTGCCCCAGAGGGCAGCCCCTTGTTAACATCACCACCAATTACCCATGGAGCTGGTCTGTATTGATTTTCTGAGTTTGAGTCAGATCAAAGAAATATCAGTAATGTGCTGGTGGTCACTGACCATTTCACGAGCTATGCCCAAGCTTTCCCACCAAAGACCAGAAAGCATCCACTGTGGCCAAAGTACTTGTAGAAAACTTTTTGTTCACTATGGGGCTCCAAAGAATCCATTCAGATCAAGGGGAGACTTTGAGAGTCGTCTGATCAAAGAGTTGCTTTCTCTGTGGGGAGTGCGTAAAGTCCAGAACCACCTTACCAGCCCCAGGGGACCCACAGCCTGAACGCTTTCAACCGCACTTTGCTAGATATGCTAGGCACCCTGCACCCAAAGGACAAGCCTAGATGGAGCCAACAAATTAGCACCCTGGTACATGCTTATAACTGCACCAAAAGTGATGCCACTGGATTCTCCCCCACCGCCTGATGTTGGAAGAGAAGCTCGACTACCAGTAGATGTGTGTTTTGGGGTCTCTCCTGATGGGGTTCAAGCTGACAACTATTTACAGTATGTGCAAAAATTAAAGGCCCAGCTAACTCATGCGTACCAACTGGCTCAAACCATGGCTGCCAAAGAAATCTGGCCAACAAAGAAAGGTATGATAAAAGGTGAAAGCACAGGAACTCCAGGAGGGAGATCGAGTATTGCTAAGAAATCTGGGACTGCATGGCAAGCACAAGATTGCTGACAGATGGCACCATCTCCCTCACATTGTAGTGGGCAAACTAGATGATCTGCCAGTGTACAAAGTAAGGCCTGAGAATAATTCAAAAGATGTAAAACAATGCATAGAAATCATTTACTGCCCATTGGACAAATCTTAATTGAGTCTGAGCCCTAGAAGATGCCCCTCTGGACCAGTGACTAGAGCTGCTGCTAAGAAAGATCAAGAAAGTCTACCTACAGAAGCAAAGTTAAAGTGTTCCCTCCACAAGTCCCAGTTGAGCATGACTGTCAGTCCATATCGGAAGAAAGTGAGAGTGACTTTGAATACTATCCTTCTTACGAACTGAGTCAATTGTTTCGGGGCAATCCCTAGTCAATACTGGAGATGAAGCTGGGCCTTCTGGACTGTCTAAGCCACAGCTTCATCCCTGGAGCCAATGCTCCCAGAAAGTGAAGTGCAAAGCATCAGATCAGATGAAATGGAATCATTGTGCATGGTTGAACTGTTTGAGCTTTCAGGGAAAATGATAGATTGGGGCAGACTGGTGATACACCAAACAAGAAGAGTATTTTGAGTGCCCTGACAGTCCACTGCCAGTGTCCGAAAGCTCTCCTGCGAGGCCAAATGTTGTGGACTCAGAAACTGTAACTCCTGGAGCTGAAAGTGCCCCAAGTTCTAGCCTGTCAACTCCCATGGAACTCCCTGACAAGTGAGGACAATGCTGAAAATGAGGCTCAGAGTGCAGAGACTATAATAGTTCCCCCTAGAAAGAGACTGAGTAGAGCTGTAAAGCCTGTGGTGCACCTCAGTTGCAGTTCCCTTGGGAGGCCTGTGGTTGCCTCTCAATGTTGTCCATAAAGAGTGTATGTGTCCCCGAGCTCATTGCCCAAACTGAGCGTCAGTGCTAACTCAAGTTACTTGTGTTGCCCTCTAAGTATGGTGCCCTTGCCCGTCCAGCCCCAAGGTAACTGATAGGGAAGGGCCTCTTCAGGTTTCATGTACAAGAGGTAATAACTTGAGTTATGGTACAATGTGTATGTAATACTGTGTAAAGAGTGACGTACTGCAATGTTTCAGAAATGTGTTCTTGGTAAAATGATATATTGACTGATGATTACATACGCGAGCCTAATGCAAATGTATATGGTTGCAATTGAAAACTATGGGGTACTTGCTTGACGCGACGCCAAGCTTCCCAGGCCAGGAAGGGTGTAACCCCCTGCAAATGGGGGTTCCCAAAAGACTTCCAGGAGCTTGCTTGAATGCTCCAAGCCTGAATGGTGTTTGGCATTTAAGCCATTTATCAGTGAGTGTTTTAGAACCTCTGGTACTGTCTCTTTAAGAGCTGTCTGCTTGCAGACATAATGATTTGTATGGGGGGACATGTGTTTCTTTGATTGAGTACCACTCAAGCTGCTGCCAATTCACTTCATTTTGCAGTCACTAGAGGTGCAAAGGAACCTATCTGAAAGATGTAACTGTTTGCCAGAAATTATTTAGAGTAATAATGAAATTACAGTTTGTCTAACCTGCTTTCTTTGCAGTCAGAACTGTGTCTGCTAGTTCCCCATTCTAGTTTTGAACTGCTGAACTGGACCAATCAGTGTGTGGTAGCTAGCTCTAAATGGTGCCTTGGACGAATCAGAACTTGGACTCATAATCTAGGCCAGCCACAAGAGGATTGTATGGGCAGTGACTCTGGGAGATGTAGTTTAGACTTCAGTGCCTTTTGGACCAACAGCAGCAGTCTATTGTGAGTGACAGCCAATCCAGTCAAGAACTGGGAGGAACTCAAAGGAAGTGCCAGTTTTGTCGGTTGGAGTTTCAGTTGAGCTTTGGCAGTGAAGAAGGAAGGAGCCCTGTGCTTTTCAGTGTGCAGTTTTGTCAAAAAGCGTGTGTAAGGCCCAAGTTCCGGTCTGCAGCTTGTGTAACAGCTTGTTAGGACTGAATCCGTCCTGTGAAAAGAATCAAAGGATTTCTGAAGAGTAGAAACCAGGCTCACCCTGTAGAAGACTGGAGAATTGCTGAAAATTGCACTCGGTCTGTCAGGAACTGAATCTGCTGTGTGTTCTCCGGGTATTGTGCAGTAATTGCGATCGGGATACAGATGCAGCCTGCCTGGTATAGTGCTTTCTTTTATATGGATGTGTGAAGGGTTTGTGTACCTCAAGTGAGCCCTGCTGACATTGAAGGACCCTATCTTATTTGGAGGTCGTGAGTACTAATTCAGGGTCGCTCCTGCTGAATTGCCACATTAAATCCAAATGGAATTACTGTACTGCTGACTGTTTAATTCTCCTTTCTCTGTGTGAAAGGGCCCTACCAGCTGCCTGGTTTGGACTAGCCACTGGGGCTTGGGTGCCAGGGACAGTAACTGATAGGGATAGGCCTGTGCACAGAGCCATAGGTAGGTATTAGAGTGATAAGCTAATTAACCTGATTTCCCCTGTCCTTGTTATATCCCCTAAATAAACCAGAGCTGCTTGTTTTCAGCAAAGTTATACTACCTAAGGTATTTGTCTATGTTAAAGTACTGTACTGTGATTTTTGCACTGTATCTCATTTCACAGGAGGTCCCAGTGCCGGAACCAGACCTGGGGTATAGTGTATACTGTGAAGGTAATTCTGATATATTGTGTGGGCCACTAGTGGGAAGAAAGGGGTTGCAGTGTCCCAGAGGGCTGTGACCAAGTTAGTTTAACTATTGCAAACCCTGACCTCTGGGTGGAGGCACCACCATTGGATCAGCCCCTCAACCTGTTGGTGGCAAATCAGGCAGGGGTAGTAGCCCCTGGGATAGCGCCATCTAGGGGTTACACTTCCAGTGCCCAAGGCAAGCACAACAAGAAAGCTGAGAATAGAAGAATTAACAGATGGCTAAGAACCTGGTGTTGTGCTAAAGGGTATGGGCTGTTGGGGGTGGGGAGGGACCTGGGAGGACAGTAGTCTCTATGCCAAGGACAGACTACACTTGGTGAGGAGGAAAGAAGTGTTGAAACAGAGGATGGAGGAGTACATAGAGGAAGTAGGGAATTTAAACTAGGAGCGGGGGGGTGGCAATTGGGCAAGAGACATGCAGAGACCACAGGTTGGGAAACCATATGAGCTTACCCCCCATAACAGTGACAAAGGACAAATGGCAAGTACTATTGGTGATGCCAATAAAGGAGGGCAGGATGGGGGGGGAGGGTGGAAGGTGGTTTCCCTTAATGCTAGGAGCCTTGGGAGAAAAACTGCAGAGTTACTGGTGCTCATGGCAGAGGGAGAGGTGGACATTGCAGCCATCACTTACACATGGGCCACCCAATACAATGACTGGGACCTGTCTGTACCAGGGTACAGGTTATTTCATAGGCACAGGGTGATTGGGAAAGGAGGATGTGTGGCACTATATGTGAAGGAAGGACTGAAGTGCGTAAGGGAGGAAGGGGAGGAGGGTAGTACGGAGTCACTTTGGATGCAAATCCAGGATTCAAAAAATAGGATTCTTAGAATGGGAGTGGTGTACAGGCCACCATCTCAGACGGAGGTGTTAGACAGGGAACTAGCGGGACAGATCAGGAGGACCTGCGAGAAGGGTAGTGTGGTGATTGTTGGGGACTTCAACATGCCAGGAGTGGACTGGAGTACCCCAACAACCAGGAACAGAAGGGAGCATGTACTGCTGGATGCCTTCCAGGACAGCTTCCTGTATGCAAATGGTCAGTAAACCAACCAGGTTAGGGAATACCCTTGACCTTGTGCTGGCAAATGGGGACTTTGTGAGAGAACTTACAGTGGACAAACTGCTGTCGGGGAGTGACCACCACTCAGTATGGCTCACATTGGATATGGGCAAGGAAGGAGTGGAATCTGGCACAAGAGTGCTGGACTTCAGGAGGATTGACTTTGGGAGGATGGAGGAAGTGGTAAAAGGGTACCTGGCCAGAATTCAATCTAGTATGGACATTAACCAGAGGTGGGAGCTCATAAAACTGGGGATAGTGGAGGCAACCAAAACCTGCTGCAAGGCCCAGAGCAAGAAGGCTAGGGCTAATAAACTGAGCTGGTTGAGCAAGGAGGTCATGGAAAAGGTAAGGAGGAAAAGAGCTGCCTTGAGGAAGCACAAAGAAAACAGGGAGGGAGGGACAGGGAGGTACTTCATGGAATCAAGGAGCTGGACAAGGGCAGTAAGGGAGCCAAAGCATCTACGGAACTCAGGCTGGCACAAGGCATGAAGAAGGGGGAGAAAGACTTCTTTAGGTACATTGGGGAGAAAAGGAGCTGTAAGGACCACATAGTAAGGATTAGGAAGGAGGGGAGTTGGGTGGAAGCAGGGTGCGATAAGGCAGAAGCATTACATGAGTGCTTCTGCTCAGTATTTACTAAAGAGAAGAGGGGGGTAACACCCAAGGGGGGAGAAATGGCAGAAACAGGGGGTGACAGATGGGGAAATCATGGACGGAAGAGTTTGGGAGGGTTTGAAGGCACTGAGGTTGGATAAGGTGCCAGGCCCAGATGGCATCCACCCCAGGATACTGAAGAAGCCAGTAGAGGTCCTTGCAGGACCTTTGGAGGACCTATTTAATGCCTCACTACATTCGGGGAGTGTACCTCAGGACTGGAGGATGGCTCATGTGGTGCCCCTCCACAAGAGTGGCCCCAAAGATGAACCGGGAAACTACAGACCAGTGAGCCTCACATCCACCGTGGGTAAGCTAATGGAGATTATCCTGAAGGAGAGGCTGGTGGTCCTCTTAGAGGCCAAAGGACTACAGGACAGCAGACAGCATGGCTTCATACAGGGCGGATCCTGCCAAACCAACCTGGTGGTGTTCTATGACTGGGTAACTAGGCAACTGGACAGGGGCCATGCAGCGGATGTCCTGTGTCTGGACTTCAGTAAGACATTCAACTCAGTGCTGCATGGAAGGCTGGGAAGTAAGTTAGTAGGCACAGGGGCAGGTGCAAAGCTGGTGAGATGGGTAGGGAACTGGCTTCGGGAGGCAATAGAGGAGGTGGTGGTGGGTGGGAGCTCTCACACCCAAGGGTAGTGAAGAGCGGTGTTCCACAGGGCTCGGTGTTGGGGCCAGTGTTGTTTGGGATAGTCATTGCAGACATATCATTGGACATCAAGAGCAAGATCAGTCTGTTTGCTGATGATACCAAGGTAGGAGCGGTGGTGGATGACCTAGGGGGATGGCAGGGGTTGCAGGATGATCTGGCAAAGCTTGAAACCTGGTCAGACACCTGGCAACTGGGCTTTTATGCCAAAAAGTGCAAGGTGCTGCATTTTGGGATGAAGAACCCAAGGAGGAGTTACCAGCTAGGGGGAGTGCAGCTAGCCCAGACAGAGGAGGAGAAGGATCTGGAGGTGCTCATTACAGGGTCAAGGAACAACTCTGCACAATGTAGGAAGGCAGCTGCAAAGGCCAACAAAATGCTGGGTTGTATTGCAAGGGGTATATCCTCGGGGGGGGGTGATTCTGCCACTGTACAGGTCATTAGTTAGACCGCACCTGGAGTACTGCGTGCAGTGCTGGCACCCGTATCTGAAGAGGGACATAAAGTTACTGGAGGGGGTGCAGCGCAGGGTGACAAAGATGATCAAGGGGCTGGGGGACTTATCATACTAGAGGAGGCTGAGGGAGTTGAACATGTACTCACTGGAGGAGAGGAGGGACAGGGGACATGATTGAAACCTTTAAGTACATGAAAGGAATAAACAAGACAGGTACAGAGGGGCTGTTCAAAGTAAGGGAGGGGAGGGACACCAGGGGCCATGATATGAGACTGGAGGGAGGAAGGTTCAGGAGGGAGATGAGGAGACACTTTTTACAGAGAGGGTGGTGGCTGGGTGGAATGCATTACCTGCAGAAGTGGTATCCAGTAGAACAGTGGAGTGCTTCAAAAGGGGATGGGACAGGACAAGGGGGAGGGTCAATGAAGGGGAAGGGTGGAAGGGAGGGGCAGCTGCAGAATAAGGGGTGCAGGCTGCACATTTGAGCAGACTTGATAGACCTCTAGGCCTTTATCTGCTGGCAAATTTTTTATGTTCGTATGTTCGTATAGGCCATTGACAGAGCAAAGGTCAATGGCACATTCATAAGATAGAAAAAAAATGGGCAGACTGGACGAGCCTTGCGGTCCTTATCTGCCATCAACTTCTATGTTTCTATGAATTTTCTTCAACACTGACTAGCTCAATGAATTCTTAGAGAACTATAGGAAAGAGGAATGTAACTCTGGGAATGGGACTGAATCTGATAATTCGGAATCTGACTCTGACAAACAAAATACAACTGTTCTTGCAGCTGTCACTGAAAGGACTCCCATAGGATCTGGGAAATCTGATTTGAAAATGAAAGCTACAAGTTTCACAACCCCAGTTCTGATGGAAACTGTTGAAGAAATTACTATGGATAAACAAGAACCTGTGGCAATGGATATGTCCCTAGACAATGGAATGACAAATGACTCAGTAGATTCTAAACAACATCAGCAAGAAAATCATGGAACTCTGACTCCAAACATAGCTGTGGAGGCTCTGACTTCACATTTAGAAGCATCTTCTGACACTGGTTTGAAATAAAAACCTGTTCTTCTTTTTTCTAAATGATTTGTGGAAGATTGCTATAGCAAATGGGAGCAGTTACCTGTAGGAACCTGTAGGAGTTGTGAATCAATCACCTATCATTCAAACTGCCAAAAAGTGCTGTTTTCCATGAAAAAAATGCATTTATTTCTGTGCTCTGCTTCATTTGCATAACCCAGACCCTTTTTTTCTCAGTGCTGCAATCCTCAACTGTGACAGCATGCAATGGAAACAACGTTTTTAAGCACTGTTTTGAAACAGAGACCTCTGTTGGTCAGTCTTGGTATTGCAGACATCCTTTTTCTTTCACAATTTTGGACTCATAGCAAAAGCTTGACACCAAAGAAAAAGAAAAGTATTCTGACCCATAATTACACTCCTAAACTACTTATAGTCATTCAGGCCATATAACATAACCACAGAAAAGTATCATCATGCTCCTACATTCTGACAAGAGCTGTCACTTCAGACCTGTCACTTCACCAGCAGGCAGTAAAAGTAAAACAACATCTACACAGAATGGCAAATGATCATTTTGGCCTACCTACATCACAAAAACATTTTATCAGAAACTTTTCTACAGACTATACTGCTGTAAGTAGTACTGAAATAGGAGACTGCACTTTGATGAGGGAGACAGAAAAATCAGCTACTTACTGAATTAGCAATGCCTTGCTACATACAGTATATCTACATATTAGGTGCTATACTACAATCACCAATACCAAAATAAGGGACTGCACCTCTGAGTAATGAACATTTAAGTCGACTTTATAATTTATCCAGAATTCCTTGTTGCTGTATGTAAAACATTGACAGTTCCCTTGTATGACATCATTCTGGGGTGTGGCTGCACACAGAAAACTGGAGGGTGGTCAGAAACAAAAACATAAAAAAAAATGACTATGACAGATTTTTTGTACAAAACAAATTGCAGCTTCAGCATCTGAAGCATGGGTGACAATGGCATACTATGTGAAAAACATATGTGAACTTCCATAAATCACTTTAAGGATTTAGCTTATATTTCATTTAGAGTGAGTGAAATGAAGAAATAAATTTCAGTCCTAAAACAGACTGACCATAAGAAATATAATGTTGATTTAATATTAAAATGCTTGTTTAGAATAAAGATGATACATAACCTAATGACTGACTGTATGTCTGGGATCAGTTTTGAAATAATTGTTAAATACCTTTCCTATTAATTAACCTTGTGTTGTGCCTGCTCTTATTAAAATAATTAAGATGTAGAGGAAAGGGATTTTTCCTTTTTCCTCTTTCTATGTACTTGCTGATGATACTTCAGAAAGGAACACCAACTCATTTAATTGGACTTATTCTAGTGTTTTCTATATTCATCTTTGTATATTTTAGAATTAACTGTCATAAAGAATATTCCATAAATCAAAGCGCTGTACTGTGTGTGTGTGTGTGTGTGTGTGTGTGTATATATATATATATATATATATATATATATATATATATATATGATTCCCAAATGTTATTTGTATAACAAGCATTATGAATAAAAAATATAAAAATTGCTCTAGCTATTTGGAGATGGTGGCACAATATTATTTCAGCTATGACTAAATAATATTTTATGTGCATATGAATTTAGTTGAGAATCTTTATATGTCATGATAGCATATGAGACATGACCGAACATTACTAAATGGTATTTTATGTAGTTTAATTGTTACTGAATTAATTATGTTTATTTTTTCAGGACCACTGTAGGCCCTAATGAAGTGGCCATGGGGGTTAGAAAATACTGGTGTGTTATTTAGGTGGCTTGTTATGTATGAATAAAACCACTTATATGTTGCTATCTTGTTTAGGTCTTGAGTCACCTGCACAGCTGCAAAACACTGGTTATCGAGTGCAAAGGCTTTTGAGACTGAGTCATAGTTGATGATTTATGGCTCCTAAACAGTAATCAATAAAGGTCCTACATGAGCTTGGGAAATCCAAGAGCTGGTATTTTGGTTGAAATAGTGGTGGTATTGAATGCACTAAAACTGCCAGAAGGAAATCAGAATGTGAATAAATGCATGAGGATCAGCAGTCACTGACTTAAATGCCACTGAAGTTTTTGCTCTTGGATGCCACAGTTGAAATACAGCAGAGCAGATAAGAAAAGACATGGACAGTATTTTATTTTATTCACTATTACTAGAAAAAAGAGGGAAAAAAGAAAAAGGAAAAACACAATAAGCAAATAGTTCAAAGAAGCTGCATTTGAAAGGAAGAGCACCAATCTCACAAAATCTCATCATCATATAGGAAATAACTCACAAGAATGTTCAACTTCAGGATACTACACTGTGATGTCTGTGGAGTACTTATGTCCCAGGAGCACCTCTGGAGGACAGGTAATTGCCCAGTATGCATGAAGATACATTACCTGCAAGCCCAGCTGGTAGCAGCCTAGAATGAAATTGAAAGCTTTTGGCAACATTTGACTTGGAGCAAGCCATTCCCCCTACCTCAAAGATCCACAGGACCAGGAGGCTAGACAGTGGTGAAAAGAGGACATGGGAAACCAGCAAAGAAAAGCATGGACAACACAACTTCAGACACCCCAATTAGGATGACCAATCACTTTGAGTTACTAGCAGAAGGGAATCAGTCAGCTCCACTTGGGGGGGGTGCTTGTCCCATCAAGGGGGTGAAGACTGCAGCAACCTCAGCAACCTCAAAAACCAGCAGCAGACCTCAGCAGGACAGTCAAGGAACCATCAAAGGATGAAGGGTGCAGCAACCTCTACAACCAATAGCAGACTTCAGCAGGCCTGTCAAGGAACCAAGTAGTTCCTGGTAGTCTGCGACTCCATGATCAAAGAATAGAATCTCAGACTCACAGAAGATGGTGACAGTCAGATGCCTTCTTGGTAACTCAGCAACAAGAGATTGTGAGCACACTAGGAGAATTGCGGACATGGAGGAAGGAGACATGGGAATACTGGTTCACACTGGAGCAAACGATCTGGCTGACCAGATAGTGGAGGATGCAAAACAGAGTATGGAGAAGCTGGGAGATAGGCTTTCAACAACTGCAACCACAGTAGCCTTCTTGGAAATCTTGTCTGTGTGGGGTAAAGATGGCAGTATAGAAAGAATCAGACTGGAGGAAATAGATGAATTCAACAACTGGTTGAAGAGCTGGTGCCAGACAAGAGGCTTCCATTTTATTGGATCCAGGGGAATTTCTGGGATAGATCACTCTTCAAACGGGATGGACTTCACCTCACACAAGAGGGAACAAGAGCACTGGCCCAGAAAATGGAAGTATACTTGGACCATTTAAAGTAACCAGAGGGGAGGCTAAGGCATGGGAACAGGTAGTGTGCCTTGCCAAACCCTTCCCCAATGGGAAAACTGAGAGCAAACATAAGTGCACCAATCACATTAGGACAAACAAAGCATACAATAAAGGGCCAGCATCAGAAAAATGACACAAGGAACAACCAGCAGGAAAAAGGGAAACAAAATTGCCCAACAAGAATCATGATGCTAGCTCATGGCGGGGCATCTGCCTCAATGCTAGGAGCCTGGGCAACAAGATCAGTGACCTCCAGGCTCTAGTGGCAGACACAAAGGTTGATCTGGTAGCTATTACTGAAAGCTGGGCCACGGACAGCAATGAATGGGACCTGACCATCCCCGGCTACACACTGTTTAGAAGGGACAGACAGGTGGGGAGAGGTGGGGGGGGTTGCCCTCTATGTGAGGGAGGGTATCAAAGCAATGGAGGATGAAAGCACCAATGTTAGAGATGGGGGCTTGGAGTCACTCTTGGTCCACTTAGCTGGAAAATAAATTGCGCATGGGTGTGACATACAGACCCCCAGGGCAGGTAGAGGGGAAATATGAACAATTAGCTGAGGAGTTACAAAAGAAGGCTGGTAAAGGTGACATAGTGGTGGTTGGGGACCTTAACCTGCCAGATGTGGACTGCACTATCCCAGCAGCCAAGAGCTCCAGAAGTCAAGCTTTGCTGGACACATTCCAGGACTGCCTGCTTTCTCAACTAGTGAAGGACCCGACCAGGGGGGATGCCATCTTGGATCTGATCCTCACAAACTCTGAAGAAATTAGATCCATGAGGATGTAAGAACCCTTGGCAAATAGCGATCATAATACAGTCTGGTTTGAAATAAGCACAGGTGCTACTAAAACCACTTCAAGCACAGAGGTGCTGTGCTTTCAGAAGGCTCATTTTGTTAGATTGAGGCAGGTAATGAGGGATAAGTTAACAAACATCAGAGACAAGCCAGACATGGAGGAAATATGGAAAGATATTAGGGATACTGTTCTAAATGCAACAAGACTCTGCATCAAGACTACAGCAAAGAAAATAGGTTTAAAAGATCACAGTGGTTCTCCCCCTCCTGTAAGAGAGGCAATCAGGGCCAAATGGAATACATACAAATGGTTCAGGCAACATAAATGGGACAGGGAGTGGGAGGATTATAATCAGAAAAGTAAGGAGGCCAGGAAAATAGTGAAGGAGGCCAAGGCAGCAAAACAGCTGTAAATTGTTTGTGGAGACAAATCAGGGGAGCAAACCTTTTTCCTGCTATATCAGTGAAAAAAGGAGGAAAGGGGAGGAATTGTAAGGCTAAAAATGGGGGATGAAGCTCTGGAGGACAGTGGACATAAAGAAGGCCCAAATGAATATTTTTGCTCAGTATTCACAAGGGAGAATCAGGGCCCACTGCCAGACAGCAGTATCAGAGCAAAGACCAGAGGGGTTCAGAGAATGTGCACCAGGAGTTCACCACAGACAGGGTCAGAAAGGGCCTTTCAGACATCAGACCCGACAAGACCCCTGGCCCTGATGGTTTACACCCTAGAGTGCTCAGGGAGCTTTCAGAAGAGCTGGCAGCACCTCTTGCCCACCTATTCAACAGGTCTCTGTAGTCAGGAGTAGTTCCAGGTGACTGGAGGGTGGCTGACATGGTGCCACTGCACAAGAGGGGGAGACAGGGAAGATACAGGTAACTATAGGCCAGTCAGCCTCACATCAGTAGCTGGTAAACTTTGAAGGCCCTTATCAAGCAAGATCTAGTAGAATACCTTGAAGTAAATCACCTCCAGAACTACAAACAGCACGGGGTTGTGATGGGCAGGTCATGTCAAACAAACCTTATTACTTTATTTGACAAAGTGACCAAGGAGTTGGACAAGGGTCATGCAGTGGACTTGCTTTACTTTGACTTCAATAAGGCATTTGACCCACATAGACACCTCTTAAAAAAGTTAGAAGACCTTGGGGTAGCAGAACAGATAGTAAAGTGGGTAAAGACTGGAGTTAGCTGAGGGACAGAAAACAAATGGTGTAGTAAATGGGGTGAAATCTAACAAGAGGCAGGTCACTAGTGGGGTTCCTCAGGGGGCAATCCTGGGGCCAGTCCTCTTCAATGTATTCATTAGTAACATCAGCAAGGGCATAAATGGCAACATCTCCCTGTTTGCAGATGACACGAAACTCAGTGGAAAAGTGGATAGTACAGAAGGAGTCAGATAACTGCAGGAGGACCTTAAGAAGTTGGAAAGGTGGTCACAAATATGGCAATTAAACTTCAATGCTAAGAAGTGTAAGGTGATGCACCTGGGTAGGGCCAAACCCAAGGAAGAATACAGGCTAAACGGAGTCCAGCTGAGCTCCTCTGCTGAGGAACGCGATCTGGGAGTCATTATGGACAACCTCAAGCAGCAAAGTCAGTGCAATAAGGCTTACAGCAAGGCTTGTAGGATGTTACGGTGCATTGGCAGGGGGATAGACAGCAGGGACAGGGGAGGTGATACTACCACGTTACCGGTCATTAGTGAGGCCTCATCTGGAGTACTGAGTACAATTCTGGAGGCCTCACCTAAGAAAAGACATTGATAGATTAGAAGTGGTCCAGAGAAGGGCAACAAAAAGTATACATAGCCTTCAGGAAATCACCTATGAAGAGAGGCTTGGGGCTCTGAAATTGTACTCACTAATCACTAGAGACTAGTAGGGAGACGGAGATATGATTGAGACCTACAAGTTGCTTAAAAGCATCTACAAGGTGCCAGAAACACGGCTTTTTACCAGGAATGTCAATTCTACAGGCACGAGTGGAAATTGAAGGGTGGAGTGTTCAAGAGGGACATCAGAAAGTATTCCTTCTCAGAGAAGGTGGAGAGAAGGTGGAGGAACCTAGGGAATAGATTACCTCCTGAGGTGGTGGCTGCAAAGTCAGTATCAAGCTTTAAGCATGGGTGGGACAAGGCTTGGGGAACAAACACATGGCACTGGCAAGAACTAGGCTGTGTGTCTAGGAGGACAGAACACCAGTGCACAATAGGTCCCAGGATACCTCACTTGGGCAGGCTTGATGGACCCCAGGTCCCCTTCTGCTGTCATGTTCTATGTTTCTATGTTTCTAAAAACGTGTATGACTAATATGTTTTAGATATAGATTAACATAATGTGCAGAAGTAAAGTATAAGCTACCTTTTCTGTACCAAAATGTATATATACCTATAAATAAAAAGTATATATATATATATATATATATGAAAAAGGAAAAGTTATAGAGTAATATAAAAACCCACAGCTGGTCTTTAAAACAATGAGTTACAAGCATCTCTTGCCTGTTTGTGAAATTTCCCATGTTGACAAGATGAGAGAGTAGGAGAACACAGGAGTCTTCAGTTAGAGGTGAACGGGGAAAGAAGCTTCTAGCTGGATGCTGTGAGGAAGTAGACTTGAAAGATTTGTCTTAGCTGGTTTTCTGTATGTTTCCAGCAGACAGTTTGGTGTTTGTGGGTGTTTAAAAGCAGTAGGCTATGAGAGTAAGTGGACTTGAAAGATTTTCTTAGCTGGTTTTCTGTTTGTTTCTAGCAGACTATTTGGTGTGTGTGTGTGTGTGTGTGTGTGTGTGTTTAAAAGCTGCTGTCTGGCCTGTAAGTGCAGGCATCATATTACAGGGGATTAGTGCTGTTTGAAAGTAAGGGGGGCTCTTAACTCTGTCAGTCTTCAGATAGAGGGGAATGGGGAAATAAGCTTCTAGCTGGATGCTGTGAGGAAGTAGACTTGAAAGATTTGCCTTAACTGGTTTTCTGTGTGTTTACAGCAGACAAGTTGGTGTTTGTGGGTGTTTAAAAGCAGGAGGCTGTGAGAGTAAGTGGACTTGATAGATTTTCTTTGCTGGTTTTCTGTTTGTTTCTAGTAGACAATTTGGTGTGTGTGTGTGTGTGTGTGTTTTTAAAAGCTGCTGTCTGGCCTGTAAGTGCAGGCATCATATTACAGGGGATTAGTGCTGTTTGAAAGTAAGGTGGGACTCTTAACTCAGTCAGTCTTCAGTTAGAGGTGAATGGGAAAAGAAGCTTGTAGCTGGATGCTGTGAGGAAGTAGACTTGAAAGATTTTCTTAGCTGGTAGCGCTTGGAGGTGCAGTGAGGGGCAGTCACAGGGCTGATACACCCCCGTGAGAGTTGGGTGTACACCCTAGTCCCACCTGACCCCAGCCTCCCCTCCACAGAGCTAGGATGATTTATAAGGGAACACCTGCCCTGCAATTGGATGAAAAGGCTTCAGGTGCAGCTCCTGTAGTTCTAGCCACTGGGGGCTGGGTTTAAGGGCTGAGAAAGAGGAGCTTAGGGAGTTGTACCCTTCCCTATAAGTTTACTGTGTAGTACTGCTCCTAGTAATGGGGGTACCTGTTTACTGTGGGACTGTATCTAGACTTAGTGGGTGACCTGATTAGTGGGTAGGGGTGTATCTTGGACTAGCGGGGAACCTGGTAGTTCACCCAAGGAAACCTATTTGGAGGGGGATGGGACCACACGTCATTAGGGCCGGCATCTTTGGGAGGGTGGTGGGGTTCACAGGGTGTGGGGCGACCATGATACTGGACTGGGCTTGGAAGTTTGGTGGTTGCCCAGTGTGCCACCAGCTGGCACAACTTAGGGAGGAGGTTGAGGGGATTAGGAGACAGCAGGAGGGAGGGGGGAGGTATGGTTGGGGAATAGGACAAGGGCTCTTCCATGGGGTTACACCAAGCACTAGGGGTGGGGGCATAGGGAAAGGAGTGCAGGAGAGTACTCTAGGGTCACATAGGGACCCTGACCGAGGGGCCCACAAGGAGGACACTACCAAGGAAGCAGGCAGGTATCTGGGGACCCTCACAGAGGGAGGCCAAAGGGAGGACATTCTCAGGGAAGTAGGCAGATGGCTGGGGCAGGACAGAAGTAAGCAAGGGGGGAGGTGGATCAGACCTTAAGCTCAGTAACTGCTTCAATTCTCTTCTTCTACTTGAGGATGAGGGGGGGATGTAGCCACTAACAGGGCGGTTGGAGATGGAAAGGAGTGGAGGGCAGGAGGCAGGGGGCGGATAGCAGGAAGAAAGGGGGAACTTGGAACGTTGGAAAATGGGGGGAGTGGTGGATCAGAGCAGGAGGAGGAGGGGGTTGAGAGAGGAAAGCGCAAGGAGAAGGGCCAGTTGGGAGGAAAGGGCAAGGAGAGGGACCAGAAGTATAAGGAGGATACAGTAAAGGCAGCTGAGGGTTTATGCCAGGGGAGCAAGACAGGCAAGGAGGGACTGAATGGAGACGGGAAGGAAGGGAGGACGAGCCAGGCAAGTTTAGCAGATGGGGAAGGACCAGTCACGAGCAGTGGCGGGGATAGTGGGTACAAGCGATACTCAGCAGGAGGAGGCATAGGATCAGAGGGGAGGAGGTGGCATGGGTAAATAAGGAGTGGGCGGCATGGGGCACCGAGATAGGGGGAGGAGCAAGGAGACGGCTGGGGGAGGGACCGGTAGAAAGGATGAGGGACATGGAAGGGGGGGAAATGGAGGAAAAGGGGTGGTCAGAGTGATCCTGTCGGGTGATTCCATGATCAGGGGTATCAAATGGGATGGGCAGGGTGAAGCCTGCCTGGTTAGAACAAAATGCTTCCCTGGACTAATGGCATGCAGGGACAAGCATGAGGTATATCAGCTTGCAAAGGATTGTGGAGGTTCCCTGGATATACTGGTCTACCTGGGTACCAATGACACCGAGGGAAATAGTGAGCTAGAGATACAGGCAAGGTTCAGGGAGCTTGCCAGCGTCTGCCATGACATAGGATGCATGATGTCCTTCTTGGAAATCCTGCCAGTGCCAAGGGCTAGTGGGGATCACAAGAGGAAGATTAGGGAAATAAACCAGTGGCTCAGGGAGTGGTGTGGGGCCATAGGGTATGGGTTGATGGGGGATTGGGGGGAGACCTGGGAGGATAAGGGGCTATATGCTAGAGATAGGCTCCATCTCAATTAGGAGGAGGAGAAATCCTTAAGTTGAAAATAGAGGGGTTCATTGGAGAAAGGTGGGGTTTAAACTTGTGAAGGGGAGGGATGGGAAGGAAGGCTCTCAAGGGGGGTCCAGTAAAGGAGGGACTCAGTCTCCACCCCCCTGGGGAGCTGGGGAATGCAGGAAAAGGCCGATTGGTAAGGTGCTGACTGGGGGAAGATGGAATCCCATGGGAATGTGAGCAGGGGAAATGGAAGTATACAGAAAGGGTGGAAGCTAGTCCTACTAAATGCCAGGAGCTTGGGCAATAAAATGCCTGAGCTCCAGGTGATGCTAACTGAGGGAGAGATGGATGTGGCAGCAGTCACTGAGACCTGGCCATGGCAGGGGACGACTGGGACCTGAACCTTGAGGGTTACCCCATGTTCAGGAAGGACAAGGGGGAAGGAAGGGGAGGAGTGGTAGCAATAATAGTCAAAAACTGCATTGGCATAGGAGGAGTGGAGGAGGCAGAGGGAACTGTGGAGGCAATCTGGGTCACCTTGATAATAAATGGGGGCAAGAGAGTAAAAATAGGAGTGGTGTATAGACCCCCTGCGCTGGCAGAGGAGCTAGAGGAGACTCTGGTGGTAGATGTTGGGAGACACTGCAGATTGGGCAGGGGAAGTGTGGTGGTGTTGGGGGACTTAAACATGCCAGGAATGGACTGGGAGACTATGACATCCTTGGTGGCCAGGGAACAGAGGTTGTTGGATGTCTTTCAGGATGCGTTCCTAACTCAGCAGGTGGGGGAACCAACCAGGGAGGCACAGATACCGGATGTGGTCCTGGCAGACAGTGACCAGATTGGGGGCCTGGAGGTAAGAGACCCATTGGCAGTGAGCGACCATGCCACAATCTGGTTCTGCCTGGACCTAGGAGGGATAGAAGGCTGCACAAAGATGGAGGTAACCAACTTCAGGGGGGTGGATTTCAAGGAAATGGGAAGGATCCTTAAGAAGCATTTGGATGGGATTGGACCAGACATGGACGCTGACAGTAGGTGGGAAATCATCAGGAGGGGCGGTGCAGGATGCTACCAGCACCTGTGCAAGAGTAAGACAAAAATGTGGTAGGGCCCTTAAACCCTGCTAGTGGACCAGGGAGGTTCAGGAGGTGGTGAGGGGAAAGAAGGCAGCTTATAGGCATTTCAAGTGCTCAAAGAGTGAAAGAGATAGAGGGGAGTATGAGCTGATGGCCAGAAGGCCACTACGATGGTGAGGGCAGCTAAGGCAAGGAAGGAGCAGAACCTGGCCAGGGAAATTAGGAGAGGGAATAAGGGGTTCTTTAGATACATTGAGGAAAAACGAAGGGTGAAGGGGCAGATTAGCAGGTTTAAAACAGGGGAGGGATGGGCAGCAAGATCCGGGAGCAGGCTGAGGTATTAAATGAGATGCCGCCTCAGTTTTCACCAAGGAAAATGGGGGGTGGCTGCATCATACATGGAGGAGATGGTGAAACCAGGGGACCCTGCTGATCATCGGGCAGGGGACGAGGTAGCAGAGGTGGAAATCATGGCAGAGAGAGTGAGGAAGCCCTCAGGTCCATAAGATGGAGAAAGCACTGGGGCCAGATAAATTACATCCCAGAGTGCTGAAGGAACTGGTGGATGTCCTGGCGAAACCCGGTGGAGCTTTTCAGCATCTCTCTAAGGACAGGGTGGGTGCCCCAAGACTGGAAGGTGGCGCATATAGTGCGTATCCACAAGGGGGGGGATCAAGGGAGGTGGCAGGGAACTACAGGCTCATCAGCCTGACATCGCTGGTGGGCAAGGTGATGGAGGGCATTGTCAAGGAGAGGCTAGGGGGGACCTGGAAAAGTTGGGGAGCCTGAAAGTTAGACAGCATGGATTCATCTCAGGAAAATCGTGTCAGATAAACCTTGTGGAGTTCTATGACTGGGTGACGAGAGCCTTGGACCTGGGTAGACCGGTGGACATCCTCTATCTTGATTTCAGCAAGGCGTTTGACTCTGTTCCTCATGGAGGCCTGTTGAATAACCTGGAAGAAATGGGGGTGGGGAATCAGATGGATAGGCAATTGGCTCCAGGACCGGACCCAGAGGGGCGTGGTTGGTGGGATAGTCTCATCCCCAAGGAGGGTCATTAGTGGGATCCCTCAGGGATCAGTCCTTGGGCTCCTGCTGTTCAATGCCTATGTCTCTGACATAAGGAAAAGTATCAGGAGTGAGATGAGTCTCTTTGCGGATGACTCAAAACTGGGGGTGGTGGTGGATGGGGAGGTGGGGAGGGTGGCCCTACAGGGGGACCTGGAGGCTCTGGAAAGGTGGTCTAGTAAGTGGAAGCTGAAGTTTAATGCAGGGGAATGCAAGGTACTGCATCTGGGAGCCAGAAACCTGGGCCAAGAGTACACCCTGGGGGGAGAATGCTACAAGTCTCAATGGCTGAGAGGGACCTGGGAGTGGTGGTGGATGTCAAGATGAACAACTCTGAGACTTGTAGGAGGGCAGCGGTCAAGACCAACAGGATGCTGGGATGCATCACTAGGGGGATCACCTCCAGAAGGAGGGAAGTGATACTCCCCCTGTATAACTGCTCGGTGAGGCCGCACCTCGAGTACTGCATGCAGTTTTGGAGGCCACACTTAAAGAGGGACATTGAACTCCTGGAGAGGGTCCAGAAGAGGGCAACCAAAATGATCTGGGGCTTGGGGGACAGCACCTATGGGGAGAGACTCAAAGAGCTAAATATGTACACATTGGAAGAGAGAAGGGACCGGGGGGAAACGATAGAGGTCATCAAGTACATGAAGGGGTTAAATAGGAGAAGCAATCAATGTGCTCCGAAGAAAGGGGGGGCAACTAGAGGGCATGGGTGGAAGCTGGAGGGGGGATTCAGGAGAGAAAGGAGGAGGTGGTACTTCACTGAGAGGGTGGTGGAGCCATGGAATGTGCTGTCCAGGGGGCTGGAGGAGGCAGAGATGGTGGAGGGGTTCAAGAGGAGGTGGGACAGGTACAGGAGAAGGGTTCTGGATACAAAGTCCTGTGCAGTTGGAATATCTGGGACTGGGAAGGGAGAAGCCAGAGAGGACGAGGGGGGCAGCAAGGTCAGCTCCCAGGGTGTGGGCTATTCAAACAAGCAGACATGAAAGACCGTTAGGCCTATTCTGCTGGCATTTTAGTATGTTAGTAGTATGTTAGTAACACAAGGTCAAAAGACGAAAGTAAGAGCGTAATAGCGGAAGAGAAGAGGAAGACTACTACAGAGAAAGAAATTCTAATAAGTCAAATAATTGACTTTTCTGGCCAAGTGGACCCATTTTTTTTTTCTGAAATGTGCATGTTTAACATACTCAACATCTGCAGAGCCAATTGGTAAAAGTTCAGAAATACCCCATCTAGAAAATATTGCCCTGAAAATATTGTTTGTAAATCCAATACTTGAGATGGGTTAAACCATAGAAAATAAAAAGGTGGACAGTACTGAGACAGAAACTCAAGCCACAACCAACAACTTTGATAGAAGGAAGAAGACACACTTACAGACAAAGAAGATGCAAATTACAACTGCAGAATCAGAGAAATAAATAACTCAAAAGGTAAAAGAATAGCCGGCCTGGTGGCACTGAGGGTTGAGGCACTGGATGCCACACCTTGCACCATGCCGGCGACCTGGGTTTGGGAATGAGCACGGGTCGCCGGGGGTTGGTCGGAGCGGAGAAGGATAGAGGCTCCTGATGGCAGCTCTCGCTTCTCCTGGGGGAGTGACTATGGCTCGCAGCAATGCCTCACCTAGAGGAGCCGGGTGGATAAGCGCGGTTGGTGCAGCAGCAAGGGGGATTGGGTGACTGTTGACAGAGGGGCGGAGCAGGAGGTACGTCTCAGCATGCCTCTCAGCTCACAGCCCCTTTTTTGCACGCCGACATCAGGGGGAAGAAACTGGAAAAACACCTCATCCCTCCTAGGTGACAACACCTCCCTAGGACTTATCTGACCACTCGTCAAGGCAGACTCCACTGTGTCAGATCCACACACACACTCAGAGTGCTGGTTTGGAGAGGTAAGCATGGGGCATCCCCCCTCCACCCCTACCCGGGGGGTATACCGGGGGTCTTCAAGGGAGTGTGTGTGGGATCGAGGCACTCTAGGGCAGACCACGGCGGGGGTTGGGGGGGTCCACTGGGGATGTCCAAATGAGTGGAGGGAAGAGGTAGGTTAGGCAGATAAATACAAAGGTTAAAAAAAAAAGTAAAAGAATGGTGGCAAAGGCAGCAAAGATGAATAAGGAAACAGATAGCGAGCCAGTGAATGCTGAGAAAGAAGGTAAATCAGTTAACTCTAATACTGTATTGCTTAATGTGAAAGTGGAAAATAATCTAGATAGGGTGAAAGTACTTTAACTGGACATACTGAAGCAAATACAGAAAAGTTACATAACAATATATTCAGATAGAAACAAAGATAATACAGAGAAAAAAAGAAGCTAAAATGGGAGACTTGAAAGCTACAATAATATTTGACTCTTTAATTAACAAAATTCACCAGGGAGATAAACACTAGAAAAGTTTGGTTTACCCATGCCGCTGCGACAGTCATCATGGAGACATCCCCGATAGCGAAAGCCGCAATCCTGACTTCGGCATTGCAGTGTCGGGGATGCCTCCGTGTATCCATCGGGGGGGCTATTTAATCCCCATGCTGAGGGCAGTGCCCCACACCCGTCTCTAAGATTCTAACTCCGAGTTGGAATTGGACCGGGGGGGGCATACACCCAGTGAGGCAGTCCTGATTGCCATACAGACCACCACAGCGACTGGCGTATTTTGCCCAATTCCTGTCGCTGTGATGGTCTTCGCCATCAGGGAGTTGCTGTGGCAACGGCATATGGAAAAGTCCATATAATACAACATGATGCAACAAAAACAAGTTCTGAAACAAAAGTGGATGACCCCAGCTCGGCAAGAGAGTTACTTTTTGAAATGAAACAGATAAAAAAAGCCTGCAATAGAATGTGTAGCAAAGGAAATGCAAAATTATTTAAAAAAAAGGTGTCTGAGGTAACAGAGGAAATTAAAAACATACAGGTTAATCAGCAAGAGGCCCTCAAAAGAATATTTCATATTGATGATGACCTAACACCTCTAAAATGAAATGACTTGTTACAAGAATTGATGATACAAGAATAAGAGACTTTGATCTCAGAACTGGAAGACAAATCTGGGAGTCATAGGAATACCTGAAAGTTGGTCTGCAACTAAGTTTAAAAGACAGTGTATAACAAAGATTAGATTGCTTACTTCACTGCCGACAGAAAATTTTAACTTGTAGTTTGATTGCTTGCACAGAGCATTAAGACAGTGACTAGAAGATGATGATGCTCCTCAAAGAGCTCTGATTCTGAAGGTTTTAAGATCCAAAGGTAGAGAAAACATGCTGTCCATTTTTTTTTTAATGAAAGAAATTGAAATTAAAGACCAGTCAATAGCCTTATACCAAGAAAGACTTTCCACCACATTCAGTATTCTAAGAGAAAAACCTCTGGCTTATAAACACAAACACACACACACAGGCAAAATGGCATACAATCTATTCTTGCACTACCATGTAAGTTAAAAGTATTCTTGACTGGACAGCAATTATCTTTTTCAAGTATTCAGGAAGCTGGAAAGAAACTAAGAATACTCCATATCTTAGCTGCGTGAAGTATTTTGTGAAGGTCAGAAAGGACAACAGAAAATGGAAAACACTTAAAAGGTAATAAAATAAAATTGAAAATAATAGACTAAAATATTTCTAAAGACTGAAACTATCATGGCTTACTTTAGTCCACTATTCAAAAAATTTGCTAAACATTAGTAGGATTATATATTTGTGGACATAAGACTAAAGAAAGTGAAATAACTGATGTGTTACACGTTATTAGGATCTAAACAATATTAGAAATGTGATGATGAAATCTTTATTTGGCTGGGTTTTCATCCAAGAGGAGGGGCAGGAAAATAATGTAGTAAGTAAAAGTGGCAAAAAAAAAACATTTTTCATCAGAAAATGACTGATTGAGCTGGCCCGCCGGCATAGCGGTAGGGCTACCGCTTGCGGCTCCAGCGACCCGGGTTTGGGAACGGACTCGGGCGGCTGGAGGGCCGGCTGGGGGGAGGAGGATCAAGTGCCCAGGGGCTGCCTCCTCCTCCGGGAGGGTGGGATGCAGTCCGGCTGCAATACCACCACCTGGGTGACCACGGGTGGAGTGCAGCGGACAGCATACAAGGGGAGGTGGATGTCACTGGGGTGGGAGGCGTTAGCGTTGTGCGTGCGTCACTCCTTGGCCCCTGTGTGCAGACGTCCGAGGGTTGGGACCAGGAAAAGCAGAAAAACCCTGTGCTGGGCTCCTGTAGGCAGGACCCGGCTGTCCCAAAAACCCTTAACCAGGCTCCATAGATGGGGCTCACAAGGCCTTCCGACACAGTCTCTAGGTGTGAGAGGGGGACTAAGGGAGGGGTCCCCCTCCTTCCCGCCTGGGGGGTAAACCCCGGCAGGATGGGGAAGGCTAGCCAAGCACCTGGAGGGAGGTACCTGGGGTGGGACTACGGGAACCTGCAGCCTAGGAGATCCCTGAAGAAAGGAATCCAGCACAGCGAGGAAGGGGGCATAAAGAGTAAGTAAAAAAAAAAGAAAATGACTGATTGGCTCACCCAATCTGCCTAGATGTTCCCTGACGAATCTGCCTTTGCTGACCCTATCTGGTCTCCAGTGACCCTCCTGCCTTCCAGCCTCTTTTTAAATATACCCCTATATCAATCCCATGCATGCCTGAAGCCCCCCCCCCCACTGTTTTTCTTTGTTTTTGTAATGAGCATATGACCAGAGTGATCTGTTAATTTCTTTGGTTAGTGCAGATCTATTTTCTTTTATAAGTTCTGTTATTTGAGAGTGGATAAAAAAATGGCTTGCAAGTCACTTGCCCAGGCAGGTCTTATGGGAAATATTGGCTACTGCTTAGTGTGGGTTTCCCACAAGCTCATCTGAGCTGTATATCCTGGCAGATGTGAGGGTGTGAATCTGAACACCTCAGACATCCTGCAAAACAGGATCCTAAAACTGGACAGATGATGTCTAGGTGTAAAGGAGGCCTGTTGGCTCAGATGATGTCATACACACACACACACACACATACACACACACGCATACACACACACATTATTTTTTTGGGGAAGGGGTGATAAGGAACTGTCACTCAAAGGAGTGAAGCCACTCCCCACAGTAAGAAGTGTATACATTTGGGTGCTGATTGACAGCACGCCCACTTTCTCTGGGACACTAAACATCTGGAAGAAGGGAAAGCCCTGCAGTTAGGTTAGAACTGCAGCTTAGGGGAACATGTTTTCTTTAGCTAGCAGCAGGTACTGTAAATAGATTTTAAAAGTAAGGGGAAGCTCAGCTTTTTCTATACGTCAACTGTCTGTGTAACTAGCTTTAGTTTCTTTTTCTTAGTAAACTCGTAACCTTTTGTTTCACTATAAATATATCCTGTTTGTAAATACTTGTAGTTCTTCTAGTAAAGAATGCATTTTTATAGAATCAGTGACTGCTTGTTTTCTTTAAAAAGGTAATTATACTATTTCTGATGGGCTCTGTTTGCAGTCCATCTCAGAAGGGAACTCTACCAATAGCTATTGTGGTGATCTCCCTGATCTTGAGCAGAAGGAAAAGACAGGTTTCCTGTTTCCTGGTAACAATTAAATGGTGGCAAAGGACTAGAAGTCCCTGACAGAGGAACTGCCCTGTAAACAAGAGGGCTAAGGGGCAGTTTCTGTCACCAACTAGTGGCAGAGTGGTGGTATCATTGCTGCAACTGGGGGCTGTGCAGATCAGTGCACAGATTTAAACTTAGATTTTGTGCACAGTGTACTTTCCTGTGAGACAGGGACTCTGGGGGAGAGAGAGAGAGAGAGAGAGAGAGAGATAACCCTTACCTAGCACATAGAGTGACAGAGTGCAATCAGAAATACACCTTGACAGTTATAAATCAGGATATACAAAAGGTTACACTGTTTATTACTGGGGTTTTTTTTATTATTATTTCTAGAGACAGCTTAGTGCAGCATAGTTAGAAAAGATGAGCTATTCTATATATCAATATGTAAACTTAGGGGTGTCTCTTACAGGATAAGGAGGTTATTTCATGCTGTTTTGGGTGAGAGGACCGCAAAGTGAAGCTGAGAGGGTCTGACAGCCCAAAACTGCATGAGATAACGTTCTTATCCTGTAAGAGACACCCCTAAGTCTACATATTAATATATTATGAAGCAGTGGAACTGCTTCTAGCCAGAAAGGTACACATTTTTCTGAGAATTCTATTATTTATGCCCATTTTGCTGGTCTCCCCCTTAGTTTAATGTGGTAATGATACATCCCTGCATTTCGAAACAGAGCATCTTTTCAATGGTGGCAGCAAGGAGGAACTGTAGATTAAAGCTTTTCTTTTTTCTTTTTCTTTCTAATGTTTTACCAATATTGTCTGCACCCTGCTGTTTGTCCTCTTGGAATCTATCTCAGGACCAGGCACTGGTAGCATCTCACTCCTGAATGGCTGTTGAGGACACCCAGCTTCCTTCAACAGAACCAGGTACTGGCCCCAACTTGAGCAAGGGTGGGTGGGTGGTTTGGAAAAGGATAGGAGGATGAAAGGAGAACTGGAAGTGTCTTTATGTGCCACCCACTGCAGGGGATGAGTCGTCTCTCTAGTTGGACACCCTAGATTCCTCTCACATTGATTCTGTCGCATTGACTCTGAGATGAGCAATGTGAGAATTGAGAGTCACTGTGGCAGGAATTGGCTATGCAGAGCAGCACAAGGCAGCAACTGTATGCTCAACAAGAGGTACAGTAATGCTGCACTCTGATTGATCTAAGCAGTTCCACTGCTTTATAATACCTATGGTAGATTTAATGTGCAGCAGCTTTGTGAGCTGTGCACAGACAGGGGGTTTGTCTATGAGGGCCTGACAAAGAATGGACTCATGGAAGCCCTGTTGGTGCATAACTGAATGCAAGGGGGGGCAGACAGTCTCAGGGGTGCCTGACCAAATATCTGTGCAGAAGGTGGTCACTGAGGAAGGTGACCAAGGAAGTGAGACTGTGATCACAGCAGCTGTGTCAGTGGGGCACCTTGAGCCACGAGCTGGTGAAACAGTACAACCCAAACCTGAACTGACAGCTGGTGCAGCAGGGGCTCAAACTCAGCTTGAGAAACTGAGGATGGAGCTTGTGCTGAAAAAGACCAACCTGCAGAGTGTAAGGCTTGAGGTTGAAAGGAAGAGAGTAAAGCTGGAGTTGGAGGAAAGAGAGCAGGCTCACCAGCATGAAATCCAGATGCAGGAGGAGAGAGCAAGGCAGTAGGCAGAGGACAGAGAGAAGGCTTGCTAGCATGAAATCCTGATGCAGGAGGACAGACAGAAGTCTCACCAGCATGAAATCTTGATGCAGGCAGAAAGAGAGAAGGATTGGGCAGAAAGAGAGAAGGATAGACATCACGAGAAAGAGATGGTGAGACTGCACCAGCAAACACCACACTGTAAAAAAGGAAGTTCCTTAGACACTTTAACCAGTGAGCCTGTAGCTTAATGGTTAGAGCACTGGAACGGCATACCAGAGATCCAAGGTTCAAATCCCAGTAGGCCACACTTTTCCTTTCTCATTTCCATCATTGTTGGAAGGCAGACTCACAGTTCTGTGTCCAGAGAACTTTCTCTGGCATTTTCTTTTTGGTCAGGTATGCCTGGGGCTTGGCCACATCATTACAGTGAGGAACAAAACTCCTGTAGTACCCTGCTGTCCCCAGATATGCCCTTACCTGTTTCTTTGTGGCAGGGGTGGGCCAAGCATGGATGACATCAACCTTTGCAGGCTCTGCACATATGTGTCCACTGCCCACCTGGTGCCCAAGGTAGGAGCCTTCGGGCATGCCTACTTGCCATTTTTCCACCTTAATGGTCAGCCCTGCAGCCTTCAATCTGCGGTACACCTCCGTTACATTCCTGACATGATCCTCCCATATCTGGCTATAAATGGTGATGTCATCCTTGTATGCCAGCACATATTCACCTGCCCCAGCCAGAATGCGATACACAAGCCACTGGAAGGTTGTGGGTGCATTCTTTATCCCAAATGGCATTACTTGGAATTTGAATAGGCCAAATGGGGTGACAAACACAGACCTCTCCCTGGCTGAAGGGCTTAGGGGTACCTGCCAGTAGCCCTTTGTCAGGTCTATCATGGTAAGGAACTGGGTTCCCCCCAGCCATTCCAAGGTCACGTCCATTCTGGGCATGGGGTAGATAACTGACATCATACAGCTGTTGAGCTTCTAGCAGTAGACACAGAACAACTGGGTACTTTCCCTTTAAGGGATCAGGACCATGGACAAGGTCAAGGGGCTTCTGAACTGCTGCCTGACTCCGATGACCTTGCTATCAGCTCCTCTTCCTGCTCCATTGTTCTGCTTTCTTCATCATGTGGGGGTGGGCTGCCTGAATATCCCTGCTCCTGTCGTCCTTCCCCCTGGTTAGTTTAAATGCTCATCAGCAAAGCATTTAAACCATCCTTGATGGACAGATGCAGTCTGTCCCCACTGTACAGGGCTGCATCACTCCAGGTGGGTCCCCAGTCCCCAATGAAGCCATACCCCTTCTCGTTGCACTAACTCTCCCTCCAGTGCTTCCCCAAGGAATTCCACCAGGGGATCTACTTCATTTCCCTCTTCTGGTGCACTGCACACAGCAAAGACCATCTCCTCCCTATCATAGTAGGGCTTCATCATGATTACATGCTTCATCATGATTGCATGATGTGCCCTCTGCTTGCACCTTCTGTCAGGCAGCCCTACTATGTCATTAACCTCACTCACATTCCTGATTATGGAGAATAGGCCCTCCCATGCTGCTTGCAGTTTATTGTGTCGGACTGGGACAGGTACCATCATTCGCTGTCAAGCTTTGTACTCCCGGGCTTCGGTACCACGGTTGTACCAGGTTTTCTGCAGCTGTTGTGCAGTGGCTAGGTGATCCTGGGCAAGCCTCATGAGCTCGCTGGGCCCCAATATTCAGGACCTACTCCACAACAGACTCCCCTTGGGAGGCAAGGTCACCTGCTCATTCATCCCTGATTAAATCTAGGACCCCCCCCTCACCCTGTGACCAAACAGAAGCTTGAAGGATGAGAACCCTGTGGACTCCTGTGGGACTTCCCTGTATGCAAATAGAAGGTGGGGAAAATATTTGTCCCACTCCCTCTTGTGCTGGTCAGCAAATATCCTGAACATAGCTTGGAGGGTCCCATTGAACTGCTCTAACAGGCCATTTGTCTCGGGGTGATAGGGTGAGGCACGGAGCTGTTTCACCCCGCACTTCTCCCACAGACTAGTCATTAATGATGACATGAAATTTGTCCCCTGGTCTGACAAAATTTCCTGGGGAAATCCCACCTGGCTGAAGATTCCCAGGAACTCATCAGCCACTTTTTCTGCCTCAGTGGTGGACATGGCCACTGCTTTAGGGTACTGTACCTGGCTGTGTAGTCCATGACAACTCGTATGTATCTCTTGCCTGTGTGACTTGGGGTACTCAGGGGCCCCACTATGTCCACAGCTACCCTCATAAAGGGTTTATCAATAATAGGCAGGGGCACCAAAGCTGCCTTAACCTTGTCCCCTACCTTTCTCACCCTCTGGCACTGTGGTCAAGTCCTACAGTAAGTTGCCACATCTGTGTACATGCTTGGCCAAAAGAAGTTCCTGGCAAGCCACCTTTTTGTATGGTTAATACCCAGGTGGCCTGAAAAAGGGACAACATGGGCCAGGGCCAAAAACTGCTTGTGTTAGTTCCGGGGTACTACCAGTTGCTGCAGTACCTATATCTCTAGCCCCCTCTGTGGTGTATACTCACTGTACAACAGCCCATTCTCCCAGTAAACTGACTTTTTGCTCACCTGAGCATCCCCAACTCTCCATCCAAAAGAAGTCTGCCTCATCTGGGACCTCCTCTGGTTTCAGCTGGGGCTCAGGGCTGCACTATCTGCTCTCTCTCTCTCTCTGTTGGCAGCTGGCCATAGTGGTGAGCAGAGGGATGTGCCATTTGCTAACTCTCAGGCTTGGGACAGGGGGGAGCGGGGTGGTGGGATAGTTCCTGCCAGGGTGGGGGATCTACCAGACCACCAGGGATAAAAGAGTTTTTATCATAACAGGGATCAGGGCTGGGGAGGGACCACTAAACCACCAAGAATGTATTTACTTTTACTATAACAGGGGATCGGGGCTGGGGAGGGGCTGCTATACCACCAGGAATGTATTTATTTTACTATAAGAGGGGCTGGGGAGGGAAGACCTGGCCTGGCACACTCGGCTAATGCGCTGGCATGCAGATGAGCCCATAATGGGCATGAAAATGGCCCCTTAGTGCTGTGCATGCCCAGTGGGTTCATCTGCATGTTTGGGCTGAATATCACCCATGGTGGCTGCAGCGCTAACCAGTGTGTGCTGCGCTTTACCCTATGGGAGGTCTTCAGCCCAGTGCCCTGGTAGCATCTCACAAAGTATGGCAACTGCTAGCTGTGTGCCATGCTACCATGGCCCAATAATCAAATGGATAGCACGGTCAGTTCAGATTGTGCTATCCCTTTCAATATGGTACCAGAGTCGGCTGGCCCTATTTTTTCACATGGTACCCCCATGTGTGTGCACAGTCAGATGGCTCTGAATATGGGGCCCCTTGCATTTTATTTGTCAGATGAAGTAGCAGTGAATTCACCTTCTTAGTTGCTGTTTTCCTACATTTCAAACATACTGCTAGCTCTCCGGCTCTCTCCAACTCATGCCTGCTTCAAAAGGATACTATGTACTCACCTTATAATGTCTGACTATTGTAACTGTTTCCATCCTCCTTGACTTTCTCACTGCTGTGCTCTGTCCTCCCCACTGCCTCACCTACTAGCCCCTAGCACTCTCCCTGCACTTATATCTCTGTTAGCTCTTCACATACCTTCCCCTTTGCAAAGCTGTCCTTTTTCTCTCCTCTGCTCCTGTCTGCACCTGCTTCTTTCTGTGAACTCTGTAGACAGCTCCATACAACTTCTGTTTTCCCTCTTGCCATCACTTGGGCACCTATGAAGTTCACTCAACTTCGTGCTACTCCATTTATACTTGAAATTTTGCTCTAACATACTTTGTGTAAAATTGTATATATCTGTTCTGTTTTAAAATGCATTCTACCAATTTTAGCTTGTATTATTTCTTGGACTGTTTGACTAATGTAATGAGCTGTATTGCATGTCCTGTATTCAGGTTTGTCTTGAAAGATAGGTGGGAGGGGGATAGGTGGATGGACGATGGGAGATGGTTCCAAAGGGAGGGGGGCAGAGACAGAGAAAGCTAGTTTCCTAATATTCAGGCTGTTGGTTAACTAGGATCTGCAGCTTATCCAATAGGTAGGGAAATTGGCAGACTGGGTGGGCCAGGCGCTCCTTATCTGCCGTAAAAGTCTATGTTTCTATATCATACTCTCACTTGTACTCACCTAGGTCATGCCTGAAAATAAGCATTTATATGTCCAGTGCACTTACTCGGTTATCAAAAACAAATATATTTTTTTATAGCTGTAACTAACATCTGTCCTCGCTCAATGGAAAACTGTCACTTCAGTAGATTGTCCTGGTTATTCCTCACTTGTTTTTCCAGCCACGTGAGAGCATGTACATCACAGCCTCTATCTGAGCTGTCAGCTTCAGTCAGCTGTCAGATGAGAGAGCATAAATTCTGATTTAAGATCCCAGTTTTTAGTATAAAATCAATATAGTTTGAATTAATACTATTCATATACCCACTGCCACCAAAGAATAGAGGCTTCAATGATATATCAGATTTGCTCATATTATTTTAACTATGCTGCAATGGTTTTCTATTCTAGCATATGAATTGTTTCTGTGTAAAACTCTTAGGTGTGCTAGCACTGATTCATTTCTTTCAGCCATTGTTTATAGTGTGATTTCTCAGGAGATCATGTGATGTGCCTGAACTACTAAACTTAATGACAGTAACTTTTTCATCATTAAAACAGCAGTATGAAACTAGTCCCTTGATCAAAAGCAACATTTTCATTAATTTTTGGTTACTGGAGTTCAAAAAAAAAATTGCTGAAACAGTATGTTTCAAATTGATGGCATTGTTCCAGTTGATAGGTTATTTAACCTTTGTCATGCGTGATTGCTTAGTTAACATGTAGTTGTTATGCATAAAGGGATTGATTGCAACTACCCACTCAACTCATTCAGCCAATTTTATACCTGCCTAGTGTGTCTCCACATACCTCTCCAGCTGATCTTCAACTGACTGCCAATTTCCTAATATTCACATTTATCTATCTCACTCATGCTTGCAGACACCAATTTGTTTTTCCTCCACCACTTATACTGGTAGCCTGCTCCAGATGTATAACACCATTTCATCAAAGTAATTCTCCACATTCTTATTAAACACATCCACCCAAAAGTTCATCATATGTAGTCTGGTTCATGTGCACTTTCTCATATGAAACAGACTTCAGTCCTGCACCATGTTCATTTCAATTGTGTACATTTATGTATCTATCATATCTGTGTTATTTTATGCATGTATGTATGTATGTATTTATTGGCAGATTGATGATTGGGAAAGGCACACCAAGCAAAGGCTTGTTTCCATGTGTAACCAGGTGGAATATACACAGAAGTTACAGCAAACATTATAATCACACATACTTGGTCCAAGATAAAGGGCAGGCACACTATAATGTATTGAACTCAGTACAAATTAAAGTGCAGTAATAGGATAGGGTGTCACAAATATGTATACGATGAAGTACATTCACTGAAAGTATTGCTGCTAAAGGGATCAGGCTTCATGCGTAGGTGGTGTGGCAATAATAGTGGTGTGTTTTTAAGCATGCACAGTACAGTATATGGACATGGGAATCTTAGTTTAGAAACATGTCTGGAGGTAGGTAGCAGGGGACAAAGTGCTATATGCGTGACAGTATATTTATTTATTTATTTATTTAGTTAGTTATTAATTTGGTAACTGGGTAAGTGAGCTGATCTAATGGACCATTTATTTATTTATTTATGTATGTATGTTTTTGGTAACCTGGTGAACAAACTGATCCAAAGGACCATTTTCAGTTGCGACCCAGGCCATACAGTGGCACAGACCTTAGGTACAAGTTTTAATACAGTAGGTAGATGTAATACAGTGAGTACAGTGGTGTCAGAAACAGTGATACATAAACATCATATCTCAAAAATAGGGGTTAAGGACATAAAAAAACAAGTTCATGACAAATAAAGTGACGCTTCTCTGCTTGTAGAGAACTAGGACATACACTTACAGCAAATGAAGACATTATTCAGCCAGTCCAAGGTTTACAATAAAGTGCATAAGGGATTGCACTATAGCAATCAACATTTTTGCAGTGGAGTCAAAAATGTGTCAGTTGTATATGTAGTAGCCAGTACTGCGGAAGTAAGGCAAATGGTACACTGGGCCCCTAAGGTGGATTTCTGGCAAGGGTATTTCCTAGGGAGCAGGCACAGGTGGCCTGAGACATGAAAATATCTTTTTTATTGAAATTCTTCTTTGTGTTTTCTTATTGTATTACATTTTTTCCAAAAACCAAAGACACTGTACAGCATGTACTACTGTTACAAACTTGGTTTGGTCCAAACCGAGTTTGTAGCAGTAGTACATGCCATTTCTCCATTTGCTGAGTTTGAAACAAATCTGAAAAAATAGATAGCTGCATGTAAAGACATTGCTCCAACAGTGCACACAGATTGTTGTAGCCCCTGTGAGAGTTAAATAGGAGACATCTAAGCTGTTTTGGAGAAATGGTGTGTGTAAGTCCTTACACAAGAAGGGTACTAGATGCAGTACACTTCACTGATGAAGAGCTTTTTGCTTGAAACTTTTGAATTTAAACAGTACACTGTACAGCGTCTTTGGTTTTTGGGAAAAATCTAATACGATAAGAAAATACAAAGAAGAATTTCAATAAAAAATATTTTTTTATATTTTACTGGGTGAGTGGGCTTTATTTACTACCAGTCAGTATTTTTGATACATGAGCCACATTGGTAGCTTAGCACCTCCCCTTAATTACTCTTTTTGGTTCTATCGAGGTTGACTGAGCTGGACTCTTCTCTTCTATCCTGAGACATGAGGCAATCTTTTAGCTTCGATTTGAAGGACTGATGAGAGTGTAACATATGGATAGCAGTGGTATTCTGGTGGTCAACAAGGTCAAAGGCCTTTGATAGGTCCACAAACATTGCACCTGTGGCCATACCCATGTCCATGTTTCTAAGGGCATGGTTGGAGAAAAGGGCCAAGGCCGAAGAGGTGCTGTGGTGTTTGGGGAAGCCATGTTGGAGAGGGTTCAGGAGGTTGTACTTGTCTAGAAGCTCAGATAGCTGGTGGTGAATGATTTTTTCTAATAGTTTGCTCAGATGTGGGAGGAGAGAGATGGGATAGTAGTTTTCCAGGGCAGCGGGCTCGCCGGATTTGAAAATAGGCACTACGTGCGCATGCTTCCATGAGTCAGGCATAGCAGATGATGAGAGGGCAAGGTTAAATATGTGGGTCAGTGGCTTTACAAGGGCAGGGGAGAGGAATTTTAGAAAGGTGAGATACAGACTGTCGCTACCTGGACTGCCCCTGGCGGGTGACGTAGTTAGGAGCTTGCCAGTGACACTATGGTCAATGGCTCTGAAATAAAATACAGAGCTTGATGTCTGTGGGCAACAGGGCTGGTTTTTCTGGGTAGAGGGAGGCTGTGGAGGGAGTTTGCTGCTGTAGGCAGTAAGGTCAGTGAACATTCTATTGAAGGTATCAGCAATCTTGTCTGGGTCAATAATAGGACCGGAGGGAGAGGTAAGTTCCTTTATTTGTTTGTTTGATTTTTGGTTGAGGAGGGTGTTAATCGAGGCTCAGAAACTGCAGGGGTTTCCAAGAGACTCATTTTGTAGGTTGGTATAGTATTTACACTTGAGTGACTTCACAGTCTGTTTGCAGGAGTTACGAAGTCGCCTGTATGCATTCCATAACTGGAGGGAGGGGGGATGCCTTGAAGGCTTGCCAGGTTTTGTCCCTTACTTTCATTTGGGCCAGAAGTTCATTTGATAGCCAATAGGTGTTACCACCTTTAACCATCCTGGTGGTGATAGGGAAGTATTTGTCCTGAAGATTGCAAAGAGCTTCCATAAAATGCATCACCACCATGGAGACATCTTTGAGTTAGTAGAGTGAGGACCAGTTTATGGCCCAGGCATCCCTTAGCACTAAGTCCGAATCCTGGGATTTGAATTCCCTAAAAGATAACAATTTGAGGGGAGGACGTATTGATTTGGTGGTTAAAGCGATATATGTAGTGGTGTGGTCACTGATACAGTCAGCCAGAGTGCCTGCTTGGAGGATTAGATTCACACAGTTTGTGGCAATCCAGCTGAGGGAGGAGTGGTTGGGGAAGCAGGAGTTGTATTTGGTAGGGGAGGAGATGTCTTGTTCAAGGTGATGTGTCCTTAGTAAGTGTGCATATTCCAGTACTGGGGATTCTGTCCAGTGGAGGTTGAAATCCCCAAGTATGATGGTGTCCTTGGAGGTGGGGGGCAGATGCAAAGTCATCCAGGAAATCTGATAGTCCCTGTGCACCTCCTGAGGAAGAATTGCAGCAGCAGCCAATATACAATTGCTTGATGCACCCAGGACAATTTCAGCAACAAGCCATTCACTGACTGAGGAGGGGGAGGAGTAAGCAATAGTGGTGGCACTAATATGGTCCTGCATGGAGAGTGCAATGCCACCACCCCTTTTTCCGCCAGGCCTATCAAGGTGCAGCAATGAGTAGCCGGGGAGGTGGTAGGAGGCATCACTGTGGTATGACTTAAGTCATGTTTCAGATTGACCCAGGACATGTGGCTTGTAGAAGGACACCCAGGCTTCAAGTTCAGAGGACTTAGCTGAGAGGCTGCACACTTTTAGATGTGCAACCCTGAGGCTGCAGCATCCTGTTCAGATAGCATTAGCATGGTTAATATGCACGTTTGAGGGTCCAGGGTTAGCTTTCACATCCCCTGCAAGGAGGAGAAGTGAGAGGAGGTGGCACGTAGGAGGGTGCCAATGGGGGGATGTATAGTGAGTGAGTGGAGAAACAAATCAAGTAGATGACGTGCATGGTTAGTCAGGAAGGCCAGTATGGCAGAGCCCATGGGGAGAGTTGGTAGGCTTTGGCTTTGTATGGGGGATCACTGAGTATAGGTGATTCAGATAAAGATTGTAAATAAGCCTGGTCATCGGTGAGGATGGTGGCACAGAAGTCAGTCATTAGTAACAGACCAGTCATGGTGCATAATGTAATGAAAAGCACAGGAGAGAACATTTTTCTATTTGAATTAGTATCATCAGATAATAAAAATTCTTCCTTGTAGACCAGCAAGATGACAGCTGCAGAGAGAGTGGAGTAGAGTGGAATTTTAGATTTGGACCATTTTCAGTCATGACCCAGGCCACAATGTGGCAGTCAACAATCAACAACAGAGGTACAATACATTGGTGAAGGCAAAAACAGAAATACAATACATGGGTACAGGGGGATATGCACCTCAACATGAGGTCAAAATACATTTTAAGTGGCACAGTCAGTTCATACAATAAAAGAACAGAGACAGGGATGTAGGATATGCAGTCATATGACAGTTTAAGCAGCAGTATATGTACAGAGAGGTATCACAAATCAAAGCTAAATTGCAAAAGAATACATTGATAATACTGTATCATGCAAAGGCAGATGGTACAGTCATCAGCTGCTGCATGTTGTGACATGCTGTAGCCTAGACTAACAGAGGATTGCTAACAGAGGAGTGAAACAATCTGACATTCTGACAGGCAAGCTTTAAAGAGCACTAGGAGATTGGAAACAGGACTACGAGAGAGTGTGCATAGTTGTGCTAGAGGGCAAAGGAGATGGGAAGGTCAGAGGAGATGGCAGGGTTGTGAGATAGGGCAGGCGGCACACAGGCTATTTTAGAGAGTGAAGGAAAGTAAGCCTGAGAGTAAATGAGAATGGGAGGGTCAGAGGATATGGCACAGCTGGGAAATAAGCAGGCAGCACACAGTATGTCCAATGGAACTAGGGTGGTTTTTGGACCCTAGTGTTGTCTAGGGAGCAGTTACAAACAGACTCAGACAGGACCCAGGCTCTCAGGTTTGCCTTGAAAGATAGGTGGGAGGGGAAAAGGAGGATTTGATGGTGGGAGATTGTTCCAATTCAATTCAATTCAATTCAATTCAATTCAATTTTATTTATAAAGCGCCTTTCAAGGCCAAGGCGCTGTACAAATTTTAAAAAATAAAATCCCAGCATTTAAAAGTCATCCATAACTAACAGAGATACGCTAATCCAAAAAGATATGTTTTTAAAGCAACTTTAAAGTTTTCAATGGGAGGGGGCAGAGACAGAGAAAGCTTTACTGCCATAGCCATGGTGACGCGAGGGACTTCTAGGGGAGTGATGGAGGAGACCCTAAGGCTCCTAGAAACCACCCTATTAGTAAGTAGTGTAGCATAGGAGGACAGTTGTCAGATTCTGAGAGAGTTTATCTACTAAGCATCCCATAGCATAGTCAAAGTGACGCTGTAGTGGGAGACACCCTAGGGATTGATAGAGTGTGCAGTGGTGGGTAGGATAGGGGGCTTGAAGAACAAAGCAACAGATGGAATTATATGTAGTACTTAGGCAAGAGTGTAGCAAGGAGGACATAGATGAGTAGACAGGGGAGCAGTAGTTCAGCAGGGGCAGTAAGTTACCTTGCGCAACAGCTAGGTGAGCCTCAGAGGACAGGAGCTGATTAAGGCGGTAGGCAGCACCTAGCGTTTGGTGAAATCTCCTCACAGTGAGATTAATATGTTCATTGAAAGTAAGAGAGAGATCAAGGGTCACATCCAGATATTTAAAGTGCAGTACAGTTGGGGGGGGGGCAGCAGGTGTGAATACACTGAGGGGAGGAGTTTGATTTTGCAGCCTTGGCAAGGAAAGGCTTTGAGCCAAAGAGCATGGTTTTGGTCTTTTTTTCATTTACGAGGAGTTTGCTGGAGAGAAACTAGTTGTATGCAGTGTCATACTTTAATGTGAGGGTGGAAGAGATGGAATCCACAGATTTATCATTGTGGTAGAGGACTAAATTGTCTGCATTCAGGAGAGCCTTGCATTTCAAGCTGTTGGCTGGGAGGGCATTAATGAAAATGGAAAAAAGTATAATCAAATACAAATGGACAAATTTTACATATGTTAATTTTGGGGCCAGTTGTCATCAGTTATCAGAAGTTCCAAAGAAAACTAGCCACTCTAAACCAAGTTCACTATTCAGTTTTTCTCACTATTTTATTTCCATTATATCACATGTGTGCTGTCATCCAGAGCAAGCTACGATTAATTTCTTTTATCTAGGTGTAGCAAACAAATACTGGACTTAGTGTCCCATGGGAGCTAGGAATATTTTGTGTTCTTAACTTAGCTGTTTGGCCTTCATACACCATCAGCTTCTTACTTTAGGTTCTCTAGTCAAACCCAGCTCTGGCTGCTGCTCCTGCCATTATTGTGTCCAGCAGTGATCCACATGGAGTGAGACCTGAGGACCAAGGGGACCATCATTCATGGTGGCCAAGACACATATCTTTTGTGCAGTTTCTCCCTCTTCCCTCCCACCACCATGTGACATTGGGCACAGTCTCTGGTGAACTTGATGGCAGCAGTGCACACTGGGCTGATGCCACCCCTTGAGAGGGAGCTAGCTCCCTGGCTCGTCACGTGGGGCTGCTGCTGCACTGGAGCCTGGCCATCTGCCTCAAAAGCTGCCATGTGCTCCCCTCAGGAACATGCCCCAGCCTGCTTACCTGATCCCAGTAACCCCAGGCTCATTACTGAACCTGAGTCGCCAGCATGGAAATGCAACATGCTTTCACTGAGCCATTGGGTAACCCTGTCCTATTTAATTTTTTTATTGTTCTGCAGCTGAGCCCAGAAAATTAAAGGGGCATGAAAAATAGGATTATCCATCAGGCTGACTAGTGAACGGTAAGGGTTTGAGAAAAGAGCTTTATTAAGACAGTGGTGAAATTCCAGTGTCTTTATGGAGTTTCAATAGGCTTTATAGGACGTATCTAGCTAGGAGCAGACATGATCCAATGGAGCTGTATGGAAGTAGAGTTCTAGAGATGTTAATACTAAACCACCCTTTTGTTTAGGGAGTTGTAACTTCTTAGATGCTGTCCATGGGTGAGCACCCTGCCACAGATAGTGGGATATGTGCTGTCCCAGTTACAAAAGTCTGTGGGAGTTGGAATTATAGGGATGGTCTGAAACATGTATAATAATCTTAGCAACACATTCATGAAAATGTATTCAGTTCTGCTGATTAGAGTGTTGGGAGAAGTTGCCATCTGGAGATGTCCTGTATAATGGTGGTAGTTAACAGATCATATTTTAACATTGCCAATTTTGTGATATCTTTTGGAAGTGTCACCCTGACTATTTGATTTGGGTTTGCTGCCATTTAAATTTGTAGTGGTTGTGAATTTTGGGGGGGGGGCTCATAAAAGACCTGCAAGGCTGCAGTTTTATCAGTGTTGTGTTTATAGCCAGATTAGATGCCATAGTCTCCAAGAAGGTTCCAAAGAACAGGGGAAGATTGATTAGAGTGGGTAAGATAAATTAATTAATCGTCAACATAAAATGCTAGTTTACTGGATGGTATCTGATTGTCAAATGGCTTGAGCCAGTAGCTCCTCATAAAGGGCAGAAAGAAGTGGGGATAGAAGACAGCCCTGTCACGCCCCTCTCTGAACCTGGTACTTAAATGATAAGGTGCCACTTGGGTATACCATTGCTTGTAGGGTGGTATATAATGCTTTGATCAGGTGAAAGAGTTAGGGTGAAAAACAAATCTGAATAACATGTAGTACAAACATTTCCAGAAGACCCTATCAAATGTTTTTTCCACATCCAGGCTCAGCAGCAAAGTCAGCTGCTGAGTCCTGGATGCATACTGGAGCAGAAGTACAGTTCTATTAATATTATCCCGTGTCTGCCGCTTCATAGTGAAACCAGTCTGATCAAGATGTATCAGCTACAGCAGAATCACTTCCAATCATTTTGCATAATGGCTGTAAAGAGTTTATAGTACATATTCAAGATGGATATGGAACAACATGACTCAGGTTTTCTACTCTCATTGTATGGCTTAAGTATGGCCAAAATAGTGGCATAAGACCATGAGGTTGGAGGCAAGTCACCCGATTGTATGGTCCAGGATGCTGCCAGGAAAGGATCTAATAGTAAGGACTGTGTAAGCAATAAGACACGATGATGTGTGGATTAGTCTGAATAAAAAAATGCATAGGGGTGTAGTTGGGCATGAGGTTACCGGCTGAGTGCCTTACCACTCATAGAAGTGGGTTTATTCAGGCTAACCCACACCCCGGAATGTGTTATTGTACTTATAAAATGGGTATATGTTGAGAAAAATTACAGAGTTTAAAAAATAATAGCAAAAATTTAACAAAAACGTGTACAGTACAAGTCACATTAAGCTGTTCCTTCAATGAGTTGCTTTAAGTATAACCTCCTTGCTGTTTCTCAGCATGGCTTCCGCAAAGGCCATAGTACTACCACTGCCATCCTAAAACTTACAAATGACATCTATGGTGCAATGGAATCTGGCTTTTTGACAGGTGCTCTCTTTATTGACTTAACTAAGGCGTTTGACCTGGTAAACCACACCCTTCTCCTTGCTAAACTCCAGTCGTTTGGTTTCTCCACTGAAACAGTTGCCTGGTTCAAGTGCTACTTATCCAACCGGATGCAAGCTGTCACCTTCAACTCAGCCCTGTCCAATACTTCTCCCATACATATGGGAGTTCCTCAAGGCTTCATACTTGGCCCGCTACTTTTTTCTATTTTTATGAATCACCTCCCATCGTGTGCACCTGACTGCTCTTCCTTGTTGTATGCGGACGACCTTGTCATCTATCATAGTGGAAGTAGCATCGTGGACATAAACCTCTCACTTACTAATGACTTCTTAAGTATTCAGTCCCACCTAATAGAAAACAATCTTGTTCTTAATATTAGCAAAACTCACTCTATGCTTTTCGGCTCCCCAGCTAGACTTAAATCTAATCGAAATTCCTTTCAAATTTTGTGTGCTGATGGTTCCCCGGTAGTTAGTACTAGCTCCTTCAAATACCTGGGTATACTCTTTGATGAATCCTTGGACTTTGACCTCATGTCACCACCACCCAAATCGGTCAACGCAAAAATTGGAGGTGATACTCGACTAGCTATGCCTCACACCATCTGCTCGCTTGCAGTGGCTCAAGGCCTATTGCTCCAGTCCTGCTTATGGCTCAGTCACATATCTTGGAGCATCAAAGACCTGCCTACATAAATGGGACACCACCTATAATAACATCTGCCGCTATGCCTCTCGATCGCACGCTTTTAAACATCACTGTCCAGCTGTATGCTGACCTAAAATGTGTAACCTTCTGCCCACCGGCTACTGGCCTTTGGCTCCCTATTAGATGGTATAACTAGATCAGGTCTCCCTAATTCCCTTGCCTCCTTGCTACACCCCAAACCCCTCCTATGGTCTCCGATCTAGTGACAATGCCCTCCTCTTTATACCCAGACATAAAACTTCTATGGGTACACGGGCTTTCTCCTACTCAGCCCCTAAGTATTGGAATTCTATCCCTCAAGAAATTCGCCTTGCTACTACCCATGCTGGTTTCAAGAAACTCCACCGTGAACACCTATTGGCCTCAAATCCTTGCTCATGCTTCCATCCACCTTGACCCCTTTTAATCCTTCCACCTTGTTCTTTCCTCACCCTCCCTCTTTCCCTCTCACCCCTTCTCTTATTTTCTCCCATCTCCCCCTTCCCCCCTTCCTTTCTTTCTCTCTCTATATTTAGCCTTGTAATGGGAATTACTATTTCTAATGTACTTGTCAGCCAGTTCCAGTACAAATTTGTTAGCACTTGTTTTATTTTTTCATTACGGTACTGTTTACATTTTTCTGATATTATCTTACTCTGTTTCGGCCAATTGTCAATTGTTTCTATTGCACTAAATTCCATTGTCTTATCTCTTCCTTGTGCTGCGTCACATTGTACAGTTTGTGTATTTTTTGTTCTCACTTGTATTTTTCCCAGGTCGTGCCTGAAAATAGGCATCTCTATGTCTAGTGCACTCACATGGTTACCAAAAGCAAATAAATAAATAAATAATAAAATATTTCTGGCTGATTTGCATAAGTGTTGCTGGATCCAGTGCAAAGCCCTATACAAACTGTTTCTTAAGAGTGAAAACTCAGTTTAGCATTGCATTGTGACTGGACTGCAGATGCAGTCCAAATGAGTTGCAAAAACATTTTACAAACATTGCTCTTGAGCTGGTTATGCATTGAAAAATAATGCAATATGAGATGCCAATGCATTGTTAACTGTAAATAACAATGCTGAACCAACTCATTGGCAGGACAGTTTAATGTGACTTGTACTATAATTTTACACAAACTAGTCCCTCTGCTTCTTTCTACATTGACTAGTTGTCACTGTGCTGTGCCAGGTTCTATATATATGATCCAAGGGTTGCTATACTAGGCTGCCGGCAAGACCACAATTTTGTTTTAGTCTTGTCGGCAGCACGCCATCATCTGCAGTAGTGAATTTTGTAAAACTACCAGTGCTGTCACACAACTGTCGATCAGGAGAGCACAGGTATTATTAAAAGGCCAGTAGGGAGACTGAGCAGGTTGGGAGGGAGCGTGAAAATGACAAACTGTGAGGGAGGGAGAGAAAGCATTTTTTTTTTTACTTTTTAAAAACATGAAGCAAGAAACAACCATATAGTGGGGACATACACAGTCACCAAATGGTTTTCCAGAGTTCTATCAGATGTGCATGGACTTTTTGGGTTGTGAGGCCACAGTTACTGTGTCTTTCTCAAAAGCGTGGTATAGTCTGAATAAAGAACATGGCTAGAACCCATTCTTAGCCAATCAGAGAACTTGAATTTCCCTACCCATTTTATCATGAGAGTTATAAAATTCGGCCGTAATGCAATCTGGTCCAAGACATTTTCCAGATTTCAATCTGACAAGTGCAGACAATAATTCAGAGACAGTACTAGAAGTTATAAAGCTGCTGATTTTAAGTATCAGAGAGGGTGGAGAATGTTAGAGAATCAAAAAAGGACCTGTAGCATCTCAAATCTGGTTCCAAGTCTTGAGCATTTATTTACTTAGTTATTTATTTATTTGAATTTTGATAACCTGGTGAGCCCACTGAGACCATGCATTCCTTTTTCAGAGGCGAACCAGGCAGACAATATAATACAATAGATTCCATTATAATACAAGGAACAGATGATGTGAACAGCAAATATACATTCAGCAAATAGTTAATGAGGGCACAGAACAGCAATGAGAGTATTCAGTCAGGGGGAAGACAAAGTACCCAAAGTTGCTTCAGTGAATAAATACAATACATACATGACAGAGTTGTTTACAGTGAGTTTGTACAGATTCACAGAAAATATAAATATTTACAGAATTTCAGTGTAATGTATTCAATTAGGATTTCATCAGAATAATGAAGAAGAGGCTTCTGGTGACTCACCATGCCACGCAGCAGCTTTGAGCTCCAGTCACCCCCAGAATAAAAGATTAACTTCAAACATCCCAGTGGATCTAAAACATTCTGATATTAGCCAGATAGCCACTTGAGAGATGGTGGCCAGAACGAAGCCACGATCAGGCACTGGCAGTGGCTTAAAGCAGCAGAAATTGAACATAAATATGAAAGCCCAGAACAAGGGCACTCTATCAGCTGGGTCACCAGAAGCAATGAAGTATGAGTATGAGAGTGGCTCGGAGGAGGAAGATATCACTATCACCTCAGGACAGCTTTGTCGAGAGTAACGGTGCCTTACCCACACCTTGGATGTTATGCGTAGGAAGGTTGCTGACAATAAAGCAAAGATCAAACAACATGGCAAACAATTGCAGTTGATTGAGGACACCTTATCTCTTGCTTGAATGCTTTGGACATGCATAATGGTGCCATATTACAACTCAATGACCGCTTGCAAGTTCTCCTCCACAAGATAGACTGCTGGAGCAAATGGAAACTGGCAACACTTCAGAATTTGTGGAGAGCTTGCTAAAAGAAATGCTTAATTTGGATAAAGATCTGCCACTGAATATTATTAGAGCACACCCGAGCATTACTGGCTCCTCCTAAAGATCCAAATGTCAAGACGCGCTCCCCGATTATTACCTTTCTCAACTTTCATACCTAAGAGATGGTACTCCACAAGGCCTGGTCGATGAAGGAGATTATTTTGGGGACACCAGGCTCTTTATTGAGTCGGACTACGCTCCAACTATGATGGCTAGAAGGAAACTCGTTCCCAGTAGTGAAGGTGCTCTGGGGCAAGGGCCTCAAAGCACAAGTGGATTTCCCTGCTAAACTCAGGATCACATTGGACAAAGGGGTGAAGGTCTTTGATACTGGCCCTGAGGCAAAGAAGTATCTTGTTTCTCTAGACATTATGGTCGATGACTTAATCAATCTCTCCTTTATCAGGGACTTGGAGAAAAGGCAATGGAAAATGCCTGGAGGTAACTTTAATAGAAGAGTCATGTCTAGTGGCTTTAACATGATCTTAGATTCCAGCCCCTGGTCCAAACTACAGGCGCTTACCAAGGTGAGTAAGTGAGATTCTGATGGTATTACAAAGCCCCAACAGCTGCAAGGGGATCAAGAGGACACCCTCTCAACCTTGGATGCAGAGGATTTAACTGAAGAGGCTGGCTTCAACACCTGATTCCACAGTGAACACTCGGTAACTGTGCAGTTATTTTTCATTGGAGGGGAGGTCTGATGTGGCAACCCCTCAGGAATAATTCCTTGCTTACAACCCTGGATATTTTGTGTTAAATAATTTCATGAACTCATGACTGTCATGGTTGGTTCCAGATATACAGATATTGTATGTTGGGTATAATATCTCCTGAGTGAGGGAAGGCACATGGGTATTACCAACTCTCTGGCCTCCTGGAGAGGGGAATTTCTCCTCACCACTATGCATAAAGATGAATGTTTTATTATGCATTTGCTAATGCTTTTTTCACTGGTTATTAGTACTTAACTAGATTTTCATGGAAGTGGGATGTTCACTGGTTGCAAGGGAGGGTTGAAGGCGGGAGGGGGCATTCATTATGGGGCCACCTGTCTTGGCTGAGGGGTTCCAACTGCACAATTAATCATTTGGGGATAATTTGTATGGGTGGTGGGAGGGATGGGTGTATGGCATGACTGACACCACATAAATTGCAAGCAGACCGTTTTGGGAAGGTCCTGCAACATGTTGCAGGATTTAATCCCACACCTCCCATCACCATTAAGCATCAGAAGAGCGGTGGGGTTTTGTGGCACCTTTGAAGCGCGTTAAAGGAGTTGGTTTGCTCCACGATAACTATAAGTTTTGTTTACAACTTTTTAAGGTTATAATTGCGTGTGCAATAGTTGTGTTATACCTGTTCATGTTACATGTTTTTTTAACATGGCTGTGCATCCTCCCTTCCTTCACTGGTCTCCAGATGTCAGGCCCAGCAGAGAATCGGGGGGACCGCTGGGGGGGGGCAGACTCAGGAGACAATAAGGATGTAGAGCGAACTGTGTTGGAAAAATTAGTGATTTAAACATTTTAACTTATAATATCAGAGGGCTAAATAGCCCAATTAAAAGAGCAAGGCTCCTTCAGGAGTTGGGGAGGATGGGCGCACACATCACCTTATTACAGGAGACCAACCTCACAGACAGTGAGCATAAGAAATGATGCCGTAGGTGGGTGGGTGCAGTCTGTGCCTCCTCCTATCAGGCTCACCCTCACCACAGAAGCACAGCTATTTTAATTCATAAAGCGGGCCCACTGCAGATTGAATCACTGGTTACTGACCCAAAGGAGCGCTATGTTGTGGTACATGCTATATTTTGGGACACCCCATGCACTATTGCCTGTCTTTATGCTCCTAACTTGGATAGGATTTAAAAAAAAATCTTTACAGAATTAATTACAGTAACAAATCACCTCTGCATCCTAGGGGGACATTAATATGATCCTTTCTCCAACACTGGATAAATAAGAGGGGGCTTTGAAAGCTAAATTAGGTGCAGTGAGGACCACTCTACTCATGCTAAGTCACACTTTAGGGCTTCCAGAGGTCTGGAGAAGGGTCAATGGACGTCAGCGGGATTAATCTCATTTCTCAGACAGACATGGTTGTTATGCAAGCAATAACACACAACGAGGTGTGGTTTATCGCCTGATAAGAGCATGCCCAGGGGTGTACTAAGGCACGAGGCACTTGCCCGAGTGCCTTATGCCACTGGGCGTGCTCTTATCAGGTGATAAACCACACCTCGGAATGTGTTATTGTGCTGATAAAATTGGCCCTCCCCAAAGTAATTTTTTAATATGTAAAAAAAAAAATATAAAAAAGTGACACATAAAAAAAGGTTTCAAATAGTTAAAACAGTAAAAAATAGTCCCCCCTATTAAGTTTATTTGGAATGTATTTATTGCCCCCCCCAGCACACAAAAAGTTACAAATCCATCCAGAATATGCCTTTTACTTTATTAGGTCTTTTACATTTCTTTCTTTGGCTGTGTTTAGATAGAGAATTGCACTGTTAACAGAGGAGCGGCTATGTTGACTGGGAGCAAGCCTGTCCCTCACCAGACACCATAAAGAGCAGACAGAATCCTTCTTCCTGTTTCCTGCTTTCGTTCTAACAGGCACATTTTGGTGAATATTTCATTTTAAAAAAGGAAAGCAAGTGCCTGGTCTGAAAAGCGAGCATGTTCTTTTGGAGGCACTGACAAACACTGCTGCACTGATGGTGCTGATGGTGCATCGGGTAGATGGGGTTCGCTGATGGCATTTGCGGTTATGGATAATGCTGAAAAAAAAATGTACTGTTTCTGTTTTCTCGGCTGGTTTCTCGGCGCTGTTTGAAAATGCTGGGAATGACAGCAGCTATACACTGAGTAGCGAAGGCAGGCGAGCAGTGAAAAGATAACAAACAGAGTGCAGTTCTATTAATTGAACTAAAATGTAGCTTTGTACTTTGAGGAGGAGTCATCAAGTAAAGAGGACGGCTGTTTGTGTGCAAGGGAGGAGAGTGGTCAGCGAGAGAGCCTGACAGAATTGTTTTTTGAATTGCCATGCATGGATCTTTGGCTGCACTGCGTCTTGCTTGGCGTAACAAGTACCAGTTGCCATATATATCATCTGATAAGGACACGGCTACTGGTACCTGTTAGCCAATCAGGATGCAAGCTCTCTCTTGCCCATTTTATAAACTAGGATAAACTTTTTCTTCCTGTCTGAGGAGTGGTTGTATGGAGTAGCCTCCTGCCAGATCCTGCCATGTACCTTATCAGATCATGCCCCAGTCAAATTGGGGCTACAGCTGGCTCCATCGACTCACAGTTTTCATTGGAGATTTAATGTGAGACTTTTGAATAACCAGGAATTCAAAGATCTGATAAAATCCACCATTAAAACCTATGTTCAGGACAGTCCTGAGGGGATAACTTCACATGCAGTCTCCTGGGATGCATTGAAGGTTGTCCTCAGGGGACCTATAATTAGCTTTGCATCCATAGCCAAAAAATGCCAGGAGCAAAGGAGACTGGAACTGGAGTCTGAGAAAGCAGATCTCGGGTTCCAGCACAACATTTCTATGAAGGTAGTCCAAAAAGAGTTAATTGAGAGGAAGGTGGCTTTGGAGGCCCTACTCACATCTCAGTTAGAGGCCAGTTACAGAAGAATTAGGCAAAACTATTATGAGAATAGTAACCAGGCTGGAAAGTTGCTTGCTGCCACTCTACAACAACAGTAAATTAGTAGGGTGGTACTGCAATTGAGGGACACAGCCAGAGAGGTTACCAAGGTTAGCCACCCTGAGGAAATAATCAGGCTCTTTGCAAGATATTATGAATCTCTGTATGCCCACGATTAGATTATTTCTAACTCTGATGACAAAGTATAATCTTTCTTCAAGGGCCTAACATTACAACAGTTGTCTCAGATGGAGGCAGACCAGTTAGATGAAGTGGTTACCATGCAGGAGTTACAGTCACAATTGGCTCATCTGAAAAATGGTAAATCCCCTGGGACCAGATGGGTTCCCCTCAGAATTCTACAAGGCCTTTGCGGAACCCCTCCTGCCACTTCTATTACCAGTCTGCCAGGAGATAATGGAAGGTGGGGAAACTCCTGATTCATATCAGTTGGCCCATATCTCAGTCCTTCATAAGGAAGGGAAGGACCCACTGGGCTGTGGGTCATACAGACCCATCTCCTTATTAAATGTTGATCTGAAACTCTTCACTGGGCTAATGGCCAATAGGGTACAGAAGCACATCTGCTCACGTGTGCATGAGGACCAAACCGGGTTTATTTCTGGCAGACATCTATCTGACAATATCCGCCCATTACTTATTATTATTTCTTCCCAGAATTCTAAAGAGCAACTTCAGCTGGCTATCTCCATGCATGCAGAAAAGGCATTTGATAGGGTGAATTGGCAGTTTTCAAAAGCTCCCATGGAAAGAATGAAATTTAGCCCCAAATCCTTACAAACCATTTCCCAACTCTATAGGAGCCCTATAGCACTGGTGAGAGTGAATGGGATAAGCTCGGCATTATTCCCCTTGTCTAGAGGAACCCGACAAGGCTGTCCTCTCTCTCCATTACTGTTTGCCCTATGTTTGGAGCACTTGGCAACTAAAATAAGGCAGAGTTCTAAAATAAAAGGCATTATGGCGGGAAGTTTCGAACAAAAGCTCTCGCTATATGCAGATGATTCCATTTTTTTTCTGTCTGCCCCGGAGAGCTTGGTACCCTTACTTAGTGAGGTGCTGCACTCCTTTGGGGAGATTTCAGGGCACAAGCTTAATTTTTCAAAATTGGAGTTCCTTAGTGGGGAGGTGACTCAGAGATTCAAGGATACTTTTCCCTTTCGGTGGACCCCTAAGGGCCAGATTCAGTACCTGGGCATAAAAATCTCCACAGATTTATCTACACTTTTTGCCATCAATTATAGTAAGTTATGGGAAACCATTGAACAAGATTTTGCTAAGTGGCAACATTTTCCCCTTACTTTGGTAGGGAGGGTGGCAGTGGTAAAGATGAACATCTTGCCTCATCTCCTTTTTCTGTTCCAGTGTCTTCTACTGAGACTTCCTTTATCTTTCTGGAACAAGCTGCTATGGGCGGTCCAGCAATTCATTTGGCAGTATAAGAAGCCTAGAATAGCCAGACATTTCTTATATCTACCCAGGGATGTAGGGAGAGGGGTTTAACCCTACCCAATTTGCATTTATACTATTTGACCACACAGATGGGACCTGTACTATCCTGGGCTAAGCAGAGAGTAACGTCTAGACACTATGAGCTGGAGAACAAGACTGCTGGAGGAAACCCCTTATTTACCCTGGCTCTCACCTCGGAAGCTCCAGATTATGTCAAGTCTGTAAGAAATAAATGGGTAAAGCATGGCCTATATATCCTCTCCAAGGTGAAGAGACTGACTGCCACCCATAGTGGTGTTGGCCCTTTGTCACGTATCAGATATGAGCCTGTTTTTTTTCCCCCCTATCCTGGACCTAGATTATGCTAGATGGGAGGCACAGGGGATTATGAGATTTACTCAATTTATAGAGAATGGAAGATGCATTTCCTTCCAGAGAGCAAAGGAAAAGTTAATTTGGAACAACTCAGAGTTTTTGAGGTATATGCAGGTCAAGTATTTCATTCATTCAACAGATCACCTGGATCATTTGACCGGACCTTATTTGGGGTGGGAAAATTTTCTCTATGGAAAAGTAAAGGTGGCAGCCAGGGATAGACACATTGCAGGTTGTTGCTAGCTGTTGTTGGAGGCAAGGGGTGGTTCTTTCATGTGCATAGGGTAGTCTGGGAGCAAGAGGCGAATGTAGCCATTAGTGAGCCAGATTGGAATTACAGGCTAAAATTTAGTTGGAAAGTTATCTCAGCCGCAGTGTGGCATAAGTTGTTTTGGAAAATCCTAATCAGATGCTTTTATGTTCCCACTATCACACAACATTACAATTCTACTGGCTCTGCAGCTTGCTGGAGTCAGTGTGGGATGGTTGGGAATCACTGGCACATTTGTTGAGACTAGCCCTGACTATTCACCTTTTGTAAGGTGGTGCAGACAGCTATTCATAACATTACAGGTGTCCTCATTCCCCTTAATTTCAGGGAGTGGGTTCTTGGGATGCCCACGGCAGTACACCTGAGGGGAGACTCCTGAAAAGTAGTATTGACATTACTAGTTGTGGGCTTCAAATGTACTATAGCTAGATGGCTCAGACCAGAGCCACCTACACTACAGGACTGGATAGGAAGAGTGAAGGATGTGCTCTCCATGGAGGTTCTGACGGCCAAACTTAGGCTTCAGCAGGACCAGAATGTGCAGCGCTGGCAAGGATGGGAGGCCTGGCTGCTAGAGGAGGGTTAAAGAGGGTTAAAAAGTAATATAATGTTATAAGATAACATCATGTAGTTGGACCTACCCAGATTGAGTGAGTCCCCTGGAGCCAGCTAGTTCTCCCCCATAACTAGTCTCCTTAGAATTAAACTTATCAATCAATCAATCAACTAAAATCTTAATTAATCAGGCGAATATCATTCAGCAAAGCTCATTTGCAAGATGGACCTGGACAGGATACAAGAAAAATACACAGTACACTGAACGCAATAAAATCACACAATATTTAAATAACTGACATAGTCAGGACTAAATATAATTCATAGGGTAATGACAGTGGTAGTGCATGAGTACTATATACACACACATGAGCAGCTAAATACAGGTTATAGTCAAGATTGGACACCGGTGTGGTGAAGGCAGAAGAACAAACACGAATGAAAGGGGCAAAAAGGGAAGTTAGGAAGCTGATAAGAAAAGGAAGGGAGTTGTGAAGGTTAAATAAGAAGGGGGAGGGTAGGCAGGGGAACCTTTGATAGCCTTTGATCTTAACATTTCAGATCATGTGTGTGGACGAGAAGTTCAACTGAAAGACATACAGAACACCTGGCTTTTCTTTATTTCTTCTTTTTCTTTTCACCTTCCTTTTGAAAGTCAGTTGGGGGGGGTGAGGTTTGTGACGTGCAGCCATTGGTTGGGGTATAGGTGTTTTTGCCCCATTTGATAGTACTGTGTTTTGTTTACTTTTCTTCTTATGTATTTAAATGACACTAGCCAATAACCAGAGTGGTACAACAGTCCCTTCATTAGGAACATGGACTTTTAACAGCATGGCAGGTGCTCTGCCACAGCATTTTAATACAATGATCAAATAAGGATAAGTGCAGATTTGCTTGTTTATACTTTTGTATTGTGACTTTTCTCCCAGAAAATCTATTTGTAATGCAATGTATATTGAGCTGTGGTGATAATCTAATCACTAAAGCTAAATTTAAAAAAAAATAGAAGAAGAAAGAATAATAATAGGGTTAGGGAGTATATAATAGGGCAGACAGTGGGCATGTTTTGAGAGGTACTTTTAAAAAAATGTTCTGTTCTGTTATCATGAACATTTGAGAGTAAATAAGGTACTGGGTTAGCAAAAGCCAACCCAGATAGGAGGTTTGAGCAGGTGTGTAGCAAGTGATCTCTTCAATAGTGATATGGAAGAGCAATAGCGGAGATGAGGAGGTAGAACATTCCAGGCAGTGGTGGCAGAGTAGGCAAAAGATCACCTCCCCTGTGAATCAGCAAGGATTGGAGGTTGCTAGAATAGGTAATGTGGATGACCTGATTGGACTAGCGACTTCTTTGCAATAGTTCCTCTTAGGCAGGATGGATTGAAAAAATTCACTAGCTTATATACAAAGCATAATGTGAGATATTATAGCCTAGAGTCATAATCTGGCCAATGTAGGGTGGTCAAGATATCGCAGTGATGCTTTATAGGTTCAGCCCCTAAGGCAAAACACCCAATCCTATAATAGAGTTGTTGGAGTCGAGCAATGGATGAAGGTTGAGCAGAGAGAAGTAGCGGTACACCATAGAAAAGTATGGGGAGAAGGGATGTGAAAGCAATTTCTGGCAAGAGGTGGCAGATAAGAGGGGGCTGAGATCTAACTTCTGGTTGATAGTTTTAGTTAGCAAGGAGATGTGTGTCTCTAAAGAGAAAGCTCAGTCAAAGTGCAGTCCTAAGTATTTCAAGGCTTGGACTACTTCTATGGAATCACTTGAAATAGAGCATATTTTGAGAGGCTGTTGCAAGGCAGTTTTAGAGGAGGGACTGTGGAATACCATAGCCTTGTTTTGTTTTTTTGGTGTTAAGAATTAGATGGTTATCTGAGAACCATGATTCGAGACTATTGAAATCTGAATTAAGACTCTGGTTAAGCCAGTCCCTGTTACTGGATGACTGGAACAGAATGGCGGCATCTGTGTAGAGTTACACTGAAGCACCACCACAGAAAATGGGAAGTTTGTTAATGAATAGCGAGAAACGTAGCGTTCCAAGGATAGATCCTTGGGGTACACCATGTGTTATAGGCCTGAGAGAGGATAATGATCCAGACCACTTCACCCTTTGGGATCTCCCTATGAGACAGGTCTTTAGCCAGGTTAGTGCTAAGCAGTCTAGGCCCAGGAGGTTGAGTTTTCTTAGCAGGAGGTCGTGGTTTATAAAGTCAAATGCCTTTGTCAGGTCAACAAACACTGCTCCTGTAACAAGCCCTTTATCACTTGCATTGAGAATATCAGCAGAGACCTTTACAAGGGCCATAGTTATGCTATAGTTCTTTCTAAAGCCTTGCTTTGAGTAGGTGTTGTGTTTCCGAATAGGATTGTAATTGGTTATAAAGAATCCTCTCTTGGATTTTGGCCAGAGGGCAGAGAATTGAGATAGGTCTATAGTTTTCAACAGTGAGGGAGCCACCCCTGTGGAGGAGGACTACCACTGCCACCCTTGTGGAGGGGACTAGCACTGCCACTTTCCATTTGTTCAGAACAGAACCGGAAAGGAATGATCTATTAAATAGATTACATATGGGGCATTAAGTGCAGGTGCCCCTCATTTAAGGAACTTAGGTTCAATGGTATCATGGAGCGCTATCTTTTTAAAGTTTTAATAACAATCTGAGGACTTCCTTTTCAGTTGTGTTTTTTATGTGGAAAGTGGGGTGCGAGCCTTAGCTAGTATGGGGTTGGGCGGGGATGGAGAAGTCAGGGGTTGATGGAAGATGTCAAGTGTACCTATCTAGATCGATGAAAAAATGATTTATTCCCTCTGCTATGAAAGGGGGATCTTGTAGGAGGCTGCCACCTGAAAGAATGGAACTAGGACACTGCAGTGATTTACCCTTGATTAAAGAGTTAATCTGTTTCCAAAAGTCCTTGGGCTTGCTAAGGTTCTCTGTTTGAAGTGAGCGATAATAGGCTACAGAGTGAATCAGTAGTTTTTCAATAGATTCAGTATTTGATAGTGTTTGAACATAGAAACATAGAAACATAGAATTTGACGGCAGATAAGGACCGCTTGGCCCACCTAGTCTGCCCATTTCCCTACCTAATGGATAAGCTGCAGATCCTAGTTAACCAGCAGCCTACTTCTTCCTACTCCCACCCCCTAGAATTGCCTTATGACTGTCCCATGCATGCTTGAATTCCACCATTGTTTTTGACTCCACAACCTCCTCCGGAAGGCTGTTCCATGCATCCACAATCCTCTCTGTGAAAAAATACTTCCTTAAATTACCTCTGAGCCCCCCATCTTCAAATTGTGCCCCTTGTTCTTGCACACTTCTTTTTTTGAAAGATGCTACCCTCTTGGACTTTGTTGATTCCCTTGAGGTACTTGAAAGTTTCTATCATGTCCCCCCTCTCCCTCCTTTCCTCGAGGTTATACATATTCAGCTCCTTAAGTCTCTCTTCATATGTCTTCCAGTGCAGACCCTGCACCATTTTAGTTGCCCTCCTCTGGACAGCTTCCATCCTGTCTATATCTTTGCGGAGATTTGGTCTCCAGAACTGTACGCAGTACTCCAGATGGGGTCGAACCAGCTGTCTATACAGAGGGATAACAACTTCCTGTTTTCTACTGGTGATGCCCCTTCCTGATTTATTCCCTCTGCTATGAAAGGGGGATCTCGTAGGAGGCTGCCACCTGGAAGAATGGAACTAGGACACTGCAGTGATTTACCCTTGATTAAAGAGTTAATCTGTTTCCAAAAGTCCTTGGGCTTGCTAAGGTTCTCTGTTTGAAGTGAGCGATAATAGGAACAGTTCCATTCATGCATTTGGATCATGAGATTTAGTGATTGTGGCTTTCTTTTGTTGTTGATGTAGCCTGAAATCTAATAACTTGGTGGTCCAGGACTCCCCTCTGTAATATTTCTCTTTCATATATGCTAGGGCTTGTTCTGTTTGCAACATCAGGAGATCCTGTATTTTATTTTAGTGAGTATAATTTGTGATAGTACGCTAGAGTACCCTTGCTGATGAGCCAGATGAAGGAATTTTAAAGCTTCAGTAAGTTGGCTCATTCAGTGTTCTCATTGCTTACCTTGTCTGGAGGCATAAGCTATGATATCTCCTGTAATACTACTTTTACAGTACCCCACATAAGGGTGGGGAGATATCCATTCCCTTACTGAAAGTCAGTATTTTGGAATTTATCTTGAAGAAATTCTTTAAATGTGGAATCATCAAGTAAACTAGGGTTGAACCTCCAGGTGGTTTGGCGAGGGCTCTGGTCCAAATCAAGTGATAAAGTGAATGGGCATGGTCAAAAACAAGAATTTGACCAGTCTCACAGTTGTGGGCCTCTGTGAGATGTGCTGCAGAGAGTAATAAATTGTCTACTCTAAAATACATTTTATAGGAGTGGAAATAGAATGTGTAGACTAAATCATGCCAGTGCAGCTGATGCCAAACGTCTAGGAACCTCAATGCTCCTAGTAATTTACAACAGTGACAGTGTTCAGGGAGGGTGCTATGGAGGCAGGAGGAAGTAGTGTATTTTGAAGGTCCATCAGCATAGTAAAGTCTTCTCCCAACACTAATACTCCTGTTTGATAGTGCAGGATATGGCTAAAAAGTACTTGGATGGAGGAGACCTCCATCTCAGGGGGTAAATAAAGGTTTACTACCGTATACTGTTTTCCCATGAGTGTTCTAACCGCAATGGCCATTCTGCCATCTTAGTCAACAAATTTCTTTCTAATGGAAAAGGTAAATTCTTAAGGATAAGGATTGTCACCCCTCTATGCCTGCTTGAGTGATAGGAGGGGAAGCCATGACCTCACTAAAGCCCATTTTACCTGATGTGTCATGTTCCACTTGGGCTAGGTGGGTTTCCTGCTATAGTGAGAGTCCTGGCTTTAACTGGTTCAGAGAGACCACTACTTTACATATTTAATCAAGTGCCTTAAGCCATTGACATTCTGAGAATTTAACAAAAACAAAGTCCAGATGGGTACTTCACAAAGGTTCAGATTTTACATGTGTTAATTTTGGGGCTTGTTGTCATCAGTTATCGGAAGTTCCAAAGAAAACCAGCCACTCTAAACCAAGTTCACTATTTAGTTTCTCTCAATATTTTATTTCCATTATATCACATCTATCTTAACTCTCATCCAGAGCGAGCTACAGTAGCACTGGTTTCCCTGGTCTGAAAGGGTAGAGAACTCCCTTTCCCAACTCCTATCCTTGGCCACTCTCAAGATTTGTTCACCTTACTAAGGAGAAGAGAAAGTGTATGGAGCGGGTAGCATGTTAAAAGGTCGAAAGCAGAACAGTGACCACTAAAATGGCTTATGGATAATGCCAAATGCCAAATTTGACAATGTCTCTGTACCCCCTCCCTAAGATCTGGCCTCCCTAGAGTTAGTATATTTAGTAAGGGTGTGTGTGGGGGGCATAGCACAGGCCCCCACAAAAAGCAACATTGCTGAATTTGCCATTCAGCATTATCCATAAGCCTTTTAGCGGTCACCTTTCCGCTTTCGCCCATTTGACATGAACCCATGGAGTGCCCAAGAAAAATTTAAGCTTTCACTGGCCAGTGCCTATGTTAGGTAAGAAGCATGAGGTGCCCCATATTGGATCTTCATGATCTCAATCAGTTCCTGAGGAAGCACAAGTTCCAGATGGTCACTCTGAACCAAATCATTCTGTCCCTGGAGCAGGGCATGTGGTTCTGCTCTCTGGACCTTTTTTCCACATCCCTGTTTGTCCATCACACTAGTGGTTCCATCAGTTCCATGCAGATGGGGTGCTTTATGTGTTCTGACTGATGCCATTCAGCCTCTCCTCAGCCCCCAGGGTCTTCACAAAGTGCACGGCAGGGGTGGCAGCATTCCTGCGGCACCGAGGGGTCCGGGTGTAACCCTACCTGGATGATTCACTGATCACCAGTTCCTCTTGGGAGGAAGTGTCATGGTCCAGGGATCTGGCCCTCCAGACCTGCTCAGCCTTGGGCCTTCTAGTCAACCCAGCCAAGTCAGAACTTCACCCCTTACAGGCCCTCCACTTCATCGAGACAGAACTCAACTTCCTTCAGGCCAAGGCCAACTCCCAGTGGACCAGTGGTGGATCTTACCACCTTTGCTCGATCATTTCAGGCTAGGCACACGTAATTGCCTGGGACTTTCTATGGCTGCTGGGGTACATGGCATCCTGCACCAGGGTGGTCTGGTGGGCCCACTGGTGGATGCACCCCCTGCAGTGGGGGCTGGCCCACCAATAGTTTCAGCACCTTGATCACCTAGACTTGCTGGTCACTGTGACACAGCTGATGTGGGATGCCATCCAGTGGTTACTCATTCTGAAACACTTGCAGGAAGGAGTTCTGTTTGTCTCACCCAGATCTGACAGTCACTCTGATGACTGACACATCTCTGCTGGGATGGGGAACACACCTCGGGGCCCACAGGGCCCACAGGCTGTAGACCCCCAGGGAGTCCCAGTATCATGTCAACCTGCTGGAGCTCCGTGTGGTGCGTCTTGCTCTAACGGCCTTTGCTCCATCTGTTCAGGGTCCAGTTGTGCAGGTCCAGATGGACAACACCATGACCAGGTACTACCTCAGCAGGCAGAACAGAATGCATTCCCTCTGGTTGTGTCAGGAAGCCTTCCACACGTGGACCATCATGCGAAGCTTGGGTGCTGATCTCTTGGTGATTCATGTGGCCGGAGCCTCCAACCAGCTGGCGGACACCCTCAGTCAAGTGGGCGAGGCATGTCACGAGTGATATCTCCTCCAGGAGGTGGTGAATCATCTATTCTCCCAAGACACAGATGATCTTGGTGGCTCCAGACTGGCCATGCCAGTTTTGGTACCCCAGTCTCCTCAGCCTCAGCATCAGGCCTCCGTGGCACTTGCCTCTGCACCTGGATCTGCTCTCTTACATCTGGGAATATCTTGCACCTGGACCTTCAGTCCCTGCTCCTGACAGCCTGGTTCCTGAGTGGCTAGAGTTCCAGGTTTTGGGTCTCTCTGATAAGGTCCTCCATATCATGGAGGCCTCTCAAAGAAGTCAACTCACCAGTACTGTGCCTTCAAGTGGAAGCACTTTTCCATCTTGTGCCAGGGCAGGGCACTAGACCTATTGTCCTACCCTGTGGCTAGCATCCTGGACTATTTGTGGTCCTTCTCCCAGTGAGGCTTCAGGCTGATGACCCTCAAGGTGCACCTAGCAATCATTTCTGCATACCTGGCATGGGTTGGTATGCTGACAGTGGCACAGAAAAAGGTGGTCAGGTCCTTATTTAAGGGCCTTGACCACCTGTCCCTGCTGGTGTGTGAGCCTCCACCACCTTGAGACCTGTTACTGGTAGTGGCAATGCTCATGGGCAAGCCATTTGAAATGATGCACAGGTGTGACATCTCTCATCTCTCATAGAAGACCACCTTCTTGGTAGCTATTAACTCTGCTAGAAGGATCAGCAAGCTCCAGGGACTCTCAGTGGTGTCTCCATACTTGGTTTTCCACAGGGACAAGGTTGCCCTCAACCCCAACCCAAAGTTCCTTTCCGAAGGTTATTTTGGAGTTTCATATTAACCAGTTATCAACCTCCCATATACTTCATCAGTCCAACCTTGGAGGTCTAGCACAGGCTCCACATGTTGGACCTACAGTGAGCACTCACTTACTAGTCAGTGCATGGCCAGAGTTTGGGGAGAGGATCACCAGTGCTTTATCATCTATGCTGAAGTTGCATCTGGCAGACCGGCAGCTAAGTGGATGATTGGCAGGTGGATTGTCTCCTGCATCGACCACTGCTATAAGTTGGCTGGTAGGGAGCCTCCCATTGGGCTTAGGGCTCATTTCACCAGACATACCACTGCCTCAGTGGCTGCTTCCAGGGACACCCCTATCCAGGAGATCTGCAGGATTGCTACATGGAAGTCAGCATGCACCTTCATCTCCCATTACCACATCGACCTTGATCCATGCCAGGAAGCTGATTTTGGGGCCTCATTGCTCAGCGCCCTGTTTTCCATAATAGGGGTGTGTGCCTTGCCCCCTCCTCCTGGAGAACTGCTAGGAGTCTGTCAAAGTGTGGATAAGTGCATCATATCCATGTCCCTAGTAATGAGGGTTACTCACTTGTAACCTTAGTTCTAAGAGTGGTGCACATCCACACAACCCACCCAACCTCCTCTGGAAAGTGGCACATGGATCCCTGCTTCCAATGTGCATAATCAGATATCATGGGGCAGAGCTAAGGAGGATACCACCCAGGTGGGTAGGAGAAGCTTAGGTTGAAGACAGAACTGAACATGTACTCCCTGGAGGAGAGAAGGAATAAGGGGAGATATGATAAACCTTTAAATATGTGATAGGTATTAACAAGACTGGTACAGAGGGGATTTTTAAGTTAAAGGGAGGGAGGAACACAAGGGGGCATGGTCTGAGAATTAAGGGTGGAAGATTCAGGAGAGAAATGAGCAGGCACTTTATCAATGATAAGGTGGTGTCTAGGTGGAATGCATTGTCCAAGGAGGTGGTTTCCTGCAAACTGGTGGGTGGTTTTAAGAGGAGGTGGGACAAAGTGAGGGGGAGGGTCACCATTATGAGGGTTGAGAAGGGAGGGGCAGTTGCTGAGTAAGGGTATGGCTAGCTGTACACTCTAGCAGACTTGATAGACCATATGGCCTTTATCTGCTGCAGTTTTGTATGTGGGCCTATCCACATGTGGGACATGACTGTGGAAAAAAAATGTTATCATTTCTTTCTTCTTTCACCACCAATATATTACCGTTAAAGGCATTTACGTAAACTGTAAACAAGAAGATAATATTAGTTGTGGTTTTCCCGGTATTTGAAAACAGTAACCATGTAATGTATGTAACAGGGACAGAGAATATGCAAAATAGAAAAAAATTATGTATAAATATTTTTTGGTCTTCACATGAATTTGCAGTACTTTATTTAATTTAGTTAATTCACTAAGCAACATCAAAATATTTGCATGTAACTGTGTGTGATGACCATCAATCTAACGCATAGTGCAGTTCTATGGTGTGAAGTAATTTAAAAGTTTTTCCTTACCCAGAATTCCTGGGTATTCATAGATTAAAATGCATTTGTGTGTAAATAGGGATAAGAGTAGATAACATTTAAAACTTTTTTTGATTATTTTACAAATTACCCCCAAAAAAAAAAACAGTGAAAGAGCAGTACATTAACGTATATAACAGGACAGAGAAAAATCCAGAAAGTGCAAGCTGTCACTGTAAACATTGTGGAAAACATAAAATTAGGCTACTGAAGTCCTTTATTTTTTCTAATTAATATTTTTACTGTTTAAGGTCATATTATTAATGAATTAATTAGAGGAAAAGTTATAATATTGCATACCACCACCACAGAGGAAATTCATCATTCATCAGTACCGGACCAGGCACTAACCTTTCCAGGCTACAATATTCTTAGGCAAGATAGGGTCTCTAAAAAAGATGGTGGTTGTGCCATTCTTATCAGGGACACAATCACATGGCACCCCCTAGGGGCTCCTCTATGGACCACCTCAGCACAAATTCTGCCAATAAAAGTTATGCTTGGGGCAAACCAGAAAGCCTTAAGTATCACATCCATATGCATTCCACCAAAGGATCAAAAACTTGGCCTCAATGAAGTTCTAAATTTCGTTGACTCGCAGCCTACTAACTCTGAACTAATCCTGCTAGGAGACTTCAACATTAACTGGCTAGGACCTGAGGCAAGTGCTCCTAAAGACTCCCTTGCTGCAGCCAATTTTACACAGATGGTCTCATCCACTACCAGAACCAACTACAAAACAGGTACCTGCACCCTCCTAGACTGGGTTCTCACCAACCATCCCACCAGGATCTCCCACACCATAGTTTTCCCAGACTCCCTCAGTGACCACTTGCCAGTTACCTGTGTATGGTCAAATAAATTCCTTAAGCCACCCCCAAAAATAATCTCCAGGAGAGTCCTCCCCCATGGCAAACTCATCCACTTCAAACTCTGCCTGCTCCAGCAAGACTAGTCACCTATATACACGACGACTGATGTTAACCAGGCCCTAGATTCCTTCATCACTACTTTCAATAGGGCTTGTGACCTCTTTGCCCTGATCAAAAAATGGAAATTAAAAATGCTCTGTAACCCATGGATCACTGGGAAACTGCTAAAGCAGCTAAAACTGCAGGATCACCTCTGGGCTGTTGCCAAGGAAACCAGAAACCAACTTGATATTCAAAAATACAAGCAAGCCAGAAATGCCTGCACTAAAGCCATCAGACTTATGAAAAATACTTACTAAAAAATGCTCTCACTAACACCTGGGGAAATGGTCAAGTGTTCTGGGAAAACATCAAGGAAATCACAGGAAAGAAGCCAAAAAACTCCCCGGCTATGTTATATGTTGATGGATCAGTCACCCTTGACCATGCTGTCATAACAAACTCCTTTAACCTGGTTTTTACAGACCTCAGCACTGTCCTTCCCTCAGATTACTTCAAAGATAAAGCTACCACCACTGGCCCCTCTCAGCCCAAATTGGTTCACCCCCTTTTTTACTTCAGGGAGGTCAGCCTAAAGGATGCACGCTGCTACATTGCCACTGCCATCTCTAAATCCAGAACTAGTAGAGACACTCTGGATCTCAAGCTCCTATCACTTACCCTAGATCAGGTTCTTCATCCCCTTACAAAAATACTGAACCTCTCTCTAAGCAGCGGGAACTTCTCTGACAAATGGAAAACTGCAATAGTGACCCCAGTCCACAAAGGCGGTGACCAGATGATCCATTCAAACTACCGCCCTATATCAATACTGCCTCCGCTCTCTAAGGCACTTGAGCATATTGTGGCAGACCAACTCACCAACCATCTGGACAAATACAACATTCTATGTGACAAGTAACACGGTTTCCGGAAAGGCCACAGTACCACCACTGCTCTCCTAGAGCTCACCGGGGCTGTTCATAATTCTGTGGACCACGGCAAACTAACATGTGAAGTCTTTATCGATCTCTCCAAAGCTTTCAACACAGTCCACCATAGGCTGCTTATTGATCAGCTACTAAATACTGGACTGTCACCTGACTCTATGCTATGGTTTAGTAGATACCTTGAAAACTGGATGCAACGAGTAAAAATTGCAAACACTCTTTCTGACACCTTGCCAGTCTGCTCAGGTGTACCTCAAGGCTCCACTCTAAAGGCCACTCCTGTTTAGTCTTTTTCTAAACTCCTTACCGCAAGCTTGCCCTGAAAACATCATCTTGTACGCTGATGATGCAGTGGTATTTGCCTCCCATAAAGATCCCAGGGCCCTACAGGATAACCTCCAGCTGGGTTTCAGCACCACTGAGTCTTTGTTCCACAATCACAAACTAGTACTAAATCACAAAAAAATTAAAAGCATGCTATTTTGCAGCTCTCACAATCCGCACCAGCAATACCACTTGACGATCTCCACTGCTCAGGGTAACACCTTGGAGCAGGTGCAATCCTTCAAATATCTTGGGATTCTGCTTGACCCTAGCCTCACCTACGGGGCACACACTGACTATGTTGCAAAATCAGCAAATATTCAACTCGGTCTTCTATACAAACACAGGCAAAATCTTACCTGAAGCGCTAAAGATTGCCATACAGAGCTCCGTGGTCTCGATCATTGACTATGGTCTCATCATTTACAGCTCTGCCATGATGACAGCCCTCAGACGGATGCAAACTACCTTAAACAAGGCCTGTCGACTTCTTACAGGTGCACACTGGCTCACCCACAGCTGTGACTTATGTGTACAGACTGGATGGCTTCATTTATCAAATCACATAAAGTATCTCACCTGTACCTTGGCAAAGCAAATCTGTCTGGGGAATGCACCCCAAGGAGTCTCTACCCTTCTGCAGAAAAACACAAACTGTTGGAGCTCTAGGAGATCAAATCAACAGCTCCTTAAAATCCTCTACTGTCGCACCTCCCAGGCACAACAATCTTTTGCCTACAGAGCACCACTCTGGCTGAATGACTTTGACCACACCATCTCCTCTGTGAACACACTTGATGCGTTCAAAGCTAGTCTCCGGAGCCATCTTGCTGCCACTAGCTCCTGCTACTGCTGCAACTAGTTCGCCTCTTTCTGTACCCCTTCTGTACCTGGCTCTCCTTTCTGTACCTTGAGCCAACTCCTCAGGATTCTCTCCTGTCTCACTTCTCACAACCGTATGCGCTTACTAGTTACTTACTAGCTACTTTCTCGCATGACAAATGCCTCTGGCTGCCTATGTACTCTAATCTCCACCCCCACCCCTTATTTGGCTGTTGTAATTCTTTGGTATTATATCGTAACCATTGTGTGTTGATTATTCTTGCCTTTTTCATGTAATGATGTTCTTTGACGTGGAACCTTGTAAAAGAGCCTTGGCTCAAAGGTATTGTAATCCTAGACTCTAATAATAAAAAATTTAATAATCATACAACAGACCAACACCATTACTAAATAAAATAGTAGATACTGTTATCTATGGATCAGCACCCCTGATTGTACCCCACCTCGTGGACAGCAGCACATATGTAGTTATATGTACTAACCGTAGGGCACAGGCACTTATCATATAAGCATAAGTGTCAAGATCTGAGTTCTACTGTACTTTTGCAATGCAAATTATGCTTCACTATATTCTCACAATATATTGTACCATTGGGAGATGTTTTCCATTATATATTTTTTTTGAAATAACAGTTTTATTTTATTAAGTCTTAATATACAGACAATACAGATAGTCAGATCAACTTTCATACATTGAAGAAGTACTCATAACATGTCTGGAACTATAACTTTAGTATTGTTAACAATCTGGTTAAGTATGGTAAGATATCCACTCAATAATAATTTATTAATTCGTTCCTTTCATGTCCTCTCCACACGTAATAAATGTCCAGACCAATTAATTTCAAGTAACCTTAGAAACAGACAGATCCCTCAAGTAGGGACCTGACAATAAAAGTAAGAAGAAAGCAAAGAAACGAAAAAAAAGAAGAGAAAAGAAGACACGGACGGACTAATGTTATCTAAGCTATACCCTATACCATGAGTTATGTGTACAACCATATGACTTTTCCTTATATAGTGGATTACCATTGAGGATTACTCTCTACCTTGTGAATGCCAGGAAGAGGACAACAACGGACCCCTCCTATCATCTCACTGACATGTGTACTTAACCCAAATTTCTAACACATTAATTTGATCCTTTTGAGCTTGAAATTTAAAAAAGGGCATCCATCTGGATTTGAATTTATCTTTTTGCAATCTCACCTTAGCAGTAAGATATTCCATTTCCAGAACCGATAAGCAATTTCTGTACCACCCTCTAATGTTGGAGAAACTTTAGTTAGCCAATGTTGAGTTATTGCCTTGAGCAGAGGCCACCAGCACATCAAAAAGGTATCGTTGAGTTTTCAATTTAACCAGGTCAGGATATTGTCCCAGGACCCAATATAAGGGATCACTGGGGATCCCCACACCTAGAATAGTACTTACTCGATCCCTCACCTGTACCCAATAATTAATAATGTGAGGGCAATCCCAGAAAATATGTTTGTATGTCCCTTTGCTCCCGCATTCCCTCCAACAATGGTCTGTAAAATATTGGCCAAAATGTTTAGTGATTACCGGAGTCCGGAAATATCTGGCGACTACTTTCCATCTGAACTCTCGCCAACTGTTAGAGGTGGTGGTTGTGTGTACAGCCTCCCATATCATGTCCCAACCAGGGTCAGTTATAACTTTACCCAATTCCCTGGTCCAACTTGCCTTAATTAATACCGTGGAATCAGGTTCCAGGTCCAAGAGTTGGCCCACCATCCTAGAAATAAACCCCTTTGACTCTGCTCCACTGACCTCTGCTCCCAGAGCCTCCACCAATGGATTATTGCCTATATCTCTAGGTCTTCCCCTTTCCGTAAACTTGCCCTGTAAATAATGCCGAATTTGCAAGTATCTAAAATAATCAGAAGTGGAGAGGGAGAACTCTTGAGAAAGCATTTGAAATGTTTTAATCCCTTCCCCCCGAATATAACTGTCCAATTTTAGATAGTCCTTTCTGGCTCCATCTCAAAAAAACCATATCCCATACCAAGGGTACAAAATCCAGGCAGGCCCTGATCAGAGAATCTATCCTAAGGGAAAGCTTCATACCAAATGTTCTATTGATCTCCCGCCAAGCGGAAATTATCTGATCAGACCATGGGTTACCTCCCTTTAGTCTCTGCATCCCCTCATGGTCCATAAATATCAAATCCCTGACATCCCCTCTGGAAGATTCAGGCCTCTCCAATTCAACCCATAAAGGTGAGTCCTTATCCCCCATGAGAGAAATTAATGGCTAAATCTGTGCAGCCCAGTAATATTTCCTAAGGTCTGGCAAACCCAGTCCCCCTTTTTTCTTACTTCTGAGAAGAACATTCCATCTTACCCTGGGAGGTCTACCAGACTAAATGAATCAGGACAAAGCCGTTTTAACTGACTTCCAAAAAAGGGCTGGGAGCTTAAGCGGCAGTGACTGAAACAAAAATAAGAAACGGGGCAGAATGTTCATTTTTACACAGTCAACTCTGCCCAATAAAGTAAGGGGCAATTCCTCCCATCTATGCAAATCCTCTTGGACACTCTGCAACAGCCTAGAATAATTGGCGGCATATAATTTAGATATATCTTTGGTTATTCTAACCCCCAGATATTTAATCCCCTCCTTCGCCCACCCATATCTACCTATTACAGGGAGTATGTCATCCCTTGGTCTCCCTATGGGTAATAAAGCTGATTTGGTATCATTTATTTTAAACCCAGAAACTTCACTAAATGCTTGTATTAAAGAGCCAATCAAAGGCATCTGCCTCTCTGGGTCCGAAATGTACAATAAAGTATCATCAGCATATAATGATATTCTGATTTCAATTCCTTGTACTTGAATGCCAGTATAATTTTTCAATTGCCTTATGAGGGCCGCTAAGGGTTCCATACACAGCGTGAATAATAGAGGGGACAACGGGCATCCCTGCCTGGTCCCCCTTTTAATCAATATTATGTCTGAGGTTATCCCGTTCACCTTCACCCTTGCCCGAGGATTTCTATATAAATTTGCTATCCACTTTCGGAATTTTTCCCCTATTCCGAACTTCTCCAGGACTGGGTCCAAGAAGTACCAATCGATCCGGTCAAAGGCCTTCTCCGCATCCAGTGCCATCACCGCCCTCAGAGCTTCAGGTGGGAATGACCTGGAGGCAGCCAAGACATTGAGCAGCAGTCTTATATTATCTTGAATATGACGCCCTGGAATAAACCCCGTCTGATCTTTGTGCACCAATTCCGGCACGACTTCCTGCAACCGGTAACTCAGAATCTTAGCAAATATTTTGGCATCTTGATTAATTAGCGAAATTGGTCGGTAACTCCCACATTCTGTTGTGTCCTTCCCAGGTTTTGGCAACAGGGTGATTAATGCATCTTCCCATGAGGCCGGAGAATCGCCCTCTTCTTGTGCTGCATTACACACTCTGGTAAATAACGGGGCTAACTCATCGGCGAATGCCCGATAAAACTCTCCTACAAACCCATCAGGGCCTGGGGCCTTCCCCCCCTTAAGATTTTTAATAACATTCCTCACTTCTTGTTCTGTAATTTTCTCACCCAGCTTATTTCCCTGAGGTTCATCGAGCCTCGGTAGTGCAATACCCTGCAGGAAACTCTCCACCCGCCTCGGATGATTTGGTCCCCTCTCAGAGGAGTAAAGCTCCTCCATTATATTTTTATTGTATAATTATTAGTTAGGCAACAGTGCCATCGTTAGAGCTTGTGCAAACTGTAACTGCAAGTGTCCTTGTAAGAATACAGACCCCATTGTTCATCTTATCTTCTGCCAAGCTAAGCAACTTTCTCATGCTAGTTAGGACAGTTAGTCTGGCCACCTGTTTTTGGCCAATTATATGTATTTTATGTATCTTCTTTAGCTGTAACCATAGTAATTATCAGAGTATAAGACACTTCGCAGCACGTATTTTCTCTGAGAAAAGATGAGACTAGACTGCAACCTAATTAGGTAAGGAAACGTGATGCATTCTGTCGGTGATAATAACGCTGTTGGTTGTAAGGCTGCATTATTCTTATTTGCCAATAATAAAATACATTATTATCTGGACACCACTTGTCTGTTGTCTCTTCCTCTGTGCGGTTTCAACAAGAACCTGTGAAAGGTAATTTTATTACCCTGTTACATTTTGGAGACTGTGTGCAGGTTGGAATGTACAAAGTGAGGATTCCATTCAATTAATTTTGAATGTCGAGTAGTGTAGTGCATTTATTTTTGCCTTCTTGGATCTACTCCTGCTTACAGTGGCTGTTCTGTGATGGACTCACTCTGTCTTGGTCTCGGGCATGGCACTTTCACCCCAGATCCTGATACACTCCTTCTGTGAGTGGCAGTGTACTGCCTTGGCACCACCGTTTGCCCACGGGGGAACGGAAAGCCATTGGGTGATGGCACCAAGGATTTTATCCAGTTTTCCAACTGCTTCTTTTTTGTTTGTTTACTGCTTGTTTGTCATGCCTGAACTTTGCACTGAACTGAAACTGGACGTCTCAAACTACCTCATCTCCCATGGAGGATGGACAGATTTTGTGCTAAACGCAAAGTCTGCTGAAAACCCATTGCTGCTAATTTCAGAGGTCTACCTCAAGTCCAAACTAAGAGCCAAGAAATACAACCTTAAAGGTCTCTTGGTTGTGGCTCTACATACCGCTGTTGAGAGTCTCACAGTGAAGTGTGCTTCCCTTGAACTGCAAAATGTGTCTCTAAAAAAAGAGATGGGCTTGCAGGCATCAGAGTTACAGAAAAGGGAACAGAAACTAGCTGAGGAGACACAGTCACTCAGCGATGCCAATAACAGACTGTTGCATTGTACTGCTCAAGACTCTGAGCTAGAAATTTGTATGTTGAGAGATGATTGTGAAAGGTTGAAATGTGATAAGAATCCATTAGCATATTCGAACGATATTTTGAGTGATACACATGAAGGTTTGCAAGAGGATAATACTGAATTGAAAGAGGAGAATGAGAGATTGAATCATGAGCTAGATAAGGAATTTAGGGAGAACGTCAAATTGGGTGCCACATACAAAGTAAGGCAGCATGAGGTTGAGAAGGGTACTGAGCAGGGCACTGCAAGAGTTTGTCACAAAAGGTGTAGAGCAAAGATGGCGAAAATGCACCATCGATGAGAGGTTCTCACTGGCCATGTTAAAGCTATGAATGGGTTTCAGTTTATGCCCATTGACATTGCATCATCCAGCAATGACAACTCTGACTTTGATAATGAGGCTTGCCACATCATTGCCAAGTCCACACCCCATAGGGCTGTCATATTTTCCAGCCATTCACAAACATGGTGGAAGCAATTTCACCAAGATGGTGGCCCCCATGATATGGGAGATCAGCCTATACTTCATGGTGTGACACCACTTGCCCATCTCACCAGGGAGGACAATGTGGATGTGTGTGGCTTAATCCACGAGGCCTTCACCAATATGATTGCACCGGATAAGCAAAGAAGAACCATCCAGAAGCAAATTGACAGAATGCTTGAGGACACTGTTAGTCTGGAGCATGCATTCAAAGCAGTCGCTGATGCAGCGGCTGAAGCTACCCTCTGCAGTGCTGTGCAACGTATTGATGCAAATGTAGCTCCTCGTGCGTCCAACCTCTTGCAAGTCACTCATTCTGTCCAGCAAATTGCTCAAAGCATTGGACAGATGGGTCCAACTGACAACCTCAGTTGCCATTTGGAGAAGGTATGCTCCATTTGTGAGAAGCTTTCTCTCCAACCAGAGTACCAGGTTCAAGTCTTGAGACAGACGATTGAACCTACCCTCTAGGCCAAACTCCCAGAAGCCATCTGCAACTGTGAGGCACTTGCCTACAATGTTATCACTCAGACACTCCTTGCTGCCAATGCCCCATGTATCGTTGGAGCCCACTTGGCCTACAAGGTTAAGCAAAATGCAAAGGAAAGCCCTGTGGCTTACCATCAACAGTTGTGGCTCACCTACGAGGCAGTCAAAGGCCTAGCTGGCAAGATCACACACAAAGACAAAATTGAGTACAAAGATTTGTACATTTGGAACATGACTCCAGGCCTTTGGGAAAGGGCTGAACTCAACATTTAACCAGATATCGACACCTTTGCAGAAATCCTTACCAAGATGGAGCGCGTCTTTCAGGTATACCTCCGTAACCTCACTTCCGGTAAAAACAACAAAGCTGCTGCTGCCATTCAAACCCCAGCAGCGCAGTTGACTGCAGCCCAAGTTGCTGCAATGCAGCCTACCTCCGACCCGTCTACCCACTATACTGTGAAGGTAACAACCAGAAGTCAGACACCCCTTCCAATGACAAGCAGTTGCACGGGGGGGGGATGGAACTATAAGAATAATAGAAACAGAGATCGGCACAACTGGAAAAACCCCAATGCCCAATCTGACAGCAAGTACTGTAACGGTACCAGCTATTGGGGCCTCAAAGATGAGAATGAGACCCTCCGCAAACTGCTAGAAGAGGTTCATGCCGGAAAGGAGGCTAAATCTACAGGTACCGTAGCAGCCCTTGCCCCAGCCGCCGGACATGGAAATCCATTCCTGCCTTCGGCTACTGAGCAATCAAGCAGCTGAGGAAAGAATCCTTTTGTAGCATCGACTACTGGCCAGGCCAATGCAATGACCAAGGAGGAAGCAACTGAACAGGCTGCTGTCACACCTGTGACATCACAGGTACAACATCTGTATCCCATGCAAGATATACAGGAGTCCCAGAAAGATCCTGCAAGCCTCAGATTTCAGGAACAGGATGATGATGTTGATTCTGAAAATGCAGCTTGACAATTACAGGCCCCAGTCCAGATTGTGAGCGACCTGCGTGTTGACACAAATGGACAGCCTTGTGTAAAGGCCATGGTCGGGGGCCGCCAACTGAACATGCTTCTGGATACAGGACCAGCAATGTCTGTTCTCCATGATGAGAACCCAGCCATGTCTGACTGGTCTACCAGCTGGAAGACCAGTGCACATGGTGTAGATGGTACTCAACTACATACATACCGATCTGTGTCCTTGTCTATGGTGGTAGGCCACTTCAGCACTGATTTTGCCTTTGATCTCATGGTATTACGTCATCACCCCAGCATACTGGGAATTGATTTCTTTGCACTGCATGGCTGTGTAGTGGACCTAGCCAACTGGCTACTCCTGCAGATCAAAGGACAATGTCACGTTGTCACCATCCCAGACTCACACGTGGAGGCCGCCATCTCCCACAACAAGGAGTATGACATCATGTCTTTGTTAAAAAGGCATGACTTGTTTTCTGAACTTGCACCTTTGCTGCAAAAACATCTTGATATGTTTGCTACCAACAAGCATGATTATGGTAGGATGCACACCACCATTGAGATTCCAGGACCTAACCCTGTGAGGCAGAAGCAATACCCATTCCCTACTGAAGCCTTGCCATCACTGAGGGAGACCATCCAATCACTACTACAACAAGGCGTGATTAAGACTTGTGTCTCCACTGTCAATTCACCTATTTGGCCAGTGAAAAAGCGAAATGGAGCTTGGAGACTTACAACTGATTACAGGAAACTTAATCAAGTTACCCCCAGTTGTGCCCCAACAGTAGCATCAGCCCCTGATGTGTTCAAGTTGCTGACCCCTGACAAAATTGGTTCTCAGTTCTTGACATCTCTAATGGGTTTTGGCCACTCCCATTAGCAGAGGTAAGTCAATACAAATTTGCCTTCACCTTTGATGGGCACCAGTACACCTGGACCTGTCTTTCCCAGGGCTTCCATGATAGCCCCTCCCTCTTCCATCTCCATATGATGGCTGCCCTGCAGGGGTTCTCCACACCTCAGTGTCTCCTGCAGTATGTGAATGACTTCCTTCTGGCAACCACCACAAAAGTAGAACATTTCGCCCTCTTAGGTGAATTACTGTGTCTCCTCAAGAGAGCAGGCCTCAAGTGCAACCCTTCTAAAGCACAATTATGTGAAAAAAGGTTATTTTCCTTGGTCTACACATCACAGACAAAGGCAGAAGCCCAGCTGTCAAAAAGTTCCAGGGCTTGCAAGATCTGACACTTCCTACGAGCATGGCAACATTCAGACGTTTCCTAGGAATGGTAAACTATTCTAGGGATTTTATCCTTGACTTTGCCTTGAAGGGCTGCTCTCTTGTATGACCTTCTGAAAAAGGGAATCCCATGGACATGGGGCCCCACTCACACTGAAGCTGTGACACAGCTTAAGCAGGCCTTGGCCTCAGCCCCAACACTGATTAACCCCAATCTAAACCTTCCCTTCCATTTGGAAACTGTCACTTCAGATGTGGCCATGTCTGCAGTGCTGGCAAAAAAGTACAATGGATAACACAGGCCCATTGCCTATGCATCTTAGATGTTATCCCCAGTAGAGAGAAAATATAGCCTCTGTGAAAGAACACTTTTGGCAACCTTCTGATCTGCCAAACATTTTCTGTACATCATTGGGTATGCTCCCATTGGTTTGCATACCTGTCACATCCCAACTAATTTTTTGCTTTCAGACAAAGTAAAAGATGGGCCAGTCTCCAATACTAGACTTGCCCACTGATCTTTGTTTTTGCAGAACAGGAACATTAAAGTGCAGCCTGCTAAAATGCCTTCCATCTTGGTTCATGGCCTACTCTACACAGGTACACCCCATGACTGTGCACTCCAACCTCCTGACTTACCTGAGCCAGGACCATTCTTACCAGCTACACCAGATGTTTTGGAAGATACCAGCAGGTACCGTATCTTTACAGACAGCTCCACCTCCTATGTGGACAGAGAACAAGTGGCAAGATTTGGAGTGCTCATTTTAGACAAAGAAGGTGATTTCAGGCACATTTCCAGGAAATGCACTTTTATCTCCTCATAGTATGCCGAATTGGCAGCTGTGGCCCGTGCTTTGGAGGTCATGCCCCCGGTGACAAGGATGCCATCATCTTTGCAGACTTCAGCTGGGTCTGCTCATCCCTTACTGAGTTTTTACCATTCTGGGAGAGAAACTATTTTACATCCTCTGATGGCACACCTGTCAAATACTGTATAGAGATCTGTTTCTGTATATACACACCCTGACACAGCAGTTTACTCACAAACTGTATATCCAAAAGGTTAAGACTCACTGCAGATCTGACCCTTACCATGAATTCAATGATCAAGTGGACTCACTTCCCAAAGCAGGCACTTGGGGGGGGGCATGGACAATGACTCACCCAACAGCTGTAGCAGCTATAGTGACTGTTAACACTAGGCAGAAACCAGTACCAGAACCTCCACTGGACCTTTCTGCTGCACAGAAATCAGACCCAGAGCTAAAAGATGTGTTCAAATTCCTAGGCAAAGGAACTGAACAACCATTACCTGTTGATAGTATATACAAGAGACACTCGTACAACATACACTTGTCCAGTGATCAGAAGCTCATCCGGCATCAAAAACAGAATACAGGTGACAAATTGTGGGTTGCACCACAATTCCTACGAACTGAATTCATCCATATGGTTCATGATACTCCCACTGGTGGACAACAGGGGACAGAAAATACCCTCCAGAGACTTAAAACTGTCATCTGGTTGCCTGGCATGGCCAAAGATGTAGAGCACTATGTGGACAACTGCTTAGTGTGTGCCCAGAACAATCCAATTTCGGTGAAAAGAAACACTAAATTGTTGCCCCAAAGGCAAACTGAACCATGGAATGCAATACAAATCAATTTAATTGGCCTCCTTACCAACTCTAGCAAGAACAACAAGTATGCACTTGTCACAGATTTGTTCTCCAAGTGGGTGGAAGCATTTCCCACTAAGAGTAACATGGCAAAGACAACTGCCAAGATCCTGATGGATCAATTGTTTTTCAGGTGGGGACTGCCTTTAAAGGTAGACTCAGACCAGGTAACCAGTTTTACGGCTGAGCTGATGAAGCAGACACTCCAAGTACTTGGAGTAGATCAGAGATTCCACATCCCTTATCATACTTAATCCTCAGGCCAGGTAGAACGAGCCAATAGAAGAATCAAACAGATGTTATGCAAGTTCATCAATGATAATTCCAAGGATTGGGATTCCTTCTTGCCACTACTCCTGTTGGCAATTAGAGGCACACCTGCAGCCGCTACTCAGTGCACATCTTACCAGGTTATGACTGGTAGAGCCATGAGATTACCTGAGCAACTGTTGATTGATCTCCACACCCCCACTGCAGATCGAGTATCTGTAGACAAGTATGTTGAAAAGCTTCATGATGATATCATGAAGACAAATCTTTTCACTGTCAATCAAATGGGTAAGGCTCAGCAACAAGCTAAAGCTCATTTTGATAAGCATGTCAAAGAAGTCAACTGGCAAATTGGAAACCAAGTTATGCTTCTCCAATGCAGACAACCAACTCATTCTTTTGCCAGCAAATGGGAAGGCCCATACACCATTGTCAACAAACTCAGTCCTGCTGTCTATCAGGTCTGAGTTCACCAGCAAAAGAAGACCATTGACAACTGGTTCCATGCTAACCAGCTCAAGTTGTACAAAGGTGACTAAACTTACTTTTTCTAACCCACTTAGGGTGGAATAATACCACACACTTAACAATCCTTTTTTTAGTTTTCTTACAGATACACTGGCAAGATGGTTATCTTACACCTCCTCATCTTGGTGGGACTACTACTACGACTTCCCCTGACAGAATCCCAGAATAAACTCCTGTCAACACACAGACAACGCTTCCAACATTTGCTTAGCAAACTTGAACATACAGCCCCAATGGGAGTTCATATTAATGTACCCAACAAAATGATTACTGTTAAAGAAGGCTCAGATGCCTATCTTGATTCCATGGTAGTTGCTTCAGACAGATATACTCATTCCATTCAATGGGAAACTGACATTAATGGCTACAAACTCCCTGTAGCTCGCCTATCCAAAGGTACTTTCCACGGATGGCATAACACTGACATATCTAGAAATGGTACTGTTTCTATTTGACAGACTTCCCCCAGACATTTTGGTGGTTATGACCTTACTGCTCTCATAGATCCTGCTTGGTGTGACCGCCTCACCTCTGAGGAGGAATGTGCTTTCTGTCTTCACAACTATGTAGCTACTGAAGCTCTTTTTCTTTCTGTAGTCCCACCCACTGAAGAAGAAATGACTGACTGCCTTCCTCAGGAGAAAGGTCCTTCTAGTGGTTTGACCACCTCTTCCCTTCCAGGAGCTTTGATTAATAATGTACAATTTATGCATGTACCAGTTATTTTCTATCTTACACATTGGAATATGGCTGAGATTGGTCAATACTTCTAAATTTTACATTATGATGCTCACAGATATTGTATCTGCTTATCAAACATGCACTAATGATCCTGTCAGTGGCCCCCATACCACTGATCACGTAGGGGTCTTTCGACCTGCACCTAATGCTAAAGCTAGACCACGCACTAGGCGTGATACTGCAGATGTTACCGGTGCAGCAGGCACTGTTTCTGGCTTTTTTGGCACAGGCATGTCTATCAGGAATAGAGCAGACATAGCTGATATTAAAGCACAAACTCTTAATTTTCAGCAAGCTGTTAAGAATGATATCCGACCCCCACTGTTACATGGTGTAGATGGTTTAATTAAGGAAGAATGCTTCACAGTGTATAATATTCAGGAAATTGCCAAAGGGTTCAATGATACTGAAGAAAAGATTAATGAACTGATTTTTCAAAACAAAAAGGAGGCAGACAAGAAATATATTGCCCGTGAACTTTCATGCTCCACTTATGGCTCTTATGTAATTTCCACTGTTAACAATCTCTTCAGGGACTTGGAAAAAGGACGCATCCCAGATCTCATCCATGACAGACGAATGGGTAAATGGTATTGTCCTCATTGCAAATCCAATGGTTGCATCACTATTTGTTTAGCAAACAATGTTAACATTTCTGTGTCTACAGCTAGAAACCGTGGGTATGTCTACAGATATCCCAGCCAAGCCCCATGCTACTTTATTAAGTCATGCTCCATCCATGACAACATGTTTGTCACCTTTACTGTATCATTATCCCGTTTTGACCCTGATAAACTTGCTGCCATCAACTTCATTGGACACCTTGATAATGACATTTATCGTGTAAGAAATGAACTACCCTCATTACTTGTTTATCATTCTGTGCTACAAGCCTGGGTGGTACCCCCACAAACTGTTGTGCCAAGAAAGGATATTACTACCTCTGCTGCTGTGACATCTTCGATATCGTAAAACCAGGGTGTGGCTACTCTCTGGAACACCTTGACTGGGCCTTTACCTTGGGTGACAAATTGCCGTTTAACCTTACTGATGTTGATAAGGATGACAAATCCAAAGCTGCACGAGCTGCATCTTCTGCTCCTGATGCTGAAACAGCTAAATCCTGAAGCTACCTGGAAGAGGTACATCACTTCATTTCATGGCTCACCAACCAGCCCTTCTCCTGTTCGATACATCTACAGTGATGGAGGGTGCCAACTGTAAGAGTCACTTATATCTCCAATGGGCAGTACTGTGCAGTGACTAACCACAAAAATTTCACTTATGGTCAAAAATCTTGTGTTATTGAAATGCCTAACTTCTGTTTTACTCCACAGCAGAAAACAGTCATAGGTCACACTGTTATAACTCCTGTTCCTCTCCCTGAACCAGATGTTATATATACCGATCGGCAATACTTGCTTGCCTTGTCTCAATATTTGCCCGTGTTTAACGTGCACATTGACTTTTTGACACTTTCTTTGAAATCACTTTTAGCTAGAAAGGATTCCCATTTGATTTATATCAGTAATAATATTTCTCAAGCTGGTGATGCCCTTAATGCTCTTATTCATGATGGTGATTTAAGTACTGCTTTATCCAATACCTTGTTAGAACTCACTTTTAAAGCTTGTGTTATCATTCAAGCATTTTTGATTGTTTTTCTGATATTAACCCATTGCTGTCTGCGACGTACTCTAAGACAACACCGAGAACAACTCGAATTCCTTTACAAGGCTCATGCGTCAGGCTTGTAAATTACCTTTTTTTTATCTCCATCCCACTACTTACCTGGGATTGTTGCCCCTTTAGAGGCAAAAAGGGGGGAATGTTATCCATGTACGAGCACCCCTAATTGTACCCCCACTTCGCGGACAGCAACACATATGCAGTTATATTAAGTTTATATTGCTGCCATTTTATTTTGTACATTTTATTTTTTTAGACTGTATACTTAGTGTTATATTGTATTGTGTATGCACTTTGGTTTAAGAAAAGCACACAATAAATAAATTTTGATTTGATTTGATGATTTTATTTGATTTGATATGTACTAACCTTAGGGCACAGGCACTTATCATATATGCGTAAGTGACAGGATCTGAGTGCTACTGTACTTTTGCAGTGCATATTATGCTTCACTATATTCTCACAATATATTGTATCACTGGAAGATGTTTTCCATTATATTTTTATTGTATAATTATTAGTTAGGCAACAGTGCCATATTTAGAGCTCGTGCAAACTGTAACTGCAAGTGTCCTTGTAAGAATACAGACTCCATTGTTTATCTTATCTTCTGCCAAGCTAAGCAACTTTCTCATGCTAGTTAGGACAGTTAGGCTGGCCACCTGTTTTTGGCCAATTATATGTATTTTATGTATCTTCTTTAGCTGTAACCATAGTAATTATCAGAGTATAAGACACTTTGCAGCACGTATTTTCTCTGAGAAGAGATGAGACTAGACTACAACCTAATTAGGTAAGGAAACGGGATGCATTCTCCCAGTGATAATAACACCGTTGGTTGTAAGCCTACATTATTCTTATTTGCCAATAATAAATTAATTTATTATCTGGACACCACTTTTCTGTTGTCTCTTCCTTTGTGCAGTTCCAACAAGAACCTGAGAAAGGTAATGTCATTACCCTGTTACAATACACACAATAAATTTCTACTAAAACATTAACCAAAACTCTACATTATACACAAACCACACTATACACACTATATACATTGATTACTATAGCCTCAGTCATATCCATAAATGTTCATACTGCCCAATTACTTTATAGCTTCATTATTTTGAAGGCTTTGTTGACAGTTTCTATGCCTTATACCATATAAGGCCCATCTCCCATAATGACCAGTGGTCCACATATTATATAGTTTGCATCTACTTTGTCAATATCCTGTAGTACTCCTCATGTGGACCCACCAGGGCCCTAAAGAAAATGTACTAGGGACCTGGAAGACCACAGGTGATGGCGTAGCTGAATCCACCAGACAAGAACATGGGCACTGGCCTACAGGGACATACTCAGGCAGGTGTGTGCAGTACTCATCATGCAGACCCACCAGGGCCCTGAAGAAAATGAACCAGGGACCTGGAAGACCATAGGTGATGGTGTAGTTGAATCCACCAGTTGAGAACAAGGGTGCTGGCCTACAGTGACATACTCAGGCAGGTGTGTACAGTACTCCTCATGCAGACCCAACAGGGCCATGAAGAAAATGGACCAGGGACCCAGAAGATCACAGGTAACAGCACACACAGACTTCCACACCTTGCCTGCTGTCCCAGGGAACCTGATGGCACCTGCTTCCTGCTGCACAAACCTGTCAACCTTTCCTAAGGCCTGGTGGCACCTGTCTGCCCTCCACACTCTGCTTACTATCCCAGAGGACCTGGTGGCACCTGCTTCCCTCTCCCCAACCCTGTCAACCAATCCTGAGGCCTGGTGGCACTTGTCTGCCCCTCCACACCCTGCTTGCCATCCCATGGGACCTGGTGGTGCCTACTTCCCTCCCCCTAACCCTTTCTGCCTTTTTTGGGGCCTAGTGTCTCCCATCTCCAACCCCACACCCTGCCAAGTTGTCCCTGGTAACCGGTTGGCACCAACTTCCCTCTCCCTAACTCTGACAGCCTTTCCTGGGGCATGGAGGCTCCCGTTTCCCACCCCACACCCTTCCAGCTGTCCCTGGGGACCTAGCAGCACCTACTTCACTCTCCCTTACCCTGACAGCCTTTCTCAGGGCCTGGTGTCTCCTGTCTCCCACCCCATACCCTGCCAGCTATCCCAGGGGACCTAGTGGCACCTACTTCCCTTTCCTTAACCCATCCAAACTTTTCCAGGGCCTGGTGCCTCCCGTCTCCCATGCCATACCCTGCCAGCTATCCCTGTGGACCTGGTGGTATCTGCTTCTCTCTTCTTAACCATTGCAGCATTTCCTGGGGCCTGGAGGCTCCCGTCTCCCACCCCACATCCTTCCAGCTGTCCCAGGGGACATGGTGGTGCCTGCTTCTCTATCCCCAACCCTGTCAGCCTTCCTAAAGCCTGGTGACACCTGTCTGCCCCTCCACACCCTGCTTGCTGTCCCAGAGGACATGGTGGTGCCTGCTTCCCTCTCCTCAACCCTGTCAGCCTTTCCTCAGAACTGGTGGCACCAGTCTTCCCTCCACACCTTGCCTGCTGTCCCAGGGGACCTGGTGGCACCTACTTCCAGCTCCCTAACTCTTTTTGCCTTTCCCGGGGCCTGATGTCTCCCGTCTTCCACCCCACACCCTGCCAAGCTGTCCCTGGTGACCTTTTGGCACCAGCTTCCCTCTCCTTAACCCTTTCAGACTTTCCTGGGGTATGGAGGCTCCCGTCTCCCACCCCACACCCTGCCTGCTGTCCCAGGGGAGCTGGAGGCACCTGCTTCCCTCTTCCCAACCATGTCAGCCTTTCCTGAGGCCTGCTGTCCCAGGGGACCTAGTGGTGCCTGCTTCCCTCTCCTCAACCCTGTCAGCCTTTCCACAGACTGGTGGCACCTGTTTCCCCTCCACACCCTGCCTGCTGTCCCAGGGAATCTGGTGGCACCTACTTCCAGCTCCTTAACCCTTTCTGCCTTTCCCAGAGCCTGGTGTCTCCCGTCTTCCACCCCACAAACTGCCAAGCTGTCCCTGGTGACCTGTTGGCACCAGCTTCTCTCTCCTTAACTCTTTCAGCCTTTCCAGGGGCCTGGAGTCTCCCATCTCCCACCCCACACCCTGCCAGCTGTCCCTGGGGACCTGGTGGCACCTGCTTCCCTCTCCCCAACCCTGACAACCTTTCCTGAAGCCTGGTGTCAGCTGTCTCCCACCCCATACCCTGCAAGTTATCCCTGGGGACATCTGCTTCCCTCCCCTTATCCCTTCCAGCCTTTCCCAGGACCTGGTGTCTCCTGTCTCCCACACCATACCCTGCTAGCTATCCCTGGGAACCTGGTGGCACCTGCTACCCTCTCCTTAACCTTACCAGCCTTTCCTGGGGCATGGTGGCTCCCGTCTCCCACCCCACATCCTTCCAGCTGTCCCAGGGGACATGGTGGTGCCTGCTTCTCTATCCCTAACCCTGTCAGCCTTCCTAAAGCCTGGTGACACCTGTCTGCCCCTCCACACCCTGCTTGCTGTCCCAGGGGACCTGGTGGTGCCTGCATCCCTCTCCTCAACCCTGTCAGCCTTTCCTCAGAACTGGTGGCACCAGTCTTCCCTCCACACCCTGCCTGCTGTCCCAGGGGACCTGGTGGCACCTACTTCCAGCTCCCTAACTCTTTTTGCCTTTCCCAGGGCCTGATGTCTCCCGTCTTCCACCCCACACCCTGCCAAGCTGTCCCTGGTGACCTTTTGGCACCAACTTCCCTCTCTTTAACCCTTTCAGACTTTCCTGGGGTATGGAGGCTCCCATCTCCCACCCCCACACCCTGCCTGCTGTCCCAGGGGAGCTGGAGGCACCTGCTTCCCTCTTCCCAACCGTGTCAGCCTTTCCTGAGGCCTGCTGTCCCAGGGGACCTAGTGGTGCCTGCTTCCCTCTCCTCAACACTGTCAGCCTTTCCACAGACTGGTGGCACCTGTCTCCCCTCCACACCCTGCCTGCTGTCCCAGGGGATCTGGTGGTACCTACTTCCAGCTCCCTAACTCTTTCTGCCTTTCCCGGGGCCTCGTGTCTCCCGTCTTCCACCCCACAAACTGCCAAGCTGTCCCTGGTGACCTGTTGGCACCAGCTTCTCTCTCCTTAACTCTTTCAGCCCTTCCAGGGGCCTGGAGTCTCCCGTCTCCCACCCCACACCCTGCCAGCTGTCCCTGGGGACCTGGTGGCACCTGCTTCCCTCTCCCCAACCCTGACAACCTCTCCTGAAGCCTAGTGTCAGCTGTCTCCCACCCCATACCCTGCAAGTTATCCCTGGGGACATTTGCTTCCCTCCCCTTATCCCTTCCAGCCTTTCCCTGGACCTGGTGTCTCCTGTCTCCCACCCCATACCCTGCTAGCTATCCCTGGGAACCTAGTGGCACCTGCTACCCTCTCCTTAACCTTACCAGCCTTTCCTGGGGCATGGTGGCTCCCGTCTCCCAACCCACACCCTGCCAAGCTATCCCTGGTGACCTGTTGGTGCTGTCTTCCCTTTCCCTAAACCTTTCTGCCTTTTCATGTGCCTGGTGTCTCCCGTCTCCCAACCCACATCCTGCTGGCTATCCGTGGGGAGCTGTTGGCACCAGCTTCCTTCTCCTTAACCCTTTCAGCCTTTTCTGGGGCCTGGTGTCACCCATCTCCCAACCCACACTCTGCCAGCTGTCCATGGGAACCTGGTGGCACCTTCTTACCTCTTCCTATCAGGACAGCCTTTCCTGAGGCCTGGTGGCACACTTTCTCCCTCTCCCCAAAACAATCAGCCTTTTATGTGCCCACGTGGCATGAACCAAAACTCAATTAAAACCACCCCAATGTCATTTTAATTTTCATTTTTAATAAATATCTTGTTTGTAACATGGGTTGATATTTACAGTTTTGTCCCTATTACAAACAGGACTGAACAGGGGAGGGGGCGTTTAAGTAACTTTTCAAAAGCAAAAAAGGCATAAATAGCTTTCTGCAGCTTAAACATGTTAGGAAATTGTTGTAGCAGTGTATATTTCTTGAGTTTAATAACATTTTTGCAGTCAAAAGTACATTTTATATATTTTTTTAGTAGTATCAGACAGTTCCCCCACTCCCCAGAGTAAGCCAGTGACCATTTTGAAACCAAAGGCAGTTTGTTACATCACTGAATTTAATTCATATTAAAATGAACACCAAATACAGTAATAATCACACACAAAAAAGGGAAGTGCTAAAAGTCTGGTTTGTAACAGGGATGGAGATTCACAACATGTCTTCAGTTACAAACCTTAATATGAAAAGTCTGTCCCTGTTACAAACAGGATTGAACTGGGGAGGGGGGCTTTTAAGTTAACTTTTCAAAAGCAAGCAAGACATAAATAGCTTTCTGCAGCTTAAACATGTTAGGAAATTGTTGTAGCAGTGTATATTTCTTTAGTTTAATAACATTTTTGCAGTACACATAACATTTTATATTTTTTTATAGCACCAGCCAACACCCCCCCCCCCCAGCAAGCCAGTGGCCATTTTGAAACCAACGGTAATTTGTTACAACCACTGAAAAAAATGCTCCTAAAATTCAAGTTCAAGTTCAAGTTTATTGCAGGAAAACTCTGTTGAGCAAGCTCATTTACAAGGAGGTCCTGAGACATTTACACATACATTTCGTTATTACATAGATAGGAACAATTAAATGTAGATAAACAAAGTGTATACATATAGTACAAGAGATATACAACATGGTAAGTTTTAACATAGCAGTGCAGGGTCCAATTGAGATGTATATTATGTCTAGTGGAGAGAGAAAAATAGAAAAACCTTATACCAAATAGGCAATTACATTCTGGCTTAGTGAGTATAAGGGCAGTCAGTACACAAAATCTTGGCTTGGAGTTAGAGGAAGGCCTAGTAGCAGCTGCAGATATCTTTTATTTTAGAGACTGTTAGTGTTTTGTAGGAATTGATTGGGACAATGCTGGTTAGCTTCAGCATGCATGGATTGTAGTCGATTCCAAGCGAGCCCCAAATACTATAATAATACGACAAAAAAAGGGGAAGCACTAAAAGTATGGTTTGTAACAGGGACAGATATTGATAACATGTCCCCAGTTACAAACCTTAATAAGAAAAATCCATCCCTGTTACAAACAGGATTGCACTGGGGAAGGAGCTTTTAAAACAACTTCTGGACATTAAAACAAGGCTTAAAAGATTAACTGCCTTTAAACTCACTGCCAGATCATAGCAGCACCATATCTTTACAGTGCTTACACCACTAAACATTAATTTTCCATACTTTGCCCAGGACAAGTATTGCCACTTTTGCCATTTTTATCATAAGATGCAATTTTCTGACTTTATATTATTTATTTCAATGCCAGTTATTAATTACATTGAAATAAATAATATACTGCTGAGTTGTGCCCAAAAAAAAAAAAAAGCCCAATGTTTATATCCCATTGTAACAGGGACAGATGATGCCACTGCTGTCTCTGTTACAAATAGGATTGCCCTTTAAATTCAGATCCTTGCATTCAAGCCTGCTAGCATTGGCTGAATCTGCTGAATGGGCTGAACATGAACTTCCCTGGTTCAAGAATAGAGCCCTTCTCCGGCCCGGTGGCATTGAGAGTTGAGGCACTGGACACCATACCTCGTGCCACGCCAGTGATCCAGGTTTGAGAATGAGCCTGGGTCATCGGAGGCCAGCGGGGGGGAGGGAGAGGATGTGAGAAGCTGTTGGCAGGCAGTGCTCTGCCTCTGGAGAAGGAATCCAGCTCTCTCGGAGCTTGCCCACCCTCTGGTGGAGGCCAGAAGGATGGTGCCATGAGGACCTCTGACATGGGTCAATGGGGAGGGTTGAGAGGACCAAGTCTGGAGCTGCGGTGGGCATGTGCACCTTCACACATATGCACACCACTTCTGGGGGTCCTGGGGTAGCTCAAGGGAGAAAACAGAGGAAAATGTGGGGGCCAATGTGGATGATGCCCCCGGACCAACTCTAGGGATCTGTCGGGATGCACATGGTGCTAGAAGCCCCCAAAAGACCCGAGTTCGGTAGGCTCGGTAGACGCTGAGGCCAACCCACCACAAGGAGGATAGAAACATAGAAACATAGACTTTGATGGCAGATAAGGACCACTTGGCCCACCCAGTCTGCCCATTTCCCTACCTACTGGATAAGCTGCAGATTCTAGTTAACCAACAGCCTATTTCCTGCAACCCCCCACTATAATTGCCTTATGTCTGTCCCATGCATGTTTGAATTCCTCCACTGTTTTAGACCCCACAACCTCTCCAGGAAGGTGGTTCCAGCCATCCACCACTCTCTCCGTGAAAGAATTTCCTCACATTACCCCTGAGCCGTCCCCCTCTAACTTTAAATTGTGCCCCTTGTCCTTACACATCTCTTTTCTGAAAGATGCTACCCTCCTGGACTTTGTTGATTCCCTTGAGGTACTTAAAAGTTTCTATCATGTCCCCCCTGTCCCTCCTTTCATCAAGGGTATACATATTAAGCTCTCTCAGTCTCTCTTCATATGGTTTCTGATGTAGACCCTGCACCATTTTAGTTGCCCTCCTCTGGACTGCTTCCATCCTATGTCCGTGCGTAGATGAGGTCTCCAAAACTGCACGCAGTATTCAAAATGGGGTCTCACCAACTGTCTGTATAGAGGGATAACCACTTCCCTTTTTCTACTTGTGATGCCCCTCCCTATGCATCCCAGTATCCCCCTGGCTTTCCCTACTGACTTCTCACATTGCATATCCACCTTTAGGTCATCTGATATGACTACACCCAGATCCTTTTCCATTATTGTTGTTGTTAGTACCTCCCCTGCTATTATGTACTCTTCTCCTGGATTTTTATTTCCCAGGTGCATTACTTTGCACTTCTTTGCATTGAATCTAAGTTGCCATATGTCTGACCATTCCTCCAACCTTGCCAAGTCCCTTCTCATCCTTTCTAGCCCCCTTGTGTATCAACTCTGTTACAGATCTTTGTGTCATCTGCAAAGAGGCATACCTTTCCTTCCAGACCCTCTGCAATGTCACCTATAAAGACGTTAAAGAGGACTGGACCCAGTACTGAGCCGAGGTACTCCACTAGTAACCCCCCTTTCTTCAGAATGTGCTCCATTCACTATTACCTTCTGTGTCCTGTTGTGCAGCCAGTTTATTACCCAGGCTACCACCCTGGGACCCACTCCCAGGCTGGCTAACTTGATTATTAATCTTTTGTGGGACTGTGTCAAATGCCTTGCTAAAGTCTAGGTAGGCCATATTCACAGCCCCTCCCTGGTCTATTACTTTGGTCACCCAGTCAAAGAAATCGATTAGATTCGTCTGACATGACCTTCCTGCTGTGAATCCATGCTGCTTTGGGTCCAGTGCCCTTCTGGCCTCTAGGTACTGAACAATTCTTTCTTTCAGAAGTGATTCCATCATTTCCCCACCACTGAGGTCAAACTAACAGGTCTGTAGTTTTATGCTTCTGCCTTCTCCCACTTTTGTGAAGGGAATCACATCTGCCCTCCTCCAGTCCTCAGGTACCACCCCATCTTCCCATGATTTGTTAAAAGTGTGGTTAGTGGTGTCACTAGGTCCTCCCTTAGCTCTTTTAGGATTCTATGGTGAATCCCGTCAGGCCCCATTGCTTTGTCCACCTTGAGTTTTAGAAGTTCTTTCAGTACTCTTTCTTCTTTAAATGGACTGGTATCAACCCCACTATCTAGAGTGCTTCTACTGTTTGGTTTAGGTAACCCCTCCTCTTCTTCTTTTGTGAATACTGAGCAAAAGTATTCATTCATTATCTCTGTCTTTTCACTGTCTCCCTCTGCCCACCTCCCCTCTCCTTTATTAATCTTCCCTATCCCTCCCTTAACCTTTCTATGTTCCCTAATGTACCTATAAAAGGTTTTATCCCCCTTCTTAACTGAGTTGGTTATCCTTTCCTCGGTTTGGGCCTTTGCTTTTCTGACTGCCTTCCCCACTTCCTTTTGCTTTAATTGATACAGTTCCTGTTCGTGTTCTGTCTGTGATTCCTTATACTTTTTGAATGCAGCCTTTTCTCCTTAACCTTCCTGACACTTCTTTTGAGAGCCATAGTGTTTTTTATTCGCTTTGTTTTCTTTATTTGTTTCACACAAAGGCTTGTTGCCTCCATGATGGCAGTTTTGATTTTCTCCATTGTTCTTCCACCCTCCTTTCTGGCCATTTGCTAATGCATTCCTCAGGTATTCACCCATTTTGCCAAAGTCAGCCCTTCTAAAGTCCAGTATCCTTGTATTTGTCTGGCTTGTCTCCATGGTTGTGTTTGTTGTAAGCACACTGTGCAGTGGTCGCTTGTTCCCAGGTGTCTACTGACTTCTAAGTTTGTGATCCTCTCTCCATTTGAGGTACCAGGTCTAATATTGCTCCCTCTCGAGTAGGTTCCACCACTAGCTGTCTAAGGCATGCTCCCTGTGGGGCATCGAGAATGACCCTGCTCTTGGATGTGGCTGCCATCCATGTTGCCCAGTTAACATCTGGCATATTCAGGTCCCCCATCAACAGTATCTCCCCTTTTTCAGCCATTTTGAGAATGCCCTCTATCATTTTCTTGTCCATTTCCTCCCGTTGAGACAGGGGTCTGTATACAACCCCTGTGCGGATTGTGGTGCCATTCCCTGTCTCCAATGTGACCCAGAGTTCCTCTTGTCCTCCCCCTTTACTTTTTAGTTCTGTTACTTTGATCCCTTCCCTTATGTAGAGAGCTACTCCACCTCCTCTTTTACCCTCCCTGTCCCTTCTGTAGATTGTGTACCCTGGTATGTTGACATCCAGTCATGGTTCTCCGTGTTACCATGTTTCTGTGATTGCCACAATATCCAAGTGTTCCACTTCCATCAGACTACTAACTCTGGAAGCTTGTTTCCCAGACTACGGGCATTGGTACTCATTGCCCTCCATTTAATGTTGGCTTTATCCTTTTTTACCCCATCCCTGCTCTTATTGCCCTTGTCCATTTTTCCATTTACCTCTGTCAAGCTCTGTACCTCAGTGTTTACCCTACTACCTGCCATGCTTTGCGGGGGGAGGCTTGAACTTTCCTGTTTCCTATTAGCACCTCCCCCCTTGGCTAGTTTAAAAGCTTGCCAAGGAAGCCTTTAAACCTGTCACCTAGGAGCGTGGTTCCTTCCTGGACAGATGCAGACCATCATGCCAGTATAGACCTTCATCTCTCCAGGTGGACCCCCAGTCCCCATTGAAGCCAAAGCCCTGTGCTCTGCACCAGTTTGCAACCATTCATTAAACGCATGGTGTGCAGTACCCTAGCCTCACCTGCCATAGACTGGCAGCACCTCTGAGAAAGGTTACGTGCTTGCTACCTGTCTGAGGCCCCTCCCCAACTCCACAAATTCATCCTGCACTGCACTGATCTCATGCCTAGCTAGGTCATTTGTTCCAAGATGGACAATGATATCTAGTTTCCTCTCCTGTGATGCTGCTTCTGCAATCCTGAGGATTCGCTTCCTGTCCCTCCAAGCCATGACACCAGGCAGGCACCTTACTTCCCTCTCCTCTCCCTTCCCCAGGTCTACACCCCTAAGAGTTGAGTCCCCTATCAGAAGCTGTTTCTTTCCCTTGTGTTGTCCCTTGCCACTCTTTTTGTAGGTTTCCCTTGTGGATGTCCCCAGCATTCTTCTTGGTCTCCAATGAGGGTGTCATCATAGAGGAACCTTGATTTGCCAGACCGACATATGATTTGTGTAGAGGCGCAACTCGGGGGCTACACCTCTGTTCCACCACCCTCACCCTCCCAGAACCTACTGTGGTCCATCTGCTCTTCAGGATAAAAATAGTCTACAAATAAAAAAAGGAATAGAGCCCTAAGCAACCTCGCTCTGTAAAAATAACTCTAGGAATGTGTTGCAATTTAAATAAAAAGAGTACCTCAATGTAAATGATCCTGTATGTAATGACTCTGGAGTGCAGGAGATGGAGAACCTTTCACTGTTGCTACCAAGGACAAAATGGCCCTGGTTCACGGGCAAACACACTTGAAAAGCTTCAGGGTCCTCAGATGATTGGCTACAGATAAGCCAATCCTTTCTCCTGCACTGATCATGCTCCCAGGGCATGAAAGGGAACTGTGACATACAGGAATGGGGAGAGATGGAATAGGAGATGCCCAATTTGAAAATGGGACTGCTCAGGAAGCTTGGAGCTCTTGGGGGGGAACAAAGAGCAGCAATCGTCCGGTAAGCCCTTGGGATTTTGTGAGCAGGCATCAGAACACTGAAATATCACCGACCAGGAGGAATTTGCATTGCAATCACATATGTAACCAAGGGGACAGATTAGGTTACATACGTGATTGTCATTTTTGGTGGCATTTAAATTAAAAATTAAAAGCAGAAAAAAGACAAACACACACTAAGATTGGAAGTGTGTGTCTTGTCAGTCTATACACAGTGCATTACAGAGACATGGTTGGGTGACAATGCCAGCCCAGTTTTTGAGCCTGCCATTCCCTCCGGGTACTCTGTGGTGCACTGCCCGAGGAAGGATCACAGGGGTGGGGGAGTGGCCATGGCTTTTTGATCCAGCCTGGACTTCTCGGTGCACCCAGTTGGTAGCACCCAATCTTTTGAGTGTGTCACTGTTTGTGGGGGTATAGGTGCAGGTTGCAGGATTCTCCTTATTTACTGCCCCCCTGGGGAGGGGGGAGATTTCCTGCAGGAGGCAGCAGACTTCATCGTTGACCAGGTGTTAGAGTCCCCAAGATGCTTAATCCTGGGGAACTTCAATGCTTGGACTGACAATGAATCCTCACATTTCAGTTATGACTTCCTCCAGTTGATGCAGTCTCTGGGCCTGTCACAAGCAGTTGCTTCTGCTACCCACCTGTTTGGCCACATACTCAATCTGGTGTTCCAGCTGTGTCTAGAGGTTGATAACCTCAAGATTGATCAGGTCATTTGGTCTGATCAGTACACTGTGAAGTTCACATTTGGGGCCCCTTCCGAAAGTCCCTCCCCTGCGGAAATGGTCAGCTATTGCCCTTTAAGGGGCTTGCACCCAGAGGGACTGTTTGTGGTTGCTGATCTATCTAGGGTAGATGCAGCATGTGCGATTGGCACCAGAGAGAGGTGGTTGCCACCTATAATAGGGTGGTTTCTGAATGACATCATGCCAGTTCATTTATGACCCAGGTCTTCTCACATGAGATTCCCATGGTTTGATGGGGGATCTCTGGGTGATGAAGATCAGGGGTCGGAAGTTGGAGTGTCACTGGCAGAAGACCTGGCTGGAGTCTAACAAGCTGGCCCTGTCTGCCCACTATGTTGAGTACCAGGGGGGCAATCTCCTGTAAGAAGGCAGAATTCCTATCCAGGGAGATTGCTGTGGGGAGGAACAGACCTTCTCAGCTGTTTTGAACTGTAGACAGGCTTTTACATCCTGCCTGTCTACAGCTGAAAAAAGCTTTTTCATCCACTTTATGCAAAGAGTTTGCTCTGTTCTTCTCCAACAGAGTGTCAGCCATCCAGTCAAGGATTCCGCCAATTAGGCTTTTGCCTAGCAGAGGTCGGACTGGGGGGAATAGAGGCAGTCCACCTGTCTGGGAAGAGTTTAGGCCAATTGAGGTGTCCAATGAGACTAAGGTGATCTTAGAAATGAAGCACACATTTTGTGAACTGGACCTAGCCCTGACACGGTCCTTAATGGGATGTGTTGAGGCTGTTGGCCCGGTGTTCACCAGGATTGCCAGGTGCTCGATGGCGGAGGGTTTTTTTCTGGCCACTTTGAAAGAGGCACTGGTGAGGCCTCTCCTTAAGAAATCTTCCCTCGACCCTGATGTCCTGGTCAATCCTACCGGGTCATAATGTCATATGCATATGTAACCCCTAGATGGCGCTATCCCAGGGGCTACTACCCCTGCCTGATTTGCCACTAACAGGTTGAGGGGCCTGGATCCAATGGCGGGTGCCTCCACCCAGAGGTCAGGGTTTGCAATAGTTAAACTAACTTGGTCACAGCCCTCTGGGACACTGCAACCCCCCCTTTCTTCCCACTAGTGGCCCACACAATATATCAGAATTACCTTCACAGTATACACTTACCCCCAGGACTGGTTCCGGCACTGGGACCTCCTGTGAAATGAGATACAGTGCAACAATCACAGTACAGTACTTTAACATCGACAAATACCTCAGGCAGTATAACTTTGCTGAAACAAGCAGCTCTGATTTATTTAGGGGGATATAACAAGGACAGGGGGAAATCAGGTTAATTAGCTTATCACTCTAATAATCTACCTATGGCTCTGTGTACAGGCCTATCCTACCAGTTACTGTCCCTGGGTACCCAAGCCCTAGTGGCTAGTCCAAACCATGGCAGCTGGTAGGGGCCCTTTCACACAGTGAAAGAAAAATTAGTTTAAACAGTCAGCAGTACAGTGATTCCAGTTGGATTTAATGTGGCAATTCAACAGGAGGCGACCCTGAATTAGTACTCACGACCTCCAAACAAGATAGGGTCCTTCAACGTCAGCAGGGCTACTCTTGAGCTCACGAAACTCTTCACACATTATATGGTAAAAAGTACTATACCAGGTAGGCTGCTTCTCTCTATCGATCGCGATTACTGCACAATACCGGAGAACACACAGCAGATTCAGTTCCTGACAGACCGAGTGCAATTCAACAATTTTTCCAGTCTTCTACAGGGTGAGCCTGGTTTCTACTCTTCAGAGATCCTTTGATTCTTTTCTACAGGACAGATTCAGTCCTAACAAGCAGTTACACAAGCTGCAGACCGAACTCTGGGCCTTACACAGTTTTTGACTAAAACTGCACACTGAAAAAGCACGGGCCTTCCTTCTTCACTGCCAAAGCTCAACTGAAACTCCAACCGACAAAACGGGCACTTCCTTTGAGTTCCTCCCAGTTCTTGACTGGATTGGCTGTCACTCACAATAGACTGCTGCTGTTGGTCCAAAAGGCACTGAAGTCTAAACTACATCTCCCAGAGTCACTGCCCATACAATCCTCTTGTGGCTGGCTCAGATTATGAGTCCAAGTTCTGATTCGTCCAAGGCACCATTTTAGAGCTAGCTTACCCCACACTGATTGGTCCAGTTCAGCAGTTCAAAACCAGAATGGGAGAACTAGGAAGACACTGTTCTGACTGCAAAGAAAGCAGGTTAGACAAACTGTAATTTCATTATCACTCTAAATGGTTTCTGGCAAACAGTTACATCTTTCAGATAGGTTCCTTTGCACTCCTAGTGACTGCAAAAATGGAGTGAATTGGCAGCAGCTTGGTGGTACTCAATCAAAGAAACACACAGTCCCCATACAAACTAATTATGTCTGCAAGCAGACAGCTCTTAAAGAGACAGTACCAGGCTCTAAAAACACTCACTGATAAGTGGCTTAAATGCCAAACACCATTCAGGCTTGGAGCATTCAAGCAAGCTCCTGGAAGTCTTTTGGGAACCCCCATTTGCAGGGGGGTTACACATAATAGTGTACGACATTATAGCTAACATGTAAGAGTGCTGTCTAGGACAGCGAATGGCGCAATACCGCATATACTGCTGTACGCAGTATTGCACCATTCACACACTCCTTGGCAGAGGATAAGACCTCTGCTGGGAGTGGGTTCCATCAAGCAGCTACCGTGGCTCACTGGACAGAGCCACAGCAGCAGGAACCTAGGCACTGCGTCTAGGACCGGGTTTGATTCCCAGTCCCAGACATTTAATTTTTTTCAACACTTTGTGCACTCCCCAAGTTGGACCCCCCAGAGTTAAGAATCTTTAGTGGGGGTGGTCCGGGGGGGTGCAGCACCCCACAATGGGGAGTGTGGGGGCAGAGCACCTCACAGAAAAAAGAGTTATGCTGCATGGCATAAATCGGGCTGTACTGGCAATGTGATTTAGCCATGCGGCATAATGTCTTGCTACATTATGACCCCGTGCCCTGGTGAATTACTGTCCTAACTCCAACCTGCCTTTTTTAGCAAGGTTGTTGAGAAGTTAGTGGCACAACAGCTCAAGGATAGCCTGGTGTCCTTCGACATTTATGAGCCATTTCAGTTGGGTTTCCGAGCTAGACACAGCACTGAAACAGCTGTAGTGAGGGTGCATAATGATCTGCTCAGGGTGAAAGATAGAGGAGACAGGTCAGTTCTTGTGCTCCTTGATCTCTCTTCAGCCTTTGACACTGTGGGCCATGTCGTGTTATTGGATTGGCTCTGTGAGTTTTGTGGACTCTCTGGCACTGTCATCAGGTGGTTTGAGTCCTATCTCTCAGACAGTGTGCAGTGGGTGGTAATGGGGAATTTCTCCTCCTCCCCAATGCCTCTGTCTTGTGGAGTTCCACAGGGCTTGATCCTGTCACCGATGCTGTTCACAGTGTATATGCTGCCCCAGGTGAGATCATTTGACAATAAAGTGTGGAGTTTCACTGCTATGCAGAGGATACACAACTGTATTTGTCATTTGCTCCTGGAACATCAGGAGTTATGGATGTGCTTAACAACTGTCTGGCTAAAATCAATTACTGGATGGTTTCCAGCTGGCTGAGACTCAATTCAGCCAAGACGGAGGTGCTGGTGATCAAGCCTGGTCATGGGCATGATGGATTGCTGCCTGGGGCTGACTCTGGTCTTGTACTGGGATCTACCCCATTGACAGCTTCCCCGAGGGTGCAAAATCTGGGCATGATCCATGACAGCAGACTGACTTTTGAAGACCAGGTTTCGTCTGTAGTCAGTAGTGGTTTTTACCATCTACAGAACATTGCCTGGATTGAACCCTCTGTTCCACCCAAGGACCTGCTGATGCTAGTGCATGCCTTTGTTTCCTCCAGGCTCAACTACTGTAATGCTCTTTACTTGGGGGTCACAGGAGGGACCCTCCACAGACTACAGCTAGTGCAGAATGCAGCTGCTCAGGTACTGACTGACCTTTCTAGGTCCAGTCATGTGACCCCTGTTCTGTGTGCCCTGCACTGGCTGCCGGTCAGGTGAAGAGTCCTTTTCAAGGTGGGGATTCTCACCTATAAGGCCCTAAATGGACTGGGCCCTGGCTATCTGTTAGAGCTTCTGACACCGGTGACCTCTGCTTGCTCCCTCCGCACCTCTTTGAGGGGCCTCCTGGATGTTCTCAGGGTTTGACTCAAGACTTGTGGAGATCATGACCCAGATATTCAAAAGGGTTGCACAACCCACTGATGCACCCCGGTGCGATATTCAAAAGGAAAAAGTCGCGCTGCAAATCCCGATCGCCGGAGGCATCAGTAGCATCGAAAGCAGGCACAGGTAGGGGCGTGCCCATGCATAACCTGCAGCCCGATATTCAGCCGGGATGTGCAGAGTCATCACATTGCAACTCCTACCTGTGCCTGCCTGAATAAGCCAAAAAGGAACTAGTGATGGCCACCCACAGGTGAGCTGCTGTATAACGAGGGTGCAACACGGCAGCTACCCACCTGTGGGTGGCCACTAATTCTGATGCACCTGTGGCACCCCATGCCCATCCGCGGGCATCTGTGTAACTACATCCCCCCTCCTATATCCCTGGTGGTCCAGTGGACCACTATGTGCTGATCACGGGCATTTGTCTCGAACATCGGTATAGTAACCCCCTCCAATATCCCTGGTGGTCCAGTGGACCCGATCACTGCCTGATCGTGGGCATCTGTCATCATAACATAATCCTATAACCCTGGTGGTCTAGTGTACCCCCTCCCCACCTGCTTTTGAGCCCCACCGCCCGCTCCCCATCAGCCAGCGGGCGACAGCACCGACCCGCCTGCCGACTGACGAGCTCAGTAGGGCTGCACCCATTGGTTCTGGCGTGAGCCGGCCGTGCAATCCATGCCGTGCTACTCAGTCCAGATATGTAAATGGATTCGTTCCGCCTCTGGACTGTGATAACTGTATGGGCTGCGCGTAAGCTCACGCTGTAGAACAATGGATGTGCAGCCTACCGAGCTGTCGGTCGGCGGCCTGAGGTGGCGAGGGTGAGAGGTGCTGCTGCCCGCCGGCTGGACGGGGAGCGGGCAGTGGGGCTCAGTGGGCGGGGGAGGGGGTACACTAGACCACCAGGGTGATAAGAGTATGTTATGATTACAGATGCCCCGATCGGCAGCAATCGTCCACTGGACCACCAGGGATATTGGAGGGGGTTACTATACTGATGCCCACGATCGGGTACATAGCGGTCTACTGGACCACCAGGGATATTGGACATGGGGGGGTGTTACTAGACCGATGCCTGCGATCGGGCAGAGTGTGGTCCACTGGACCACCAGGGATATTGGACGGGGGCTTATTCTTGGAGACAAATGCCCACGATCGGGCACATAGCGGTCCACTGGACTACCAGGGATATTGGACGGGGGTTTCTTTTAGACGCACGCTACTCCGGGCTTGCAGGGGCAGGTCCCCTAATCGGCCAAGGGCTTGGGTAGGTTAGGTGCAAGTCGCTAGATTGGCGCACCTGCATGCTAATGGCATGCAAATGGGGCCCTAATGACATGCAAATGGACCCATGTGTGCCTTACATAAATTATGGCCCCATTTGCATGTCCCCTTTTGAATATCGCAGGTGCTGTGCATGGCACAATGGCACTTGCACTAGCACATCTCCATGTTCCACTCTGGCCACTTTTGCTGGCACAGTGCCACTGCGCCGTGCAAAGTGGGGGTGGCCAGGGTGCGATATTCAAAGCTGCTGTGCCATAGCACAGCTCCGTTGAATATCACCCAGGCCACACCCCTGCGCAAAAGTTGAGCTGCCCCCAGGCTTGCGCCACAGCCTGGCGCAGTTTGAATATCCGGGCCTATGCTTTTAGCATTTCTGGGCTGTCCCTGTGGAAAGCACTTCCATCTGCACTCTGGGAGGCCCCCTCAGTAGAGGTGTTTAAGCGGAGGTTGAAGGCACACCTCTTTGGCCTGCCTTTTAATTGAATACTGAATTTTAATATATTGTTCGGTCCCTGTTTACTGTATTTAGTTTTTAATTGTTTCATATTTTAGTTATTTTAAACTGTATTAATGAAATTTTAGATTGATGTATTGCACGATTGTTTTATATTTCTGTGAGGCGCCCAGAGCCTCCAGGAATGGGCGCCATACAAATAACAGTTATCTTGCCTTGCCTTTAGCATTTGGCAGTGCAGGCTGAATGACAGAAATAGTGTGCACAAGACACACTGCATTTAAATGTCCCACTCGGAGCATGAAAAAAGGAGGGGACATTTATGCACTTTTTTAAAATACAACAGATTGGCTAGTGTTACCACTCCAAGGTTATAAATCCTACCTGAGCTTGTTATATGGCACAGTGCAGTGCAGTTTTTCAGACTGGAATTGCTAGATTATGTGAATTAATGGCATGTAAAGAGGGTATGGCATAAATGTACCCATTTAATGTGGACAGACCCATGTTCGTATGTTCTAGCAGAACTTAAAGGGAAAAGAAGACTGCCAAAGTGTGGATGTGCACCACATACCACTCCTAGAATTGCAGTTATAGGTGAGTAACCCTCATTTTTTGAGGACAGCTGACTGGAGGCTGCCAAGGCCTCACTTTCTGCATCTGAGACTTCCTATCTGGCTCCATGCTCCTTCTCAGCAGCATTACTGAGTGCTCTGAACTTGTCCATTTAGTGTCCGTTTAGTACTCTGGTATTTTACCTCTGGATTTTGTGAAGTTCTAAAAAGGTAATGAGAGCAATTGTGAGGTAAATAATGATTTGAGCGAGAGAGCTCCTAGTTTAGCCAGCCATTCACAATGATGACATCAGTGGAAATCTTTCGAAACAGTTACTTTCATATTTGAGGTCATATTGCCTGTTTTACACAAAACATGATTAAGAGATGTAACAGAGGCTCAGATTGACTTGATTGGGATAGAAAAAGGAACAGCCAGGCTCACAGTCAGATCAGCTCCAAAACAGGAAACCACCACTCTGGCTATTGGGTAAAAGGCAATATTCAGGGTTGGCCCTTCAGTGCAGTGGTTGCACTACATCTTGTGATGCCAGTGACCCAGTTTTGGGAGCGAGCCTGAGTCACTGGGAGCAAGTCGGGGGTGAGAGGATCAAATATCCCAGAGGATGCTCTCCTGCTTCGGGGGGGGGAGGGTGCCATCTCCTGATGTGCTACCACCACCTGTAGATGTACTGATGGTGAAATACATGGGACAGGGAGAGGGGAACGCACCATGCTATATATTGTATGAGTGTGTCAATGCACGCTCATGCTGGGGACTTTGTCCCAAATGCCAGAGTCCCTATGGGGTTCATGGCACAAAGAGAAGGGGGGAAATAAGCAGGAAAAAATCTCCTCCACCTGCCTGCTTCACCTTGATGTCTCGTATATCCAGACTGAAAAGAAAGGTAAATCTGCCACAGTCAGCTCAGGTGGAGGCGGCATAGAAAATATAAATAAAAAAAAAAGGCTTTATTACAAAAGTAGATAAAAGCAGTAGCAGCTACCTTTATCTATTTTTGGATAAAAGCCTTTGCATCTGATAACTAGAGTGGTGATTTCCTGTTCTGGAGCCGATTGTTTTTTTTTTTTAGTTTTTGTTGACCGGGTAAGTGCACTAGAGAAATCCTGCTTATTTTCAGGCACGACCCGGGGGAGAGGGATACAGATGAATGCCAACTGACCTTGAACCAGATTAAGCTGTTAGTGGAATTTTTAGTGAATGAGGGGAATTTGGCCAGGACACTGGGGAAAATCCCCTACTCTTTTCAATAAGTGCCATGGGATCTTTAACTTCCACCTGAACTACCACCAATTCAGGCAGATGGGACCTCAGTTTAACGTCTCATCCAAAAGACGGCACCTCAGAAGTGCAACACCCCTCTCATGCTATACTACAGTGTCAGTACTGGGATATTAACCCAAGTGCCAGATGTGGGAACTGAACCCACAGCCCTCTGATCTCCCGGCCTCAGAGGTGAGTGTGCTACCTACTGAGCCACTGACACTGACACGCACACATTGTAACAAGAGCCCGGCTGTTCCTTCTTATATGTATTGAGTACCTTGCCAGCGGCTCCATTCCTAGCTTTCTGTTTTTACTTGATTAGGATTACAAACAGTGCATTTATAAATATAAATATCATTCTGACATAAGGGAGATGAGTGACACAACAATGGCAGATGGAGAATGCTTTAAGAAACCAAAAATGTATAGAAAAACTTATAAGTAAATATGACCATGTTTTGGAATTTTCAGTACAATGGGTCTCATAATAAAGCACAACTATGGGATGCCTTTAAGGTTTTTTTAATGGGGATAATAATATGTTTCCAAATAAAACAACATAGGGAGCAAAAACAATAACAGAAAAAATAGACAATGAGATTAAGGAGATTGATAACAAAGTAAGGGCAGGACAGAAGGGATTGGAAGTTGCAAGGCAACAAAAAATTAATATAAAAAGAGAATTATGACTCAAAGAAATAGAAAAGAAAAAGTTATAAGATAAAAAGAATGTCTACAACTATGGAGACAAACCAGGAAACATTTGGCCCATATGGTTAAAATTCAAAAGCAGAGAAATATAATAACAAAACTATCACCCCAGATGGAAATGATCTGACAGAAGATATAAGGAATAAAGTACTGGCACCCATACACAATGACCCAGTGTTTTCATCGATGGGTTGAGCTACCATCGTATGGACCTTGAGAGCGAAGCTCGAGAGGTCCATGCTGGTCTCTCAACTCTGAGATGGAAGCACAAGGTGAGTTGAGTATGGGCACCCATACTTTATTTGTTATAGTATATGGTTCCCCCAGATTAAAAAAAAGCTAAATTCCTCAACAGTTACATTTTACAAGGTTTCATGCCTTGTGTTCGTGCTTCTGGTTGATGTCAGGAGCTCTGTCTGCTGCACAGTCCATCGGTACAGTCCCATTGCAGTCTGACCCACCAAAGATTTGCAGAGTTGATCTGCAAACAAAAATGTTCAAAATAGTACAGTTTGGAAACACGGAGTCGACTACGGCAGTCCGTGTCCAAACCATCTCTGTGCACCACTCGGCAAGCGGTGCCACCATGTTTGTTTTTTTTGAAGATGTCTGTTTGCTTCAAGAAGGTGGCAAGGAGTGGCAGCACTGATGAATATTCATTGTGGAATGTGAACAATAACTTTTAGAACATGCACAACAACTTTTAGAACTTGCACAACAACATTTCGAATGTGCACAATATTTCAGCAGCTACTGATTTTCATATATAATCAGTCCAAACCATATGCTAGAAAGATATGGCTTATGACTTTGTTAAGTATTATAAAACTATATATCAGTGTAACAGTGAAGTCAATGAACACATACCAAGTCAATATGTCGTACGCTTAATACCGTACGACAAAACCCTGAAACTACAGCAGCGCAGTATAGGACAGTGAGAGGGTACAATACTGTGAATGGGTCTGTGCGCAATACTGCATCCTCTTACTGTCCCAGGCAGAGGATAAGACCTCTGTTGGGATGGGGTTTTGCCAAGCAACTGCCATGGCTCAATGGGATGAGCCACTGGCAGCAAGGGATGCAGGCAGAGAGTTTGGGACTGGGTTTGATGCCCAGACACATGGACATTTTTTTTTCGCATATTGTGCAATATTTACTTTACTCCCCGGAGTTAGTTATTTTAGTTGGGAGGGTGCAGAGGATGGAGGCTCCCACAAAAAAAAGACTTATGCCGCATGTAATATATTGTGCTGTATTATTATGACCCCATGCCGATGAACAGGACATTATACACTATATTGAACAAGCACTACAAACAAAATGAATATCCCTGACAGAGAGTTTTCAACAGAAGAAATCAATCAATGAAAGCTACAAAAACACCAGGTAATGATAGATTAACTGTCACATTTCCCATTTTTAAAAAGGAATTAAGTTCCTTATGATTAAAAAAAATGCAAAAAGGCCTACCACCACCAAAATAAATGTTGGAAACAAACAGAGTTATAACACTACAAGAAAACAAGGAGCATACTAAAACAGAAAACTTTAGACATATAGTTCTATTTAATACTGATTATAAAATGAACATGAAAACAATAGTTTTTCCTTTACAAAACCAATTACAAATACAAATACACCAAGCTCAAAGACGATTTATAAAAGGGAGAAACTTATTTGTGGGAGTATTACAAGTATAACCACTTATAGAAAACATGTAGGAATAGAAAGTGGAAAAAATAGCTATGACACTGGATCCTTCTAAAGCATTTGATTTGATTGAATGTTTGAATTTCTATGGAGATTGCAATTTCCCAGAATCCATACTGACTTTGATAAAACAGTTCTATAACCAGGCAGCTTTTAAAATTAATAAGTCAGAGAATGTCTGTGTATAAATGGGTGAGACAAGGATATCCCTTGCCCCAGTGTTATTTATATTGGTGTTGTAGTCTTTATTAAACAGAATAAAAATGAACAAAGCTAGGAATATAAGTTAAGCATCTTTGCAGATTACATGCTTGTTTTACTGGAAACCCCAGAGAAATCCTATGACTTCTTAATGAAGGAGATTAAAGTGCACCTTTCTTTAAGTTTTTTTTTAATTCTCCCCTAAGACAACAGTAGCTCCCTTACTTGCCCCAAAGTCCAATGCTGGGAAAGGTTTAATTTCACTGAGCCTGTATTTCGGGAGGGAATGAATTGTACTTTGGCTCAGTGGAGCCAAGAACCAGATCCCTTCCACTTTCCTTTTCAGAGACACACGCCCATGCTCTCACATTTTGTTGTTTTTTTATAAGCAAAATTTGTATTCAGTTTTCAACATTTCACATACAAACATGGTACATGCAAGTATCACAGTACAACAGGTACAACAGTAAAGGTGTATTTAGGTTATCTTATTGTTCTATCCATTCTTGTTTTTGATTGGTTAAATAAACAGTTGGCAGGTATGGTTTACAGATTAGAGATGTCTTACCTGTCTTTATTGCTAAATAGCCCACTGAGTTTACCAGTCGGGTAGGGTACGTATGGAACAAAGGCTGGGTCTCTTGTCATGGCATATAAGAGCCAGCGGTTACATCTGTTTTTCCCCTTCTCCAACTGGTTTCTCATCCTGTAAGTCATAATTTCATGCTGGTAAATATTGGATACTTCTGCCATCCACTTTGCCCTTTTCTGAATTTTATTTGTAAGCCATTTCACCAGCACACAACTAGAAGGGCTTGGCAATGTTCCTTTAACAGCAGGTAATTTGCTTGACCAAAATGGATGCAGAAAGGAGGAGTCTGAGTATGGCTCCTTACAGATAACTGATATGGCTGCTGGTCTGCTACCTGTACAGTGTCATGGCCACATATGCAACTGTTTTTTATTTCTCAATTATTTATTTTACTTCACCCAGGTTAGCCTGCCTGAGACACACTGGCCCTGTCTACACCGACCCACACTTTCAAAATGAAAAATATTTTGATTTGCGTGTTTGAGCACAGTTGTCAGAGCATCCACACTGCCCTTAGACACCATGCTTCCCTGGTTGAGTTCCCAACCGACAACTGCATTGGACTGAAACCATGCTAAAAACCTGGTCCAATCAGGGTTTTAGCATGGTTTTTAAACATGGTTCATAGCACGATTTTACCATGCTACATTGTGGATGTGATCTTGTTTACCATTTTTGTAATGTTACCGACTGCCGGTAAAATTACAAAAATGCAAGTGTGGACAGGGCCATTATCACATGTTCAGTGGGGCCCTACTTCTACCCAGTTTTATAGTTGTAAGGACAATTTATTTATTTGTAATTTTTGACCAAGAAAGGCACACAGAGCTGGGATAGCTCAGTTTCTGGTGTATCCTGGGTGAAGGGGTTATATGAACCTGTTTTACTGATGGGGGAATTTTAGCCAGGACACTGGAGGGAAAATCACCCACTCTTTCAATAAGTGACATGGGATCTTGTAGTACCCCCTCTCCAGTGCTGCACAACAGTATCAGTACTGGGTATCAGCCCAACTTCTTGGTTTGAGACAACAGTCCATGACCATCCGAATATCTATTGACCCCTGTGGCAAGTGTGTAACTTTCTGAGCCACTGAAACTGCAAGCATGCAAATAGTAATATTATGTAAGCAATAAAACATCAAGAGGACTTGGTTGTGCTGGGGTTAACTCTCACCCAAGACCCAATAGTAAGGCATAAGGCTGCAGGCAGACAGCCTTGAGCCCCTAGAAGTGCAGTAAACCTAGCACAACCAATGCCATGCAGTTCCTTATTGCTCATATAAAATAGGTTATTTCTAATATAAAAATAAAACTAATTTGATGATACCTTTTGAAATATAGGAAAACATCTCAACTTCATTAAATAATGGGTAAATACTGTATTTTCTCCACCTACTGGTGCCATAGTGGATGTTATGTTGTTTTTTTTATGTGTGCCTGTTTGTTTATTTCAGTTACTACCTGTTTGTTTCTGTGCTGTGTGTCACCTCTACAACCAAAATATTTAGAATAAAAAGTTATTTTGTTAATACTGATTTGAATGTTTGTGTTTGATTTCATTCATGAGATCAGTTTTTTATAGAAATATGGCTGGGAGTAGGCAAGCAGGTTTATTAACTCTGCAATGCAGAACTGAGAGATGCAGTGTTAGTTACTTCCAGTGAGGAACAAGTGCTGGTTGTGACTTCAGGCGGAGAGCTGCATACATCAATTGAAAATCATGGGATCATAAAAATGTGGTAATGATGGATTTGTTTACTTGATAACTTATATAAGAATCTCTGAGGTAGAGATTGAGCAGTGAGGGATGGGTGGGTGGGTGGGGGAGTGAATAAGCAAGTGGGTGGGCTGATGACAAAGTGAACAGTGTTTTAATATGCAAAACGAAAAAATTAAACAGCAGAGGAAGTCTGTGGAATAAAAAAAATAAAATCAAAGATGAAAAGCTGTGATGTGGAAGGGGAAAATCTCATTTGCAATACTGCAGCTGAGTTACATTTTTGTGTTGTGAGCAGCTATGAGAAAAACATGGATGCCAGTTTAAAACTGACAATTCTGTAGCACGGGCAGATACATGTGAAACATGCTATGCCCAAATTGTCAGGGACTTGTTTTTAGCCATTTGTGGTACTCTCCCAGGGCTATGGCCAAAACCAAGTCTCAACCAATAAGAACACAGGGATGTCCTTACCCATTCTACATCAAAACTGAATTGGGTGGAAAACAGTCAAGTGACTGTGCAACAGTAAAGCATACTAAAGCATAATGCATGGTCATCCTGGTCTTAGATCTGACTGGATTTGTTAGTAAATCTAGTAACAACCTTCAGATGGTCCTTTTCCTTTTTATGCTTAATGTCCAAAAAGGTCCTAATCATATGACTGGAATGAAATCAAAAAGTTAAATAACAGTTCAGGACCATGAAAATCTGAGCAGGTGCATATTTCTTTATTCAGAGCCTTTAATTTCTTAAATGCAACATTTCGTGATCTTTGTACTGATCTCTTCTTCATGGAAGAGGCTACAATAATATAAAATTGCACTCTTAGTATAATGTAACAGTGTTATACAACACAGAAATAATGATTTGATCAAAATTGTAAAACCTAGGCATGGAAAAAACTCCTAATTACTTTTCTCTTATTACAAGGATAAGTATCTTCTTCTATCTATTTTTAAATTTTTATTTTTCAGATCTTTGCAACATTAGGAAAAAAAGATTTCCTTAATAGCACATTCATATTTGTAATATCTTTCTTTACTTTTTAATGTTACTTAAAACTTTATGCATTGTTCTTTTACCATACTCATTTGAGAAAATAATATTTTTTTTAATATTAGCACTCTTTAATTAATCCTCTTGAATTGAATTGTTTAGGACATTTAGTAATTAATTTTTTTTTTACCATGCACATTATACTGATGTACTGTTTTTAAATAGAAAATGTATTTTAAAGCAAAGGCAAGCTTTATGTATAAGATGTAACAGATGGTAAGGGAGCGATTTCATTAGCTTTTAAAGCAAACACAAATACAGCTTCTGACAAACATGAAGTTCAAATAAAAAACCTTTTATTTATTTGTTTTAATTATAGTAAAAAAAACTGTTCTTTGAAGGAATACAAAAGTATGAATAAACAGACTCAGAAAAATCACTGATAATACATTGGGTAAGATAAAATACAATTTTCACTTAAAAGTAGTACATCAGAATAATGTGCATGATAAGAAAAACAAGTTAATTACTAAATGTCCTAAACAATTCATTTCAAGGGGATTAATTAAAGAGTATTAATAATAAAAAATATAATTATTTTCTCAAATGATTATGATGAAAGAACAATGCATAAAGTTTTAAGTAACATAAAGTAAAGAAAGATATTACAATTACAAATGTGCTATTAAGGAAATCTTTTTCTCCTAATGTTGCAGAGATTTTAAAAATAAAATGTGAAAATAGATAGAAAAAGATGTATATCCTTGTGATAAAAGAAAGGTAACTAGGAGTTTCTTTCCATGCCCAGTTTTTACAATTTTGATAAAATCATTATTTCTGTGTTATATAACACTGTTACATTATACTAAGAGTGCAATTTTAAATTATTTTAGCCTGATCCATGAAGGAGAGATCAGTATAATAGGTTCATAGGTTCATAAGTTTTCCAGAGCTCCATATAGACTGAGGTCCATTATAGCTCGCTGTTATCACTAATATCCTATGATGTTATTTTTAGTTAGGTGAGCATCCAACTGTACCTTAAAGCTAGACATACTACCACTAGCCATTACTTCTAGAGGGAGCTTGTTCCAGATGTTTGCTACCCTTATAGTAAACCAATATTTCCTTTTAGTGGTGTTGAATCTTTCAACTTCAATTTGTAGTGGGTGCGATCTTGTACTATAACTCTTTTCTTTAAGCTTTAATCCCTGGAGATCCCACAACTGGGTGTCAGTGAGGGCTCTACACAGCAAGCACATGTCCCCCCTCATACCTCAGAATTCCAAGGAGTACAGCCTCAGAGTGTCTAGCCTGGATTTATAATCCAATCCTTGAGCCTCCTTGATTCTACATGTTGTTCATCTCTGGACCCTATCCAGGGCCTGAATCTCCCCCTTGCCACCTGGGGACCAAAACTGAGCACAGTACTCCATGTGCAGCTGCACCCGGAATGTATAAAGTGGCAGCAATACATCCTTATTCCTGCATTTAATGTGTTTATTAATACAGTGTAATATACTGCTAGCTTTTTTAATTATTTGATTGCACTGCGACTTGAACCTAAGATCTTTCATGATACTGACACCCAGGTCTCTTTCATCTTCAACAATAGTAAGCTTTCTCCCCCCATAAGTAATCTTCCTACCTATTCTTTTTATTTATTTATTTATTTGCTTTTGTTAACCAGGTAAGCACACTAGACAGTCAAGTGCCTATTTTCAGGTGCGACCCGGGAGGGTTACAGGTAAAATTCGTACAGGAACAGTTGAGGAGTCAAGAAAACACACAGAGAATAACAGGCATAACAGAGCTAACACTAGGTAGCTAATAGCGATTTTTGAACAGGTTGGCACAATGCAATACAATAAATGGTACATACAGGATGTAGTTAGGAGGCGAAAAGCAGAGTAAACAAAACAATGATAAGTGCCTGCGGGCGGAGGGTGCCCTAGGCAGGGGGTCGAATACTAGCTTCTCGACCGGTTACTGAAGAAGTAAGTGAAAGTAGCGCTGAGGCCCCCACCCTACCGGGCTAGGAGGAGGAGTGGGGCTCCGGTAGTGAGCTATGAGGTGCAGAGACAGGCGGTGGACAATTTCAAAAAGTTCAAGAGGGAGGCTTTAAAGCTTGGATGGGAGATGGTGGACCGAGTAAGCTCAGGGAGTGAGTTCCACAGTTTAGAGGCGTATGTGTTGAACTGAAGTGCATCACATTACACTTATTCACATTGAATAACAGTTTCTTCAGTATAAAGAGCTTGAAATGTTGCATTTTTGAAATTAAAGGCTCTGAATTAAGAAATATGCAAATGCTCAGATTTTCATGGTCCTGAACTGTTCTTTAACTTTTGGATTTGTTAGCAGCAATATAACACAATGAGCAGATCAATCTACTGACACACCAGAACTGACCTTCTATCATAAAAATGACTGCCACCTTTACTTACCTTCAACTAAGTCCTAAAAATAAAACTAACTTAATAAAAAAAATCAAATGTTTCCCCAATCATTATACTCACCCTACACATCTAAACAAATTAGAAACATGAATTGCATATTGCATCACCTTACATCATCCCGACCATTATCAACTGGATTTCAAGTCCACCTGATAGGCTAGTGATGCACATGTGACCAGACATTTCAAACTTGATCCACCTAGTTCCACCTCTTTGCAGCTGGACTCATTACTACATGTGCATGCAGAGGCAACAAACACACAAGCCTAGTTCCCTAATGTTATCTTCTAAAAAGGTAAGCAATGATATTTTTCCTTTTGCTGGACTTGAGTTGACATGATATGGTGGCCCCCAAGCCTGCTTTATCACAAATACAATTTTCTTGTAATGAATTGCTGAAACTATTTTTAAATTGCTGAAACTGTTTCTATAACCCTGTATTTTGTCCCGCCCACCCTCCGTGGTCCCGACCTCTATTAAATACACTTCCCCACCTCAGCACCGCCTCTCCCTCCTCCTCCTATGCTCCCCACTAAGACCTCCTCTTAAAGAGATGTGAGGTAAGTGGTGTCTTTAACCCAACTGGAGCAAAAGCTTAAGTTCCCCCCCCCAATACCACCCCCATGGTGACTGCTAGTAAACAACCCAGTCCCCCAAAAGTTACCACTCAGAGCTATCCACCTAAGATCTGTGCAACAATGAAACCCTTACTCCCACTGGCAGTAGTTATCCTTCTGTCAGGCTCACTTCTGTTAACTGACCTCTCAGCCTCAATACTTTCCCTTGAACAGGCTGAACTCCTCCACTTCTCAGAAGACATATTGTCCCCTGCTCCCTCTCTTTATGCTGGCTGGGTCTTAAACTCTCTTGGCACTATTACACTCTGCCTTCTATCAAACCACAAGTGTCGTCTGCTAGGTTCCTCTCTCTATACCACCCAATCTCTCTCCCCCCATTTCTCCCACCTGCTATATCCCCTCGGCATCCTACTTTACCTGCTGTTATTGGCTGGGGATATTAAACCCAACCCAGGGCCTGTTGCCTCAGCCTCTACACTTTCCAACACTAATGGGCTGGCCAGCTACCACCTAAATGCAAGGAGCCTGCTGCTAAAGCTAGATCACATCAAAGCCTGGATATCCCAATGCTCCCCAATATCCTCTGTATCTCACAGACTTGATTATCCACTAAAATCCCTGACTGTTCGGTTGCCATTCCAGAACACTCCATTTTATGACAGGACAGGGAGAAGCATGGGGGTGGTGTTGCCATCTATACCCACAACTCCCTTCTTGCACCCATCGTCTCCCAAGAGGTCACTCAAAATCCCATGAGATCCTACTCTCCAAGCTAGTGTTCCCTTCCTCCCCCCCCTTTTGTTGCAGTTTGCTACTTCTCTCCTAGCACCCCTCTCTCCTCCTTGGTCTCCAAACTAGCTGCCCTAATATCCGCAGCCACCTCAGGTGAACTTCTAATCCTGGGAGACTTCAAAGTGAATTTGCTCACACAACATTCTAAGGCCATCACCCATGTGATTGAATCCCTTAACCTCACACAGCTCATTACCAACCCTACCAGATTCAATCCTCACTCCCCCAACCACTCACTGTTGAACTGGATTTTAACCATCCATTCCCAAAACTTTTCCTCAGCTGGTACCCTCCCTGATGCCTTCAGTGACCATTGCATCACCTTCTGTATCAAGAAGCACTGCCCACCCCCTGCCCCACCCAAGCATATGTGGTTCAGGCCTCTAAGGTCCCTCAACCAACAGGCTCTACTGTCTGATCTCTACTTCGCCAACTGGCTCAGAGTCTTCACTGTCTTGGACATTGACTCTGCACTGGTGGCCTTCAACTTTACCTTCCTAGGTATACAGAACTATCATGCCCCTCTAAAGAAGTTGCGCCTCCAGTGCAGGCATCTCCCCTGGATCACTCCCAAATATGTGAAGCTTTTCAAGGCCAGAGATAAAGCTTGGAAAGTATTTAAAGCCTCCTCCAACACCTCTGACCTTCAAACATATAGAACATTGAGGAATATATGTACAGTACTCAGGCTGTTTGCTCTACTAAAACTGGATTCTTTAAGTCACAGCTTGAGGACTACCATCCCACCCCAGCTGCCTTCTGGAAAACTTTCCACTCCCTGCTCGGCACCACTCAACAAGCTCAACCCCCATGTCCTGACCCTGCCAATGATGGTCCTGGTGGGGTAGCCTCTTCCATAAACCATATCTTCACTACCTGTGCCTTAGCCCAAGGGCAACCACCCCCCTCTCCATTATCCCCACCATGTAGACACCTGTACATCCCCCCTGGGGCCAGTCGGTTATCAAATCCCTCCACCCCACCCTTTTCCACCAGCAGCGGTGCAAACCCCTCCTCTCACCTACCCAACCACAACTTCCCCCCATCTCTCCTTTAGAGGTGCTTCATGCCCTCAAATCTCTGAACTCCTCCAAACAAAGCCCAGATGGAATAAATCCCATTCTCTAGAAAATCTCAGCTCCCGCCATAGTCCCTTCATTTACACATATCTTCAATCTCTCTCTCTCCACCTGCTCCCTGCCTAAGGCCTGGAAATTAGCTAAAGTCTTCCCACTTCACAAAGGGGGTTACCCATCCATCCCCGGAAAAAAGAGGTCTATCTCTCTCCTTCCCTCCCTCTCCAAAATCCTAGAATCCCTCATCTCTAAAAGACTAAACTCCTTCCTTGCCTTCAAGGGCATTCTGACACCATACCAGTCTGACTTCCATTGCTTCCACTCCATCTCCTCCTCCCTTCTCCACCTCACCATCTTCATCCACTTGGCCATGGATAAAGGTAATCTGACAATTGCCATCTTTATAGATTTGGCCAAGGCCTTTGATTCTGTGGCCCATAATCTACTCCTTGAGGATCTCTCAGCCATAGGACTATCCACATCATCTACTGAATGGTTCAAGACACACCTCACATATAGGTTTCAGTTCATTCAACTTGGGGAAACCAAATCAGCCCCACTCCCTATTCTGGCAGGTGTTCCCCAGGGGTCAATCCTTGGAACTACCCTGTTCTCCATTTTTGTAAACAACCTCTCCTCCACCTGCTCAGTATCCCAGGTTCAAATGTATGCAGATGATACCATTACCTTTGCTTCTGGGACCTCCCTAGCCCAGATTGAACTCATCCTCCAAGCTGATTTCATGAACACGCTAAGGTGGCTTGAAGATAAATCACTCAAATGCAACACCAAAAAAATGGCTTCTATGGTCTTTGGTTCCCCCCCAGAAACTAGCTAAAATGACATTTCTTCCCTCCCTTTATGCCTTAGATGGCTCCAAAATCACAGCAGTTGACTCATACAAGTATCTGGGAGTGTGGCTGGATCGCAAGTTAGACTTCTCCCTACACCTATATACCATCCACAACAAACTGTGTCCAAAATTAAGAATGCTTCACAGGCACAAGGAAAGTCTATCCCTCCCTATCAAAAGGGAAATCATTTCTAAGCTGATCCTTTCCTCAATCGACTAAGCAGATGTGGTCTATAGTTCAGTGCCGCAAACCTCCCTGGCCAAACTAGACCCTCTATTCCATGCTTTCTGCATATTCGCCTCAAGTCTCCCATACCGCACTTAATCACTGCCTCCTCTACCAATCTGTCTCCTTGCCTTCTCTCACTAATTGCTGCCTGGCTCATTGTACAGCCCTTATCATTAAGTTCTGGTTCAACAACCTTCCCTCCTACCTCTCCTCCTTATTAACCCCAGCTCCTAGTACTGGCTACTCCCTACACTCACATGACCACTCTTCCTTCTCCCTGGCCACACCCCATATGCTCACTGGTAAAATAGCATTTGCCCATCATCTTCCTACCCTCTGGAACTCCCTTCCCCTCTCTGTACATAACCTGCCTACAGTGGTGTCTGTCAATAACTATTTCAAACACCTCCCACCCCCTTCATGTCAATGTTTCAACCCTACCTAATGCCAGCTATCTCCAGCAACACTGAGCATTCCCTTCTAATATTCTGCCAACTCCAGCTCCTACTCCTCTCCTGGTTGTCCACTACCTGTTACAGTGTCCTCCACCTCGACTGCACTTACTTGTGCACTCTCATCTGTGACAAAGCACCTTATTGCAATGTATAGCAAATGTGCAACTAGGTCCTCTTATTTGATTGTATATTGCTAGGTAAGCTACTAGGCTGTACTTCATGTATTTCCTATAACTGCTGTAACTGCATTTACTGTAACTGCTGATTTTCCTTATGTATGCCTGATTATCACCTGCAGTTCTTCCCATCTGTATTATTTAATTGTATTTGATTATGTTTGCTAATACTGTTCCCTTACCCCCCTACCCCGGGTCACACCTGGAAACGAGCTTCGGCTCAGTGTGCCTTTCCCAGTTATCAACTTTTAAATAAATGAAAATAAATAAATTGTGAATAATCAGCAACATTTTATCAGAGGTGGTGATCAGCTGAAACCTCTCCCCAGGTAATTGAACTTAGAGCCTTAACTACATCATTACTCTGTTTCTATTGGGGGCTTGTTTTCAGAATCACTATTACAAGATTTAGTAGCAATCCTGTATATAAAGTACATTTGTTTTGCTCAGGAAGAGGGTAAGTACAAGATAAAGCCTTGATCTGGTTTCAGAGATTGCTTTGGGGAAACAGTAACATAGATTTTCTTGGTCAGGAAGGCAGAGAATGTCTCATGTCATGGTTACCATTTAATAAGCTAATGTTTTGCCTGCACTAAACTAGCATGTTGAGTTTACCAAACATAGGAAAGCCCTTGCTGGTAGATTGGTGAGGAGAAACATTTTAAAAATGGCACTGGGGTACTAACATACCGAGCACTTTTGTACCCCGCTTGTCTGTTTTCTTAATACTGATCGCCAGCCCTGAGGATGGGATATGATATGGCCAAAAATGCAAAAAAAAAAAAAATGTAAAACTATGATACTGAAGCCCCTTCTGAGCAGTTCCAGCTATCAAATTAACTCAAGAGGTACTGAGCCAGACAAGATGGCTCACATGCCTCAGAAATCCTTGTGAGTGGTTCACAGGTGGCAGATGCAAGGTGCACCCCCTTACAAGCGGGTCTCTCTTGGGCATCTGGGCACCTCATTCCATCCACCGCCATTCATCCACAAAGGTGCTGCCCACTTATGTGTTGGGATAAGACCCCTGAAGTCACCCTCAGCCACAAGAAAAAAGTGTTCCTCTGCTGGCACACTGCCATTTAGATGTCCCACATACTGGCTGGGTCTTCCTCGTGCTTCTTAGGTCACACAGATGCATGCAAGGGGTGACCATGTCAGTGAGGTGCAATGGAATCATGCATGCGCACTTGAGCACTGATGTCATGACTGCCATCTTATGCATGGCAACAGCCATTCCTGACAGCTATTTCTATGGGAGCACATCCAAATCCACATGTGAAGCACACACAGTTCGAATTAGGGTGCAATTAAGATCCCCAGTCAGTTCCCTCTGGACTGACTACCCCATGCATTTCACAAACTAACTAATTAACCTAACGCCTTGAATACTGCAACTCCCTGTACCTGGGGCTTCCTGGGGTTGATATTCACTGCTTGCAGCTAGTGCAGAACGCTGCTGCAAGGTTGTTGACAGGGGCATCCAGAAGGACACACATTACTCCTGTGCTGCGTGATCTGCACTGGCTGCCTATACATTGGCGGATCACCTTTAAAGTAGGTCTTTTGACCTTCAAAGCCTTGCACTGACTTGGCCCCGATTACCTGAAAGAGCTTCTGATTCCTTACAGCCCTGTACGACAGCTCAGTTCGGCTGATGAGGGGTTGCTGGAGGTTCTGAGGTTTATTTTAAAATCTTCTGGGGCTCAGGCTTTTGTGTTTATAGCCCCAACCCTCTGGAATTCTCTACCTCACCGGCTTCGGGAATGCACGATCGTGGAGTCTTTTAAGCGGGAACTCAAGACCCATTTGTGGAGCCAGGCTTTTATGGCTTGAGGTTGTTGTGATTACTTTGATTTTATATGTGTATTTTCTGATTTTATCATTTATCTGTACAGCGCCTTGGTGCTTGAAAGGCACTTAATAAATAAAGTTTTATTATTATTATTAATTGTTGGAAAAAAAATTCAGTTTGAGTCCTAGACATAGATGGGTATACACTACTTCACCTCCTGCATCCTCTCAGGGACAGGTATCTGACCCTCTTCTGGCCACATGGTAACATGCTGTCAGCATGAAGAATATCATCATAATGAACACACCCCTCACACCACACTGCACTCATAAGACCAATAATGAGAGGGCTATACAACTGGGTGCATTCCACCCTCCGGGCAGGACACTGACCATGCAGCAGCATCAAAAGCAATAGGCAATATAGATAGAAGATAGATAGATAGATAGATAGATAGATAGATAGATAGATAGAAAGAAAGAAAGAAAGAAAACAGAGCCTTCTATTAGTAGCATCCTTTCTGTTCTTGTCACGCATAGTTCAAGACAATGGCAAAGACAACAAAGTGCAAGTCATGCCTCATTACACTGCTCACTTCACAGCCAGAGAGGCCATGCCCTACCTGTGCTAAATAACAAGACGAGGTCAACATTATTAGTGAGGCGGATGTGGATTTCAACCAAGATTTGGATGCACCAGATTCCTTGCTGGAAGATCTGAATCCTAGCACAGTATCCTTCATTAAAATACAGCAAGCTGAATGCTCGTGTGCATGGAGATGATGGCTAAAGCCAAAATCAGGCCCAAGACAGATGACACAGGTACATCCTCTGGAATAAATGACTCACCGGATGACAGCATGATCATGCTCAATAAAGGCACATTGGAGCACCCAGACAAACAGAAAAGTGACAAGACCAAAAAAAGACACACTCGATGATGAAAACACAAACACCAAAAAGGACAAAGAGTCAGGGGAAGAAGAAGAACACACCAATGAGGAAGATGACGTAGGACTCACAAAGAAACTCACAGCCATGGATTCTGTACTTGAACTTCTGAGGATGGTAAAGAAGTCTATGAGGTTCGAAGACCTGGAATCACCACAACAGTCAAAACTAAACCCCCTTATTCACTCCAAACAAATGATGAATTCTTCCCCATAAGTGACTCTGTTGCAGAACTACAGATTTAGTCTTTGCCATATTGGGCCTTGTAAGAACAGATCCAGAAGCAAACAATTTGATACCTTTTATTGGACCATCATAGATGTAACAAAAAGAACAAAATGCTTTTTTTTTGGCTCTTATACTGCTAATTTATATTATCATGTATAAACTCCTGTTACAACATTAAAGGCCTTAAGGTTTATGGAGCATAATAACCAGTTTGAGAGTATAGTTGGGTAATGTTTCCAACTAAGTTTTGCATTCAATATAGTGTGAAACTACTGCTCACATTAGGTAAACTTTACTTTAAATCCTTTGTATGCCATGAATATTTACTTTGTAGTTTTAATTTGAAGAGCTTGGTTTCAGTTTACAATTATGTCACATTTTAGCATGTCTTTAATCTGAGTGGGTTTTGACTCATAATTGGGCTATATAGCTGTATGCTGGAGATGTTGTTATCTTACTCTGGAGGTATCTGTAAGTCATTTTAATTTATGTGCAGTGTACTCCCTGCATGTTTATATGCTCTAAGCACATCTGACCTTTAGGCCCTTTCAGATGAAGCTGAACTGATATGTTTCACCTTCTCTGATGTGTCTTGTGTTATTTTTTAAATGAGTATTTTAAACCAATGGGAATTTGTTCAGGTTTTTTTTCTGCATGATCTGGGTGTTAAAAGTATGGGATTTTCTAAATAACTGTCATTAATCTTCCAATGAAGGACTGGGTTGGTTCAAAAGCTAAAGCATTTTGTTCTTTTTGTTACAGCTATGTTGGTCCAATAAAAGGTATCAAATCATTTGCTTCTGGATCTGTTGTAGAAGTCATTGCCAAGGAATAGGAGGCTACTGTCCCAGAAAGGATCACTGAAAGGAGAACGTTTTATAGATTCAAGTCAACTCAAGAAGACATTAGCAAGATCTGGTATACCCCACCAGTGATGGATCCTCAGGCACTAGCATTAAGCAAGAAAATGGTCTTACCATCTGAAGGAACGACCCTGTTGAAAGACCCGACCAATAAAAAAAATGTATGAACTTATGAAGAACTTCAAAATGTCTGGTCTGGCATGTATGGTGGCCATGACAATAACCACCTGCACCTCCAGAGCTCTACTAACATGGATGAACTGGCATTCTCACTAGACCCAGATTCTAAACAGGTAGACTTGGCCAAGTATGCTATTCAAGTGGCCAAGTATGTACCAGATTAATCTGTAGACACTTTACGGATGGCAGCAAGATTGGCAGCTGTTTCCAACAGAGCTAGAAGGATGACATGGTTGAAGCTATGGAATGCAGACATGGAGTCGAAAGCCATGCTGAACAAGCTGCCTTTCAAAGGAAACTTAGTGTTTGGAGAGGGACTGGTAAACTATATCAAGAAAAAGGAAAATGGAAAGGGTCTTGACAAGGAAAAGCCAACTCAGAATTCATATCTACCTTCCTCTCACAGCAGATTTTGCCCTTACAAGAACTGACAGAATGAAACAAAGCCCAACTGCTGTGCTCAGCACAGATCATTTAACTTCAAACCGGCTTATTTTTCTAACAGCAGCCAAAGCAAAACCAGAGGCAGGGGACTAAGGGGCCAATACAACAATGCTTCCTCAGGGGGGAAGATAAACGCCATCTGGCTATGGGACCCTGACACAATATAACCTCTCCAGATCCAATCACCCAGTCTACTTGTGGAGGCCAGATCACAGCAATTTGCACACAAATGGAGATAAACAATGGCAGATAGATAGGTTATAGAAATCAACTCACTAGGATACTTTGCAGAATTCAATCAGAAGTCCTTCTCAAACAGACTGGTAGTATCCCCAGTGTCATGGCCTCCACCCAAAATTCAGGTGATCAAGGACACAATCAGCAAGCTATTACTCAACAAAGCTATGAGCTCAGTGCCACTGAAACAAATCAGCCAAGAAATATATTCAATTTTCTTCCTAGTGCCCAAAAAGACAGGTTATATAATGCCAGTCCTAGACCTCAAGCACATCAACCAATTTGTCAGAAACAAAATGTTCAAAATGGAAACACTAGGATCGACAGTAAGATCCATAAGGGTGGGGGGATTATCTGACATCTATCAATATGAAGGATGCCTATCTGCACATCCCCATCAGACCAGCCCATTACAAGTTCCTGTGCTTCAAAATACTGGGTCAGCACTATCAGTATCAAACCTTATAATTCGGTCTCGCATCAGCACCAAGAGTGTTTACCAAAGTCTCCATGGCAGTAGTGGTGTCTCTAATAGAGCAAGGCATTCACATATTACCTTACCTAGATGACTGGCTAATCAGGGCCAAGACACTACATCTGGCTAAGCAACATAGCAAGACTGTGAGATGAAAACACTGCAAACACATGGATGGGTGCTGTACTTGGACAAGAGCAGCCTCCATTGTAGGGTTGTATTGTAGGGTGGCTGTACTTAAGATGCTAGCTAGGCATCTGGGGGTAAGTGTGTCAGTGGGCATAGGGGCTTGATGTGTGTGTTTCTTGTGGGTGTGTGTGTGTGCGCCGTTTGTTCTGAACTGCCGGTCAACTGTTGCTAGGTACTAGTGTGTTTCAGGGATTAGTGGCTTACTGTTAAGTAGTTTCTAGGTATATTAGGATATAGGGACTTACTGTAAAATGCTTGCTAGGTATTTGTGAGCTTCAGGATTTAAGGGCTCGTAGTTACTGGGTGATAGTAGGATACCCTACTGGGTCTGGGAGAGGAAGACAGAAAGGACAAAAAGAACAGGAAAAAAACGTGGGGAGTGGTGCATCCAGTGGTTGTGGGGTGGCAGTCTACAGGGAGACCTTCTGGGGACTGCGGTGCTGTCCCATCAGTGCGTGCCTCTCTGGGTGGAGGGAACAGATCTCAAGGCTCCGAGCAGCATTGGCAGAGTAGAAGAATGTCACTAGACTCAAAGTCACGTTGGCAAGGAGTCAGGGGACCATATTTCCCGACAGGGACTACATAGCCAGACACTGCTATCTCAAAGGATGCCAGAAGGAAGGAGCAGTTAGACTACAGTGGGCTCAAGCAGGGTAGGGGTGGTAGGATCTGGAGGGCTGGGAGGAGCTGGTAACAGGCAAAACCCTCATCCAGTGCCACTAAGAAACTCATATATCATTCTGGCAGAGCGAGACTGCCAAGAAGGGACACCCAGAGTGGTGGACAGTAAGGGTGTGGGAGACTGCCTGAATGGAGCCCCAGGGGAGAAGGATCCCCCAGAGAAGGAGGAGGAAGCAACTTCTAGTCAGGGACTCTATAGTCAGGGGGATAGAACTGCAGGAAGGAAAGGTGGTACAGAGGGACTTTAAGTGCCTACCTGGTGCATCGTCTTGGAGGGATGGAAAGTGTATGCAGCAGATCGCAAGGGCAATAGGAAGGAAATAGGTGCTGGATGTTATTGTTCACCTGGGGATGAATGACCTAGCTCTAGAAGGGATGGGGAAAGTGCAGGAGCTGTTTCGGGAGCTGGAAAAGGATCTTAGGCAGGTATCATACACTGTAGCCTTTATGGAAGTGCTGCCTGCCCACAACATGGGGAAGGAGATGGAGCTCCAGACTAAGGCCTTCAACACATGGTTGAAAGAATGGTGCAGATAGGAGAGGTATGACTACACTGGAGACTTGGGCTCCACCTGGAGGGATCAGAGCTTGGCCCGGTGGACAGCCTGCATTCATTTATGAAGGGAATGGAAGTCCTCAGTGGATGGTTTAAGTGTTACTTCAATGGACATTTAAACTAGTCAAGGGGGGTGGTGGAAAGCAAAGAGGTGGCAGAAACTCCTCCCCCCCCCACAGGTTGTGACAGAGAGTATAGAAATCCCAAGGGAAAAGATTCCCACCAGAATGAAAGACAACCAAGGTAGCAAGGGGTCAGTATGGGATGAAGGGGAGAAGAGAATTAGGCAATATGAAAAGGAGAAGTGGGAACAGACAGAAAATGTGGGAAGGGACACGAGTAGGGCTAGCAAAATCTGGACAGCAATGTGTGCCAATGCTAGAAGTCTGGGAAATAAGATATCAGACCTGGTGGCCACCATGTCTGAGGCAGACCTGAACATTGTGGCCATCACTGAAACATGGTGCACTGACAGTCATGACTGGGAAATGGTCATACCTGGCTACACGATGTTTAGAAGAGACAGGGTAGGAAGAAAAGGTGGAGAAATGGTGCGTTATATTAAAGAAAGCATCAATGCGATGGAGGTACAGGGAATTCGGGGGGGGGGTTGAGGTGTTGTGGGTCAACTTCGAGTAAGAAAACTGAACTACCATTCAGATAGGAGTGGTTTACAGGCCTCCGACACAGGGAGAGGACTTAGACAATGAAATGTTGGAAGACGTGGGCAAAATGGCTAGGAAGGGGGAGGTGGTGCTGGTGGGGGACTTTAATCTACTAGACTTAGGGTGGAGCCTAACTGCTGCAGTATCAGCTAGAAGCAGAGACATCTTGGACTCCCTGAAGAGGGCATTCCTCAGGCAGCTGGTCAGTGAACCCATTCGGGGTGAAGCAATACTGGACCTGGTACTTACTAACAGGGACAGTGTTGTGGACATCAGAGTAGGAAGTCATCTAGGGACCAGTGACCATGGCACTGTGTTTTTTTTTTTCACTTTTTAGTGAAGTGATTACATTACAGAATATACGTAACTTTTCAGTGAAGTGATTACATTATAGAATATATGCAGGGAGAAAGTATCACATTGCGTATCTAACTCACTGAGGGCACACTGTATATTAGTAACCCTGCAACCCTTTGCTTCTTATAAACAGACCAGTGAAAAATAAAATGCAGAACTGATCGAAAACGAAGGCACTCTCTGTGATGACCAGGAAGAAAACCTGGCAATATATAACATAAACAACATGGTATTAAACGGTGTGATAAACACAAATTAATCATAGACTCTTGTGGGGCTGGCTAGAAGATCGAGAAACTAAGAAGTTATGATAAAATGCTCATTCATCACCTCGAGTGAAGACACTGATATAAATTAATACCCCCATGCCTGTTGGGACAGGACCGAACTGCCTTCAAGCTCTTCAGTTAAAACCATAAATGGTTACCAGGCACCTGTAAATGTATCTGTCCACACGCGGAGATCAGCTGTAATTTTTTCCATTCGACGTATGTTTTTAACAATAGCGATCCAGTCCTGTCCTGTTGGGGGGTGGTCTGGATTCAGCTATTTTGTTTTTAATTGCTTTGCTGGCCGCTGCTATTAATGCAACTAAGAATGATCTCTGGTAGTTCACTGTGTGGTTTAATACAACAGAAAAATCCAGCCACACAAGGGCAAGGGTCCAGGATTTTAGAAGGGCTGACTTTACAAAGATGGGGGGAATACCTCTGACAGGACCTGGCAGGGGGAGATGTAATGGGGGGTGTGGAGGGCAAGTGGGCCAGATAAAAAGAGGGCATAGTAAAGGCAACAACATGTATGTCAGGTAAATAAGCAAAAGCAGAAGAGGAGACCATTATGGTTCTCAGGGGAAGTGACAGAAAAGGTAAGGGAATAAACAGTGGCATTTAGAAGGTATAAGGAGACCCAGAGAGGAGGACAGGGAAGTGTATCTGGGGAAATGGAGGGAGGCAGGCAAAGCAGTAAGGAATGCAAAGGCACAAACTGAAAAAAGAACAGCCAGAAAGTATTGAAAGGGGACAAGATATTTTTCAGGCATATTAGTGAGAAAAGGAAGACGAAGGGAAGGATTGAATGGTTAAAAAAGGAATGAGGGGGCTGTACAGAGGAGGACCAAGAAAACGCAAACATCTTAAACAAATAGTTCTGTTTAGTGTTCACAGTAAAGGGGGAAGGGGAGGGACCACAAATAAGCAGGAAGAGCTTGGAGGGGAGGGAAGTGGACACCAGTCCCTTTTCTGAGGAGAGGGTCAAGAAAGCACTTGCTAATCTGAGGGTGGACAAACCCATAGGACAAGAAGGGTTGCATGCAGGAGTGCTAAAGGGACTCAGGGAGGTACTAGCTGCACCTCTGGCAGACTTGTTTAACAGTTCACTGGAGACCAGCGTGATCCTGGAGGACTGAAAAAAGAGTGGATGCAGTCCCACTTCACCAAAGTGGTAGCAAGGAGGAGATGGGAAATTACAGGCCTGTCAGCCTGACATCTGTAGTAAGAAAATTGATGGAAACACTATTAAAGGAAACAATCGTGGAACATTTGGAATCCAACGGACTGCAAGACCTGAGGCAGCATGGCTTTACAGAGGGAAGGAAGTGCCAAACAAATCTAATAGATTTTTTTGACTGGATAACCAAGGTGTTGGATCAGAGAGGGGTGGTGGCCGTGACCTAGCTGGACTTCAGCAAGGTCTTTGATGCCGTTCCACATAAGAGGCTGGTAAACAAGTTGGGTAGCATGGGGGTGGGCAATAAGGTGGTAATCTGGGTGAGAAACTGGTTAGGGGATAGGAGACAGAGGATGGTGGTAAATGGAGTTCGCTCTGAGGAGGGTAGAGTGACCAATGGGGTAACACAGGTGTCAGTACTAGGGCCAGTCCTCTTTAATGTCTTCATTAGTGACATAGCAGAGGAACTGGAAGGAAAGGTCTGCCTCTTTGCAGATGACACCAAGATCTGCAATGGAATGGATTCTCCGGGGGGGGTACAAAGGATAGAAAGAGATTTAAAATGACTGGAGGAGTGGTCAAAAGTTTGGCAGGTAAGGTTCAATGCCAAAAAGTGCAAAATAATGCACTTGGGTCACAGAAACCCTGCCGTGAAGTACAAAATGAGTGGAGAGATACCAGCAACAACCAGGCAGGAAAGAGAACTAGGGGTATTCGTATCAGATGACCTGAAGATGTCTAGACAATGCGACAAAGTGATCAGGAGAGCTGGTGGAATGCTGAGGTGTATAGGTAGGGGTATTGCCAGCAGGAAGAGGGAAGTGATGTTGCCACTATATAGGTCATTGGTAAGACCTCACCTGGAGTACTATGTCTAGTTTTATTAATTTTATTACTTTTTTTAATTTATTATTCATTTATTGATTTCTGGGAATTACAGGTACCTTTGAGCCAGAGGTTCTTTACAAAGGTTCCACATCAGGTGGGTCCAACAATTGACAACAAGGACAGGTGATAACAAAACAGAACTCAACAAATAACATTACAGACAGTAACAGTTAACAATGTAAGAATCTGGAGCAGGTAGGTTTAGCACATGTATACTGTAGCAACAATAATGTAGTCAGTAAGATGACATTGTCAGTAATTGAGTAGTAGGTAGTGTTACAATTGATGAATGCAAAGCAGCAGTTATTGTTAACATACCTCAAAAAATAGAGATAGGTTCCAAGTAGGCGCAACATACTGTATGTGTATTGTAGCTCAGAAATGCAGTCAACAGGTTGACTATGACTGTACTAGTTTAGAGAGTAGGGTGAACTAGGTGAAGGGAGAGGGGCTGAGATCCACAAAGTGACTCGTATTCAAGAGAGGGGTGAGAGAAGGGGGGGGGGAGCTGAGGGGAAGTGGGAAGCAGGTTACGAAGTTAATAAGCAAGGTGGAGGAGGGGTAGGTAAAGTAAGAGTGGAGGAGGAGGCACACAGTAAGGGAGTAAAAGGCATGTTGGGAGGCAAGGGGCCAGAATAGAGAGGGGATAGTCAGATGGGGCAGTCACAGCTGCTAAGTATTTCGAGGTGTTGGTGGAGTTTGGACTTAAATCGACCAAGTTTTGTTTTGTTCAGGATGTCCATGGGGAGGCTATTTACCCAGTTAGGTGCTCTGAACATACAGGACCATTGCACCTGTGTAGTGTGGTAAAATGGAGCCTGGTAGGCGTGCTTAGATGCACTTCTCATGCTGTGGACATTGGTTGCACATGTGAGAAGACTCTGGGTGGTTGGTGGGGTAAGGCTGAGGCTGATTTTTTTGCAAGCAGACAGATCTGGTTAGTGATCCTGCCCTTGAGATGCAGCCAATTGGTCTGGGCATATAGGTCACATGTATGGGTGCACCTGTGTGCACTGGAGATCAGTCTATGAGATTTGTTAAGTGCAATGCATATTCTTTTAAGGGTTGAGTCTGCTGCAGCCCCATAGATAATTAACCCATAATCAATAATAGAGAGGCTCAAGCTGGTGATAGCTAATCGGAGTGCTTCAGGGGGCATGCAGTACCTATGCCTGTACAGGAGGCCAATTCTCATGTTTACTACCTTAGAGATAAGATTGACATGTTCAGAATAAGAGAGTGTGCTATCAAGTGTTATTCCTAAGTATTTAAAGTTATGGACCTGTTTGAGTGGCAGATTGCAGCTGTTCAGAATTGAAAGTTGGGCAGTTTTATGCTTATTGTGTGGACTGGCAAAAAACATAACCTTTGTTTTTTTGTAGTTCATTAACAGCTTGTGTTGGAAAAACCAGGCCTCGAATGCAGCAACGCTGCACTTTAGGCTGCTAACAAGGGGAAGCGGTTCCGGCTGACTATTGAATAAAACGGCATCATCTGTGTATAGAAGAATGTTGTTGGGGCAAACTTGGGGGAAGAGTATTAAGAAAGAGGCTGAAGAGTAATGGTCCCAGGATGGAGCCCTGGAGGACTCCCAAATGAACAGGATGGCTAATGGATAGAGTGTCCCAAATTTTGACCTGCTTAGATCTCCCTTCTAGGTAGTTTTTGAACCAGGTCATTATTGCTTTTGAGAGACCAAGGGCAAGGAATGTCTCAAGCAAGAGGGTATGGTTTACCGTGTCAAATGATTTAGTGAGATCAATATATATTAACCCCACTAGGTGACCCCGATCCAGCGCCTTGTGGAGAAAGTCAGTGTACTTAAGATGGGCAGACATGGTACTATGCCCCTTCCTAAATCTGTGTCGCTATGGGCATTGGATGTAGTACTTAGCCAAGTGTTTGAATAACTGGTCACTTATGATATGCTAAACGGCTTTTGGGGGGGGGTGGAGGACAGAGATTGGGCAGTAGTTTGAGTGAAATGCCCTGTCACCACTCTTATATATGAGAGTCACTACAGCCACTTTCCACTGTTGGAGAAACTGCCCAAGGCAGAGGGACAGATTAAGCAATTTAGTGAGTGGAGATAGGATGGCATCCAGGGTGAGGTGTAGTAATTTGAGGTTAAGAGTGCCCTGTCGTATCTGGATTTGACTAGCACTCTTTGGTAGGTGTTTTTTGGCTTCCTTCAGGGTGACTCTCTTGAAATAGGAAGGGGGGGGTTGGGGGCAGGACAGCCTGCCTGAAGTTGTCCGTAATGGCCGGCTCATCAAAGAAATCAGGGGAGAGGATGCTGCTGAGGTCCATAAAGGCAGTGTTAAATGTATCCAAAATTTGCTTGGGGTCCTGGATGGTTTCTCCTTTTACATTAAGCATAGAGGGAGTGGATTTATTGGGTTTGCCAGTGAGGTCTTTGAGATAGGCTGTCCCTGAGGAAGCACGCATGAGTGAAACCGGTCAGGCCTAGTAGTAGTATCCCATACCTACATGGCACATTGCTGTCTGTTGTTTGTTTTTTATGCTTTACATTGGCATTAAAACATTTTCAGCATTTATCATTCGCATTATCTTGGATTGTTGGTGGATGGTGCCCAGTTATCTCTGTTTTGTGGATTACTACGTATATTGGGCATGTCATCGCTTGGAGCTGCCCTTCCTGCTGGTCTGAGTGTCTTTGAGATTGTCCCAGAATTTCCTGCCATCACCTCAGGAGTCTGAGAGAATGTCTTTAAAGTGAGAGGCTTTGGCCAAGCAGATCTCATGGGTGCAAATGTTCCTCACCATTTTATAGAGCTGCCAGTCAGCTTGTTTACTCATAACAAGAGCTCTATGCCAAAGATTGTCTCTTGTGGCCATTTGGTTTAGAAGGGAGTTGGTGATCCAGGGGTTGCTTACACCTTTGACCTTTCTTTTTTTACGGGGTCAAAAATATCACAGGCAGTGTTAAAGAGGGTGATAAACTGTTTCAGGACTTGGGCGACACTCATTATTGAGTCCATTGGAGACCAGTCACAAAGCAGGAGATAGGCATGAATGTGTTTGAGCTGCTCTTTCTTAAGGACTTGTTGGTAGGTCACTTTTGCAGGTGTTTTTTTTTGGGGGGGGTATTATTTTCTCTCCTCCAGAGCTCCGGCTCCGACCCCCACCCTCTGTTGTTCCCCCCAGCGCCATCCCGGACATCAGACCCCTCCTTTGTGCACCCCGACTTACCCCTTGGCGGCAGGGTGGTGGGGCGACTCAACCACCTAGCGGATCCATGCCAGGAGGCACCCCTTCCAGGTATGGCGCTGCGGGGAACAACTGCGGCTGCTGGACTAGCTTTTTGGCTGTTTTCCTCCCGGCGGGTCATGGCGTGCAATGACGCCAGCGACTGGGTGCATGCACGCTCCCATGCGTGCCCCAATCAAGTGTCTGCCACGACCCCCTCCAAGCTTGCAGCTACGTGCTGTTGACCTCCCAGCCTCCGCTAGGAGTCAGGCAAGCCCCGGCCGCCCAAATCCCCCCTTCCCGGAGATGAAGAGCAGTCCCTTGGACGCTCAATCCATCTCCACCCTGCCAACCCACGGCAACCCATGCCCGTTCCCGAATACATGTCGCCAGCGTGGCGCGAGGTGTGGCAACCAGCGCCTCAACCCTCAGTGCCACCGGGCCGGCCTTGCAGGTGTTTTGGGGACATTGTTGAACCAGTGACAGATGATGGGTGAGTGGTCACTGAGGGAATCGGGAAGCACATCCATGCCAGTAAACCTCTCTGGGTGGTTTGTCAGAATCAGGTCTAGCAGTGAGCTGTAGCCAGTTCTATAGTTGTGTAACCACCAAGTCCCCTGGGGTTACTGGAATCCCATCAGTGTCAGTGCTTAATAGGTAAAGGCAGCTGGTGAATAACTAGTTAAATGGGTTGTTCACCTTCTCACTGTCTTGTTTACTTGGCTTCAGCTGAGATGAGGTCATTTTAGAACTCTTGCAGCAGCATAAGCCACAGCTGGCTGTGAGTGGGGAGTTTTAGAATCTTGGGTCAGTCAGTGAGTGGTAGTCTGTGTAGTGAGTCAGTGGAGTGAGTTGGAGCTGCAGTTTGAGGTGTGAGGAGAACCTACTTTCTCACCCTAGTCCTGGTATTCTTCAGCCTGCCAAGAGAAGTGGTGGAAACCGTTGTCTACAGCAGGATCTCCTGATTTTCATCTCTATATGGGTGAAAAGGATTGCTAGTAAATGGATTCTAGGGGCAATCCCCTTTGTTTGATCCAAGACAATTTGAAGTTACCTGTAATATTCTAGCAGTGAGTAGGATCTGACTCTGTGCTGCAAGAGAAAGTACCTGTGCTTTGATGTTTCTCTGGCTAACAGGGAAATGTACACCTGTTCTGTTCAGAAGTTTAAGACTGTTCTCAGTTTAAAGTTGGCTGACAATTGTGGGGTCCAGATGCATGATTAATTCACATTGTTCAGGACTTTAGTTCTCACACTACCAGTGTAGTGTTTCTTAAATGCTGGATGCAAAAGTTCATTGAATGATGCATTTACCCAAGTTTGTTCAAGATGTTTAAGGTATAACTCTGAAAGAATGGCTGGGTATAGATTTCAGAGCGAAGGGTGGGCAGACCCCCATCTGCAGTAACCAGCTCAGGACTGCAGGTTCCGTAAGGGTGCCTGGTTACTTTGGGCATAGTGGCCAATGTCTGAAGAGAAGTTTACCCCCTGAAGTGGGTTGTGCTAGTAATTAGCCAATGTGTGCTCAGTTGTGGCCAGTGCCACTAGAAGTATTTCCAGGTGTATCCACTGGAAGAAATTTAAAAAGTCCTATGCCATATGGGAAATGTGTGTGTTTAGTTGTGGCCAGTGCCACTAGAAGAAATGTTCATGTTGTGACCAGTGCCATTGACAGACTGTTGTAAAAGTCCTATGCCATAATGGAATGCCAGTGCAAGAAGTCCAATATCCTATGAAATATGGGAATATGTAGAGTTTCTGTCAGATGCAGTCATTTTGTTGTTCTGCCAATTCCTTCTGCCACGCTGTGTAAACCTTAGGGTCCACCCTTGCTTTAGAGAACACATTTTGGAATAAAGCCACACTTTACAACCCCAACTATGGTTTGGACATTCACGTTATTGCTTCCTATGTATGAAGATACTAGGTACCCCTACAGAAGTATAGGTCAAGCATAGTCCTAGCAAAAAGTTATCTCCCCAGGACTGGTTGTTTGTAGATACCTTATAGGTCACTAAGTTTGCTTTTGTACACCCCAGCCCCTTTTGATCTCTAGAAGTAATGAGCCTGGTATACATCCCCCAAGCTAGGAATGGTACCGATATACTAAATATGTGCCAGTTGAGGATACCATGGTTAGTTAACTGTGTAAAGTAGCTGGGAGAGGGGTCGTTACCAAACGTGTGGGCTCATCTGATGGTGTTTAATTTGGGGAGAGAACCAGAGATTTTTTGCTGAGGGCACGTCTAGCATCTTTCTGTCTGGTAGCGGTGTAGCCCAAACAGAAAGGAAGCTTTGGACAAGAGGATTCTTGCCCAGAAAAGTGCCATCCAAATGTTTTGCTTTGTGCCATGTAGAACAGTAAAGAACAGAGTGCTGCTTGTGCGTTGTCAACTTGCAATGGACAGTAAAGCGTTGAAGGGTGTGTCCTAGTCTTTGCATCAGAAAGTGCTTAAAGGACTTTTAAACTGCAATTTTTATGTGCCAGAAGTATCATGAACCTTAAGAAACAGACTCAGATATGTGCCCTCAAAGTTTCATGTGCTTTGTGTGCAAATTGTGGGAGTCACTAGAGAAATTGTTCAGAAACTGTGGAAAAAAACATCGATCCTACCAGCTGCCTCGATCCTAGCAGCCCCCTGTTGACAATGCCCCCTGTGCTGCTATTTCTGGGTTATCACTGGTTCCATGGTCCCTCGCAACACCAAACTTCTAATGCCTACCAACCCCTGACTTCTCTCACTACAAGCACTTATTCATTGCTTATATTTGTGTTATTGATTATAATTCTAAGAACTTGTATGTTTTATCTACCTGCCTATTTTGCGTTCATTGTGTTCCAATATTTATCTCCTGCACTGTATAATTCATTTGTTGACGTGGAGCCTTTGTAAATGAGCCTCTGGCTCGAAGGTATTAATACTGAGACTCAATAAAATAGGATAAAAAATGGTCAAAATGGTGCTCCCACCGCTAAAATTGCAGCTGAGAAAAAAGTTACAGTTTGCAGTTTTAATTTGCTCCTGCTCCACAATCACCGTGAAGGAAGAGCAAGCAAGGAGAGAGAGAGAGAGAGAGGTTAATTTGCATGGTGTCGAGTGATTGGTGCAGCTGCATCTGGTCCTGTCCCCTGGCAAGCATCTGTGCACTGCAGAGTGTTCGAGGAGGAAGAGAGAGCAAGAGAGGCGTGCGAGCTGGTCAAACCAGGATAAACCATCGAGGGGTTTGTAAGCATTCTAAACTGTAGTAAACAGACTATTACTGTGTAATTTCAGACTCAATTCATTGTCCGACCAACTGGAGAATGATTGCGGCATTCATGGCTTTGACTGGTGGGACCGCCAGCCCATTTCACCCCAGAGGCCTTCCCAGGATCGGCACCAGGCCGAAACTTTCCATCAGAGGGAATCAACTACTGAATTCAGTGAGTAAACAAGATAACTGTACAAACAAACTGTGTGTGATTATCAAGCCAGCTGAATTTGTGTGCAAGCAGTGTGATTTTTTGCAAAGAAGGACTGTGCGTTGTTAGAGCAAGTGCGACAAACAAAAAATTCTGAGCGGGGCTTCAGATAATTTTATTTTGGTGGAAGTCAAATACTTCCATGGGTTGACATTTGGAAGTCATGTCAGTTTTACTGTAGTCAAAATACTTCCAGCTGTCAACTTTTGGACATCAAAATAATTCCAGTCAACAAATTTTAGAAGTCGAAATATATCAAGTCATATAGTTTTTGAAGTCATAGGCCTTCTGAATACCTCACTGTAACCTCATCCACGGCACATCCACAGAAATACATTTCTGAATGAGTCTAGGAAAGGAAAATGTGCACAGTAAATCAGTTACTTACAGTACATTTATTTATTTTTTTAACTCTGTTTATGCCCCCTTATTCTTTGGCCCTAGACCTCTTTCTGGCATGAACGCTAGGCTCTGGCTTTTTCCCATTCTGCCAAGGTCCTCCAACCAGGCATCCATCCTGGGAGTGCTCTCTACCTCTCACTCCAACCTGACCAACCCCCCGGCTCTGAGTTCCCCTAAGTGAGACTGCCACTCCTCTGGTGCTCTATCTATAAATCTAGCCGGAGGTGGGTGAGAGCCAGAGGCTGGCTGGAAGGGCTCAGTGTTGAGCATGGGTGCCGTACTGTGGGTCCCACCTTCACACGTCTGGGTGCCAGGGTTTTTACACTTTTTCTTCCCAAGGTGCAGGTGTGTAATGGAGCCCAGTGCGTGGTGGGCGTGTTCCTGCACCTACACTCAGAGTGTCCTGCCACACCTCTCCCCACCTATGTGTCTCCTTGGCTGCATAGCCCCCAGTCTCCATTGGGATCCGCTAAACCCTTGGAGCCCACAACCCACCATCTCCAGGAGAGGACAGCAGGACAGCAGTCCTCTGGATGCTCGATCCTCTCCTGCCCTGACTGACCCCCGATGACCCGTGTCCACTCCCAAACACAAGTCGCTGCTGGGGGTGAGGTAAGGCAGATGCCTCAACCCTCAGCACCACTGGGCAGGCCATAATACATGTTTATTTCATGAATTGTTCTTGCAGTTCAAAGTAACCTCCATTAATCTTGTGTTAAGTTGCTTGCAGTCAGATTCCTGCTACATTCAAAGTCTGGTGATCATACACTATTACTAACACACAGATATCACCTTCCTGTTAAAGCTGACAGTTGCTTTGATATCAGATCTCATTTGTTGTATTGTTAAAGGTTGAGGATGGCAAGTAAGATACAATGCATGAATGCAATTATGCAATCAACACATCAAGTCAAACAAACTCAGTTTTGTTTTTGTTTGTTTCTCATGCTTAATTAACAGCACGTTGTGGAGTATCACCACCTACGTAAATGGGAAATTCACCACAAAATGACTTTTCACCACCAGTTTAAGGCACCAATATGGTCAGGTACTCATGTCTGGCACCCTCACCACCAAATGTCATGGCCAGCTCCTGTGACATGCCTGCCCCCACCAACGTGGTCAACTCCCCACACATATACCTGGTCCCTTCCACTGCCAACATGGCCAGTTTCCCAGACATACACCAGGCTTCTCCAACAGTAGCCACCATCCCCCATCAAGACACACACAGCCTGCCCCTCAAACTCATACACAGTTCACTCCACCCTCATTCCTCACAGCCAACTCACATAAACAGTCAGGTTCTTTGTACCACACACACAACACACACACACACACACACACATATATCCCCAATACCCTCTGTAATACAGCACAGTATGTGGAGCCACCTAAGATTACAAGGGCTTCCCAGGATACACCAGCCATCTTGCCACCTTTCAACCTGTTGCCCCCCCCCCCACACACAAATATATAAACATACTTCCCAAAGTGCAGCCAAGTATGGCATGCTTTAGTAATATTTTGTAAGCCAAAAAGAAGCTTTTACCACCAATTTAAGGCATCAACATGGTCAGGTCCCCATGTTTGGCAACCTCATCCCCGAATGCCATGGCCAACTCCTGGGACATGCCTGCCTCCACCAACATGGTCAGCTCCCCACTCATGTGCCTGGTCCCTTCCACTGCCAACATAGCCAGTCTCCCACACATACACAGGGCTTCTCCTACAATAGCCACTATCCCCCACCATGATACACAAAGCCTGCTCCTCAAGCACACATACAGACCGCTCCACCCTACCAATATAAATACACACACACACACACACACACACACTCTCTCGCTCTCTCTCTCTCTCTCTCTCTTTCTCTCTCTGAAAGAATATGGCTAATGAGTCCCCATTCCCCAATGAGTCCCCATCCATCAAAGTATCCCACTTCCCCTGTCAGATCCCTCAGCCACTGCTGCAACATAAACAGCCCTGAACAATATGGCCATTCTACCCCCCCAACTAATTTGAAAAAAGATGTGGCCCTCAACCTCCAGACACAGAACATCGACTCTTGTGTATGAAAATTTCAAAGATTTATTTCCAGATTCATTTTACCAGTCCTCATACAGTTCCATATTGATTTCTTTTTTTTCTTCATACATTTATTTCAAACCAGCTGTTTTTCAATATTTTCTAGCTCTCTTTCAGATTTATCCAATTAATGTTATGTTTCAGGACCAATGTCCCTTCATCAGACCTCAGAGTAGCTTGATGTGCTGGCTGAAAAAATTAATTCAAACAAATTATTAATTTTCCTGTGCCTTGTCATCTCTTTAGCAATAAAAATCTCAATGAAATTCAAAAGATGTAAATGTACTTGTAATAATAATAATAATAATAATAAAATAGATAGGTGGGAACAGACCTCTTTATATGAAGCAAATACTGTCTAAATTCCTGCCCGATGGATATAGGGGAAAACTTCTTGAACTTAATCCCTGTAACCAAATTAATAAAACTTATGTATACTGGCAGCTTAAATCTTGAATTATAACACACATAATTTATAATAGCCCATTTTCAACCTTCCTCTCATGTTAGAGAACATCTCTGGTTAGAGAACATCTAGTGAAAATGTTTTACAGCACATAAATCCAAAGTTACCCTTAATTTGTTTTTTACTGCTAATGTTTCAAAGATTTTAGAGAAAGAAGGGTTTTTAACTTACTCGGGCTCAATACGACATTCATAATACCAGCGGGACTCCCATTTCAAACATCTTTTTGGAAATGTATACCACGCCATTAATCAGAACACCACCAAATCCATTCAGGCTAGCCTTCATCCTCAAGGCATAGAAGGGGCTGGGCTATCTAGGGAGTACGTCAGAGCCTGAAGACATCACGCTCACATATACACCCTTCGCAGCCCGATCAAAATTTGAAACAACCTAGTGGCTCCAGAGAAGGAGTCACAATGGAAGTCCCCCGTACCATGTTGGATTCACATAAAAAATCTCTACACAACATTTATCAAGTATATTCATTTCAACTGCGGATCATGTTCCTTGTAAAAATCCACATTTATAATGAAACACATTAGGGTAATGAATATCTCAGAGATATAGAGCCTCAGAAAAGTAGAGTATTCTTTGGTGGTATGCAACATAATCACTGTGTGAAATTTATCTATCATGGCAAGATATAAATAAATTCTCTCAAAACTAGCGATCTTATCTATTTAAAGGGCGCCCTTTCATGTAGGGATCATTTGATAGTTTTCTTTCAAAAAAGCCAAAACTTCACCCTCGGAGGTCACCATTCTATGCAAAAGGTCAAACCAGAAAAAGATATTAAATACGTGCTTTTACATTTATATTGTGTACTTGAAGCACTAACAACGGAACAATATATTGTAATCTTTAGAGGTCTCATATTTTTGTTAAGTGAACAATGCCTCATATTGAAACTTAAGAATATTAAATCTAAAATAAACTGTATAATCTTCATCTCAAAATTAATTACCTTATCCCTAAACGTGAGAGAAATATATTCACTTATAGCTTCAAATTTATTTATACTTAAGGTGTGTGTCCAAAATTAGTGTACTCCAACGGAGGTCACTGTTTGCTGCAAAAGGTCAATTTATGACTAATCCATTTTTCATTCTAAGAAATGCTAAAACATTAATTAAAGAAATATTTTCTATTAGATAAACTTTTTGCTATGTAAACCTGAAAAAAAAATCTTATGATAATCTGGTCCGCTATCTTCATAAATGCCTGATATAGTGACACATTCCTTACTTCCTATTGCTTATATAACATGTGCCTGATATATACTAATTCTTAGGTATTACCAAATCTTGCCAAAAAACATATTTTTTGTTTAGTGTTTTGTTCATTTCACCATAAAATTTCTGTCACATACACAAAAACAATAATCTATCTGTCCGTAGAAAAAGGTGGAAAAGGAGGAAGAAGAATAAAGAGGAGGAAATAAGGAGAGGAAGGAAACAGGAATAAAGAAAAAACATAGATCCCATTTAATTGTAGTCCACACCAATGTGTCATTCAGTCCATATTTCTTGACATTGGTTTTCAATGTAAATATCCACCACACTTCTCTTTTTGTCAATATTTTACTTTCTCTCCCCCTCATGCTGGTTCATGAATTTTCTCTATACCATAAAATTTTAAGGTGGGGACTTGATGTTGTCTTTCTTTAAAGTGTCTTGCTAAGGAAGATTTTTCATCTTCCCTCCTTATGCAGCTTTTATGTTCAGTTATTCTTTGTTTTAGTGGTCTGATGATTTGTCCAATGTAATAAAGGCCGCAAGGACATGTGATGCAATATATCATATCATCACTATTACATGTGATTAATGTTCTGATTTCATTTTTCTGATCCTTACATGTACTTTTTATTATTTTCATTTTAATGCCATTGTTGCAGTGGATGCGGTTTCCACAAGGGAAAAAAAACCTTTAACATCTCTATTTAACCAAGTGGTTGGAGGAGGAGGTGGAGTCCAGTGTTGAGTTTTGACCAGTTTATTTTTTATAGTTGTAGTTTTTTTGGCTGTGACCCATGTTTTTTCTTGAAACACTGTGTTTCTATGGTCTGTTGCACATAATATGCTCCAGTTTTTCAATATGGTGTTTTTAATTTTTCCAAAGTATCTAGAATACTGCTTCAACATGGTGATTTTATTACTGATATTAGTATCTTTGACTTTTTCTTGTAAAAGATCCTGTCTAGTCTTTTTGTTGCACTTCTGTTCAGCCTCTTCAAGTACCTTATCATTATATCCACTTTCGTTGAACCTCATTCGCATTTCTGCTATATTTTGTTCAAATTTTTCTTCATTTCCACTGTTCCTTTTTTGCTCGCAGCATCTGACTGTATGGAATGCTAATTTTTAAGCGTGGGGATGAAATTGTTAGCATGGAGAATGGTGTTCCTGTCTGAATCTTGACGATACAGGTCCGTTATGATTTTTCTCCCTTCCTTGATTAATAGTAGGCCTAAATATGGAATCTCCTTCTCTTGGTAGTTCATAGTGAACTTAAGGTGTGGTGTTGCTTCATTAAGGTATTCATAGAACTCTTTTAGTTGTTCTTCAGACCCATCCCATATGATTAAAATGTCATCAATAAAGCGCTTGTATAATTTCAGATGTATTTTATATTGATTCACGTTAGCATATACGAATTGACTTTCAAATTCTGACATAAATAAATTCGCATAGGTTGGTGCTAAAGTGGCGCCCATTGCTGTTCTAGTTAATTGTCTATAACTTGTCTTTTCAAATTTGAAATAATTATTTTTCAGAACAAATTCTGTTAAATTGCTCAACAATTCTTTTTTCTGTTTTATTTTCATCTCTTCTCTCCAGAGCCAATCTTAAGGCTGAAAGTCCAGCTGAATGTGGAATTGATGTATACAAACTTTTAACATCTAAAGTGACTAGAATACACTGGTCCATATCCATTTCTTGATGCAATTGTTCTATTATTTGTATACAGTGTTTACTGTCTTTGATATAGGATGGAGGAATAGGAACTAGATCTTTACAGTAATGGTCCACAAAAATGAAAAGTGGTTCTGTGATGGATTCTATACCGGATATTATGGGTCTTCCAGGAGGTTTATTTTCATCTTTGTGTATTTTAGGGAGACAGTGAAAAGGTGGTACTTTAGGATGTTGATTCATAAGTTCCAGTTTTGTCTATTCTTCTAGGCACCCCCTTTCAGTTGCTTCTGTAACAATTTCATGTATTTGATCTTTCAAGGTATTAAAGGGTATAGATCCTACTTTTTCATAGGTTTCTGTATCACTCAGTTGTCTCAGACATTCCGATTGATAGTCTTCATAATTTTGTATCACCATAGCTCTGCCCTTATCTGCTGGTTTAATTATGATGTGTGTATCATCTGCCAGGGCTTCTAGGGCTTCTCTTTCTGATTTATTAAGATTATAAGACAATGATTTTTCATTTTCTTGTTTCATTATATTTTCAATGTCTCTGTTAATTTTCTCTATATATGATGTAATATTGGGGGGACAAAAGCCTATTGGATCAAAAGTGCAGGTGGTACCTAGAGCCTGTTTTAATTTATATTTTTCTTGTTGGCTCTCTGTATTTAATGAATCACTTTCCTTTAAAGAGAAGAAATGTTTGAGTTGCAATTTCCTATATAATTGTTCTAAGTCTAGTTGTAATTCAAAAGGTTTGATTTTCTCTGTGAGGCTATAGCATAATCCTTTGCCAACACTTCCCTCTCTATTTCAGTTAAAGGTCTTGTGGACAGATTGTATACAATCAGTTTGGTGTTGTTTTGGATCTTGTGTCGTGTACTTTGTTGCTTCCTCTTCTGTTTGGATCCTTTGTTTCTCTTTCTTTTTGTCTTTGGCCTGATGTAGATGGCTCTGACTAATCCTGATGTTTGGGAAAATCGTGTTCATAATATCTATCCCTGGATGTCCAGTTTTGTCTCAAGGGTTCATACTGTTCATTCCTCTCATGTCCCTGATAATATCTATTTCTGTATGGAGTGTACTGTCGCGAATATGCTCTATAACCCTGATATCGTCTCTGATTTCTGTAGTAATTCATTCTGGGTTTCCCCCTCTATTATATTTGGCTTCTTGCGTGTCTGATTCTGAAGAGTGTTGCAATGTGTCTGTCTCATCTAAATTATTTATAGTGGTTTGGTACTTGGATCTTTTCCATGAAAAAATCTTTTCTTCTTTATAGTCTATGATGTCTTGATTAAATTTTTTGTAGTTTTATGTTTTTGATATGATTATCATATTCTTGTAAGGACTTATCAATTCTGTCCATCAGTAATTTAAGCTGTGAAATTTCTATAGTTTCTTTTAGTTGAGTTTCTAGTTTTTGAATTTCATCAAAATCTTTTGATTGTTCAGTAGTTATAAGTTTCAATGAGTAAAATCACAAAGTCAAAAGAACATTTAGTTCTAATGCCGTCCCATTTTAATTGAAAACCTTCAGGGTTAAAGCCCAGATGTGATTCCACCAGTACTCTTAAGCCTTTTGGGACTCTTTTTTGTTTAATGCACTCTAATAGGGTTATATCATGCCAATCTAGATGTATCTCTCTCTCTTTTAAGGTTTCTAGTTTATTTATTGATGCCTTTGGAATCTCAGTGGTGTCTATTTGTGTCTTGCTTTTTACCAGACTCATTATATGATCTGCCTCAATTGTTATGGACCTTACACTAAATAAAAAATATGTTTTTTTTGGCAAGATTTGGTAATACCTAAGAATTCATATATATTAGGCACATTTTATATAAGCAATAGGAAGTAAGGAGCTTGTCACTATATCGTGCATTTATGAAGATAGCTGACCAGATTATCATAAGATTTTTTTTTAAGGTTTAGATAGTAAAAAGTTTATCTAGTAGAAAATATTTCTTTAATTAATGTTTTAACATTTCTTAGAATGGAAAATGGATTAGTCATAAATTGACCTTTTGCAGCCAGGGCTGGATTAACCATAGGGCAAAAGGGGCAGTTGCCCTGGGCCCCCTACTTTGAGGAGCCACTGATTTATTTTTTTTTCTTTTTACTTTTTTTTCTTCTTGCCAGACCCCCCTGTACTTTCCCAATGTGTGTGTGTGTGACTAAACCTTGGGGGAGGGGGGTTTATCATTGACTATTCCTTTGCCCTGCTGGGCCCGCCGCCTCGACCGTCAAAACAGCTCACCGTTTGCGGCATCTTTGTTTCCCCATGGACATTCTCTCTGCAGGTCAGGTGAAGCATATACATGCTAGCTAGCTAATGACATTGTTCCAATATGGACCTCCATTGGTTTGCATTCCACCCACCCAGACCAGAACCTTTCTGTCTCCCCAACCCTCAGGTCCATGCGTCACGCATGGTGCATGGGTGGTTCCATCACATCTCGCTCATATGAAGTAAGTCCCACCCAGATCTAGAAAATGGCACCACGCACCAACTGCCAACAAACTGAGAGCTGCCGAATCCTGTCATCATTGTCGGTAGAGAGAGAGAGAGAGAGAGAGAGAGATCATCCCTCCACACTCTGCGCCTCAGCATCTGTGGCCTGTCACTAGGCCCACTGTCTGGCCTGGCTGTCGACTCAGTCATCTGGTCTCGAGGTGCGGAAAACAGCTAAATTATTAGCTAAGGCCGAAGGCAGACTGGCAGTGCAGAATGCACCCGCCACCACCTTGTGTGTATCAGGGAGACTGTCAAGTAGTAGGAGCTGCCAGCAAGGAGTGTGAGTAGTCAGCAGAGAGGCCAGAGGCTGAGCAGACCCAAATCACCACCAGGCATTTCTGTCCTATTTGCCTTCTCATTTTCTTGACTTTGTCTTTATCTGAGGTGAAAAAAAAATAATAATAATGTTTGTTATTTAAAAAAGTTTTAAATAAATGTATGTGACTTGTGAGAAGAGGATCATACTATAGTAAGAGAGGGAGACAGGGAGTGGGAGGAACATTCGGCCTTTCATTGCACCAGGCTCCAGTCAGCTTCTCTCACTTCTTAATCTTCTCCTAGTGCTTTGTTTGTCATCATGCCACCAGTCAGTGAAGTTTGGTAAGGCAGCCCAGCCACAGTTACTCGGGTCTCTTGCTGACTGTGGTCAGTACTGTAACCCCTCACCCCAACAAACATTCACAGTAGCTGCAGCAGGTTTATTGTATCTGGGTTACCTTTCTTGTCCCTCACAGCAGCACCTATCTACCTGCTGCCCAACACAACACCAGGTAGACCAGCCCACTGACCTAAGGATGGCTAACACATTTAAATGGCAGGCTGTCCAGGGCTACTATCTATTCGGGCAGTGAGATGTTGGTGTGGAGGGGCCAGTAACGCATGACTGTTTGAGTGCTGACACTCAGTGTGAATGTAATCCAGCCATCCAACTTCAAACAACAGCATTCTATTTCTGCCCCAAGAATGGCATTCAGAGTAGCTGGAAAACCCTCCAAATGCATTTTAAGGCATCAAAAAACATTAAGCTTTCAGGGTTAAGTCACAGGGGGGCCCCACAATTCCAAATTGCCCAGAGCACCACAACTTGTTAATCTGGCCCTGTTTGCAGCAGACAGTGACCTCCGTTGACGTACACTAATTTTGGACACACACCTTAAGAATAAATAAACTTGAAGCTATAAGTGAATATATTTCTCTCACATTTAGGTAGAATGTAATAATATAGAGATAAGGTAATTGTACACAATATAAATGTAAAAGCACGTATTTAATATCTTTTCTGGTTTGACCTTTTGCATAGAATGGTGACCTCCGAGGGTGAAGTGTTGGCTTTTTTGGAAGAAAAATATCAAATTATCCGTACTTGAAAGGGCACCCTTTAAATTGATAAGATAGCTAGTTTTGAGAGAATTTAATTATAGCTTGCCATGATAGATATATTTCACACAGTGATTATGTTGTATACCACCAAAGAATACTCTACTTTTCTGAGGCTCTATATCTCTGATATATTTATTACCCTAATGTGTTCATTAAAAATGTGGATTTTTACAAGGAACATGATCCCCCAGCTGAAATGAATATGCTTGATTAATGTTGTGTAGATTTTTTATGTGAATCCAATATGGTAAGGGGGACTTCCATTGTAACTCCTTCTCTGGAGCTACTAGGTTGTTTCAAATTTTGACTATGGTGTGAAGGGTGTATATGTGAGCATGATATCTTCAGGCTCTAACATACTCCCTAGATAGCACGGCCCCTTCCATGCCTTCAGGAAGAAGGCTAGCCCGAATGGATTTGGTGGTGTTCTGATTAATGACGTTGGATACATTTCCAAAAAGATGTTTGAAACGGGAGTCCTGCTGGAATTCTGAATATCCTATTGAGCCCAAGTAAGTTAAAAACCCTTCTTTCTCTAAAATCTTTGAAACGTTAGTGGTAAAAAAATGAATTAAGGGTAACTTTGGATTTATGTGCTGTAAATCATTTTCACTACATGTTCTCTAACCAGAGGTGTTCTCTAACATGAGAGGAAGGTTGAAAATGGGCTATTATAAATTATGTGTGTTATAATTCAAGATTTAAGCTGCCAGTACACTTAAGTTTTATTCATTTGGTTACAGGGATTAAGTTCAAGAAATTTTTCCCTATATCGATTGGGCAGAAATTTAGACAGTGTTTGCTTCATATAAAGAGGTCTGTTCCCACCTATCTATTTTTATTATTATTATTATTATTATGAGTACATTTACATCTTTTGAATATCCTTGAGAACTGTGTTGGTAAAGAGAGGACAAGGCACAGGAAAATTAATAATTTGTTTGAATTAATTTTTTCAGCTAGCACATCAAGCTACTCTGAGGTCTGATGAAGGGACATTGGTCCTGAAATATAACATTAATTGGATAAATCTGAAAGAGAGCTAGAAAATATTGCAAAACAGCTGGTTTGACATAAATGTATGAAGAAAAAAAGAAATCAATATGGAACTGTATAAGGACTGTTAAAATGAATCTGGAAATAAATCTTTGAAATTTGCGTACACAAAAGTTGATGTCCTGTGTCTGGAGGTTGAGGGCCATGTCTTTTTTCAAATTAGTCTAGGAATTTCATTTGTGTAGCCCCCTCCCCCTTCTTCTCTTCCAAGGACACAATAAGGGAACTGAGGGAAACCTACAATTATCAAGTCAGTCTACCCCCCAGCCACCCCACACCCAAATGAACACAGCCCTAGCACCAACACTGCCAACCCCACCCCACCCAAGTAAACACAGCCAAGCCAGGAGCCAACCCTACCAGTGCAGCACCCCTAATAAATCCAAGTGAACACACATGGACCCAGCACCTACATAGCCATCACCCAACCCAAGCAAATAGCCCACCTCACACCAACACTGCCAACCCCGTTGCACTACCCAAGTGAACGCTGATGCCCTTGGCACTAGCACATCCAGCTCCCCCAAGCAAACACAGTCAGCCTCAGCACCAACACGTAAGCCCCTACCCTGCCCAAGCAAACCTACCCAGCTCTCGTACCCACAGCCCCAACATAGACCATCCCTAGATTGGGAGAAAGCAAGTAAGATTTTTTTTATTCTTTGGTAACCAGGTAAGGCCTGCTAATCACAAGTGTCTGTTTTCAGGGGTGAGCTGGGAGCACTGGGAAGATTTTATGACTTGCTCAGAGTCACACAGAATGCAAGCGGAGGTTGTGGGAATCAAACCCAGGTCTATTGGATGTACCAAGTTCATTCGCAGGCCAGCTTGTTACTCTAACCTCCAGGCTATACAGTGCTAGGCAGCCCAATTATACAACAGCTGTTCCCCTCTCTTATCCATGCCAGATATAGGCAGCTCTTGTCAACAGGCTTCTCATTAGTCAAGATCAGATCATAGTGTTGAGCTGTTTGAACACTCAGCCAAGTTTGAATATCAGTAAGCAGTCTGCTCCAGGTGCCAAGAGTCAGGACCTCCTGTGGAGCGCAATCCTTCTCCACCTCTATCCCTTCCCTGTGGAACTCACTCCCTTCCTGTATCCAGTTCTCTGCTTCCCTGAGAGACTCCAAAAAGGAACTCAAGTCCCACCTACTGAGTCTGAGCCAATGTTCCTGTTACAAATGGTAAGGTATCGATCCTGCTAACATGAACCTGTTTGTACTTAAATCGCAATGTGTTACTTAAATAACAAAGTATAGCCTGTCTCTGACTCCCTGTTACTGTTGATTGTTAGCTATGTGTTACAAACAACTAATCATTTGATTTATCCCCCATATGGCCTGTTTCACATGCTCTGTGATATGTATAATGTACATATGTAATGCTTGATGTTACCTATAATTAACTCCGGGTCGCCCCTGAAAAAGGGACCCCTAGTCTCAGTGGGCCTACCCGGTTACCAAAATTAAATAAATAAATAAAAGTTTGAATATAATAGAAATGGCCCACAACACTTTATAAAATGGGCAATTTATTAAAGTTACTAAGTTCTGTAATGAATCTGAATTTTACATGACACCTCAGTTAACAGGATCTGCAGAAGTCAGCTCAAGTTTAAAAGTAACCTGCTATTGCAGTTTATTAGGGGATTTAAACCTATTCAAAGGGTGCAGTATGTCTTAAGTTTGATGTTGGATCTCCCCTGCTTTTGGCAGTAATAGCCTATCATGTTATAAATCTTAGCTAAAATACCAGCTGTATGACCAAGACTAACTGCAATAATGATGTGTACAATATCCCTATGTACTTGCCTGCTGAAATGACTTGTATCAATTGAAGTTATAATCAATAAATATAAGTTAAAAAAACAGGCTTCTTGTTTCTGTTCTTTTGTAGAAATAAACTGATACACACACTAGTCCACCAGCACAGAGCCGTGTCAAGGCTAGCTGTAAATCTTTCAGCTCTCCGAGTTGGAGACTGCCACAGAACATAAATAAAACAAAACTCCTTCATGCTGAAGCTGATTAGCAGGGTTGCAAATAATTTTTGTTCAATGTAACCCATTCACATCACACCTGAATTATATAGAAGTCAATGCAAATTGCGTTTCAAAAGTGTGTCTTTGTTAGGTGAGGGGTTAAATAAAAAAAAAAAAAAGAAAAATACGTCCATAGTAGAAAAAAAACAGACGTCAGCCCTGAACAGGGTTCTTATACAAGGACTTCAGTTACTCCAAGCTGTCTGTTTCTGGATGTTTTGCACACATTTCTGGATGTAAAATATGTCTAAAATCCACTTATCTGAAGCTCTGATTCTGAGCATAGACTGTGAGCAGTTATAATGGTTTCAGCAACAGTAAATCTTTCTAAGCAAAAGGGACTGTGAGTTGTATAGGGAGAATGCAGCAAACAGGCAATTCTGTGCAAAGAAAGACTGTGGGGCTTACAAGTGACTTTGAGCATGTGTAAATAGTTTTCCTGAATTAAATGCTGATCGCAAAGTCAAGTTAAAAAAATCACGTGAATGTGCTGAAATGTACCAACAGAGCAATCAATTGCAGTTTTAAGTAAATTCAGTAGCCAGAAAGGTTGGGAACACAGTTCTGAGAAAGTAAAACAGAGTTTGATGCATGAGAAAAGTTACCAATGCCATTACAGGGCAGGGTCAGCAATGTAAACACAACAGCAGGGAGCCATTTTGTGAGACAATGTGACTAGTAAACATTTCAGTAATAACAAGTTTGTGTGTTTGATTTCAGACATGGCTTCAGGAACTCCCCACTATCCAGACCATGCCCGAGCTATGATCGCCGAGGAGGTGGCAGCACTAAGAGAAAGAGAGAGAGAGAGAGAGCTTCCTATGGTGAAAGGTTCCCTCCAGATGTAGCAATCCCTAGCTATCCAGTGAGACTGTGCATACTGTGTCTAAAGCCTGAAAGAGATGTTTGCTCGGACTGCCTTGTGAAGTATGGAATGAGCAGGGGTGCAGTGCCAGAGAGGGCATCCAGAATTTGATTGGCTCCCACGTGGTCCTGAGTAGGGGATCCTGTTTGCAGCAGCACTCAGCAACAGGTTAAACCTGTTGGGGAAAGCGTGTGTTACAGAAAAAGAAAGTAAAATCGATGTTGATCCACTGCAAGGGCAGGAAAAGAGAGAGGTTTCTATGCCTGTATCCCAGATGGAAAGTGCAACAGAAGGATCTGTGGACCTGTGGAAGCAGGTCTGAGTACTAGCCTAGTGGGTGAGGACGAATTGCAAGAGACACTGAATTGGGAGGTGTCTACTTCTGCACCCAGTGAGGAGTGGAATGTCTCAGGAGTGAGAATGTTTGCTCACGCTTGGGCACAGAACATAACTGAGGAAGAAGAGGAGGATGAAGAAGTGTATTTTCATGTTGAGGACTCCAGTGAATCACCTTAAGCTCTTGCCTCAGAGGAGCCAGAGACAGTTGAAGAAGGCTGTAGTAACCTGTCCACAGAGATAGTAGGGGACAAGTTTGTTCATTCTTTGAGTATGAAACACTGACTCAATCAGGATTGGCCACCCCAAGCTGGGCCATGGGCCGCAGACTAGTAAAGAGTAGCAAGGAGAAGAGACTGATATGTAGGAGGGCTGGTGCATATATGGGAAGTCCTTTCCTACCTTTCCTCACAGAGTTTGGGAGGAAATCAAACAGAACAGGGAATCCAGGTTGTTGGAAGAGGCAAGTAAGAATTTCTACTCTGGTGCAGCAGAATGTGTAAGGGACAAAGTGATAAATGATTGCCTTAAATTCTGAAGAATGGGCAGGACTCTGTTTATGGACACTGTGAACTGTGGATGGGGCTGGGAATGAGACATTCCACAGCATCAACTTTGAATGCCCAGACGAGGTCATGGTCCTCACCCCACACCCTGAGTGGTACTACCCTTAATGGTGCCAGTCCCCGTGAGTATGCCCAGCATGCCTCAAGGAAGTGAGCAGTGGCAGGCCAGTGTCTGTCATCCAAAACAGCAGTATCTATGGAGGAAGATGCAGCTCTTCTGGTGTTCCATGATTCTTCAGGGGTATCCAGATTCGCCATCTCAGCAGTTTTCTTGTTCCATCGTCTGGCATTGCAGATGACATCTCCAAGCAGTTTTCCTGTTCCATCATTTGTTTTTCCAGAGGACATAAGCACAGCAGTATCCGAAGATGCCATCTGGTCTGAGGGGACAAGGTCCTCAGCTCATAGAAGTAAGGTGATCCTTTGTTTTCATTCTTCCAGGAGTTGGCAAAACAACTTTTTATTTACATTAACTGACTTTACACAACACATCCTACATTTGAAGACTATCCATGGGACTTTAATTTTCATCAAAGACTCTCCCTATGGTCTGCAGTGCTATACAGGCCCTGTCCTGTCCAAGAACTGTTCTTCAGCAGGCTTCAGCCGAGGAGAGACTCTTTAATGGACAATGCCTATGGGGCACAGTAATCTTGTTACTAGTTAGGAACAATGTAGGGCCTTTGTAATACAAATATAATATATGTATTGTGTTGATTATTGTCACTCCATTTTGTATGATATTACTCCATTTTGAAATGCTTAATCATAGCTGTATAAGATGTTTTGTACAAGATGTTATGAGACTTGTTTTGGCGTTGTTTTGCTCATGATATTCTGGGCACCCGGCCAGTGCTTAGAACATGATGATCTGGCGAATGCCAAATATTTATTAAGTGGTGTTTGTCATGCTAAACTCATGATGTTCTGGGCGCCTGGCCAGTGCTTAGGACATGATAGTTTGGCATTTCTAAATATTGTATGTTATTTTTTCAGTACCGGATAAAAATATATAAAAATGGGACTTTCCAGATGCCTGGTTAGAAGCCTCACCTGCAGAGTGGACGCATTGCTGTAGGAGCTGTTCCCGATTCCTGAGACTCCTAGCCAGGCTGAAGGGGGCTTCCCAGCCATTAGAAGGGGGCTCGGATGTTGCTTCATTGAATCGGTGATGTATTAAGTTTTGTCCAATCTTCTGTATATAATTTTACGTATAAATACAATAAATAGATCGTATAAGCATATTAGCTGGTGGTATTGTATGTGTGTATATGTAAGTCCCTTTGTGTAATTCTTGCAAAATGGGCAAAACATTTTTGGCGTAGTCGGCAGGATACGAACTAGAAAAGATGTCAATATTTAAAAAGAAAGAGTCTAGTGTTGCATGTGCACAAATGGACATTCCCGGTTGGGAAAGCCAACCGTATGATATATTAGCCACTGAGTGGTGGCAATACGGGGTTGTGTGAGGGTGGGAGTCCTGTTTTAAAGTTCCAGAACCTGCTGACGTTGTTAATTGTATGCAAAAGGTGCCTGTGGGAAAAGGAAAGAATGTCTGCTTTAGGGCTGAGGGGATGGATTCTGTTATCCGCATACAGGAAGGTGCATGAAAGGGTAATAAAGTTAGTTAATGAGAAAGCAGAATTGGAACGACAGGTCTGTGACTTACAGAGTAAAACTGTGATGTTACAATGCCAGAATCATCTGTTAAGTGACAAATTAGACACTTACCGAACAGTAGCAGAAAAGGCAGCCGTACGAGTAGCACAATATAAGTATAGGAAAAGGAGGGGAAAAGTTAATAAGAAAAAGATAAGCCTAGCAATGGCTAAAGCAGGAGTTCAGTGGGATCCAGAAAGCGTGGGATGGGGATATAGGATTCTACAGATGAGGAAAGATCAGCCCTAGGATAGGGGCGAAAATGTTGTGGAACAAAAATCCCGAGTCCCGATAATAGATGTACAGCCTGTATCTAGAAGGCGTACTGAGATGACTAGTCAAGGAGATGCAAAAATCAAAATGTGGTGAAGATTTTTCCCAACAGGAAATGTCGGATCTCTTGGAGCGTTATTCTCAGAAACCTGGGAAAGTTTGATTAAGTGGATGGTAAGGTTATATGACACTGGGGCAGATGGTGTACATCTGGATGAAACTGATGCCCCAAGATTTTTATCTTTGAGTAATGATCCTGTAGTGAAGGAGGTGTTTAGGACCCTCCGGCTGCAAGGGCGAGGCTACACCAATATATTAGATGTGGCAGCCATAGCCTGTCAATACAAGTATCCTACAGTGAGTGATTGGCCTGATGACAGCAAGTCATGGTTTACTTTGAAAGACTGCATACAAAATATTAAAGTAGAAATGATGAAGGTTGCCATTTCTACGGGAGACCAGTCGGATTTAATGAATGTTGTTATGACTGTATCAGTCCGGAATAAAATTATTAAAACTGCTCCGCCCACATATAAAGTGGTAATAATGACCCTATTAATTAATCAGACGGGAAAAACGGTGGGAACAGTGGTGTAAAGTCACGGCAGCTAGGGGAATTGGGTGACTGGGGTCCTAAAGGGTCTAGTCGGACAATTCTCAAGGAAAAAATAAGCAGCGGGCTAATGTTGAAAGTCGTGTCTCACGAAAGGATATGTTTTTGGCCCTTTTAAAAGATGGGGTACCGAGGGAAAAGATTGATGGAATCAGTACTCCAGATATGTGGAAATGTACAAAAGGAAGTTGAACAATAAAAACGAGTAAGTAAGCAGACCAATTCAAAGGTAAAGCGAATACTCAGACCACTCTGGATGAGTCTAAGGTACCTACTGCCCCACCTGCAGAATCAGATGATGAGGTGCACACTTGAGTGGAGGGCCCCCGCCGAGGTCCACCAACCGTTTAGGATGGAGGAGCAGGAGTATGCGGACTTGTATCCGAGTGATTTGTACCCAGTTAGGGAATTGCAGCGGTTAAAAACTATGAAATATGACTGAGGTGAAGGCCAAGCCCCGGTAGAAGGATGGGCAAAAAGGGACTTTAGACCACATGTAGAATTAAAAATTTATTGGAAAAATGGTTCACAGCAGATAGTACGGGCTTTGATAGATACTGGGGCGGAGGCCTCATTAATTTATGGAAATCCAGGGAAACACAAGGGACAAAGGGTGATAATTACTGGGTTGGGAGGCAAACAAATCGAGGCAGTGCAAACAACTTTGGAGTTGAAAATAGGGCAGTTACCTCGGAGAAAATACCGGGTAATGATTGTCCCAGTTCCAGAATACATTATAGGAATAGATATATTAAAGGGAATGACGTTACAATTACCTGATGGGCAATATCAATTTGGAGTGAAACCATATATTTCAGCTAGACCAGTGATAGTGGGAAAAGTGCGTATGCCCCCTGTGGCAATACCACCTGCAACAAAAATTATTAGTATGAAACAATATAGGATACCTGGGGGACATGATGAAATTACTACTACCATTAAAGAATTGTTAGAGGCGGGCGTACTTAAATCTACCACTACAGCGTGGAATAATCCTGTATGGCTGGTTAGGAAGAGTGATGGGTCCTGGCGAATGACTGTAGATTACAGAGAATTAAACAAATACACGCCCCCGTTGACAGCTGCTGTCCCGGATACAGTAACGTTAATAGAACAAATACAGAAGCATAAAGGTATGTGGTACACAGTCGTTGACTTGGCTAATGCCTTTTTCACCATTCCAATTGCAGAAGAATTTTGGGATCAATTTGCTTTTACGTGGCAGGGGAGACAGTATATTTTTACTAGACTGCCCCAGGGATACTTGCATAGCCCCACAATCTGTCATCGGACAGTGGCGGAGCATTTGGATGAATTAACTTTGCCTGATGATGTGCAAATTTCACATTACATTGATGATATTTTGATTCAAGGATCTAGTCAGGATGAGGTTCAACAGCAATTAGAAAGAGTGATAGATCACATGAAGAATAAGGGGTGGGAGATAAATCCTACCAAGATACAAGGCCCTTCTCAAACTGTAAAATTTTTAGGAATCCAGTGGAATAGAGGACATAGGGAAATATTGCCTAAGGCAAGACAGAAAATATTAGACTTTCCGACCCCACAGAGTAAGACGGAGACTCAGAGGTTTGTGGGGTTGTTTGGATTTTGGCGACAACATATACCACATTTGGGACAGATATTATCCCCTCTAGTAAAGGTTACTAGGAAAAAATATGAATTTGAGTGGGGAGACGAACAGCAAAAAGCATTTGATAGGGTGAAAGAAGCAATACAGCAAGCCCTAGACCTTTGGCCTCTACAAGAGGGGGAAGTAGAATTGAATGTATCTGTAAGTGGACAGTATGCTAATTGGAGTCTATGGCAAAAACAAGGGAAAAAGAAAGTGCCGTTTGGCTTCTGGAATAAGAAATTGCCAGAGGCAGGCATTAGGTATACACCGTTTGAGAAGCAATTGTTAGCATGTTATTGGGCTCTAGTAGAAACGGAACAAATGACAGTGGGACATGAAGTGGCTTTGAGACCAGAAATTCCCATTATGCAATGGGTAAAGAGTTCCCCTAAAACTCATAGGATAGGACATGCCCAAGAGGCCAGCATTATTAAATGGAAATGGTATATACAAGACCGAGCAAAGGTAGGGATTGGAGGAGTAGCAGCCCTCCATGAAAAAATAGCAGAAATTCCTACTGATAATGAGCAGATTAATGTAGAGACCCCTGATATTCAAGAATCACCTATAAAATGGGGTAGACCATTTGATGAATTATCTGCCTCGGATCAAGAGCATGCATGGTTTACGGATGGCTCAGCAAAATATATAGGAAATCAAAGACACTGGAAAGCAGTAGCCTATTGCCCACAAACGGAGAAATTACTAGTTACATCAGGGGAAGGGAAGAGTAGTCAGTACGCTGAGCTGTATGCTGTATACCAAGCCTTAAGACAGGAAAATACTGGAAAATGTTACATATATACAGACTCATGGTCTGTGGCTAATGGGCTAACAACCTGGTTGCCTACATGGGCCAAGGATGATTGGAAAATTTATTCAAAGGAGGTATGGGGAAAGGAATTATGGCAGGAAATATGGACCATGGTTCAAAATACTCAGACAACTGTATTTCATGTTGATGCTCATTGTGCTTCAGACACTCTAGAACAATGGTATAATTCTGTTGCAGATGAAAAGGCTAAAATCCTTCCCGTGGACATTGAAGAAACTCAGATTCAGCAGTTGTCAGGGTTGGCAAAATGGGTCCATCAAAAGTATGGACATTTGGGAGAAAAGGCCACTTACAGGTGGGCACATAGTAGGGGAGTACCTTTAACATTGGATTTAATTAAAACGATAATTGCACAATGTCCCATTTGCCAACAAGAGCACCAGAGACCGATTCCCCACATAGTGAAAGGACAGTTGGGAAGAGGGAAATTACCGGGCCAGATATGGCAAATTGATTACATTGGCCCTTTGCCATTTGATGGAGGGTGCCAATATGCTTGCACCGCTGTTGACACATATTCGGGATATTTATTGGCGTTTCCCTGTAAAAAAGCCACGCTGAAAAATACTATTAAAACGATTGACTTGATTGTGTTATACTATGGGATACCTTTACAGATACAAAGCGATAATGGTTCTCACTTTAGGGGGAAAGCGGTGCAAACATATTCTCAGGCTCATAACATCCAATGGATATTTCATATCCCCTATTACCCTCAAGCTGCAGGATTGATTGAGAGGATGAATGGATTACTTAAAGAACAACTCAGGAAATTGGGTGGGGGAGACTTGAAGAAATGGAAGGAAAATTTACATGAAGCACTACAGGTGCTGAATAACAGACCAATTGGAGAATCTGAAACTCCTCTGATGAGAATGATAACCCCTAATTTACAGGTGCAAGCATATTCGGCTGTAAAAACTGTTCTGTATTGGGAAACTACACCTGGAGCTTTGTCTCCTTATAGAGCAACACCAGAAGCAGCAGGTTTAGACTTGCATGCCCTCAAGGAATATAGAATAAGTAGTAGAGGCATTCAGTTAATTGAGACTGGTATTGGGATACAAATACCACTGGGACATTTTGGTCTAATGGCGCCCCGATCAGGATTGGCTTTGAAGGGAATACAAAGTTTGGGAGGAATAATCGACAGTGATTATCAAGAAGAGATAAAGGTGGTTTTGATGAATAGTGGAGAACAAGACTTATTAATTCAACCGCATGATAGAATAGCCCAATTATTAATTATTCCATTCAATAAAGCAACACCTATAAAAGGACAGGCCCCTACTTTATTGATGGTAAGGGGAGACAGAGGTTTTGGATCCACCAATAATTTTAATAATGGAGCATAGATATGGGTTACTAGCCCGAATGGCACCCCCGGAACCGGCTGAAGTGATAGCTACTGGGCAAGATAATACCGTAATAGTCATCAAACCGGGGAGGGAAAAATGGGAATATGTGCCTGCACAGAAATGTTATCTTCGAGAATAATGAAATTTGTGTATTTCTAGGTCCTGCAATGGGTCCTAAAAGGAATGTTGGTGTGTCTTATGGTCCGTTTGGCAGAGCCTGTTACCCCAGGTGGAAGAATACAAAAGCTTAATAACACATACGGACTGTGGAGTTGGAGAAATTCTACCAAAATAAGGAAACAAGATAATTTCACTTGTCAAGCCGGACAGGGATGTCCAATAGTAAATATTACCTTTTCACCAAATGTTAGTATTTGGAAAGCTGTTGGTGGAACAGGACGATTGTTTGTTCAATATGCCTAAGAAACAGATAAATTTTTCTACAGAATAAAACTGCTATTAAATGCTGCAATTTGCTGGACATTTGCATGATAACTCCACAGCGAGGACGGGACTGTTGTAAAAATCAATCAGATATTTTTAACGAAACTATTGGATTAATTGATATAAATACTTTATTTTGTATGAATTCTACTGTGATAGAGAATAGGACCACTTGGGTAGATTATATTACTGTATTAAGAAATCATCCTGTAGTTAGTAATGATAGTATAATTAAAGTTCCTTCTACTTGTATACCGGTAGCACAACAATATCAGAAAAAATGTGATTCATTTTAATATAACATTTATGCCTAGTAAGAGATGTAGGTATAGGAAGGCTTGGTACGATACCTTATTAGGTGGGGCGGGGGCGGGGGTAGGAATTTTGAATAGTGTTGATATAGAAACGTTAACGAACAAACTTAAAGCAGTAGGAGTAGATGTATCTAGTTTAATTAATTTACAAGCTCAATGGATGCCAACTGTCTTTTTTACCCCAAAAATTGACTTTAAATTATGATTCTGAATTTTTACAATTATTTAATATGTCACAATTATGGGAACTAGATAGAGCAGAAAACATATCACAATTTATCAATTGGACAGAATGCACTATGCAATATATGTATGCTTTAATACAGAAGAATAAGGCACAAAGTGATTTAATGAGTAATAATGAATTTGTGTGGAGGACCGTATTTAAACAGTGGATACCTAGTGATAATTGGATAACAATATCATCAAATACAATTAAGTGTACAGATACATATTGTTCTGGACAGATTACACATTACAATATTAGTAATTCTAAACTAATGTGTAAATATGTAGTATTACCCATTATATTTGGCCCCCCAATATTTGATCCCGAATTTTGGTTACCACATTTTAACGGGGACTACATAGATAGTAATAATAGGACGCACGATTTAAGTTTATGCTCACAGACGATGGATGGGGTGTTGTGTGGACAACATTCTCAATTATATGAGCCATGCCTATTAGAACATTCAGTAAATCTATGTCAATGGACAATTTTACCTTTATCATTTACCATGTTTACGGAAATAGGCCCACAACATATTTGCATAGTAACTAATCAAAAGGCCACAATACAAATGTATAATTTAACTCAGCCCTTTTCGGGTTGTCTAAGGAATATAACCCATTTATGGTGGGAAAATACTACCTTTACATTTGTACCTGATAGTGAACAACAACTTACTTTGTACTGGCACCCTGATGTTATTGAAAAGTCCAATCTTAGTATATCTCTAAATAAAATAAAAGAATAATCCAGAACTGATCTAATGCAAGCCCATTTATGTCTGAAATAAATCATTGATTCAAAGACAAATACAGACTGTAATAGTGGCAGACAAAATGATTGAATTAAGCTCTAAAATCAACAGAAACTGCACATTATTGGTGGGATATTTTACAGGATGGTCTTCATCAGCTACAAAAATATTAAATATCTTGATACACCCTATTATAGTGATTATGATAGTAATAATTATTTTAACAATATGGAATTGTTGCTTGTCATATCGTATACGAAAAATATATGACAATAGACCTTTTATGATGCCTTTATCATACAAATCGTATTCACAATAATCAAAGGACCGAATGTAATACAAATATAATATATGTATTGTGTTGATTATTGTCACTCCATTTTGTATGATATTACTCCATTTTGAAATGCTTAATCATAGTTGTATAAGATGTTTTGTACAAGATGTTATGAGACTTGTTTTGGCGTTGTTTTGCTCATGATGTTCTGGGCACCCGGCCAGTGCTTAGAACATGATGATCTGGGGAATGCCAAATATTTATTAAGTGGTGTTTGTCATGCTAAACTCGTGATGTTCTGGGCGCCTGGCCAGTGCTTAGGACATGATAGTTTGGCATTTCTAAATATCGTATGTTATTTTTTCAGTACCGGATAAAAATATATAAAAATGGGACTTTCCAGATGCCTGGTTAGAAGCCTCGCCTGCAGAGTGGATGCATTGCTGCAGGAGCTGTTCCCGATTCCTGAGACTCCTAGCAAGGCTGAAGGGGGCTTCCCAGCCATTAGAAGAGGGCTCGGATGTTGCTTCATTGAATTGGTGATGTATTAAGTTTTGTCCAATCTTCTGTATATAATTTTACGTGTAAATACAATAAATAGATCGTATAAGCATATTAGCTGGTGGTATTGTATGTGTGTATATGTAAGTCCCTTTGTGTAGTTCTTGCAAACTGGGCAAAACAGCCTTCCATCCCCAAATGTGTTGTATAAATGTCTGCTTTCCATTTTTACTTTTGTACTTTAATAGAAAAATATTTTTGGAGTTCTTTAGTGTTTATGTGGAGGTTTAGGCACTGTGTGGAATACAGAATGTGTTTTTGTGTTTTTCTTCTCTTGCAGGTGTTCCTGAAGAAGAAAAGAAGGACAGAAGAGAAGAGAAGAGAAGAAGAGGATGTTGGAGCTCATCCGAGTTCCTGTTTTCTTAGTGTTTTTTAGGATTGTTTATGGTTAACAGGGTGTTAACATGTTTTTCTTCACAGGATGTGAATTTTGTGGTGAAATGTAATGCAATGTAATGTACTGTATGTTTCCGTTGTTGTTCACAGGTACCCTGGGAAGTTTAGGGGGATAGGTTTTCCCTGGTAGGTAGCATAAGTCAGATAGTTTCCCAAGAGGACTGGGGGATAGACAGGCTGGTGGTCCTCATTTACAGTAGGGGTTATCAGTTCTATTACATAGACATAGAAACATAGAATTGGCCCACCTAGTCTGCCCATTTCCCTATCTACTGGATAAGCTACAGATCCTAGTTAACCATCAGCCTATTTCTTCCTACCCCCCACAAGAATTGCCTTATGTCTGTCCCATGCATTCTTGAATTCTACCACAGTTTTAGAACCTACAACCTCCTCAGGAAGGTGGTTCCATGAGTCCAACACCCTCTCTGTGAAAAAATATTTCCTCACATTGCCCCTGAGCCATCCCCCCTCTGTCTTCAAATTGTGTTCCCTTGTTATTGCACATCTCTTTTTCTGAAAGATGCTACCCTCTTGGACTTTGTTGATTCCACTGAGGTACTTAAAAGTTTCAATCATGTCCCCACTCTTCCTCCTTGCCTCAAGGGTAAACATATTAAGCTCCTTTAGTCTCTCCTCGTATGGCTTCTCTTACAGACCCTGCACCATTTTTGTTGCCCTCCTCTGGACTGCCTCCATTCTGTCTATGTCTTTGCAGAGATGGGGTCTCCAGAACTGGATGCAGTACTCCAGATGGGGTCACATCAACTGTCTATACAGAGGAATAACAACTTCCTGTTTTCTGCTGGTGATGCCTCTCCCTATAGATCCCAGTATCAACCCCAGCCCTCCCTACTGCCTTCTCACATTGCTTGCTAACCTTAAGGTCATCTGATGTGATTACCCCCAGGTCCCTTTCCATTTTTGTTGTTGTTACTACCTCCCCCCCCCATTGTGTACTCTTCCCCTGGGTTTTTGTGTCCCAGGTGAATTATTTTGCACTTCTTTGCATTGAATCCAAGCTGCCATACTTCTGACCATTCCTCCAACCTTGCCCATCTCATCCTTTCCACTCCCTCCTTGTGTATCAACCCTGTTGCAGGTCTTTGTGTCATCTGCAAAGAGGCATACATCTCCTTCCAGTCTCTGTGCAATGTCACTTATAAAGACATTAAAAAGGACTGGACCCAGTACTGAACCCTGTGGTACCCCACTAGTAACCACTCTTTCTTCTGAGTGGACTCCGTTTACTATTACATTCTGTGGTTGCTAAGGATTACTTCTCCCTTAACCATGCAGCTGATACCTCCGCAGCCACTGTCTGGGAGGCTTTCAAAGCAGTACTGCAGGGGCATATCATAGCCTACTCAGCACACCAAAATAAACTGAGGTGAGCAGAACTGGACAAGTTACAGATGGAGCTGGCTATGCTTGAAACCAGGTTCAAAAGCCCCGCAGTAGGGGGATCAGATTAAAATCTTCTCCGAGAAATTGTAGGGCTAAAGTACTGTATTAATACTATACTTTATCAGAAGGCTGAGTGGGCACTTCTTAGATCCAAGCATACTTATTGGGAAGGAGGTGAGAAGGGGGGAAATTGTTGGCGTATCAGCTGAGAAAACAACAGGCATCCTCCAGGATACATGCCCTTAGAAACGTGGAAGGTCAGGAGGTCTCCTCTCCTCAGCAGATCAATGTTTGCATGCAGCACTTTTACAAAAGGCTTTATCAAACACATTCCACCCTACAGCCCAAACAGCTTGGGGCACAGGTAGTTGACTTCTGTACAGAGGCCAAAGTTCCTCAACTACCGGAAGGTGTACAGATGGCGCTAGATCAGCCATTTACAGAGGAGGAGGTGATAAAAACCATGTCCCGGTTGTCTCCCGGTAAATCCCCAAGGCCAGATGGGATGACTGCAGAACTTTGTCAACGCTGGGTACAGAGATCAGCACTCCCTTGCTTTCTGTATTACAGGAAGCACATGGGACCGGTATCCTCCTGCCTTCTATGAGAGAGGCGCTGATTACCCCCTTGCCAAAAAAAAGCAGATGATCCTCTTAACTAGTCCAATTACCGGCCAATCTCCCTAATTTCTGTGGACAGTAAAACTGTGGCCAAAATGTTGGCTACGAGATTAACAGACTCTCTGTCATCCATTATCCATCCCTCTCAAGTGGGTTTTATGAAAGGGCAAGCTGCAGCTGACAATATCAGGCTGGTACTGGACCTGAAATGGATTGCTCTGCATTCCAAAGACCCCATGGCTGCATTGGCGGTAGACTTTACAAAAGCTTTTGACTCAGTCGAATAGGCTTATCTTCATGAAGTTTTGCGACATTATGGGTTTGGTCATTTTTTTTGGCAGTGGGTCAAGGTGCTATACAACGGCCCCTCAGCCAAGATATTAACAAATAAGGATATCCCCCCTTCCTTTCTCTTGCAGAGAGGCACTCGGCAAGGTTGCCCCTTATCCCCGCCCTGCTATTCCTCGTGGCTCTAGACCCACTCATATGAAAGTTGCTGGTCACAGAGGAGGTTAAAGGCATAAAGGTAGGCCAGCAGGAATATTTGACAGCTGTATATGTGGATGATCTGCTCTTAACACTGACCCACTCAAAAGAATCGCTTCCTAGAGTCCTGGAGATATTAAACAAGTTTGCACAACTGTCTGGGCTGCGAATTAATCAAAGTAAAACCAGTGTAACTCCCCTCAATGCAGCCTGTACAAGGCTATGCCTACAGGACCTTAAACTTGCTTGGGCCCCAGTTGGTTTCTCTTACCTTGGTATCAAGATTCTGGCCCAGTGGGACAATTTAGCCCAGGAGAACTTTAACCCCCTAATATCCTCACTTTTGGTCAAGGTTAACAGATGGAACCATCTTAATTTCTCTCTCCCTGGAAAAGTGGCAGCAATTCACATGCTGCTCTTGCCCAGAGTGGCATATTTGCTCAACAATCTTACAATCGCTCTGCCCTGCCAGGTGTTTCATAAACTGGACAAGATAATTGTTTCTTTTATCTGGGAAGGCAAAAAACCCCGGTGGAGTCGTAGAAAGTTACAAGCACACTGGACCAAGGGAGGCTTAGGACTCTAATGGCTGAAAGGCTATCACTGGGCCTACACCTCGGTTCATGCCACCAAATGGTTTGTCCCCTCCTGCTCCTCCGCAATGGTTCTCATTGGAATCCCAGTTAATGACAAAAAAAAACCTTGGGGATACTCCTAACTAACCCCCCCCAGGAACACTAGGAAGTTTACTCCAGTTATGGCCGAAACAAGGCGGGCATAGTTCAAGATTATGGCAGCTTCTACCACTCCAAAGGAGGCTAGATCTATGCCCCATGGGTGCTCTGACATAATCCATTTATTACAGTGGACAATAAAATGATTCAATGGCCAGAATGGGAGAGCAAGGGGATAAGAGTCATTCAGGATCTATATATGAAGAACTTGTGTAATTTGATGTCCTTTGCACAATTACGGGCTACATATTCTCTATCCTCCAGGGATTTTTGGAGATATCTACAGATCCATAGTGCACTCCACAAGACTAAGGAGTCATCCACAGGAGATCCTAAGTGGGACTGGATGTCACAGCTATATGATAGAATCTCCTTACAGGGTCTGCCTGGTAAATTTTACAGCACCTGGCAAGAGGCACAACCAGACTACACTGATCCGTGTAGGCAGGCCTGGAGTGAAGATCTCCATACAACTATCACTAGGGACACGTGGTCCAGATGCCTCCATCTAGCTCACTCTGCATATCATGATGTCAGGAGCCAACAGATCCAGCTTAAGATTTTTCTTAGGTGGTATCGTATGACTGCGGCCCTTCATTCATGGGGTATCTTGCCCCATGCACAGTGTTGGAGATGCGGACAAAGTCCAGCCAACATGCTGCATATTATGTGGGACTGTCAGAATCTGACTAATTTTTGGAATACCATTGCAATGGACTGCTCTGGGATACTGGGGGCCCCCATTGACATCTATAGCCCACTTCTTTTCTGGGGGGATCTATCCCCTCTGGACCATCTGCCGAGATCTCACTCAAGCTGGCTTTTGGCTGTCCTTCTGGAGGCAAAGAGGCTTCTGCTCTTATATTGGAGACAAGCACAACCCCCATTTCCCTCTGGCACTCGGCTATGGCAAGATTAGCCATACTTGAAAGACTCACATATGCTAATCAGGGAAAAATGGATTTTTACTATCTGAAATGGGGACTGTTCCTAAACTCTACATTGTGCAAAGTCCCCCTTCCAGCCCCAGGTAACCAACCAACTCCTCCCAGGTACACTGACACCGGAGTCTGAATAGGAGATAACTAGATGGTTCTGGGTGAGGGGTGTGTACCCAGATAGAGCTGCTGCTTCTCTAACTACTACCCCTTTGCTTTACTCCCTTCCTAGGAATTTTTCTCTCCTTTCTTTTCCTTAACATTTTGATACGTCTATGAGTTTATGACAAATTACTTAGTGAAAAATGTTTCCTACTATGCTTTTATGAGCTCTCTAAGGAGGAGGATTGTTGGAATGTTTGGAATGTTTAGTAACTGACCTACAGTGGCATAGATTGTAGTTCAACAGGTTAATATTATAGCTGTAATAGTCCTAATGTAATAGAAACAAATTGTATTTTTGTGAACTTGGGATATACTAACATACTAATTGCCAGCAGATTAGGCCTTACAGTCTATTGAGTCTGCTTGAACCTCAGATCCCTAGTTGGGTGCCGAGGCCCCCTCCCTTGTGTTCCAGAAACCCCTATCATCCACCCCCCCCGGGCCAGGCCATCATATGATACATCCACTTTCGGTGTCTGTCCCACCCTGTCTTGAAGCCCTCCACTGTGGACCTCTGAACCAGCTCGCCAGGCAGTGCATTCCAAGGGTCCACCACCCTCTCAGTGAAAAACCTCCTCCTCTTCCCCCCACACCCTTCCACCTTCCAACCATGCCCTCTGGTGATACCTCCCTGCTTTAGTCTAAAGATCCCCTCTATGTTTACCCTATTTATTCCCTTGAGGTACTTGAAGACCTCAATCATGTCCCCCTTGTCTCTCCTCTCCTCCAATAAAAACAGGCAGAGCTCCTCAAGTCTGTCCTCATATGTCAAATCCCCTAGTGCTCATATCATCTTAGCTGCCCTCCTCTGTACCCTCTCCAGGAGCTGTATGTCCCTCTTCAAGTGTGGTCTCCAGTATTGTACACAGTACTCAAGGTGTGGTCTAACCAGTCCATTGTACAGCGGCAGAATCACTTCCCTGCTCCTAGAGGTGATCCCCCTTACGATGCATCCAAACATCCTGTTTGCCTTGCTAGCCGCTCTCCTGCACTGCTCAGAGTTATTCATACATGCATCCACCATGACCCCTAGGTCTTTTTCCCCTGTTGAGGTCTCCAGCGCCTCCCTTCCCAGGGTGTACCTGTGTTTAGGGTTTCCCCGCCCAAGATGTAACATCTTGCACTTGGTGATATTGAAATTTAATTTCCATGTACGAGCCCAGCTTTCCAGGGCATCCAGGTCCCCTTGCAGGGCCAATCTCCCCTCTTCCCCCTCAACTACTGCTCCCATCTTGGAGTCATCAGCGAAGAGACCCATTTCACACCCTATACCCTCCTGATGTCCGATATATGCGCATTAAACAGGATCGGACCTAGGACCGAACCCTGCGGTACGCCACTACTGACCTCTATAGGGTTCGAAAGCTCCCCACCAACCACTACTCTCTGGGTGCGTCCAGCTAGCCAGTTTTCAATCCATTTGACCATCAAAGGGCCTACTCCCAACCCCGTCTGTTTCTCCACCAGACCATTGTGGGGGACAGAGTCAAACGCCTTGCTGAAGTCCAAAAATAATACATCCACAGGCTTTCCCCTGTCCAGTTCTGATGTTACCCATTTGTAGAACCCCACAACATTGGTTTGACATGATCTTCCTGGCACAAACCCATGTTGCCAACTATCCAGACCTCCCACCTCTGCCAAGTACACCAACAATTATTATTGGGACGGTTGCATATGTGATAGTCTATTGTAGACCTGTTGACACTGTATGCTACAAGAACATTCAATAAAGTTTTCTATGATAAATACTATTACCTTCTGTGTCCTGTTGTCCAGCCAATGTTTTACCCAGGCTACTACCCTGTGACCAACTCCCAGAATGGCTTACTTGTTTATTAATCATTTGTGTGGGACTGTGTCAAATGCCTTGCTAAAGTCTAGGTGGGCCATGTCCACAGCCCCTCCCTGGTCTACTATTTTGGTCACCCAGTCAAAGAAATCAATTAGATTCGCCTGACATGACCTTCCCTCTGTGAATCCATGCTGCCTTGGGTCCTGTACCCCAATGGCCTCTATGTACTCAACAATTCTTTCCTTCAGAAGTGATTCCATCATTTTCCCTACCACAGAGGTCAAACTGACAGGTCTGCAGTTTCCTGCCTCTGTCTTGCTCCCATTTTTGTGAAGAGGAATCTCATCTGCCCTCCTCCAGTCCTCAGGTACCACACCATCCTCCCATGATTTTTTGAAAAGGGTAGTCAGTGGTGTCACTAGTTCTCCCCTTAATTCTTTTAGAATTCTGGGATGAATCCCATCAGGCCCCATTGCTTTGTCCACCTTCAGTTTTAGGAGTTCTTTCAGAACCCTTTCTTCTGTGAAAGGACTGGGATCGACCCCCAGCCAGAGTGCTTCTGTTAATTGGATTAGGTACCTCCCCCTCCTCCTCTTTTGTGAATACTGAGCAGAAGTATTTGTTCAGTATCCCTGCTTTTTCACTGTCCCTCTCTGCCCACCCACTGTCCATTCTATTCAGCCTCACTATCCCTCCCTTTGTCTTTCTGTGCTCCCTAATGTACCTATAAAAGGTTTCATCCTCCTTCTTAACAGAGTTGGCTATCTCTTCCTCAGTTTGGGCCTTTGCTATTCTGACTGCCTTCCCTGCTTTCTTCTGCCTTAACTGGTACAGTTCTCTGTCCTGCTCCTTCTGTGTTTCCTTATACTTTCTAAATGCTATCTTTTTCTCCCTAGCCTTCCCCGCCATCTTTTTTGAGAACCATAGTGGCTTTTTCTTTCATTTTTATTGGTTTATTTGCTTCACGCAAAGGCTTGTTGCCTCTGTGATGGCATTTCTGATGTTTCCCCATTGTTGCTCCACCCCTCCTTCTTGCCTGTTTGCTAGTGCTTTTCTAAGGCACTCTCCCATTTTGACAAAGTCAGCCCTCCTGAAGTCCAGTACTCTCACTTTTGCATGGCTTGACTCTGCAGCTGAGTTTATCGTGAACCACACTGTTTGGTGGTCACTTGTTCCCAGATGGTTACCCACTTCTAGATCTGAGATCCTCTCACTGTCCCCATTTATGAGTATGAGGTCTAAGATTGCTCCCTCCCAAGTGGGTTCTAACATTAGCTGTCTGAGGCATGCCCCCTGTAGGGCATCAAGAATGGCCCTGTTCTTGGATGTGGCTGCAGCAATGGTGCTCTAGTTAACATCTGGCATATTCAGATCCCCCATCAACAATATCTCCCATTTCTCTGCCATCCTAAGGATGCTTTCTATCATATCCTTGTCCATTCCCTCCTCCTGAGATGGGGGTCTATATACAACCCCTGTGCAGACTGTGGTGCCATTTCCAGTCTCTAAGGTGACCCACAGTGCCTCCTCTCCTCCCAGTTTACTCATTTGTTCCATTGCTTTTATCCCTTCCCTTACATAGAGAGCTATTCCTCTCCCTTGTCTACCCTCCTTGTCTCTCCTGTAGGTTGTATACACTAGTATGTTAACATCCCAGTTATGGTTCTCTGTGTACCATGTTTCTGTGACTGCCAAGATATCCAGGCATCCCTCTTCCATCAAGGCCACCAGTTAAGGGAGCTTGTTGCCCAGACTACAGGCATTGGTACTCACTACCTCCATTTCTTGATGGCCTTACCCCTTTTTGCCCCATCCCTATCCTTACTGCCTTTGTCATTTTCTCCATTTACCCCTGCCCTTCTCCCTATTGATGTCTCTATCTTGGTGTTTACCTCACTAACTACCCTGATATTTTGAGGGGGGCTAGGATTTCCATGCTCCTTTCCAGTGCCTCCCCCCTTGGCTAGTTTAAATGCTTGCCAATGAAGCATTTAAACCTATCACCTAGGATCCTGGTTCCCCTCCTAAACAGATGCAGACCATCGCACCAATATAGGCCTGCATCACTCCAGGTGGGCTCCCAGTCCCCAATGAAGACAAACCCCAGAGCTCTGCACCAGTTTTTCAACCACTGATTGAATCCCATGGTGTGGAGCACCCTAGCCTCACCCATGCCATAAACAGGCAGCACCTCCAAGAAGGTTACCCTGTGTGCTATTTCTCTAAGGCCCCTCCCCAACTCCACAAACTCCTCCTGCACAGTTTAGATCCCTTTCCCAGCCAGGTCATTTGTCTCTAGGTGGACAATGACATCCAGCTCCCTCCCCCGTGCAGCTGCTCCCGCGATCCTGAGTATTCGCTCCCTGTCCCTCCAAGCCATGGTGCCTGGCAGGCACCTTACCTCCCTCTCCCCTCCTTCCCCCAGTTCTACCCTCCTAACAATGGAGTCTCCCACCAGGAGTTGTTTCCTTCCCCTGAGGGGTTCCATGCCACCCTCCTGTGGGTCTCTTTTGTGGAGGTTCCCAACATCCTCCTTGATCTCTACTGCAGGTGCCTCTGTAGAGGAACCACAGTCTGCCAGAGTGGCATACAAATTGTGGAGAGGTACAACTGGAGAGATGCACCTCTGTTCCACCACCCTCACCCTCCCTGAGCCCACTGTGCTCCAACCGCTCCTCTTTCTTGGCAACCTCTGAGGCAGCGGCTGTGGCCCTGGTGGTCTCTGGGTGGGAGAGGAGGTCCCCCAAATCCTGGCCAACTCAGCCTGGAGATGAGCAACCTCCTCCCTCAGCCCAGAGAGGTGCCTGCAGGTGGGACAATGCCTCATCCTCCAGAATGTCTCCCGGAAGACTGCTGCTCCACAGCTCTGCACTGCACCACTCTCATCATGTCTTATTTCTGGCCCCTTAACTGTTGTTTTGAATACTTACTCTTTCCTCTGTTTACTTATTTTACATATATATATATATATATGTAAGCGTATATATATATATATATATATATATATATATATATATATGTGTGTATGTATATATATTTCCTACTTACCTACTGCCTCCGTGCCCTTAAAGCTCCTGAGATTCCTGTTCTGAGACAAGAAGTTCCTATATTTCTCAGTAGTCTCCTTACATGCTCAGAGTCAGACCTCCAGCAGCTGGGGGGGGGTGGATGGAGAGCTGCTCTTTTCCATCTAAGATGGTGAGTCTTTTGTGGCTCTGTGATCAATCCATTCCTGCACCCAAACAGGAAGTTCCTGTTGTCAGTCAAATCCTGTGCCTATAAAAGTAGAACTGGCTAAGGGTGGGGGGGTGAAGGGGGGAAGGAGGGCAATATAGTCCCAGTAGAGAAGTATAGTTCTAGCAGCACCTCCTTCCTCTTGCTGTTCTCTGCCTGTTTTCTGCCAGAAGCTATCTAGAGCAGTTTTTAAATCCTAAACACCTGGCTTCCTTCTGGTTAAACCATTCCCCCTAATTTACAGCTCCTTCTACACCTAGATAACTGCACAGACAACAATTCACTTCAGCCAACTCAGACAAACACACTGACTCTTTTTTGTTTGTTTGTTTTTACCCTAAATTGAAGGTCCCAGTAGTAGAGCTCTAGTCCTTTAGTCCCAGTAGAGACTAAGGTAGAGAAGTATAGTTCTAGCAGCACCTCCTTCCCATTGCTGTTCTCTGCCAGAAGCTATCTAAGGCAGTTTTTAAATCCTAAACACCTGGCTTTCCTTCTACACCTAGATAACTGCACAGATAACAATTCACTTCAGCCAACTCCGACAATTACCTAGATAACTGCTCAGATAACAATTCACCTCAGACAATTCAGACAAACATACTAACTCTTTTTTGTTTGTTTGTTTGTTTTTACCCTAAATTGAAGGTCCCAGTAGTGGAGTTCTAGTTCTTTAGTCCCAGTAGAGAATAAAGTAGAGAAGTATAGTTCTAGCAGCACCTCCTTTCTCTTGCTGTTCTCTGCCTGTTCTCTCTATTAGGGCATGTTTCAAGCAGTTTTCTTGGAGCCACTGAGTATCCATAAATAGATCATAGGATAGGGGCTGAAGTTTCATCAGCCAGCCTCTGTTCCTTTAGTGTTGCCTGCCTGAGCCTGGCACATGGTAAGGGAGAACCTCCCCATAGGTAACACAGAGGGTAGGATGGCCCGGTGCCGGGTGGAGATATGACTGCATTCATTTGCCTGGTAGGGGTGAGTGTAACCACCCAGTCCCCTAGGGTTACTAGAATCCCATCAGTGTCAGTGCTAGATAGGGAGAGGCAGCTGGTGAATGTCTAGCTAAATGGGTTTTTCACCTTTTCACTCTCTTGTTTACTTGGCTTCAGCTAAGATGAGAGGGATGAGTTCATTTTAGAACTCTCGTAGCAGCATAAGCCAAGGCTGACTGTGAGTGGGGAGTTTTAGAATCTTGGATCAGTCAGTGAGTGGTAGTCTGTGTAGTGAGTCAGTGTAGTGAGTTGGAGCTGCAGTTTGAGGTGTGAGGAGTGCCTACTTTCTTACCCTAGTCCTGGTATTCTCCAGCTTGCCAAGAGAAGTGGTGGGAACCGTTGTCAAGAGCAGGATCTCCTGATTTTCATCCCCATAAGGGTGAAAAGGACTGGTAGTGAATGGATCCTCGGGGCAATCCCCTTTGTTTGATCCAAGACAATTTGAAGCTGCCTGTAATGTTCTAACAGTGAGTAAGATCTGTCTCTGTGCTGCAAAAGAAAGTACCTGCGTTTTGGTGTTTCTCTGGCTAAGAGGGAAATGTACACCTGTTCTATTCAGAAGTTTGAGACTGTTCCCAGTTTAAAGTTGGCTGACAATTGTGGGGTCCAGATGCATGACTAATTCACATTGTTCAGGACTTTAGTTCTCACACTACCAGTGTAGTGTTTCTTAAATGCTGGATGTGAAAGTTCATTCAGTGATGCATTTACCCAAGTGTGTCCAAGATGTTTTAAGGTGTAACTCTGAAAGAATGGCTGGGTATGGGTTTGGGAGAGAAGGGTGGGAAGACAGCGCCCTATCTGGAGTAACCAGTTCAAGACTACAGGTTCCATAAGGGTGCCTGGTTACTTTGGATATAGTGGCCAATGTCTGAAGAGAAGTTTACCCCTGAAGTGGGTTGTGTTAGTAATTAGGCAATGTGTGCTCAGTTGTGGCCAGTGCCACTAGAAGTATTTCCAGGTGTGGCCAGTACCACTGGAAGAAATTTAAAAAGTCCTACGCCATATGGGAAATATGTGTTCAGTTGTGGTCAGTGCCACTTGAATAAATGTTCATGTTGTGGCCAGTGCCACTGAAAGAGTGTTGTAAAAGTCCTATGCCATATGGGAATGCAAGTGCAAGAAGTCCATTGTTCTATGAAATATGGGAATACTTAGACTTTGTGTCAGATACAGTCGTTTTGTTGTTCTGCCAATTCCTTGTACCATGCTGTGTAAACCTTGGGGGTGCCCCCTTGTTTTAGAGAACATATTTTGGAATAAAGCCACACTCTACAACCCCACCTATGGTTTGGACATTCACGTTATTGCTTCCTGTGTGTGGAGTTTCTGGGTACCCCTACAGAAGTATAGGTCTAGCATAGTCGTATCAAAAAGTTATCTCCCCAGGACCTGGTTGTTTGTAGATACCTTATAGATCATTAGGTTTGCTTTTGTACACCCCCACTCCTTTTGCCCTCTAGAAGTAATGAGCCTGGTATACATTCCCAAAGCAAGGAATGATACCAATATACTACATGTTTGCCTGGTCGAGGGTACCAGGAGTAGCTAACTCTGTAAAGTAGCGGGGGTGAGTGGTTGTAGTTGATTCTGGTGGGGGTAGTCACCAATCAGGTGATATCAAAGGCTGCAAGTGCATCTTTGTATGGGTCAGCTTCTGGGGCAAACCAGTTAATATTATTATTGGAGAGGTAATCAAGTACCATGTTAAAGCCACTGGCATAATCACATGGAAGGATATAAAATTGAGAGAATAGTGAGTGATTTGCCTCAATGTCCTAGAATTACTTTAATTGCAAGAGCCTGGGCACTGTTGCCTGAATCTATTTTAGGGCCGGCATGTCCCTAAAGCAAGTCAATCAGGTATATTGCACACACCTCACCCCTTTCCCCAACCTATCCTCTCTGAATAGTGTATAGCCATCCAGAGAGACAGCAGTGTCTGGTACCTTGGGAGAGAGCCAGATTTTGGCCACTGCTAGCATGGGCTAACACAGGTAATATCTGTACCTCTGCATGCTGTGAGCTGCTCCATTTGAGCAGGCTGGTTGCTGTGTTCAGAGCGCATTTAAAGGAGCCATATGGATAAAAGAGACAACATTTAGAGGAAACTCTGCATGAAGGAGCAATCCCAACAAAGGACAGACTGGAGTGGTGGGAATAGGGAACAAAGGAAAGTGCCCGAGGGGGGGAGGCTGTACTGCAAGTGTGCAGGTTGGTCACTGAGAAGGCACCATGAGGAGCACCGCAACCCCCAGGTACGCTCACTTACAGGCACAAATACACACTCTAACACAGCAGTTTAGCTCTGTGCATGCCATGATCACAAAACTAGCAAACAGAGTAGAGTGACTGCACAATTGTTGCACTTAAGCACAAGCTTTGGAGATCACATCTCAGGAAAGACATAGGGTAAAGGCCATCCAAAGGAGGGCTACCAAGATGGTTCAAGGTCTACATCAAAAGTCCTGTGAGAAAAGGTTCAAGGAACTAAACATGTACACCCTGGAGGAGAGGAGGGAAAGGAGGGATATGATCGAGACCTTTAAATACCTCACATGGGTGAATAAGGTACAAATGGGAGGTATTTTTTAGATGAAAGGGTGCTCTAGAATAAGATGTCACAATATGAAGCTGGGGGGTAGGTTCAGGAGAGACATGAAGAAATACTTCTTCATGGAAAGGGTGATGGATGCCTGGAACAGTTATCCAGTGGAGGTAATGGGGGTGAAAACAGTGGTGGGATTCAAAAAAGCCTGGGATAAGCACAAGGGAATCATAAGAAATAGGTAAGGGGTGGAAGAGAAAGTGCTGTAGACCAGGAAAGGTCTACAGCAAAAGCAGCACAATGATAAAGGGCAGACTGGATCGGCCAAGCGGCCCTTATTTGCTATCAGTTTCTGTGCTTCTATGTTCCAACCCAGTCAACAGATAAAGCACCTGGGGGCTCTGATAGACATGGTGGTGGGGACAGTGACTCCCTCACCAAAAAGAGTGAGCAAGGTGATAGAGCAGACACAACCACTGTACGAGACCAAGTGCCCCCACTGGGAGCAATTCTCCTAATGCTGGGCTCCATGGCATCATGCACAGACCTGGTCCATGAGCACAGTGGAAAATGTGACCCTTGCAGAAATTAACAATTCAGGCCAGGGATCCACTCAACCATGACTCAACAAAGACAATCGCACTGGGGCTATCCATAAGAAAGTCACTAAGGTGGTCAACTTCTCAAATCAACCTATTCAAGGAAGTCCTGATCCAGACAGGCCAGGATATAATAATAGACATGGATACAAGCCTACTGGGATGAGGCACAGCTGCGGAATACAAATACACCCAGGACAAATGGACAAAGGCAGAATCAAAAATGGCCAAAAATATTCTGAAAATGAGGTCAGTATTCCATGTGCTATGTCACTTTCAAAGACTAATAAAACACAAGAGAGTACTCATCAGGTCCGGCAACGGGGCCACAGTGGCATACATTATGAACCAAGGGGGAAAAGAAGTATGTGTCTTCTCAGAGAGACAGCAAGAGTGCTGAACTGGCACAAATCAACCTTGTGTCCATCATGGCCATTCATCTGGTGGATGATCTCAATGTCCAGGCAGATTGGCCAAGAAGACAGACAATAGCCCCAGGGGAATAGTCACTACACCCACAAATATTCAGTCAGATAAATTACCACTGGAAACCACTTCAAATTGATCTGATGGCATCCAAGAAGAACACCAAACTACCAATCATCTTCTCAAGGTTCAGGGAAGCAAACTCAAATGAAATAGATGTGCTGATGCAGAAAAGTGAATTCCAGAGGGCATACTTCTTCCCACAGCTGCTCCTGCTACAGCACACATTCAACAAGGTACAACAGACTCATTGCACGGTGGTGCTAATAGCACCCTTTCTGCTGAGAAAGCCATAGTTTGTCATAATCATTGCAATAGTGGTCGAAAAGACTTGGATGTTACCACACAGACCAGACATCCTGACACAGGGACAAATATGACATCCCATCCCACAGTCCCTCTGACTTACGGCTTGGCTCCTGAGAGGCAGACTGCTAGAAAAAGGATATGATCCAAAGGTAGTTTACACAACACTACAGTCCAGATGACCGTCCACTGCATCCACCTACAGCAGACACTGGGCAATATTCAGGAGATGGTGCACAGAAAATCAAGTTCCCTTGCAGTCTTTAGCTATCATGCATGTGTTGTCATTTCTACAACAAGGGGATGATAAAGGCCTATCAGCCTTGTCGCTCAGGGTCCAAGCATTAGCAATAGGATCAGGAACAGGACCAATAGACAGCTCTTTTCCAGAAGTTCATCCAGATGAGAAAGGGGGAGGGGTTGCTCGTGGGGGACTTCAATCTGCTGGATGTAGACTTGAGCCTCCTTATGGCAGCTTCAGCCAAAAGCAGGGACTTCCTAAACTCTCTGCAGGGGTTGTTCCTCAGGCAGCTAGTCAGTGAGCCCACTCAAGATGGGCAATACTGTATCTTGAGCTTACTAACAGGGACAGTATTGTGGATATCAAGGTGGGAAGCCATCTTGGGACCAGGTGTGGTTCAACATAAAAACAGCTGTGGAATCCAACCACACAATGATGCAAATCCTGGACTTTAGAAGGGCTAATTTTACAAAGATGGGTGAATGCCTCAAGAATAACCTGGCAGGAGGAGAGGACCGGGGGGTGGAGGAAAAGTGGGCCAAACTAAAAGAGGGCCTAGTGAAGGTAATGAACCTCTGTGTCAAGCAGATAAGCAAAAGTAAAGGAAAAGGGAGACCAATATGGTTCTCAAAAGAGGTAGCAGGAAAGGAAAAGGCTAAAAAAGTTGCATTCAGAAGGTATAAGGAGACCCAGAGAGAAAGGAGGATAGGAAAGTGTATCTGGGATAACAGAGGGAGGCAAGCAAAGCAGTAAGGAGTACAAAGGTGCAAACAGAGGGAGGAATAGCTCAGGGAGTATCAAAAGGGGACAAGACTTTTTTTTAGGCATGGTAGCAAGAAAAGGATGACAAAGGGAGGGATCGTACAGTTAAGGAAGGATGGGGTGACTGTATGGAGGAAGATCAAGAGACGGTAAACATCTTGAACAAATACTTCTGTTCAGTATTCTCAAGGGGAAGGTAAGGGACCACAAAAAGGTACCAGGGGCTCAATTCTGAGACTTGTGGTGCAACTCGCTGGCTGATGTGAGTTGCAGGATACGCCACTACGCCGGGAACCCTGCACCAGATTCCAGAACAGGCAGGGTCCCCGGCACCTATGCCCTGTGACTTGTGGCATATCCAGGATTGCGCCACAGGAAAGATGCACCCGACCTGGGTGCTGTAAACCACTGACAAGCCCCACAACAGGCCATGAGCCCCAGTACATGCCCAAAAGCCCCAGTGGGCCATGGGGGGGTTGGCAGAGTGGCACTGGCACCGGGGGGTGGCATCAGCACATTGTGGTCCCGGGAGCTGGTGGGTGGAACCCCGGTATTGCCAGGGAGTGGGGGTTGCTATACAGTGGGGGGGTCTGTGTGGCACATCAGTGTATGGGCCAGGTCCATGCAGGGGAGGCATCAGGCATTTGGGCAGGATGGAAGCCCCTTACATCAGCTAATAGCTGGTCTAACCCTGTAGTGCCACAGGGCCTCTTGGAATGGCTTTGAGGGGTTAAGGCAGCTGCCCTTTTGGAATTGGGCACTGCTGATGCCGTAACCCCCACTTCCACCATGCTGTAGGGGCCTTGGGCTGCATAAGTCCCCCTGGGTGCAGGCCACCCATGCCATGGTGAAGGCTGCCTCTTGGAATCCCAGCTGGCACAACCCATGGCGCAAAGTGCGACTTACACCATATGTGCCAGCATGAGTCACATTGCGCCATGGCGGACCTGTCTTTGAATCAGGCCTCAGGAGTTTTGTTGGGAGGGAAATGAGCACTAGTCCATTCTCAGAGGAGAAAGTCCAGAAAGAACTCACTAACCTGAAGGTGGACAAAGCTTTGTGGCCAGACAGGGTACATCCTAGAGTGCCCAAGGAGCTCAGGGAGGTACTGGCTGCACATCTGACAGTCCTATTTAACAGATCACTGGAGACCAGTGTGGTTCCAGAAGACTGGAGAATGGCAGAGGCAGTCCAATTTCACAAAAGTGGTAGCAAGAAAGAGACGGGCAATTATAGACCAGTCAGCCTGACATCAGTGGTAGGTTAGTTAATGGAAACACTACTAAAGGAAAGAATTGAGGAATATCTTGCATCCAACAGACTACAGGATCCAAGGCAGCATGGTTTCATGGGGGGAAGGTCATGCCAGACAAATCTGATATATTTCTTTGACTGGGTGACCAAAGATTTGGATCAGGGATGAGCACTGGACATGGCCTAGCTGCATTTCAGCAAAGCTGTTGACACTGTTCCACATATGAAACTGATAAGTTGGGGAACCTGGGAGTGGGTAATAAAGTGGTAACCTGGGTAAAAAACTGGTTAAGGGATAGGATGCAGAGGGTAGTGGTTAACGGAGTTCCCTCTGAGGAAGGGAGGGTGACCAGTAGGGTACCTCAGGGATTAGTGCTGGGACCAGTACTCTTTAATGTCTTTATAAGTGATGTAGTGGAGGAACTGGAAAGAAAGGTCTTCCTCTTTGAGGGTGACACCAAGATCTGCAACAGAGTGGACACCCCAGGGTGGGGTGGAAAGAATGGGTAGGGATCTGAAAAGACTGGAGGAGTGGTGAAGGGTATGGCATCTGGGTTTCAATGCAAAAAAGTGCAAAATAATGCACTTGGGCCATAGAAATCTAGGAGTGGAGTACAAAATGGACAGAGTGATACTGGCAAAGACCAAGCAGAAAAGAGACATTGGGGTTATCATACCAGATTACCTAAAAGTGGCCAGGCAGTCTGACAAGTCAGTTGGTAGGGCTAGTGGAATGCTGGCATGAATAGGAAGAGGGATCATCTGCAGGAAGGGTGAGGTGGTGCCTCCCCTATATAGATCACTGGTAAGACTTCACCTTGAGTACTGTGTCCAGTTCTGGAGACCATGTCTTAGGAAGCACATAGACAGAGAGGAAACAGTCCAGAGGAGGGCTATCAAAACAGTGCAGGGTCTGCATCAAAAACCCTATGAAGAGAGGCTTAAGAAGCTTAATATATACACCCCGGAAGAGAGGAGGGAAAGGAGGGATATTATAGAGACCTTTAAATACCTCACGGGGGTTAATAAGGTACAGGAGGGGGTATTTTTCAGAGAAAGAGGTGCTTTCTGATGTTGGAAACTATGCAGCTGCTGTCTTTGGACCTCACCAAGGCTTTCAACTTGGTGGACCACATGTTATTGGAATGAACATAAGAAAATATGAAGAAGCCACAAGAAGGCCATTTGGTCTAGCTAGTCTGCTTATATTGCAGGGTCTTCAGTATAAACTACTGACTCTGCTCCCCTCCCAAATCCACCCTTCCCCTCCATCTGCCCCTCCCTTGACACTTATTTTCCCCTCAACTCTATCCCAGCCTCTGTTGAAGCTGTCCACCATCGTAATGAAGCCACCTCTTCCAGAAGTGCCTGCCAATCTGCCACCACCCTCTTCATGAAGAAGTGCCTCCTTGCCTCTCTCCTAAACCTCCCCCTCCAACTTGAGACTGTGCCCCTTCAGTTTCAGTTACCACTAGAGATGGGCAGAAGTTGCAAATTCTTCTTTTTTGGAAGTTTCACAAAATGTCATAAATTTAGCAAAATTTTCCAAACTTCCACCTTTGGTGAAATCAGAATCTTCCGAATGCATTTTGGGAATCTTTGCCTTGTTCTGCAAAATTTTCTTGCTGAATTCCAGATTAATAAACATGAACTGCAGCATGACAGTGCTAAGGAATTTCATTTCACAGTTTAAAACATTAATCAGCAATACATTTAATTATTACGTAGTTCAGTGATCAGTTCTGCGGAATTTCTTTCTGCTGTTTAATACATTAATCCACAATTCATACATTCATTCTGCAGTTCAGGGAGTCACTGAACTGTGAAATGAATGTATGAATTGTGGATTAATGTATTAAACTATGGAAAGAAATCCCACAGAACTGACCACTGACAGTGATCAGTTCTGCAGAATTTCTTTCCGCAGTTTAATACATTGATCCACAATCCATAAATTAATTTTGCCATTCTAAGTTGGAATTTCTGCAAAAGTTGCCAAAGTGAATTCCAAAATTTTGCAAAAGTGAAATTCTGACTTGCCAAAACTCTGCTGATGGAAGTTTAATTTTGCACAGCCCTAGTTACCACTAAGCTTGAAGAGACCCTCCTTATCCACCATATGTATTCCTTTCAAATACTTGAAGGTTGGAATGAGATTCAAGATATTAGCTCATCAATGGGATTAAACTGTGATTCTTTCTTGAATAATAGGTTAGTATAGAGAATAATGAACCCCTCCCCTTTTATATAAAAACTCTAAATATGTATACACCTTTGACTTCCATAAAAAGGAAGTGTCATGAAGTACAAAGTCAGGATCAATCTCTCCAACCTTCCTTTTTATCAGTTTGGATGGTAGTCTCTTAAAACATAGATGGCTTAGTTAGTAAATTGGGTGACTCTTTTTGTATGGAATATTTTATACACAATTGATTTAACAATGCTACAAGAGACTAAGTGGTTTAAGGACATATCTAAATTTCAAGGTTATGAGATTTTTTTGTAGAATAGCAAAAAAGAGTAAGAAATATGGTAGTGACAAGATGGGTCTACTGACAGCTATTATACTTATGGAGGGACTTCAAGCAATTCAAGTACAGTTAAACAATCAATATTCTTTGTTACTTGAAATAACTGTATGTGCTAGTAAAATGATTCTAATTAATTCTTGCCGATCTCCTAAGGCATCGAGAATAGACTTTTCTTTCATTTGGACTATTTTCTGTAGTGAATTGACAAAGGTAACATAAGAATATTTGGATTTAGATATCATTTTAGCAGGAGACTTTAATGCAAGATATACAGAGTTGATTGAGGGTAGTATGGGTACTCCAACATTTTGTGATGAAAGAATCTCAGTTTTAAATAATAGGTTAACTAGTAAAAGAAACACAAAGGACAATAGACTACATGAGACTGGAAAGCAATTTAATGTATTGGTACAGGACCTGGATTTGATATATATATATATATATATATATATATATATATATATATATACACATATATATATATATATACATATATACACAACAATGATTATGAGGGTGCCTACGCATATCTAACATCTACTGGGATGTCAGTAATTGATTTAGTTTGGCTAAAATGATAGATCTTGAAATTATAAAGAGAACAGAATAATCTCATTTTCCTATATTTAATAATACTGGGTCATTTATTTTCAGTACAGGCTGATGTAATTGATAATGACAAAGCTGTTGAAGAGAGAAGCCAAAGGAGAATAAAATGGATAACAACAAATACTGAGAAAACTATGAATATACTTTCTGATCGTAGATTAACAGATAAAAAGATATAATAGGTAGCCATAATATTTCACATGTTAATGAGAATTCCCCTTTTGATTCGTTTAAAGAATTATTACAGTTTTTGATTTTATGAAGAATTCAAGAAATCTGATATGAACAAAACATGGTTTAATCAAATTTGTAAGATAGAAAACTAGGTTGAATAGCCTGATCAGAATGACAAGGAAACAGAAACAAGGGTAATATTAATAGGCTTAAAATGCAGCTGAAGTGTTATAACCAGGTTATTAAAAATGAAAAAATGGCCGTCCAAGCAAAACAATGGAATAAATTGAGAAATGCTGTACTTCAGAAAGACTCCAAACAGTTCTGGATGTTAATAACAAGGGATACATATTATTCTACCTCTTCTTTGGATTTTTACATTCAAACAGACACATATATGACCCATTTTTGCAGGTGGATTGTAGTACAGCAGAGAATTTAAGGCCACATATTAAACTGACATTAAGGAACAGAATGGAAAAGCAAATAAAACCAATACCAATTTACATTTCAAAAACAGAAATATCTAAAGCAATAGGTAACACCAAATGCAATAAGGCTCCAGGGCTGGATAAATTGGTTATAGAGGTAATTAAGTATTTTGAGGACTGGTGGCTCTCATAATGCATCATATCTACAACTACCTTATACAGAACACAATGATTCCAGACTCTTGGCAAGGTAATATAATTCACCCTATACATAAAAAAGGAGATCTGAAAGATCCAGCTAGGTATCGAGCAATGCATTTAATAGACACTTCACAAAAATTGTTTGCCAGGGTAATTTTGGAGAGATTACAGATTTGAGTAGATAATAATAACCTATTAGCTGAATATCAGAGTGGGTTTAGGAAAAAATAGATCCACTACTGAACACTGTATGGTATTAATTATCTTATACACAAATATGTGATAATTAAAAAAGTAAATTATTTGCATGTTTCATAGATATAAAAATGGTGTCTGATAATATTATTCGACGAACTCTTTGGATCTCCTTACAGAAATTAGGAATGAATGAGCAATAAATATAATAATCAAGTTGCATGAAAACACAGTCATAGGTACAATATAATATAATTGGGACCTTAACTAATAAAATCTAAATTAACCCTGGAGTACACCAAGGATGTATAATGGCTATTTTATTAAAGTTATACATAAATGATATTATCAGCAGATTAGATGATAATGATTTTAATTCCCCTAAGGTTACTCAAACTACAGTTGTGTTACTTGCATATGCAAATAATGTAGTATTATTATCAACATCATTTTTGGGATTGCAGAGGAAATTAAATAAATGTATCACTTACTGTGATGAAAAATATTTGACTATAAATACTACTAAAAACTAGTGTTTTATATATTTGGTCAAAATAAAACAAATAAATACAGGTTGTGTGTTAAAAATACTGTATTACAACAGGTGGATACATATTATTATTAGTATGCTAGTAATTTAAAGTGGAATAAGCAAATAATTATCTAAAAACTAAATTGATAAAAGCTATAAGTGGGATAAAATGCTTTACACCGAAGTATGGTGGTTATAGAAACATAGAAGTTGACAGCAGATAAGGACCGCAAGGCCCATCCAGTCTGCCCATTTCTTTTTCTACCTTATAAATGTGCCATCGGCCTTTACTCTGTCAGTGGTCTATCTATTCATAGTCATTTGTATTGCTCCCTTATGCCTATCCCATGCCTGTTTGAAGCCCTGCACTGTATTCATAGTCACCACTTCTGTGGTAAGCTCATTCCATGCATCCACCACCCTTTCTGTGAAAAAGAATTTCACATTCCCCTTAATCGCCCCCTCAATCTCATGCTGTGTCCTCTTGTTCTGCTATTTTTCTATATTTAAACGTTAGACTCTTCACCTTGTCAATGCCCTTAAGGTGTTTGAATGCCTCAATCATATCACCTCTCTCCCTCCTTTGCTCAAGGGTATACATATTGAGCTCTGTTAATCTGTCTTCATATGTCTTCTGATGCAGTCCCTGCACCATTTTGGTTGCCCTTCTCTGGACTGCCTCAATTTGGTTAATGTCCTTGTGAAGGTGTGGCCTCAAATACTGCACGCAGTACTCCAGATGGGGCCTAACCAGTGTCTTGTAAAGAGGGATTATTACCTCCTCTTACGACTTGGATACCCTACTAATACACCCTAACACCCCTAGCCTTACTCTACTGCTTTAGAGGTCTGCTTGGATGATTTCAGGTCATCAGTGATGATGATGCCCAAGTCTCTTTCTTCTTTTGTGACTGCTAGTAACTCCCCTCCCAGCCTATAGGTGGCTTCAGGGTTTCTCTTCCCTATGTGCATGATTTTGCACTTCTTTGCATTAAATCAGGAGGCAGGATAGCGCAGTGGTCTAAGGCTCTGAGCTGCAAATCTGGTGACATCTAGCAGACCAGACCTGGGTTTGAATCCCACAGCTTCCACTTGCATACTGTGTGACCCTGAGCAAGTCACTTAACCTCTTTGTGCTCCCAGGTCGCTCCTGTAAAAAAGCTTTCAGCTTAGTGTGCTATACCTGGTTAAACAACCAAATAAAAAAAAAAATCCCAGTTGCCACTCTTCTGACCATTTTGGCTAGGTTTATCCAGATCTCTTCTCATTCTGCCCACCCATCTGGATCTATCTACTCTGTTGCAGATCTTGGTGTCATCTGCAAACAGACAAGCTTTTACCTCTAGTCCATCTGCAAGGTCACTAATGAAGATGTTGAAGAGGACTGGCCCCAGGACTGATCCCTGAGGTACCCCACTTGTGACTTGCATCTCTTCTGACTGTATACCATTTACCACCACTCTCTGTTTTCTGCCCGTCAACCAGTTTGCCACCCAGTTGACCAACTTCTGACCCACCCTGAGCCTACCCAGCTTATTTATCAATCTTCTATGTGGAACAGTGTCAAAGCTTTGCTGAAGTCAAGGTAGGTAACATCAACTGCTCCCCCTTGGTCCACCACTCTGGTTACCCAGTCAAAGAAATCTATGAGATTAGTTTGACAGGACCTTCCTTTTGTAAACCCATGGTGTCTTGGATCCTGTGCCCCTATGGATTCTAGGTGTTGCACTATCCTTTCCTTAAGGAGTGCCTCCATAATCTTGCCCACTACTGAGGTAAGACTGACTGGTCTGTAGTTCTCCGCCTCCTCCCTGCTACCACCCTTGTGGAGTGGGATCACATGAGCCCTTCTCCAGTCTTCTGGGACCTCTCCTGTGCTCAGAGACTCACTAAACAGTTCTGCTAATGGCTCTGCTAGTTCCACCTTTAGCTCCTTAAGTACCCTGGGATGTATGCCATCAGGTGCCATTGCCTTATCCACCCTGAGCTTAGCAAGCTCTTGTAGGACCCTTTCTTTTGTGAAGGGAGTAGTGCTCATCTCCCTCCCCCCTGTGTCCATGATGCTGAGCTGTGGGCCATGCCCTACCTTCTCTTCAATAAATACTGAGCAAAATATCTATTTAGGATGGATGCTTTTACAGGTCCTCCTCCTCATGCTCCTTTTCTCCATTAAGCTTAGCAATACCCCTCTGGACTTTCTCCTTTCACTAATGTATCTATAGAAAGTCTTGTCACCTTCTTTACTGTTCATGCTAGTGTTTCCTCAGTTTGGGACTTTGCCTGCCTTACTGCCTTCCTGCTTCCCTTAGGGAAGTTTGGTATGCCTCCTATCTTCATCCCACTGTGTTCCCTTATATTTCCTGAAGGCCAGCCTTTGCTCTGACCTTTTCTGCACTGTATTTGAGAACCAAAGTGGTTTCCTTCTTCTTTGCACTTTCTTTTCTGTCTAACACAATGGGATGTTGTTTCAAGTATTGCATCCTTAATGCTTGCCCACTTTGCCTGTACCCTCACCTGTGTTTCTTTTGCCAGGGCTAGCTTACCTCTGTTGGCCATCTTATCAAAGTCAGCTCTTCTGAAGTCCCATATTTTGCCTTGGAATGGGATGATTTAGATGTAGTAGCCAAATTGAACTATACCATGTGATGGTCACTGGCCACAGGGTGACCTTCTACCTGGAGATCTGTGATCCCTTCCTTGTTAGTCAGTACTAGATCTAGGATAGCCCTGTCTCTGTGGGTTGCTGTACCAGTTGTTTGAGGCCCTCCCCTGCAGGAATCCACTATGTGTCTAGTTCTGGCAGATGTTCCTGCTGGTATTGACCAATCTGTATCTGGCATGTTGAAGTCTCTCATTATCAGAACCTCCCATTTAGCTGTCATGTTTTGTATATCTTCTAACAGTAATGTGTCTATGTCCTCCCCCTGGTCTGGGGGCCTGTAGACAACCCCAGTTCTTATGGCTGTCCCATTTCCTGTTTCCAGGGTGACCCATAGTTCTTCTGGCTCCTTATGTGTATTCTGGAATTTCTGTAGCTTTGATATTTTCATTGACATACAGGGCCACTTCTTTTGCATCCTCGGTCTCTTCAACAATACATAGCCAGGTACTGAAGTCTCTGCGGTGTGGTTACTGGTAAACCACGCCTCACCACTGCTACTATGTCCAGTTTAGCCTCTGACATTATTGTCTGCAGGTCTGGGATCTTATTTCCCAGGCTGTGAGCATTTGTGTACATGATTTTCCATTGGCCAGATTTTGGTGTTTTAGTTGTTGGGTGAGGTTTGGCATTACCCCAGCGCCATATGGGGAGACAAACCTTTTTCTTACCTGGTGATGCAAATGAACTGCAAACATGCTGAATCCCTGTTTGACCACTAGCTGAGGGTGGAGGAGTGTTCTTCCCATTCGACGTATGGGGTGCTGCACCCCTCTCCCCATTTGCTAGTTTAAATATTCTGCAAGGCGTCAAACTTCTGCCCTAATGCGCTGACTCCTCCTTAGTCAGATGCAGTCCATCAAATTAAAGAACTTTCGCCCCAGAACTGTTGCCAGTTCCTACAAATCTGTGTCCTCTTTCCTGGCACCAGCCCTTGAGTCACGTGTTTAGCTCCCCATCTCCCCTTCTCTGACCTTCCGTCCATCTGTCCCCTCTCCCAGACTGGCAGGATCTCAGAGAAGGAGATGCCTGACAGAAATAGATGATAGTTTGTCACCAGCCTGGTCAGGTGTTCCTTGGTCTCAACTGACCGGCTGGTGAGATCATTAGTCCCTATGTGTACTAGGACATCAATGTTTTTTCCTGCTTTGTGAACAATTTTAGTAATGCGGTCAGTGTCTCTCCATGCTGATGTACCTGGGAGACATCTGACCATTACCCCTGGCTGGAGATGGGTATCAACTCCCTGAATCATGGAGTCTCCTATGATCAGAAGTTTTTTGGATTTCCTTTTTGCTTTTTTTGTTTTGGTTCCTGATTTGGGTCAGTTTTGTTGTGCTAGCTCCTGTGCTGCAGTGTCCTGCTCTGCAGTGTCTTCTGCCTCTTTGTTTGATTTCAGAGATAGAGGCAGATACCTGTTTGTAGTGTTTATATAGTTTTTGGAGGTAATAAAGGGATCCCTTATGGTGATAAATGCCAAAATTAAGATGACAATACTATATGCTAGTGAATTTTGGGGCTTTACAGAGGTACATATAATATAAGTGGTGTTGAATAAGCTACAGGTTTTTATTAGGACTTCCTAGCTATGTATCAGCATCCATTCTTCAATTAGATTTTGGTCAATTTACAAATTAAAGTATGATTAAAGAAGTAATAATTACATTTATAATGGATCTTCAATGAATGCCAGAAAATAAGATGTCAAGTATTTATTTTGAAGAATGACTTATCTATTCTCACCAGGGTTTTCAATTTCCTTATTTCAAATTTACTAGGAATCAAACTATTTCAGCTTCGGTTGGGAAATGTAATTGCTGATGTCTTCAGAATTCAACAGTCAGAATTAATGGAGCATGTTAAAGCAAAATGTAGACACTTTGCCTTTAAATAAGATATATTATGGTTGCAGGCTTCTACAATACATCAATTTTACAAGAATAATAAGAAAATTTAAGACACGGAACGTTATCTTACTTTAATAAAGAGTTTAAAAAAAGCAGAATCTTATACACAAGATTTAGGTTAGAGATAATTAAAAGCATAATTCCCCATATTGTTATTGTGGATTGGGATCTTATGATGCTATTGAACATATTATTCTCTTCTGCCCATTCTATACACAGTTGAGAGAAGCCTTGTTAGCAGTGGTTATTAGAGATTTATCTGGTCCTCCACAATTTATTCTCTCTCTCTCTTGCATGTTTTTTACAAATAACTTGGATATGATTAAGAAAGTGACAAGTTTTATCTCAGCAATCAATATCTGGTAGAAAGATTAGTAATGCCAGCTCGAGTGATATATAATAGATGTTTTGGGTTTGAATCTGTGGGGATAGTGGGATTGGTAAGAATGTTAAGTAGTATACAAGTAACTTGTCTTCTTAAAATTTTACAACTTTGTATTATTCGTGGTGTCTTTCTAGTATAATGGGGAGTTTGTGAGGGAGTGAGAACTCAAGCTGCAGTTTTTTAAGGCCAATTGTATGGTAATCCTTTTTGTTGTTATTGTTGTTATTAATAGAGACTACCAGTGACAATATGTCAGGAGGACATGTAAGTATCCACACCCGACATCTCATTTAAATTCCATGTTGATGGGAATTAGCTAAAGCTTCATCTTGAGTCCTCTGTCCTACTCCCCCTCCTCTTTCCCCTTCTTAACCCCAATTTAACAAAGCTGCTGCTGTATTGTATTGTTCTATCTAATATATTTTATGAATTTGAATGTTCATATTAAGAACTTAAACGTTTATATTAAGAATAGATATATGGTAATCGCGCAAAAGTTGACTGGTACCACGCAGTGTGCATCATTGCGCGGTACTGCTATACATGTTATTCACTGAGTACTGTGCTTGTGCGCCACCCAGAATACTGTGCTACTGGTCCACTTTTTGCATGACTACCATTGTACTATAGTTCACATGAAGTATATTTGTTATTGCTTACTGTGTAATCATTGGTTAAACACAGACTGCAGATTGTAAGAAGATATGATGGCCTAGTGATCATTTTATATTCTACGTAGTATATTTTCTATGATGTCTTAATTTTGCAATCTTGTTCTTAAATTGTAATGACTTTGAAAGTCAATCAATAAACTTTGAACCTGAACTTGAACTATTTGAAAGTCTCAGTCATGTCCCCCCACTCTCTCTCCTCCAGCAAGTACATGTTTAGGGTCTCCAACCTCTCGTCATATGTATTACCCTGCAGGTCCCTAATCTAGGGCTGTGATAACCTCTAAAAGTTCTACCTCACAAACTTTCTGAGTAGAACTCCAAAATGTTCTACCAGGTAGAACTAGGTAGAGCCAGGTTCTACCAAGTAAAACCAGGTGCTGCTGGGTATAACCAGGTTCTACAATATATAATCAAGTTCTATCTGGTTCTACTTGATTAAAAAATCCATAAAAGTATTGTGTGTGTTTGGGAAAGTACATATAGGAATAAGAATGGTATGTTTTGCAAAGAGTTGTTGTATAGGATTGCCAATGCACCAAAACTTTTGCAAAACTTAGCAGTCTTAGTACTACATGTAAACTTAAACTGAGGATCCATAAGTCTGGCTAAAATGTAATGTTCATTTGATGGCCGCTACACAGCTGATATCACCAGAAGTTTTGGTTGCTTCTCTTGACCTTTATCCCCATGAGTGGGGGTGGATATTGTGGTTGTGGGTGGTATACATCTCCTGTTAGACTGTGGTAGTGGTGGACTCAAAGGGGTAAAGAAATGAGAAATTAAAGATGTTGTACTTTGACTGGAAGGCAGACTTTCATCATCATTCCCTCATCAATTACTTTCTTGCCTTGGTTAACATCCATATCTTCATCTTCCTCATCTGAGTACAGCAGTGCAAAAACTTGTGTGTGCTCCCTTTGTACTTTTTGATACTAATAATTGTGAGACTTAGTCAAATGTCTTATCATTGTTGATGTTCCCATTGGAGTCCCTGCTTTACTGCAACTTAATTTTGTTTTGTATAATTTGCAAACTGCATGGCTGCAAAATTATCGTGTGTGAAAAAGCCCACATAACTTATGTTGAACTGCAGCTTATAGTGAGGGTATATTCACCACCACCACTGCAACCCCCATAGCCACTAGCACTGCCAGTATCTTTTTGAGGTCTTTCCATGTCCAACCACATGTCTTTTTGATGCACAGCCGCTCGGAGTGCTCAACTGCTTCTGTTTCTATTCCATTGGAATCCTGTCCATGTTCTCTCCTCTGTTTTTCCTCTGCATGTGTGGGTGTCTCCTTATGTCCCACTATCACTTTTTTCCCACCATCACCACCACCACCACCACCAGCATCCTTCCTATAAGTCTTTTTGTTCTTTTTCTGGCCTTGGATTCCTCTTCTTCATCCCACTCCCAATAAGAACTACTGCCACTTGACAGACTGACTGCTGCTTTATCTACTACAAGCTCAGGATCAGTTCCACTGATTTCTTCCTCAGTCTCATCTGCCTTCTCCTCATTATCATCCATTTCTCTGCTTACTAAGACTGGTTGACACAATGTGATGGCCCTTGTCCTCATACTCTGAGTACCACACTGAGTTGTTCCTGCAATAACCTCAATTTTCTGCACTATTGATACTGTTACCAGGATTGCCTGAGAAGTGTTGCTACTGTTACACCAGTGGTTTTGCCCCAAAGACTCCAAAATATTAGCTTCTTGTCTTTTCGTAATAGAATGATAACTGTTTCAAATTACATTTTTTAATGCCAAATGGCAGGTGCATCTCCTGGTGCAAATACAGGAAAGTGTATTTTCAAAGCACTGCTAGGTGCATGGAGTACTTGGGAAAACAGGGAGATTTATTGTTTATTCCCATGTAGGTGAGCAAAGCAAGCACTTCATAGTGGTGATAAATGTCAAGAACACAGGAGAATAACCACATAACACAAGCAGGGCAATTCACTAGAACACTACGCTGTGTGTGCAAACTCAGGGACATTTATTCCCAAACTGGTCAATAAAGCCCTAGCAGGTGCATCAAGTTGCTGCAAACACAGAGAAATTTATTCCAAAACAGGTCAATAAAGCACTGCTGACTGCGTTGTATTAAATTGTGACAACAAAAGGAGATTTATTCCCAAATAGGTCAGTAAAGCACAGGTGGGTGCACTGAGTTAAGTAGAAAAACAGCGAAATTGATTCCCAAACAGACCAATAAAGCACTGCTGACTGTGTCAAATTAAGGTGTGAAAACAGAGGGAGATTTATTCCCAAGCAGGTCAGAAAAGCATTGCTAAAAGCTGGTTCACCAGCACAGCAGTAGCGCTACCACCTGCGATGCTGATGACCTGGGTTCAGAAGCGAGCCAGTGGCATCAGAGGGTCAGCTAGGGAGAGAAGGTTAGAGTGCCTGATAGACTGCTCACCTTCTCTAGGGAGGGACAGTGGAGAGCTCTGACAATATTATACCTCCTGACGGAGACCAGGAGGTATTTAGCCAATGGCCCTCAAGTACGGGGATTGTGGGACATGGTGGATATCAGTGAGGTGTGCACAAGAGCATGCACACTCCCCATGACTTCACTGCATGTCCGCTCCCATCACAGGGAGGGGGGAAGATCACACAAGGAAATGGAAAAACCCAGTTGGCTGGAAGGAAGACGTTGCTCCTCAGCCCCCACACCCACCACTGGATCCTGCCCTCCTGGGTCCTGACACCCTCCATCCTTCACCTCCACCTGCAAGGCCATTAAATAATTGTATGGGATCACCGTGGAGCAGAAGGGCAGCCCCACCGATGGGGAGGCAAGCCAGGGGGTTGCCTGCAGGTGAGTCACAGGTGGGTCAGAGGACCGGGACCACAAGTTGAGAGGGTCTCAGGCAGGGCAGGAATAGCCTAGGAGTTGACCAATGGAGCTCCAGTCAATGGTGGCCAGAGGGAAAAGGAGTTGTAAAAAAAAAATAAATAAATAAAGCACTCTTGGCAGCGTTGAGTTAAATCATGACAACAGAGGGACATTTATTCCCAAATAGGTCAATCAAGCATAGGTGGGTGCATCGAGTTAAGTAGAAAACACGGGAATTTGTTCCCAAACAGGTCAATAAGGCACTTCTGGTTGCGTCAAATTAAGTCAGGAAAACAAAGGGAGATTTATTCCCAAATAGGTCAGGAAAGCACATAGTGGGTGCATCAAATACTGAAAAAACACCAATAAATTTATTCACAAACAGATCAATAAAGCACTTAGTAGGTGCATCAAGTGTGAAGAGCACAGGAGAATAATCACACAAGTGGGAGAATTTGGAAGAACACTACGCTGCTGTGTGTGTGTGTGTGTGTGTGTGTGTGTGAATACAGGGAAATTTATTACAGGTCAGTAAAGCCCTAGCAGGTGCATCACGTTGTTGCAAACATAGGGAAATTTATTCTGAAACAGGTCAATAAAGCACTGCTGACTGCATTGAGTTAAGTCATGAAAAAAGGGAGATTTATTCCCAAATAGGTCAGTAAAGCACTACTGGTTGCTTTGAGTTAAGTAGTGAAACACAGGGAAATTTATCCCCAGATAGGTCAGTAAAGCACTACTGGTTGCTTTGAGTTAAGTAGTGAAACACAGGAAAATGTATCCCCAGGTAGGTCAGTAAAGCACTACTGGCTGCTTTAAGTAGTGAAAACATAGTGAAATGTATCCCCAGATAGGTCAGTAAATCACTACTGGCTGCTTTAAGTAGTGAAAACACAAGGAAATGTATCCCCATATAGGTCAGTAAAGCACTACTGGCTGCTTTAAGTGGTGAAAACACAGGGAAATGTATCCCCAGATAGGCCAGTAAAGCACTACTGGCTGCTTTGAGTTAAGCAGTGAAAACAGAGGGAAATTTATTCCCAGAAATGTCAGAAAAGCACTACTGGCTGCTTTGAGTTAAGTAGTGAAAACCCAGGGAAATTTATTCCCAGATAGGTCAGTAAGGCACTGCTGACTACATTAAGTCATGACAACAAAGAGAAATTTATTCCCAAATAGGTCAAGTAAAGTACTACTGGCTGCATCAAGTTAAGTAGTGAAAACACAAGGAAGTTAAGTAACGAAAACATAGGGAAATTATTCCCAAATAGGTTAGTAAAGCACTTAGTGGGTGTGTCAAGTACTGATAAAACACAGATGAATTTATTCCCAAACAAGTCAATAAAGCATTTAGTGGGTATGTCAAGTGTTAAGAACACAGAAGGATAATCACACAGGCAGGACAATTAACTAGAGCACTACGCTGCTGCTGCTGCATGTGCAAACACAGGGAAATTTATTCCCAAACAGGTCAATGAAGCACTACTGGGTGCATTAAGTTGATGTGACACAGGGAAATTTATTCCCAAACATGTCAAAAAGCACATAGTGGGTGCATCAAGTATGAAGAACACAGGAGAATAATCACACAAGCAGGGCAATTAGCTAGAGCATTATGCTGCTGTTGCATGTGCACCAATGGAAATTTATTCCCAAACAGATCAATAAAGCACTTTTGGCTGCATCAAATTAATTGGATGCAAAGACCAGCACTCACAGTACAAGAAGCACAAAAGGCAGATCCCAGATGAAGGTAAATACAAAAATGTATTGTGCTTTCATTCAACTTGAACAGTGCCAATACCCCAGCACTTCAGCACTAAGCCTTTGTCAGGGGCTGCTTTGAGTTAAGTAGTGAAAATGCAGGCAAGTTAAGTAGTGAAAACACAGATAAATTTATTCCCAAACAGGACAATAAAGCATTTAGTGGGTGTGTCAAATAGGAAGATTACAGGAGGATACCACACAAGCAGGGCAAGTAACTAGAGCACTATGATGCTGCTGCTGCATGTGCAAATACAGGGAAATTTATTCCCAAAACAGGTCAAGAAAGCAATAGTGGGTGCATCGAATTGCTGTGTCCCAGGGAAATTTATTTCCAAAAAAGGTTAGAAAAGCACTTATTGGGTACTTCAGGTATGAAGAACACAAGAGAAGAATCACACAAGTTGGGCAATTAACTACAGTAGAGCACTACCCTGCTGCCGCATGTGCACAAACAGGAAAAGTTATTCCCTAGAGATTCAAGGACAGGTGTCCAATCAAAGACAGTGGTTTGGTGGTACAACTTGAGGTAGCAAACCAAAGTTAACATACCAAACAGAAAGTATGCACTCATAGGAACAGACCCCAAATATGCTTCAATGGTATTTTAATCCAGTATGGAAAGAAGCTGTAACAGCCCCAGCACTTTTTTTTTTTTTTACCAATTATTTTACCACTTTGACCACTCATGGTCTTCCTCAGGGGGCGTGTCATGTTTTGAGGTTAGCCCATTTTATATACATCATAGGTCACATGTTGCATTTCAAAACTTTCAGACAGAACTCTGTTAAAAGTGTAAAGTAGTAATGCACAGAACAAAATTATATAATCTAAAAATGTATAAATGGTGCACATATACGTAACATGTATTTTAAATGAATCACAATTAGATGGCACTAGGGAGAACTGCATCGGGATCCAAAATCTCATCCAATGTCACTGTTATACTTGGGCCTAAGAGGAGTAATATAATATTTTTGTACATAAACTTTGAGAATTCATATATATATATATATATATATCATATAATGGTATGTAGGTCCAGTACGTACAGTCAAAAATCACACAATATCTTGTTGCAAGGAAAAAATAACTAATTCATCTAAATTGTCCAATTTTTTTTAAATATTGGAAAACTAAGAATTTATTTAATAATCTTAATCTTATCTTTGTTTTTAACAAAAGATCAATTTTTCAAACAAGATTTCTAAGGAGTGTGTGATTAAAAACAAAAGGTGAGAAAATTGAAATGAGTTGATCTCCTTTCAAAAGAGTTACTTTACTTTGTCATGACTACCATTGACCCACTTGTGTAATGAGTTTCACTCAGTCTCTAAAACTTGAGACAGTTCAAAATATAGTAGTACTAAATGCTGAATTTCTCTCAGAAGGAATAGAGTCCCATAGGAATTAACACAAAATAAAATAATATAATATACTATAGTGTGAAAACCCAGGAACACGAATGCTGAGAGATAGAACAGAAAAAGTGCATGTGAAGAACGAAAGAAAGAAAGAAAGAAAGAAAGAAAGAAAGAAAGAAAGAAAGAAAGAAAGTATGTGTTTGTGGGGAGGGTAACAAGGGAGATAGAGAGAGATGGGGAGAGAGAAAAGGGAGGGGAGGGGTTAGATAGAGAAAGAGAGACAGAGAGGCATGGATGTCAGACAGAGGATACACAGTGATTGTCAAGTATTGTAGAAGTATAGTTGCTTCTCGTAATCAGACTGGTCATGGCTTCTCTGGCCTTGTGTAGTGCAGAAGCTAGAAAGGAACAAGAAAACAATAAAGAGAATGTAAGTGATAGGCCACAATTAGGTATCTTTTTCTCACGTACAAACATTTAAGTATGCTTCAAAAAAGGTCTTTAATCTGTCTCCTTATTCATACTCTTTGGATTCAAGATGCCCAAGGTTCAGATCCACCTACTCTCTTTCTTTTGTAGAAGGTTTAATCAATCACCATCCCTTGGCAAGTGTGGCACTTGTTCCAGTGCCATAAATTTAAGGTCCACTGGACTAGAACAGTGTGCAGCAGCAGCAAAGTGTGCCTCTACTGAGTTGTCATAGTTTCAATTAACTATTGCCCTCACGTGCTCCTATATTTGTACCTTTAGTATGCATATAGTCATCCCTATACATTGTTGGCCACATGTGCACCAAACAATGTATACAGTACCACATAGGTACTGCGGCAAGTCATAAACTGTTTAATCCTCACAGTCCTGTCATGTTCAAGAGGGTGTACTGTATGTACACATTACCCATAAATGTGTATCTGCAGATATTGCAGTTTCTGCATCTATGGAAACCCTCCGGTCTGTATGGTAACCAGATACTAGTCATATTTATAGTGGTTCTCTGAAAATGGCTTCTGGTGAGGATGTCACCTAGATTTTTTCCTTTTCTAAAAGTGACAATTAGCTAGAGAATTACGCTGCTGCATGTGCACCAATGGAAATTTATTCCCAAACAGGTCAACAAAGCACTACTGGCTGCATCAAGTTAATTGGATCCAAAGACCAGCACTCACAGCACAAGAATGCACAAAAGACAGATCCAAGATGCAGATAAATACCAAAATGTACTGTGCTTTCATTCAGCTCGAACAATGCCAATACCCCAGCACTTTGGCACTAAGCCTTTATCAGGGGGTGCATTGAGTCAAGTAGTGAAAACACAAGGAAATTTATTCCCAAACAGGTCAATAAAGCACTTAGTGGGTGTGTCAAGTACTGATAAAACACAGATAAATTTATTCCCAAGCAGGTCAATAAAGCATTTAGTGGGTGCATCAAGTAGGAAGAACACAGGAGGATAACCACACAAGCATGGCAATTAACTAGAGCATTGTGCTGCTGCTGCATGTGCAAACACAGGGAAATTTATTCCCAAACAGGTCAATAAAGCAATAGTTGGTGCATCGAATTGTTGTCTCCCAGGGAAATTTATTCCCAAATAGGTCAGAAAAGCACTAAGTGGATACTTCAAGTGTGAAGAACACAGAAAAATAATCACACAAGCAGGGCAATTAACTACAGTAGAGCACTACCCTGCTGCTGCATGTGTACAAACAGGGAAAGTTATTCCCAAAAAGGTCAATAAAACAATGCTGGCTATTTTGAGTTCAATTGTGAAGAAAAAAGGGAGATTTATTCCCAACAGGTCAGTAATGCACTACTGGCTCCATCGAGTTAAGTAGAGAAAACACAGGGAAGTTAAGTAATGAAAATACAGGGAAATTATTCTCAAATACCTGTAGGTCAGTAAAGAGCCTGGTGGGTGCCTCAAGTACTGAAATAACACAGATAAATTAAGTATAACACTATGCTGCTGCTGCTGCATGTGCAAAACCACAGAAATTTATTCCAAAACAGGTCAAGAAAGCACTAGCGTTGAGTTGTTGCGAACACAGGCAAATTTATTGCCAAACAAGTCAATAAAGCGCTTATTGCTAAATTAGTGGGTGTGTCAAGTGCAAAGAACATAGGAGAATATATTCCCAAGACAGTCAACAAACCACATCTGGTCTGAGGTACACAAATCAGTGAGGGTTGGGTGGGATGAATTTTAGTAGTAGGCAGGCAGGCAGTAACTAACAAAAACATAAATGGTTTAATTGGTATTTTTAGTATTTTTTTAGTAGCTTTTATACCTCATTCAGTAAAACTCAGTGGTGCAGTTATCATTTCTATTATTTGTGTTTGTTGAATTTTAAATAAAAATCTTAGTTACTTGTGCTTCTCCCCCCCCTCCCCACAGGCTCTCATTTGTACAGTCAGACAGCACAGCAGCTGAGCACAATGCCTCAGTCTGCATGATGACTGGGTGCCACCTGACTCTGAACAGGCCATCCACCACACACTGCCTGACTTAATTTGCTAAGTAGTTCATTCTTTCTACTTGTCCCAATTCCAAAATAAACAAATAATTTATTTATATATGCTGCAGTACTTAGCCCTGCCCCTATGATGCCCCTACAACAAGTTTTCGCTCAGATAAGATGACATGAGCTGCCACTCTGATCTGACTGACTGACGACTAGAAAGACCTGCTCCCTTCCACCAGGTGGCAGCAGCATCACCACCACATCATCAACTCTGCATTGGAGAGGAACAGCACGCACAGAGGATGAAAAAATGGTGGTGCCAGTTAGTAGTATGCTTTTTTTTACAATGGCTGGGGTGAACCCAAAGTTCGCAATTTTTTACAAACTGTTCACACATGGCAGACTAGCATGAACTGTAGGAGTTTGACCATTTGAATAGGCTAGTCGAACCAAACTTGCAGTTCTTCTCTAATCATCTTCGTTATCCTCCTTTGGACCGTCTCCAGCAGGATAATGTCCTTTTTAAGGTATGGACATCAGTACTGTACATTGTACTCTAGATGTGGCCTCACAAAGAACCTGTACAAGAGCTGTATTTCCTCCTCCTGCCTGCTGCTGATCCCTTGGGCAATGCAGTCCAACATTTTACTATGTTGGCTTGAATGCAAGCGTAAACAACGTATTGGGATAGTAGCACTTTCAGAGGTGTGTCAGTGTTGTGGTGAATGCAGGGCATGCATTAGAAGGTGCGTACCTCATTCCCCAATGAGTCAGCATGCTAGCGCTGACACAGGTATATGTAAAGTGCCACCAACTTGAAAGAAATGTGCCGCTGCAATCTAAGACAAGCTTGTCATGCAGCGACACAGATGACATGCTTCCCCTACATCCCTTTCCTGGTGAAACATTTCAATAAACATGGCAGTGGCTCCTGCCATCAGCCACACAATCCCAAAAGAAAGCCAATATCAGGGGTACAATCCCCGTGTCAGTATATCCCCCCCACATTATGTGTGGCACACTGAGAGCCCACCCCAGTGTGCGTCCGCTTATAGAAAATTGACTGCGTCGGCATGTTCCTGTTCCTCCCCCTGCCCAACCCCCATTGTGTGTCACACTGGGAGACCACCCCAGTGTGGTCAACATACCCCCGCTGAAAGTCATGGGGCACACCAGGAGCCCACCCAACTGTGTCCATTTGTTGTATTTCACCTGTAAAGAAAGAAATCTGTCCCGCAGCGTAGTGTCAGTTTTTTATTTATTTTTTCTGTACTTGAAAAGAATAAAATGATCCATTCTCCATGGCGCCCCCTCCCCCAACCTGCACCCACCCTCTGTGCACCCACCTCCCCACATACACCCCACCCCATACTTACCTATGGAGGTCCGGTGCTGTGATCTTCGGTGGATCGGGAACACATTTAGACTTTTCAAAGTCGACTGTGAACTAAAGAAATGCCAGTAACTGTATAATGGCATAAATGGGGGGGGGGATTCAACTTAAGTGGATATCTGAACCATATTTTTGAATTTTGGCTCCAAATTTTCAACATCGGGTTCTTGAGGCCCCACCTCATGAACACATGCACTGTCATCTCGTTATTCATTTTTGAAAGGTCATTTCGCGGTCACTGCATAGAATCACCATTTGGGACCAATTAATGAAATGACAGTGCCACTGTTCATGAGGTGGGGTCCCAAAACACCTATGTTGCAAATTTGATGCCAAAATTCCAAAAAATGACTGTATTACGATCGTGCATTGCGCAGTTCCATGCACGCTTCTAACTTCGACAATTTTTAATATTTTCACTCCAGATTTTCAACATTGCCATTTTTTCACATCTCTACCTCCCTATGAACAGTGCAGCTGTCATTTTTCATGTCCTGCCTGAAATTTGTTTTTGCACATGTGGTACACAATGGTGTGGTCGCTGTGGGAAATCAATGTTTGGGACAGATTAACAAAATCACAGAGATACTGTTCAGAAGCGGAGGTCCCAGAATGCATATGTTGAAAATTTGGTTAAAAAACTCCCCCAAGTAATTGCATTATGGGCGTGCATTGGGCAGTTTCTACGCACACTCGTGACTTCACTAATTTTTCAGATTTTCACTTCAGATTTTCAGCATTGCCATTTTTTTACACCTCCTCATGAATGGTACAGCTGCCATTTTTCACATCCTGCCCGAAATGAGTTTTTGCATCTGTGGCACCAAATGGTAGAGTTGCTGTGCAAAATCACCTTTCAGCTAACAAACTGATAGTGTCACTGTTCATGAGGTGGGGTCACAAAAACTCCATGTTGAAAATTTGGAGTGAAAATACCAACAAACACTCAGGGCATTAAGTTTTCCAACTGTAATGCCCCACTCTGTACAGACTGACAGGCATCAGGGGTGTGACTTGGGATTGTCAGCTGTAATGCTCACTCCATTGCACCCCCATCCCCACCCTGAAGCCAGTGACAGGCATCGAGGTGTGCCTTGGACTCTTTGGCCCCAAAGTGCACCCCATTCTCCTATACTGCACCCATCTCAGTGTATTTCCTTATGGAACAGGATGAATGTAAGGCCCGAAGACCCCAATGCACAATGTGACAGTTGTCAGTGTCTGCAGGGTAGGGTGAGGTGAAATGGTGTGAGCGTTATGGCCGATGACCCCCAAGGCACACCCCAATGCCTATCAGTCTCTGTAGGGTGGGGGTGTACTTGGCGTTAGTTCAATACTTCACTGCCATTCCTATTACACATCTCTCTAACTCCGCACTACTAATGTCAATGCCAGCAAGACAATATTCGGCATTGACAAATGCTTGTTTACCTTTGCTGCTGGTTTCCTACACTATATGGAGTGCTTTAGGTCAGTGATCTTCACTCCCAGATCCCTCTCCTCCTCTGATACAGATTACCAGACCCCTCCCAGGCTGTACTCAGTCCTGGGGTTCTTGGCTCGAATGTGCATAACTTTGCATTTCTTTGCATTGAAGCCAAACTGCTAAATCCCAGACTACCTCTCCAGTTTCTCCAGGCCCTCCTTTAGGTCTTCTGCTGTCTATATCCCCCCCCCACCACCACACACACAGATCTTGGTGTTAGCTACGAACAGGCACATTTTGCCCTTAATATCATCCCCAATATCATTGATGAAGGCACTGAACAGCACCAGTCTGAGCACTGAGCCCTGTGGGGCCCCACTGATGACCTCCCTGGTGCTAGATAGCTCACCACCCACATCACTCTCTAAGTCCTGTCTCTCAGTCAGTTTTATACCCATTAGGTCAACTTCAGTCCAACCCCAAGATCCACTAACTTATTGATCAACCTCTTGAGGGGTACAGAGTCAAAAGCCTTGCTGATGTAATTTTGTTTCCTTAATTTTTTTAATGGAGTACGGCCCACTAGGCACAAGTGCCTGTTTTTAGGGGTGATCTGGGAGCACCAGGGAGGTTAAGTGACTGGTTTAGAGTCACACTGTATGTAAGCGGAGGCTGTGGAAACCACACCCATGTCTGCTGGATGTACCAAGATCACTCAGAGCTCATTATTCTAACCTCTAGGCTGTAGTGCCAGCAATTGTGGATTCTGTATTTGTATGCTCCAGCAAACTTTACAGAATGGCTTCAGCAAATTTCATTACTGGTTCTTACAACATAGATTAGCAGTGAGCATCATCAAAACTAAAGCCATGCTTTTTTAGTTGACCTAGGAAGAAGCCTTAGGAGCTGTGCACTTCAAAATTTCCACCCTTGATGGTGTGCCATTAAAAAGACCGCCAAGGGCTGAAGGGGTGGCTGCCAGTGCCAAAAAACATAGTAACAAAAAAAAGTCACTAAATTCAAGCATTTAGGTTTAACCCTTAACAGTGTGCTTTTCTTTGAGCTCCATGTTACTCAGGTCATTAGATCCGTGCACCAGAGTCCTGGAATCCTGCGTCATTTAAATTATTCATTTCTACCCAGTACTAGTAAACGACTTGCTCAATGTTTCCTAGTACCCATTTTGGAATTTGGTTTGCTATTCAACTTGGCTGCAGAGGAGGTGTACTATCAAGGGCTACAGTGTTTTATAATAAGCAGGTTAAATTTGCGTTAAACCTTCCATCACACTCTCTGTTACAATCGTTTGTCTACCCTGTGGAGGTTTTCCTTTGAGGAGTGTTATGACTCTACCTCTGCTTATTTCTCAAAAAAAGAATTAGGCAAAATGCCATTTTTTGTGCAGAGGACTTCTCAATTGTATAGACCACTGGGTAGAAACAGGTCCTGTTTACATTTTTAATTTGATGTTCCTAGAAAGTTTACAGCACAGGCCCAAATGTTGTTGATATACAAGGTGACCAAGTACTGTTTTAATTCATTACACCTAGGTTAAGAAATTAAATATGTACTCCTAGAAGAAAGGAGGCAAAGGGGGGATATGATAGAAACATTCAAACATCTCACAGGTATCAACAAGGTACAGGAAGGGAGCATTTTCCAGAGAAAAAGATGCTCAAGGACAAGGGATCACACTATAAAACTGGGGAGAGGAGGGAAGCTGAGAGGAAATGCGAGGAAGTACCTCTTCATGGAAAGGGTGGTGGATGCTTGGAACAGCTTCCAAGCAGAGGTGATAGGGCCTGAAACAGTTAAAGGATTAAAGAAAGCATAAGATAGACACAAGGGGATCTTAGAACTAAGGCAAGGGAGGGTACAAACCAGAGACTGAGCAAGGTCTGCTGTGGCATTGTAGGTAGGGAAAATAAGGCAGACTAGGTGGGCCAAGAGGTCCTCATCTGCTGACAACTTCTATGTTTCTATATAATCTGGCTTCACTTAAATCTTTTAAATGTTTGTTAAAGAAATCTTTGTTGTCTGATCATTCATGTGCATGTTTTCAGTAACTCTGTATTGTAACGTATTTTATTGTGTTGTACTTAGTATTTACTTTATGGCCTGGTCGTCCTTGAAAACTGTCACAATAGCCCAAGGACTTACCAAGTTACCAAATATCTGTATTTAATGACAAAAGTAGCGAACAGACTTGAAAAGCAATAAGCCTCCTTCAGTTAGTTGCTCCAGTGTTCTTGTATTCTTATGTTTTATTTTAACTGCAACACTGAAAAATTGGCAATAAAATACATGTTGGTAGTTGGGGGGGTTGTAAAGATGGGTGGGAGCGATGGGAGGGGAAATATTAGTTTACTGGCCAGCATTTTTACTAACCAATGTAAACTGTTTTGTAATTTTTGGTTACAACTAATTATGTGTAACTGTGAGCAGTCAATCAAACTTGCATTGCTTAACTCATAGAAGAGCAACTGAATTTTTACAGTTTAAAAACAAACACATTAAAGTTTACAAAACTGAACTACAAGTTTCACAACAAGTTTATATAACTGAACTGTCTCAATGTTTCTCTAAACCCATCCATTATTAAAAGTGCTGGACAGCAATTATGAAAAAAATTCATAGGTAGGTGTGTGACATAGAATTTTAGACACACCCTCAGTGTTGGGATGCTTTTATAAACTCCTTGAGCTTTGCTCTCAGGGTTTCCGAAGTATCCCACACCTTGAGTGTTTATAAAATTCTGGTTACACACACACACACACACACACACACACACACACACATTATTCTCCATATTATAAGGTATTATTCATATATGGAAAGCCTATCTGAGATGCCACATCTGTTTTAGCTGGTTATTTATAATGTGTATATAAAAAGTTTATTATTTTATTTAATAATATTGCATTTTTCAATATTCTCCCTGTGTGGTGTCATGAGCCTTTTGGAAAGGATGCCCTAAAAATAAACTGTGTCTTGCCTTGCCTTGTCTTGCTTCTACTTGGGGCAGTTTTGATGTCTCTCAGTATAATTGGATCATTGATTTTTTTTTTTAGCTTTGAAATAAAATGGGTAGGGAAAATCCTGTGTCCTGATTGGCTAGGATGAGTGTATTATAGGAACTTATAACATGGGTTAGGTAAAGCAGCTCATATGATTTTTGCAGAGCTGTCAGGTGTCCATGGATTAAATCCCCTATTTAATCCATGCTTTCTATGCCTGATCTTTTTCTTCGCACAGTAGCAGACCTGAGCACACCATGGAGGGATTTACAGACTGAAGTCTGCTCATTTCTCACAGCAGCCATTGTTGTTTTGAGGGTTAGCAAGCAGATAATTCATTGCCCTCCATGGTGCTGAAAATGTAAATATATCCTTGTTTGGCTACTGTAGTAGAAATACGTAACTGGATGACAAGTGTGAGGCATTCTACAAAATATGAATAAAATAAAAATCTCGGAGACGGCTCCATTCACTTCAGTCACAACCGACAGTTATTCTTGCTCGTTAATAACAGCTGTACTCAGGAAAAATACATTTCAATATAAAACGTGCTTCCCTTCATTAAGTGAGACCCGACACGAATACATGGTGGGGAATAAAAAACAGTGGCTGAATATCATAATGGGTTTAGTAGAGTATGCCCACTCCCTCTGAAGTACTTTCGAATACTCATTGCATTACTCTCTTGAGCAGGTGTCGCTAGTGGTCTCTGAATGACATATGTCAAGAACTGCATTAAACCAAGCCCCTATGCCAGTGACAGCTACATCCATGTCAAACTCTACGCCTCTCAATAGCTCATCTACAAGCACTTCTGTTGTGAAAGTCTTGGCATAGACCAGAACTTAGAAATATAGCCCCATGGAACCTACAGTGAAGCACAACATCCTCAGCAATACAAATATTACCAATGGCAGTGTTGTCACTCAGTTATTGGCTTCCCACCCCCCCAGCTCCTGTTGTGAGTCCACATCCAGTACACCTCAGAGGTCAATCACAAATCTGGTGAGCTCATAGCTGTCTAGTGTCCTTTTCACCAGAAAACAAATCCAGTATTATTTAGACACAGACAAACAGAGAGCAGAAACAGTTCAGGAGTATGTCTGTGTCCGATTCCTAAGTACTGTGGAACATTTTATTTATTTATTTATTTATTGTAATATTCAGAAAAGACCTTTGAGTCAGCGACTCATTTACAAAGGTTCCACATCATACATAAAAGGTACAGGGACAGTACTTGAAATACAGATTACAGCACATTACAAATAACAGTCAATGAGGTTACATAGTTGTTCAGTTGTTGACTAACAGAAGTATTGTTTCTTAGTACAGCCATAATAGTTACAGAGAGTTCTGTAGAGGCTGATAGTCATAAGGTTTCATAGGCGCAATTTGGCATGGGGATCCGACAATAGTTAGTTTGAAAGAGGCATAAGTCAATCTGGTGTCAAAGGCAGTCTCATTGGTTTGAGGCCTGAAGGTATTCCCATAGCTTGGATTTGTAAGGGCCAAGCCTTATTTCATTTATTATATGACTTGGGAGGGCGTTAGTCCAGGAAGGGGCTCTGTAACTGAAGGATCGCTGGAATTGGGAAGTCTGGCCATGGGGTACCCATAGCAGCCACTTGTTTGAGCTATGGGTTGTTTTGCCTGGGGGTTGGGAGGATAATTTGATTTAGGGTAGGTGGGGTGAGGCCTAGTAGTACCTTTTTGGTCATAAGGCAGGTGTGATACCTGATTCTGCTATCTAGGTTTAGCCAGTTTGTATTGCTATAAAAGGAGCAGGAGTGTGTAAAACGATCACATCCAAGGATGAGACGGCAGGCTTTGTTTAACATGTGTCAGAGTCTGTTTAGGGTTGTGGGTGATGCGGCACTGTAGATTAGGATGCCGTAGTCTAGCAGGGAGAGGATCGAGGAGTTTATGGTAAATTGTAATGCTTCAGGGATGAGGCAGTGTTTGTACCGGTATAGTACCCCTAGTCTGAAGCTATGGGCTGTTGATAGGTGTAGGATATGTTGATTAAAGCTGAGGGTGGGGTCCAGTGTGATCCCTAAGTATTTAAAGCTGCTTACTTGTTCTAATGGGGTCTGATTGGCAGTGAGAAATTGGGGGCAGAGGTTCTTGAGTGGGTTCTGGGGGTGGGTGAAGATCATGACTTTTGTCTTATTGTAGTTGGTAATAAGATGCTGGGTGGTGAGCCAGTCTTCGACTTCACGGAACGAGTGTTGGAGACAGATTGGTGGAGCTTGAGGGGTGATGGGTCAGAGGCGAACAAGACCGCATCATCCACATATAGGAGCAGATTTCTGGGGCATGACGCTAGGAGGGAGTTGAGGTATAGGCTGAAAAGTAGGGGGCCAAGCATGGAGCTCTGTGGGACACCAGAGCGGATTGGGAGGCGGGGGGGACAGGGCCTACCTTGACTATCTGTGTTCTACTGGAGAGATAACTGGTGAACCAGTTTAGGATGTCATTGGAGAAACCCGGGTAAGCCAGGGTGTTAAGTAAGAGGGCATGGTTTACGGTATCGAATGCCTTAGATAGGTCCATGAAGATGGTGCCTGTGAGGTGGCCGTGGTTGAGTGGACATGGGAGGTAAATTCAAGGAGGGCAGTGGTGGTACTATGACCCTTATGGAAACAATGCTGCTGTCCAGATAGAAGGTTATATTTGTTTAGGTGGTCAGTAAGTTGGTCAGCAACTATGCATTCTAGTGCCTTAGATGGGGGGGTAGGATAGAGATGGGGCGGTAGTTGTTTGTGGATGTGCGGTCACCACTTTTATGGATGGGTGTGATGTAGGCCAATTTCCAGTGGGTGGGGGATTTCCCTTGACAGAGAGAGCAGTTTAGAATGTGGGTGAATGGGGCTAGGACTTCCTGGAGGGTGAGATGGAGAAGTCTGAGGTCCAGAGGTCCAGTTGTGACTATAGTGATTTTGGCTAATAGCTTTGGTTAGGTAGGGTTTGGCAGTCTCTGGGGTAAGGACTCACAGGTAGAAAGGTGGAGCAAGGGGAGGATGTGGGGTGATATGGGCAGGCGGGGGATCAAATAAATTTTGGGGCAGCACATGGGAGAGATCAGTGAAAGCAGTGTTTAGGGCTGAGGCTATTCTGAGGGGTCGGAGGAGAGGCTACCATCTATTAGAATTTGGTCAGGTGGCAGGTTTGGGGATTTGCCACAGAGTTCCTTAATGTTTTCCCAGAACTTGCGTTCAGTGCCCCAGGTGGAGGTTAAGGTGGCTTTGTAATAGTTTGCTTTGGTGGTGCATATGGCCCAGCTGCACTTGTTTCGGGACTCCCAATAACATTGCCTGTCCAGTGGCCATTGGGCCTCATTGGCAAGGTGCCACAGTGCACACGCTGACATAGTAGGCCTTGGTGGTGGTCCGAGAACCATGGAGCATGATTCCCTTTGGTCATTGTTTTGGTGAGGGAGCGAACTTGTCACAGGCTGCGTTAAAGGGGTTGATAAATAGTTCAAGGGCGTGGTCCAGGTCGAGGGTGTTAGTTAGGGGAGTCCAGTCCCATTCTATGAGGTGGGCCTTCAGCAGGGCTAGTTTTCCTGGCCCTAGTTTGCATTGTGCAGTAATTTTAGGAGAGGTTTTGAGGGGGGTACCAGAACAGTTGCAGAGTACTGGTGAGTGGTCACTTAGGGTGTCGGGGAGGACTACAGTGCAGGTTATTTTGTGGGGGTGGTTTGTGAAAACTAGGTCTATAAGGGAGGATGACACCGTGCAGGCATGTAGCCGGGTGTGGGTTTTGATGGCCTGAGTGAGATCGAGGGCTGCAGCCTCGTTGATGTATGGGGCGGCTGTTTTGGCCAGCCAATTTATGTTGAAATCCCCCAGTAGTATTTTTTCGTGCTTTGGGGGTAGGGTGGCGAGGTAGGACATGATGGCTTGGAAGGCTAGCTTCTGGTCCCTGGGAGGGACATAGGCCATGGTGAGGAGGAGAGAGGATGTAGACTTACCTAGAGTTAATTTTAGGGTGAGGGCCTGAGCCCTGACGGGGTATGGGCAGAAGAAGAAGTGGGTCAGCGAGCTAGTCTTTTGAGGTAGACAGCACAGCCACCGCTTCCCACTCAGCCTAAGCGTAGAGGCGTATCCAGGGACGTTGACTGCCGAGTCAGGGACAGAGGGGGAGAGCAAGGTTTCACTCAGAGCAATGATATCAGGGTGATTCTGGAGTACCCAACCCTGAAAGGAGTCCCATTTTTTTTGAAGGCTGCAAATGTTTAGTGAGGTGATGCATAGGCCATTTCCTGGAGATGGGAGGTATGGTGGGGAATTTAGAGGGCCAGGGTTGGGGTGGACATTGCCTGTCAGAAGAAGGAGAAGAATGAGTGACCTAAGGCGGTTTCTGTTTGCTCGAGTAGTAGGTCTTTGGCATTTATGCTGTGTGTGGTCGATGGTGGGTATTGGTAGTTTCAGAGTAAGGGGGGCAGATAGGAGGAGGAGTAAGTGGAGAAATTGGGGGATTTGCTGTGTTGCGGATGTGGAAAGAGGTTGGCCAGAAAAGGGGGAGGCTCCAGTGGATTACTTGCCCCGGGAGATGGTATCCAGGGGTGCGAGTAGAGGTGTCTATGTATGTGTTGTGGGGGGGGGGTGTAGTCGATAGTTTATTGGTCTGGGTTTGTAAGGGCTGGGAGTTCAGGTGCAGTGGGGGGGCAGGGCTGAGAGTGCCAGGCTGCGTGCTGACAGAGGGTTTCATTTTTGCATCCCATTTTTGCATTGTGAGTGGTAGGCGAAAGTGTCTGAGAAAATTGCAGGAGGAGAGTGATGAGGGTAAGTGGAAGCATGGTAGGATAGAGAGTTAGGAAGTAAGTGAAAGGACTGGAGAAAAAAGAGAAAAAGTAGGGGGCCTCTAGTGGTGGGAAAAGATAAGCTGCAGATGGGAAAGTGGATTGATAGGTTATTTCGTGATCATGTGATCAGAAATCAACCTATATATTGGAATGCTGACCAAGGGTGGTGGTGGAGGCGGTGGGGAGCCGAACGCATAGCGTTCGGTGGGGCAAAGCCAGCGCTCCAACAAATGGTCGCGATCAGGCGAGCAGCTCCTTCAGTACCTGGGGTAAGTCTTTAACTGGGCTCTGGTTTCTGTGTGGGGGAGAGCTTTGCCATGCAGCCCTCTCGACCATCGGTCTGCTGTGGAAGAGGGAGAAAGACAGAGCGAGTTAATAAAGGTCAGAGGAGGGAGTTTCACTGTGGTGGTGGGGGGGCAGGGATAGTATCAGGATGCCTCTGCCTGATAAAGCTAGAAAGTTAATTTATAAAGCCAACAGGGTTAATTACAAACAACAGCAAAATTCGGCTTTTAAGCAATTTAAAGTGGCAGCTGGCAAGCAGCGTCAACCACGGCTATGCAGAGGTTAAGATTATTTAGCAACTAAACAAATAAGCTATTCTATTCAGTAAAAGCAACAAAAAAACTTCTGAAAGGGAATTACATGTACTTTAAAAGCAGCAGTCAGAAAGTAGAGGTAAATAAAGCTACACTTTTTAGAGAAATAGACTATCCCCACTGCTGGGCTTATATATTTAGAGTCATTTGAAAAAAGTCACCAAGAATTCTAAGCCAGAGCTCCAACAAACGGTCGCGATCAGGCGAGCACCTCCTTTAGTACCTGGGGTAATTCTTTAACTGGGCTCCGGTTTCTGTGTGGGGGAGAGCTTTGCCGTGCAACCCTCTTGACCGCTTGGTCTGCTGGGGTAATTCTTTAACTGGGCGCCGAGAGTGACAGTGCCTTTTCATTGGAGCAGACCGAACCCCCCCCCCGTTTGTAGTGTACCAGTCACACTCCTTCTACTATAGAGGCAGACAGAAAATAGCATTGTTATTCTCTTGTCAGCATACATGTGTACAGTTCTTGGAATCACAGGTACTGACAGCCCCTTCCGCCTTCAATGATACAACTCATATGTTCGTGCCTCTCAGTAACTACATGGGGCACTGCGGCTCAGCATACAAGTAGCAGTATAATTAAAACTTTGTACCTCACTCACATGCAGTTTCACTGCGTCTTAGCTGTCATAGCATATCAGCTGCCAGTTGACCCTCTCCGCCACAAATAAAACAAGCCATCTCTTGACAGCTTCTGACAAGTACATATAGTGGTGCAAGCATGTATGAAACTGTCATGAACTAAGGGTTTTTTTGTTTGTTTGTTGTTTGCACCACATGCAGTAATAAATTGTTTTGGTAGTGCTCACCACAACTCTTTCTTGGTTCCCTGGTTCCCTTACCTAGCTCCTCTGTGGGCACCAGTCACAGAATGCATTGCTTTTTGTCTCTGTCTGTATTGGCAGCTCCATGTCATTTTTGGCACAGAGCACAAGAGAGACACAGTAGTGGCAGTTGTGTTTTGCTGCACATCACCAGACACCGACAGACACATAGCGAGGCAGCAGTGACAGTGATTGTGGCTTGCAAAAGTACATTTCATTCCTCTCTCTATCTCTCCCTCTGTGTCATTTGAAGAACTGTGTGCAGCAAGCATGTATGTGTAAGAAAGAGAGAGAGAAAGAGTGTGAGAGAGGCAGTCTGAGTAGCTGACAGCCGTCTTGTCAGGAAATTCCCCCCCCACCACCACAGAGAGAGAGAGAGAGAGAGACAGCAAGTCAGAGAAAGTCCTGCTTAGAGACACAGTGGGATCATGCTGGTCCCCTGCCTCTGCAGAGCTGCGGGTAAGAGACAGAGAGACAGCAAGTCTTGCTCTGTATTGCAGTCCATAAGTGCAGAAGTCATTCTCCCTGCCTCAAGCCATTGATTAAACTGTCAGTTTAATCTACAGTTAGGGACTACTTAGCAAAGTGGAAGGATAAAATCCTTTTCTGCCTTTAAAACATGGGGAGCAGCTGTTTTAAGGAGGTTGTACCCTAAACAAAATGTTATAAGTGCAATAATCCACTTTAGAGTGTGGGGTTATAGGCATTTAATCCACGCCTAGGACACTCGGCCCGCGGTCTCATGCCTCACAACGCACCCCAAGTGTGGAATAAATGCCTATAACCCCACACCCTGTCGTAGGTTAGTGCTTACATAATGCACTGTAGAAAACAAGTCCTGCCAATCAGGATGCAGCATATATAGAAATCCTTGTGCCATGCTTAAGAATTCTTATTACAAAAAAGGCAGCCATTTTTCAGTCAGCTAGCCACACTAACACAGATACCCAAAAAATGCAAAAAATCACATCATACCAACATTTTACACTATTACTATTAAACATGTTGGCAGCTTTTGAAGATGAAGAATAAGAGAAACTACTGTTATCAACAGGACCGAGATTTTTTATGAAGGGCTAGCTGGCAGCAGTCTACCAGCTGTGGTAGTGGGATTCAGGGAAGTATCACGCTGTAATCAAACTAGGTTTAAACAATGCCATTTTCTGTTTGATATACTGCATATATATACATCAAGTTATAGTTCAAAAAACTGTCTATTATGTACTCAGCCTCTGAATTGCTGGTTCCTTCTCCCATGTCCATTATTTACTTGGACACCTGATCCTGGCTATCCCTTCATGAAATCTTGGTCCTGTAAATAACAACAGCAGTTTGTGTTTTTCTTCGTCTTTAAAAGCTGCTGACATGTTTAACTGTAATTAACCCATTCTCGGGGTCACTGCAAACTCTGTTTTTAAAAAGGTTTTGACTACACTGACTGTTTATTTGCCTGGTCGCTCACCTGTTATCAACTAACTGCTCTACATCCAGGACCACAAGAGAGCCATGGGAGACAGGTCCTCAAAGAATTGTGGTTGAGAGGCACGATATCCCTTAGTTTCCACAAAGGCAAATGGCATATGGGAGGCAGGAGAGGAGGAAAAAAAAGAACAAGGAACAGTACATCAGAAACACCTCTTAAGCCACTGCTCCTCTACAGAGGCACCCGCAGTGGAGACCAAGGAAGATGCTGGGAACCTCCACAAAGGAGACCCACAGGAGGGTGGCATGGTACCCCATGGGGGAAGGAAACAACTCCTGATAGGGGACTCCATTATTAGAGTGTAGAACTGGGGGAGGGAGGAGAGAGGGAGGTAAGGTGCCTGACTGGCACCATGGCTTGCAGGGACAGGGACTGAATCCTCAGGATTATGGGAGCAGCTGCATGGGGGAGGGAGCTGGATGTCATTGTCCACCTAGGGAGAAATGACCTGGCTGGGAAAAGGATTGGAGCAGTGCAGAAGGAGTTTGTGGAGTTGGGGAGGGGCCTTAGGCAAGTAGCATGCATGATAACCTTCTCAGAGTTGCTGCCTGTCTATGATACGGGTGAGGATAGGGTACTTCACACCATGGGATTCAATCAGTGGTTGAAAAACTGGTGCAGAGCTCAGGGTTTTGGCTTCACTGGGGACTGGGGGTCCACCTGGAGGGATACAGGCCTATAATGGCGCGATGGTCTGCATCTGTCCAGGAGGGGAACCAGGATCCTAGGTGATAGGCTTCAATGCTTCATTGGCAAGCATTTAAACTAGCCATGGAGGAAGGCACTAAAAAGGAGAAGGGAAATCCTAGCCTCATCCCAAAAAATCAGGGTAGTTAGTGAGGTAAACACCAAGATAGAGTAGTCAATAGGGAAAAGGGCAGGGGTAAATGGAGAAAAAGACAAAGGCAGTAAGGACAGGGATGGGGAAAAAAGGAATAAGGCCATCAAAAAATAGAGGGTAATAAGTACCAATGTCCGCAGTCTAGATAATAAGCTCCCTGAACTGGTGGCCTTGATGAAAGAGGGATGCCTGAATATCGTGGCAGTCACAGAAACATGGTACACAGAGAACCATGACTGGGATGTCAACATACCAGGGGTCACAATCTACCGGAGGGACAGGGAGGGTAGAAGAGGAGAAGGAGTAGCTCCCTATGTAAGGGAACGGATCAAAGCAATGGAACTAAAGGGTAAACAGGGAGGAGAGGAGGCACTGTGGGTCACCCTGGAGACTAGAAATGGCACCACAATCCGCACAGGGGTTGTATACAGACCCCCATCTCAGGGGAGGAAATGGACAAGGAAATGATAGAAGGCATCCTTAGGATGGCAGAGAAAGGGGAGATATTGCTGATGGGGGACCTGAATATGCCAGATGTTAACTGGAGCACCTTTGCTGCAGCCACATCCAAGACAGGGCCATTCTCAATGCCCTACGGGGGACTGTCTCAGACAGCTAGTTTTGGAAACCACTCGGGAGGGAGCAGTCTTAGACCTGGTACTCTCAAATGGGGATGGAGAGAGGATCTCTGATCTAGAAGTGGGTAGCCATCTGGGAACATGTGACCACCAAACAGTGTGGTTCATAATAAAGTTAGCTGTAGAGTCAAGCCATACAAAAGTGAAGGTACTGGACTTCAGGAGGGCTGATTTTGTCAAAATGGGAGAGTGCCTCAGAAAAGCACTAGCAAACAGGAAAGAAGGTGGGGTGGAGCAACAATGGGGAAACATCAAAACTGCCATTACAGAGGGCTTTGTGTGAAGCAAATTAACAAATCAAAACAAAAGAAAAAAACACTATGGTTCTCAAAAGAAGTGGCAAGGAAGGTTAGGGAGAAAAAGACAGCATTCAGGAAGTATAAGGAAACACAGAAGGAGCAGGACAGAGAACTGTACCAGTTAAAGCAGAAGGAAGTGGGGAAGGCAGTCAGAATAGCAAAGGCCGAAAATCAGGAAAAGATAGCCAACTCAGTTAAGAAGGGGGATAAAGCCTTTTATAGGTACATTAGAGAGCAAAGAAAGACTAAGGCAGGGATACTGAGGCCGAATAAAGAGGAGGGTAGTTGGGAAGAGAGGGACAGTGAAAAAGCAGGGATACTGAATGAATACTTCTGCTCAGTATTCACAGAGGAAGAGGAAGGGGAGGCACCTAATCCAGTCAATAGAAGCACTCTGAATAGAGGAGTTGATATCAGTCCTTTCACAGAAGAAAGGGTTCTGAAAGAACTCCTAAAACTAAAGGTGGATAAAGCAATGGGGCCTGATGGGATTCACCCCAGAATTCTAAAAGAACTAAGGGGAGAACTAGTAACACCACTGATTACCCTTTTTAACTGGAGCAGGTCCTTTTTAATGTCTTTAGAAGTGACATTGCAAAGGGACTGGAAAGAAAAGTATGTCTCTCTGCAGACACAAAGATCTGCAACAGGGTTGATACACAAGGTGGAGTGAAAAGGATGAGAAGGGACTTGGCAAGGTTGGAGGAATGGTCAAATGTATGGCAGCTTAGATTCAATGCAAAGAAGTGCAAAGTAATGCACCTGGAAAACAAAAACCAGGGAAGTGTACACAACGGGGGTGAGATGCTGACAACAACAAAATGGAAAGGGACCTGGGGTAGTTATAGCAGATGACCTAAAGGTGGGCAAGCAATGTGAGAAGGCAGTAAGGAGGGCTGGGGAATACTGGGATGCATAGGGAGAGGCATCACCAGTAGAAAACAGGAAGTTGTTATCCCTCTGTACAGACAGTTGGTGAGACCACATCTGGAGTACTGCATGCAGTTCTGGAGAACTCATCTCTGCAAAGACATAGACAGGGTGGAGGCTGTCCAGAGGAATGCAACCAAAATGGTGCAGGGTCTGCACCAGAAGACATATGAAGAAAGACTAAAGGAGCATAATATACATAGCCTCGAGGAAAGGAGGGAGGGGGGGACATGATAGAAACTTTCAAGTACCTCAAGGGAATCAACAAAGTCCAAGAGGGTAGCATCTTTCAGAAAAAGAGATGTGCAAGAACAAAGGGGCACAATTTGAAGCTAGACAGGGGACGGCTCAGAGCTAATGTGAGGAAGTATTTCTTCATGGAGAGTGTTGTAGATGCATGGAACATCCTTCCTGAAGAGGTTGTGGAGTCAAAAACAGTGGGGGAATTCAAGAATGCATGGGACAGACATAAGGCAATTCTAGTGGGGGGTAGGAGGAAGTAGGCTTTTGGTTAACTATGATCTGCCGCTTATCTGTTAGGTAGGGAAATGGGCAGACTAGGGGGGCCAAGCGGTCCTTATCTGCCATCAAATTCTATGTTTCTATGTTTGCTCCCTAGTGGTACCTATTGGTGGGCAAACTATGACCTGTTCGAACAAGTTTTTATTTGATTGTTATTAGTTACCGTATTTTTGTTTTAAATTTGCCTAAATATCCATTCTATAAGTAGAATAAGACATTGCAGGGTGTGCATTTCGCTATGATAACCACACTCTCAGGCCTTGTGTCTAACTATAGGTCATGTCAGTCCATTTCTGCCAATAGCTTCTATGTAACTACGCCCCTGGAAGTGCAGTTATCACAGTGTAATGCACACCCAGTCATGTTTTGTTGCTTACATATTGCATTTTATGATGTCCCTATGCGGTGACCTGAGCCTTTTGGAAAGGGTGCTTTATAAATAAACGGTGTCTTGCGTTGCTTCTGCATAGGGCAGCTTTTGATGCCTCTCAGTATAATTGGAACTTTTTTTAGCTTTTAAATAGTAAAAGGAACATAACCCCTGTTGTTTACATTTTGTAACATAATCGTTAATTAGGACATGTGCAAATTGTTTAGTAACTCTGATGTACAGTATTGTTTTGCGTTTGCACTGAAATAGCCATTTTTTCCTTTTTATTTAGGATCCCTTGTTAATGTTGCATTTTTCTCTGCCCGATACTCATTTTTATGTTTGCTTGCCAAAGGCTAGCAAACATATTGCAATCAATCTGAGCTCTGTGAAGATTTGGCCATCCTCCACCTATCATAGTTTCAGAATACCTCATCTCTGACTCTATTCTGCCTACCTGTTGCTTAAAGTTGGAAGTTGGTTTTCTTGCACACCTCCTACAGTCAGAGGTGTGCAAAGAGTTAGTGAACAAGGAGGACCAAAATTTTCACAAAGCTGGGGGGTCTGGGGGCACCAGTCCTGGCCAAGTCTAACTGTCTCCCAAATAAATGAAACAAAAACAATAATTATTAAAATTTGGTTGGAGGATGCCTTTTAACAGGGAGGACTGGGGCCAGAGTCACCCCCCCCCACACACACACACATGCCTATGCCTACAGCCAACATTTCCTGTGCAATTTGTTCCCCTTCACTGTTGCTATACAGTGCTTTGTTTCTCTGCTGTCCTGGTCATGGCCTCTTCCTGTCTGTGGCCGCAATATCAGCTATGCTGCTTGGTGGCACTTATACTGTCTGCCACCCCCCCCCCCGAAGACCTGAAAGGTGTCAGTTTGCTCATATTGCCACTGAGTGGGAACTGATCTCACACCTGCCACCCTTGGCAGAGTGAGGAGCAAGCACTATATTCACTTTGCTGTGATCCGAGCAATGGTTCCCCACTAATCCACCAACAGCTTAACCTGATTCAATATCAGTCATTTTGCATCTGGGCACAAAGCCTTGTAGAGCTGTTGTGTAGTGTCCTGGCGCAGGCTGGGGAAAGCATTTTAACACAGAGGTGGTTAAACTACAGTCATTGGTTTTTGTAAATTGTAAAGCTCTTTGACATATTTGCATGAAAGAGGTTATGTAAATAATGTGATTACTGAATTATTATTACTAGTTATAGGTGCGCTCATATAAGTTAACATTGCTTTTCCTGTGACTAAGATGAACTATCATGCAACAGGCACTGCTCTCTGACCTTAGGGACACATGGGGGCGACAGGCTAACTTCAGGCCATGACAGGTAAAGTGATATGGTGAACATAAAATTAAATGTGGGAACATTTTAACAGACTATAAGTATCAGCATCAGGATTCCAAAAGAGTGCTGATAAAGTATATAAATAATTTTAACATGAACTGTTTGTTGCTTTATCTAAAAACAAAACAAAACAAAACAAAAAAAACACGCAAGAGAAGATACAATTACAAAAAAGGATGGAGGACTGGGTTGAACTGTAATGTAGGGAAGGGGGCAACGAGATAATGGTTACTTGGGGCCCAGAAATTATTTTCGTTTCTACATATAACTTTAATTCGGTACAATGCCTCAGTCTTTACTTTGATATAGGTTTCAGAGAGATCAGAATAATCATATTTATTTATTAAAACAAATGCAATAGTAAAAGATGTACGTTTTAAAAGGTGGGAGCGTCCACCTGAAAATGTTCAGGCACCCAGGTGGGACAGTCCAACACTGGGGATGATTTATTTAAAACGGTTAAATAATAATAAATACAAAGATCCAGTTATGTTCCCAGCCAAAGTACAGTAGATAAGAAACAGTAATGATGCTTACAGTTGCTGTACTTGTCCAAGGTGCGTGTTCTTTATCATCACCAACCTGACGTCACGCATTAGCCCCCCTGGACTTTTGCATGACGTCACCGCAAAGCCGGCCCCTCCCCTATGCTTGCTAGGTTACTGCATGACGTCGCCCTACGCCCCACCCCTGCTAGTTCGGTCCTGGCGTTCATTTCATTCCTCATCTCATTCCGAGCATTCTTCGCATCGCTAGAAGCAGCGCTCCGAGTCCCAGTACATGCCGGCTTCGCGTGTGCGTCCACGAACTGAATCTTGTTGTTTTTCCAACTTGCTCACGACAAACCTTTAAACCGACCCTAAACATTCGTGCATAACACCGGCCAGCTCGGGGGACGCCAGGATCCCCCGATTGCACACCGCGGAACAAGTGTTGAGGTAAGTTTTCCTTCCCGGTGCTGTTTGTTCAAAGGTTACAGGAGCCTCGGCGGCACCCGCTGACGCACTCCTCACAACGATTTCTGCTCTTCGGTACTTTTTGCTAAAAAGCCGGCCCGGTGACCATAAACGGGTGCAAGTTCTGCAAAAAATCACAGAAAAGCAGGTAGCAGCCGTCGAGAGGAAACTGCTCTCCCCTGAAAGTGAGTTTTCCTGATTAGTTTTGCGGATGTGTGGGGCTGACTGAGTGTTGCAACAGGCTGCTTTCAGTTTGTTGACTGAGTCACTGCTGCCGCGCTCACAGCCTGACATACAGAAAATCTTTGACATTTTTCGCATTTTTTCTCTCAGAAGGAAGAACTTGTGAGCGCCCGGGCTGCAGAAATTCCTTGCTGCTGTCTTTTTAGTTCAGTTGTAAAGTAAAGGGGTGGATTATTTTTTTGTTCTTGCTGGTATCTTTTGTAAGAAAAAAAATATATAAAAAAAATGAAAGCGGGGATGTACGGGCTTTCTTCTCCAGTGGTGCAGCTGGTTAATTGCAGATTGAAGTGGAAAATTCCCAAGAGTGTGCGGCAGCATAGTATTTTAAAGAGACTTTTTTTGCCGTTTTTAACGGTAAAAGTGTCTTTCTCGATATCATTTTTTAAGGTAAGAATGCTTTTTTTTTTTAAATCATTTGTAATGAGCTTGTAAAAAAAACGGTCGTAGAGTTCGGATTTTTTTAACGGTGTCTTAATACAAATTAAGATAAGTAACATTGCATTCTCACAAGTCGACGCCGAAATAGTGTTATTGTTATGTACGACGTATGTTAACACACTAAAACAGGAAAGCAAAGTGTTTCGTTTTTTTTTTCCTCATGAGAACTAGGAACATGTAACGTTGGTCTATAAAAAAAGTTAAGTTAATTCAGATTGCTGCAGTCGCCTAACATTTAGAATTATTTCCCTCAAATGCACATTACTGATAACTTTGTTAATATACTTCCCTTTTTGAATACCGTTATTATAGGGAATTGTAGCTGGGTGTTGCATAATGTTCTGGGTTGGTGTTTGATTTGTGGAGGGAATTTGCACCTGACAACTGTTAGATTTCATTGACATGACTGATGGAACAAACAGACAGGAAAAGGGAGAAACTGGAGAATAGGACCCTCCCTACATCTGCTTCATTTGTGTCAAATACTACTGCTTTGGGGATGCATAGATGCTTTGTCTGTGTTGGACCCCACACACACACACACACACACTCTCTCTGGTTCTTTCTCTGCATACTAGGACATTCATGTAGTCTCTCTGTGTGTGTGTGTGTGTGTGGAGCACCGATATTTTAAATATCTGTATTTTTGTTGCTAGACCAAAATGAGAATTTATCAGGTTTCGTCCTGCATTGCAAACAAAAGGAGTTTTAGGAGTTTCTGCTCCTAGGGAATATTCAGACATACAGCAGAGATATATCCAGCCTGGGTTTTGATGACGGAGCAGGTCCAGACTGCTGCAACTTCCTGGATGGAGAATTGGGTTTAACATTTAGGATTGTCAAATTTAAAGAACTTTCCAGAAGTGGGGGCATTTCATTGTTAAACAGCATTTTGACCAGAGCAAGTTCCCAAAACCCATTCTATAGTTTTTTGTTTACATGTATTATAATAACTCACTAAACTTAATTTCAAAATCTGATTCTCAGTGAAAAAGTAAAGATTACATTTCTGCTCTGAGATCAGGACATCTTTCATTTTTTAGGTGGTTGTTGTCAGGAAACAGTAACCCCAGAAAACAATACACTGCTCTGCTCAAATCAGGACAGGTGGCAAATGGAAGCACACTCCTGAACTGATTCTTGTATTTGTGGAGCTCCTACACTGCTAATGTAGCTATTTCTTTCTGGTGGTTGTGTGACTACTGTATTTTATTTACACTATAGGTTATAGAAATGGAGAGGTAGGATTTGTTGCTAGCTGCAGGGTGCCATGTAGGACTCTGGCATAATTTAAAAGAAGGAAAATAAGAGAGAGCCTCTGTTAACACAGGCAGTTTTTTGTATTAACATCTTTCATAATTTCCACATTGAGTGCACGTTTCATAAGATAAAGTGTTTGTTTAATGTTTTGAAGTATTACAGAGAAAAATAGACTAGTGCTGTTACTGTACTGTACTGACACTGGGGGCACCTCTGGTTGCTCATAAACAAGATTATATATGACAGTAACCAGGGGCAGAAGGGTTAAAATCTCTTCTGACAGATGCATGCAAACAGGTGCTTCTTATAGAAGAAGCAAGCAAGGGCTTAATGTAGGGATTTTTGCCCTGATCTGGAAAATGCTGTTTTATTTCATATGTTTGACCTGAAGGTCAGACGACAGTGTCCGAGCTATTTATCACAGTCAGTTATGTTTGCATTTTAATTGAATGTAGAATACATATATTATTAAATTACACATTTATTAATCTCAGTTCTGTACAGCAGCTTAAATACTGTTGTTCTGAAGCTATTTCAGTGGTACAATGACTGGTGATTAATGTTGATTTATCATGGCTTAGAGGTGAGGATGGCCATGGGTGAAAATCCCCAGAAGCTTTCAGAGTAGAGATCCAGAGTGTAAAAGGCAGGGTGACTTCCAAGTAAGATTTTTCTTTTCTTAGTGTATTTTCCACCTTCTTGCATTTTACAAGGCTACTACATTTTTTTATATGTTAATGCATTTACAAGTTATGTGTTGTTGTTATCATTTAGTCAGTATAGATTCCCCTTACCTTTTTTCCTGTATTTGCCATGATTTATTTTTCAATTTAAGATATTTTCTGACAGACACATGCACATGTGTTAATTTTTTATGATGTTTTGCCTCTTTTGGATACTGTTTTTATGCTTTCTTTTTTCCGCTTAGTATCTTCTTATGTCTCTACATAGTACTTTAAATATATTGTTTTCTGTTTTGAAATCCTTGAGATAAAGAAAGTGTGCATATGGGTAATTATACTTGCCTTAATTTTGTAATCAGACTTATTTTCATGAGACCTCCAAGTCTCTTTACTCATGGGTAGTGTAGCCATGAGTGTATAACACAGGCTTGGAGGTACAAATGAAAATTAATCTGATTATACAATCTGGGCAAGTGTAATGATTGGTTTACACAACATACAGGCACGTTAATAATATAAAATAGCTACTCCTTGATTGGGTAAGTGGTTAGTGACATGCATTCATGGAAATTATTTAAGCAACAAGCCACAAGGAGGTGTGGGTTATTGGGGGATTTACCACAGCTGGAGTGGTTTGCCCACGAGGCATAACCGAGTGGGTACATCCTCGCCAGTCATGGTAAATCCCTCGATAACCAACATCCTCCGAGTGGGTTATTGCGATTATGGCAAGGTTAATTTTTTTTTTACTGTAATAAAATACAAATATTAAAGAGGTTGCTTTGTGGTTTTTTTTTTTTTTTGTTGTATTTTATTTCTATGCTGCAGAGGATATATATGATATACTCATCAACAGCCATTGGTTATCAGAGGATTTACACTGGTGGTAAACTGCCAGTCTGATGATTTCATTGGCTGTTCACGTATGTCCATGGTATAATTACTTTTATTAATAAAAAATACCTGTTTATTTTTATGTATGACTACATGAAAGTCTTGATAACTTTACTTATTTGCTTCTGTTTGTACTACCCCAATTGTAAAAGTATATGTATTAGTAAAATCCTGTACTGTGATGGATCGAAACTGATCGCATGAATGTGGTATATCCCGTCACTTATACACACAGTTCAGAACTCCTGTCCAATTTAATTTCTATTTTAACTTTTTTCAATGCAAACCCATGTTATTAAAGTAATAGCCTACTCCAAGGTTGTGCGTCTGTACTCTGAGAGAGACACACACACACACACACACACACACACACACACACACTGATGCCCGCAAGCATTATGAAAACTGCTCTCTCATTGGTTAAAGAGATACTGCAAACCCTTTTTGCATTATATTATTTCTAGTGAAAAAACTACATTTTATGATTGCATACCTTCTCTAAAATTCATTGAGGTTGCTGGTTGTTTTTATCTGCTTCCCTTTTTTGTACAACTGAAATGCTTATTAATGGTGTAATTATAACCAACCTTGTTTTGTTTCAAACCCTTGAGCTACTCATATTGCATACTTACTAAACATTTGGAACAGCCCCAAACAGTGCAGGCATTCATAATGCAATAGTCTTCTCTCTTCCCACTGCATCTTGAATGTCTGTACTGTGTTGTGGGTGTTCCCAAGTCCCAGGAAGATGCAGTGGTAGATGATTAAGGTCTGTAAACAAACATGTTTTTGTTTCATAACACCATTGTGGTGGGCAGTCTGTTTTTCGCATTTAAAAAGAAAATGAGAATCCACATCAAACTACAAGCTACATTAGCAGTTTCCACAGAGTGTGACCAATCATGCATTGTTTTTTGTAAACTAGAGGCACTTTGAGGACATGGGGGGGTTGACAGTGTCCCTCTAAAGATTGTCATTCTGATGTAGAAACTGAATGACATACGGACTGTGAAAAATAACATGGTATTTCCTGTTTATATGTCATCAACATAGTGTCCCACAATTTGTATGTGATGTAGGTAGATAAAACTTTGTTTTTAGGCAGGAGTTAGATTATTAGGGCAACAACCCTATTTTTAGATATCTAGGACATAGTGTTCATTAGGTATTAATGTGTCGCTAGGTATTAATGTGTTATTAAAGTGTTAATAATACATTAATATAGTATAAGTAGTTAATTGGTTTCATATATGCTAATTGGCTAGTATCGTATATGGGAAATATATGATGGCTTTTTCTCTGGGAATGAGGATATAATGTATATAATTATGGGACATGCAGAGCAGACCATTTGATAACTGGTTTATCTACACAAGTGCTATTTCACCTTAGGTAACCTCACAAGTGGTATAATCCACGAGTGAGATGTCCAAGGTCAAATAGCACGAGCATAGAGAAATCAGTTATCACAGATGATCTGCTCTGATTTGATTTATGCAACCCTAACACCGTATTTCCCTACTTTTGTTGCTTTAACTTGAACCCTAACGGGTGCAGTAACTCTGTGTTTTTTTTTTTTTTTTTTGCATGAACTTCCTGTCTTTTTGAGAGACTACAATTTTAGCCTCATTCACGCAGGTCCCTACAGGAGCTGCATGAAGACGTCCATCTGGCCACACAAGCACAGGGCCCAGAGGGTCCTGAGCTTCCATGCCTTCATACATGTAGACACGCAGGACCCTTTGGGCCCTGCATCACATGTTGAGTGCATCAGGCTGCACAAGCACACTAAGACACCAGACTTGTTTTGTGATGGATTACAAAACAATATTGCCGTGTAAGAAAAGAATATTCTGGGGGGGGGGAACTAAGTCAGAAATGTTGTTTAATGAGGCCATGTTCTTGGTTCATGACATTTTTGTGACCTGACAAAAGAAAATACCATCTCAGGAAATAAGAATGTGGAAAAAAAACTTAAGTCCAGAATCTTGTTTCATGAGAAGCATCCTCTTTCATGAGATTTTTGTGAGTTCACAAAAGAAGGTACCTTGTCATGAAAGAAGAATGTGGAAAAAACTAAATCCAGAATCCTCTTTCATGGGAAAGGCATCCTCTTTTATAATATTTTTTGTGACCTCATGAAAGAAGATGCCTTGTCAAGAAAGAAGAATGTGGAAGAAAACCAAGTCTTAAATCCTCTTTCATGAGGAGGCTTCCTCTTTCGTAAGATTTTCATGAGCTCACAAAAGAAGATGCCTTCTCCAAAAGAAGAATGTGTAGCAAAACTAAGTACAAAATCCTCTTTCTTGAGACAGTATTCCTGTTTTGTATGTCTCTATTCCTCTTTCACAAGCCTCACGAAAGATGAAAATTAACTTGCCAAAGAAGACCAATTAAGGATGTTTGGCATGTCCCAAAAACACATTTTAGGGTAGTTTTTTTTTTTGTTTGTTTGTTTGTTTTGTTTTGAGAAAGTAAGTTCAGAATCAAGTTAAATGGGTTCTGTTTAGCTAGATTCATTTGTTTGTGTTGTTTGCAAGGCATCATTTTATTCAGTTTTAGAAAAAAATGTTAAAAAAAAAAGGGCAACAAAAAGGCCACCATACAAAAGAAAAATTTTGTCTCACAAAAGAGGAGTTCTGCCTCATGAAAGAGAAATCCTCTTTTGTATGGCAAAATTCTTCTTTCGTATCAGACATCTATCCGAAAGACTGTACTGAGCATTTCAGAACCAAAATTTAAAATCCTTATTACTTGGGAGCAGATTAGTATTTTTCCACCAAACCAATGAAAGGATCTATTCCAGGGCAAGCCCTTTCTACCCTGAAAATTTCAGAACAAAATTCCAACCTATCTGGGCCACAGGCAATGGCAATCATCAAAAAAATACACGTTTCCTAAAATTGCACTACTGTTTGGATCTTGAAATCTGCACTTTCCACTGTATTAAAACTTGCCAAATCGAGAGACGTTGCCCCCAAGACAATGCATGCAAAATGTCATGCAATTTTGTTGAAAGGGGGCAGAGCTATTAAGGTGCAAAGTTAGGGGGTTTAGCATGAAACAACCTACTCAACATTATTTAGTGTGCTACTGCACCACTATGATATAGCAATATATAGAAACATAGAAGTTGATGGCAGATAAGGACCGCAAGGCACATCCATTCTGCCCATTTGTTGTACCTTATGAATGTGCCATAGGCCTGTATTCTGTCAATGCCCTATCTATTCATACTCATCTGTATTGCTCCCTTATGCCTATCCCATACCTGTTTGAAGCCCTGCACTGTATTCATGTCCACCACTTCCTGAGGTAGGCCATTCCATGCATCCACCACCCTTTCTGTGAAAAAGAACTTCCTCACATTACCCCTTAATCGGCCTCCCAGTAATCTCATACTGTGTCCTCTTGTCCTGCTATTTTTCTTATATCGAAACATGTTAGATTTTTTCACCTTGTTAATGTCCTTAAGGTGTTTGAATGTTTCGAACATGTCACTGCTCTCCCTCCTTTGCTCTAGGGTATACATATTGAGCTCAGTTAATCTGTCCTCATATGTTTTCTGATGCAGTCCCTGCACCATTTTGATTGCCCTTCTTTGGACTGCTTCCATTTCATTAATGTCCTTGTACAGATATGGCCTCCAGTACTGCATGCAGTACTCCAGATGGGGCCTAACCAGTGTCTTGTAAAGAGGGATTATTACCTCCCTCTTACGATTTGTGATACCCCTTCTAATACACCCCAACATCCCTCTAGCCTTACCTACTGCTTTAGTGGTCTGCTTGGATGATTTCAGGTCATCTGTGATGATGATGCCCAAGTCTCTTTCTTCCCTTGTGATTTCCAGCAGCTCCCCTCCCAACCTATAAGTGGCTTCAGTGTTTCTGTTCCCTGTGTGCATGATCTTGCACTTCTTTGCATTAAATCCCTGTTGCCACTCTTCTGACCATTTTGCCAGTTTATCCAGATCTCGTCTCATTCTGCCCACCTCATCTGGATCATCTACTGTGTTGCAAATCTTGGTGTCATCTGTAAACAGACAAACCTTACCCTCCAGTCCATCTGTAATGCCACTGATGAAGATATTGAAGAGGACTGGCCCCAGGACTGATCCCTGAGGTGCCCCACTTGTGACTTGCATCTCTTCTGACTGTATACCATTTATCACCACTCTCTGTTTTCTGCCCGCCAACCATTTTGCCACCCAGTTGACCAACTTCTGACCCACCCCGAGCCTACCCAGCTAATTTATCAATCTTCTGTGTGGTACACTATCGAAAGCTTTACTGAAGTCAAGGTAGGCAACATCAACTGCACCCCTTTGGTCCACCACTCTGGTTACCCAGTCAAAGAAATCTATGAGATTAGTTTGACAGGACCTTCCTGTTGTAAACCCATGCTGTCTTGGATCCTGTGCACCTGTGGATTCCAAGTGTTGCACTGTCCTTTCCTTTCCTTAAGGAGTGTCTCCATAATCCTGCCCGCTACTGAGGTAAGACTGACTGGTCTGTAGTTCCCTGCCTCCTCCCTGGTACCACTCTTGTGGAGCGGGATCACCTGAGCCCTTCTCCGGTCTTCTGGGACCTCTCCTGTGCTCGGAGTCTCACTAAACAGTTCTGATAATGGCTCTGCTAGTTCCACCCTTAGCTCCTTTAGTACCCTGGGATGTATGCCATCACGTCCCATTGCCTTGTCCACCCTGAGCTTAGCGAGCTTTTGTAGGACCCTTTCTTTTCTGAAGGGACTAGTGCACACATCTCCCCCCATGTCCATGGTGCTGAGCTGTGGGCCCTGCCCTACCTTCTCCTCAGTAAATACTGAGCAGAAGTATCTATTTAGAATCAATGCTTTTCCTTGGACCTCCTCCACACACTTCCCTTTAACCCCTTTGATCTTAGCAATACCCCCTCTGCATTTTCACCTTTCACTAATGTATCTATAGACAGTCTTGTCACTTTTTTTTTACTGTTCGTGCTAGTGATTCCTCGGTTTGGGCCTTTACCTGCTTTACTGCCTTCCCTGCTTCCCTTAGGGAAGTTTAGTATAACTCCCTATCTTCATCCCGCTGCGTTCCCTTATATTTTCTGAAGGCCAGCCTTTTGGCTCTGACCTTTTCTGCTACTGTTTTTGAGAACCAAAGTGGTTTCCTCCTTCTTTTGCTCTTGCTTTTCTCTCTAATGCAATGGGATGTTGCTTCAAGTATTGCATCCTTAATGTTTGCCCACTTTGCCTGTACCCCATCACCTCTATTTCTTCTTGTCAGGGCTAGTTTAACTCTGTTGGCCATCCTATCAAAGTCAGCTCCTCTGAAGTCCCATATTTTTGCTTTGGAATGGGATGATTTATTTCTAGTGGCCAAATTGAACCATACCATGTGATGGTCACTGGCCCCCAGGTGACCTACCCGTAGATCTGTGATCCTTTCCCTGTTAGTCAGTACTAGATCTAGGATAGCCCTGTCTCTTGTGGGTTGTTGTATTAGTTGTTTGAGGCCCTCCCCCTGCAGGGAATCCACTGTGTGTCTAGTTCTGGGGGATGTTCCTGCTGGTATTGACCAATCTATATCTGGCATGTTGAAGTCTCCCATTATCAGAACCTCCCCTTTAGCTGTCATGTTTTGTATATCTTCTAAGAGTAATGTGTCTATGTCCTCCTCCTGGTCTGGAGGCTTGTAGACAACCCCAGTTCGTATGGCTGTCCCATTTCCTGTTTCCAGGGTGACCCACAGTTCTTCTGGCTCCTTATGTGTATTCTGAATTTCTGTAGCTTTGATATTTTCAGTGACATAAAGGGCCACTCCTCCCCCCTCCTTTTTTTTTTTTTTTTTTTTTTGGCACCTCGGTCTATTCTGAACATTGCATAGCCATGTACTGACATCTCTCAAGTGTGGTTACCGGTGAACCATGTCTCGCTAATGGCTACTGCGTTCAGTTTAGCCTCTGTCATTGTTGCCTGGAGGTCTGGGATCTTGTTTCCCAGACTGCGGGCATTTGTGTACATGATTTTCCATTGGCCAGATTTCGGTGTGTTAGTTGTTGGGCAAGGTCTGGCATTTCTTCTACGAGTCGTATGAGGAGCTGGACCTTTTTCCTTACGTGGTGATGGAAATGAACTACAAGCATGCTGAACTCCTGTTTGATCACTAGCTGAGGGGGGAGGGGTGTTCTTCCCATTTGATGTATCGGGTGCTACACCCCTCTCCCCATTTGCTAGTTTAAATATTCTGCAAAGATGTCAAACTGCTGCCCCAGTGCAATGACTCAATCCTTAGTCAGATGCAGTCCATCTAATTTAAAGAACTTTCACTCCCAAACTGTTGCCAGTTACCTACAAATTTGTGTTCTTTTTCCTGGCACCAGCCCTTGAGCCGCATATTTAGCTCCCCTATCTCCCCTTCTCTGACCTTCTGTCCATTTGCCCCCTCTCCCAGACCAGCAGGATCTCAAAGAAGGAGATGCTGGATGAAATGGATGACAGTTTGTCTGCCAGCCTGGTCAGGTGTTCCTTGGTCTCCACAACTGACTGGCTGGCGAGATCGTTGCCCCTGTGAGGACTCCAACTGCAGGCAGAAGGATTTATGCAGTTGTATGTAGCACTTGACAGCTGTAGAGGAGAAGTGCAGACAGAAATAGTTCCTTGAACCTTTGCAAATCTGTGATATGGTGTTCCACAGAGTTTGAATGATCATGTGATGCAATGTTGCCATTTATTTAGCTTATAATTATCGGTGACCCCCTTTAGCACTCCATTTACAAGGGTCTCCCAAATGCCATAACAACCCAAAAATGAGTTGTTATGGTGTTCACAGAACTTTCCTTCACCAGTAGTGTCCTTTAATTGTACCAAGCCACTTCATCGGCTTGTGTTCTGTGGGCAGGCTGAACAGTATCACAAAAATGGCGGCTTTGTTTTCCACTTAACGAGGAGCCACAGTTGTTTACTATTCTTCCAATATTTATCAAATTTTTGTATTCTTTATCTGTTTGATCCTGCATTTTAAATAAAAAAAAAATGATCTGGTTGATCATGCTGTGTCTCCAGATTGGGAGACCCACAGTTCAATCCAGGACATGCTGTAGGAACAGGTTGAAAAAAAAAAAAAGTCTGTAAGAGACAACGAGTGAGAAAAGGAGAGAGAGAGAGTGTGTGTGTGTGTGTGTGTGTGTGTGTGTGTGTGTGTGTGTGCGGCAAGTGAGAGAGAGAAAGTGTGTGTGTGTGTGTCCGAAGGTAGGAGAGACTAACTCCTTGCACCAGTAATTATAAAAAAAAATAATAGATTTGCAACTTTGTACTTATGGATTTGTTTTACACACCCTTGGTGTGTGATGACCACACAAACCTCGAGCTTCACTCTCGAGGTTTATGGGTCATCACACACCTCGGGTGTGTAAAAACAAAATCCACAACACACAGTTGCATATCAATTATTCACTGTTTCTTTACCAGTTAAGGTGCACTAGATAAACATATGCCTATTTTCAGGCACAACCTGAGAGAATTACAGCCAAAAAAAACAATACATATTGGTGTCAGTGAAAAGTAAATTAAATTCATGGCAAATTCCAGGGTACAGAATCAAACATATAGTGAGAAAATGCATAGCAATTGGGAAATAGGTTTGACGTTCTGCATAATTGCTTCCAAAGGACATGTCAAGCATACAGTGAAATTACCTGACAAATTCAAAGATAGGACGTTTAGGAGTACATTTTACATATCGGGTAAAGGCAATGATAAGTGCAAAAAATAACCATTGAAATGAACAAAGCCAAGTAAAATTCAGCAGCTAGAAACAGGTACATACAGTCATTTGGAGCAGATGAGAACAATATTTTTTTTTGGAAGGTCTGGTCTGAGCAGTAAGACATTGATTAGGGATGGAATAGCATCCCAAAGTTTAGGGGCAGAAACCAAGAAAGCCATATGCCCTAGTTTTGTTCTGGCCCGTGGTATAGCTCAAGTAGTCAAGGTCCATAAATGTCAAAGGATTAGCATTCCTGCAAGGCATCAAGAGTGAGGCAAGATTCCACTGCATCTGATTCTGCTCAGTATTTTACTCACCTCCTCCCAAAGAGAGGTCACAAACTGCAGATGGAGGAAGCCACCCAAACTTCAGGTAGAATGTACATTGGTGGGTGAGTCGAATTTAAGGCCAGTGCAAAATGACAAATGTTATGTACAACATCCTATTTTTTTTGTAATATGGTTTGAGAGGCTGCTGAAAAGACAGGCAAACCATAGGAAAGTTTGGGCAGCAGACTGCCGTGGACTGTAGCAAAATTTGATCTAGGAGATAGGTTGTGACAAGTCCTGTAGGAGAGCCCTAATCTGGTATTAACTACTTTACAGGTGAATGCTACATGGAGTGAGAAGTCCAGGGAAGGGTCAAGAATAATACCAAGATAGTTAAAGGAGGGGACAGTGTCAAGGGGAGTACCATCACCACATACCAGAGATAGCGGGGTTGAGTTGATCTTTAGATGGGGGTTGGGAGTACCATACAGCATGGCCTGAGTCTTTATAGCATTCATAAGAAATCTATTCTCATGGAGGCATTTTTGGACAGCCTACAAATTTGATGACAGTTAACATTTTGATGTCAAACATATTATGAGCAATAGAGAAGAACACAAGGTTGTCTGCCTATAGGATGGGCATGCTATGTGAGAGACAGCAGTGTACCGAGTTAACATGTAGGGAGAAAAGGAGAGGCCCAAGTGTAGAGCCCTGTGGGACCCTCAACTGAAATGGGCAGGGTCCGACAGAGCTGGTCCAAACCTAACTCATTGTTGCCTATTAGAAAAATAATGTTTAAACCAGGGGAGGGCAGTGATGGCTATACCCAGGCCTTTTTGCTTGTTGCAAAGCAAGGTGTGAGCAACTAGGTCAAAGGCTTTAGTTAGATCTTTGAAGACCGTGCCCATTAACTCACCCTTATCATTTGCAGTGGTAGTGCTGTTGGTGAGTGTACGTATTGCCGTGTGGTGCTATGGTTCCAGTGGAAGTCATGTTGAGCTGGAGAAAGGAGGTTATGGGCTGAGACGTACTTGGAGAGTTGGGAGGCAACAGTTTTTCCAACGATCGTATCAAGTACTGGTAGGATAGCAATGGGTCTGTTGTTACAGATGTTTAATAGTTTATTTTTTTTGAAAACTGGTATGGTATAAGACATCTAATAAAGATCAGGCACAATTAGGGAGGAAACGTACAGGTTGTTGAAAATTCTAGTAAATGGGGGGGAAGCCAATTCATATGCCACAGTCTTTAGAAGTCTGGACTTGATCCCATCTGAGCCAGCAGATTTATCTTTAGGAATTTGTTTAGGAGTTTGAACACCTCATACACTCTGACGCTTTCAAAATACAAAAGCAGATGTTGCACTGATTCAGTACATGAAAGGGATACTTAGAAATCTGGAAGTTTAGGAAGAGTCCCAGTATAAGCTGTGAGGTCAGAGAAGATATAATTGAAGGCATTCGAGATAGTGGACAGATTATTACAGTTAATGCCTCCAATGTCCATATCAGTAGGGGTGAATGTGGTATTCTGATGCAGGGACTGCTTAAAGCATTTTAGGGTCATACAGTAGTTAGTTTTGCTCTGCCATATTGCCTGTTAACATTCTTTTCTAAGTTTTTCAAAATGTGTTCAATTGTAGGCAGAGCTGGAAGCTTTAAAGGTAACCCAGCATTTGCCCCTTATTCTAATCAGGGACTGTAGTGGGTGGTCCAGCAATTTGGTGAACAGGCCTCTGACCTGTCTAGAGGTTAGGGGAGCATGTTTATTTCGAATACCAGAGAATTTATTTATTTAAAATTGTTAACTGAGAAAGGCACACTGAGCCATGGCTCATTTCCAGGTGCGACCTGGGAGAGAGGGGGATACAGAAAAAGTAAAATGACAAAGCATCAGAGTGTGGTTACATGGACAGTCATACAAACATAGAAATTGACAGCAGATGGGGACCAAAGATCCATCTAGTCTGCCCTGAGCCCTACCCCCCCTCTTCGGGATTTCTGTGAGGCAATCCCCTTGTGTCTGTCCCAAGCTGCTTTGAATTCCCCTACTGTTTTGGAGTCAAGGACTCCAGATGGTAGACCATTCCATGGGTCAACCACCCTCTCTGTGAAGAAAAACCTTTGCATGTTGCCCCTGAATCTTCCTTCCCTCAATTTCATCTCATGTCTTCTTGTCCTACTGGTGCTATTGTCCATAAAGAGCTCCTGGGTGGAGACTCTGTTTATACCCTTCAGAAACTTGAATTTTTAATCCATGATGACATATCACAATTTAACTGACTTGCAAACCAATTTTTTTTTACATATTAAATATTGTGATGGGTCAAACTGATCCCATGAAATGGGTACCAATGTCTGAAAGATAGAATTCAGTTAGCGGTTAAATGTGTCTCAAAATTAATTTTAACATTAGTTAGAACTCATTATTGTCCAAGGCTGTTTGTCACACATCAGCTCCTGGGTACCTGCATGTGACCAAAGAATGTCAGGAAACAGATCTGTGTCTATATACTCATTGAAGGACAACTACAGAGCCTGGCTTGAACAAAAAAAGTTAAAGAGAATTCTGAAACAAAAGATGAAAAAAGACAGCATCTTCTGCCCTTCATCTAGTTGATAAACATGAAAAAGGACAGAAATAGGGCTTCAGAGGCACTCATTGTGTGCATAGCATGTGCAAATGCTGTGGCATATTAGCCAATTGCTATTTAAGAGTCATTCTGAGTAATGGCCTTTCTAGGGCACAGCACATGGGAACATGGCTCTGAACTGCTGCACGGGTGTGGGAGGGTACATTTTGATTCAAATGTACATGTTCCTCAGAAGCATAGTATACTGCAGTTTCACTTCATCTTGGATCAATTTCCAAACTATTAAAAAATTAACTAACTTCATGGAAACATCCATAAGGACTAAATGCCCTTTAGTTTTGATCATAGCAGGTGCAAGAGCAGCATAGTGACTAAGCAGGTAAACAGCAGCATGGTTCAACATACAGATGTGTGGATGAGCATGCAGGAATGAAATAAAGAACATAATTGCCAGTAGGGGAAGGTGACAATGCTATGCAGTATAGAATCGGATGATGGGGGTCTGAGGAGAAGGGAGGAAGGGTTAGAAGGGGGGTTGACAGAGACAGAGGGGAGCAGGAATGTGCCTTTTCTGGTATCTGAGGACTGGGAGTGAAGGGGAGAGGCAGAGGGGAGCAGGTTTCAGAGGGAAGGAAGGTGGTAAGAGAAGGCTTGCCTAGCAGAGGAGTGAGGGTGGGTGTGAAGGTGTGGGTATAAGGAAGACACCAGATTCCAGAATAAATCCAACAGAAAGCATTTATTTATATAAAAAAGGCGAACTGAGCGACAAAATAAAACAGGTAAACAAAAAAAAATAAACACAATAAACAAGAAGATGCATGCTAGAAAGCAGCTAGTGTTATTCCTTCAATGGGACAGTAGAGAACCAGTCCCTTCAAGCTATGCCTAAAGAATGAGAAGAAACTCCTTTTATACATACAGGACATGTGATTTAAGAAGCTCCACCCCTTTTCCAGAAGCTTAACATAAAATTCAAGCAAATAAACATTTTATTTATTTTCATAATCAAAAATCTCCTTTAAAACTGATTAACAAAAACATAGGGGCAGTGCTATACAATAAAATCCTGCTTAAAGATAGAAAGAAACACTAGATGAATATCTAACCCTGCCTCCTTATTCCCAAACTATAAATAATGGAACAGAAAGGCCGGTTGGCTCTATAGGGACAAGGCAAAACAACAATGGCTTCCCCCCTTGCTCTGCACCCTATCCCAGGTATGCCTCTTTTATATTTATATATATATATATATATATATATATATATATATATATATATATATATATATATATATATATATTCAGTTTCTCTCCTTTTATTCTGGTTTGGTTTCCCTGTTTTCAGGACTCATTAGAAGGTCATCAAAAAAAAATTAAAGTGTTTGTGTCTCCTTTTATTATTTTATACTGTAATGCCCTTCAAAACTATAATGCCCAGATTTATACATATTTTTTTAAATATAGAACCCCTTTGAAGGACTACAGCCCCTTTTTGTGTTCAGAATTGTGTGGCAATACAAGGTCCTGGGGCTTTCTTACCGAAGGCCGAAATCCGAAAGCGAGCAAAGTGCACACAAAACAAGTCGCCGGCTTCAGCAGCAACCGGCTGAAGAGATCCTCTCACAGCTCTCTTCATGAATGTGCGCTGGCGAAGGAATCTTTAAAACAGAAGTGTTTCTGAATGCTTCGCTTTGGCAGTAATGCTTAATTCCTGCTAGTAGCAGAACTATCAATGTGTAGCCTATAAAAGGCTTGTTCTGCCGGGTTCTCGACTCTCCTCTGTGCATAAATGAACAGCATCACGGAGGAGCAGCCGAAATGGGGGGGGGGGTTACCAAACAAAAACGGAACCCATTTCTATTTTTATTTTATGGTATTTATTTTTGTAAAACAGGGAGAATGAAGAGGGTATGGAATGTATTTAACAGAGGGCACAATGAAATAAAGGGGAGTAAAGACATATACACACATGTGCATTACAAATGTGTGAATATATACAGATGGCCAGTCTGTATACATATCTTAAAGGGACATGCACATAAATGGATATACTCAAAACTTCCCCCGACGTGGAAAACGGACAAAGAAAAAAAGAACATGCTGTTGCAACAGACTTAAAACAAAAGTTACAAAGGGGGAGACAGAACAAAGAAGAAGGAAAGCTGCCCCTGTATATTATATAGACATCACCACAGTAGGGAGTGGAGAAGGTACGGGAATCTCTGGAGCAGAGAGAGTAAGAAAAGGAGGTGAAGGAGAGAAGAGTGAGGTGGGATAAGGAGGAGGGGACCCAAACCAGGACTGGAAACAAGAGGGTAGTGGGAGGATGGAGAGGGAGAAATAGAGGGAACAGTGATGAGTACAGAAGGGAGAGTTGGTAGCGAAGTAACAGAAAACATTGCAGAGATATCCAGTCTGGCAAGGGAAGAGGAAGGGGGGGTGGTATATACCACATATGCAGAGTCGAGGACCGGAAGAACCATTTTGGTGATCAGCTCCTGGTGGGCCTGGAGGTAAAGGCAGTCTTTGTTTCAGTACAGGGCACCAAGCTTAGACTGTAGTTTGGCATGGATGGCATTGATGTGGGTAGAGAGCTCAAGCTTACTGTCAAGCTGCACACCAAGGTACTTTATGGCAGGGATGACCTCCAGAGGGGTACCATCTAGCATGGAGTACACAGATAAGGTGAGAGCCTGGCCAGTTTGTGGCTAGTGCTGAAGGTCATAGTCAGTGTCATATGGTGTTGACCCTGAGTTGGTTAGTGTTCAACCATTGCAGTACATTGTGGATATCATGCTAGAGTGGATGTTCTAGTGCCAAAGTCGATGGTCTGGAGGTGTAAATGATGGTGTCCTCTGCAAACATATGGATATGCAAAGAGACACAAGAAGAGGGCAGGTTATTTAGGAAAATTGAGAAAAAGGATAGATCCCAGGAGGGAGCCTGTGGAACCCATGCTAGGATGAGTAGGGGAAAAGGACACCTCCCACCTGTACTGACTGGAGACAGCCTGTGAGGTGAGGACAGAACCATTCAACAGCGGGAGCTGAAAGGCCAGCAGAACTCGGCTTGTCCAGAAGGACACTGAGTCAAAAGCTTTGGCAAGACTGATGAATATAGCTTCGGTGATATGGTCCTGATCCATCCCAGTGAGGATAGCATAAGTTACTCCGCAGCAAGGAGAAGACAGTGGAATGGTGAATAGGTCACAGAATTGTATAAGAGCTGTACAGATGTCACTGGTAGACCAAAGACTAGACTGGCCTTGCCTGATAACATCATATTTAAATTGAGTGGGGCCAAAGTGGGTTAAATCATGAAAATGAATGATAGGAGGGGGAGGACCTTGGGGTTTTAGCACCCCATACAAAAACTAGAGGAATGATTACTAATTGTATCTGGGAACATACCAGAATAGACTACTTTGTCTGGCCTAGGCATGATCCAGTGGGATGTTGGGGTGTATAGGGAGAGGCATCACAAGCAAAAAAAAAAAAAAAAAAAATGAGGTGGTGATGCCACTATACAGATCATTAGTAAGACCTCATCTGGAGTACAGTATCCACTGGAGGCCACATCTTAGGAAGGACATAGAGTGGAGGCAGTCCAAAGAAGGGCTACAGAAATGGTACAAGTGCTGCACCAGAAGTCATATGAGGAGAGGATGAAAGACCTCAATATGTATTCTCTAGAGATGCGAAGAGAGAGGGAGGACATTATAGAGACATATTAATACCTTAAAGGGATCAATAAGGTACAGGAGGGTAGCATCTTTTAAAAAAAGAGGATGGACTAGAACTAGGGGACATGAGATGGAAGTTGGTGGGAGGAAGAATCAGGTAATATGAGGATGTGTTTCTTTACAGAAAGGGTAGTGGATGCTTGGAACAGCCTCCCCACCTAGGAGGTGGGAGCAAAAATGGTGGAAGAATTCAAAAATGCATGGGATACACACAAGGCAAACCCTAGAAAATGGGAAGAGGTGGGAAAGTCGCAGATCAACTACAGTCTGCATCATAAATTAAAGTTAGCAAAAAATGGGCAGACTAGATGGGCCAGCTGGTCCTTATCTGCTGACAAATTCTATGTACTGTATCTATGAGAAACCAGTCAGTGAGGGTGGGACACCGACAACTATTAGAAAGCCTAATGGAGTCAGAAATATTTGGGTGAGCTGCAGTTTATTGAGAGATAGCTCAGTATTACTGTCATCACGTTTAAGTTAGTTTATTAAGTCACTGTGGATGAACTCATTACTGTATACAAGGGAGCCACGGCAGCAATAAGGGATGAGAGTGCCTTGATACTGCCAGAAGGTGGTGTGTATTCACGCACGTTTGCACACACACAAAAATGGATCTTCTTAGGGTTACCCAGTATGAAGGTAGCATGACACATCTTGAAATTAGGGTCAGTTAAAGCGGAGCGGGAGCTATGGGCAGAGACATTTAAATGGGCTTTATAGTAAATCATAATACCTCCTCCTTTTTCTGAGGCTGTCCTATCACTCATTAACAAATCGTATCATGGCAGTGCACAGAGGTTAGTTGGAATACTAGGTTTAAACCAAGTTTCAGTAATACCATGAATGTCTGAATTGAAGTTGTTAACCCAGGCTGTGAGCTCATCTAGGTTAGGGATAAGGCATTTTATGTTTAGATGTGCAATTTTAAGTCACTTAACGCCCTGCCACAGGGGGTGAGAGAAGATAGTGGAGTGGGTATTCTAGGGCCAAGGTTGGATTCAGTATCACCAGCAGCCTAAAGGAGGGACAATGCCGGCAGGGCTAAGGCACAGACTTTTGGGTGATTTCCCACTTGATGGAGACACCAGCAAAGATTCTTCATATAGCTGGCCATGTACCAGTCTGAAGTGAGTATATAGAGATTGTCCCAGCTCCTATAAACACAGACCAGGGTATTAGATGTGATGAAATCAACATAATTTAAGGCACCAAATTCTGTGTTCTGTAAGGGAGGCATGGTGTCCACAATGAAAAGAAGGCTTTAAGCAAGCTCCGTCTTTCGGATGAGACGTTAAACCGAGGTCCCGTCTGCCTGGATTGGTGGTAGTTAAGGTGGATGTTAAAGATCCCATGGCACTTATCGAAAAGAGTAGGGGAATTTCCCCGGTGTCCTGGCCAAATTTCCCTCATTCACTAAAAATACCAAAAGCTTAATCTGGTTCAAGGTCAGTTGGAATTCATCTGTATCTCCCTGCCCTGGGTCATGCCTTAAAATAGGCAGGTTTTGTCTAGTGCACTTACTCGGTCAGCAAAAACTAAAAAAAAAAAAAGCTGGAACCCAGTGTAGTAATGCCATAATGTCAGCAATTATAAGGCAGCACAGGTACAAGAGGATACGTATTAAACCACCCCCCCCCCCCAGATTAGAAGTTTTAAGGTACACTCTGAGCAAGACAAAAAATGATAAAGTGATGCTGAGGAGAGTACAGGATGCATACACAAATTAGCTAATATACATCAACTTGAAGTGCAGATAACTCTCCCCAAATTGGTGTTACTAGCAAGAGACATATCAGCTGGATTCTATGGGCACAGAGACTGCTGTATCAGGGCACAATGGTACTATAAAGGGAAACTCTCATAATAGAACTAAAATTCAGAATCTGAGAAACCAAATATTTAAGCATCACAAGATGAACTGCAGCTTCAAACTGTTTGATTTTGACTTATTACTATGGAACATTAGGTAACTAAGTTTATGGCACACAGTATGGGCAAGCACAAGAAGTAGTAGGTTTATCACACTGTATAGGAACAGATTATTATTATTCAGCAGACTGACACATGTCTAGAACATTAGAACAAGGCTATTTATAGGGAGCAGTCAGCATCAAGGGACTCACACTCAAGTGTGGGGCTGGTTCCAGTGCACACTCAGTGTGCAAAAATATTTTGGTTTACATACTGTTTCCTCTAGTACAGCAGATTGTATTGGACTAATTTTGTTCAGTTCTAGGCTGACATCTTCTTTTACTGTACATCCTAGAATCCTCTATAGCTCACATCAGAGCTGTAGGCAGCAGTGGGAGATTCAGTAGCCTGCATTCCTAGAGCTTTTAGAATCTCTCATCAGATGTTTTCTGGGACTGTTGCCCTCTGACTGTACATAGCATAGGGAAGCCAGCAAAGAAAAGATCAGAACTTATATAAACTCTAACCTACACTGCAGGCTGTTGAATCACTTCGTACTTAGTCCTGCTCTGATGTCAGCTGTAGGGGATTCTGAGATTTATAGTAAAAGAAGATGTCAGCCTAGAATTAAACAAGCTTGGTCTGATGCAATCTCTTATACAACAATAAATGATGTCGGCTGCAGGGGATTCTGGGATTTGTAGTAAAAGAAGATGTCAGCCTAGAACTAAACAAAATTAGTCTGATACAGTGTCCTATACAACAGTAAATGTTAAATAAACCAAAATGTTTTTGCATAAAGAGCGCATTGGGACCAGCCCTACACATGAGTGTGGGGCCCTTGGTGGCGACTGTTCCCCTTTAAACAAGATTTGCAAACAGTACCTGTAGCGGAGTTCTGATTGTAATAAATTAAAGTACTGACAGCGAAATTATGGTAGTAGATAGGAAACAGGGCAGCATGGCTGGGCTGCCTCTGTGGCTGACTCCTGGCAGATTCTTAATGATGCCATTGCATATGAACCTTGCATGGAGACAGAAGCACAGAGGACCACTGGAGGTGGGATTAGTAGACCTGAATGCTGCCTTCCGATTGACTGAGGCAGCAAGGTGCAGGTGCAGTGGGGCCAGGTTGGCTTCCGATGTTGCCGTGCTAAAGAGGCGATTGGCAGGGGGGACAGGTTCTAGGGCTCTGGATCCTGCCCTTATGACCCCTGCTACTATGTTGGCATTTATGCTGCACAGTTAGGATGGCTGAAGGGATAAGAGTGGGAACATGACAAGTCTGGAGGGGATTTATGGCATATGTAAAGTGTGCATTAATGTTTTAAAACAAAGATAATAAACATGATGTGTCATAAAACAAGTGAGCAGTATGTAATTACATTGGTGATGGTCAGATTACACGTCTAGCACAAATACACATGGATAACTGTGGCAAACAACCTGTAACTGTTAACAGCAATAGTCAACTCCCTCAAGGATGACCTGCTCTCAGACACCAAACTAGACTGCTTTAAGTGTAAACTATGAGATCATCTAGGTTCAGCTAGTAGCTGCAACTGTAACCTCTAATCCTATACTGTCACTCCCTGTCTCTCTCGACTTCTCTACTCTCCCGCTCCCCTCCTAATCCACCCTGGACCCCTCCCGTGTGTCCAACTACCCCTCTTGACAATACCCCCTTCTCTCTTTTCAGCTGTCCCCTTAACCTCGACCAACCCTTCGCCCAACCTGTGACAAGGCCTCTATCGGCTGCTATAGCCCCCTCCCAGCTCTTCCCCTGGCGTGCACTTAAACCCTCCTTGTTTGCTGTATCAAACTATTACCTCAGCCAAACTGTAAAACTTGTATGATCCGATGTAACCAATTGTATGATATAATGTCTGTACCTTATCTATTTTCTAAAATTGTCTGTACTACACTGCCTGTTATGTTACTCTGTCTATTGCTTATATTGAATGTTAGCTCTGTAATACTTTTGTTATTCACCTGACGTGGAACCTTTGTAAAGGAGCTCTCAGCTCTAAAGTATTTCCAAGAATCAAATAAATAAATAAGTTGTGAAGGGGAAAACAAGTCTGCTTTGCATGTAAATTAGGCTTCACAGGCACTATGAAATTCCTCAGTTTGTCCATGCAAGTTCATGGTGAAGTCTTATCTGTGGTAGGGCTCTGGATCCTGCCCTTACAACCCCCCACTAATATGTCACCATCAGTATGAAGTGGTTCTGTTGTGCAGGGAATACAGCTTTTGAGCAGAGATGATTCAGAGTTCCCAGGCTTCAGGTGCTGAGTGCTGCTTTCCAACTGGCTGAGGCAGCAAGGCGCAGTCACGGGGAGGAGGGGGCATGCAGGTCGGCTACTGATGTTGCAGCACCGAAGGAAAGGCAGTCGGCAGGGTGACAGACTTCTAGGGCTCTGGATCCTGCCCTCATGACCCCTGCTTCTCTTTTGGTATCTGTATGTTGTATGAAGTGGGTCGGCTGTGCAGGGGAACATGAAAGAGATGTGTAAGAACAAGGGGGCACAATTTAAAGATAGAGGGGGGACGGCTCAGGGGTAATGTGAGGAAATATTTTTTCACGGAGAGAGTGGTGGATGCATGGAACCATCGCTTTCCTGGGGAGGTTGTTGGGTCTAAAACAGTGGGGGAATTCAAACATGCATGGGACAGACATAAGGCAATTGTAGTGGGGGGTGGCAGAAAGTAGGCTGTTGGTTAACTAGAATCTGCAGCTTATCCAGTAGGTAGGGAAATGGGCAGACTGGGTGGGCCAAGTGGTCCTTATCTGCAGTCAAAGTTTATGTTTCTATGGCTTTTGAGGGGAGCCGATTCAGAATTCCAGGGCTTCAGGTGCCATGAATGCTGCCTTTTGATTGGCTGAGGCAGCAAGGTGCAGTCATGGTGGGCTCAAGTCAGCTTGCAGTGTTGTACCACTGAAGGAGAGGCAATCAGCATGGGGGGATGTGCTTCTAGGGCTCTGGATCCTGCTCCCTGACCCAGCTCCGCATCCTCTGTGCAAGCATTGCTATGTCACTATTCTACTTCACCTGATAAGACACTAACAGAGAAGCTGCTCACTGCACCAGTAGCTTACTTTGTGAGTGACATTTTTTTAGCAAGTATAGTTGTAACTTGCTTCCTTCAGAAGAGGAGTCTTAACTTGCTTTGCACAGAATGTCATTAATAACTTGCATCGTGCAGGCCCTGCAAAGCCCGCTATATTTTTTTCTCATTTTGAGACTAAGCGTCACGAAAGTGGAAGTTGTACAGTATCTCACAGAAATGGGTTTGCATGTAACCAAAACACACTGCTTTCATTAATAATGTAAAAAAGTATTGCTTTTTACAAGAAAAATCACTTGACAAATAACCGTATCCATATCCCCTTGCTCTGTTGGTCACAACATTTTCAGACTGCAGTTGCAAGAAATTTTCTTGTTTTTGGATGTGCAAAATTTTCCTTGTAGAACATGTTTTCATGACCAGTAATACTCAGGAAAAATCTCATGAAAATGGATTTCTAGTAGTGAAATTGGAAGCAACTGTTGTCACAGAAACAGCTTATGGATAGTATGCTGTGAAAACAGACTGCACATGCACAGCATTGCATTTTATTTTATAATTTTCAGTAAAACAATCTATCAAAGGCCTCTCCTTGGCTAACACTAACTTTAATGTCAGCCATTTTTGAGCTATATGTGAGCCACAAACATCTTAAAAACATATATTTATGTATTTACAACCCTCTAGAACTTTATTAAATTACTGAACTAATCATTTCAATTTTCAGGAGCATGAGAGCCTGGTATAACTCCACACAACTTATTTCCTGTTATTTTGTTGAGGAATGGCCATAATGGAAAATGTGGGGTTCAACATAGAATATTCAGTGTAGCCCTAACTAGAAGGGCACTACTATGCCCCTATAATCAATATAGATATAAGGGATGTGGGGGGCGGGGACTGTGTGATAAAGCATTTATGAGGATGAGTTGCCACTGACCTCTAGTAACCTCACGAGTGGCAGAACCACAAGTGAGGTTGCAGAGGTCAGTGGCAACAAATCCACATAAATGCTTTATCACACAAGTCACCCCCCACATATTCTATTTATGCAACAGGGCAGGAACTTGTGTGATGAGTTATTGTTAGCCCAAGGTTTATTATTCTTTTTTAAATTAATAAATAATCTGGGTCTTTTTAATGTCTTCGTGGTCGTCCATCTTTCGTGTGCCCAGTTTGCTATCAGCATTGCTGGGGTGCAACAGCAGCATCTCAGAATGCAAGTTGAAAGCACCAAGTAGTGTTGGCAGATGGGTTGGGGGGCAGTTGGTGATGTAGTCACTATGTGTATAAATGGAGTGTGACGTAGTCATCATGTGTATGAATAAATGTATACACACAGTGACCAGATAAATGGATTTATCACATTGTGTTTATGCTGATGCCTGTTGCATGAATATATTTATACAACACCAATGAAGCTACAAATGGCACAGTAACAAGTGATACAACTAACGTCATACTATCTTTCCTGTTAAACAGGTCACAGTCAATATCTTGAAGGTTAGTTGAAATGAAAGAGAAACAGTTAAATTTTCACAGAAATGGCAGATGTAAAAGTTAGAACTAGTAAACTGATTTTGAGCATTATAAATCAAATATTTTGTTTTTATTGTTCATGTACATGCAAATGTTGTCACTATTGTTTCACTCCCTGCTGTATCTCTTCCCCGGATCACACCCGAAAACGAGCTCCATCTCAGTGTGCCTATCTTGGTCACTAAATTATAACTAAATGTGCAGTGGCTTGACTCAAAAGTACTGTACGTAGTTTATCATAACTTGTGAGGGGACATGACTTTCATAGGTCACGTGAATTATAATTTTGCCCTCTGGTGCTTGAAAATACATTTAATATTTTGAGTTGAGTCATTGCATATCAGTAGCACCACTATAAGTGGGGCAGGGAAGCTTATGTCAAACCCTTATTTTTGGGCTATAATAATTGGGCTGTCCTTGGACAGATAATGTAAAATGTGGCAAGCTGACTGTCTTGGCCATGATCTCGGAGTCCTGAAAGTTTGGTATAAATAGATTCAGCTGGTTTAAAATAATTACATTATGAAAATATGAAAATAATATGCGTTTAAGACCCCCTTTTTTTGCTCAGCAATAATTAAAGCAGAGGCTGAGTGTTGAAACCTGAAACTTTCAGATTGGTTAGATCCTGGTCTAAGGTTTAGTTTAATGAAAAGATGTCGTATGTTTAAATTATTAACAAAATAAAAATGAATTTTTACACATCGTGTCCTGTTTTCATGAGTTTTTTGCAGCAAAAATGGGAGAATTTATCCTGGTATAAAAATACGTTGTGAAGTTAAGTCTCATGGCACACTTTTTTATTCTTAAGATTATAGATGATCCAAATACAAACCACATAAACACATACCCAATCCTCATAGCTCCAGTTGTCCTCCCTCCGCCCCTATCCTGAACCATTTACAATAAAGTGTCAATACAAAATTTTGTTTAGCAGTTGTGAAATGTCATTTTGAAAAGCAAAGAAAAACTAAGTTAGTGCATCAGTTAAGGTTGAAGCAAAAAGTTTCAGAATGTTAGGGTAGAAAGTTGCCTGAGCCTTGGTGAATCTGTGCTGTGGTGTGGTGTTCTGTGGAGTCTAAACGATCACACAACACAGTGCTGGTGTTGCCTTTTCTTCAGCATTGTCTGCTGAGACTGAGAAAAATACTCAGACACCATTGCTTGAAGAAGGGGTGCAAAAGTTATGGTAATGCTACCCTGTGTGATCATTCAGACCACAAAGAACACAATCTGCAGATTCACAAAGACTTAGTGGGCATTTTGCCCTCATGTCATATTTCTTCAGAGACAAGAAACAAAAAAATGACCACAGAGAAGGGCCCGGCAGGCCATCCAGTCTGCCCAACTAAACAGTTTCAACTTCACATAAATGGTATATTTATATGTTATAACTAGTGAACTGATCTCGTACAGTCTAAATCAGATACTTTGCTTTCAGTGTTCATGTACAGTACATGCACAGTCCCTACTTCTGAGGCTTTGTGCTTAAACCCTAACTGATGCATCAGTGTAGTTATTTGCAGTTATGTCGTATTATTTTCTGGGTGAGAGAGAGTGTGTGTGTGTGTGTGTGTGTGTGTGTGTGTGTGTCTGTGTGTGTTTGTTTTCACTTGGGAAGGGAAACATGTCTATATTCTTACTATTGCTACTAGGAGAACCAACCAGCCATTTTGCTCTCTTAACGAATTCTGGTCAGAGTTGATACAGCTGCTCAGTGTGGCAAGAGCGAGTAGAAGTATACTCTGAGCTCTTGCTGCACTCCCGCCATGCTTTCACTGCACCGGAGCCTCCCGTTCTCAAGATGGTGGCACCGACAGAACTGCACATGTGCGATACTTGCGCATGTGCAGTTTGAGTCAGTGCCGCCATCTTGGGCATGGTGGCCATTACTTTCACAGTTGTGAAACAAAAAAGTAGTGCCCTGTGATGGGGATGTGTTTATGTGGCCTGCAAAGGGGAAGGGCTGCATAAACAGCACCAGTGGACATTTGTCAGAGCATTGTGGAAGCACACCGGACAGTGGTCTGGTCACGTGCTTCCACAGTGCTCTTCTAAAGATATGATCATGGCAGAATGTCTGTGGAGCTCCATCCACGTAGCTGTAAAAAATGCACTTCAAGGAGGATGTTGCACTGATGGCATAACCTACTCTCCAGAAATGAACAGTTACTTTACTTTAACCTGTTTAAACAAAAAAAATTAAACCCTATATGACATTGCTGCAAATCTAGCAATGTAAAAATGACCTTTTCTAATTATCAAGTCAGTGAGAAATTATTGTTCACTTTAGAGAAGTAGGCATCTCAGTGACACAATTCTGCTTTTATTTCAGTGATTTTTTTTTTTTTTGCAGACCCTGATGCCTTTTAAACAAGAATATCTGCAAAACAAAATCAACCCTATCTGGCATAGTACAGTTTGAGAGTATTGTTTTATTTAACTCTATTTTGGAAGTATTTCACTTCCAAAAACAAGATAGCAACTTCAGAATAAAGTAAGTTCTGTATGTGATGGACTGGCAAAAGGAAAAGATGACTAGGTGACTTCCTGTTTTGCAGATTTGGAAGTCAAAAATGTATGATTTTCTCAAAAGTAAATTGGTACCATTTTATATTAAGTTCCGAAAATCATTATTCTTTGAGTATGGGCTTCAAAAATGTAGGCCCAAGAAAGTATTTTGACTTTTGAATTACTGCAGTAATTCCCAAGTTGGGGACCTATAAACGTTTTTGACTTCTCCCCTTTCTTCAGAACTAAAATGAACTCTGAGAGTACGAGTCCCGTGTAGGTTTAAAAATTAATCAGAATTCCACAAAATGCATGAGATGCCATCAGATAAAATTGTGTTTTTTTTTAATACTTTATTGAATTTATCAAGCAACAAATCCACAAGCATTGTTTAGGTACAATGGCATCACAAATACAAAATATGTACAGTTGTAGTGTGGACAAAAGATAGGATCTAAATGACCTGTACACATAAGAAACCTCACTGGGGGGGGGGGGATTAATTGAAATGATAGAACAGTAATTGTCCCAAAAGAGCCCATATTGGCAAGGAAGCCGACCAGTTATATCCAAAAACAAAATGTCCAAAAGAAAGGAAGTCCTGTATCATAGTACCATGGCATAGCAGCCATGAGGTCTGCATAATGTGCCAGGTAAGTCCTGGAAAATATGGAACACTGGGTCACCACTATGAAGTAAAAGCAAAGGAAAAAAAGAATACTATAAAACTTTGTTTAGGTACTTAATAGGAAAATGCAAATAAAGGGAACATGGATCAAAACAGCACATGTAGTAATAGTGCAAATACAGAAGTAATAAATTGACTTACTAGGCTTAAAGGAGAAGTCCACCCTGAATGTGCAAAAATATATGTTATGTAGAGTGTTTTTATATGTATGTTAAGTCCTAGTGTGTCCTTCCCCAAATCAGCCTGCTAGCTGTATGGTAGTTTTACGACCCCTGGGGATCTCCATCACAAATAGGTTTATTGGCTTTCTTTCTCCTACAATGCACCCTGGCTCATGTGACAATGATGTAGCTGTGCCCTCTTAGATTAAGCAGGGTCTGTCACAGCTTAGCCACAAAGATAATACTTCTTTCAGAGAAGTCACAGTGCTAGATTTTGGGTGAGTGTAATCATTATTATTTGTTCATATTAGTACCTTGTCCTGTTATGTTGCAATCTATAAGGTGATGTTCAATGTTTGCTACTTAGTACTGGTGCAAAAACTGGAAGTGATTGAGAGGCATAGAGTAAACAGTGACATGATTCAAACACACACACAGCAAAACAAGGTACAATGTCAAAAAAAAAAAAAAAAATAATAATGATCACACTCGCCCAAAATCTAGCAGTGTGTCTTCTTTGGAAGAAGTATTTTCTCTGTGGCTGAGCTGTGACAGACCCTGTAACAAGACACTGACTTCCTGTAGGGGCAATTAGACATCACACCAAAGGGCATTCTGGGAAGACTAGAGGCCATAACAGAAACCAGAATGGCAACCTCCAAGGGCAATAAAACGGTTAGGGAAAGTTAGAAAAAACATCTCTCACAGCCAGAGGAAAAGGAAACACTGGAAACTGGTTAGAACATAGAAAAAAAGACTACTATGTATATTTTTCTGATTTTAACATGGAGTTTTCCTTTAACACTATAAAAGTTGTAAACTACATAACATAAGAACAGTTTATAAAGCAGAATCAAAGAAATAGTGTCCCATTGAACTCCAGATTCTACCCTGAGATCCAAAACAGTCTTTTAGGGATCCAGACGAGCAAAATACAACAGTTTACAGTGATAAAGTGAACCACACTCACCACAACAATCCAGGCACAGTCAGTCCCTAAGCTGAGCATTCATGTAGCACTAGGTTAACCACCCTCAGAATCCTCCATTCCACATCAAGTTCCCACCAATAGTTTCTCCTTATTATTTCAAGCTTCAATACGAATTTACTGGCATCTTGCAGGTTATTATACATATAGGTTGTATGTCGAACTGTAATACGAAGACTTACAGGAAACAACAATGCAAATCACAGATTCAAGGCCTGAAGTCGGTGCTTGATACCATCGAATTCCTTAAGATGTTGGCAGAAAGCATATGAAAGCTCAGGATAGATGTGAACAATGGTGTCGTCTGGCAAAATCTCTTCTTGTGCCCGAGCAAGGAGTAAAACTTTGTCCCTAATACCAGAACGAGTGAAAACGATTAACACAGTCTTTTGAACATATGAAGCAGTGTTGGAGGGCTGATTTGGGGGGGGGGTCATCACTCTGTAAGCCTTATCAATGACCCCCCTGGGTGGTGGATCCCTCCATGCAAGAGCTTTTGGCAGCCAGTCCTCTAAAAAACTCTCCAGATTGGAACCCTCAAAGTGCTCTGGAAGGCTAGTAAGTCTCACATTTCACGCCCTCAAGTGATTTTCCATATTTTCCATCTGTATCTTTAATTGCTTATTCTTCTTTATAAAGGTGGATGAAGTTGACAAGGTTGACTCAGCATATTTAGTAGCACCATTAGTTTTTTCTGACTACCCTATGAAGGACTGTTCAACTAATAATAACCAACTGGTAAATTTATCGAACTTACTCTCCAACAATTTCAAGGCTGTACCCAGGCTTTGAAATGTGGTTTTAATCTCCTGGATGTCTGTCACAGAGGTCCTGTCTGGCTGTAACTGGCTGTAAGTGTAGTGCCTGATCAGGCTTCAGTGGAGTTGCTGGCCCCGACTTCGGTCAGAAAAATTCCGCTTCTAATACTTGTGCTCCTCTTGTTTTCCACATCGTGAAACTCAATATGCAGGTTCCAGGGGTGCTCAGAAGTCCAGCGGGGAAAATGAATCAAAACCAATTGTGCCAGACACACAAATAAAAAGATTTAAAAAACACTGCAGTAGGAGATCAGCACAAGTGCATTCTCTCTGGCCTGACGGTCTCTTCCCCCCACCTACCTAAAATTGTGTTTTTTAAGCCAGAATTTTATTTGCTGTGTTTTGAAAAAGATGCCTTATTAACGACAACAAAGATGGGCTGCTTTTTGTGGCAAATTGTGACAATAAAAAAAGATACAGTATTATATTTTTGAATGACTAACACAAGCATAAGTTTTATGATATTAAGGTGAGACAAAATTTTCTACTTTTTACACTGAAGTCATCTATTAGATTTTGTCAAATAGTTGGATGAACCACTATTGCTTCTAGAAGTTGACCTATAAAACAGACGGAAGTCTCTGTCTTCTTTAACAATGCTGTCCTTCTCATCCCAGAAAGGCAGTCAGGATATTCCAGTTTCAGCTGCTGTTACCCAGTCATAACTGTTGTCACTCAGCCTCAGTCACAGAAGGCATGCAGCTGTACTTCCAAAAACAGAGACTGTGCAATACCATTTGCATACCCCAACCAACACACACAAACCCAAACCATGGACACATCTTTAGAAATGGTTATATAGGTTCAGGATGTTTATAGAATACAAAACTTTGTCTTCAAAATGCTTTTTATACTAATTAATATATTCTTTCCATCTCTGTTGTATCTAGAAACACTAAATTTAAAACAGGTGTGTAGTCAAGAATTACTGTGCTTTGGGAAACATACAGTAACTCAGAAACTGGTATTATTTTGGACACTGACCCTGGCAAAATTACAATTTGATATTGTATACAGTTTGATTAGCGGTGCAAGTAGTGAGGTCGTCTGACTTCCAGATCTTCAGAGTAAATGATTGTCAGTTAAGTGCAGTTTAGGAAGCTGTTTGTGTTGTGGTGAATGCATCATGTTTGGTATAATTTAAAGCTAGCATTTTTCTTAACCAGAATGCTGTGCTGGTTTCGGATAGTGTTACGGTGGTTTGTATGCTTTGTTTTGCCTTCTCTAAATGAAAGTCAAACTCAGTTAAACTGTGTTTAGGGAAAGGCATTAAGAGCCCTTTAACCAGGCTAGCTCTGAAATAAGCTTGCTGAACCAGCTGCCCAAAGAATATGTCAATAGTAAAATAACACTATTGTCATGTAGATCATGTGTCGTTGTAATAAAAAATTAAAAAGCAAGACTAGGGTTAGTTTTCATTATGCTGAAGATTACAGATTAAGTCTTTGTATCATTTTATGAGAGCAATTTATTATTGAACCAAGTTTTGTAAATTATTTGAAGGTACACAGTGGAAACAAATGTGTGACTCCATGTTGGAACAAGCATTAGTATATATTCTGACTTGTCTCCTCCTCCCAACTAAAATGTAAACAAAACTGTCACCTTTTGTGCATGCAAGAACTCATTTCCCATTCTCATTTCATTTAGTGGACAGTGTTATTTAAAATCATAACATGGGTTGAAGAAAGGGGGAGACGTAATTGGCCAAACAGCATCACCTGACCGTGCATTAAATGCCTGTAAACGCACAGTTGGAGTGAAGCTTCCAGCAGCAGGATCCCTGTAGTCGGAACTAGTTAGGTGGAGAGGGAGAGAGACACCTGAGAGGCAGCCATTAACAGTTAAGTGACAGCAATGTGCTAAGTAGAGGCATTTGATGCACGGTGACCAGGGACAGAGACAGAGCCCAACACCACCACTGCTGACGAGCATCACCAACAAATTCCTATGGTGCCAACTTTGCTGAAAACTCTAATGGAGGTTGCAGTGGTTCACTTCAGCTAGGGAGGGTGGGGAAGTTGATTCTCACACCATGGCCATCCCTGACATATGCATGACAGAAAATGAATGGGTTTTGTGCACCAAACCACTGCCCTCCCATTTATATGCAGCAGCCCAGTGCTTGTAATTGCCAGAGCTGCTGCTCATCAATGGGAAAATGATGCCATATCAGGCTCTAGCCATAGAATTTTAACAACTTTCTCTGTATTTTTTTTTTTTTGGGGGGGGGGTTGGCAGTGAACTTCTTTCCGATTAACATTTCTAAACTGTTAGTCCTGGTGGTGGTGCACCATGAGTCAACATAGGTGAAAAGAGAAAAAGCAATGCACTTGAGCCCCCAACTCCTCACTGCTGCTGGCTAATTACGTCCCTGGACAGGTCTGCTAGACTTGCTGCTGCACACGCATTCAGATGGCCCGGGAAGCATGCAGCACAGCAGCCTTATTTGACATTTTGTGGTGCTTCAGAGCAGCCCAATGCAGATTTGCCATATGTGTTGCATGCTCCCCACAGATGACACACCCTGGCTGCAGAACAAGTTAGCTCACCCACCATGTTGCCCCACTGCTACAGGCAGGGAGGGAGGGAGGGAAGGGGCAGCCATTCAGGCTCTTGTCCAGCAATATTAAATTTAGGTAACCATGCCATTCGACATTCACCATACGAGCCCCGTAAGTGAGAGAGAAGGAAAGCAGCAAAGAGAAATGGAGGTCAACGTTGAAGTGATTACAGCAAGTTTCTTTGGCACTGTGTCAGTGCCATTTTCTGTGTCTCTCTGTCATTGCACTGCAGACTGCCAAAAGTCAGTTCTCTGATGTTTCCCTTGAATACATACCTGAACAGCTCCCACTGCCTCGCCACTGTTCCTCTCCCCCCCCCCCCCAACAATCGCCGCTCAGTATACTAGGTGGACACACATACAGATCAGCAGACAAACTGTCAAACTTTGCTGTCTGATGTTGTTTCCCTCTCCGTCTCCTGCTGTGCCACACATGCTGCCTAACAGTACCACTGGCATTTCCGGTCCTCCTCCAGCTTGCCAGCAACACCACCACACACAACATAGTTGAGCCACCAGTGACAGTATTGACCGCACATCTATGTCACTCAGCGTGTCAGTGTTACTTCGTGGCAGTTTGACATGGCGGCACTTGTAGCACAGTGTGAGGGGGGAGAACTGTTCTGCTGTGCAACTGTGTTGCGGCACTGTGTGTCTCTGTCTGGCACAATGGCACCATGTAGTGTTAGAAATGGGAAGTGGCACACAGTGCAGCTTGTGATGGGAGAAGCAGATAGAAAGGCTGCACAGCACCGTGAGTTACATATCCTCATCAGTGCCTCCCTATGAGTCTGTTACTGCACAGTACTGAAGGAACTGTGACACGTAACATGACAGTTGTATCTGTTACAATTGTGTCGGCACAGCAGGCGTGCAGTGCTGATTTTTTTTGAAGGGACTACTTTGCCAGGTGGCTGGATGCATTCCATTGTCTGTATAGATGAGGTAAACACATGTTTTCTGTGGCACTTTTGCCATGTTTCACTGCACCTATGTTATAAGTGCAATAACCCACTCCAGGGTGTGGGTTAATAGGCATTTAATGCATGCCTGGGGTGCTGTGAGGACACTTGGCCTGTGGCCATGTGCCTCACAGTGAAACCCAGGCCTGCATTAAATGCTTATAAACCCACACCCTGTCGTGGGTTATTGTATACTTATTCCCCAACCCCCTCCTATCTGTTGACACACATTTTTTTATAGTTTATATCGATAGATTTTTTCTCTTTCTCCCCCCCCTCTCTTTGTGTGTGTGTGTGTGTGTGTGTGTGTGTGTGTGTGTGTGTGTGTATAAGAATATATACAACAGGCACTGCCACATACATGCATGTGCATTGTTGCACTTCTTCCCCCTCAGGAAGAAAAGCAGGAGCTGAAAGAAAAGCCCTGGGGCTAGATTTTCAAAGCTCTCGTAACTCCCGCAGCTGCAGGAAAAAAATTGTGCCAGTGGGTCTCCAGTTGTGGAGCTGCAGTTTTTTCCACAGGTATGGTATTTTCAAAAGTGGAGCCGGTTTGTGACCAGCTCAATGATTTACAGCAACTTGCAGTTGGTTTTTCTTGGCACAGCTGCAGGAAAACAATGCACCTGGTGGGACCAGGTGTAACTTTCTCTGCAGCTGCACTGGCTGAAGATACCAACCTCTGCAGCTGCTGTAATTTCAGACCACAACTGCAGTTGTGGTGTGTGGCTTAGTCCCGCATGTTGAAAATCTAGCCCCTGGTCCACCGTTGCACTAGCACCCCTTGCAAGCCTATGCAGTACCATCATGGCAGGCCACCCACCTCTACTATAGTCCTGGGTAATTGATGGATAACCAGTAAGTTCATGTGAAGGTCAGTAATAGGGCTGGAGGGGGAGCCACCATGTGATCTGGGGGATGAGAAAAAGCTTGATATATGTAATAAAAAAAAAAAAGTAGATATTTAAATGCCAGATTGTAATCACTTAGGTTACAGCCAATCAGAAGGCAGGGTTGTTGAGAACATATTCATAACATAGGCATTATTGGAGTGGTTTACCATCATTTAATCTCACCCCTCTCCCATGAGACAAATAGCATGATGTGAAGTCGAGTTCCTTTCACATTAGTGCAATAAAGGAATTTCGTTTTTTACAGTGCCTTTCATACCAACTGTGTCCTAAAGCACTTTACATTCCAGGAGAGGGAGGGAGGGAGGGAAAGAACAGTGTTGCTACCATGAGGCCAACAGGGAGATTCAGACAGCATAATAGATTTAAGAGAACTTAGACAAGTTAGTCATAGTGGGTGGTTGTGACTTGCTCAAGATTACACAGGTGAGTAAGTGGCAGTTATGGGTTTCAGTCCTGGGTCTTCTGGTTCTCCAATCTGCACTCCAACCACATGGCCAAACTGCCTGTCAGCTGTGTGTGATCAGCAAAAAGTAACTAATACCTGGTGTGCCTTACCACTACTGCAAAATGTAGTGAGGTGATACTAATTTATTACAAAACACACACCCGCACACTTTACATGACACCCTTTTCCCCACCAATCCTTACATGCTGCATTCAGCCACAGGATACACATAGCCCTCGTGGGTTGTGGGTTGTAACCTTATGACCCAAGGCCAATCAGTAGGATGGATTTTAATTCTCCATTTTGTAAACTTTTAAGCAAGGCCTTATATCTAGGATTATCTACAAGACTGTGGTCATGAGAAGCACAAGCAGAGGGTGGAAGTTTTTTTATGGTTGCTCCAGGCTCCCTGTCCATGGTAATAATGTGTCCTGATGAAGAGAATATATATTTTGAAAGGTAACCTCATAAACAATTGTCTTAGTCCAATAAAAGGTATCAAGATATCACCTGCTCATATTTTTTTTGTATGAAAGATATACAAAATGTTAAAATTTCCCTTCCTTTGAGTACTTTGTAATTCACCTTTTTGGGCTGTAAAAATCTACACAGGGTGTGTGCATGTGTGTAGGATGCAGTCTCACTGTGCTCAGCCCATAGGATGTAATACCTAGAATTATTTGGTTGCTTGAACTGGAAACTGACTGCCATAAACTAGGAAACTAAATATTTAGCAGCATGCAGATATTGAATTATTAGAACTGTGCATTATAATGGCGATTTTTTAGAAAATATACTAAAAACGCACGTTATTAAAATAGTAACAATTTTAAGTTGAAGAAAATTAAAGAGCTAGTGTACTGCCTGGAAACTGCCTGCAATTAATTGCAACTTTCAGATGTAGTCAGCTATCACTTCTTATATCTCAAGTATTTACTCTTTTCTGTTTGCTAATTACCTGGCAGTACTGGGGTGATGTGTGGAGCAGCTCTCTGTCTGGAGGGGGAAAAAAGTCAGTTCCGTTCCTCCCACTACATCAACGCTGAGACCACACTAACTATGACATCACTAGTAACCAATGAGAACCATTTCTCACCGCTAGGTTTCACTTTCACATGAAACAGCAGGGACTGGCTCTCCCTGGTTACTAGTGATGTCACAATTTCCTGCATTTTGATTGGTAGCTTGTGAAAGTCACTGCTCAGGCTGCAAGAATTGTGGTGCCTCAAGGTGTTTGGTCTCATTTCTAACGATGCAGTGGGAGGAATGGAACTGACTCTTTTTTCCTCCCTATAGAGTGCTGCTCTACACATCACCCCAGTACTGCCAGCTGGAAAATCTAATTAGCAAACAGAAACTACAAAAATACCTCAGATATTGGAAGTGATAGCTGACTGCATCTGAAAATTGCTATTAATTTCAAGCAGTACACTAGCTCTTTAATGCATTTGAACAGAGGAAGGGCTACTCAGGGTTTACTCTTAAAGGTCTAAATGGGTCAAAGCTGACTTTATTATAAAGATACGGTTCACATACTACATGACATCAGCTCATTGGCCCCTTAAAAGAGATTGTGATTAGACCTAGGTTAATGTTCAAGGATTATGCATTCATGTCCTTTTCAAGCTGCTTAAATAAAAGTGATAAAACATTGGTATTAATTACGTAGTTCTTATTACCCCATTTGCATTTGTGAACTCTGCATTGTATTTTGAATTACACAGTTTCCGGAGCTAATCAGGGCTCAATTGCAGCACTGGCAAGTGGTAATTAGCAACATGAGAATCCCGTTTTGCCAGTTTAACATCTGGAAAGTAATGGCTAGGTGGGGGTGCTGCTTTTTAGGAACAGGAATATACAGATGAAGATAGGCCATAGATTGACCCAGCAAGTCCATCTCAACAAGGTGCTTGTGTAATCCGGATTTAAAGGTTGGCACTGCCTAGGTGCTCACAACAGAGGGTGCTGAAATCTATTCCACATAGACACCACCCTTTGGGTAAAAAAGTTATGCCTAAATTGCTTCCAGCCTTGCTGCCCTTTAGCTGGTAATTAAGGCTTCCAGTGCATGGGGCTGCTTCTTTTACTGTAATATGTAAACTACTCAATGTCAACGTCAATTCTAAGAGACTTGAAGATTAGAAGCATGTCTCTCCTCAGTCTTATATATGCCAAAGAGAAGACATTCTGGCTTTCTGACCCCCTGATTATCTTATTACATCTTCGCCGTACTCCCTCTAGCTTTTTAGTATCTCTTTTGAGATGTGGAGCCCAGAACTCCACACAGTGTTCTGTGTGCAGTCTTCCAATGCTGTATACAGTAGTATCACCCTTCTGTCTTTACTAAATATATTCCTTCTCATGCAGCCCATGGTGTTATTGTACTTTGTAATGATCTCTTTGCATTGTTCTGAGTTTTTTAATGTGTTTGAAATTCTGACCCCCACATCTCTTGCAGCTTCAGTTCCTTTTAATTCAGGCCCCAAAGTTAATATTTTCAATTGTAGTTTAGGCAGGAGAATTTGTTCTTACAGCAGCAACACAAGAGTCAGGCAGTAATGACCTGAAGTGTGTAGGGAGAGGGAAAGCGACTGAGATAACTTTAAAAAAAAAAAAAAAAAAGAAGAGGAAAACTACTTTTAAAAACACAGTCCAACATTTCTGTGAAAATATTTTGCCAGGTAAGCCATACAGATAACAGCAGTCTCATTTACAGATGTCACGGGGGTGGGGGTGGGTTAGGAGAGGGAGTGAGGTGCAGGACTAGTAGTAAGATACATATAAAATGCTAACAACACAGATATACAGTATTAGCTACCACAGTACATAGATTCATAGAACAGCAGCAGATGATGCACCATACAATGGAAGGCAGGCTTCCGTTTCATGATGAGGATACATAACATGGCAGTCAGTTAGGGCACCACAAGTGGACATAAAGTACTGTTTTGATTTTGTTTTGGTAGTGAAGACTTGGGGGGGAGCAAGTAATGGCAGAGGGCAACATATTCTATACTTTGGGCTAGTGGAAGTTAATTGCTGCTTGACCAGCTTCCTTCTTCATTGGGGGAGGGGGGGTGCAGAATTTTATCTGTTTCTGAATACAGCAGGTAGATAGGGTTCATGACTGGAAAGAACAGGCAACCAAGCTAGGAAGGGTGCTTGCTAGCCCAGAATTTGGCTCCAAGCAAGACAGTTTGGTAAGCATGCCTACAGTCCAAATTGGACCAACCTAGAGTGGAGAACATTTGACAGTGATGTGTATGAGGCGAGTTAAGGGAAAACCTACGTAGTGCATTGAATGGGCTATTCAGCTTGGAGAGAGACTGTTTAGAAGCTGCTGCATACACTACATTCCCATAATCCAGGGTAGGTAAGATTGTATGTTGTTTTTTTTTCGGGTGAGAGACTACTCTGCAAACTGTTGAGTGCACCTAGTTTAGCAATGCTTTTGGGAAGGATGGTATTTACGTGTGATGAGAAAAACAGTTCTTGATCAAGTATCATGTCAAGGTATTTGAACTGGGTGATATTATCCAATGAAGTCTTAACCAGGGCATGGATACACAGGGGATCAGAATTGTTCCCCCAGTGTGTGGTTCCAAAGGACATGCTAACAGTCTTCTTTTTACAATAAGTTGAGTAGCAAAGAACCAGTTCTGTAAATTGGTGAAATCTAGAGTTCTTAGCTAATGACAGATGCAAGTCAGTCTGAGGTGTATAAGACTGTCATTTGCATACAGGTGAACGTTGCATGCAGAGGTACAACAAGGGAGGTAACACAAAAATCAAAAAAAAAGAAGGGTCCCTTTTACTGAACCTTGTGTAACTCACAGGCTAATGAGGAGAGTAGGAGACACTGTTTTGTCCACTTTCATAGCCTTTTGTTGATAAGATACATGAAGATGGGACATAAACCAGATCAGTGGTGCTCCATTAATACTAGAGGCTTCTAACATTGTAAGCAGAAAGGAGTGGTTTACAGTGTCGAAAGCTGTGGCCAGGTCTTAAAGATGCCACCAGGGCCCTTACTGTTGCCCATAATTCTAATGAAATAGTGTTTTTAAGGAGGAGGTAGTGGTGGAATGGTTAGTGCAGAAACCTGACTGGACCGGTGTGAAGAAGTCAGAGGTGTGGAATTTGGTGAGTTGCGCACTAATCATCACTTTAGAATATTAGAGAGTACTGTAAGTGCTGGCCCGGTGACACTGAGGTTGAGCGCTGGGCACACCGCACCATGCCGGTGACCCGGTATGGGAGCGAGCCCGGTCGGCGGGGGAAGGAAGAGATTGAGCATCCAGTGGACTGCTCTCTCTTCCTGGGGAGGGTTCACGGGAGCGCCTGCTCATGGAGCAGCCTCTGGCGGCGGCCGGGGGTGCGGACGTAGTGGCGCAGCATATGCTGGGGGGCCGAGCTGTGGCACAATGTTGCCTCGCTAGTCATGCTTCACAGGAGACTGTAAATCCATGCAAAAACCTGGCGCCTCCCATTCACTGTCCACACTCCCAGTGCTGGACCTGCCTCTTTGCTGGCCTGTCCCCTGGACGGAGCTCAACAGTATAGAAAGAGCGCCCTGGGCAGATAGAGCAGCCCTTCCTCAGAGGGATCAGACCTGAGGGATGTGCCGGTCCAGGGATGCAGAGGAGGTTAGGTCACAATGGGAGGTAGAGACAGGGGGATCCCAGGAGGCAGCTGGGGAGAGTTTGATGGGATAGGAGGTGAGGGGGAAAAAAAAAGAAAGTACTGTAAGCAATGATAATGGGTGGAAATTTTTAAAATTATAGTGAACCACCCTTATGAAGAAGGATTATTCATGCACACTTCCACATGAAGGGAAATGTACCTGTGACCATGAGGCAGTTGAAGGCATGGGTTATCTGCTTTGCAATAGCCTACCACCTAAAGATAACAATTTAGGGACCATTTTTTTTATTTGGGCTGTAAGGAATGTAACATTCTCTTTGTTACGTATAATAATATTTGCTGTTTTTTTCTGTCTACCCCCACCCGAGTTTATCATTGTGATTTCTTTGTACTCTCTATTAGGGTGGTTATCACCAAACACCTGGATTGAATGTTTCTTTTGGATGTATGGTTTTTAAGTCTGTTTTTATGCATATTTCATTTCCTTTGTCTCATCTGGCTTCCATTAGATCTGTTCATTCTAACCGAAGGTCAGCAAAGAGTATTGTACTTAAGTCTATTTCCAACAAATCTAAGGCTGGTTCTTGGGCCTTTTCCATAGTATCACCTTCTTACTGGAATGGCTTACCTGAAGCACTTCTTTCTGCTAGTTCTTTTCATACTCTTAAATCTAATAATAAACAATTTCTACTGGATCATGAAGTTTGTAACTGTTTTAATTAATTATTGTTAGTTGTGTTTGTATTTTGTCTGCCTGTATTTTGTATTGTATCTCTGGGTCAGACCTGAAAAGGGACCTTTGGTCCAGTGTCCCTACCTGGTTAACAAATTTAAATAGATAAACAAACAAACAGTGAATCACAGCTGGTGCTGGCTGTGGAATTGATGGCAGTTTCCTGAGGACATCAAGTGATTTGATAGGGGAGAAGGAGAAGCTCCCATATGTATGAAATGGGGTGCAGAGATAGCAGATCCCTGGTGGAGTACCCAGTTTAGACAGAGATTTGGGATTTGTATAAAATTAAGCTTTAATGCATTGGCAGGTGAAAGGTTATCAGCAGGCTAGTTTGAACTAGGGCTGGGTCCTGGCAGTACAGACTGCTGGCCTGATGAGCAGGGCCAGGACCATAAATGCCAGCTGAACACTGGTGAGACAAGAAGACACCTTCTGTTGGCACCCCTTGAACTGTACTACTACTGTATGCGTTGTTGGTGAGGACAAGTTAAGGGGTGCATGGACTTACTGAAAATGGGCACTTAAATTTGCATTTTGGCAAGGACACTGGCAGGCAGGCAGGGCTGATGGCTGATGCAGTGATGTGACTTTAAGTGGCTTATGCCTGCACACACTATATGAATTACTTTGAAAATAAAATAAGTAAATAAAAGGTGACAGTGGCAGAGTTGTTACAGTGGTTAGAGGAGGACTTGGGGAACCCAGAGATCACAGGTTCAGATTCACCTAGGAGGTCCACCAAACACTGAGTAAAAGATGTTTTCTTTTTTGTTTTTAAAGATTTTATAATTTAGTCATCTAGGCATGCCAACTTGCCAGTTATGGCCTAGCTTGCAGCTAATTATTGTTTATTACAGTGCAGTATCTTTCAGACAAAGAAATGGTAATAATCACAAAGTATTGTTTGCCAGTGATTTAGACTTAACCATTATTATTTTGCTGTGGTAAACACATCTACTCCTAACAGACTTAACCCCTGACATGACAAGATGGTGAGAAGTAAATCTGTTTACCAAGGAAAATGCTGCAGATTGCAGCAGTGGCTTTTTTCCAGTTCATGCAACCACTCGGCTTGCTGGATTCGAGCCTGAATTACATTTTGAGGCGAGGAACACTGCTTGCTTTTTTTCTTCTTAGATAATCTTGTTTACATATATGATTTATGTTTGTAAAACTAATTTCCCCCAAACCAAGGACAACATCATATACTCGTTACATGTTTAAAGTAAAAGGGAAGATTCCAACTATGTAAGAAATGTGACAGCTTTAGCATAGTTATGCTAACCTAGGCTGCCAGGCTGTGTTAACAAGGGGCTTTAAGACTCTGGCGGGGGTTGGGGTGGGCAGGCGGACATCGAACACTATTACTGCACATTTTCTGTAAGCAGTTTCTGTTATGCTTGTTGATGTCTTGAAAGGATAAAAGATGCATATTGATACATTCTGCAGAGTGCTAGGAAAAGCTGAAAAAAAATGTTTAGGTACCCTTTCTTATCCTCTCCCTTACATTTATCCAATTACAAAAGAAGGAATATAGTAGCTTAGCTTCTTTTTAGTTACAGATGAGTCTTAATTTGTTTTCCAAAGCTGTTTATAATTTAAAAGAACATGATTCATTTAATCATCAGAGGAATTACTTTTTAACATGATGTACTTCCTGAGGGGAAAAAAAAAAACATGAAAGATAAATATTAGCATAATGCAGAAAACTGGAAATCCAAAGGATTTATGCATGCTCACATTAAGGAAGGGTACTTCTGGAGTATACAAAAAAAGCAACCTATGCTTTTTTTTAATTATAAAGATACAAGCTAAAAACTAAATTTATTTATTTCAAAAACTTGACTCGGATAGGCCTGCTGAGCAGAAACTAAATTCCACATGCGACCTGGGGAAGGGGTTACAACAGGCAAGAGATGCAAATATATCAGAAGTTAGAAATGTACAAAAAGTTGGTGGTATACAAAAAGTTGGAGCAATATACAAAAGGTTGGCAGTTTATAAATAGTTGGCACAATATACAAAAAGTCAGTATTACAGAAAGGTGAAATAAGCAGCAAATATCACCCAGTTGTAAAGAGGAAAAGAAGAAGTATCTACAAAAGGCTAAAAAAATATACAGAGACAGTGGGTAAGTACAATATCAAAATATTTATGTGGAAAGCAAGATTTATCGAAGGGACAAACTCAGTAGACCCAGGGGGCAGTAGTGGAACAGGGGTAGGGGTGGGGCTAGTTACAGGAGCAGATGTGCAAATAGAGTTCCGGGACGGAAGATTTGAAGGGAAGGATTGTAAGAATGGGGGGCTGGGGAGGCTTAGAGGGGGAGACAAGAAGAAACTGCTTCTTACGCAGCAGAGGTTTGTAGTGAGGGACTAAGAAGGAGCAGAGGGAGGATGAGGAAGGGGGAGGGAAGATGACAGGGGCCAGAAAACGTAACAGGAGAGAACTAAACCATAACTTAAAAGGAAAAAAGACACATTATGACTGGATTAGAGGATACAGCAGTGGGTGGGTGGGAGTGGGGAGTTCAGGCAAAGTGGCAGACGAAAAAGAGGAAAGGCCCAGTCTGGGCAGGGATGGTTTGGGGCTGGCACTTTAAACCATGTCCGGGCAGTCGAATACCTGGAGGATGATCTTACTGTGAGCTGGATTGGGAGACATGATTTGTTGCATTTCAAGGTGATGAGCGTAGGGGAAACGTTTCATAGATGGCATTGAATTTGAGGAAAAATGGAGGTTTCAAGCCAGCCGCATACCATGGTACTTGAAGTGGGGGCCTTTTTCAAGGGTGCATTCCCAAATGGAAATCTATTAATGGAAAATGTTAATTATGTGAGAGCACGCTGAACTTTATATATTTTGAAAGCATCCTTTACAAATGCATCAAATGTGTTGCCTTTTTATTTGCACAGCTTTTTACTTATCAATAATTTGGTGCAGCTGTGGCTTTTGAAAGGAATTCAAGTACAATTTCATCTTAACGTGAAAAGAGATTTTTTTTATTTTTTTACTGTATTTTACCCTTGATGCTGTCTGGCCCCCTTCAGCCCCTTCATGTTGCCCTGCCCTGCCCCATCATCTACCATCCATGGAACTTACCTCTCTCCTGTGTTCCCCCATGGTAAGGGCTGCCCAGGGCCACCCCTTACCTTCGAGCAGAGTTTAGCTTTGGTCAAGGAGAGAGCTTCAGACAGCAGTGCGGGCCCTGTGGCAGGGTGGTTGGTGGCATCCTGTGTGACTTGGGATTTTTCTCAGTTTTCTTCTTCCGCTCCCCTGAGCATTGTGAGATGTTGCATCTGATGCCAGACTTCAGAATGCCGGTGCTCCCCACTGAACTCTGGCACTGCCACCTGTGGTCACCCAAGTGGCTGTAGTGCAGTGGAGACCAGGATCCTCCCTCCCTCCCGAGAAAGCAAACATCAATTAGACACTCAGTCATCCTCCCTGAGCCGGCCATCCAGCAGCTGAGGCTTATACCTGAACCCAGCTTGCTGGCAGTGAAGGCTGTACAGCTACTGCTGCTCCAGCAGGCTGGTTATGAAAAGAGATTTTTTAACTGAGAACATTAAAGACTAATTTGAAAAGATAGGCTAAGATTTTTGTATACATTGTTGTGTATAGTTAGTAAGACATCATTTGTATTTTTGTGGTTGACGCCACCCAAACAGTCCATAAACCCAAATAGCTCTTATTAGGTTTGAAAATACCGGGTGGGGAGTTGCAACAAAGGCATTACTTATGTTGCAACAGTTTTAGGGACAGGCTAAAAATATGCATGACTTTAAAACATGGCAGCACTAGTTTTTATTGCTAGCAAAATATATGTACAGCATAGCAACTGAAGGTCAGAGGGGACTCATAAGTCCATTGAATCCCCAACACTGCTTCATAAGCATGAACCACCAGTGTGCTGTTCAAACATATACTAATTGGTAGGGATTTCTCACCCTCTCTCCTACCTCCTATCATGCAGTTACCCAATGAAGAGTCGGAGCGAATTGAAGCGGCTGGGTTTTTAGCTTTCTTGTTGCAGTAAAGTTTTGACTTTTTCGGAGTGTGCTGTACTTTTTGTTGCTTCTGTGTCCTGTAATTCCCTTGGTAAGTAGAAATTCATCCAGGCTTACCTTAGAGGCCTGTGCAGTCTTCATGTCCGCTGTTCCTGCTGGAGGCCTGTTCCATGAATTTACCATGCCTTAGGAGAAGTTCCTCCTAATGTTACCCCTGAATTAACCATCCTTTTGCCTCAGAACATGTCTCCTCATCCAGCTGCTGCGTATTAGATCAAACATTTCCATCTGTTCCACCTTGTTGATACTTTTCGGGATGCAGAAGACTGAGACTGGGTCCACCCTCTGCTTCATTGTCTCCAGGGTGAACAAGTTAAGGCCTGCATTCTCTCCCTACAACTGTTATTTTTCCAGGCCACAAAACATAGCTTTTCCATTTTTACATGGAAAAACACTTCCTCGGCGTGAAATGTGTTTTTGAAGTCTTGCATTTCTATTTGGAAAAGTATTTTGTTTTCGATTTTTAGATGCAGGCAGTAGCAGGGGCAGTTTCAGTCAGCAGTAGGAAGAGGACCAGACCAGTGTGGTACATTGTAGGTGAGGTGCCAACCCAGAAATTTTTTTACTGGCCAAATGGACCAGCTGTGCAACCTCTCCTACACAGATGTTATTCGATTTTGCTTTGTGTTTTGGAAGAAGTTAATAGTGGAGGCATCACAGGAGGACCTCGGTCACATGATGGCATTCAGCTAAGCAGCAGCTGGGTTACTGAGCTCCCCCCTCTGGCCACCTTTATTAGGTGTTTTCTCAATACATTTTGGATTTTTCTGAATACTTTACTTAAATAATTGTTGGAACAATAGTCAGCCATTGTTTAGCGACTTTGTTGGGGGAAAATAATTGCTGATTGAGTCGCGATGGAGGTGGATGGAAAACAGGCCTTAACCAAGCATACTCCTCCTGCATCCCCGGAGAAGGCGCAAAGAAACAGAAACCAAGCTCCCACCAAGCCAGACCGAGGAGGAGATAAGATGTTGCAATCGATCCTTGACTGAGGATAAATTTCTCCAAGAGCTTAACCCTCTCAAAGATATACTTAAGGAACTGACTGGAGAGCTTAAATCTTTACGTAGTGATCTCTCCTCTGTTTCCAGAAAAGTCTCTGATGTAGAGGTTGAGTTACCTCATCGGAGCAGTGGAGATCCAGAGCCGAGGTGGAGATAGGCGAGCTAAGACAGCAAGTGAAGAAGCTACAGCTTAAGACTGAGGATTTGGAGGGGCGGAATCGCCATAATAATCTGCTAATTATGGGCCTACCTGAGCTGGAAGAAGGCCCAGACCTCATGGCTTTCCTGCAAAAGTTTCTCTGCAAAGTGGTGGGCCCATCTCCCATAAGTGCCTCCTATCACCTCGAGAGGGCACATCGTTCGTTGCGACCTAGACCTGCAGCTGGATCTCCCCCGTCCTATTATAATTAAATTTCTGAGTTATGTTGAGAGGCAGCGCGTCTATTTGAAGGCCGTGAGCTGAAGGAAATTTTATGGGGAGTATCAGGATCCAGGTGCCCAGGACCTACGTAAAGAAATCCGCGAGAAGAGGGCAGCATATCACCCTGTTGTGCAGAAACTGATAGCTGCTTCGATCCCATTTCGGATGATCTACCCTGCAACCTTAAGGGTGACCATTGGAGGACTGTCTACTAGTTTCAATACCCCTGAGGCTGCCCGTAAAGAACTCTCCAGCAAACTGCCTGAACTCTTTAAAATGCCTGGCTGAAGGACTTTGCTCTTTGGTTCTGGGTTTGTAGCTTTAGGGCTGACCTGGAATAAACTAACATTTTGCCTCTGTCAGTATTTTTAGATTCCCTGGTTTCTGGGCCTGTCTCTGGAAGATGGTGCTTTATTTTCACTAACCTTTCTCTCTGGCTTCTCTGTCGCTTGCTCTTTTGCTTCCCTGGTCGCCTTGGTCTCTTCTTTCTGGCCCTCTCCGTCCAATTTTTGGGGTTCGGGATCGATGTGGTGGCTGAGGTTGATTCCTCGTAGGGTCCCCCCTCCCAATTTCGCCCATAAAATACCGCGGTGGAACCTTTGTTCGCGGCTGCGGTTTCCAGTGGGAATTTCCTGTCATGACGGACCGTATAGGGTCCCTTGGTTTATTGGCTCCCCTGAAACAGTAACGGTGGCCGATTGTTCCTGTGCCTATTCCCTTTTGCCCTTTCGGCTTCGGCGCCTGGTTGGTTGAATTTTATCTCCCTCATGGGCTGCATGGATTCGGGTATGTGCCCTATTAATGCTGCCTTGTTGGGGAGACGATCGGGGCATGCTGGGTTTGATGTGGACTACTGAAGATGGATCTCTCTTTTGAGATCAGGGTGTTCTTGATGTTTCCTTTATATGTTCTGTTCCTCCCTGCTTCATGTCCTTCTCTTCTCTCTTTGCTCTATCAGCGGAATAATGTGCGAGGGCTGTGGTGGGGGAGGTGGCGGTGGGGGGAGGACATGGCTTGCTCGCTGGATGTGGAATTCACGAGCCATGTATTGGGGGGGTGGCTAACCTCTGCCCGGGGCTGGGATGGAAGGAAAGGGTTTGTAACAGTTTGGTCATTTTTTCTTTTGGACAATTCCTGATGTCTGGAATATCTGGGTACCTGCTTCGGTTCCGGGGAGTCGGGGGTTCGCATGGGGGTTTAGGAGGTTCGAGCTTATGGTTGACAGTTTATATTTTGGGTTATTTCTGCTCGACCCACCTGATGTATATAGTTATTTTGGGGTTTGTATGGGGTACTGTTTGATGGGGGGATTAGATTCACGGTCTTTAAGCTACAGGGATTTTTGGCTTCTTGGGGGTCTCTCTTTCCTTAGAGCTGGGTTTTTTCATAAGTTTCAGGACTTTGGTTGGTGGGAGGGATATGGGGGGGGTTTTATGTATTGACATTCCAGATAACTTCACTGATTGCTGGTTCATTTTGTTAACTTGTTCTTTTTGGGAAAGTATGATTGTCGGTGGGATGGGGGGATGGGGTGATTTCTTTTATAAGACTAGATTTCCTTCAATCTTGGGGGTGCACCTTGTTTGTACACGTTATTATGGTTCTGTCTGGATATTTGAATGTCCTGTTATATCTTTAAAATGGCTACAAACACAGTTAAAATAGCGTCCTGGAATGTTAGAGGGCTTAGGGATCGGGTCAAGCGAGCTACAGGCCTTTAATCACTGCTCATTGCTCCACATTGATATTCTTTTTCTGCAAGAGACACATTTATGTCATGAAGCTAAGTTGCTTTCGAACTGGCTTTTCTCAATCCTATCTTGCTGGAAACTCCTGTTTTAGTAAAGGGGTTGCGATTCTCCTTAAAAGGCATGTTTTGTTTCTGAAGGATTTAGCTGTCTCAGACCCAGAAGGGAGGTATGTCCTAGTGAAAAGTACTCTTAATGGAAGAATGTGGTCCTCGGTTCTGTATATGGTCCGGTGGGGGAACCCGGTTTTATGGCTTTGGCGGATAAATTGGCTGGCTTTTGCCTGCTCAATTTGTACTGGGGGACTGGAATGTGCCTTGTTCATCTACTCTAGATAGGAGCCACAGGATAGCGCCCACCTTCCGGCTCGAGAGCTTTCTGGGAACTGACCTCGTTGCTGGGCCTAGGTGATCCTGGCGTCTCGCCAACCCTTTTTCGTCGTGCCTTTTCTTTCCAATCCCAATCACATGGTACTAGGTCAAGATTAGATATGGTATTAGTTAGTCTTCCTTTCTCCGAATATTCCTCTGTCTGGTATTGAGCCGATCATTGTGTCTGACCATGCTGTAGTCTGGATACAAATGCCTAAATCCTGATTACTCTCGTGACTCTATGTGGCGGTTAAATACTCAGTTGTTAAAGGACCACCAGTGTGTTTCCGAAATTAGCTCCCGAATATCTCTCTTTCTGGCTGACAATTTGAATTCCACCCCCAGGATTGATATGATATGGGGAGCCCTGAAGTGCTATCTTAGGGGTGAGCTTATTAAAATGGCTTCCTTTAGGAAGAAGACTCGGCTGGCCAGATCGTTGGCTCTGATAAACAAGATTAGGGAGTTAGAAAGTAACTACTCAGCAACCTCTTCGGTATCGGATCTCAAAGAGCTCCTATTAACCAAGAACGAATATTCGGACCTCTTGAAAGAGAAAACAGAATATTGTCTGGTGAAAACCCAGGCTAAATATCTGGATCTTGGTGAAAAATCTGGTAAACTACTGGCCTTGCGTTTGCGTGCACTCGAAAGCTCGAGGATTATCCCTTCTTTGTCTTCCCCATCTGGTGATGTCTCCTCGCCCAGGGATATTGCACATATTTTTAAGGAGTATTATTCGGGCCTTTATAGTCATTCCCAACCTCCCCACCCTGTTGCAGCAGTCAAAGAATACGTAAGAAGAATAGGTATTCCTTGTATATCAGAGTCTCAACAAGCGAGTCTATTGAACCCTATTTCAGCTGAAGAAATAAGGAGTACCATTGCTTCCTTGGCCCCTGATAAAGCGCCGGGACCGGATGGCTTCCCGGCAAACTTTTACAACGTTTTTGTTAAAGATTTGATCCCCATTCTTCTTAAATTATATAATTATTTGCCGGTCTCCTCTGAGCTTGATCCTGCTTTATTTGAGACTACTATAGTTTTAATTCCTAAAGCGGACAAAAACCCCACCGACCCGGCTAATTACCGCCCTATCTCTCCAAAACTATGATATCAAAATTCTAGCTAAAATGCTTGCTGAAAGGATCAAGAGGATCTGGTTGGAGCTTCTGAGCCCTGAACAGGCGGGCTTTGTTTCAGGAGGTGGCAGCAGATCATTTGAGGACTTTGCACATCTCTCAGTATGCCGAACTGCCTCGGGTCCGTTGCTCTAGTCTCTTGATGCTGAGAAAGCGTTTGATCGGGTTGACTGGTCCTTTCTGTGGACAGTAATGGAGAAATGGGTTTCCGACTTCTTTTTGAATATGATACGGTATTTTACAGCTGCCCTTCCTTAAGATTTACTGTGTGAGGGTCCTGTCTTCCTCTTTCCGTCTTTTTGCTGATACTAGGCAGGGTTGTCCTCTCTCTCCTTTACTATTTAATTTATACCTGGAGCCGTTGCTGATTAAACTCAAGTCGTCTCCTCATGTGAGAGGTATTAGGCTTCAACAACGGGAATTAGTTCTGTCTGCATATGCAGATGATGTTTTGCTGCATCTGACAGATCCGGCAACATCTCCAAAGGCAGCTCTTGAAGTTATCACGCAATTTAGTTCCTTCTCTGGTTACAAATTAAACATCTCTAAATGTGAGATTTTCCCTCTTAATAATTATATGTATAAACAAGATTTTCTCTCCTTTGGAATGAGGTGGACCTCCAGGTCAATTAAATATCTTGGAATCTACTTTTCTACTGATCCTTCCCTTCTGAAGAAGCTAAACCTGGTCAGAGTCAGAGACTCGGTTAGCCAGGACTTGCAACGCTGGTCAGCCCTCCCTATTTCACTTTGGGGTCAAATAAATATTATTAAAATGAATGTTCTTCCCCGTATCTTTTATCCATTGAATCTGACCAATCTCTGGATTCCTCTTTCCTTTTTTCAACCGCTTCAGTGAATGTTTTCCAGCTTCATTTGGCGGGGGAAGGGAGTGCGACGCTCTTATGCCACCTTGTCGCTCCCTAAGGACAGGGGTGGCTTAAAGCTCCCTAATCTTCTACTGTATCACTGGGCTCACTTTTCTAGTTGGGGAGATGGTTCTCCTCATGAATACAGAGAACCTCTGCCCAATCTGGCTTCAGTTGAAAGGGCTCTTCTCTCTGAACTTAGAGTAGATATGTCTGCCTTGTTTTACTTGTCCCAAAGTCCTTTCACAGTTGGTTCCGGATAGTACGGTGATAGACTCTCTTAGATCGTGGGCACAGTGTCTTAACTTCTTTCGGATCTCTAATGTTATGGATCTAGGACAGCCAATAGTTCTAAATCCGAATATTAGATTGGGGTATTCTTGGATAAGGCCAAATTGGCTCCCACAACTTAAGGATGTCAGGGTGGAACACCTGTTCAATCAGGATTCGGCTCCTTGCGTCGGGATGATATTCTAACGGGTTTGATATATCAGCTAAAGGTATTTTTAAGGTATTCCAACTCCGGCACGTGGTGGGTAACAAATTTGGCACTACTGTTAGACAGTCAGTTGTACACCCCTTCCTATCTAATATCATCAGCCTTGCCTCTCAACCTCACTCTATTTCGTCAATTATTCCTATCTCTTGAAATTTAATTTACAGGAGGATGTTGGGGTCCTTTGGTTTGGACACATCTTCTCCCTGAGGCTACACCGCTCTGGACTAATATTTGGCATAACTTACATAGATATCATACCCAAGATAGGTTTCAGTTAGTACAATATTATATTGTAAATAACCTTTACTATACTCCCGTTAAACTCTTTCAGCGTAAGTTGACCTCTGTGTCAGATTGTTTCAGGTGCTCACAGGCTGAGGGTAACTTAATTCACATTTTTTGGGATTGTCCTAAAGTTGCCCCACTGTGGTCCCTGATCTGGGAAAATTTGGATCCCCTTTTGGGTCTGAGCCGGTTTTTCTGCCCGGAAATCTGTGTGCTGGGTAATTTTTCTTATGTAGACAGTGTAGAGCGCCGATATCATATGGCCTTAGTGTCCATGGCGGTCAAAAAGCTGGTCTTAAGACATTGGAAGGACCAACTGGTTTTATCATATGCTGACTGGTTGAAGGAGATAATGGCATATCTTCAATCAGAGAATCTTATTGCCAGCTATAAGGATCATATGGATCTGTTTCATAAAAGATGGGGCAAACTCCAAGCTTTATGCTTGCCTTAGGGCCTGGCGACCCGATCCCTTCGCCCTCATATAGTACATATAGTGTTCATACTATTTTTTTTGTATTGCTGCAGATTTTGACCTGTTTCTTTTCCTCTTAGGAGATCTAGGATGATTAAACTGATGTACTGTATTGTAGATATGCTGTGATATCCAGATTTAGGGCTTCTTGGCCCCTTTGTTGGTGCACCCTTGGGAATAGGGAGGGAGGGAGGGTGGGGTGTGGGAAGGGGTTTTTTTTGAATTTTTTGAAATTTTGGCTGTATGATATGTATATTGTCTTTCTCCGTCTAAATACTTACTGATATGATGTGTATCTGTTTCGTGGGGGGAGGGGGTTAGGTTTATTTTGTTTTGTTTAGTTGTTTTTGTTTGGTTTTATGTTGGAAACTAATAAACTTAAATTTCAAAAAAAAAAAAAATCACAGGAGGACCTCAGAAAAAACACTGTGGAGCCAAGAGCTGAGAATGGTGTATAACCATTTCTGATCTGTGTAGCTGTAAAGTGGGAGAAACAAAAAATTAAGGAGCAGGATAGAGGGTCAAAAGCTGAAATTAACACATGATGAGGCTTTTCCTGAAAAGAAGAAATGGCAGCCAGCCGGCTGGCCCAGTTGATGGCACTTCTCAGACCAAACCCTGTTCCTAACTAACTGGGGTAATCCCTCCCATTGTGACTCCGGGCACAAGTCTTTTTTTTTTAGTTCCCTCATGGATCTCTGCAAGGGGCAGGCACATAGTCATTCTGTGTGCTCCCAAGTTCACTGCAAAGAGCAGGGCACAACACTTAGCAGGGCACATTTTGTGGTCACATTGGATTCTCTGCAAAGCTGCAGGGAATAACTTAGTCTTTTTCTGTTCCCAAATTGTTTACTGCAGTGCTAGGGCACGTGTCATTGACAACATAAGCTGACACATAATTCTTAGAAGTGCCTGGTTCGATTTGTGCAAAGCAAGTCTTTTTCCCAAAGGTTCACTGCAGATGCAGGGCACACAAGCAGGGCTGGGCACATTAAATAAGTTGGTTCTCCCAATCTCTGCAAAGCAGGGCACATAACTTAGTCTCGTTTTCTGTTCCCAAATTGTTCACTGCATGTGGGCACACAACTAGCTGCAGGGCACACAGATCTCTGCAAAGCAGGGCATTAACTTTAGTTTTATTCTGTTCCTAAATAAGTTCTGGTTCCCCCAATCTCTGCAAAACAGGGCACATTATTTAGTCTCTTTTTCTGTTCCCAAAGTTCAATGCATGTGGGCACACAAAACTAGCTGCAGGGCACACAGATCTCTGCACATTAACTTAGTCGTATTCTGTTCCCAATAAGTTCTGGTTCTCCCAATCTCTGCAAAGCAGGGCACATTTTACTTAGTCTTTTTTTGTTTCCAAATTCACTGCAAAGTCAAGAGCAGGGCATACAAATAGCAGGGCACATTACTTCTTGATTACCGAGCTCTCAAAGTAGGCAAGGCTGCTTACTTCTTTATCTGTTACCAAAGTGTTCCCCAATGTTCACTGCAAAGATGCAGGGCACACAACATAGTAGTGGGGCACATTAAGTTCTGGTTCCCCCATAATCTCTGCAAGCAGGGCACAGTCTTTATTCTGTTCCCAATGTTCACTGCAATTATGTTCACTGTTTGTTCCCAAATTTACTGCAAGCAGGGCACAGACTTTAAGTTCAAGGCAGGGTGACCCTTTCATGCCCTTGTTCTTCAACCACCCACAGTTCAGCTCTAGGCCTTGCCCATTCATTGCTATTACACCGTCCGTCCCCCCATCTGTGCCGTGAAGTCCGTGTGCCCCTATTCCCTCCTCCAGCTCCCTGACCAAATGAAAAGTTTTTACTTGTTTTGCTGCTGAGCTCCCTGATTCTGCTGCGCTCCTGCTCTCCTCTGAATCTGCCCGTCCCTCTGCCTCGCCCTGTGTGATGCAGCTGCCTGCTCTCTGCTCCATCATCCAGGTCACCCCCATGCCCTCTTGCGCTCTCGGCCAGGCCTTCTCCCTCTGGCTCCTCCTCGGTGTGGCCACCACTCCTCCTGGCTCTGGCTTATCTCTGAACACCAACCTGCAAAACAAAAAGTCAATTAGTTAACCAGATGATGGCGCAATGATTAAAAAAAAAAAAAGTGAATTAAAATAAAGAAAACTTACCTTTGGACTCCTGCTTGACCTCCCAGTGCCTGCTTCCTCTTCTGGGTGTGCTGCAAAAGCACTCAGTCACGTTTCTCCCGTGCAGAGACCGGGTTGGTGGGGGGAGCAGGAGCATCACTGGGCCAGTCAGGGAACAGCCCGGGGTTCATGGGGTGGGGCACAGAGGAGGATGGCAAAAAATGTATACCAGGACAAAAACATTTTTAAAAATTAAAGTGACAGTGCCCAATAAGGCACTTTTACAGGACCCAGAACTAATGGCAATGAATAGCAATGACTGCTAATCATCGCCAGATTTGACTCGCTTTTTGCCGATCTTGGGTCGCAAATTGCTATGCAAACCCTCTTATTTTATGCCTTGTTATTCTTTTGTACTCCCCTTCCTATCTCCCCTGGGTCACACCTGGAAACTAGCCTCCACTCTGTGTGATTTTCCAGGTTACCAGTTTTTAAATAAAACCACAAGACAACTGGATTATTGCCAAGGATAGTGAATCTGCTGTCATATTATACCTTTTATGCTTCAAATAAAAAAAAAATTGTATTTTTTCTACACCCCTCCCCAATTATAATACAAGGTAACACTATCAGTACTGTCATTATATTGTGAATACAGTGACTGCTGTGAGTGTGCTGTAGACTTAACTGTAGCTCTGTCTTTTGACTGGATGAGAGGGCCACATGTAATGTAATTTCTGATAAGCTGCAGAAATAATTAATTTGCCTACAAATATTGGATTTTCGGGTCAATGAACCTTTATCGTACTTTCGATTTTGAAAAAAAAGGGTAGAAAATGAATAGTTATTTTCTTAACTTTGCATGACAAGTCAAAACTGTGAAAGCTGAAGTGGCTAGTCTCCCATTTGGGAATCTACACTTGCCAAGTACATATCAAAATATAAAGTATGAGGGCTGCAATAATGATTTTGGAATATAAAAGCAGCAAATGGTAAATGCTCACATTTTGTCACTTGTTTAGAATAAGTCCTCATCAGAAATAAACAGAGCAAGCTGTTCTTTTCTTTACTTTATTAGCAGATTTTTTTTTTCATTCACATGTTGGTAAATGCAGGAAAATAATTCATTATTAGCATATGAAGTTGTTCCTGGATTTATATGGACTGAAACTCTTTCAGAGTTTTGCACACCTATTTTGACAGTATTTTTTAACTTGCTCTTTATTCCCCCTGGATTCAGCCGGGCTTCCCCGACCCATCTCGACCCTGCAGTCCACCAGTCAGGTGCCCCATGTAGCCTTGGCTATCCCTCCCAGGTGGGGTTGAGGTGGAGGGGAACCCCCGTGTCCTTCTTGTGTCACCGGGACCCCCACTGTGGCCTCGTGGGTCGAGTGGTGAGGGGCATCTCCTCTGCCAGTGGAGCTCAGCTGGTTCCGATTTTTCCCCTTATGGCCCCAGAGATGTGGTTGTGCCGTGACATCAAGGCACATACGCCGACATCCCACCAGGCACCCGCTATATACGGCTTCAGGCTGCTGAACCTTCGGCCTCCACCAGAAATCAGACCGGCACCGGGCCTACAATCCCCCTCCCTCCCAGGGGAAGCAAGCTGCTTGTCAGGCGCTTAAGTGTCCCCTCTCGGCTGGCACTCCAGCTCCCCAAGCTTGTTCCCGAACCTGGGTCGCTTGACGTCACAAGCGGTAGCGCTACTGCTGTGCCAGCGGGCTGGCAAATTTTGACACTATTTTGGTAGTGCTTTGTGTGGTTTCAGAAATGTTGTTTGTTGGTGTTTCTGTCAACTCAAGAGGTAAATTAGGGGTTATTTCATTTATTGTACTCTTGTTTTCCATAAGGCCTGAAAAAGGAACTGTAAATGACTTGGGGCCAATGTTTTTTATAAGGTTGAAACTAGAAAGGTAGCCGGAACAGCAAGGAATAATGCAGCTAGTGAGTAAGTGTTTCTCTTGGTGGGTATAATATATCCCTGAAACGTAAACAATGTAATGTAACTTTATTTGAGCGGGTGCTTAGAGCAGAATGCCCACTATCATAGTGATGAAATGAAAGAAGCCAGGTGTTTTAAAGCAGCCACTCCCCTTAGCTTGACTGATTTAGAAAGCTCATTGTCTTGATTATGGCTGTACCAGTATGTTTGCTTTTGCTAAATCTCCAAAGCCAGGCAGTTTGATTCTAAAGTTGACATCTGGTTTACTCTTTGTTCACCTGCAAAAGAAAGAAAATGCAAATAGAAGAGCACGCCACTGCCCTAGAGCTCTTAAAAAAAAAAAAAAATCAAGCTGTTGACAGTTAGTTTAAACAGGGCTTCCAGTCTAGGACTGTGGTAGACCTATTGTTATGTCAGCAACAGGCGGCAGAAATTGTGGCACCATATGGCTCATATGTGCTTCAAGTAAGCTTTCTGTAAATTTAGCTTATCTGTAGCTTTTTGATATGCTTCTTGTTTAAATCAACAACTGCTGCAGCCTGGTGTATTTTCATAATTTGTAACATGCATCATATACTCAATGAAACCTCTTGATTATCACATGATGGGGCTAAAGAATGGAGGTCATTATTGCAAATAAAGCCTAAAGCATAACTTTTTGAAGTTTAGCTGTGGTCTTGTTAACCATATACTGTATATAGTTAACCACATACTATTAGTATAATAATAATCATCAGAATAGTTCAGTCTGAAAACATTTAGCTGCTTTGAATCAGGGCAATCAGAATGGTCCCAAACGAGGATTATCATACGAGTGAATATTGTCTCTTTGCAGACGACAGCAAATTTTGTGCTTACTGTAGCCATGATTGATGTGCGACTGAGTCATCTACGTCCTTCATTATTCTAAATCATATACCTAGAACTAAAAGCAGCACACTAGATCATGTTCTTGTTGGCTAGCATGCGCTGTTCATTTTTATGAAACACAGAAACCATAAAGTTGCCAGCATAAAAGTGCCCATCATGTCTGTCCAGTCTTGCCTGTCTGATGCGGATGTGAGAGCCGTAGTGGCCCTTAACTCCTGCTTTTTCCCACTCTCCTTTTGATAATATGTACTGTGTCTTTCCCATCCATGTTGAATACCCCCACTGTTTTCACATAGACCACCTCATTTGGTGACCTTTATCCTCCTCCTCCCCCCCCTCCTGCTCCCAATCATCACTGTTTTTCATTCTGACTATTCCCTCCTTTGTGTTTCACCTCCCCTTGAGTAATTAAAGAAGATTTTGCCTCCAAGCCTTAGCCCTTCCTCATGGTCTTTCTGGCCTCTTTCAACTAGTTTAGAAACTCTACCTTATTCCCTCAACTGGCGATGCTTATAAACACATCCCAGCCTTGGCAGTCTCTCTTGGTGCTAGCTCAAATCATGTTTACACTCTGGTATTGCCAGCCATGCTGCAGCAGCCACTTCAGATGGAGCCCACACCACCACAGCCAGTGGAGGGCCCTCCCACCAAGAACTCTAGGCCAAAGTTAGAGCTTCCTTATTTCCTGTCAGTGTTGTGTTACTCTCTCTAAGAGGGTTGTCCACACCATATTTGGGTGGTGGATGCTTCTGTCTCCCAACCTGGATTTGCAGACGTCATCCACTTTGTCAACTCAGCTTCACCACAATGCTAGTTTGCAGACCCCCAGGGGACCAGACCTCCTTTGTTGTTCCTTGGAGCAGATGCCCATGGCTCTGTATGCGCTGTTGGAATTGGTCCAGGAGGAGGAGGAGGTGACTTACCTTCTGATGGACATTCTTTAGTGAGATTCCTCACAAGGGGTAGCCATCTTTGTCCTGTCTGCAATCTTGGGCCTGGTGCTTTGTATCTGGCAGCACTCTGCCTCCTTCCAGGCTCTGCTGTTTTGCATGGACTACAAGCATACAGTTCCCCATGTGGTTTGTCTGGGTTTTTGGAACATCAATTTCCTGAGGGGCCTGTGGCAAATGTGATGCAATGTTCTTGAAGGGGCAGGGGGAGTCAGACAAGCTGCTGAATGAACCATTTGAAAAGCAGGACCTCCTTGACTGAAAGGTCTGCAGCTGCGTCCCTGGGTATCTACCAGGCCAGCAATGTGAAATGGCATGGTATAACCATGAGCTGTTAGAATATCGCTCCAACTTCTTTGACCTGCTCCATGATAAGAATCAGCCAGATATATAGCAGGTTTGTGATCTTAGGTTGATGATGGCTAAGAACTTGTTGTAGGTGGCCTTGAACGTGACCAGCATGGCTGGTGCAGTAGCTGTGGTGGTGTCTATTGCCGATGTACATGGTTGTAGGTTACATCATTTACACTGGAAATCCAACAAGTGGCATACCTGTCCTTCACATTGATGGATCTGTCTGAGCTTGGGCTTGAGAACCACCTCACATGCATTGAGAAGGCCAGTGTGACCCCAAGACTCGGTGACATCAGTCACCAGTACAGTCTGCATTAAACTTTAATCACATTGAGTTGCTAATTTAGTGTTTAATGAGTTACTTTTTAGTAGTGTTAGTGGCCATCCTTATCACTCACCCAGGGAGTTGTAACACATTACTGCATTTCTTTATTGTGGTATGGCAGCTCTGTGGTGTGGGATTACCTGATACCTCCCCGTGTGCCTTACAGCTTAAATATAGGGAAGGAAAATTGTTTAAACAGGAAAGACACATTAAGCCAGAACTTGTGTCCAGGTGTTACCTGGGAGCACAAGGAAGTTAAGTGACTTGCTCAGGGTCAAACAGTATGCAGGTGAGGGCTGATGGGATTCAAACCCAGGTCTCCAGGTTTGCAGCCCTGAGCCCTTAACCACTGTGCTATACTGCCTCTTTATAGCAACTCTGTTAACCTGAAAAGTTATAATATAGTTAAGCTTTGCCAGATGTGAATAGTGTTACACATTTCAGGATCAAGCTGTATTTTGTTTTCCCAATCAGAATGATGCATATAGGAAACGCCACTTCTGTTACCCTGACAAACTGTTTGTAGAATATCATGAGACATAGCTATGGATTGTATATATTATGAACAGTTATTATAATGTGTACTTAAACTAGGGTTTGGCACAAGCAGGTATCGTGCTAATTGAGCAAGCATTTGCAGAAATCCAGTGCCCTTATTAGCTGCATTTAAGTTGGTGGGAGCCCAAACACATCAATAGACAAGAACTAGCCAGAGCCGATAGGGCTGTGAAAAGCTGCCAAGCAGTGGCAGTGCTGAGGGGTTTAAAACATGGGTCGAATTGGACCCACTGGAGTAACAAATGTGGGTCAAAAGAGGAACCTGCTAGGTCAAAACATAATCGGTGACAGATTTTGAACAGTTCATGTTCCCTTCCTTTAGATCTTGTTATAGAGCAGGTGCATCAATTTGGATCCACTGGCAGAGGAAAGAGGGGTTATTTCTAGGCAGGATGCAACTTTTGCCCTTTTGGTGCATGTTAGCACTGTCCCTGCTGCCAAGTGACTAAAGTTACACATGTGTGTAGAAATTATTTAACACCCGGGTGTAACTTGGCCATTTTTTGGAGTTGTTGCACCAAATTTTTAACGTGTCTTTTTTGGGACCCCTCCTCATGAAGAGTGCCAGTGTCATTTTGTTCAGTTGCCCCAAAAGGTGATTTCATGAAGCGAATGCGTTGTACTATGTCAGAGGTGCGAAACACATTTGAGCAGGATATACAAAATGACAGCTGTACTGTTTTGAAGGAGGTGTGCAAAATGGCAAGTTGAAAATGTGAGTAAAATACAAAAATTTCCATGGGTTAGAGTGTGTAGAAACTGCGCAACACACGCTTTGTAACACAGTAATTTTTGAATTTTTTCACCAAATTTGCAACACAGCCTTTTTGGGACCCCACCTTATGAACAGTGGCACTGTTATTTCGTGAATCAGTCCCGAAAGATGATTTCGCGCAGTGACCACAAAATTATCTTTCAGGACTGAGTAACAAAATGACAGTGACCGTTTTCATGAGGTGGGTCCTCAGAACCCCATGTTGAAGAGGTGCAGCCAAAATTCAAAAAAATGGCTGATTTATCAACATACATTGAAAACCCCGTTGAATGATATTATAGTACGCTTACCTTTGATTCTTCAGTTTGTGGTTCGGCTTTGAAGAGTGCAGACTTGTCCTGGCCCAGAGAAGATGCTGCAACCTCGGAGTAAGTATGGGATAAAGGGGAGTAAGGGTGGTGGTGCTCAGTGGGAGGGTGGGGATGGGGAGGGGACTGGAACAGCGATGAGGACCATTTTCTTTTTACAGAAAAATAAAAACACAGCAGGAGACTGTTTTCTTTCTTCACAGGAAAAAAAGAAAGAAGACAATTTGGGCACATTAGGGTGGGCTCCAGTTTGCCACAGGGTGTGGGGGTGGGTGGGTACATCATGGTGACACAGGGACTGGGCACCCTGATGTCGGTGGGAGGGTGGGGTGGAAGGAAAAGGGCACACCGGGGCGGTGCATATAATGCTGACACGGGATTGGGCACCCGATGTCGGGGAGATAATTATAAATATTTGGGCACACTGAGATGGGCTGCCACTGTGCCACATGAGTTGGGGGGTGCCATATAATGCCGACACAGGGATTGGGGACCCTGATGTCAGCGTGGAGGCAGGATCGGAGGAAGCGGGGAGGACAGCAACAGTGGGAGGCTGCATGAGTTATTTTTTACTTTGTTTTCTGGTGCTGGCAGCGGTGACACAATTGCACATGCACGGTACTCGTGCATGCACAGTTGCGGCAAATGGCATTTTTCCATTCACAGCATTACAGCACCAGCGGTACTGCGCGCGCATGCATGCAAGTCACGCATGCACAGATCATGCCAAGGAATGTGGAAGTAACAGCCGAAATAGTGTGGCTGTTATTCCGTATCAGCCAATCGTGGTGGAGGGTTTCAAGCTTCATTGGTCTTTTGGAAGGATACTTCCAAAAGTCCAATGGAAAGTTCCACGATTGGCCCTTTTTAGAGCTACCTAACAAGCTCAAAATGCCTGTAGGCACCACCCACAGTCTTAAAAATGGGCAATTACAATTACAGAGACACTTGACAACAGCTGAAACCATTCACACAACTTATCACATAGCCACTGATATATTCCAACCTCTTGCTTTCTATCATGTTTATGAGCTGGATTTTCAGCTTTTCTGGGACTAAGTCCCACTCCACAGCCATTGGTGCAGTAAAACATCTCCGCATTTGCAGACATTCCCATCTTCAGCCTATGATCCACACGGGCAGCAAGCACAGCTGCAGTAGATGTCACACCTGGTCCAACCAGGTGTAACAGTTAGGCACAGCTGTATCACAAAATGACCACAAGCTGCCATAAATCATGGAGCCATCTGTAAAACAGCTCCATCTTTGAAAATCTAGCACAGATGGGAAAAACTGTGGCTCTGTAAGTGAAGACCCTCGTGAGCCAATTTTTTCCCCCCGACACCTGCACTGATTTCTGTGGGGTTTGAAAAATCTGACCCTAGCGCTGCTACTGGAATATATTCCAGTGTTGGGTTCAGTTTCAATTATGTATTTGCTTCATCTTTATTTTTCTTATTACTGCATTGATTGGACTGAATTATACTTATTGCTACTGTAAAACTCCTGTTGTGAGTTTGTGTTTGTCATGCACTTGCCAGATTACGAAAACACAAAGTAAAATCAAGTCATTTTATTTAAATTTTTTTTGTCATTGCAGAACTGAATGCATAAAAAAGGGCTGAAGTGCCTTTAATGTATTTTGAAAACCATATTCTAGCTGTGAAGTGTTGTCTTTCTACCCACACAGGCCAGATTTGCTATTTTTAAGGGTAGGTCTTATTACGGTCAGTATACACTACAAGCACAGTGGGTTGAAAAAATGAAGATTTTTTTTGTTTTCTTGATCATTCTTCAGTTTAGGCACAGGGACCACATTGCAGGCAAATCTAAGAAACTTTGCTAGCAGTTCACGTCCAGTGTAAAAATAATTAGCATGCAGATTATGGAAAGCCTTGATTGAGATACGTTGGTTTGCAGATACAGTTTTCGAAAGTGCACAAAGGATCTGTGTGCACTGTAACTTTTTTTTGTGTGAATGGAACAGGGATTGGGGAATTGAAATGTTAGCTGTGCTAGAACTCTCAATTATAAACAACTCCACCTTAACAACAGAGAACCTGGGGTCCTATTTTCAAGAGTTTTGCCATAGGCACAAAATGAGAGGACTATTTTTTACTAATGGGGACAGTTTTTGGACAAAATTATATTTGTCTTGGTATTTAAAAAGTATGCACCTACATTTTTGCCTACTGAATGCATCTTCACAGTTTATGAGGACTGAAATGGCACCAGAATTATGAGGAAGCTGTATATATACATGAAGTCCTTGTAGTCAACGAGAAGGCAGTAATTTTCCTAAGAATGTTACCTTACAATTCAGGCACTGTCTTTTAAAATACCTTGCAAGACAGGTTCTGAAAGTGGTAGCTGGAAGGTTTACTCAGATAATACTGATGACTAGGTTAATGTTGTTTGCATAATCTTATATGATTTCAGCACCTTATGTTATGGTAAAACTACTTTCTCCCTTGAGTCCCAGATAAGAATCTTACAGGAAGTTTGTCTCAGTGGTTACAGCACAGAGCTGTGAATAAGGGAAAACTCATTTGAATCCCACAGCTACAACATAACTATCTTTGAGACCCTGAGCATGTTACTAAGCCTCCCTGTTCTTAACCTCTCTGTAATCTGTAAATGGGCAGACTAGGTGGCCCAAGCGGTCCTTATCTGCCGTTAGTTTCTGTGTTTCTAATCTCTTGCTAATCCCTTTGTGCTTTTTGAATCTCCCTGTGTGCCCAGTAGCAACAATGTACTTTTCCCCACCCTCATCTGGATTGTAAAACATTTTGGGACACAGTTTGTATGAAAGGAGATATATAAAACCAAATTCCTTCCTTATCTGCCAGAGCTTGCACCCATTCTCTTGCTCTCCCCTTGTAAAATCCTCTGCTGGCCAAGCTGTTTTCTCCTTCTGCTTCCCCATACTATGGGTCTCTCTTCCCACTATCATTTTCACTACTCCTTCCTCCCATTCACTCGCTCACTCACTCAAATCCCTCCTCTGTGTATTCCTTGATTTCACTACAGGCTTCTGCAGTTGTTTCTGATCCTGTGCTGTTCCAATAAGTCCAGAGAGAGGTGCTATATGGAGGGGGAAAAAATACAGAGATCACAAAACTCACTTGAATCACAACTGTCGTGTTCCACTCCACTCATGTTGGCACGAAATAAGAACCTCCACTGCTGCTGGAGAAAACAAGCTATAAGGTGCAGCAAGCACTGAGAACTGAGGCCTGCTTCATGCCTGCCCTCCTACTGCAATACAAATCAGTGTGCTGCCATCCCTCGGACCTCCACAATCTGGTATGGCTGTAACTGACAAAGGAGCCATCTGGATAGGCTGTCAGTGCAGCGGTAGTGCTACTGCTTATGACACCAGTGACCCATGTTTGGGAAGGAGCCAGGGCCATTGGAGGTCCTGCTGGGGTGAGGATGATTTACCTGGCTTGATCTTTGCCGGGTAGTATGCTACCAGGGTAGACATAATGTTCGCAGGTCGCATCATAGTTAATCTTGATGCCATGGGCCCAACAGTGAGCACCCATATGCTTTGATGAACCCAAAGTATTCATTCAGCATCTCATCTGTTGCCTCTTGCTCACACACAGGTCCCCACTCTCTTGTTTTCAGGGGCCCAATCCCCTCTTTCACCTTTCTCTTTCTGTTTTTGTATTGGAAGAAGACTTCAGTGTTATCTGCTGCTCCTACTACTATCCTGGTTTCCAGACCCTCTTTGCCTTTCTTAATTCAATTCTTGCAGTCCCTCAGTGCTGCTCTGTACTTTTTAGAAGCCTGGAGGCAACACATCTCTCTCCACCTATTATGGGCCCTTTTTTTGTGTAGGATCAATTGCTCTTAAATCACAGTCAGGAGGACAGTCATTTTTTTACTAAATAAATGTGTGCTGGCAGGTTTCACAACAATCACCCTGGTTAAATTGCAGTCAGGAGGACAGTGATTTTTTTTCCTAGCACAGGTGTGCATGCAGGGACACAACAGTCACTCTAGTCTGGCAGTCAGGAGGACAGTGGTTTATTTCTTAGCACAGGTGTGCACGCAGGGACATGACAGTCACTCTGATCTGGTTAAATCATAGTCAGCAGGACAGTGATTTTTTTCCTAGCACAGGTGTGCATGCAGGGATACAACAGTCACCCTGGTCTGGTTAAATCACAGTCAGGAGCACAGTGATTTTTTTTTTAAATAAAGATGTACTGGTAGGGACACAACAATCACTCTGGTTAAATATCAGCGAGGAGGACAGTGATTTTTTTTTTCCTAGCACAGGTGTGCACACAGGGACACAACAATAACTCTGGTTAAATCGCATCAGGAGGACAGTGATTTTTTTTCTAAATAAAGCTATGCCAGCTGGGACACAACACTCACTCAGGTTAAATTTCAGTCAGGAGGACAGTGTTTTTTTTTTCCTAGCACAGGTGTGCATGCGGGGACACAACAGTCACTCTGTTCTGGTTAAATCACGGTCAGGAGAACTGGTGTTTTTTTTCTAAATAAAGGTACCCCGGCAGGGACACAAGAATCACACTGGTTAAAGCTGAGTGAGTATGACATTGATTTTTTTTTCCAAGCACAGGTGTGTACACAGGGACACAACAATAACTCTGGTTAAATCGCAGTCAGGAGGTCACTGATTTTTTTTTTTCTAAATAATGGTACACTGGCAGAGACACAACAGTCACTTGGGTTAAATCTCATTCAGGAGGACAGTGATTTTTTTCCCTAGCACAGGTGTGCATGCAGGGACACAACAGTCACTCTGGTCTGGTTATATCACAGTCAGGAAGACAGTGATATTTTTTTTTTTTAAATAAAGGTGTACTGGTAGGGACGCAACAGTCACTCTGGTTAAATCCCAGTCAGAAGGAGAGCGATTCTTTTCCTAGCACAGGTGTGCATGCAGGGACACAACAGTCACTCTGGTCTGGTTAAATCACAGTCAGGAGGACAGTGATTTTTTTTTTTACCCAGAACAGGTTTGCCGGCAGGGACACAGCAATCACTCTGGTTAAATCTCAGCAAGGAGGACAGTGATTTTTTTCCTAGCACAGGTGTGCATACAAGGACACAACAATCACTCTGGTTAAATTGCAGTCAGGAGAACAGTAATTTTTTTTCTAAATAAAGCTGCACTGGCAGGGACACAACAATCCCTCTGGTTAAATCACAATCAGTAGAACAGTGATTTTTTTTCCTAGCACAGGTGTGCGTGCAGGAACACAACAGTCACTCTGGTCTGGTTAAATCACAGTCAGAAGGACAGAGATTTTTTTTCTAAATAAGGCTGTGCTCTCAGGGACACAACAATCACTCTGGTTAAATCACAGTCAGGTGGACAGTGATTTTTTTTCCTAGCACAGGTGTTCATGCAGGGACACAACTGTCAGTCTGGTCTGGTTAAATCACAATCAGGAGGACATTGTTTTTTTTCTAAATAACGGTGTGCCAGCAGGGATTCAGCAATCACTCTGGCTAACCTCTTTCCCTGGTCACACAATCGAAGAAATTAATCAGATTTGTCTAACATTCCCCCTTCCCCACCATGATTTTCCACTAGCTTTTCCTTTAAAAATGTCTCCCCTGCTAGTCTGTGTCTAAGGCATTCACCTTTTTTTTTTTTTTAATCTACCCTCCTGATGTCCAGGATCCTCATCCGTATGTGGTTTACCTGTGCTGCCATCTTTACGTTAAAACACACTGTACAGTGATTGCTGATCCCCAGGTGGCATCTTACCTTGACGTTTGCAGTACTGTCCCTGTTTATGGGCACCAGGTTCAGTATTGCCCTGTTACGAGTGTGCTCCCTGGCTAGTTGCCTGAGAAATGCTCCCTGTAGCGAGTCTTGGATGTCCCTGCTTGTAGCCAAGGCCACAGCTAGGAGGCTGCAGTCTGCATCTAGCTGATTGAAGTCCCCCACCAGCAGTCTTAGAGTTCCTTGAACTCTCCATGCACAATCCCATCCCCATCCCTTGCTAGGCTGTTAGTCCCCAAATGGACAGTGACATCCAGCTACCCCCTGCCCTGTTGGCCTAGTAGTCCTTAGGATCCTCTGCCCATCCTTCTGAGCCATGGTGTTATGTAGGCACCTTACCTCCCTTGCTCCCTCCCTGTTCCCAAATCTAGCCCTCTGACAATCAATTCCACCATTAGAAGCAGCTACCTTCTCTGCTGGGGTCCTCTACCTTCCGCCTTGGGACCTCCCCCATGGAGGACCCCCACATTCTCCTTTTCCTTTACTTTGGGTTCCTTTACAAGCTAGCTATATCCACACCCTGTACTCATCTGCCTTAATTAACTCTCCCCTTTATGCCTTTTTTAACAACTTCTGCACCCTGCCCTAGATAGGGTGTCTCTCCTGTTCCCACTTGTAGCCACTACCTGCTTGTTACCTCCTCACAGATGCTTCCTACTCTACCACCTGCAGTTCCCTATACAAGCAACAGTAAGCTAACAGGTACCCTACCTTACCTTGTAAGTCCAGCAGAGCCCCCTGCATGCTGTCACCTGCAGATGCCTTCCGATGCCTAAGATACCAGTAACCTGTTCCACTCCTGTGCTGTTCCAGTCATGCACTGGAATACAAGTGTAATGGGACATGCTAGGCAAGGGAGTCTTTTACAGTGAGGGGACATGCTGAGCAATGGAGTCTTTTATAGTTCTCTTGTAAGAAGGCACTAAGCCTCTCGCAGCTCCACTCCCCCCCCACTCCTTTTACACACCTGATTCACAGGGGTGTCTGAATCTACTCAGCTTCAAGATTAATCTCCTGAGCTAAGTTCACCACACTACCTATTACAGTTTTAAAGACAAGTGCCCCTAACACTGTCTAAAAAAATCTCTCTTTCCAACCCACTTACACTATTAATTTCAGTATGGAGAGAAAAAAAAAGATATATAGCTGCGTGCTTACTCCAGCCCACTGGCACAGTGGTACTGCTACCATTCGTAATGGTGACCCTGGTTTGGAAATGAGCCAGAGTCATCGGAGGGTTAGCTGGGGAAGGTGAGTTAAGCTGAGTGTCCTAAAGGATGCGTTTGAGCCATGGCTCTTTTACAAAGGTTCACGTCAGAGAAATACAAATTATGGGGAACATCAAGACAGACATTACAACATTGTGGACATTGCAAACAGATTACAGATTAATACAATTCAAGGGTAACATTGTAAGCAAGGCAGCCAGTGGCATTTGTGCAGTGTCAGTGACTCAGTAGGTAGCACACTCGCCTCTGAGGCCAGGAGATCAGAGGGCTGTGGGTTCAGTTCCCACATCTGGCACTTGGGTTAATATCCTAGTACTGACACTGTAGTGTAGCATGAGAGGGGTGCTGCACTTCTGAGGTGCTGTCTTTCGGATGAGACGGTAAACCGAGGTCCCATGTGCCTGGATTGGTGGTGGTTCAGGTGGATGTTAAAGATCCCAAGGCACTTATTGAAAAAAAGAGTAGGGAATTTCCACGGTGTCCTGGCCAAATTTCCCTCATTCACTAAAAATACCAACAACAGCTTAATCTGATTCAAGGTCAGTTGGCATTCATCTATATCCCCCTCCCCCCGGGTCATGCCTGAAAATAGGCAGGATTTATCTAGTGCTCTTACCCGGTCAACAAAAACTAAATAAATAAATAAATTTGTCAGAGAAAACAGAAAAGAGATAAGAAGTGCCAGAGTCATAGGGAGAGGGAAGAGGGGAGGGGGAGAAGAAGGAATGTAGGTAGGGCGGGGAGAGGGTGAAAAGTGCAGCATTGGGTATACCAAGATGTGAGGGTAGAATCCAGTGGGGGGGGGGGGGGGACCACTAGAGCAGGCAGGGAAGTGGAGAAACAAGGTTAAGTTGGGCAGTCACAGGAGCTGTTGGTAGTGAGATAGTCCCGGTGCCTAGTTTTAAACATACCAATTGTTGGGGCAGAGGAGATGGTGGGGCTGAGGCCATTGAACCAGAATGGCGCTTCATAAGCAAAAGAGCGTTGTCCCTGTGAATTGTGATAGTGGGGGACTTTCAGTAGTTGTAGCGTGGCTCTCCTAAGGCACCATTTGTTAATTCGGTGTTGTAACAGAGTTGAGACCCCAGAAAGTGCAAGGCCAAGGTAGATTTTTTTTCGCCATGGAGCAGGTGAGAAACTTTATGCAGTTTGATAGTTGGAGCCAGCCGGTCTGGGTGTACAGGTCACAAATGTGGGTGAGACAATGAGCACCAGTGATGAGCCGACATGCCTTATTTAAGGCAGTTGAGAGGCGTCTAAGGGTTGTAGTTGTGGCCGAGCCATAAATGATGAGACCATAGTCTATTACAGAGATCACAGAGCTCAGGACTGCAACCTTCAAAGCTTCTGGCATGAGGTGTTGTCTGTGTTTGTAGAGGAGACCAAGCTGTGTATTAGCAGCTCTAGCTACATTATCTACGTGAGGTCCATAGGAGAGATTAGGGTCAAACTGTATCGCTAGGTATTTGAAGGACCCCACCTGATCTATAGTGTTCCCCTGGGTGGTGGAGATAGGCAAGTGGTGTAGCTTGTGTGGGTTATGAGAGCTGCAGAAGAGCATAGATTTGGTTTTCTTGTCATTGAGGACCAGTTTATGATTAAGAAACCATGTCTCTACAGAACTGAAACCAAGTTGAAGGTTATGTTGAAGAGTTGCAGGATCTTTGTGAGTGGAGAATACAACAGCATCATCGGCATATAGTATGATCTGCTCAGAGCAGTGGTAAGGGAGGGAGTTTAAGAAAAGGCTAAAAAGGAGGGGGCCCAGTATGGATCCCTGTGTGACACCCGAGTGAACAGGCAGGGTGTCAGACACAGCGTCAGCAATTTTTACTCTCTGCGACCGGTTTTCTAAGTAGCTTTTAAACCAGAGAGAAGAGTCAGGTGATAGCCCAGCATTCAGTAGTTGGTCAGTTAGTAGTCCATGGTGTACTGTGTTGAAGGCCTTGGAGAGGTCGACGAAAACGGCCGCTGTGAGAAGGCCGTTGTCAAGGGATTTGTGAAAAGCTCCAGTGAACTCAAGAAGGGCTGTGGTGGTGCTGTGACCTTTCCAGAAACCATGTTGTTGTGGACAAGGTATATTGTATTTATCCAAGTGGTCGGTAAGTTGATCAGCCAAGATGCGCTCGAGTGCCTTAGAGAGTGGGGGCAGTATAGAGATAGGGCGATAATTTGAGTGATTCGTCTTATCCCCACTTTTATTGACAGGTGTCACGGTGGCTGTTTTCCATAAGTCCGGGAATTTTCCACAGCTGAGAGAGAGGTTTAGGATTTTTGTTGATGGATAAATTACCTCATCGAGAGTGAGCAACAGAAGCTTAAGGTCCAGGGTGTCGCTACTAGATCTAGATTTAGAGATAGCTGCAGTAATATAGTGGCGAGCTTCATTCAGCCTTACCTCCCTGAAGTAGAAGAGGGGATGATTAGACTGTGGGGCTGAGGTATTCAGGGAGTAGGCTCTGTTTTCGAAAAAGTCATGGGGTAGGACAGCACTAAGGTCTGAAAAAGCCATGTTAAAGATGTTTTGTGATCACCTTGGGGTCGAGGGTTGAGGATCCATCAACATGGCTGGAGAGGTTTTTGGCTGCTTCCCCATGACAACCTTGATATTGTCCCAGAAAGCAGGACCATTTCCCCATGTATTGGTGAGAGCGTCTTTGTAATAGGTGGATTTCGTGAGCCGGATGGCTTTTGTGAAGGCATTTTGTGCTTGTTTGTAATTTTGGATGTCCAGTTGTTTGCCAGTGGCCCTGGCAACTGCCCAGAGGTGGTCCCATAGTTTCAGCTGTGAGAGAAGAGCTGCGGTGAGCCATGGGTTAGAGAGAGATTTTGTTTTTTGCCTTTTAGCAGGGGCAAAGAGGTCACAGGCTTTGTTGAAAATTGAGATGAAGTGATCAAGAGCCAAGTTCACATCTGTTGCTTCGTAGATGGGTAGCCAATCTTGGAGAAGCAGGTATTGTTTGAGATGTGGAAGTTTTCCACGAGGAAGACTCTGATAATGATAATTTTGGGAGGGGGCTTGAGGAATTTGTTAGACCATGCACATATGACTGGGGAGTGGTCACTGATAGAGTCTGAGAGAATGGTCGTACAAGACATCTTTGTGGGGTGAGTGGTGAGGACCCCAATCCAGGAGGGTACTGGTGCCAGTCTTGTAGTTAATCCTAGTAGGGGAGTTTACCATTTGCGTGAGGTTAGCAGCTGAGATGGAGTCTTTATAGGCACTGACGCCCGATGCTAACCAGTTTATGTTGAAATCCCCTAGCAGAATAAGTTCAGCTTCAGGAGGATGAGAGTTGATAAAGTTTAGGACATTGTTGAAGCCATGTTTTGGGTCCCTGGGCAGGATGTATATGGAGACAATAGTCAGGGCTTTATGGTTGGGACCTAGGATGATTTTTATTGGCAGAATCTGGGCCGAAGTAGAAAGTGATGGAGTTGCTACAGGGTGCCATGACAGGGAGTCTTTGATATAGATTGCTCAACCACTGCCTTTTTTGGATATCCGGTCCAGTCTGTGGACATTGTAGCCCTGTCTCTCTGTAACTAGTTGTACATGCCTGCCTTTGACCCATTGTATATTCGATATATTTTCTAATGAAGTCTGATTGTAAGGTTGCTGTCATTCTTTATTAATACTGTATGTTATTGCTCTCGTGCCGCTTGTTTGCGACTCGAGTCGTGCCTGAAAATGGTCCCCAGAATCAGTGCACCTACCCGGTTATCAAAGACTTAAATAAATAAATGGTGACCTAATTGTGCATGTGTAGTTCAGGATTATATATGTTTTTGCACATATGAAAAAACACCAACCAATAAACAGTACAATGAAAACACGTGAAAGATAAAATACAATATCAATAGTATCTAAGAAGGTATTATAAATTGTGTAATACAGTCAAGGAAGGACGCAACATAATTTGAGGGCAAGATGAATTTAGACTAATTCTTATCTGAATATCTTTATGAAGAAAGATACCAGTAGCTCTTGTTAGCATTTCTTTTCTGCCACTTAATAGACAGGAGGCATTTAAATTGGATATAAAACTTTTGAGATAAAATCTCTCAAAAAATGTTACCTTGAGGGTAGCATAAAGAGGACATAACAAATGTTACCTTGAGGGCAGCGTAAAGAGGACATACCAACAGAAAATGGATATCCTTTCTATTATGTGGGCATACATGAGGATAGAGGTAGTTTATAGTACCTTCCCAACAAACTTTCTGTAGGAAGTATATTAAAACACGCCTTCATAAATGCACAACACAGCAGTGGGGAATCAAGGTAATCCAGATGCTTTTCCTAGGCATGAGATTTTTAATCAGCAGGTAATGGAGCACAAGACTTGTCTGATTCAACAAGTTCATGTAAGATTGCTTAGCCATATCCACAAGCCTTTCTCTGACTAGTTCAAAGGTTAACAAACTATCCCCCCCCAAAAAAAAACAACTTCCATAAAGTGGCTAAACCAGTTGAAAATAAGGTATCCTGAGCATTTCTCACCAAACCAGAGGCTCCATTTTACAATAAATGAGTTTCTAATGCAGGGGTGCACAGTGTATAGCCCGGGGGCCACAAATGGCCCCCACAGCAGCTGTCTGTGGCCCCTGAGGACCAAGCTGCTTCCACTTGCAGTCTTTGTTTATTTTTTTGGTTTTTTGTTTTTAGTTCTAGTAACATGCTGATAAATAAATAACCAGATAAATGTATGTTTTGATTTGTTCTATGTGTACATTTAATAATGTCTTCCTGGACGTTTGTCACCTCGGGCCATTTTACAGTCGCCCTTGGCCAGTGGTCCAGCTCTTGGCCCTCGTCCTTGACTCAAGTCTTCAATCTAGCCCTCCACACAAAAAAGTTGTGCACCTCTATTCTAATGCATTTCTATAGCCAACAGGCAGACGTGAGTTGGGCATGTGTATATTTGTAGTGCAATATTTAAATATTTTAATGATGATTTGTATTTTTTATTGAAAGATGAAGAAAACAGATGGGGGCTGATAAGAAACTATCAAAATTCTTCTCAAAAAAGTGTTTTGATTTTTTTTTCTAAACCAAATACATTTAACCCAACCCAGACTTCAGCTGCTTATATCATTTGTGAGTTAACCTTCATTTGAAAGACCTTAAGAGCAGCACTCGGGTTATTTCCACCATATTTTGCATCAGATTTCAAAAATCCTGCTGATGACTGCATTCCAAGAATAATTTTAGACATGATGTGATTATTCCGTTTAAGAGAACTAGAGAACTGAAGACTGGGATATACAAAATCTGTAATCACCTCCAATTTGCTGTTACCAAATACAGTGGAGCCCACTTATAAGAATATCGGATATAAGAACATGCCATTTATAAAAACATTGTTTGGATGTCCCGATCTTTGTCCATTATTTTCAATGGAAGCAAAGCCCATTTATAAGAACATTATTTTCCCAGAGGCAGTGGTAGATGGTCATTATTACCTCTGAGTGTGCTAAACCTGGGCTGAATCATCACCTAGTCTCTTCATTAACAGTCATTTAACTAGTAGATGGATGTGTGAAGGATGCCCCATGAAGAAGACAGCACATTTCACAGTTAAGTGAGACAGTGAATGCATTTTAGAACATTACACTAATTGAGCAATAACTTTTTTGAAAAAGCTATGTTCTACTACTTTTAATAATGAGTTATCTAAAAACAAGTTTGAACCCAGTTTAATCATGTTAAGCATAGATTTTACATGGATTTTCACTGTTTTCAATGAAGCCCTCTTATAAGAACATCCTGGTTATAAGAATAGTTTTGCTTGGCATTTAGGGTGTGCTTATAACAGGGCTCCACTGTACCAGTTAAAACCTGGATTGATAGTTCTATATGTCATTATTTATCATCTATTTTGTATTAATTTGCAGGCTCCAGATGACAGTAAGTTCACATTAATTGGTTAACATTCTTTGTAAACCAATTTGAGATCTTGAAATCAGGATAATGTCATCAGCATACGATAACATAGATATCCTGACTTGCAACATCTCAGGGGCATGCAAATTCAAATCTGTAAAATATGAAAAAAAACATTTATGAACAAGTCAAATAGTGGAGGTGGTAGTACAGATCCTTTCCTTACACCAAAATGAGACAACATAACTTTATCTGACTGTTCACCATTTATGCCTGTTATCACTTGGATCCAGGTGTTATTATCAGTACAAATTAGACTAAAGAAACCATCCATACCAATTGACCTTAATTTCTCCAATAAGACAAGCCTATTACACGATCAGTAGCTGATTTAAAGTCAGTGAATACCCCAAACATTTTACCCTTCTAAACTGTACCAGTTTTATCCATAATTATCAAGAACAGATGAGAGTGCATTGTAGTTATCTGTTGCACCATAACCTGCCCTAAACCCTGCTTGTTTTTCACGTAAAATACCATTTTTATGAAGCCATTCAGTAATCTTATTGCGAATAAATCAACCTAAGATTTTAGTAGTAATATTAATAAGGCTAATTGGATGATCATTTGAAGGGCCTAATCTACCACCGTTTTTGGGAAGCAGTACAACTATATTAGCTTTCCAGAAGACTGAATTATCCCTGTCACAAGGACTATATTACATTATCGAGTTAATATTGGAAGCCAGTAGTCTGTGTCTGATGGGTACACTACCATGGGTATCATATTAGTACCTGGCACCATACCCCTAGTTCGTTGCAATAAATGAAGTACTACCTCTTCAGACAGATGCTTTAATTGCATTAATAAGGACACATATTTATTTACCCGTACTGTGTTTACAGTTGCTGCTTCACAACCAAATTATTCTAAAACACTGTAATGTTAGACTCCCATGCTTGATAAAATATTAACAAACCCGGTGATTCTTAAAATTACTAGTCCCATTATCTACTAGATTTTAATTGTGCATGAGTTCTGGCTTGTGACTCCTGTTACAGGTTTGGCTTAATTTTCAGAACTAGTTATGTATTTGTGATCTCACTTGCTATGCACACTGTTTAACACCACTTCTGGTAATTAAAAGCTTAGCTATAGTAGGTTATAGTAATCTAATTATGTACGAGTTTTGAATTTTTATATTTTTTATGATCAAACTTAGAAGAGATATTTGTCAATAAAATTTTTTGCAGGTATTGTCTCTCATTAGAAATTTCCAGTGAGGGCACTAATTTTTTATATATATTTTTACGTGTATGCATATAGTCTAAATGAGATGTAATATCTGTTTCTCACTGAGGTCCTTTAGCTCAGTTTTTGTTATAGATCAGTGGACACATTCACAGGGAGGTTGAAGGACTAGCTCAAGATCACACATTGAACCCTTTTCTGTGGTGGGTCATAAATGTGAGGTCTCTTGTTTCGCACTTTTGCGTTTGTAGCCAGTTGATCACAGTGCTTTGCCTCACTGGTACAAGCAGTGCTCTCAGTAGCTTTTGCCTGTTGAGGATCTGAGACCCCCAAAATAAAAAATAAAAACAAGAGGGGTAGTCTGGTGCCAAATTCTGGAAGTTAAGCAGTGTTCCTTTAGAGCCACCTTGGCATGTCCCACTTCAGAGGTAGTAATTTTTGTATCCTGAAATTCCCATAGTAAAAATCCTAGAGTCATGCATCCCAGTGGATTATTGGCATGTCAGGGATTCAGTGCTCCATGTCCTTCTGAACCCTGGCAAGCTGCAGTGATTCATTTGTACTGTGTCACCCTATGTGCTAGGAGCTGGACAAGAACCAACACAGCTTATGGTATATGGCCACTGTAGAGCTACCAGATGAAACTGACTTTTGGTCACTAAAAGCCTGAGTTGGAGATGCCCATGTAACCTAGAGGTACTGCAAAAGGCTTCAGAATGGATTTCCAATCTGCAGAGCCATCCAGTTCAACTGCCTTACCAAACGACATTCTGGGAGAGACTGGACTGGAGCTGCAGAATTCCATGTAGTTGCCACTTGTATGCACTAAGTTTAAAGGGACACTGTTATGCTTGAGTGCACCAAGTTTAAAGGGACACTGTTAATTTTTCTTATCCATCTGAAAGTTGTTCCCAGCTTTTGTTGAAAAGGTTGGAACTCGCAGGAAGCCCGAGGACTTCCCTGCTCTGTCTAAGCTTTCAGCAGTTAGAGAAGCTCAGACTTTTTCATGGTAACTAGGTAGGTAAGTAGGTAAAAGTTTATTTTTATCTGGAATTGGGCCATTAGGCAAAAGCCTGTTTTCAAGGTTATCCTTTCATATCATAGAAATCCTTGGACATCCAGCTTTCCACCGCTTTTCTAAGGTGTGGACATTCTAGAGCAAAAATTGTTCTGGGAAGTGTTTTGACTTTTATGGTGTGTTCACACTACCTACCCAGTTCTCCTCTGTGTTGCGGCACCGCCTACTCCATTCAATTTGCTGTGATGCTGCTTCCACTCACACAGCAGCCCCCTACATCGTTGTGGCTGAGTTTATGGTGTTTTGGGTGAACTTCCTTGGCTGTTGTCATTTAAGGGGTGCTGCAATATTCTGTAGAGGCATTTATTTTAATCTGTTGTGGGTTTTATTGTTTGTTAGTTTTTTTTATGTTATCTCTCTTTTCTCATCTTGTTGCAGACCACTGCTGTAGTGACAGTTTAAAAGGTTGCACAGTCATTGTCTGCACTAGCCAAGAGACAGGGAGACAAATGCATGATTATATTGCATTCACAGAGACTTTAGTTTTTAAATAGTAAGTTATACCATAATGTCTGTTCATCTAACAACAAATACAGAATCTGTACAGGTCTGGAAATAACTATTTAAAAGTGAAAAATCACTGAATGAATTACATACCTGATGTTCACCTATAGCGAATTCCCTTTGCATCATTGTGAGCAGTGCTGGCTGTTCAGATGGCAGCATGAAACGGCCAAGCCACTATGCAGTCCCAAGAAAAGAGGGACTGCGGTAAAATGCAGTGCATGCAGACAGTGTGATGTCAGTTGTGTTTACATTACTAAAGTGGCAACATTGTAACAACTCTGCACCTCTCACAACGGTGTGGAAATGGTCTTGTGAATGACCCTTAAGTGTGAGACCTCCGGAGGTTGGGATTAGCACAGAAAAGTTTGGACTAAATTATTTACACTTCAGCAGCCTGTGAGAAATTTAATGCAAAGTGCTAAAAACAGAGAAGACTAAAGAATATAAGCAAAGATTTATGCAGTTTGTAGGAAATAAGAGGTGAAGTGTAGATTTAGAGTGTCTGGCTGAGATGATCTTTTCTGTAACATTAAATATCACAATCATGCTTAGGGCCCTAGTTTTTTTCCTGTAGAGCTTTTCCATGCTGTGGGGTACTGTCTGGCTCTTCAGCCCCTACTTCCCCTTGACCGGCTGTTATCTCCCCAGGACATACCTGCCTCTGTTCCCCATGGCTTGCCCTGTGGCAGTGCTGCCCCAGTTTAGATTCTATTTGGCAGGACCTGTTGGAGTAGGTGAGTGGGGCTTTCTTATTGCACAGTCCTAGTTATTCCATTTTTCTGGTCCCCACTCACAAGGTTGGTATGTGTAAAATGACATGCGTTTGCAACGTGAAGATGCCACACACACTCGAATGCCTGTGACTGGCTGTTAGAGAGGTGGTCGCGTGTCTGCCACCCAGCAGTCAAGCAGCTATACAAGCTGTCCCTCCTTCTCAAAGGAGAAGAACTGTCTATGGATGCACACTCCTCCTCCTCCTCCTTCCAGCGAGTCACCTAGCAACCATGGCCCATTCCTGAACATGGGTCACTGGCGTGGCAGGAGGTAAGGCGTCCAGCACATCAGCCCTCCAAGCCACTATTGTTTACACATTTCTGACTGTATCTTTCTGTTTTCTAATTGGCCTCATTCCTACTTCTGTATCAAGAATCCAAGTCTTTATGAACTTTAGAATACTCATTTGAGAACAGGTCTCTGAAAAAAGCTGTTGCATATTTTAGGATAGTTTTTTTTTGTCTTGTGCAGTAGTACCTGTTGGAAATCTGTTTTACTGTTCATCATTATAAAACTGAACAGTTATTTTTTACTGATTTTTTTTTTGTTTGTTTATTCATTTTCAGTTTGTGTTATAGCTTCAGTGTTTGTGTTGGGGAATGAATTTGAGCTGCTGATGATATAGGTGTAATAAGTCAGACAAAAACTGTATAGAACAGATGCTGCTGATGGTAAAACTTCTGAAAAGCTGGGACAAATAGTGACAGTATGTGGTTCCTAGCTAGACAGTTATAAATGGCTCTGGTTTAAGTGCAGACCTATAACTCAAGAGATCACCGGTTCTATTCTCTTCACGGACACAAACCATCTAGTCCAAGAAAAGTGGAGGTGATGTTAACTTCAGTAAACTATTTTTTTTTATAACAGGCTACTATAACTTGCCAAAGTTTAGACATAGACTTACAAATATTCTAACCTTTTCCTAGCGTGCCAATACTGTTGTAGGTTTTCTAAGCTTTTCCTGCTATCCGGGTTCAAGAAAAATACCAGAACTACTGGAAATGGTAAGCTTTTGCAAATCAAGTTTTTACCTGAAGTTCTAATAATTTCCTACCCTACATTGGCACGGAAGTTCTCAAGTTACCCCAAGTTTAAAAAAAAAAAAAAACATTTTTAATTATGGATAACCTGTACAGTTTGCGGATTTACAGTAGCTGTTTGTTTTGTATCTGCTTCCCTTGATAACAATGAGAACTTGCTGTCCAGTGTATTGCTGTGAACACAAAATTTTTGTGTTTTACAGTTCTTGAACTGCTCCCATCGCATCCATCTTTAATGTTTGGAACACCTCCACAGAGCCAAACTGCCCAAAATGCAGTGGAAGGATGCTTGGGCTGGTGATTTCAAGTAAAACTAGAGGACATGCATGCAAAACTGTGGCACGGTTCAGGATAAGGGCAAACACTGGAAAACATTATGTGATGGGGGGTGTAGTCATTGCCATGTTGTAGGATGGGCAGGAAAGATGGACCTTAAGTCCTTTCTGTCAGTGCAGTAGCTAATGTTTCACTGTTATTGAGTCAAAAAGAAGCCGAGAAAAAAAACACCAGTGACATCAGCACATTATACAGAATGTGAGCAATCATAAAATGTGTTCTAACAAATACAAAACCATCTATGGGCTGACCATGTCCTTTAAATTGTGTGCTACAAGGACAGCATTCATCTCCCCTGGGAGCAAACACCTTCCTCATCAGAGAATGTCTGGCATGTGTGAGATCTGGAATCTTGCCACATCTACACAAGGTTGAATCTAAACTTGGAAGACAGTACTAGGATTTGAACTTGCAGCAAGTTGCAGTATCCAAAGGACCAATGCAAGAGCTCAACTTATGTATTCTTTTTGTTTTGTTTAAATAGAGCACAGTTATCATACAAGTCACAAGCAGATCTTTGCGAGGGTGGGGCTTACATTAATTCTTTGCCCAACCAGCAGACTGAAAAAGCCTTCTATTTATACTGCCTACTGTAATGTTGTTTTTATAGTGCTGATTATTAAAATTTCTGTAGAATGCATGTGACTTTGGAGCTGGCTAGGACAGTGCCTCAGCAACCTTTTCAACTTCAACAGGGGTTTACTACCATTCCTGTGACCCTTCCCTTCAGGACATTGCGGCAGAAAGCAACTCCTTTGTGACTTGCTGTGTAGTTTTAACTTCTAATACTTCCATGGAAAAGGACTTTTGTTCATCCAGTGGCCTGGCATAAATGCTCAGTGTGACCACCTAAGAAAGTTAAATTTATGGTCAGACTTGGGTTTCCAGGTCATATGATGGTGGAGGCTGAGCTCTTTAAATTGAAGAAGCACTCGATCTGGTTAAGGACTGCCACCTGGTACATACATTTTTCTTGCCAGACAGCTATGACACAGTTTTGGCATTATATGCAGAAGGAGCTTGGGTAAATCTGATCTTCTAGCTAGTGGATTGATGCAGCTGCTGCTGCAGCCCTCACGGGATTAGGGGAGAGTGGTTATGAAATTTATCCAGAAATCTCTCCTGTGACCATTGATGGATAAAGAAACACTCTAGTTTTAAGTCTGGATTATTTGGATCTGGAGTTTAAAGTATATGCCCCTGTTAAACCTTTTTGAAACAATTAAAACACTATTCTAAAGTATAATTTCCTAATTGTGGTTATTTTTATTATTTTATTTAGTTGTTTATGGTCCTTTCACCCACACAGCAGTGCAGCTCTGAGGCTGCCACCAGTGAACTCCCAGCCTCTTCTCTGTCACCTACCTCCTGTTCCTTCACAGTTTGCCCCCTATGGCAAGTTTCTAGTTGGGTGCCCCCCCACCTCTGGAAGTCCTCATCTGCTGTGGAGAAGATGCTGAGTGGGGCACAAGAGTGCCAGTATTGCCATCACCCTAAGTAGGGGTGTTTCTCACCCATTAGTGTTATTGCTTTGTGCACTCCCGTGCTTGCTAAGTGACACCTGAAATAAGGAATAAACACTGATCTGGTTGCACTTGGCCATGGAGGGAAAGAAGCTGGGTGCACTGAAAAAGCCCAAACCGAAACAACATACCCATAAAAGGACACTCCCAGGTTGCAAGACAGTGCCAGGTGAAGATCTGCAATAGAATAGACATACAGGATGGAGCTGAGAGGATGCAGAGGGACCTAGGGAAACTAGAGGAGTGGCCAGGAAGTGGAAATTATCGCTCAACACGGCAAAATGCAAAATCATGCACCTGGGCAGAAAGAATGGGAGAATGAAATAGAGATTGGGGGACAAGCTGCTAGCAGTAACCAAGGAGGAGGAGAAGGACCTGGGAAGGTGGCTGGGCAGTGCGGTAGGGCAGTGGCAAAAGCCAGCAGAGTGTTAGGTTGTATTGGGAGGGGAGAACCAGCAGGAGAAGGAAAGAGGTGCTGATTTCCCCTGTACACCCAGCTGGTCAGGCCTCATCTGGAATATCGGATCCAGTTCTGGAGGCCTTACCAAAAAAAGGATGAGGAGAGGGTGAAGCAGGTACAAAGGAGGGCAACCAAGATGGTGAAAGGGGCTCTGTCACTTACTGTATGAGAAGAGACTGGGAGCCCTAGACATGTACTCTCTGGAACTGAGGAGGGAAAAAGGGGACATGATGGAGACCTTCACGTACCTAAAAGGGATCAACAAAGTGCCTTCAGATAACCCATTCCAGTTGAACAGGTGTCCCAGAAGAAGGGGTCATGATCTCCTACTCAAGGAGGGGCACATTTAGGGGTAACATCAGGAAGAACATCTTTACAGAGAGGGTGGTGGTCACCTAGAATGGGCTGCCTAGGGAAGTGGTGGGTGAAAATTCAGTGTGTGGGTTCAAGAGAGCTTGGGACAGACATAGAGGGCTATTGAAAGGGGGGGGATCTGGGACAGGCCTAGGGGATGCTAGGCAAATGGTTAGACTAGGTGGGTGTGGAGGTCCTTTTCTGACATTGCTTTCCTATGTTCCTATGTAAATGCTAACATAGCAGCTTTATTAGCACAGAAGGAGGTCATTTTCTAGACTACACTAAATTAAATTATTACTTTTTGGACCTGTGTAAGTAACTAGTATTGATTCTGTTTTTGGGGTTGACTTTTCTTTGTTTAACTTTAATTTGCCAGGGAGGAACTGTAGCTGGGAGATATTTGCAGTCTTTTGTGACTAGACCTGTTACTTAACCTCTGTGACATAGGTGTATGTTAAGGAGAGGAGCTAAAAGGGGCCTAGCTGAACTGCGGATTTAAAAACTGGAGTTGTTTGTGGTCTCTGTCTGCTGAGACAGAGAGCGAGAGAGAGAGACAGCAAGCAGCCAAAGCTTCCTAAAATCAAGGAGGTTATTTTCTAGACTAAACTAAATTGAATTATTACTTTTTGGACCTGTGTAAGTAACTAGTAGTGATTCTGTTTTTGGGGTTGACTTTTCTTAGTTTAACTTTAATTTGCCAGGGAGGAACTGTAGCTGGGAGATATTTGCAATCATTTGTGACTAGACCAGTTACTTAACCTCTGTGAAATAGGTGTCTGAAAGGAAGGAAGGTACTCCCTGGGGTGGAGGGTCAGAGTTGTAGCTGATTGTTTCTGGAGAGCATAGGTTTACTCCCAACCACCCTGCCCCTCACCCCACCTGCCCCAAGTGCATAACTTCCTTTATAGCAGGTGTTCTGACATCAGTTGCCCAAAACTGCTAACAACATACACCTGCTCATTTCCTTAAAGGCACAGCTCACTGAACAGGGAGTAGAGACATTCACAAGCTTGCACACACTAAAACAAGAACAACAACAACAAAAAAAAAAGGAAAGCATCTGTAACAGGAAGGGACACAGACATGTGGGGAGTGGTGCAATGCACTGGCTGTGGAGCAGCAGTCTTCTGGGAGACATTCTGGAGACTGTGTTGCTGCCCTATTTGCAGGCACCTCTCTGGTCTGAGGGAGAAGGTTGTTCATCTCCATGCTGCCTGGCAAGGATTCAGGAAACCTGCTCCCCCACCCAGGGACCACCCAGGCCACCGCCACTACCTCAGAGGCTGCCAAGAAAGAGGACTGGTTGGACCACGGTGGGCTCAGGGAGGGTGAGGGTGGTGTAACAGAGGTGCATTCCTCCAGTTGTGCCTCTACACAATTCATTTGCCATTCTGGTGGAGCATGGTTTCTGTATGGAGGGAGCAGCAGTGGAGACCAAGGAGGATGCTGGGAACCTTCACAGTGGAGACCCACAGGAGGGTAGCATAGGACCCCACAGGGGAAGGAAACAACTCCTGGAGGGGTACTCACTTGTTAGGGGGGTAGAACTGGGGGAAGGAGGTGAAAGGGAGTTAAGGTGCTTGCCCAGCACCATGGCTTAGAGGGACAGGATATGAATCCTCAGGATCGTGGGAGCAGCTGCAAGGGGGAGTGAGCTGGATGTCATTATCCTCCTAGGGACAAATTACCTGGCTGAGAATGGGATCAGAGCAGTGCAACAGGAGTTTGTGGAGTTGGGGAGGGGCCTTAGACAAGTAGCACACATGGTAACTTTCTCTGAAGTGCTATCTGTCTATGGCATGGATGAGGCTAGGGTACTCTACACCATGCAATTCAATGACTGGTTGAAAAACTGGTGCAGAGCTCAGGGATTTGGTGTCATTGGGGACTGCGGCTCCACCTGGAGGGATGCAGGCCTATACAGGCGTGATGGTCTGCATCTATCCAGGAGGGGAACCAGGATCCTAGGTGATGGGTTTAAATGCTTCACTAGCAAGCATTTAAACTAGCCAAGGGGGTAGGTACTGAAAAGGAGAAGGGAAATCCCAGCCCCTCACAAAAAATCAGGGTAGTTGGGGAGGGAAACACCAAGATAGAGCAGGCGATAGGGAGAAGGGCAGGGGTAAATGGAGAAAAAGGCAAAGGCAGTAAGGATAGGGATGGGTCAAAAAGAAATCAAGCCATAAAAAAAAATGTAAGGTAATGAGCACTAATTCCTGTAGTCTAGGTAAAAAGCTCCCCAAAATGGTTGCCTTGATGGAAGAGGGATGCCTGGATATCGTGGCAGTCACAGAAACATGGCACACAGAGAACCATGACTGGGATGACAACATACCAGGATACACAATCTACAGGAGGGACAGGGAGGGAAGAAGAGAGGAGGAGGAGTAGCTCTCTATGTAAGGGAAGGGATCAAAGCAACAGAACTAAAGGGTAAACAGAGAGGAGGCACTGTGGGTCACCCTGGAGACTGGAAATGGCACCACAATCCGCACAGGGATTGTATACAGACCCCCGTCTCAGGGAGAGGAAATAGACAAGGAAATGATAGAAGGCATCCTTGGGATGGCAGAGAAAGGGGAGATATTGCTGATGGGGGACCTGAATATGCCAGATGTTAACTGGAGCACCTTTGCTGCAGCCACATCCAAGAGTGGGGACATTCTCGATGCCCTACAGGGGGCATGCTTCAGACAGCTAGTTTTGGAAACCACTCGGGAGGGAGCAATCTTAGACCTGGTACTGTCAAATGGGGATGGAGAGAGGATCTCCGATCTTGAAGTGGTTAGCTATCTGGGAACAACCGACCACCAAACAGTGTGGTTCACAATAAACTTAGCTGTAGAGTCAAGCCATACAAAAGTGAAGGTACTGGACTTCAGGAGGGCTGATTTTGTCAAAATGGGAGAGTGCCTCAGAAAAGCACTAGCAAACAGGCAAGAAGGTGGGCTGGAGCAACAATGGGAAAACATCAAAACCCCCATCACAGAGGCAACAAGCCTTTGTGTGAAGCAAATAAACAAATCAAAACGCAAGAACAAAACACTGTGCTTCTCAAAAGAAGTGGCGGGGAAGACAAGGAAGAAAAATATAGCATTCAGGAAGTATAAGGAAACACAGAAGGAGCAGGACAGAGAACTGTACCAGTTAAAGCAGAAGGAAGCGGGGAAGGCAGTCAGAATAGCAAAGGCCCAAACTGTGGAAAAGATAGCCAACTCAGTTAAGAAGGGGGATAAAACCTTTTATAGGTACGTTAGGGAGCAAAGAAATACTAAGACAGGGATACTGAGGCTGAATAAAGAGGAAGGTGGTTGGGCAGAGAGCGACAGTGAAAAAGCAGGGATACTGAATGAATATTTCTGCTCAGTATTCACAACGGAAAAGCAGGGGGAGATACCAAATCCAGTCAATAGAAGCACTCTGGCTAGGGGGGTTGATATTAGTCCTTTCACAGAAGAAAGGGTTCTGAAAGAACTCTTAAAACAGAAGGTGGATAAAGCAATGGGGCCTGATGGGATTCACCCCAGAATTCTAAAAGAACTAAAGGAAGAACTAGTAACAACACTGACTACCCTTTTTAATAAATCATGGGAGGATGGTGTGGTACCTGAGGACTGGAGGAGGGCAGATGTGATTCCCCTTCACAAAAGTGTGAGCAAGACAGAGACAGGAAACTACAGACCTGTCAGTTTGACCTCAGTGGTAGGGAAAATGATGGAATCACTTCTGAAGGAAAGAATTGTTGAGTACCTAAAGGCCAGTGGGGCACAGGACCCAAGGCAGCATGGATTCACAGTAGGATGATCATGTCAGGCAAATCTAATTGATTTCTTTGACTGGATGACCAAAGTAGTAGACCAGGGAGGGGCTGTGACATGGCCTACCTAGACTTTAGCAAGGCATTTGACACAGTCCGCACAAAAGATTAATAAACAAATTAGCCAGCCTGGGAGTGGGTCCCAGGGTAGTAGCTTGGGTAAAACACTGGCTGGACAACAGGACACAGTGGGTAATAGTAAATGGAGTCCACAGTGAAGAAAGGGGGGTTACTAGTGGGGTACCACAGGGTTCAGTACTGGGGCTGGTCCTTTTTAATGTCTTTATAAGTGACGTTGCAGAGGGACTGGAAGGGAAAGTATGTCTCTTTGCAGATGACACAAAGATCTGTAACAGGGTTGATACACAAGGTGGGGTGGAAAGGATGAAAAGGGAGTTGGTAAGGTTGGAGGAATGGTCAAATGTATGGCAGCTTAGATTCAATGCAGAGAAGTGCAAAGTAATGCACCTGGGAAACAAAAACCCAGGGGCGAGTGCACAATGGGGGGTGAAATACTGACAACAACAAAAATGGAAAGGGATCTGGGGATAGTCATATCAGATGACCTAAAGGTGGGCCAGCAATGTGAGAAGGCAATAAGGAGAGCTGGGGGAATACTGGGATGCATAGGGAGAGGCATCACCAGTAGAAAACAGGAAGTTGTTGGCCCTCTGTACAGACAGTTGGTAAGACCACATCTGGAGTACTGTGTACAGTTTTGGAGACCCCATCTCCGCAAAGACAAAGACAAGGTGGGGGCTGTCCAGAGGAGGGCAACCAAAATGGTGCAGCATCTGTACCAGACGACATATGAAGAAAGATTAAAGGAGCTTAAGATGTATAGCCTCAAGGAAAGGAGGGAGGGAGGGGGGGACATGATAGAAACTTTCAAATACCTCAGGGGAATCAACAAAGTCCAAGAGGGTAGCATCTTTCAGAAAAAGAGTTGTACAAGAACAAGGGAGCACAATTTGAAGATAGAGGGGGTACAGCTCAGAGGTAATGGGAGGAAGTATTTCTTCACAGAGAGGGTTGTAGATGCATGGAAAGGCTTTCCTGAGGAGATTGTTGAGTCAAAAACAGTAGGGGAATTCAAGAATGCATGGGACAGACATAAGGCAGTTCTAGTGGTGGGTAGAAGGAAGTAGGCTGTTGGTTAACTAGGATCTGCAGCTTATCCGTTAGGTAGGGAAATGGGCAGACTAGGTAGGCCAAGTGGTCCTTATCTACCATCAAATTCTATGTTTCTGTGTTTTTTAACTCTGTGTTTTAGTATGTTATCTCAGTTCTGAAGTATCAGATTCTACGGCCTAGAGGAATGACTGGAATATTTGCATATGTATCTGTTGTGTACTGTACCAGCCATTAAAATAATTAAAAATGATTTGTAGAATATCTATATAGAGATATATAGTTGTGCCTTAAAGGATGTTTCCCATAATGAGGATGTATATTCAGACATTGCAAGTGGTACACTGCAGCAGTAAGTGGAGCTTGGCGTGGATGATACTACACTACACTATACCGGTCTTGCTTATTATTGAGATGCATCCTAGTAAACATGTCTATATATGCCACAGTAATTTAAAATAAGTCAGGACAGTGTATGCACATGGTTAAGGATGTCCTTTGAATATTAAAAAATGGCTTAAACTACAAGATTTTTGGAAACAAATTAAAGATTCCATTTAGGTTGCTGGTTGCTTCAATGGTCCTTGTGTATTAAAAGTACTGTATTTTATGTTATTGATTTCCGGGCATGCAGCACTGGGTAAAGAGTCTGCAATTCAGCATTCTAAGCCTGTGTGCCCTGAGGTAAACTCTTTCACAAAGGGAATTTTGATTATGGTTTACTGCTCTGTAGTGTACTGGAGGCTTCAAGAGGTGAATAGTAACTGCTTCCAAAGAAAAAAATGGATTGGAGCCACTGACGTCATCCAAGTAAATCTGCTTTGGGACCATAGCCATAAAATGACTGCCAGACACTGAGTGCACTTTGGCCTGTTTTTTTTTGGTTTTTTGACAACTGCTTTTTAAGTGAGTTTCAGATTGTAACTCTTTTACTGACACCGATTTCACTGGTGGTCTCCTGTATATATACTAAAACTTAATACATACAAATAAACTGAAAGTAGACATAAGTGATTGGGATTGTTGTGTTGAAGCTTGCTCCTTAGAAACTGCTAACAATATGTATTAAAATCTTTATTCACAATGATTGTTTTGTAAGTATAAAGTAGCAAGGGATCTTCTACAGGGGGATCTTAGTCATCAGGTTACACCATAGGAACTTCACTCTCGGTTAATGGGGAATCCACACAGAAGATTTTCAGCAGTACAACTGGGCCTTCCCACACCGTCAACGTCAGCTGAACTCGCCAGCCCTATAAACGCTCAGGCGGGCCCGTGCCCTCTTCAGTTCTTTCTTGCTGTCAACTTGCTAGCACAGTCTCTGCAGAAGAGCCGTCACAGTGTTCTCGCCTTTTTGCGGCCTACGGCCTTTTTTTCTACAGCCCTCTCAAATCTCTTCAGAGATTTCTTCTGTTTTTTGTTTTATGTTGAGAGTTAAACCTTCAGCTTCTCTCTTCTGTCACTGTGGAAAGAAGATTGTCTCCAACGACGAACATTCTGTGTGTGTGTTTGCTGTCTTGGGCCTGATCACGACGCTTTGGACTGTGAGCTCTGCCAGCAGTTTAACCAAACCACTCTTGGGCGATGCAGAAAGACTCTCCATACCTTCATGGAACAGCAGGTAGCCAGCTCTGAGCCGGGGTCCTCTGGGGCACTGACCACCAGTCACCCTCTGAGTCCAAGAGCTCCAAGGCCTCTGAAGCCAAAAACAGGTCCTTTGGGGGGGGGGAGTAATAAGAAAGACTGGGATCTCGACTGCTCCCCCCGGTGGCCATCCCATTCCCCATCAGCCTCTCCTTCTTTGGGGGGGGGGCTCTTCCTCGTTGTCAGCTGCCCCAGCGAAGAGACCTGCTGTCTAGGTCCTGATTCACTCCAGACAGCCTCTCTGCCTGACTCTCAGGGCACTCGGCCATCAACCTCCAGGTCGTCAGCCCCTCCTCAGTCCATGACGAGTTCATCTACGATGACAGCCTCCTTGAGACCCAACCCTTCCCAGTTGAAGGCTATATGCTCGTCGGACGCACAGTTGGGTACATCGATGTCCATGCCATTGAACCCTCCTCCAACGACCATGGACTTAAACAAAGTCCTAGTCCGCTTCTCTAATGTGATTGTGGTTAGCAGGCCTTTATCACTGGTGCCTTTGCCGATGCCTTTGTCATCGACTCCTGTTCGTCAGCCCCGGGAGCCAGCCCAAGGTCTGTCGCCAGTGCATCTGATGCCAGACCCTGAGGAAGAGGTCGACGTCAAGGAGGAATACCACCCTGACCTCATACTTCGTGATGAGGTAGTGAAGGTAGACGAGGAAGAGCAGAATTACACATCTGATACGTCCCCTGCCTCCTCTGTCAGTTAAGAATCTGTTAAGCATACCCCAAGGTCTCCACCTGAGGAGGCTTCTTTCTTTTACGTTATGAAGCAACTGTCTTCCACTATTGGGTTTCAGACAGAGGAGGAGGAGGATGCCACCAGGAAGGACCTGGCAGACTACCTGGAAATCCCTGAATCTCCCCCAAAAATTATTCCTCTCATTGTTGTAGCCCTCAGGAATGCTACCATGGCAGCCTGGCACAGACCAGATATGGTGCCAGCTATGCCCCACAGAGCTGATAAGCTCTACAGTGGCCCTCAGGGCATTCCTTACTTGGCTGCCCAAGCTGAAACTGAGTCAGTGGTGATGAAGGCAATGCGTGACAGGTCTAAGGTGCCCAAGCACCTTAGTTCCTTGCCTCTGGACAAAGAATCCCGCAGGATAGATCTTTGGGGCGAAAGGGCATATGCTTCCTCGATAATTAGCCTGAGGATAGCAAATTATCTAGCTCACATGGTGAAATTTTAGAACACCAATGCCAGAAGGGGCGAGATGTCTGTTCAAGCCCTTCCTGATTGTGCCCAGAAATAGGAATTGCTCCAATGCTTCCAAACAGCAGAGAATGTTGGGAGGCATCTTTTAAGAGCCATCTATGATTTATCTGATACTATTGCCAGGGCGGTGGCCACTGGCATCTGCCTCCATAGGCATTCATGGCTCAGGGATTCTGGATTTGCTGATGATGTGCAAAATAAGGTGCTGAATACCCCTTTTAATGGCACCAGACTCTTTTGTCCTGATGTCCAGGACATCATTAACGATCTTCAGGCCTCCAGTGTGGCCATTAAGTCCATCCATTCCCTCTACCACACTCAACAGCGTGGTAGGGAGAGCCCTATTTTTTGTAAACAAGTTAACAGACCAGGCTCTGGCTTCCACCCTCAGGGTAACTGCAGAGCCCAGCCCTCCTTGCCTGCCTCCTCCCATACTGGAGCTGCAGCCAAGCATCCCAGGACTGAGGGTCCAGCCTCCTCCACTGGCCCCACTTCAGCTTGACTCTTTGCTGGATCCCCCTCCTCTAGTCCAGGCTCAGGAGGTGATGGTGGTCGGAGGTTGGTTCTCCCTCCATTTGAATCAGTGGAGAACCATAACATCAGATGCCTGGATCCTGCAGATCATAGAGTGTGGTCAAACTCTGGAGCTCATCCAGCAGCCTCCAGATAACCCCCCCCCCCCAAATTAGCCCCTGGCTTATCTGTCTGTTCTCCTGGAGGAAGTGCAGTCTCTCTTGTGCAAGCAGGCAATAGAACTGGTGCCAAAGAGGCAGACAAACCACGGCTTCTATTCAAGATTCTTCCTGTTTCCCCAAAAAGACCAGAGAGCTGAGACCAATATTGGATCTGAAAGACGTCAATCTTTATGTCCAGTACAAAAGGTTCCAAATGGTAACCTTACCAGGCCTGTTCCCCTCCTTCTCAAGTCTGGGGACTGGCTGTGCTCAGTGGACATTCAGGACACCTACCTGCACATTACAGACTTCCTCCTTTACAAGAGGTTTCTCCGCTTCACCTTTCAGGGAGAACATTACCAGTTCAGGGTATTGCCTTTTGGCTTATCTTCTGTGCCACATGTCTTTACCAAGTGCTTAGCAGCAGTTGCAGCAGCCCTCAGAAGGGAAGAACTGTATGTCTTTCCGTACCTGGATGACTGGCTTCTCAAGGCCCCATCCAGGGAGCAGCTGTTGTCCACTCTGGAGCATACTCTTCAGCTTTTTTAGTCTCTGGGCATAACAGTCAATCTGCCCAAATCTGTGCTAGTTCCATCCCAATGACTACAGTACATTGGGGTAATCCTGGACTTCGGGCAGGGGAAGGTCTTCCTACCCCAGAGCAGGGCAGAATGCCTCCTATCCCAAGCGCGGGAGATCACCCAGAGTCGGTACGTCCCTGCCATGCTGTATCTATGGCTTCTAGGACTCATAGCCACAGACATTCCTATGGTTGCACTAGCCAGACTCCACATGCGCACCCTGCAGTGGACCCTCAGGGTGCAGTGGGACCAGCGGACAGATGAGTTGGACCAACTAGTTCTGGCCTCCTCACCAGGATGCAGGGTACTTCAGTGGTGGATGATTATCTCGAACCTCCTTCAGGTGGTCCCTTTCCAGGTTTCCTCCCCAGGTCAGGTCCTAACCATGGATGCCTCAGGTCTGGGCTGGGGAGATCACCTGGGTCCATTCCAGACTCAGGGATCCTGGTCCCAGCGGCAAGCCACCCTGCATATCAGTGTCCTGGAGATGAGAGCGATGCTCTGTGCCCTGCAGGCCTTCCAGGATCATCTGAACCCAGGCCAGTTGTTGGTGCAGTCAGACAATCTGAGTGTCTACTACATCAGCAAGCAGGGCGGGACTCACTTGTGCCCCCCTTTGCAGGGAGGCCATGAGAGTGTGGAATGGGGCACTAGACTACTGTCTGACACTAACTGCCGAACACATGCCAGGCGTTCTAAACACCCTGGCGGACAGCCTCAGCAGGACTCAGTCCAGCATGCATGAATGGGAGCGCTTCTCATCTGTAGCAGAAGATCTGTTTGACAGATGGGTTTGTCCAGAGTTGGACCTTTTTGTGTTCCCACACAACGTAAAGCTGCCCAGTTTCTGCTCACTAGATCCAGGGTCTGGAGTTTTCTGGTGAGAAGTGTTGTCCCTCTCTTGGAACGGGAGATTTCTGTATGCATTCCCTGTGATGATCGGCAGGAGACGTCGGACACCCAGTTTGTGGGGTTTGACTTCAACCTTCCCACAATCAATGACATTGTGATGGTCATCCAGTCATTGCGTCCGACCAACTGTGGTTTGGACCCGGGCCCCACATGTCTCTTAGTGGGCTGTGTGGATAAAATTGGTCTGGTCCTTGCTGAGATAGTCTGGAGGTCTTTGGAGAGGGGGATTTTTCCAAATCCTCTGAAGGAGGCCGTGGTTCAGCCCCTTCTTAAGAAATCCTCCTTAGACCTGGATTGTCTGGCTAACTACAGGCCTATCTCTAACCTGCCCTTTGTGGGTAAGGTTATTGAGAAGGTGGTCGTGTCACAACTGGATGATCATTTGACCAGCCACAATGTCTATGATTCTCTCCAGTCCGATTTATGAAGAGACATAGTACCGAGACAGCTCTTATCCGGGTACTAAATGACCTCCTAATAGCGAGAGATCGAAGGACCCGTTCCATCTTGGTCCTTCTTGATCTCTGTGCAGCATTTGAGACTGTGGACCATGGTGTGCTATTGGAGCACTTGTGGTTTATCTGTGGGTTATCTGGTACAGTCCTCAGTTGATTTTGATCTTTCCTTGAGGGTAGGACTCAGAGGGTGGTGTCTGGGATTTTTTCCTTGGCATCATTCCCCCTATCCTGTGGGGTGCCGCAGGGCTCCATTTTGGCACCCATGTTGTTTGCGGTGTACATGCTGCCATTGGGAGCGATTATTAGGCAGTATGGTTTGGGTTTTCACTGCTGTGCAGACAATACTCAACTGTACATGTCCTTTGTGCCCGGCCAAGATGCTGCCTTTTCGGTCTTTAACAACTGTCTCGCCGAAATCCAGGATTGGATGAATGTGAGTTGTCTGTGGTTGAATCCAGAGAAAACTGAGGTGTTGGTTGTGGACCCAGGTCATCGGGAGGCGGGTTTGTTGGCGGGAACACCTTCAGGTTTATGGCTTGGGGGTGTTCAGCTAACTACCTCAGACCAGGTGCGGAACCTGGGTGTTGTGTTTGATGACCGTTTGACACTTAAATCTCAGGTGTCGGCAGTTGTCAAAGCCTCTTTTTATCATCTGAGGAACATCGCCTGGGTGAAGCACCTGGTTCCTCGAGACGATCTTCCTACTTTGGTCCACGCCTTCGTTACCTCCCACCTTGACTACTGCAACGCCCTTTACCTTGGGCTACCGGGGGTTGATATTCGCTGCTTGCAGCTAGTGCAGAATGCCGCAGCCAGGCTATTGACTGATTCTTCTAGGGCCAGTCATATAACGCCTGTGCTCCGCGGACTGCACTGGCTGCCAATATGCTGGCGAATCACCTTCAAGGTCTGTTTGCTGACCTATAAGGCCCTGCACGATCAGGGACCTGGTTACCTGAAAGTTCTCCTTTGTCCCTACTGTCCCTCCCACTCTCGCTGATCCACTGATGAGGGATTGCTGGAGATTTCTAGGGTTTGTTTAAAGACATCTGGGGCCAGATCTTTTAGTTTTATGGCCCCAACCCTCTGGAATTCTCTACCTCATCAGGTGCGAGATTGCCCGACCGTCCAAAGCTTTAAGGGGGCATTAAAACATTTCTTTTCAGTCTTGCATATGCTGATTTTTTAATGTTGCTGCCTTGGATTAATTTTATTTACTGTTTTAATTATTTATTGATTTATTTTATAATGTTATGTACAGGCGCCTTGGTTTCGGAAAGGCACCTTTTACAAATAAAGTTTGATTTGATGATTTGATTTGATTCCCACTAATACAGAGGGTGCTGATCAAATTACAGATGGAAGTGGCCAGCATAATCCTGGTGGCTCCATTCTGGCCTCACCAGATATGGTTTCCTCTGCTTCAGCAGCTAGCAGAGGAACCTCCAGTCCCTCTGCCTTTTTTCAGGAATCTTCTAAACCCAGGATCAGGGGACCCTGGTCTACCCCAATCTGAGGTCCCCTCCATGTGCATGCATGGCTCATGAGGATGTAGCCATCGCCAGGTTTGGCATCCCCAGCAGGTGGCAGGCGTCCTAGTGGCCGCTTGCAAGCCCTCCACTCATGCCACTATTGCCATGAAATGGAAACGGTTTGCCATCAGGGCTGCCAAATGTTCCCGTGACTCCTTCACATTACTTCTGCTCGAAGAATTTCAGAGCTTCAGACACTCTGGTGCGAGGAGCCTTATTTGATTTTTCACAAAGACAGGGTGTCTTTGTGCACAGGTTTCTTCCTAAGGTGGTTTCCAAGTTTACAATCAGACAATCCACCTTCCTGTTTATTTTCCAGAGCATGCCAACCCAGAGGTAGCACTACTTCATACTTTAGATGTGCGCAGAACTTTGAAGTATTACCTGCTCAGGACTAAGGAGTCCGGAAAGTCTAAGCAGTTGTTTGTTTCTTTCGCCCCAGGTAGAGAAGGCACTTCAGTTTCTAAGCAATGTTTATTCAAATGGTTGGCAAACTGCATTGTGTTCTGCTACAATAAGTATGGCGAAGAACTGCCTGGTGCTGTCAAAGCTCACTTCACCAGAGGCATGGCTACCTCTGTGGCTTATTTCAGTGGGGTCTCAGCCTCTGACATTTGTGCTGCTGCCACCTGGAGTACATTACACACTTTCCCCAAGCATTACAGTGTGGACATTGCTTCTAGAACCCATGCAGGATTTGGCAGGGCTGTTCTGCAAGGACTCCTGTCTTAAGTTTGGGGAGTTCCTTGATCGGTTCAGTTTTCAAGGTATTCTGTCTTAAGTTTAAGAAGCTCCTTGACTGGGTAGGTCATTCGACCTTTCCTGTTTTAAGTTTGTGGAGATCCAGCCTTCCAGACTGTGCATAGTCTCTTGTCACTGCTTGGGACTCATTCCTACGGTGTAACCTGTTAACTGAGAGGCCCCCCGGAGAAGATAGAACAGTTGCATAAGAACTTAACGTAACAGTAGATCTTCAAGGGGATCTCAGTCGTCAGGTCTATTCCCTCACATCATCCCCCTTTTTTGGGGCTCCTAATCAGGACCTGGCTGTCTGCTGTTTCCATCATTTTCTGAGAGCTGGGTCCCTCACTCTCCTCGGGTCCCCATGGTGTCAGCCTTGCTCCCTTTCGTCTCCGGAGGGAAAGAACCGAGGAGTACGCGGGCCAGCCTGCACATTTTATAGGGCTGGCAACATTGGCTGATGTCAACTCCGATGGTGTGTGGGCAGGCCCAGTTGCACTGCTGAAAATCTTCCATGTGGATTCCCCATTCACCGACGGTGAAGTTCCCACAGTGTAACCTGATGACTGAGATCCTCTTGAAGATCTACTGTTACGGTAAGTTCTTATGTAACTGTTTTTTTAGGTTATAGCTCTACAAAATACAGTAGGACTTGTACAGTATCATGCATGCTTCGGTCACTGCAAATCCAGTTTAGCAAAGCCCTTTCTCATGATTTCTCATGGAATGTGCTGCCTAGGGGGCTGGTGGAGGCAGAGACAGTGGAGGGGTTCAAGAGGGGGTGGGACAGGTACAGAGGAAGGGTTCTGGAAGCAAAATCCAATGCAGCGAGAATATCCGGGACTGGGAAGGGAGAAGCCAGAGAAAGCGAGGGGGGCAGCTAGGTCAGCTCCCAGGGTGGGGGCTGACCAAACGAGCAGACGCGAAAGACCGTTAGGCCTATTCTGCTGGCATGTTAGTATGATTAAGTTGTGCAGCATCTACTTTTATAGTAACTTTCATTTAGGTCTTTTAAAAGTGCTTTATTTTCTTCCATTTTTCCACTGTCAACAAAGATTTTTTGTCTGGTTCATTAGGCTGAAATTGCACATTTCAGATTATAATCTTGGAAACTAGGTTCAATTTTATTGTAGCTGGTGCAGCAGGGTTTGTCTGGTGGCAGTTTTTAAGTTGCATTTGTAGTGCACTGTTCACACATGCCTATTGTTGCTGGTCCATATGTGCAGTGGTGGGGCTATCATTTGCAACACCAGTGACCTGAGTTCAGAAGCAAGCTTGAGTTGTTGGTGGCCAGCTGTGGGGGGGCATCCTTCTGACTGCTGTTTTCCTTTGGGGGAAGGGGGCTTCCATGACCTGCAGTCTGATTGCCTCCTAGCAAATGCTGGGTGGCAGAGCTGTTGGGTCAGCCGGTTCCAGAAGGGTTGGGGCGCAGCAAATGCCATTTGCTAATGCATTGGAGTGTGCACTGTGTGGCACTCCATGGCTACATCCCATAGGAAAGGAAAAAAGATGGAAAATTGGTCACTGGGCAGATGAAGCCCTGCCTGCCCCCCATGTCCAGCATAAGTCACCGCTGTTCTAGCACATGCATATGCTCCTGGGCTTCACCTCTGCTATAGGCAGCTGGATATGGGAATGGAGCTGCCAAAGGAGCAGAACACTGGCCATGCCTTGGGGGCTTAATCAAAGCAGGCAACACAGTGGAGTGTGGTAGGTGGCCCAAGGAGTCCCCAGGAGTCTAGGTAAAAGGAGTCTTGATGGACAGGAGGTTGCACTTACAGAGTTGGAAGGAAGCCCTAGCCACAAGGGGGTGTGGAGCAAAACTATGCCTGGAAAAAATGACATGTCTATTGATATGATAAAAGGTACAGAATTATTTTTTCCCCCAAAACAGTGATAGGTGTTGACATCCACCTTACTAGTACATGGCCTGGAATTTGGGGCAGTTAGCAGATCCATTGTACTTGCTGATAACTGCTGGAGACCCGAGTATGAACCCCAGTTCATTATACCAGTGAAATGAGTTTGGGAGTATCAGTACAGTTCCTAGTGGACGTTAGTCTGGATCCTGAAACCACTGCAGACAAACTAGTACACTTTGGCATGCTTGTCTGTCTTTGTTCAAGAAAAACCAAGAACTGAAACAGCATGGAGACCAATTTGCTTTTTCTATTCCCAGGGATGGATGGTCCCACCAAGTCAACCCTGAATTATACTGCTAGAGTAGTAAGCAGAGGCTAATTGGGGGCATCTGTGGAGGGTTTAAACTTTGAATTCCATCAGCTGCTTACTTTTTTACAAGCTTTGAACATTTTTATTCACAAATTAAAAGAAATGGCAAATAACAGTAACCTCGCTATAAGCCATTTCAGAAGGTGCTATGAGCTGATGTACAGATGTCATCAGTTTTGTGGACACCTGAATTGCTGGATCTTATTATCCACACATAGTTCAATGTTGATAACTTCTCTCAGGAAACACTAGGATTCTCTTTTTCCCTTTAACTACTTAGAGTAAGCAGAAAAGTGGTAATTTCTAGCATTGGAAATTTAATGAATTGCTTAAACAAAAATATTTCTGTTGCTGTTTAGTGCATAAATCATGCAAGTAGTTATTTTGTTTCAACCAGAAATTCAGAATCATTCATTCAAACTGGTTTTGAGGTTCATGAGTCTCCTGATCAGAAACACATTGAGGCTAGCATGTTATCCATGAATCATGAGATGAGTCAGTTCCTGAAACCAGTATGAGCCTCACAGTTCTTGGCTATGACCAAAAGCAGGAAATCCAGGCTTCAATAACTTCCGTTCCCAGTACTGGCTACAGCAGCATTAGTGGTTAGCATGTGCAGCTATTTCAAAAGCAGTAGGAAGATGAATGCCTGCAGAACAAAGGCACTCAAGTCACTTAATTTAGTGAAATCATTTATAGTTTGCGGTCTTTATTTGAGTGTTATATTGGTGCCCTGAAATTGTGTTACAAACTCTTTGTGGTATTAAAGCTCTATGTATGGAATTTAATGGCTGAAGTGATATTACCCTGTCATGCTCGATGTCTTGTGAACTTTTCAAAACGATTCTCTGATACTCTCTGAGACCTAATAATGGCACTTGTGGTCACGTATGTGGAATACAGGAAAGAACCACTAAAGAAGAAACTGAGTCCATTTGGCTATTTTATTTATTTTACATTCATTATAAAACTATATGTTATTTATACTTTGATAGGTGAGGTTTTAAGATATGAGGAGAATGTATACTGTTCAGATGCTTGTTTGAAAAGCCATTAAATGCTTGCAGTATACAGGTGTGAGGGTCCCACATCTGAATCTCTGTTCTAGCAGTGATTCTAAGTTAATTATTGTATAGTGAATTTGAACATTCTCTGATACACAGGTGGAGGAAGTTGTGAAATGCATGTTTTTCCTTTTCCTGTCCAGAGTTTGAGTACAGTGTGGAACAGTACATGGAAATGTTTTCCCTAAGATTTTTTCGCTACTAGAAAGCCATTCTTATAACTTGCATAGCATGCAGCTAATATTGTAGTTCTTGACACTGGAAAGATAGACAAGAAGGGGAGGCAGTACAGCGCAGTGGTTTAAGGCTGAGAGCTGCAAATCTGGTGACATCCAGCAGACCAGACCTGGGTTTGAATACCACAGCTTCCACTTGCATACTGTGTGACCCTGATCAAGTCTCTTAACTTCCCTGTGCTCCCAGGTTGCTCCTGTAAAAAAGCTTTCAGCTTAGTGTTCTACTTCTGGTTAAACAACTAAAAAAAAAAAAAAATAATGTTCACACATAGCCAAGCTTGGAATTATGTCAACACTTAACAAAAAACACTGACAGACTGTGTATAAAGAGTCACTGCAGTGTGACATGATGGAAAGATAAGAAGTCTACCCCAACTAAGTCCCTAATAGCTCTACCATACCATGTTATGACGTTTTCCACTGTCGTGTTAAAAGAGGAACATTTATAACCAGTATCATTCATATTTTGAAAGCCCCATAAAAAAGTACTTTTAAGTGAGGTATTAGGCTTACCTCTAGCTGGCAGCAGTCCAGACATGTCATTGATTAAATCTGCACTATGTACACAATAATACTCTCCAGGGTGGGCGGTATTGGGAAATACCAGACCACCCAGGAACATAATGAGGCCCAACGCTGCAGATGGAGGGCCTTATAGCCCCTGAAAGGTCCGTTGTTTCCCAACACTGCCCACCCTGGAGGGTACTATTGTGCTTAGAAAATGGCCCACAAATAACATTTTCATAAAATAAAATATTAAAAAGAAGTCTAATTGGTGTTAAAAAAATAATACATTTTTACTGTAAAGTAGTCCCTCTAGTGTTCTATACTTCCCAGTAGAAGGCGCTGCTGTTTAGGAGATTCAGTTTTATTGTGACATTTACGTGTCCCACGGTTTCATGTGATATGTAGTTCAATGTAGTAGGGACTAACAGTGGGAGAGGAACACTTGAGCATTGTAGTTTAGGGGAGTTTCAGTGTTGGTAGTTGTACCTTTGTCAGCGGTCAGTGAATCTAGCATCAGGAGTGCTTGCAGCGGCTGAGTCAGGCCCAGTTTTTAAAAATGAAGAAAAAAGAAGTAAACAACAAAAGTGGAACACTTGGGGTCTAAGGAGAGGATACAGCAGGTAAGAAAATGTACCAGATAAGGTGGGGGTTATCAGATCTCTTATTTTAATATTTACAGTATCAGGAAAATGGCACTGAGGAGCACAGGTAGACTTTCTTACATTTGGCTCCCCAGATATGCAACTTCCTTGCCATTTTGCAGGAACAACTACTGGAACAACAAGCTCTAGCTTTTGAGGGAGCGGGAGCCGTGAGTACCTGTGCCCAGTTTTAAAAGTCTTCAGCAGCTTGAAAACTTTCATTTTATTTTAAGAACCTGATTTTTCTTCAGAATTCATAGTTTAGGTGTACTGGGTGTGGGGAGGTGACATTCTTGCTCAGGGGAAGGGGACTGCCTGGGTCGTTCGTTCTGTTAGCGAGCGGTAACAACATGGCGGCTAGTTTGTTTTCACATTTAATGTGGCACAAGGATACCACTTTTGCCTTTGAGAGATTCAGTTGGTATTAGTTTTCAACTGGGCTCTATTCAAAAATAGATGTCCACCTCTGAGATGTTGGCAGCCAATTAGCTGTCAGGAATTTTCTTTGCCATTTTCTAAATTGATACTACCTTGTCACCATTTTTATGTTTGTCTGTGAAGCATACAAGCATATTGGTATCAGTCTGTGCTGAGAGAGGGGTTTTGGGGCTGCACCCCTCTTCCACCAATCACAGCTCCAAAAATACTTAATTTCCTCTGTAATTCTACTCTCTCTCTCTCTCTCTGCATTTCTCTTTCTTTTTCCTTTGAAGTCCTGGTCCAAACACAAGGCTGGAAAATGCAAGGTAGAGGGATTTCTTGTGCAGCTTCTAAATCCTGCTTGAACTCTTACCTCTGCTTTTTTATTCCACTCATGCTACTGTTTGCTGCCTTTACATATGTTGCTGCTAGACCCTTGTTTCTCAGGGAATGGAAGAGAATGTGCATAACCCATATCATTTGCATACCAGTGATTCAGTGCTTGTGTAAGACTCCAAAATGGGCTTACCTTAGGGAGCTTCTGCTCTGTGCTCACTTCTTGTGGGCCAGTGGCTCGGGGGGTGGGGAGATTTGGACCCAGTTGGTCTGTGGTTGGTCCTTCTTGGCCACTCTGTTGTTTTCCACACCTTTGGGGTGCAGTTTGGGGTGATTTCAGTCCAAGGGAGTTGCCGTGGTGATGGGACCACCAGTTTCATAAATAAATATGGTGGTTGCACCTTAGGGCACATGTGCAGCTGTCAATCTGAAAAATTTAATGGAGTGGCTGCTCCAGATCCTGGGTCCGGTCATTTCTGGGGTCAGCCAGGCTCGGGACCAAAAAGGAAAAATGTGTAAATAGTTTGGCAGTTCTGCTTATTTTGCAATGCGCCCACCTTGGGGAGTTGGACAGAGCGGTTGCTCCGGTAGTTCGGTACCAGCAAATACAAGGAGGGCAAATTATAAATAATTAATTTGGGACAATGGGTCCCAGAGGGTATTGAGGGGCATGGCTGGTTTGGCACCCAGTAGGAGGTCCACTTTTGGACCTCTAGTTGGTTGGTGTTTTTGGCACCCTGGAAGGAATGTATAAATAGGTGTGTTGGACACCAATGGAGAGATCACCAGGAGATAAGAGAGGGAGAGTGACAGAGGACTGAGTGGGGGTGATTTCCTGCTCGATCAACATTGCTGTATCATTTTTTATAATCAGGAGGCATGGAGATGGTAAAGGCCAGTGGGATGTGGTGGCGGCTATTCTGTTTTAAGCCCCTCATTGGGGGCTCCATTTGTAAGCAGAGCTGCAGCACAGAGGATAGCCAACAGAGAAGGAGATGAGGAAAGGAGATGGCACCTGAGAGGTAAGGGGATCCAGGGGTTTGGCAAAGCCCCTGGTCCGAGAGATGATAGATGTGTGCAGTGATCATGGGAGGAACCGTGAGTGGGGTCCAATGAGAGCTGAGGGATTTGGAGGCACCTCCCCTGGTTCCATGGGGCCCCCCATCGTACAGACTGCCCCATTTCTGTCTGGAGGATGACCTGTTGCTGTTGATTATTGGCCTGATTCAGCCGAAAAGCAACACTGCCTGCTTTGGGACTGTTGGCTGCCTAGGCTATAGGTAGCTGTCTGGACTTTATGCTCAATGTGACCTTAATGGCCTAGAGTGAACCCAAGCTTCCAATGTGACTTTACAGTCCAGAAGACCTGTTGTGTGTTTTACTGCTCCATGGAGTGACACTTACTGTTTCATTAACTGTTCATTAAATGGGATCCCCTGTTCCTGCAGTTCAGAGTTATGCCTCGTTTGTGTTTGGATGAACTGTTGTTGCTAACAAGAAATTTGCCTCTATAGCCCAGATCCTAGTGTGTGTTCCAGGGTGTGCAACCAGTGATCCAAGAGACCAACAAGGAAGATGTCGAGAGGCTTGCCTGGTGAAGACTGTCTACAGAGGCCTCTAAGGCAAAGATGGCAAGGCCAGGCAGGTAAAGACCAGCATCCTCAGCTTTTCAGCATCTAGCTCAGCACTGAGAAGAATGGGGCACCCAAACTTTATCAGGTCTGGTAAGCCAGGTTGACCAAGTATGTGGACTCTCTTTCTGCTGTGTAGTGCCCCTTTCCCAGGACTTTCACTATCATACCCCCTAGACATGGGGAGGGGGGCTTGCACTTGCAGCCCATGAAATTCATATATTCTCATATGTGGTAGAAAACAAGTAAAACAGATGTTCTATTTTCCTACACTCATTGATCACATTAGGCAAGGAGCCATGTAACTCTAACATTTTGGTCATTACAACAGTAATAAATAAGGTTCAACAGGTATACTCCAGGAATCAAATGGATGTGTTTTCTTGTAAAGCACCGGAATACATTTGTATCAGTTTGAACTGAGAGAAGCCTTTTTTTGGGGGCTTCTTCACCTATCACTGCTCCAGAATACTGAATCTCCTCCATTATTTCATCTACTGTTTGCCTCTCTTCTCTTTTCATGAAGTCCTTACCCAGTCAGGTCTGGAAAATGCAATATAGAGGGTTTTTGTTATGCAACTCCTAATTCCTGCTTCACATCATACCTCTGTTTTTTTGTTCCACCTATGCTACTGTTTATAACTTTCATATGTGCTACTGTTTAGAACTTTGTTCATCAGGGAATGGAAGAGATGTTGCATAACGTATATCATTTGCATACACGTGATGCAGTGCTTGCATTTCATGGAATCAATGTATTCTCATATGTGATAGAAGGCAAGTAAAACTGATGTTCTAACCTGTTCCTACATGCACTGATCGCTTTAGGTAAGGAGCTGTGTTACTCTGCTGTGTTTTGAATGCTAAAATGAAAGAGAATTTCCAGCATTTTTCAATTGAATTTGTGGCTTTATAGCCCATTACCGTAGTGTGGCGATTGTCCTTTGAGCCAGCAATTATAATTTTTTTGAGAAGTCCAGTTAGGAAGGGAGCAGAATGTAAACCAGCAGGCTAAACCCAATGGCCTGTCAATCCTTTCTTCCGGTCCACAGCCCCGCCCCCTTGCTCGCATGCTTTGTGACGTCTAACCAAGGAGAGCACAGGGGCGCACCCTATAGAAATCTATGGGGCTCAGTAAAGTGACCTTTGGTATGTATGAATGTCACCAGTTGAGTGGGGCCATGGACCAGGAAGTGGAAGGGATCAGCTTGCCATTGGTTTTGGCCCAATTTACAATCCCTTCCTTGCCTAACTGGACTTCTCTAAACTCATAATTGCTGACTCAGACTGCCTCTGCACTGAGGTAATGGGCTGTAAAGCACAATTATACATCTTAGAAAGTTCCTTTAAAGTATTTTGGTCATTACAACATAAATAAATAAGGCTCAACATATGCTCCAAGAACCAAGTGACTATCTTTGCTTATTAATCATTTGAATAACTTGGTATCACTCTGAACTGTGAGAGGCCATTGGGCGTGTGTCAATTCTTCATGTATCACAGTATCAGAATACTGAATCTTCTCCCTAATTCAACCACTCTCTGCCTTTCTCCATGTTTTTAGGAGGTGGCAGCTTCTCTCACATTAGGAACTACCACCTTATCTGTATGAAGGAAAATCTGTAATTGAAGATTAAGAGTTAGGTCATCACGAACCAAGGGTATGTAGAAACAAAAAACAAGTTGCTACTGCCCCTTCCATATTTTATTTTATATAAAGACTGTTTTTTGAGTGTTGGAAAAAAACAAACAGAAATGATAAAAATTCATTTATGGATCACAGTGGTTAGAGATTAGTGGTAGGGGAAGTGCAGAAACTTTGCTAAGTTCTGACACTTCTCAAATTGCTTTGCCACAATGCAGGCTACTGTTTGCCGCAAAGTTGTGCTTCACAAAGTGGCAGAGTGAAATTTTGCTGGTGAAATTTAAGCAAAATGTCCTTCCCTCACCCTCGTAGTACCCTTTAACACTTTCTTCCCTCCTTCCCAGACCAACCAGTTAAAGAAAATCACAAAACCCCACCTTCTTCCCACCTAACCATAGTAAATTTTATTTATTTAAACAGCAGCTTGGAAAACCTTTGAGCCATAGGCTCATTTACAAAGGTACCTTGTCACAATAAATAAATTTGAAATAAAATAAATAAATAAATAAGACCTCCTTACTCAACCCTTGTGGAACCCTATTCCTGCCTCCTCTCACCTAGCCACCAGCTAAAATCAAGATAAGACTCTCCTTCCCACACCCTTGTAACACTCAATCCAACCTTTCTGCCAAGACACCAGCAAAAACCAAGATAAGAGCCCCCTTCTCACCCTAGGAATCCTTTAGCATCAGTAACTATAGCAGTTAGCTGGCTTGGTGCAACTGCCCCAGAGGTATGCCTTTAAGATAATTAGGATAATGAACTTAGGCATCAACCAATCAGAAAGGAGTAGGGAGTGTGCTGAGGGAGAGCAGCCTCAAGGGCTTCAGAATTTTTTCTCAACTGATTGAGCAACACTGCCCTAGAGGTGTGTCTTTCAACTTTCCTTGTTGACAGATTTTTCTGCTTTCTCTTGGTAAAGGTTTCCTCACAAACTTGTGTTTTGAGTGTGCCGAGAACATTTTCTGGGTTTTTTAGCGGTTCCTCTCTGTTTCCGGGAACTGCTATTTTTGGTCGGTTCTGCGGTTCCCTCTGCTTTATTTTTTCTTTCTTTTAATCGCGATTGAATGTTTTCAATGGTTCCTTCGACATTTTAATCACGGTTCCCCTTTTCTTGAGGGAACTGATGATTTTGAAGGTTTCTTCTTTATTTTTTACTTCTATAATCGCGGTTCTTTACCACGAGGGAACCAAGTGGTTTTCCTACATTTTGGCAGTTTTTGCTGTGTTCTCTGTGGATTGGCATGTCAGAGATCCAAAAAACTAAAATGAAAACTGGACCTACATGTTTTAAAAAGTGTGTCAACTGTCCCAAGATTTTGGCCATAGCAGATTCTCATAACCTGTGCCTTAGGTGTTTAGGTCCAGATCATACTTGCTCTCTTTGCACCGAATTTTGTAAAAAAAAATCTTTGAGAAACAGAGCAAAGAGATCTGAAAAAAATTATGGCTGAGGAAAAAAATCAAAGGCCACAGATGAGGGACCATCAAAAAATAATAACAATAAAAATTCAAACAAAGATGCTGATGAAGTATCCAAGTCCCAGCCCAAAAATAAAGCTTCCAAAGGAGCTGATGAAGTTTCTCCAAAATCAAAAACTAATAAAGGTACTGATGAAGTGTCTGTATTAAAAAGAAAGCATGATCAAGCTGCTGATGAAGTGGCTAAAATGATGATTTGCAAAGACAAAAACGCTCCTGTTCCTCCTGGGAAAGCTAATAGTGAGACAACAAGGAGCTTAAAACATAAAGTAAAAACAAAACAACACAGCTACATTCTGGGTAGGAGCTCCCATCTGTGCAAGACATGGCAAAAGCAAAGCATGGCACATCTTTCAGACCCTGCAAAAGATGGGGTCTGTGTTTTCTGGAGCTGGTATGCACTCGTCTACGGTTCTGTCTTCTGGAGACTGTGAGGGTGATGTAGATGACTAAGGACATTATTATGATGCCCCTGACATACATTTAGAGGGCCTATAACCTGATGTGTCCCCTGACCCTCATTTTGGGGCTTCCCCTGCTGACCAGGAAGATACCTCCTCTTTGCTTACGTTTATTCAAAACATGCTAGACACCCTGGACCTCTACTCAGGAGTCTAACCAGGATGAGGAAGAGGATTAAGATTATAGGGAGATAAAAGGTCTCCCACCCACTAAAATATTGGTCCTGCCTATCTATAATGCTTTCAGAAAATATACCATAAAATTGCTTCAAACCCCCACTTCTGTGGCAGGGATTGATAAACGTGCTGACAAAATATACCAGTTGTCCAAAAATGACACTGAGTTCCTGTCTGTACATCCCAGCCATGAGAGTATAGTACAGCAGGTATCATGTGAGAAAGCTGGAGTCTCCTTGTCTTCCTTACCCCCTGACAAGGACTCCAGAAAAATAGATTTTATCGCAAAGAAGATGTACACCACAGCTTCCCTGCTTATCAGACTTTCCTGCTACATGGTTTTCACAGTCAGGTATCATAAAGCACTGTGGAACTCTGTCCTGGCTATTGCCCACAATGGGTTGCACACAATGGTGCAGGAACTGGTGGATACTGCTAAAACTGCCTTGGACGCTACAAAATACCAATTCCACATGGCAGATGATGACAATGATGCTGCCTCTAGAGCCATGTCCCATGCCATTTCTTTGAGGTGTTTTGCCTGGCTTAGAACTACCAGTCTGACCCCAGACACCCAGTCTAAAGCCATGGATTTTCCCTGTGATCAAAACGTATTGTTTGATTCTAGGACAACAGACTACATGAAAAAGGTCGATAAGTACAAGGCCTCTTGGCAGAGTCATTCCTCTAAACCTAAGCCTCCTGCGACACAGAAATCCCACCTCAGGGGAAACGGGCAGAGGTTATTTTCCCAGACCTTACGCTCCCTATCCTCAGCCTGACTTCTCTTAGTGCAGAGGTGTTTTCAGAGGGAGGGGCAGAAGGGGTCAAAGAAGAGCCACCTCTGCCCAGCCAGCAGCCTCTCAGTCTAAGCCCTGATGTGAGTGTCTAGGTCACCTCCCCTCTGCCAGTAGGAGGCAGACTCTCCCACTATCTTCAAAACTGGTCCCTCATTACCTTGGACAAGTGGGTTCTGGAGATAGTGGAAAATGGTCTGCCACTACAATTCAAGCAGATGCCAGACCTCAAGCATATCCAGGTGTCAAAGCCCCTAACCCCAACACAGGTACTGCTGTTGGAGTTGGAGGTAAAAACCTTCTAGCTCTACGAGCAGTGGAGAGGGTCCCTGCCTACAAAAAGGGCAAAGGTTTCTATTCCAGGTACTTTCTGACACAAAAGAAAACTGGGAAGTGGTGACCTATCTTGGATCTCAGATATTTGGACAAATATCTGTTAAAATCCAAATTCAAGATGATCACTCTGTCACTGGTCATTTAGTCCTTACAGCAGGGGAACTGGCTAGCCTCCCTGGACCTAAAAGACTCTTACTTCCATATACCCATAAGGAAGTCTCACAGGATGTTTCTCAGATTCAGACTCCCTTCAGGCCATTATTAGTTCGCTGTGATGCCCTTCTGCCTGTCCTCCAAGAGTTTTTACCAAGTGTCTAGCAGTGGTAGCAGCACACCTTAGAAGGCTGGGTGTCTCAATCTACCCCTGTTTGGATGACTGGCTCATAGTGGCAAAGTCTCATTGTCAGATCAAGGAGTCCCTTTCCCTCATAGAGCACACTCTGGAATCCCTGGGCTTCTTAGTAAATCTAAAGAAATTTCACCTGGAACCCACTCAGTTACTCACTTTCATAGGAGCTCAGCTGGACACTCAGAAAGGACATGCCTTACTCCCACAAGAGAGAATTCAAAGTTTTCTTTCAGTGGCAGCTTCTTTCGTCCAGGCACAGCCAGGACCAGCCAGACATTTCCTCAGGCTCTTGGGACACATGGCATCAATGACTGCAGTGGTCCCAGGGGTCAGGTACAGGATGCAAGACCTACAGGCCTATCTCAGAGCTCACTGGTCTCAAAGAAGCAACAACTTTTCAAAGCTGATACCGGTGACCAAACAGTTCTTTCAGGCTCTGCTTTGGTGGAAGGATCCTGCAAATCTGGTAATAAGGATCCCCTTCCAAGCTCCTCATCCCACAAAAGTGATCACCACAGATGCCTCCCTCCTGGGGTGGGGAGTTTATCTGGACAGTGCCTCAGTAAGTGGTACCAGGACTCTTCAGGAGTCACAATTGCACATAAACCTTCTGGAGCTCAGAGTAATCTTTCTAGCACTCAAAGCATTTGCCCTGTCATAAAAGGGCAGACTGTACAGATAAGAATGGACAACACCACTACAGTGTGGTACCAGATCAGGGACACTCTATTCGGAGACTCAGAAAATGTGGTCTCTCACCTTTTCCTTGGGGGTCAGTCTTTCAGCTGTCCACCTCCCACGCAAACACAATACCCTGGCAGATGCTCGGAGTTGTATCAGTAAGGGTCAGAGTGAATGGACTCTGAACAAGCAAGTGCTAGCCACAGTATTCACTTGGTGGGGAACACCAGAAGTGGATCTGTTTGCTTCCCCCCTCAATTTCCAGCTTCCTCAGTACTCTACTTCTTGCAGCAGGCCCATTCGCGTGCCACCAACTCACTCTCTGCTGACCCTTCCTCAGACAGGAGTGAATTATAACATGCACTCTCTTCGCCTCAAGGCCTGGTTCTTGAGGAGTTAGAGTTTCTAACCTCTCAGTACTCTGAACAGGTCCTTAAGATCCTGAGAATGGCTAAAAAAACTAATACAAAAAAGACTTATGCAGCCAAATGGAAAAGGTTTTCCTTCTGGTGCAAGAGCAAAAAAGTCAAGCCTCTTACAGCTTCAGATTCTACGCTGCTGGATTACCTGGTATATCTACAGGTTTCAGGATTGAAGCCCTCCTCTCTCAAGCTGCACCTGGCTGCAATTTCGGCTTACCTTTTGGTGGGGAAGAAAAAGTCAATTTTTTCCCACTCTGTGTTCAAACAGTTTTTCAAAGGCCTCTTGCACCTCCAGCCTTCAGTCAGGGAGCTGGTTCCTCCTTGGAGCCTGAATCTCTGCATTGCCAGGCTCATGGAACCACCCTTTGAGCCTATGGCCACTGCCCATCTCAAATTTGTAACCTGGAAATCTCTTTTTCTAGTAGCCATTACCTCTGCCAGGAGGATTTCAGAGTTACAGGTCCTATGTTCTGAGCCTAATTACATCATTCCTCACAGAGACAAAATTGAGCTCAGGACAAATAGGAAGTTCCTGCCTAAAGTGGTTTCTGAGCTTCACCTTAACCAGTCTATTACTCTGCCTGTTTTCTTTACTGAGAAATCCACTCCTGGTGAGCAAAAGCTCCACAGTCTGGATGTTGGAAGAGCCGTTTTTTACTACTTGGAGCATACTAGGCAGTTTAGAGGTTTTTCCACTTAGCTGTTCCTCACCTGTGGGAAAGTAGGCAGGGGAAAGCCAGCTTCCACGAGAACTATTTCCTGCTAGTTGGTCTCTTGCATTAGATTCTTCTATGAAAAAGCTGGTCATCAACCTCCTGTGGGGCTCCGAGCCCATTCTACCAGGGGCACTGCAACCTCCGTGGCAGCTGCAAGAGACATACCCCTTCTAGATGTCTGCAGAGCAGCTACCTGGAAATCTGTACACACTTTCATTAAACACTACAGTTTGGATGTGCAGTCCAGATCTGATGCCAGATTTGGCAGGGTGGTTCTGCAGAGCCTTTTTCTTAAGTAGGCTCTCTGCCCACCTCCCACTCGGTACTGCTTGGTAATCTGCTATAGTTAGTGATGCTAAAGGACTCCTGGGGTGAGAAAAAAAAATTACTCACCATAGTAATCATCTTTCTTCCAAGGGGTCCTTTAGCATCGGTAAGCTCCCACCCTTCCTCCCCGGTTCACCTTTTAGGAGAAGGGCTGTTCTCAGTTTTATTACCAAAATGTCTCTTTTTGAAGAGGTTTTCTTGCTTGAGTTATCTGTTTTCTAGTTTTTGACATTTTCATGTTTTTTGAATCCTGTTGGTTCACTTTTAGGGCAGGTGCCCGTTTATCTTCAAAAAAAATTCTGAAGCCCTTCAGGCTGCTCTTTCTCAGCACACTCCCTTACTCTTTTCTGATTGACTGATGCCTAAGCTCATTATCCTAATTACCTTAAAGGCACACCTCTAGGGCAGTTGCACCCAGCCAGCTAACTGCTATAGTTACTGATGCTAAAGGACCCCTTGGAAGAAAGATTACTACGGTGAGTAGTTTTTTCTTACCTGCACCTATATAGCACCCTCCCATTACTGTAAGCAAGCCACACTGACACATCTCTTTATTCAATAAAAAATTAAATCCAGAAATGATGGCAACTGGAATAGACACTCTTCACATCACCTCGGCCAGCCTCTGTCTTAGTGAGAGAGCGCGCTGATAAAATACTACCACAGCACACTTTCTTATTCATGTAGATGGTATCCAGCCAAGGTGGTTTCTGAAGGGTTTGAGTTGGCTCCTGTCATTTCTGGATTAACATATTTATTATTTTAAACAACAGACGGTGTCTGTGGCTTACTTCCAGCCATGGGGTATAGAACATATGAAATGCCAGCAGAAACGGGCCTCACGGTCTATCGAGTCTGCCTGATTGTGCAGCTAGCCCCTCAACTTGCAGCTGCCCCACCCTCTCCTCCCCTCCCCTCCTCTTAACTACCCCCACTCTGTCCTACCCTCTCTTAAATCCTCCCACCATTCTACACAATACCACCTCCTCGGGCAGTGTTCCACTTATCTACCACCCTTTCTGTGAAAAAGTGTCTCCTGATTTCCCTCCTGAAGCTCCCCCCCTTCAATCTCAGCTGATGCCCTCTCGTGTCCCTCCCCCGTCTGATCTGAAGAATCCCTTCTGTATTAATCCTGTTAATACCCTTTAGGTACTTAAAGATTTCGATCATATCCTCCCTATCCCTCCTCTTTTCCAGGGAATACATTTGCAGCTCTCCCAGCCTCTCCTCATAGGATTTACCCTCAAGTCCCTGTATCATCTTGGTTGCCCTACGTTGCACCCCCTTCAGCAATCTGATGTCCCTCTTCAGGAATGGATGCCAGTACTGCGTACAGTATTCCAGGTGCGGCCTGACCAGTGACCTGTACAGGAGTAGGATCACTTCTCTGTGCCTGGAGGAGATTCCCCTCGCTATGCACCCCAGCATCTTGTTTGCCATTGCAGCCGCCTTCCTGTACTGAGCTGAGTGGTTCATACTCCCTGGTATTAGTACCCCTAAATCCTTTTCCTCCACTGTGCTTACCAACTGTACCCCTCTCAACTGATATTTCTTCCCCTGGTTCTTTGCTCCGAAGTGCAGTATCTTGTACTTCTTGGTGTTGAACCCCAACTGCCATGTCTCTGACCATTCCTGTAGTTTGGTCTGGTCTTCCTGCAGCCTCCTCCACCCCTCTATGGCATCTGCCACTGCACTAATCTTAGTATTGTCTGCAAACAGACTGATCCTACTCTGGATCCCATTTGAGATATCGGATATGAATATCCCGAACAGCACCGGTCCCAGTACTGAACCCTGGGGCACCCCACTCATAACGTCCTTTGGTGATGAAAGTTCCCCCCACCACCACCCTTTGCTGCCTACCCCTCAGCCAGTTGGTGATCCAGTTGACCATTTTTGTCCCACCCCATTGTATTCCAGTTTTCCCCCAGCCTCCCATGCGGCACTGAGTCAAAGGCCTTGCTGAAGTCCAAATATAGGATGTCTACTGCATGACCCCTGTCTAGTTCCCTGGTAACCCAGTCATAGTGCTCGACTAGGTTTGTCTGGCAGGATCTGTCTGATACAAAACCGTGCTGATGGCTGTCTTGGAGACCATTGTCCTCCAGAAAGGTCACAGGTCTCTCCTTTAGGATTGACTCAATGAGTTTCCCCACGATTGAAGTGAGACTCACCGGTCTGTAGTTGCCTGGATTATCCTTCGGGCCACTTTTATGAATGTGCACCACATGGATCATCCTCCAGTCTTGTGGCATGCATCCTGTGTCCAGTGATGTACTGAACAGGTCTGCCAGGGTCCCTCCAGGATCTCCGCTAGCTCCCCAAGTATCCTAGGGTGAATGCCATCCAGCCCCAGAGCCTTGTCCACCCTCAGTGCCCTTAGTCCCTCCAACACCTTGTCCTGTGTAATTCTGATATCAGTCACCCCCAACCCCCTCTGCCCACTCCCCCTTCCCATAGGGTATCTGCCCCCTTCTCCATGAACACAGAGCAAAAGTACTCATTCAGTGCCTCTGCCTGGTCCTCCCCCTTCTCCACCCACCCCCAATCTTTCTTAATACTCACAATTTGGTCTTTGTTTCTTCTCCTTTCACCAATGTATCTGAGTAGAGAAGGCAGTTTACGGGAATTACATGGATGTGGGAAGGGAGACTTCTAATCTTGGTTTCTGCTGGTGGCTGGGCAGGAAAGGGATGGGATAGGTTGCTATGAGAGTTGGATAAGGGGGTCTTTTTAATTTAACCACATGCAGTAAAAGTGAGGCACACAGAACCGGAAAAATTAAAGACCCAAGATTGGGTAAGATTAAAAAAATATATTTATTACTTAAAATAGTAAGGCATACTGGCACCCATCACCATATGTACTAACATTTTGCACTAGTCACTTGCACTTTTTAAGGGTCTTTTTAATTTACTCTGGCTGGATGGGAGGTAGGTAGGTAGAATGGGGCGCTGAGAGCAGGTGAGGGAAGTGTGGCAATTTTGTTGAACAGGTGGGGCTGAAATGGAGGGGCGAGGTTGGGATAGGATGCTATAAGAATGGGGGAAGGACATTTTTTTTTTTTTTAAAGTAACACTTTTCTATTACTGTTAGCAAACTGCAAAACATTAAGTTTGGTCTGAAGCTAAAAACCTAGCAAAGCTTTGCATTGCATGAAAAAAGTCACTGCAACAACATCGCTGGTGAAATGATAACTGCAGCAGCTCTGTCTGGCATTCACAACTTGGGATGGGGCTTCGGTAGGAGTGCATGAAATGTTGAGTATGTGGGGAAAGGGGGCAGGAGAGGGGGAGGAGAAAAAGAAAATTCTAGCAGATGTATTTTAAAAAATTCTTGAAATCCCATTATACATGAATATGACATTGCAACTGTTCATAACAGGGGTTTATATGATGTCATACCAGTGTATAACAGCAATTTATATTTCAGAAAACTAGTTAGAAACACATCTAACCAGCTATATTCACAATATAATCAGTAGAAATTAACAGCCACATTTGCAGTGTTCAGTCTCACAGTATAGGTCCTTCAGTTCTATAATGTTTTTGAAGTGTAAGGATAATATCCTTTGACATCCTGTATAACCCCTTAATTCCGCATTTTTTTTTTTTTATTTCCGCTCTATTCGCTGGTCACTTAGTATCCACGAACATTGAGAGCACGCGTATATTTATGTATCGCTTACTTTAAACCTCTTTTCCTCCAATACTGTATATCCATATCCAATTTAAAGCACTCACCATGCATTGTTAAGTATTCAGCAGCTTGTTGTGGTAGCCAAACCTCTAACATCTAAATTGAATCATGTGATACTCTATTAGTTCATGTGATTCTACGTGATATCGGTTCTGTTCCATTCGCCATTTCGAAAGTGCGTGTGTAAGGAAACTTAACTAAACTAAAATTACAGGGACTGGACTTACTGGATTAAAGGACTAAAGCATTTCAAAAAGTGAGTGTCCTGTGTGATTGTTTGGATGTACGAACAGCGAGCGGGGAGAGGGTAGCGTCCATGCTTATGATGGGTCATGGAACCGTGGAGTTGGTGTGGCTTGTAGAAAAAAAAAAAACTCTGTGAGTAAACCAAATGAGTGTCCTGTCCATGCCTTTGCTTATGCTGTGGCTCTGTTTTGAGGATGGTGGTACTGACTAGCTGACAAGTGATTGTGCACTGTTTTTGTGTTTGTGTTCACATTTAAAAAAAAAAAAACTTTATTAAACTTTATTGAAGTAAAAAAAAAAAGGGAAAAAATTCCAGCTCTTCTTTTGTCTTAGTAGTTTAGGCACTGAGCATGTGCCTCTAAGATTCCGGCTTTGGGAATCTGCTGATAATCTCATCTTCCCTTTCGCCAACTCTGTTTATGCTGTCCACCAGCCACTGGGCATGCTTCACTTCTAGGCTCTGCATTCGTAGGTCAACTTTAATGTCTCCAGAAGCTTTTCCACTTTGAAGCTGGCCTGACATGGCATTAGCCTACCATGTGGTGAAATGTTGCTTTAATTCATCTTTAAGCAACTTGTTCACTGTTCGATCAAGCGGCTGCAGTAAGTCAGTGCATGAGGCAGGAACAAAAGTAGGGACAATTTCATTTTGCTCCAGGCATTGCAGTACCTCTTCAGTGGTGTGACCCCTGAACAGATCCATCACCAGCAGCGATCACTGTTCATGGGGTAGGTCCATCTGCAGCTTGATTTTTTTTTAATGTACGGGACAAGCACCTCCATGATGAACTGCTGCATTTTTACATTGTTTGCCCAATGGTTCTCAGAATGGCTTATTAACCAGCCAGCAGGGAATGTGAAAGCAGGGTGGCAGTTGTCATTCTTTCCCTTATAAATGATCTGGGGAGGTAGAAGTTTGCCAATCATTGATATTGCAAGCACAACTGATACCTGCCTCTTGTCACCCAGCCCACAGACTTCTACCTGCTTTGAACCGACAGTCGCCATGGTCCACTGACTGCATGGCACTAACTGTATGCCAGTCTCATCTAAATTAAAGATAAGGTCAGGAAGGATCAGTTCTTACCCACAAGCAGTAGCCACCCTACCCAGGAATTCAGCCTTCAAGTCTGGGAAGTCGAGTGGGGTTTTTCTAACAGCTTTGGTCGCCTTGCGTTTACAATACCCCATGCGACTCAGAAGCTTCCTGGACCACTGCCTTGTAAATATAAGATGCCCACCATTCTCAGATAGCAGGTCAGGGTTGAGTGCCTTGACTACCCCAGATGCTATGGCCGATACCACATGAGCATTCACAACTGCCCCCTCTGATCTAAGGCTTTTAACAGTTTTTCTCGGCATCTCCTCAACTTCATGGAGGAGCAATGCAGGATGGCCATGGGGTTTAGTGGGCAGTTCAGGAGCCAGTTTGGTGGGGTCGGGGGTTTTGCTAAGCTCCGAAAGGTAGTTCTTCTTGAACCCATGCACAGTACTCTTGTTCGTGCTGTTTGAGTACTTCTTGCAGTAGTCAGTAGTAGTCTGCTAAATGATGGAATACAGTCACTGGTATTGTCTTCATTTTGTAGACTTCCGGGTACCGTAAAACCGCGAATATGAGATTACGCTAAATTCCTCCAGTACTGCCATCGCGCGGAAATTTACCTGCGTGGATATATTGCGTTATACAGTATATTCTGCTTCTCTTTTAGTATATCCCAGCATGTGTGAAAGGAAGCATAAGCCATGATTTGTAATTTGATTTGGGGAGGAAGTATTCTGCACAGTAGCTGTCAGCTACTATGCCTCCCAAAGCCTGATCCCTACCTGTACTGTTGTTATAATGTGATTGATGTTCTCTGTTTGTAAGAAACAGAATGCTAAATGCCAAAATTAAGCACTGATGTAAATCTTTTGCATTTACTATATACTTTCTGAAGTATAAAATGAGATATTCAAGAAGGGCAGGACAACAAATGTAGCTGTGTATATAGCTGAGGAGGGGAGAGTGCCAAAAAGGTTCCTGGCAAACAGATTTTATTTTTCCAGCTGCTCCATTACATCCGATTCCTTGGACTCTGTTTGCCTTCCTCTCTGCTGCCCTTGCTGTGCTGAAGGCTTCCTTGTGCTATCCACTGCTACTCCCTGATCCTTTCGTTATTTATTGGCTTTTTAGTATTTTGCCACTGAAGTTGTACGCCTGTTGTCTTTGTTTTTTTTGTACCTACCTTCTACCTTCATTTCCTTGCATCTGCCACATCATCCTGTCTTCATATTTTGTGTGAACAGGCCCTTTTGACTTGACTTTACTTTGTGTCCATTTCACCAGGTCATTTTCCCAAACAGAAAAAATTATAGACATTGAACATTTCAGTGCTTGCCTTTAAGCGAGGATAGATAGGGAGAATATTTCAGAAGTAAGGCACAGCTAAAAATACTTTATCACCTACTGTCTCAAATCTAGCATGGCGGAGAAGCAGCAGTCCCTCCCCTGAGTTTCTGGGCTTCCAGGAATACAGTGTGTCAGGAATTCCAAGCATAGGGCATTGGGACCTATTTTCCAATAAATCCAAGTTGCACTTGCCCCAGTATATTAAACAGGTTAATTGTATATTTTTGATTTTGAGCTTGGCTGTGTGCAATTAAAAACACAGTTGCACAGCAATTACCTTACTCAGTAGAGAGAGAGAGAGAGAGAGAGAATAGGTATTATCTTGTTTAAAAACAGCTCAGCTGTTCCTCTGTTGCCCACATGCATGTGTTTTTTTTTTTTGGGGGGGGGGGCATCGCACATGCACGAAATTATTTTTCAAGACCAACAGAGTTAGTGGGGTAAATTTGTCAGCTTTAAAACAAAGTACAGTATGGCAGGAACAGAACAACTGCATTTAAGTTAGAAAAGGAGCTCTTTTAAAACCTGGGGCCAGATTCTTTGTCACTAGACACTATCATTAAGTGCTCGCAAATCCGCTTAGTGACAGTTGTGGCTTTGCAGCCCATTTGTGCCGTGCAGAATGGAAGTCGTTAAGCCACCTTTCAGTCACTAACACAGTTGAGACTACGTGCGGGAAGGGGGCAGGAAGTGAGTGGGGGTCACCATGCTAATGGCCCACAGGGCCATTCAGATAGCAGTGTGAGCCTCACAGTATCACAGAGTTTGCAGATGCCCCTGCCGTTAGAGCTGTAAAGGGAGATGATAGGGTGTCACAAACACTGGGTCTAGCATGACTGTAGCTGGCGAAGATGGAAATCGACGTAGGACCAGTATACTTTTGGTGGCAAGTGTTGGAAAGATGATAGGAAATGGGGATCCTCTGGATGTCTTAGATTTATGTGGCTCTAGAAAGCATGTGGGCAAGCTACTTACCAATGCATACCATGGGAAGCTGAGAAAAATCAAAGTTGCTATGTGCTTAAAGGTACTGGACAGGTACACATACAAACAGAGGAGAGAAAGATGTAAGTGCCTCAGCTGGGACTTGAACCCATGCTGCCCAGAATACCATTCTAGTCATGCTAACCAGCTGCACCACCAAGGCAACTGGAACCTGGGCCATCCTAGAGCACATATTACTCTTTCTCCAAGCACAACCTGGTGCTGCACAAATAATTACTACATTTTCAGTCACATGGGTGCAGTGTGCATATTTATGGAACACATAGAAACAGAGGTGAGAAAGAAGTAAATGTCTCAGCTGGGACTTGAACCCAGGCCACCCGGAATGTCGTTCTTGTTGCAGTAACCAGCTGTGCAAAGACAACTGGAACCTGGGCCATCCTGGAGCACACATTACTCTTTCTCCTATGCATAACCTGGTGCTGCACAAATAATTGGTCAGGTGGTGGTGAGAGTAGTGAAACTTCTGGTGGTAGGAGCAGGCCTCTGAAACTTGAAACATCATATAGCATCATGTGACTGGTGTAATGCTGTTTTGCAACCCTTTGGGTGTCACTCATTAGCATGTTAGTGGGCACAAACCCCATCTGCACTCACTAGCAACTAGCTGCTTAATTTGCATTACTACTTAGTCCCAGGGGAACTCCTCCACCCTGCTACAAAGAACAACATTTTTGTTTGGCCTAACGAAGCACCAGGTACAGCTCCAAGCCAGTGCCTCATAGTGATGCACTCTTCAAAGGTAGAGAAGTATGTCTCACCACATGTTACCAACACAATTTGTTGTGGTTTTCTTCATGCAGGACCCTGCGTGAAAAAAGGAGGTCATGTCTGACCTTGTTTGCTCAAAGAATGGGGTGGGTTTAGGGTTGACAGCACCAAGGAAGGCCCCACCACTGATTCGCCAAGACTCCAGAGATACAAAACCTTTTTTTTTTCTTTTCTTTTTCTGCTTGGGGGTGGGAGTTAGGGTTGGAATGCCTAATGGTACATTTCCCTACTATTGTGGCATTAACTTGAACCTTAACTGGTGCAGTAACACAGTCTTTTTCAAAGGTCTCCAATTCCGAATATCCGTCTTATCCCCTTTCTTAAACAAAATAAAAATACAATAGCATCAGAAAAGTGCTGAGGAATGGAGTGAGTATCAATAATAGTATTAAAAAGTAAAGTAAGAATGGGAGAAATAAAATCAGGTAAAGCTCTGCCATGAGACTGCCTAGGCCCGGTGATGTACACCGCTTTTGCTTCTTAATTGCAGCTTGCACCTCCGCCAAAGAAATCGGAGCAGTCAACCTGGTACAAAGCTCAGAAGGGGTAGAGGGGACCTGGACATCCAAAAAGGAAGTGAAAAGTTGGGAGACTAGTGTAGGAGGCCCAAAGATGCCAACAAGATGGAAAAAAAAAACCTTCTGCTGTAGAGAAGAGATAGGATCATAAGCCTTGGAAGAGTCAGGATCAGTAAGACAGTCAATGTGCATAGATGACACCCTATCAGAACATTGCTTGTAAACATCAAAAGAGGCCTTAGAAGAATGGGTACCTCAAGATGCAAAGAGCGAGCCCTGTCATATTGAAAATCCGGCATCCAGGTCTTCAGAGAGGCAATAAGAGGGGAATAATCCTGACCAGACTCATAGGCCCTAGAGATAGTATTCTGAAAATGCCATCTCAAAAGCAAGTACTGATGATAAGAAGAGGCAGATTTTCTTCTAGCATGCTAGAGAAAGAAACACTTGAGATCCAGTTTAGTATCATCCCACCATCGTAAAGGGTAGGTGTATACATCCAAAACCGAAATGTGAGCCAACAAAACCTCACGACAGTCCTGAACAATGCAAGCATCAGACAACAAGCAGCTGTTCAGTTTCCAACGAGAAGAAACAACAAGAGGATGGGACGCAATAGAGGGAACACAAAGCAATGAGACGGCCATGTGGTCAGAGGTTTCACAAGGAACAACCTTTGCCTGCTGAACCAAAACATTCTGGGAAAGAAAGAAAAAATCAATACGAGTAGCCAAAAGACCCCTGTGATAGGTCTTGGCTCCCGTGGGGTGGACTGCACAGTATCCGTCCTGAAGAGAAGCAGTCTGAAGAACGGCACTCAATGCAGTAGAGTCCCCCAAATGCTTCCGGGTAGAGCCTCTCCTGTCCAAATGGGTAAGTCCACAATTGAAATCTTCCCCCAAGTAGAGATGTGGGGAGGTATGCAAATAAGGCTGCAGCAACTGAAACAAAGCCAAATGAGCTGCAATACTCTGAGGTGCGTAAACATTCAAGATCCGGAGTTTCAGGTGATGGAAAGTGCAGTCAAGCATCAAAGTGCGGCCAGGGATAAGATCTACCAATCTTGTGACAATACAATCAAAGTTAGAAAACAAAACTCCCAGACCATAGCATTTATCTGCACCTGAGGACCAAAAAGAAGGACCTTTGGTCCATGCGGCAGAAGCATGAGAGAGCACGTAGCAAGTAGAAATCATGTGGGTGATCCAAGAGAAACTGCAAGGTAGTAAGGAGTTTCTTGTGGGACTTCATGCTGCGCACATTTTTGGTTTTTTGAAATTGTCATTTTTTATTATTTCATTTTTCAAACAATGGCAGGTTACTGGAAAGGGAAAAATAAGTGAGGAAAAATACACTTTTGAGAGAAGTAAAATCCTATACATGCCCAAGTTTAAACAATATTGGATACAGAAGTACCGTTCCCCAAGATGGCGCATAGGCTGGGCGTATGTCAGCTGTTTAGTTTGTGTCCGCATTGTTTATGCTTCCTTACATTTTTTTTTCGCCTCCCCTATGTTCTAGCTTTATTTGTTTACTGTGCGCTTATTGCGCTTTATTTTTAGTTCAGAATCCTTCGATTAAACAGGACCGGTTCCTGTAGCTTGAGCTCTTTGATTGAATGTTCCTGCTCTCGGTCCTAAGCTTTTGGTGCTGGTGTTGGAGCGAGGATTGAGAGCCAGTGGCGCCGGCGAATGAGGAAGTGGCTGAGCTGGCGGCAGTGTCGCTGGTGCTGTTTCTGGGTTGTGTGCCTCCTGCTCTCGGTTAAACGGTGGGAGAGTGAGCTGGGCTGTGCTGAGCCTTGCAGGTGTCGTTAGTGGGATTTCTTGGCTCCTGTGGGATGCATTTCGGAAGCTGCTGATTTCCATCTTGAGTGGAATCCACTGTTGTCCGTGGGCTCAGTCAACTGGATTTAATATCTTCTGTGGATTTTGCTGCATGCTGACTGTGGAGTTTGAAGCTTCTCGGACTGGTGGTTTGATTTGTGGATTTATCTTTGACTTTGTGCACTATCTTCTGTTGAACTACTAAAGATCTGAGGATTTGACAGGATTGTCTGGGCCAGGAAGCTGATTGATTGAACTGCACTGAAGTTCTGTGAGTGGGGGGACCTGATTTGTTGATCGGTTGCCCTCTGTTTCTGGATTTTATTATTTCTTTGATTATATACTTTTTATGTGGAGTGCTCAGCATTAAACTTGGGGAAGCAGGCCTTGCATGGTTATTTGCTGGTGGAGGTTCCTACCCACCTTTTCTTTTTTTGTGCCTGGTGATTGTAGGCTGCGCTGCCTGGGACCGAGCAGGAGTTGCCTCATTTGCCTCTGGGGAGCTAGAGGCTTTGGCGGTACTCTTAAGGCATCCCGAGGTTTGCCCTTTTTTAGTCTGACCTCTGGGTGTGTGTGGTTGCGAGTCCTGTGTGGGGTAGTCTGGTTCTTAGGTCTTTTGGGGGAGTGGTGGGGGGTCTTCACTCGTTATTGGTCTGCAAGTGTTTATTTTGGACCCATCTTCCAGGATTTCCTGTATTCCCTGATTGACTTGTATTGAGACTAGTCCCTTTTAAACAGTCCCATCAAGGTTTTAAGACAAAGGAAACTATTTCATTTTATTTCTGATTGGCAGTGAGAGTGCCATCCTGGCCCCCCTGGTAGTGAGAGTGCCTGGGGGTTGGAATGTTAATTCAAAAGTAAAGGTTCTTTGGGCTCAGGTAGTGAGAGAACCTGTGCTCTATTGGCCTCCTCGGCTGTGAGAGGGCCTTTGGTGGCTGAAGGAAGAAATTGCTTTGTTTTTATATTTTCATTCCTATTATAAACTTTATATTTTTGGGTTTAAGTTATTCTATATCCGTAATTATTTTTTATGGTTTTCTTTTTATTGTTTAGCTGGGTTTAGATTTATGTTGAAATTGTAATTTTGGGATTATTTGATTTAGTAGTGCAGTAAATATGTGTTGGGATGGTAGTAAGACGGTCGGGGTGTTATTCCCCCTCCAGGCTCGGGGACCTTCATCCATTTTTTTGTCCCCCCCGTTACCAGAGGTATATAGACGGTGTAGGGCTCTGGGGATCACCAGGAAAAAGGGGAGGACGAGGGCTGGGCCTGGAGAGGAATTGGAAAGGAGTGGGCGGATAGGGATAGTGGTGACAAGGAGACGCCCTGGGGCAAAATGGGTTCAGGAAAGGGGTTCCCCCTGGCTGGTTCCCATACCCAAGGGTTCTGCCTGTAGACAGCAGGTAGCACGGCATCCTCAGATGCTCATCCTACTCGGGTGGTGTTATGTAACGCCAGGTCTATTAAAAACAAGACTGCTATTATAGCGGATCTTGTTGAAACATCTGACCTGGCGTGCATCACCGAGACCTGGCTGGATGAAAATGCTGGCCCGGTTTTGGCTTCAGCAATTCCAGACGGGTACTCTGTGATATACTGCCCTAGGACGGATCGTAGGGGCGGGGTGTGTTGCCATCTGTTTTAGATCAGAACTTGGCCTAGTGGAAGTACCAGTGGGTAATACCAATTCCTTTGAATGTATTTTGGGCGAGGGTGTGGGGCACAGGATTCTTCTCGTCTACCGTCCACCAGGTGATGGGAATGTTTTCCTGCAGGAAGTCGCAGACTTCATTGTCGACCTGACATTGGGATCCCCCAGATGGTTGGTTCTGGGTGATTTCAATGCCTGGGTCGACGATGAACTCTCACAGTTTGGTCAAGACTTCCACCAGTTAATGATTTCACTGGGCTTCACACAGGCTATTTCCTCCCCGACCCATATTAGTGGTCATTCATTGGACTTGGTCTTCCTACTGGAGATGGAGATATCCGATTTGGTGGTGGAACCAGTCAGATTGTCTGACCATCATTCCATCGGGTTTAGTTTTGAGGCCACCCCTAGTAGGCCAGTCCCTATGGAGATGGTCCGGTACCGCCCTTTATGGGGTGTTTCCCCAGATGGCCTGATGGCAGTGCTGGACCTATCGGGTTTTCCGAATGATTGCATGGATTCAGGGGACTTGGTACTTGCCTATAATAAGGCAGTGACAGGGGCCATGGATTCCACTGCACCTGTTCGTGTATGTCCTCTCACTCTTCGCCCTAGGTCTCCTTGGTTTGATGAGACTTTAAGGGAGTTGAGGAGAGTTGGACGAAGATTAGGGAGATGTTGGCGGAGGTCGGGCTTCGATTGTGACAAACTTAGATTGATGGACCATTATGTGGTTTGTCAATCAGCAATCTCTCGTAAGAAGGCAGAATTCCTGTCCAGAGAAATTGCTGCTGCTCAGAATAGACCAGGTCAGCTTTTCCGGACCGTGGACAGACTGTGCAATCCAGTCTGTCTTCAGCCCAGAAGAGCCTTTTCTCAAGAATGGTGTGAGGAGCTTGCTCAATTCTTTTCAGATAAGGTTGCCAAGATCAGGTCTGATATCAGTCTGACGCTCTCTAGTGGGAGTAGTGGTGGTCGACAGGAGTTGTCGGACACCGGTTTTGTGTGGTCCAACTTCAGCCTTCCCACAATCAATGACATTGTGATGGTCATCCGATTACTGTGTCCGACCAACTGTGGTCTGGATCCGGGCCCCACACGCCTCTTAGTGGGCTGTGTAGATAAAATCGGTACGATTTTGGCTGAGATAGTCTGGGGGTCTTTAGAGAGGGGCATTTTTCCAATCCTGAAGGAGGCTCTGGTGCAACCCTTCTAAGAAGCCCTCCTTGGACCCGGACTGTCTGGCTAATTATAGACCTGTCTCTAACCTACCCTTTGTGGGAAAGGTTATTGAAAAGGTGGTTGTGATGCAGTTGGATGATCATTTAACCAGCCACGATGTCTATGATTCTCTCCAGTCTGGATTTAGGAAGAGACATAGCACCGAGACTGCTCTGGTTCGGGTACTAAATGATCTCCTGATAGCGAGAGATCAAAGGACCTATTCTGTCTTGGTCCTTCTTGATCTCTCTGCGGCATTTGACACGGTGGACTGTGGTGTGCTGTTGGAATGCCTGCGGTTTATCTGTGGACTGTCTGGTACAGTCCTCAGTTGGTTTCGATCTTTCCTCGAGGGTAGGACTCAGAGGGTGGTGTCTGGGATTTTTCCTCGACATCATTCCCCTATCCTGTGGGTACCGTGAGGGTTCCATTTTGCGCTATATTGTTTGCTGTGTATATGCTGCCGTTGGGATCGATCATTAGGCAGTGCGGTTTGAGTTTTCACTGCTATGCAGATGATACTCAACTGTACATGTCCTTTGTACCTGGCCAAGATGCCATTTTCTCGGTCTTTAATAACTGTCTTGCCGAAATCCAGGACTGGATGAATGTGAGTTGGCTGCAGTTGAACCCAAGAAAAACTGAGGTGTTGGTCGTGGACCCAGGTTGCCGGGAGGTGGATTTGTTGGCTGGATCTCCCTTAGGCTTATGGCTTGGGGATGTCCAGCTAACTACCTCAGATCAGGTGTGAAATCTGGGCGTTGTTTTTGACAGCTGTTTGACACTTAAATCACAGGTGTTGGCAGTTGTCAAAGCCTCTTTTTTCCATTTGAGGAACATTTCCTGGGTAAAGCACCTGGTTCCTCCTGATGATCTTTCTATTTTGGTCCACGCTTTCGTTACCTCCCGTCTTGACTACCGCAATTCCCTGTATCTTGGGCTACCGGGGGTTGATATTCACCGCCTGCAGCTAGTGCAGAATGCGGCAGCCAGGCTATTGGCAGGTTCTTCTAGGACCAGTCATATAACGCCTGTGCTTCACGGACTGCATTGGCTGCTAATATGCTGGCGTATCACCTTCAAGGTTGGTTTGCTGACCTATAAGGCCCTACATGATCAGGGACCTATCTACCTGAAAGATCTCCTTCATCCCTACTGTCCCCCCCCCCGCTCTCTCCAATCCACTGACAAGGGATTGCTAGAGATTCCCAGGGTTAGTTTGAAGACTTCTGGGGCCAGATCTTTTAGTTTTGTGGCCCCGACCCTGTGGAATTCTCTACCTCGTCAGGTACGAGATTGCCCGACCGTCGAAACCTTTAAGGAAGCACTTAAAACATATCTTTTTAAACAAGCATATAATGACTCTTAATATTTTATTAGTGTGGCTAATTTATTATTTTATTAATACTGTTTTATTATGTGGTGTACAGGCACCTTGGTTTTTAGAAAGGTGCCTTTTTATAAATAAAGTATTGATTGATTGATTGATTGAATGACCAGCCATATACAGTTAATAAGGTGATTTTCAAGGCTAGTTAGAATGTCCTAGGCTGGATTATGCACTTTTCACCTTGGTTACCACTTTACCCTAGATCTGTAGCCTCTTAATTAATAACTACTAAAGAAAAAAAATCAAAAGAAAAAAGAGAGAATAAAAAAGAGAACTAGTTAAAACACTACTCACACAGTAACATGAAACAAACAGTTCACCCCCCACCCACCCCTCCTTCCCCCCTCCTGAACCCCGTGGTGAATATATGTCGATCCCTTTTACAGCATAGGATGCATGATTGGTGCCTGAGTAACTCTGCTCCACATGGAGGCTGGAGTTTATACCATATCTTGCCATCAGTCTTAAGACTTCGCTGGCCAGAATCTCCAAAGTTGTGTCTCCTTCTTTGGTGCCAAGGTACTCAAAAAATGGTAACCAGCGAGATTTGTATAGTTCAGGCTTTAGATTCAGGTTGGCCATAAGCCTCTCCATTACTTTAATTTGGTTACAACACAACAACCACTGTTCCTCTCCTGGGGGTGTCTCGAACAGCCACAGCCTGGTAATAGCCTTTTGAGCTGCAGCTAACAAGATTGGAAATAAATAGTTAGCTTTAGGGCCTTTCAATCCTTGAGGAGGCTCCCCCAGCAATCATGCTTTACACATTAAGCGTGAGACAGTGAAGACTTAAACCCACAGTCCTAAGGAGAAAGCAGAAAGGTCAAAGGCAAAACAAGGAAACACTAGACAAGGAGATGTCAAGTAACCACCGATTGTTGTCCGGTATCTGATTTAGAAGGGAATGGGTCCAATTGGGAATCAGAAGAGTAGTCCATATGGAGGGAAGAGACCTGAGAAGATTCAGAATAATTTTCCTCATCCATTATGTCACCCCACTGCTTCCACTTAGACAATACCTGGTAACGATTTCTAGTCAAGATGGACTGCTTGGGGGTGGGAGTGGGAGCCTTGCGCTTACCCTTGGACTTACCTTCTTGATCTGGGCGACCTCTGTAAAGGGGTCCTGGGTGGGAGGGGGGCATGGGGTCAGTGGAACAACCACCTCAAAGGCTGATACTGTACAGGGTGAAATCAAATCCAGTTGTACCTGATCATCCACTTGGAGAGTGGATGGAGTAACATCACTGGTGGGGGGGGCACCATATCCTGGTGTTCCCCGTCATGCCGGTGAAGCACCTGTGATTGTGAGTCAGTGATGAGTGCCACCTGGTTCTGAGGAGGGCTGTCAAGTCTATTGTGGTCAGCCCACAGGCACTGGTAGTAGGTATGACCATTCTCATCACAAAGATTACACTTCTGTGGGTTAGGGCAACCAAGACACACATGACCATAGACCAGGCAAATAGAACATCGTGGCTCATTACAGGTATGACTTAGATGAGTCCGAGCCCCGCACTTACGACAAGTGCGTGGCTGACCGGGGTAAAAACATAACCCCCAGTCTCTACCAATATAAAAACTACCGGGCAAATGTGAAATACCTCTACCCGTCTGCCTTAATTGTACTTTAACTTTCCAGTCCCCTGTCCAGACAAGGTCCTCGTCCAAAATAGGATGAGGTGCCTCGATAATGTCACAGCACTGCTTGAGCCAATATTGAACATCCACTATGCTCACTCCCTCATTACGAAAAAGAAGAGTGATGATCTTCACCGTAGGTTTCGTAAGAGGGATGAGCATAAAGGGGGTCCATAAAGGCTGTGACTTAACCATTTCATATTTCGTCCAAAAGCTTTCCAATGTGTAAACATTCTTAAAACTCTGATCATAGATTGACTCCCCCTTAACATGTATGAAGGCAAACAATTCACTGGCAGAAATACCCAAAGAATCATGCAGTATAGAATGTAACACAGTCTGCCTATCAGGTGCAGTAGAGAGATCACCAAAAAACTTAAGTCTTACAGCATTCCTGTGCTGAGCAGGAGTCACCAAATTTTGGAAGTGGTCACTGAGGCAAAATGGATGGTCCGACAAATTCTTATCCGTGGGAAGGGAAGGCAAGGTAGGATCAGCAGGACGGTGCTGGGGTTTCTTCTCTGAGAAAGAGAGCGTAGAGACAGGAGGTCATGCTACCATACAGCTGGGATCCGGGAGGGAGAGGTAGAACTACGGGGCAAAGGCTCCAAAAGTGGCTGCTTCGGCGAAGGAGTAACAGTGGCAGGCAATCCAGGAACCAAATTCTCCTTAATAATGTCCGCAGCATGAACCACTCGAAGTCCAAGGCGCACCAGGAAGTCTTTGGGTCCAAACCACAGCATGAAGGGTGGAAGCCAGGGACCAGATTGGGTCAGGAAGTGGTGAATCCCCATGCACAGTCGTAGAATCAGAGGAAGCAGAAGAAGACACTCCAATACTGGTAGGAAATGAAAATGTCCCATGCATATTTTGAAACGATCTTAGCTGTGGGAGAGTAGACTGTACTGAAGTAGAAGGCAGGGAAGTGTACAAGGCATCGTCTTGAAAGACCAGTTGTTGCAACAAAGAACGATTATGCGAATAAAGGTGATGAAGCTGCATGGAGGTGAGGGAAGCATCGGAGGCCTCAGAAACAGCTGTCGGCAAAACATCCTCATTCAGTGTTACAGCAGGCTCAACAATAGTCAAAGCAGGAGGGGGAAAGCACTCCAATATGTGAGTCCAGAACAGGAGTCAGGCAGACCATTACTGTTATCGATGCTGAACAATAGGCTGAAAAACATCCATAGAAGGCTGAGAATGTAGAGTCACTTCACATTCACCCCCACCGGGGTCCGGGACAGCAGCCATCTTGGTTAGCAGACCAAAACGGTCAAAGAGTCCCCCTACTGCAGAGTAGGGGAATTTCCCCGGTGTCCTGGTCAAATTTCCCTCATTCACTAAAAATACCACCAACAGTTTCATCTGGTTCAAGGTCAGTTGGTATTCATCTGTATCCCCCTCCCCCGGGGTCGTGCCTGAAAATAGGAAGGATTTGTATAGTGCACTTACCTGGTCAATAAAAACTAAAATAAATAAATAAAAAAACTCCATGGTTGGTGGGATCCATTTCCTGTTCTATACTCACTTTCCTCCCTATTATCAATCTCTTACACTCCTCTCTTGTGTGCCGTTGCATCTTGTTCATCTGATATCGCACGTTGTTTTGCTTGTGAACGTGTTCATCACATCACGTGGCCCAAACATACACTAGAAACAGCATATCAAATGAGCAGTGTATACATGCTGTTCATAGTGTGTGCAATGAAGAGTAAATCTGGTGTACTAAAATGTGACTGTATCTGGAAGAACTACTGTATGTAAATCAGACTTTTAGAGAATAAAGTCACGGTGGCCAGTGCAGTCTGTTATTAAGAGTTACATAAATTCCCCTTAGACTTGTCAAGTGGCCCTCATGTTCTGGGTCATGCACGAATCTGGGACCTTAAACTCTCAAACCTACAGTTCATTTCTAAAGCCTATGGAGAGCAGACTGGTAGAGCTCATCTCTTTTCTCTTTGCTTAGCTTTTCATTACTACTTGAAATGTTAGTAAAATTGTGTCAACAGTTTTGGTTGAAATAAATGGAACCATGAGTTCCAGTTCAAGTGGACCATTTTCAAAATCTTCATTAAGCTGCAATTGTAAGATCAAGTACAACAGAAATGGGTGTGTATACACAATTCTACTCAACTTTTGCACAGTACTAACATTCTATTAAAAACACAACACAGTCCTGCTGTACCATTTTTTTTTTTTGACTGGTGCACCTTTAGTACCTCATTTAACAGCAAAAATCGGATTATGGAGTAGTAACCAATTTTTACAGCAGGGACTGCTAGAACTACTTGTTATTTAAAATGTTCTGTTCTAATATATAATTTAAAAAAATGTTGTTAGAAAAGAAATGAAAAAAAAAATTAAGGGAGGACTCTTAGACCTCTCTTCTACATGTATGCATGCAGTAGTAACCCGCAAGTTGGTCTTACAACATAAAAGTCCCTATTCCTTGTAATTTTTGTAGTCTGGTAAACTTGAAAGATATGTTGTGTGTATTAGCTTTTTTAGGACACTCCACTGCATTACAAGAGCTTAACTCCAACAAGATTTCCTACTTTAGCATTCACATTTGTCTTTTCTCTTTTCAGTTAAAATTTACATTTTTTTATAGTACATAAGAGAATTAAAATGACATGCCTTGAAAAAGCAAAACTAAGTTGTACAGTCCTTCATTGATAAAGGACTACTTCTAGCTTGTAAATGGAGCCTGTAATAAAAGAAACCACACTTCACAGCTTGAATTTAAAGTTGGCTAGTAGCTGTTAATGGGTTTAGACTAACAAACTGTCCAGTTACAGTATATGGCCTCTTAAATTGTGAAGCACTATTTAAGTTAGCAAGTGTCCTCCCTAACTGTAACCCTGAAAGATAGGTATATTTTGATTTAGCTTTTTTCCACCCTAGAAGGCATCTAACCCAACTGCTTCTGGATGTAAGCACAATAGATTTTAAAGTTTACTTGTGTCAGTTACAAAATGAGTACAGAGTTTACAGACGGGCTAGTTAGAAACTTCTGTGTAGTACAAGCTAGAATTAAAGACTTCAGGCTTTGACTTCATAGTTCTATTTAGGCACAGCCTGGAAAGATCAAAAGCTAATATATTCATATTGATCTATTTGTATTGATTAGTGTAATGTAATAGAAAATCTGTTGTTAAGTTTAGCATAGAATAGTCATGTCATTAGCAGGTAATTGTACAGCTGACATACCTAATGACTCGGTGGCAGCATGTTTGCAAGTGAACCAGGATGTCATAGCTTCAAGTCTCGTACTTTAATTCATATCCAGTGCTGGTGCATCAGTGCAGTATGGTGTGAATCCTTTCATGTTGGAGATGCTGCCCTTTGCTTGTTTAACTATATTTTTATCATGTCATATTTAACAGCAAGAATGAACTTATTTTCTGTCAAAACTGAGTTTATACAATAAACTATGTAATACTGTGTCTTTAGAAAAAGAGGCATGATTAAAAAAAACAACAAAAAAAAAACAGGTGGAAACCTTGTTGACTGGCAGGATGAAGCCTGGTACACTCCGGATCTGTGCAGCCTCCTGCACCCCTCAACTCTTCTCAACTACAGGGGTGGGGTTTAACCTGTATGTTTGGAGTGAGGGCCACCGTGGAGTCAGATATTAGTCTTTCATCAGTGTCTTCATGCATTTAAATCTTTGCAAACATAAATATAGCAGCGGATCATCAATATCAAGCACAGTGTATAACAAATGGTGTGAAATTACTTGTTTGCAAATTATTTTATTCTTATGTTGTTAGATCCATTTAGACTCACATTAACAGCACCAATATCTACAGTAGAATTTAAAAAAAGAAATGTTTTACACTCAGCCTCATGGGTAAGAATATCATTGATATCAAAAATGATTTTATGAAAATGTTCATTAAAATACTTTAGATTATGTTTGGGTGCCATAACTTTAACTCAGACATTGAACATTTGTTGGGTTGGCATTAATAGCATGTAGGTATTATTCAGATTAGCTGATCTTAGAACTTACTCTTGAAGATGATGTACTCATTTTACTTGCAGTGAATGCTTGTGCAGCACTCTTTGCTGAAAACGTAAATCTGTTCTTCAGTCAATCTTGAGATGAACACAAAAAAAGCACTGAAATATTTTTTTTTATTTAGTTGTTTAACCAGGTATAGCACACTAAGCTGAAAGCTTTTTTTACAGGAGCAACCTGGGAGCACAAGGAGGTTAAGTGACTTGCTTAGGGTCACACAGTATGCAAGTGGAAGGTGTGGGATTCAAACCCAGGTCTGGTCTACTGGAATATTAGCATCAAGTTAAATTAATTAAATTGGGGGGGGGGTGTAAACTGATGGCGCACTGAGGAGCAGTTGACTCCAGGCTAGCTCCTCAACATGCATGCTAATTTTAGACAGTTTTGCAGTCTACACCTAGTATAATGCTGCCTTAGTAGCACCTTTTGACTTTGCTCCTTGTCTGCAGCAGAGTGATACCTGTTTTTGTCTAGTGAACCACAATGGAAATGGAACCAATCGCAGTGTTGGATCCTCCAACCTCTCCAGCTGATGGATCCCACCTGCTGAAACACCACAAGCAGAGTGATTCTCCACTCACCTTCCTGGCTTGAGGGCCCGAAGCACCACTCAGGAGCAGTTCTTTGCAGAGTTCGTCTCTATTAGACAAGTGATCTTGGACCTACAAGCCTACAGGTCAGTAAAGCCAGCACTGGACAAACTTACCTGGCAGGTCTCTGATTCAAAAGCTTGTATTAACTCCATAGAACACCACTTGGATAAGTTGGAGCCTGAGATTGTGGGAGTGCACAGAAAGCTTCTGAAAATGACGAAGTGGCTCGAAGATCAGAAAGGTTGGAGCCGCTGTAACAGTTTAGTAGTGGTCAGACTTCATGAAAAAGCAGAGGATCAGGATGCTGTTAAATTTATTGAAAAACTGTTGGAAAAAGTGGCAGGACTCTCTCCTCGTGGCCAACAGTATATTGTGGAGCAGGCATATCATGCTCTGAGAACTGTGCCCAACCCCACAGACAAGCCTCATCCTATGATTCTCCATTTATTTAATTATTTAGGAAAAAATGCACATCCAGGCCAGAGTCAGAGACTTGAGAAATTTGGTGTGAAGGCAGCTGTTTGTTTATTTTTAACAGTCTCAGCCCACAAGTAAATGTAAAGCAGAAGGAATACTGTGAAATTAAATCAAGCTGATTGCTGCAGGGATTAAGTTTAGAATGCTGTATAGCAATCGTCTGCAAATCTTTTGCCTTGATGGGGATAAACAGTTTTTTTCTGCAGGTGAGGCTAAAAACAACTTCCTAACATCTTTCCCAATTTATTTGCCACCCACAACAGCAAGGCTTGCTGACTTCAGCTGTGCTGCAGCTGTTTAAGTGGAGCCCCAGTGCTTGATTAAATCCACTACTGCTGACTTGTAGTGCAGCTGACTACTTCACCGGTCTTAATCTGTTTGCGTCTTGGGCTTCATGACTAATTATGCCTCCTCTCATATTAGGCTATTCCGTCTTGCTTTCCACACCGTTTTGTCTGTGCATTCAAACTTGGTGGCATAGGGTTCACTGGTCCGCCTCAGCGTACTGAAGCCCTTGTGCATGTAGTCTAATCAGACCTTCGTTCTGTAGAGACCTTTAATTCTGCTCATACCATTCAAGGTTTATTCTGTCTATGCTTTCCTGATTCTGTATTCTTTCATCCTGACAGGACTGTCACATGACCAGTTATCATCTGACTCTCCTATTATTGTTAAACGCTTTGCCCTTGGTAACACAGTGACACAGTGGTATTCTCTTGGAACTCGTGCCAAGAAGCACTTACTAGGGAGCAGCAGGACAACTGTAACCAACTACAGGAATGGTTCAAGGACACCATGCTGGTGCTCAACAGTAAAATAACCAAGCTGATGCTCTTTGCAGGACGACAAAAGAAGAGATCTACCATACCCTTCTCAATTACCCGCAACTTTCACACCACCTTGGAGCAGGTGTCCTCGTTCCGATATCTTGGCCTCACAATAGATGAGTCCTTGTCATTTCACAAACATATATGCAATATTATGACTGCAGCCAATAGGAAACTAGGAACCCTATACAGGCTTTGGTTCTGCCTTACTCCCAAGGCCAGGAAACAGGCAGTCAGAGGTACAATCCTACCTATCCTGGACTACGGGAATGTTGTCTATGGGGCTGCCACTGATACAAGCCTGCTCAAAGTGCACACCTCGCTAAATAAAGCCTGTAGGTTTGTGTTAGGTGCCGATTGCCACACATACATGCAATCTTTACATAAAGACTGAATGGCTCCCACTTACGGACTGCATTAAGCCTCATGCCTGTCTTCTGGGAAAGAAGGACCAACTGGGACTTGCACCTCCCTCCCTGCATGCCTTATCCCATCCTGCTCTAGACAAACATGCCACTAGAAGTGTTACTAAGCAAGCATTAGCTGTTTCATTCAGAAGGACTGAATTGTAGAGGTGGGCCTTCACAGTTAGGGCTTCCTGCCTGGTTAAATGAGCTACCACCCACTGCCATAAGCCTTACACACTTCAGTCCTTTCAAGTCTGAGCTAAGAAAGTCTTTCTCCCCTTCCCCTGTACACTGTTGCTGCCACCACTCTTAACCCACAAGCACTGCACACCACTGTCCTCACAAGCATGAGCAATAAAGACTATCTCCCCACCTGTTTGCTGGTACCACTACTCTTAACCTGGCTGTTGCCTGACCCCTGAACCCAGGGCCTGCCAAGGTTCATCTTGCACTCTACAAATTGAAAACAAAATCCAGGATCACAGCACACAGAAAGAAATCATTACCAGGCAAGTAAGTTGCTGTGCAAAGTTGTTTTTTTTTTTTTTTGCCAAACGTGCCGCACATACCAGTACACCTTCGCAGCTTGGCAGTTATGCCTTCAAGACCCCCTCTTGAAGATGTAAATGCTGAGATGCTAAGGGGTACTCGTATGTGTGACTTGTTTGGCAAAAATAAAACTTTTGGTAATGATTTCTTTCTGTGTGCTGTGATCCTGGATTTTGTATTTGATTAGGGTTGGCAGCCCTCTCACAGCACCCGCATATGTGTTGCAGCACAGCTTTTTTCTTGAATTTGGTTCCTCTACAAATTGACCTGAAGCTCCCTACTCTGCATATGCCTTACCGGCATACCTACCTACCATGCATCCTCCACTCCCCTAACCTATTCCCTGTTAGCCATCACCTCCCTATTCCATACCCTGCCTGCCCATGAGCCTAGCCTCCATTCCCCTTCCCTGATTCCTCTTCTGCTACCTAGTTCTGATTGGTTCCCACTACCTCAACTGTTTACCACAGCTATGCTTACTCCCCTGGATGTAGCCTAGTACCGAATTTAGGTATCAGGAATGATGTTTAGCCACATCTCCTGTTCCTCCCTACAAGCTCCTGTATAGCTTCAACCTCTGGTTTTCTCCAACTAGTACCTAACTTGACTTACGCTCTTTGTCTGCCCTGCTGTGTGTACTGTATCCCCATGTACCGTGTACCCACGCTCTGGTTATGTGTTGCTTTTGTCTTGTTACCTATGATGTGTTGCTATTACCAATGTTATTGATTGCTACTGATCGCATTATGATGTTTTTGACAGTGCCTGTTTAGCTGCTATCGACTCCCAAACACATGTATTCTCCCCTTCCTTTATGACGAGGATCCTTTGTAAATGAGCTTTTAGCTCAACGGCTGTAATTCCGATTACTCAATAGATAAATAAATTGTCCTGCAAAGCAATAAGGGAGATCAGCAGTGATTCACACCTGGATGCCAGCTGTTTTATAAACCTGGAGCCTTACATTGCATAGGATGCCACACTTACAGTAAGTTCCTTTTGTCTGATTTGCATATCAATAGAGCAGTAATGGGTTCAGCTAGATTGGTTTTGGCAAATGAAGGGAGATACTTGCAATGTCTTCTGCCCATTGAATGTTGCTTCTTAATGGTTTTTACTGTTACTAGACTGCTTTCTGCAGCTACATGGTTTGTTTCAGCTGGTGTTATGCAACAGTACTTCTTGAAGCAGCTGAATTGTCTTCTGACTTTTCATTTTATCTAGGTGTTTCTAGTCTTTAATCTGTCTTTGTGTCACAGGCTGCCAAGACTTCATACTCCCCTTTTGGCTTGCATGGTGATCGTTAGTATTCCCTGAGCTCCCTTGTAATGCTGTTCTGTGTTTTTCCTGTATTGTTGTGGTAGAGGTGGGAGGGAGTTGAGGGGAGGAGACCTGGGTTGTATGTCAGGGTATGTGCCACGGTCTCTGACACCAACACAGCGACCTGCATCGCTGTCGACAAAATCAACAGTTTGCCAACAGGTCGCAGTGTTGGTGCACCTGACACAGGGGCACACTGTCTCCTGGTCCTGCACTCCCTCCTAAGTACGGGGATGTGGGGTGCAGAGCTCCCCACATGGGGAGTTTGAGGGGCAAAGCCCCCCGATTGGAAAAACGGACTGGGAGGCATTTGGGATTTATGCCAGTCGCAACTTGCGGTCGACATAAATCCCGTCGCTGTGATGCCGGTTGATGAAAGTGTTGTCGAACCAGCATCATAGAGTCATATGTCAGTATTTAGCCATTAGACTGGGTGCACAGGAACTTGCCAGCAGGAGGCACTGGTTGGCAAAGCTTTTTAATTTTTCTTCATCACGAGTACCAACATTAAATATGTCTCATGGAATGTAAAGGGAGGGTGCTCTAAGGTTAAGAGATATCAGATCATTAAACATGCTAAACTGCTACAAGCCAAAATTTGTTTTTTTGCAGGAAACTCATATGACCACAGCAGAGTGTACTCTGTTCATGAAGGATTGGATAGGACAGTCTTTTGAAGCTGGTGACTGTACTTGTAAAAGGGGTGATGCAGTCCTCATAAGTACATTTGTTAAATTTTGTCTGACACAATGTTTGGAGGACCCTGAGGGCAGATAAAATTTCCCTAGGGGAATGTTGGACAATACTGGGGTCTTGCTGGGTAGTGTTTGTGGTTCCAACAGTGACACCACCAAATTCTTTGTCTTTAGCTACTGTGCTTTCACCATTTTTATATTTACCCATTATTATCTGGGGTGATTGGAATTAAGTGTTTACACCTGATATGGATAGGACTGGGAGACCTAGGACAGGCTTATCTACAGCCCAGTGAGCCATGAGGTATCTGACTAGCACCCTTGGACTCTGTGACCCCTGAGGAATGCTGAATCCCACCACTAAGGGGTATACATTTTACTCCACAGCACACAACTCATACTCCGGGAATAATTTCTTCCTAGTAGTCGAGTAATCCTTCATGGGCTCCATAATAGCCCTATATCCCTAGTTCTTTCTGCTCATTAGCCAGTTGTGATCCAAAATGCATTTATACAGGGCTCCAACAGAGTTATAACCTGGAAATTAAATAACCAACTTCTTAAGGTTAAAGTTGTAGCTGAGAAGCTCAAAGAGGTGATCCATAATTATACCCAACATAATTCTGGTTCACTACCGAATGCTGGCGTAGAATGGGCAGCTTGTGAAATCTACCTCAGAGGGGAATTGATTTGGTTGGCATAAGGGAGGCAAAAAGTGGGTACAGAGAAAGCTAACAAGCTCTTGACAGAAGTTAGAAATGTGGATTCTATAAGTACACCTGTTTCTCCTGAGAATATTAGAGCAGAATTATGTATTTTGCCAGATCAGTATGTTGAGATGCTCTGGGGAAAAGGCAGAGCACACCTTTCTCAAAACACAGAGTATGTGGAATAGGGTCAGAAAGCCAGGAAATTGACTCTCGGGCTGAAAAAGCAAGCAGCCTCTCTGCTCATCCCTGTAATTGCTGAAGATTGGGATGGGTCTGTTAAGACCTCCCCTAGAGACATTGCCCAGGAATTTTACCAGTTCTGTAGTACTTTATACAGCACACCTGAGCATCCTCATTCCCCCTAGGAGATAACCTCATAATCTGGACTCAATCAATTTACCATCACTGACTTTGGTACAATAGGAGGCTCTGGCCAGACCCATAACTAGCACTGAAATCCAGGATGCCATTTCCTTCATACCTTCTGACAAAGCTCCTGGCCCAGACAGCTTTATGGCCAATTCTTATAAAACTTATGTCAGAACTCACTCCCTTACTGCTTAAAACTTTAATACATATCCACTCTAAGGGGCTTTCTGACCACTCTAAGGGGCTTTCTGACCACTCTTTGTCAGAAGCTTTGATAACACTACTCTCAAAACCTGGTAAATTACCTGATAAGGTAACTGATTGTAGGCCTATTTCTCTTATAAACCAGGATTTGAGAACGCTAGCTAAAATCCTTGCTGTGTGCCTCAACAAGGTATTGTGGGGGCTAACTGAACCCAAACAAGTTGGATTCATGCCCACCTGTAATTAGGCTGATCACCGTAGAAAACTTTACCTTGTCTTTTCTGCTTCTGGGGACCCTGGAGTCCCTGAGGCTCTGGTGTCCCTGGATGCAGAGAATGCTTTTGATAGGTTCTCCAGGGCATTCCTTTTTGCAACTTTAGCTGAATTGGCCTTCCCAGTGGAATTTATACACTGGAGTCAGGTTCTCTACTCAAGGCCCTCTGCTTGCATTTATTATAATGGTGTTCAGTCAATCAATCAATCACTTTATTTAACCAGGCATAAACACCATTGAGCAAGCTCATTTTCAGGGTGGTCCTGGGCATTAATACAATACAGTACACCTCATAAAATTACAATTACGGAGGACAACGGTGCAAAAAAAGGAAAAAAGAAAAGAAAGAAAAAATATTGTGAAGGTGCTGGTCAATATGGGCCTATGGAAGCAGTCCAGAGGAGGGCAACTAAAATGGTGCAGGGTCTGCATCAGAAACCATATGAAGAGAGACTGAGAGAGCTTAATATGTATACCCTTGATGAAAGGATGGACTGGGGGGACAAGACAGAAACTTTCAAGTGTTGTCTCACCCTTCTTATTACACTGCATTACTAAAATGGGTTGCTGCCCTGTCCCTGCTCCTATTTAACTTATATGAGAAACCCCTCATTTTTAACTCAAGACCAACCCTAATATTAGGGAGTCCATCTGGGGGCTGGGCAATTCAGATTATCAGTTTATGCTGATGATATTGTACAGCATGTTACCCACCCTAAAACTTCATTCCTCACAGCAGTTAACACAATTCATGTCCTTGGATGGGTCTCAGACTATAAATTGAACACCAATAAAACCTTACTTATGCCCCTGATTGTAGCGGTTCACAAACAGGATATCATAGCCATGGGGTTGGTCTGGTCACCAAAGCAGCTTCAATATATGGGGATGGATCTAGTGAGGGACACATAGAAACATAGACTTTGATGGCAGATAAGGACTACTTGGCCCACCCAGTCTGCCCATTTCCCTTTCTATTGGATAAGCTGCAGATTCTAGTTAACCAACAGCTTACTTCCTGCAACCCCCACTACAATTGCCTTATGTCTGTCCCATGCATGTTTGAATTCCTCCACTATTTTAGACCCAACAACCTCCTCAGGAAGGCGGTTCCATGCATCCACCACTCTCTGTGAAAAAAACATTTCCTCACATTACCCCTGAGCCGTCCCCCCTCTATCTTTAAATTGTGCCCCCTTGTTCTTACACATCTCTTTTTCTGAAAGATGCTACCCTCCTGGGCTTTGTTGATTCCTTGAGGTACTTGAAAGTTTCTGTCCTGTCCCCCCCTGTCCATCCTTTCATCAAGGGTATACATATTAAGCTCTCTGTCTCTCTTCATATGGTTTCTGATGCAGAACCTGTACCATTTTAGTTGCCCTCCTCTGGACTGCTTCCATCCTGTCTATGTCCTTGTATAGACGGGTCTCCAAACTGCACACAGTATTCCAGTTGGGGTCTCACCAACTGTCTGTACAGAGGGATAACCACTTTCCTTTTTCTACTTGTGATGCCCCTTCCTGCATCCCAGTATCCCCTGGCTCTCCTTACTGACTTCTCACATTGCTTACCTACCTTTAGGTCATCTGATATGATTACCCCAAGTCCCTTTCCATTTTTTTGTTGTTAGTACCTCCTCTGCTATTGTGTACTCTTCTCCTGGGTTTTTGTTTCCCAGGTGCATTACTTTGCACTTCTTTGCGTTGAATCTAAGTTGCCATATGTCTGACTATTCCTCCAACCTTGCCAAGTCCCTTCTCATCCTTTCTACCCCCCCTTGTGTATCAACTCTGTTATAGATCTTTGTGTCATCTGCAAAGAGGCATACCTTTCCCTCCAGACCCTCTGCAATGTCACCTATAAAGATCTTAAAGAGGACTGGACCCAGTACTGAGCCCGGAGGTACTCCACTAGTAATTCCCCTTTCTTCAGAATGTGTTCCATTCACTATTACCTTCTGTGTCCTGTTGTGCAGCCAGTTTGCTACCCATTCTACCACCCTGGAACCCACTCCCAGCCTGGCTAACTTAATTATTGGTCTTTTGTGCGGGACTGTGTCAAATGCCTTGCTAAAGTCTAGGTAGGCCATATCCACAGCCCCACCCTGGTCTATTACTATGGTCACCCAGTCAAAGAAATCAATTAGATTTGTCTGACATGATCTTCCTGCTGTAAATCCATATTGCTTTGGGTCCTGTGCCCTGCTGGCCTCTAGGTACTCAACAATTCTTTCTTTCAGAAGTGATTCCATCATTTTCCCTACCACTGAGGTCAAACTTACAGGTCTGTAGATCTTACTTCGAGATAGAGCTCTTGCAGCAGGCTATAACAATTAGGACTATGCCAAAGGCACTAGGACCACACGGAAAACTTCTGTCAGCAATACCAGCAGGGGACCGTCCCCGATGCCGGCCCCGCCCCGACGTCGGTCAGGGTACAGGAGGGGGCGGACCCAGCTCCACCTCAGTTCTTTCCCGCCGTGTACCACGCACGTGAAGCTAGCTGCTGCCTGTGATTCACCAGCGAGAAAATAATACTTCAAGCAAGTTTTTCGACGGTTTTTACCGTTTTTTCCTCCTCCGCAGCCGACGTCTGTACTGTTACCGCTGTTCGACTCGGTTTTCCCGCATCCGGCGTACTTTGCCTCCGTGTTTACCGCCGTGGGTACCGACATCAGTCTGTTTTTTCCTGCCCGCGGGTTTGATGTCTTCCCGGGCATCTGTTTCTCCCGAACACCTTAATAAGTGCGAGTACGGCCAGCAAATTTCCTCCAAGGACGGTCACCGGCGGTGCGTTTTCTGCCTCGGCCCAGACCATGACACCGCTAATTGTGCCGACTGCCAGGCTTTTACAAGCCGGACTTGCATCCGACGCCTGAAGGCCCTCAAGGCCTACCTCTTGGAGAAGAAGATGGACCTGCACTCGTCCGAAGGGAAGAAGAAGGAGAAAAAGAGGCATAGCAAAGAGCGTAGTCAGTCCCGGCACCGGTCCCGGTCTTGGTTCTGCTCGTGTCTGCGACCTTCCCGAAGAGGCCCATCCTTCGGCTCGGTGAGTTGCCATCGTCTTTCAGGAATAAGGCCGGCCGGCCGGGAGCAGCCAGCCAGGCGGCGGACTCCGCTTAGAGTCATCGCTAAGTCTGTGGCGGTACCTGCTTTGGCCCTACCGACCACGGCACCGGCGCCGCCTGCTAAAGGTGCGCCTCCGGAGCTTAAGGACTCTCCGGCGCCCCATGTCATCACCCCGTCATCAGTCCTGGTACCGACGCCGGTTGAAGGGGCTAAGGACCCGGGGTCGGTCGTTGTCCTGCCGACGTCCCCGTCGCCCAAGTCCTCCTCCCCCCTGGGCCCTCAGGAGAGCTCTCCGTTGCGACCCGCCACTCAGGAGACTTCTTTCACGCAGCGGGCGGCTGAAATATTCTCCCCAGATGAGCTCAAACAGCTTTTTTTTTGGTGGGGCAGGTTCTACGCGCACTACCCCTGCTGCTGGCCCAGACACCGGTACCGATCCTGCCGGTGAACCACAGCCAGAGGGCGAGACCTCTCCATTGAGGTCCCCGGAGCACCGTTTTTTGGCCCCGTCTAGGGCTCATTCCCGCTCTCGATCCGAGGACCACCGACTTCGCTCTATGGTTACGACTGACTGACGTCAGTCACGGTCTCGTTCCCGGAGCCCTTCTCATGCTCAGCGGGACGGTTCCCGGCGTCGGTCTCCTGACCGACGTCGGTCATCGATCCGTCGTCGGTCCAGGGACCAGAGTCGGTCTTCGGACCGTCGTCGGTCCCCTGCATACCGACGTCAGCGTAGGCATGGACATGGGGTAGAACCAGACTATTCTAAGTTAGATAGTCGGTCCTCCTCTTCCTCATCATCCTCTTAATCTTCCCTCAGCCTCAAGCGCTGCCCTGAGGAGAAGGACATGCCTCGCTCACCTCCAGACGATCCCACATTCATGGACGTCATGAGGCATATCCAGGCTTCCAACGAGTGGGACACGGAAAACCTGGACCCGGAACGCCGGAGATTGGCCAGATACCTGAGGCAGAAGGAGCCAAAGCCTTTGGTCATTCCTCCTTTGGTGGATACTTTTCAGGACCTGACTAAATCCACCTGTCTGCGCCCAGCCTCCATCCCAACGGTTCCCAAAAAGTCGGACAGGCTCTTCAAGGCTCCGAGGGCTGAACCCTTCTTGGCGGAACACCCTCAGGCAGATTCAACTGTGATCATGGCTGCTCATGACAAGTCTCGACAGCCGCGACACCTCAGCTCCCAGCCTCCTGACTTGGAGTCCTGTTACCTGGATCAGGTGGGCAAGAAAGTTTATGCTGCTTCCACCTGCTCCATTCGATCCCTGAATTTCCTCACACATATGGTGCAGTACCAGAATGCGTTTTGGGAACGGGGTCTTGAGCTGGCACAGGCCATACCAGATTCTGACAAGAAGACGGAGCTCCTGGCCCTTTTACAGTTGGGCTCAGACGTAGGCTCTCATGTTCTGAGAGCCTCGTATGACACTGTGGATATGGCAGCCAGGGCGGCCGCCTCTGGGGTTTGTCTCCGGCGCCACGCCTGGTTGAGGCTTTCGGGCTTTCACCAGGATCTGCAGTCCGGTATCCGGGACCTGCCGTTCCAGGGTGCCATTTTGTTTTGGCAGGAGACGGAGGCCTTGATCTCCTGTCTCCAAGAATCGGGTAGGTCGATCTGGTCGGTCCGCCAGTTGTACCGCGGCGACCAGTGATGCCCCCATCGCCGTTGGCTTTTTCGCAAGTCCTCAGGCAATCAGGCTTCAGCCCAAGGTTCACAGCAAGGGCAGAGAGGTGGCTTCCGTAGGAGATCCAGAAGCCAGCAGTCTGGTGGACCTTCCGCCCGTGGGCCCAAGTCCTCCCAGGCCTCTCTCCCTACCCCCGGTTCTGCCCAATGACTCCCTTCCGCCCCGTGGTCAGACATCCAGGGGGAGCCGGTTGGGGGCTGCTTCTCCTTTCATCTCGAAGGGTGGAGCTTTATTACCACAGATCAGTGGGTCTTGGACATTATTCGGAGAGGACACACATTGGAGTTCACAGAGTTCCCTCCACGTACTCTGCCAAAGCTCTTCCGTTATCCTCCTTCTCACATTCCACTCTTGGAAGGAGAGATTCAGGCCCTCCTGCAAAAGAGAGCAATAGAAAGGGTCCCCGTGGAGCACTTTTTTCTGATCCCCAAAAAAGACGGGGAACCTTCATCCCATTCTGGATCTCAGTCCTTTAAATCTCTTTATAGAGTACAGAAAGTTCAGGATGGTGACGCTTCAGGATCTCCTGCCTCTGCTGCACTAAGGGGATTGGCTCTGTTCTCTCGACATGCAGGATGCATACATGTATATCGGGGTCTTTCCTCCCCACAGGAAGTTTTTGAGGTTCCACTTCCCAGGGGAGCATTATTAGTTCCGGGTGCTCCTGTTCGGCCTCTCTTCCGCTCCGCGAATCTTCACCAAATGCCTAGCAGTGGTGGCTGCGGCTCTAAGGCGATTAGGCCATTATGTTTTCCTCACCTCAATGACTGGCTTCTCACGGCCCTGGCCAAGGGCCTGCCTCACGCCCCTCGGAGACACCTATACTTCATTCTGGAGCTGGGATCACCCTGAACTTGAAAAAGTCATCCCTGAGCCCAGCCAAAACCTCGCCTTCACTGGAGCGATCCTGGACTCAGTCCAGGGCATGGCTTTTCTTCCACAGGACAGGGGAATTTGCCTGTGAAGTTTGGCAGAACGGATATCCATAGCGTCTCGAGTTCCGGCTCGGAACTTCCTCAGTCTATTGGGGCATATGGCGGCGGCCATCCCAGTAACACCCTTGGCCCACCTCCACATGAGAATCCCACAGTGGATGCTCAGGGTGCAGTGGGATCAATGCTACGACGACCTGGATGCTTTAGTCAGGATCTCGGAGCCAGTCAGGAGAACGTTGCTTTGGTGGTTGGACCCCAGCAATCTGGAGAAAGGGGTCAGCTTTCGTCCAGAGCCTCCAGATCAGACTCTAATGACAGATGCATCGGACCTGGGTTGGGGGGCTCATCTGGGTGTTCATCAAATGCAAGGGGTTTGGTCACCCGAGGAACTGTCCCTCCACATCAATGTACTGGAAATGCGAGTGGTCCTCTACACTCTTCAGGCGTTTCGAGAGGACCTGGTACCCGGCTTTCTTCTGGTTCAGACGGACAACATGGCAGTCGTTTTTTACATCAGCAAGCAAGGAGGCACCCATTCCTATCCTCTTTGCCGGGAGGCGATGAGACTCTGGTACTGGGCACTGGAACGGGGCATTCATCTGTCGGCTGTGCACGTTCCAGGCGTCCTAAACAAGCTGGCCGACAACCTCAGCAGGTCATGGGCCAGAGCGCACGAGTGGGAATTGCTTCAATCTGTAGCGGATCAACTCTTCAGAAGGTTGGGCCTTCCCGAGCTAGATCTCTTTGCGTCACCACGCAACACCAAACTGCCACTGTTTTGCTCGCGAGAGCATGCGCCTAGCGTTTTTTGGCCAGACGCGTTATCCCTTTGCTGGGCAGGGAGGTTTCTTTATGCCTTTCCGCCCTTCCCTCTCATTCAGAGGGTTCTGCTCAAACTACAGGCAGAGGGGGCACGCATGATCCTTGTGGCCCCCAATTGGCCCCGACAGATTTGGTTCCCACTCCTGCAGTGGTTGTCCCAGGAACCTCCAATCCCGCTGCCCATTTGCTCGCAACTGCTGTCCCAGGACCAGGGTTCTCTGGTTCACCCAGATCTCAGATCCCTGCACCTTCATGCTTGGCTCCTCCAGATGTAGCTAGGAACCGATACAGGGTTTCCCCGGAAGTGGCTGAGGTCTTAGCGTCCGCAAGAAAGCCCTCTACTCGCTCCACTTACGCTAAAAGTGGAAGCGTTTCTGTCTCTGGGCCTTGCCACAGCATTTAGACCCTGTCACCTGCTCTGTGAACTCTGCTTTGCAGTATCTCCTCTCCTTGTACGAGAAAGGCCTGAGCTATTCCTCTATCAAGGTGCACATGTGGGCAATTTCGGCCTATCATGCTGTCGTGGGAGAGAGAGTATTGGCTCAGTTAGACGTGGCCCGCACCTTCCTTAGGGGAATTCTTCACATGAGACCTCCCATTAGGGACCCTGTCCCACCCTGGGACCTCCTTTTTGTGTTGGAGAAACTCACTCTCCCTCCTTTTGAACCCGCAGCAAGTTGTGAGCTGCGATATCTATCTTGGAAGGTTTGTTTTCTGGTTGCTGTTATTTCCACTCGAAGAGTTTCCGAGCTGCAGGCTCTGATGTGTAAAGAGCCCTATTTGGTTTTACATAGGGAAAGAGTTTCCCTCAGAACTAATCCTAAGTTTCTTCCCAAAGTGGTCTCGGAGTTGACCCTCAACCAGTCGGTTGATCTTCCAGTTTATTTTCCTTCCCCTTCCAATAGAGGGGAGGCTCTCCTCCACACATTGGATTTCCACAGGTCCCTAAGGTATTACCTCAACGGAACGGTTCAACACCATAAATCGGAGCAACTCTTTGTGGCTTTTGCGCCACATCGCTTGGGTCAACCGGTGTCCAAGCAGCCTATCTCCAAATGGATAGTCCGTTGCATCTCGTTTTGCTACGAGCATCACAATAAACCCCTGCCGGGTCCGGTTAGGGGTCACTCCACCAGGGGAGTGTCAGCTTCTTTTGCCGTGATGCGGAATGTCGCCATTCAGGACATCTGTGCGGCGCGACCTGAATTCGATTGCATACCTTGTCAAGATTACAGCTTGGATATTGTCTCCAGACGCTGCGCTGGCTTCGCCTAGCGGTTTTGCAAGGACTCTGTCCTGAAGGCCTCTGGAGTCAGCATATTCCTCCCGGGTCGGCTGCCTCTTTGCTATGGGACTGCTTGGGATTCAGTCCTATTGTATAGCCTGCTGCAAGAGCTCTATCTCGAAGTAAGATGAAAGGTTACGTAAGAACTTGAGCAGTAGATCTTGAGAGCTCTGCAGTGGCGCCAGCCACCTCCCGCCTTTCCCTAGAGTGCAGGTTCATTTTCTTTCCTTATCGATGGTAGGCTTCGCCCCTTCTCTTGTCAGGCCTTCTGCTGGGTACTGGCGGGAGAACTGAAAGAGTGTGAGCTGGGTCCGCCCCTCTTGTCCCTGACCGGCCGGGCGGCGGCGCAGGACAGTCCCCCACTGGTATTGCTGGCAGAAGTTTTCCATGTGGTCCTAGTGCCTGCGGCATAGTCCTAATTGTTATAGCCTGCTGCAAGAGCTCCTCTCGAAGATCTACTGTTACGGTAAGTTGTTACGTAACTGTACTTTTCCTGCTTCTGCCTTGCTCCCACTTTTGTGAAGGGGAAGGACATCTGCCCTCCTCCAGTCCTCAGGTACCACCCCATCCTCCCATGGTTTGTTAAAAAGTGTGGTCAGTGGTGTCACTAGGTCCTCCCTTAGTTCTTTTAGGATTCTGGGGTGAATCCTGTTAGGCCCCATTGCTTTGTCCACCTTGAGTTTTAGGAGTTCTTTCAGGACTCTTTCTTCTGTAAATGGACTGGTGTCAACCCCCCTACCCAGAGTGATTCTATTGTCTGGTTTAGGTAACTCCTCCTCATCTTCTTTTGTGAATACTGAGCAAAAGTATTCATTCTGTAACTCTGCCTTTTCACTGTCTCCCTCTGCCCACCTCCCCTCTCCTTTATTAATCTTCACTATTCCTCCCTTAACCTTTCTATGCTCCCTAATGTACCTATAAAAGGTTTTATCCCCCTTCTTAACTGAGTTGGCTATTTTTTCCTCGGTATGGGCCTTTGCTATTCTGACTGCCTCCCCACTTCTTTCTGCTTTAATTGATACAGTTCCCCGTCGTGCTTCTTCTGTGATTCCTTATACTTTTTGAATGCAGCCTTTTTCTCCTTAACCTTCCCCGCCACCTCTTTTGAAAACCATAGTGTTTTTTTACTCCGCTTTGTTTTCTTTATTTGTTTCACACAAAGGCTTGTTGCTTCTATGATAGCAGTTTTGATTTTTCTCCATTGTTCTTCCACCCCCTCCTTTTTGGTCATTTGCTAGTGCATTCCTCAGGTAGTCACCCATTTTGCCAAAGTCAGCCCTTCTAAAGTCCAGTATCCTTGTTCTTGTATGGCTTGTCTTCATAGTTGTGCTTATTGTGAAGCACACTATGCAGTGGTCACTTGTTCCCAGATGTCTACTGACTTCTAAATTTGTGATCCTCTCTCCATTTGAGAGTACCAGGTCTAGTATTGCTCCCTCCTGAGTGGGTTCCAACACTAGCTGTCTAAGGCCTGCCCCCTGCAGAGCATCAAGAATGACCCTGCTCTTGGATGTGGCTGCAGTACATGTCATTCAGTTAACATCTGGGATATTCAGGTCCCCCATCAACAGTAGCTCCACTTTTTCAGCCATTTTGAGAATGTCTTCTATCATTTTCTTGTCCATTTCCTCCCCTTGAGACGGGGATCTATATACAACCCCTGTGCAGACTATGATGCCATTCCCTGTCTCCAAGGTGACCCAGAGTGCCTCTTGTCCTCCCCCTTTACTTTTTAGTTCTGTAGCTCCTCTTTTTACTCTCCCTGTCACTTCTGTAGACTGTGTACCCCGGTATGTTGACATCCCAGTCATGGTTCTCCATGCACCATGTTTCCGTGACTACCACAATATCCAATTGTTCATCTTCCATCAGGGCTACTAGCTCAGGAAGCTTGCTTCCCAGACTACGGGCTTTGGTAACCATTGCCCTCCATTTAATGTTGGCTTTATCCTTTTTCCCCCATCCCTGCTCTTATTGCCCTTGTCTATTTTTCCATTTACCACTGTTCTGCCCTCTGTTGAGCAATGTACCTCAGTGTTTACCTTACTACCTGCCATGTTTTGTGGGGAGAGGCTTGAAATTTCCTGCCTGTAATCAGCACCTCTCCCTTGGCTAGTTTAAAAGCTTGCCAAGGAAGCATTTAAACCTGTCACTTAGGAGCTTGGTTCCCTTCGTGGACAGATGCAGACCATCGTACCAGTATAGACCTTCATCTCTCCAGGTATGCCCCCAGTCTCCAATGAAGCCAAAGCCCTGTGCTCTGCACCAGTTTTGCAACCATTCATTAAACTGCATGGTGTGCAGTACCCTCGCCTCACCCCTGCCATGGACTGGCAGCACCTCTGAGAAGGTAACCGAGCTTGCTACCTGTCTGAGGCCCCTCTCAACTCCACAGATTCATCCTGCATTGCACTGATTCCATGCCTAGCTAGGTCATTTGTCCCAAGGTGGACAATGATATCTAGTTCCCTCTCCTGTGATGATGCTTCTGCAATCCTGAGGTCTCTCTCTCTCTCTCTCTGCAAAAGCAAAACCTACTGTAGATGATTTAGTTTCCAAAATAAGTCAAGATTTGGAATGGTGGAAAGTATTACTTTTAACTCTGTGGGGTAGGGTTAACATTATTAAAATTAATGTTTTGGCTCGAATACTATGCCCACTCCATATGCTTAATATTGTTTTACTTCTTTCCTAGTTTAATAAGTTTCACTCTATTATTTCCAACTTTATCTGGGCTGGGAAAGGGATATATTGGGCATATTACAAATTAGCCTCACCTAAGCAGGCAGGAGGAATTAGGCTTTCTTATTTTACTATCTACTGTTGGGCAAGTCATGTTTGCAAGCTTATGAGGTGGGCAGAACTAGATCTTTTGGACAGTGACGCCTCTTCTAGGGACATGGATATGTTGTTCATCCACACTTATTGGCAGGTTCCTTGCCGCTTTAAATCTTGCCGGAAGGTCTTCAAGCTGGCTCCTCCCACCCACCCGGGTGGTAAAACTCTCGGCTCCGCCCCATGACTCCAGATCTTCCTTACCGCTTGGAAGCTCAGGTTCCCTCCTTAACGCTCTGCGATTAAGACTGGTTCCTAATTCTTCGGAAGTTCGAAATCAAAAGGTTTTTGCTAAAAAGACTTCGGTCTTCTTCTCCTCGTGGCTGCGATGGACAAATCGACTCCCGGTTTCCGGAGGTGCCCTTGCGGGCAGAAGATGTCTAGGACGGATCCGCACTCCACGTGTGTCTACTGCCTGGGCCTTGAGCATGACCCGCAGGTCTGCGACTTGTGCTCTTCTTTTTCGGCCTACGTCCTTGAAGACCGTGCTGCCCGATTACAACTGGGGCGCCCCGAGAAAAGAATTCCACTGGTGAAATCTAAAGAGGCCCGGTTGGCGGTGTCCGCGAGTGGCGGTTTCGGTGATCCGCTCGAGCAGATGATCGCCCTCGGAAGAGGAGGCGGCAGCGGGCCTTCTACCTCGTGCCAAGGCATTTGTCCTGCTTTCTCGGTGCCTCGTACTCTGCTTCTTTTAAGGAGCTTTGTCTGACCCTCTCGACGAAAGGTGAGGGTCCAACTTCTTCGGGACCTTTTTCCAGGTCCAAAAAGAGCAAAAGTAAGTCTCTCCATCGACGCTCTTGGGAGCAGGAAAGATCCCCCTCCCCTTGTCGACAGTCGACTTCGGTCGACCCCTCAGCTTCGGCCACTGGCTTCACGGTGTCCCCGTCAGGCCAGTTGACCGAGACTCCGACGACGCGGTCGAGATTTTCTTGACCCGTTAGACGGGTTGTCGGCTGGAGGCTGAGAATCCTCACCGGTTCCCCAGTGGAGTTGAGGATCCCGTCGGCCTCTGTGCCTCCAGTTCGAACATCGGTTAGGATGGGCGTCAGGCGAGGGAGTGCATTCGACACTTCTCTTGCCTTCCTCAGCCTAGTGAGACTCTCGGTCTCGTCTCGGATCTATCCGTCCATCCGATCCCGCCGCCATAGGCGGTCTCGTCCGGCACCGCTGCAAGCTGGGCGCCCACTGTTCTTCCCTTCCTCTTCCTCGGACGCAGGGAGGCTGGCAAAGTTGACGCCGGAAGACGAGGAACTCATGTGGCAACAGCTCCTTTTGACTGGGAATAGGCCAACCCAGTCGCTCTCTCCCCGCCACAAGTGGTTGTCACCGAGCGGTCGAAGACAACCCTCGCTGTAGCCAGGAGTCTGTTCCCAGGCCGGTTGTTCGCCAATTCCAGCTGCCCCACTGATTCTGGTGAACCTCCGCCTCCACAGCCATTAGTTGGGGCTCGACCAAAATTCTCGGTCGGCCTTGGTTTGCCCCAGGCTGTCTGTCACCCTCACTCCCGATAAACCTCGGCAGGTGGAGGGGTGGCTCAGGCCCAGGCAGCTCTTTGAGGACTCTTCTGAGTCTGATGATGGCTCCTCCCTTCTCCAAGCACATGGACTTGGAGTCCTCGGAGGGCAGTCAGTGGACGATAGCCCTTCGTCCTTCTAGGTTGCTTTGACTCATCTCGGAGTCCACCGGATGAAGCTCAACCCGCTTAAATGGGCCAGGTATCCCCTCACGGAGATTCTGGACCGAGGGGATTCTCCTACGGAGGCCTTTCCGGTGGCCGAAGCCATAGTGGGTCCGGCCTTGGAACTCTGGCAGCGTCCTGCTTCCTGCCCTGCGCCTTCGGCCAGGATGGCCAGGAAGTATGCGGTCCCTACCGGTTCCCTGTCCGGTTTTTCTGAACACCCCTCGGCCGAGGGGTTGGTTACCGATAGCGTTTTCCGGCGTGCCGGGAACGCCAGGATGTGGACAAACCTCCGACAAGGAATCCAAGAAATTGGATTATGCCGGTGAAAGTCTGTGCTGCGCCCTTCTCGGCCCTCGCCAGGCCAGTTCGCCGCCCTCATGGCACATTTTTCTCACGCCTGTTGGGCTCCCTGGATGAGGTTGTCCCTCATCTTCCCTCAGATCTGCAGACTACGGTCAGGCAGGTGCGAGACCAGGGCAGGGCAGTGGCCAAACAGCAGCTCAGACATGCGTTAGACATCGGGGACTCATGTGCCAGGTCTGTCCGTCCCAGTGGCCATGCGTCGTTGGGCTTAGCCGAGGATATCCACCTTTACCTCGGATACCCAGCATGTTGGCGGATGTTCCTTTTTGGGACTGACCTCTTCGCCCTGGGGTGGAAGGTCACCTGCAGAGGATCAAGAAGTCCAATGCTACCTTGGACTCGGTCTCTTCCGCTGGGAAGGACAAGGTCGCAAACCACAGCCCAAGCTCTTTCGATCCTTCTGTGCCTGCTGTCGCCCGGCCCATGCAACGCTAGGGCCAGCAGGCTCGAGCTTGGCATCCCAAACCAAGCCGGCCGGCTTCCTCCAACAGGAAGCAGGGAGGTAGCGTCCAGGAGGTCCCTCGCCGGGTCCCTCCTCCAAGCCTGCCCAGTGACGGGCTGAGGGTGTCGCCTCATCCCTGTCACCTCACCCTGGTTCCCCCGTGGAGGCGGCTCAGACACTTCCTTTCCGCCTGGTCCGCTGTTACCACGGACAGGTGGGTACTGGAGGTGGTGGGAAGAGCCTACCTCTAGAATTCGAGCAGGCCCTGCCCTTCAGAGCCGTCCGTACTGGGGCCTTGAGTCCGTAGTCTCACTGGCGGCTCGTCGAGCCGACATCGCCTCCTCCAAAAGGAGGTGATCACGGAGTAGAGGACCCCTTTAGACCTGGGGTTCATGTCCAGGTATTTCCTGGTTCCGAACGGACGGGGGCTGGTGCCCCATTCTCTGACCTACCGACCTGAACAAGTTCCTAAGGTCTCGGACCTTCAGAATGGTCACTCTGGCGAGATAATACCATCTCTGGAACACGGCGTGTGGTTCTGCTCTGGACCTACAGGACGCGCTTCTTTCACATCCCTATCCGTCCGTCACATCGAGATTCCTCCGCTGAAGCGGAGGGATTCCTTCGAGTTCCGAGCCATGCCCTTCAGCTTATCTCCAGCTCCCAGGGTCTTCACCAAATGCATGGCAGTGGTGACAGCATTCCTCTGTGACACCGAGGGGTCCGGTGTACCTTACCTGGACGGTGCTTGATAGCAGCCCTCCAGATGGGAGGTGGAGCGGTCCAGAGATCTGGCCCTCCAGGTTTGCTCTCCAAGTCGGCCTTCTCATCAGCGAGGGCCAAGTCGGGAACTCGGGCAGGCAGGTGATCCCTGTGCATCGGGCAGAGCTCGACTCTCTTGGCCAGAGCACGGCTCCCGGCGGACAGGGCCGAGGTTCTTACCTCCTTTGCCCAATCATTTCTGGTTGGGCAATCGCACCCTGCCCGGGACTTCCTGCGCCTCCTGGGTCTCATGGCGGCCTGTACCAGCGTGGTCCATTGGGCACGCTGGCACATGCGCCCCCTTCAGTGGGGACTGGCCAGCCAGTGGTCACAACGCTGCGATCCTTTGGACCAGCTAGTGATAGTGACCCAGGAGATGTGGAACGCTCTCCAGTGGTGGACCGTTCCATCCCATCTGCAGCAGGGCATCCCGTTTGTCTGCCCCGAGCCGATGGTCTCTCTATCGACCGATGCCTCTCTGATGGGTTGGGGTGCCCATCTGGGGGAACACCGAGTGCACGGCCTCTGGTCCCCGCGGGAGTCCCGATGCCACATCAACCTGCTGGAGCTCCGAGCGGTCCGCCTAGCTCTCACCGCCTTTGCTCCATTTCTCCGGGGTCAAGTGGTCCGAGTCCAGACGGACAATACCACGACCATGTACTACCTGAACCGCCAGGGCGGGACGCGCTCCATGCTTCTATGCAAGGAAGCTCTCCGCATTTGGTCACTGGTGCGCAGCCTGGAGGTGGATCTCCTAGCCATTCATGTGGCAGGAGCCTCCAACACCCTGGCCGATGCCCTGAGCCAGATAGGGGCTGCATCTCACGAGTGGTCTCTCCTGCCGGAGGTAGTACAAGATCTGTTCTCCCACTGGGGCACACCTCAGGTGGACCTGTTTGCCTCCAGGGAGAATGCGAAGCTGAGGCTGTTTCATGCCCGCCCCCCTCAGCAGGGCTCGCTGCAGGGGGATGCCTTCTCGAGGCTGTGGACCCCGGGCCTCTTTTACGCCTTTCCCCCATTTCCCTTGATTCACAAGGTGCTTCTCAAGACAAGGAGGGACAAGGCGCAGGTGATTCTGATAGCCCCAGACTGGCCCCGCCAGTTCTGGTACCCAGATCTCCTCAGCCTCAGCTCCAGGCTCCCGAGGCAGCTTCCAGCTTGCCCGGACCTGCTCTCAGTCAATCAGAGGAAGGTGTTCCATCTGGACCTTCAATCCCTGCACCTGACGGCCTGGTTCCTGAGCGGCTAGAGTTCCAGGCCTTGGGTCTTTCCGACGAGGTCCTCAATGTTGTTGAGGCGTCCCGTAGGAGTCGACTCAGGAAATGCTATGCCTTCAAATGGAAGAGGTTTTCCATTTGGTGTCAGGTAAGGGCTTGGACCCTTCCTCCTGTTCCTTCGGCAAGCATTTGGACTATTTATGGTCCCTTTCTAGTCAAGGGCTTAGGTCGACGACCTAAAGGTGCACCTGGCAGCCATCTCTGCTTACGGGCGCGGGCCGGGGGCAGTCGGTGGCGCAGGAGAAGGTGGTCTGGCGCTCAAAGACCTTGATCACATTTCCTCCGTGCAGGAACCTCCACCTCCGTGGATTTACTGCTGGTATTGGCAAAGCTCCATGGGCAAGCTTATTCAACCAATGCACAGGTGTGAATCTCTCACCTATCGTGGAAGACCGCTTTCTTGGTGGCTGTCACGCCAGCCAGAAGGATGGGAGAACTCCAGGCGCTCTGCATTGAGTCTCCTTACCTGGTCTTCCACAGGGACAAGGTTGTCCTGCGCCCCCACACGAAATTCCTTCCGAAGGTGGTGTCGGAGTTTCACCTTAACCAGGTGTTGACTCTGCCGGTGTTCTACCCCAGTCACACCTCTGAGGCCGAATACAGGCTCCATACTTTGGACCCTAGAAGGGCGCTCGCTTATTATAAGGAGCGCACTGCTGAAATTCGGGGAGAGGTTCGCCAGCTGTTTGTCACCTATGCTGAAGCCGCACCTGGCAGACCTGCAGCCAAGCGGACGATAGGCAGGTGGGTCACCTCCTGCATAGATCTCTGCTATAAGTTGGCGGGCATGGAGCCTCCCAGAGGGATAAGAGCTCATTCTACCTGTCATACTGCTGCATCGGTGGCTGCTTCCAGGGACATCCCTATCCAGGAAATCTGCAGGGCTGCTACCTGGAAGTCAGCACACACCTTTATTACCCATTACCACATCGACCTTGAGTCACGCCGGGATGCTGGTTTTGGGGCCTCGGTTCTCCAGTCTTTATTCCCTAAGTAGGGGGTGTGCGCCTTGCCTCCCTCCTCCCGGAGAACTGCTAGGAGTCTGCCAATAAGTGTGGATGAACAACATATCCATGTCCCTAAAATACAGGTTACTCACCTGTAACAGGAGTTCTAGGAATGGTTATGTTGTTCATCCATACGACCACCCACCTCCCGGCTGCTCGACAAGACAACCTGAGCTTCCAGCGGGCCAGATCTGGCGTCATGGGGCGGAGCCGAGAGTTTTACCACCCGGGTGGGTGGGAGGAGCCAGCTTGAAGACCTTCTGGCAAGATTTAAAGCGGCAAGGAACCTGCCAATAAGTGTGGATGAACAACATATACCATTCCTAGAACTCCTGTTACAGGTGAGTAACCTGTATTTATACCTCAATGGCTCTTAAGAGAATGGCAGAAGATTAAGAATGCACATATTTCTACACAGGCCATACTTCACCTATAACCTTCTGCCACAACAGCTCAAGAGCAATACCATTGGTACCTCTTTTAAAGTTCTTAATCAGTTAGGCAGAACCCTTAGAATAAACCTCCACAAGGACAAGGCCAGCCCACATTTAACAATCCTAACTTTAAAATCGCGGGTAACATGATTCATCCTGAGCATTTTGGGAACAGGGACATTCCGGTTGTGTCCACACTATTACTTAATGATGCTTTTCTCCCCTTCAGACTACCTTTCATTTAACTAGTTGATGTATTTTTAAATTCTTGCAATTCACACATGTGATAGCATTGGTCATGGGTCCAGTCCCATTGACAGAAATGCAGGAGAATCTCGTTTAATCCTGTACTCAAAAGCAGGTCAACTCCATGCGAACTCTCGGCTCTATGAATTCTTATTTGCCAGACTTTATCGTCACTTAGCGGCACTTGCCCTCACTGGAATGCAGCTTATTTGGAGAAGCATTTTAAATGGGATAAAATCTAGCATGACCTATATAAATATGTTAAGAATGAGAAGTTATGCTTCTCTCAGTTTCTGATTTCAAGAAATATTTATTATACTCCTGTAACATTAGCCAAGATAAGAGAGCTACCTTCCAATATATGTTCTCAGTGCAAGGAAGTTGAAGGAACCCTCCTTCATATCTTTTGGCAATGCATAAAGGTCTGAGGCCTCTGGGAGAATATTAAGATCAGTCCAACCCTCTTCTTGGCTTAGGTGATTTCTTTACCCCAGAGATCTGTACGATTGGTGACTTAAGCATGGTCCGAGGAAAAGAGATCAGACATCAAATGGCCATGATTTCGCTCACAGTTAAGAAGCTGGTCTTCCAGCATTGGATGGTATAGTGAATGATTTTGGGACCTGCTTTTTAACCTAAGAGTAGAGAAAATGATTACTAATGTGAATAACAATTTGAATTTGTATTGTATCAAATGGGGGTAAGACGCACACATTGTATTCCCTCCCTCTTGATCCAAGGTCAGTACTATGATTGTTTGATATTTTGTCTGAAGGTTTTGTAATTAACTAGCTTTTCTTTTTCCTTAATAATGTGTGCATCCTGTACCAGAAACTTGATGCTAAATATGTGCTTTAGACTTTTTGTTAACCCCAGTACATGTATATAGGTGGCGGAGGTCGTTTACATTATTTCTGAATTGTTTGTATTGTGTTGTGTCTTTTGTTTGTTTTATATTCAAAATAATATATACATTTCTCAAAATAAATTAACTGTGGTTTGAAATTTAATACTCTTTTCCTTCACCTCTGGGTCTCTAAAGCTGAATATAGAAACATCAAGATTGGGTACTGTCCTTTGTGGATAAGACATTAAGCCGAGGTTCCTTCTGGCCACTTATAGTATGTTGTTGGTTCTGCTGGGAGATCAGGCAAATAGGATCTGAAGTGTTACATCCACAGGAAGTTTAAAGCCGTAGTATTTGTTAGTTTGCAAAAAAAGTCATCATATAATTTTCAAGCAATAATGTATTTCTAACATCCTTGGATTTGTCTTCAGTGTATTTTTGGTTTTCTCCGATTATTTTTAAGAGAGCTTTTGTAGCTACTTTTATAGTTAATAAGTCACGTTATTAAAGATGGCTGCCACTCTCAATTTTTCCAAATCGTTTCCATTGAGGTTACCTGTTAAATGTGTATATTAGATTCATACTGTGGATATATTAGGATGGTGCTACCACATGTTTCTAAAGGTGAACAGCATAGCACCATAGCAACACATTTAATTTTTTATCCTGGTGGGCATGGCACGGGAACAGGAACTTTAAAAATTTCAAAATCCTATATCCGATATCTTAGTTTGGGAATGAAAGAAAAATCAGTGTATTGGTGTTTCTGCCAGCAAAACAGTATTGCTAGCAAAAAAAATATATGGTGACTAACGAATACTGCTGCATTAAAAACTCAACTACTGATCTGCTGCTTCATAGGACCCCAGTGAGGCCTCATTTAGAGAATTGTGCAATTTTAGTCCCACATTTCAAAAAAAAATTGAGTTGGCTGGCCCAGTGTCCTAGTGGCAGGCAAATCCATTTGCTACTTGGAGGACCCAGGTTTTCGTCTCAATCCTGGATTAGCCAGTTATACTGGCAGGAGCCTAAGCCTAGTCCGTTACAAAATTAGATGCCTTCTGTAAATGGCTACGATATCTTCCACCATTGAATTGGGGCAGGGCATTTATGCAAAAAAAAATCTTACAAGCCCCCATCATGCATCAGAATGCATGGGTAAGATATACACTGGAAGCTTCCAGGGAAGAGCAACAACAGTGGATAATGGGCTGAAGGAAATCATCATGAGTGAGGACTAAAACAGTTGGGTATGTTCACATTAGATATAGTAGGCTAAGAGGGTTCTTGATAATGGTATACAAATACCTAGGGGATTAACTAAAATAAAGGATAGTAGTCTACTCAAAATGGTATCAAGATCAAGGAGAAGAGTTCATGAGAACCCTTTGGGGAGTGGTTATGAAAAATGTCAGGAAACATTATTTAATCAAGAGCGTGGTAGATTCATGGAACAAGCTGCCTCCAAGCATGGTAGAGGCTGATAAAATTGCAAGTTTTAAATCAGGAGTGTATAACTATTTTAAGCTAAAAGAGCATCTACAGTGACAGCTATTTAAACAGTAGGTTGAGAGACTTGATGGACCACATAGGCCTCCTTTCATCCATAAATTACAGTGTCCTGGATTTCTCACACCTATGGGGTCATTTGCCCTACAAGAGCAAGCAACCCTGCATGCCCTACAGAACATTTGGTTGGCATATGCCATACATCTGTCCCAGACTAGGAGCTTTTCTCAGGATTCTTATATAGTGCTTTGTACTGCTCCAGAAGACTGGATGATTCAAGCTTTTCTGGATCTGAAGTTCTCAGACTTCATCGGGGAGACTGAGTTCTAGATGGAATCCCTGACCTCTTCCATTAGTGAAGTAGAGTCTGGAGATGGCATGGGGTGCCTAGATCCTCAAGTTGTATTAATATTATGTACCCTTGGCCCCATCTGCTGGGTTCCACATTATGTTTCTGAAATTAGTGAAGGAGACCCTGTGCATTTTTTGCTGAGTGCATTCCTTTGAAACTGGGTATCTGCCAATCTGTCAGTCTCCCTTCCCCTTAAATTATTCCTAGATTAAAGAAAACATTTCTTGATTGTGCACCTTCTGTAGAATTGGCTGGTATAGATGTTTAGTTTGTATCTGCTTCTTTTTTCCTCAGTAAAAGTGAATCAAAAGTACCAGCAGTACTGAGAGGCTAGGGCTATCCTATGCAGAAGCAGGACCACATTGGAAATAAGATGTATTATCTCAACTACATTTTTTTATGTTATGAGTTTACAGGGTAAGTTCCATGAGAACAAGTCTAGTTTATAGAACGTCCTAAGTCAATAAGATAAACATGACAACATTAATAAGCATACATAGTTTTTTTTTTTTTTTTTTGCAGTTTATCTTTTTATTGAGCATTCAAAAGGAAGTTCATTACATGTTTTACACACACAGATCTTAACTTAATAATTACAGGCAATTATCAACATGTTAGGTAGTGCATAACAATCCAACATATAGGTAGACAAGGTGAAGTTCGCTGTGAGCATACTGAAGGGTTCCTCTATAAGGCTGATTTCTTGAGCCAAGGGTGTGAGGCCTTTTGGAGAGGATTATGTGTGTACTGAGAGGAATACAGAGAGGAGGTGGGGTCTATTACTCTTACTTTGGGGAGGGTGCTCCTAATTGTCAGTGTGGCCAGGTGAGATTGTTGGATCGTCAACAGTTTAGTCTCTTGAGTTCAGGGTGGTTTCAAGAGGTTGTTCCTCCAGCTTATGATGGGTGAAGGGCATGGCAGTGCCAAACAGGCCATATAGGGGCCCCAAATTTTCACAAATGCAGTTGTGTTTTGTAGGGACAAGAATAGCAACCTGGTGTTTCTAGCCAGGATCCCCATGCCTTAAACCACTCATTCAATGAGGGGATATTTGTGGTCCTCCACCTCTGTAGGATTAGTCTCTTGACCGCTACAGTTTATAATAAGCATACATAGTAACACATAAACACTTAAATACTATCTGGTGAATAACACAACAAGTAACTTAGAACTGTATTGCTCATGAAAAACCGTTACAAGTGGATTGTTCCATTAAAAGTTTTTTCTTGATGTTGTGTTTAAAAATGTATAATGCCTGGAAATTTCGTAACTCGGGTGGGAGTTTGTTCCTGCAAAGATTGGCATTGAAAGAAAAAAAGTTTCTTCCATATTGAGATTGATATCTAGGTAAATGTATACCCCGGTTGGGAACTTCTCTTAAATTGTGACTGTGAGTAGAAGCTAATAGTCTATTCGAGAGATAAACTGGGATTAGATGGTTTACTGTTTTGTAAATCAGAGTAAGCCAGTGATGTAAAGGTCTTGATGAGAGGGACAACCAGTTTAGTTGAGTTAAAAGAATACAATCATGTTTGTTTTTTGGACTACTTAAAATAAACTTTAGTGACAGAAAATATACCATGTCAACTAAAGAGAAATCTATGATGTTGGAATTATAATAAATAGAATCACCATAGTCCAAGATTGGAAGTACTAATTGGGCTACAGTGGTCTTCCGTTATGTTATCCTGTGTATAAAATACACACACACACACATTTTGCAAAAAACGATGTTAATACAGGAGTTGCATTTCATGCTAAAGCCACAAAATTAGGGAAATGTGGCATTATGGTTTCCAGCCTCAACCCCCTCCCCCCCCCCGTAGCAGTAGGAAAAAATATTAGGTTTTGGGTCTCCAGAGTCTTGCCAGTCAGTGATGGGGGTTTCCTTGGGGTTGTTAACCCTAATGCTCACCCCCCAGCCGGTAGCCTTTGTCCAAAGCACAAGGTACAGCTCCAAGTCAATGCCTCCTAGTGGTACAATCTTCAAAAGTAGAGAAGTATGTCTCACTACATGTTGCCAGTGCAACATGCCAGTCCTGCATGAAGAAAGGAGATCATGTCTGATGTTGTTTTGCTCAGGGAATGGGTTGGCATTAGAGTTGATAACCTCATGAAAGACCTCACCACTGATTTGCCAAGACTCTGGAGACCCAAAACACTATTTTCTTTTTCCTTTTGCTGCTGGTGGGGGACGGAGTTATGGTTGGAAACCCTAATGCCACATTTCCCTACTTTTGTGACATTAACCTGAACCCTAACTGGTGCATTAACTAAGTGTTTTGCAAAGAATTTTCTTTATTTTTGAGATAGCACAATCATTGATGTGCCACAGGAAGATTTCATCCACCTATAGAAGTGCAGTGACGGATGTCAGAAATTCATGTAGAGGTCTGGTGGACTGTGGAAGCACAGGGCCCTTTGCTCCCTGTGCTTCCATGTGAACACACATAGAGATACACTGGGCAGAGTCCATCTGTCAGCCAATACACAAGGCCCTCTGCCACCCATGGCTGCTGAGGTGCAGGTCCCTGTGTCAAGAGAACAGTTGTATTCGTTATATGGTACTTGTACTTGGGCCCGTGCGGGCAACCTTTCAGCTTTCATTCCCTGGCTGTGGGGTGTTGCATAATGATGCAGTCCCACCACCCTTGCCCCATGTAGCTGGGTCAGTGAGCTCGCCCCCAAACTCAGCTCACCAGCATGGGATCACAAAGTCATCACTGGGATCAAGACTGGCTCTACACACAAAGTTTCTTTATAATTTTATATATATATGTTATGCACCTATTTTGATCCAAAATTTTCAACGTGGTTGTTTTAAGACTCCCCTTGTAAACAAGACATGTGACGTTTGTAGTATATTGTCTGTAATGTCATTTCGTACCAAAAATGTAAAAACACATCTCATCCAAGATTTAAAAAAATGACACCTATTATGGTATTGAGGTGATGTGGAAAATTAGCTGTGCTGAAAGTTTGGAGTTCAGATATTGAATATTACCAAAGTTATGAGTGAATGTTGAAATATTGCAGTGATCATTCATAAGCTGGGCATTTTACCATGTTTGTCCACCAGATTTTCAGCATAGCCTTCTTATTACCCCACCTCATGATCACAGTAGGTGAAAATGTTCAGATCCCTGCCAAAACATCATTCCGCACAATGGGTGCGAAAACACACTGTGGCCAGGATTTGAAAAACGACAGTTGTAACATTCATGAGGCAGTGGAAAAAATGGGTAGATTGAAAATTTGGGGTCAATATATTGAAAATGACCAAAGTTATTGGTGAGCATATAAAAATTTCAACATACCCTCAAAACTTTGTCATTTTTACATATGTTGGTTCTAGATTTTCAACATAGCCTTCTTATGACCCCACCTCATGCACTCAACTGGAGACAATTTTCAGTCCCACCCGAAAGTTGATTTTGCAACGCTACCTCAACCCTCCACCCTACCGATCGCTGTCCTCATAATGTTTTTGTCTTTCCACGGTGTCTAGTGGCACCCCCCATCCTCTGATCGCTGTCCCTGTGAGTCGTTGTCTTTCCCTGGTGTCTAGTGGCATCCCCCATCCGATTGCCATCCCCATAATGTTTTTGTCTTTCTCTGATGTCTAGCGTCATCCCCCACCCTCCAATCACCATCCCTATGATGTTTTTTTCTTTCCCTGGTGTCTCGTGGCACCCCCCACCCCCACCCTCTGATCACTGTCCTGGTCTGAAATGAAGAAAATCGCCCCTCAATGTTTTTTTTTTTTGTTTGTTGTTTTTTTTAAACCTACAAAAAAGAAAATAGTTCCTCACTAATCTGACCCCCCCACTTCCCACTGAGCACTCACCAACCCACCCACATCCCCAGTACACAACCACACACCTGAACAGATCACAGGGCAAAGATCTACTCTCTGATGAAAGGCTCGTCTTGCTGCTGGAACTGCCTACTGCAATCTAAGAAACTAAGGTACGTGTGGCTCAATGTAGTTCAATGGAGTAACATAGAATTTGATGCCAGATAAGGACCGCTTGGCCCACCTAGTCTGCCCATTCCCCTACCTGATGGATAAGCTGCAGATTCTAGTTAACAGCTTAATTCCTCCTACCCCCCCACTAGAATTGCCTTATGTCTGTCCCATGCATTCTTGAATTCTCCCACTGTTCCTGACTCCACAACCTCCTGTGAAAAAATACTTTGTAACATTACCTCTGAGCCATCCCCCCGTCTATCTTCAAATTGTGCCCCCTTGTTCTTGCACATCTCTTCTTCTGAAAGATGCTACCCTCTTGTACTTTAATTCCCTTGAGATACTTGAAAGTTTCTATCATGTCTCCCTCCTTTTCTCAAGAGTTTACATATTAAGCTGCTTTAGTCCCTCCTCTTATGTCTTCTGGTGCAGACTCTGCACCATTTTGGTTGGCCTGAAACTTTGATATATAACTTTGTAATTTTTCATATTTTGACCTGAATTTTGAACATGACCTTTTTGGGAACCCTTACAAAAGAGTAAGTTAGTCCCCTTGGTGCCCTCCCAGTATTTGTAGCAGCTGTTTAATATCGTGATAAGGTTGGGGGTGGTGTGGACTCAAACTTGTGAGGAAGTATGCAGAAAACCAGCCAACTCCACCTAAGGTGACATTTAAGGAAAAAACACAGAGCAGGCATGCAGACTGTGTATGAATAAAAGTCAGTAAGGAAAATATTTATTTGTGAAATAAAAAAATTAAAAAAAAAAAATGACGCAAGACAGACTGCTGAAATAAGAAAAACATCAGAGTCGCATTTTTGATAAATGAGAACTATTTTGCACATCATGTCACCCTGAAGAAGCTGTTATAGAGTATGAAACGTCGGGGGTCCTTGTCCATGACATGGTGATCTGTGTGCAACAACATTCGATGAAATAAAAGAAAATTAAAGATATTTGCTTTGCAGTTGGCTGGTTTTCTGCATACTTCCTCAATTTTTGGGACCCCACCTTATGACCAATTGCAATAGAATTATGCAAATCAAGCCTGAAAGGCAATTTTGCATTTGCTTGATGAAATTGCCTTTCGAGCAGGATTTGAACATTTTCACTTACCTTGTTCCTGAGGTATGGTCGTACGAAGGCTATGTTGAAAATTTTGGGTCAAACTGTTTAAAAATGACAATGTTATGTACATACATTGAGATTTTACCATGCTTTCTCATAACTTTGGTAATTTTCAATATTTTGACCCCTAACGTTTCAACATAGCCATATTTTTACACCACCTCAGAAGTCATTTTTCAAATCCTGGCCAAAACGTTTTTTCGTACCTGTGTCACAGAATGATGTTTTGATACAGCATGACGTTTCAGTGGAGATTTGAACATTTTCACTACCGGGTTCATGAGGTGAGGTAATAAGAGGGCTATGCTGATAGTTTTTTGTACAGATATGGTAAAATGCTCATATTATGAGTGAACATTGCAGTATTTCAACGTTCATTCACAACTTTACTAATTTTCACTATTTTGAGTCCAAACTTTCAACATAGTCATTTTTCCCCCACACCACCTCATAAACGTGATGCATCATTTTTTTTAAATCCTGGATGAGATGTATTTTCACACTTCTGGTGCAATAATGACATTCTGGCCAGTATACTATAAATGGTATATGTTGTGTTTATAAGGCTAATCATAGAATGAGTATCTTGAAAATTTTGGTCAGAATTGGAAAAAAAAAAATTAACAACAATTTTTGTGTATAGTGCCATTCTTGACCCTATTGGGTGTGCTTTGTGATCCCGTGCTGATGAACTCAGTTCGGGGGTGAGCTTAGTGACCCAGCTGGATGGGGTGAGGGTGGGGGGATGGTGCTGTTATGCAACCCCCCCCCCCACACAGTCAGGGAATGAAAGGTGCAGTGTTGTCCGTGGCTTGGAGACCATATAGTGATGGCAACTGCCATCTTGGCATGTGGCCCTGGACCTCTGCATCCCAGGGTGGCAGAGGACCCTGTGCATTGGCTTACAGATGCACTCTTTGCCCTTTGTATCTGTATCTGCAGCCACATGGAAGCGCAAGGACCACAGGGCCCTGTGCTTCCACAGCCCACTAGACGGCCCCATGAATTCTTCACATCAGTTGCTTCACTGAAGTGCAGGGCCCTCTGTAGGTGGATGGATTGTCCCCTTGCTGCAGGGAATCGGGTCCTGAAGGGACCTGTGTGAATGAGGATATAATTCCACTATCTGAAAAAGAAAGGAAATTCTTTGCAAAGAACTACGTTTATGCACAAGTTAGGGTTAAACCAAAAAAAACATGGTTTCCAACCCTAACACCCCATCCCCACCCTCCAGGCAGCAACAGGAAAAACCATTGCAGTTTCACTTCTGCATCTTCACAAATCAGGTGTGGGGTGTGCTTTGGGGTTGTGATCCCTAATGTTCACCCCATTCTCATATACTCTACACATCTCAGCTTCTTTAATGATCGAATGGGGTGAGCGTTATGGCTGACAACGCCAAGGCACACCACATGCCTGATTTGCGAAGACACAGGAGAGGTAAAACCATAATGGTTTTTCCTGTTGCTGCCTCAGGGGTAGGAGTGGGATGTTAGGGTTGGAAACCCTAATGCCACATTTCCCTACCTTTGTCAGTTTAAGTCTAACTAGTGCATTAACAAGTTTTTTGCAAAGTCTGTCTATCTATCTATCTCTGTGGACTGGGAAGGTGGGTTCGGGGGGGGGGATGACTGACTGAATGATTGACAAGAGTAGAGTACTAAAGAGTCTGAAGACACTAAGGGGAGACAGTGCACCAGATCCTGATGGCATTCAACCCAGGGTGCTGAGGGAAATTGTGGTAGTGTTGGCCAGACCACTGGTGGACCTGTTCAGCACTTCCCTGGACACAAGATGCATGCCACAGGACTGGAGGGTGGCCTATGTGGTACTTATACATAAGCGGCAAACGGGACGAGCCAGGCAACTACAGACCTGTCAGTCTCACTTCCATAGTGGGTAAACTTATGGAAGTGATACTGAAGGAGAGGCTGGTGTAATTTCTCAAGGTGAATGACCTCCAGGATGGGCAGCAGCATGGGTTCGTCTCAGGGGAAATCTTGTCAGACCAATCTAATACATCATTATGAATGGTTAACAAGGAAGCTGGATAGGGGCCACGCAGTGGACGTCCTATATTTGGACTTCAGCAAGGCGTTTAATTCAGTGCCTCATGAGTGGCTGGGGGAAACTGGAATCTGTGGGGGTGGGGGCAAAGCTGGTTAACTGGATCGTGAACTGGCTGAAGATGGGGCAGCAATGGGTGGTGGTGGCAGGGGTAACTCTCAGCACCTAGGTCAGTGATGAGTGGAGTGTCGCAATTCTCTGTGCTGGGTCCAGTGTTGTTTGGGCTATTCATATCAGATATCTCACATGGAGTTGAGAGCAGGATCAGTCTGTTCACAGACAATACTAAAATGGGGGCAGTAGTGGATAACGTTGATGGGTGGAAACAACTACAGGGGGACCTAACCAAGCTGGAGGAGTGGTCAGTGAAGTGGTATCTGGGCTTCAATGCAAAGAAGTGCAAGGTTATGCTCTTCAGGGCCAAGAACCCGAGGAGGGAATATTGGTTGGTGGGGGGGGGTTGAGACTGGGGGTCACTGAGGAAGAGAAGGACTTAGGGGTGATGGTAACGGAGAGCATGAACAACTCTGCTCAGTGCAGGAAAGCTGCAGCTAAGGCCAACAGGATGCTGGGGTGTACTGCAAGGGGATTCTCATCCAGACATAGAAAAGTGATCATGCCCCTCTACAGGTCCTTGGTCAGGCCACAGTTGGAGTACTGCATGCAGTACTGGGGTCCGTATCTGAAGAGGGATATTAGACTGCTGGGGGGGTGCAGCGTAGGGTGACAAAAATGATATGGGGGATGGAAGGTAAAACCAACAAGGGCAGGCTAAGGGATCTGAGTTTGTTCACGCTGGAGCAGAGGAGGGATAGGGGGATCTGAATGAAATGTTCAGGTACTTGAAGGGGATCAACAAATCTAGCGCTGATAGGTTATTTAAGATGAGGAATGGAAGGGACACAAGAGGGCATGAGCTAAGATTAGAGGAGGCAGATTTAAGAGAGAGATGAGGAGACATTACTTCACAGAAAGGGTTGTCGAAAGGGAATACCCTACCAGATGGGGTGATTTCATTTAAGATGGTGGGTAGTTTTAAAAGGACATGGGACAGGGCACAGGGGTGCGGCTGGGTAAGTAGTGCTGGGAACTTCCTGCAGGTGGGGGGGGGGGTTGGGTAACTGCAGTGTAGGGGTGCTAGCTGCGCACTCGAGCAAACTTGATAGACCACGAGGCCTGTTTCTGCTGGCAGATTTGTATGTTCGTATCTATCTATCTATCTATCTATCTATCTATCTATCTATCTATCTATCTATCTATCGTGTGAGTAGGTGTGGTTGTAAAGAACTTTGGGATGCATTATATGAACAGTACTACACAAATTTAAATTCTGTACTGCTTTTTTCAGTCCAGGCACTACCGGTAGGTAATCAAAGGACCAATGATACTAAGAAGTGCGAAGGACCGTGTCACTATGCAGATCATACCATAGCTGAGGCAATGTATGGGAAGTGATAACATAAATCTTCCTTAAATCCACACTTTTAAGTTTAAGAAAGGAGTAAAATAAGGCAGTGGTAAAAGCAGCCCCAGACAACCAACATCTAGGAAGCCAGCATCAGACTTTTATTTAAAAAAAACAAAAACAAAACTGCTTCCCAACTATTAACAGTTTCTCTTCTCCACAAGGTGAATCCCATAATGATAGTATGACAGGGTTTTAAATAATTGATTAGCAGTTTTTTTCTTGGGACAATACTAACTGTACAGAAAGCATTTACTGTATATAGAGTTTCTAGAATGTTTTAGAACTTTTATGAGCAAAAAAACGCTAATCAATTTTTAGAGTTAAATAAAACTCTGGTATGACATGGTTGAATAAGACCCTGTCCCATTTGTTATGCACAGAGAATTAAAAGCAAATATCTCTTTTTCTCCACCCCAATTCTGCCACTTGTCTAGCTGTTGCCTTATTGCCCAATCAGATTTTTCCTTCTGGCACCTAGGAATTGGCCAATCTGATGCTGACACAATTCCCCCTATCATCTCCCTTCTTTCACTTGCTGTTTCTTTCTTTCTCCCCTTGATTCTGTGTGGTTAAAACATATATATGAACCTGTATGTGAAACTGGGATCACTTGGTTTGCAAATGTATATAATTATATTGTTTAAATGATTATAGACAGCTACTTAGGTGTTAGAGAAATTAGCAGTTTGGAACATGGGGTTGACCTTGAGAAAGCTTTTGACCTTTGACAAGCTTGTTAACAGAATTGTCAGCAGGAGATCAACCCTTGAACAGGGTGTCTTAATTGGTTGCACCTGTTAAAAAGACTACTATACTCTTCAGGCTGGTAAAAGGAAGGTCAGTGAAAACAGTCTTGCTGCATTTTGTGTATAGCCCACCCTCTCTCTGGTGTCTAGATGTATGATGGTGGTACAGTACTGTCTGGGGGGGGGGGGGCCACAGCAGAAACACTGAGATGCCTTATGTTTATTGGTTCCTCTGAACTAGGGAGTGTTTTGGTTCACACTGAGGTGCTGGGCTAGAAGGAAACTGAAGTTCGTTGCAAACTATGGGCATTTTAAAACTAGAGCTGAAACTTCATTCATTTGAACAGTAGGATCCTTTTAATGAAAGAACGTCTCCATGGAGCTAGCAAATTGATAGTACACCAATAACCAGATCAGCTGTGGGACATGTTCACTCAGACTGAGAGGGTCAGATTCATACAAATTCCACAATGTCCTTTATCGTTTATTTCAGTGTACTTACAGAGGGGCATTAAATGGATGGCCCCTACCACTCAGGCAGCATACACATCCTTGGTAACATGAAGCATTAATCCCTCACATCTACACTGTCCCTCTATCCCATGGTGGGACCAAAACTGGAATGCTCCAAATCAAACGGGTGCACTGACCACACACTTTGGGGCAGCTTTTCCTTACTACGGTTTTCTTTGACTCCCATGGCACACTCCTAGGTGACTGCTCCTGTGAACTATGTGTGGCACGTCCCCATGAGGTAGCTTAGCTCACAGTCTTTCCTACCAATCAGTACTCATACCCATGGCCTTATGTATTCCCTTCAGGCTGGTGGTTCAATCTGATTAAAGTGCTATTCCAACCAATTCCATGACCTGTAGCATTGGTATTCGCTTGGCCGGGTGCTCCCCTCATGGATGTGAAGTCCATTTCTTCCCTCTGTTTTGGCATGCTGCTTCTGACACTGGTTCTATTCTCCCTTGTGGCCACTCAATCACCATTGTGAAGATGACATAGAGCATTCACCCCCCCCAGATGGTGGACACTGTGTATGGCTACCACCACATCAGCAGAGGAATCTGCGGGCTTTGCTTCTCTCCAGAAACAGAAAGTTAATCCCACAAGCAGGTAATTGACCCTGCTCCTCCGACACCATCTCACACCTTCCTGTCTGCACCCTCCCATGCTGACTTGAAAGGCCCTCCCCCCAGGGTACTCCCCAATCACAGCAGTTCCCTGGAGGTGACAGGTTTAACCCATAAGGACCTGGGCTGTGAAAGCCCCACACAACTGTCTAACATTGTATGCCCTAGTACACTACTCTGGCGCTCAGACCGGGGTGGGGGTGGAATATTACATGTGAAAACATGAGATGAATCTTATAAGAACAGGATGCAGAGGTTGCTCTGCCAGGCAAAGACATCTAATATGAAGAGAACGGTGTTTTGTCTAGATAGAGGGAGACTGAGATTTTAGAGAGCGAACATAACATAAAAAGTAGCCGGCAGATGGGGACTGCATGAGCCATCTAGTCTGCCCAAATATTTCTACCCCACTCCCTGTTTTATTTCCTTTATATTGGTTCTAAATCTGCATCCCACTAGGTGCAGATTGTGCCCCATTGTACGTGTTGTTTTGTTTTCCTGGAGCAGGTTTCCTGTCTGGGCTGTGTTGATTCCCTTTATGTATTTGAATGTTCCTATCATGTCCCCCCTATTTCTTCTTTGCTCTAGAGAGTATAGTTTTAATTCACTGAGTCTTGTTTCATGCTATTCTTGATGCAGACCATGCACCATCTTGGTGGCCCTTCTCTGAACCCTTTCTAAGTGGTCAATGTCCTTTTTTATGTGGGGCCTCCAGAACTGCATGCAGTATTCCAGATGCGGTCTGACCAAGGACCTGTACAGCGGGATGATTACCTCATGCTTTCTGCTCATTAATCCCTCTACCTATGCAGCTGAGGGTGCCGCTGGCCTTCTGTGCTGCTTTTTCACATTGTTTTTCCACTTTTAGATCATCGGTTACAATTACTCTGAGGTCCCATTCCATCTTTGATTCTTCTAATTGATGTCTATTCAGTGTGTACATCTTTCTTGGGTTACATTTACCCATGTGCATCATCTTACACTTCTTGGCATTAAATTTTAACTGCCATATTCTTGATTACTCTTCTAATTTCTTGAGATCGGCTTCCATCGCAGAGGCACCTTAATCTGTGTCTACCCTGTTGCAAAGTTTTGTATCATCTGTAAACAAGCACACCTTCTCCTCAAGTCCATCAGCAGTGTCACTGATAAATATGTTGAAGAGGATTGGACAAAGTACTAACCCCTGTGGAATGCTGCAGGTTACTCTACCCTTCCCTGATAACGCCCCATTGACCTGGACTGTCTGTGATCTATCCTGAAGCCAGTTCTTAATCCAGCTAACTATTTTATGGTCTATGCCTGTGTGCTCTAGTTTGTTGGCTAATCTCTTGTGGGGAACAGTGTCATAAGCTTTGTTAATTTTACCCACCACTGAGGTTAGGTTGACAGGGCTGTAGTTCCCTGGTTCTTCCCGTCTTCCACTCTTGTGCAAGGGCACCACTGTTGCCTTTTTCCAGTCGTCTGGTATTATACCATTTTCTAGCAACTTATTGAACAGTTCAGCCAGTGGTGTGGCAATCTCTTCCCTGAGTTCTTTCAGGACCCTCGGGTGGATACCATCTGGACCCATTGCCTTATCCACTTTTAACTTTCCCAGCTATTCTAGGACTTCTTTCTTTTGTGAAGGAGCTTGTGTTGGACACATTATCATTTTGCCTGGTGCCACTTAACATAGGTCCTTTACTGCTGTCTTCTATAGTGAAGACCAAACAGAAGAAGTCATTCAGTACCTCTGCTTTATCTTTATCCCTCTCCACCACCTTACCCTCCTTTGATGCTAGACAGACTATTCTCCCCTTATTCTTCCTCTTCTCTCTGGGCTGAGAGACTCAGGAAAGGTTTTTGTTCATGCTGCCTTTATGAAGAGCTATCCTGTACATAATTATTTTTTTTATTTTATTGTTACTGATAGCAGTAAAATGCTACTTGCGAATGTTATAACTTCTCTTGGTTTGCCTGTGCTTCCTGACCTATGCCTCTGTGATAGATAGGCAGTTCTGCTAACTCAGCAGCCTGGGCCCAGATACATTTGAACTTCTCTGCTGCAATGAGTGAGTAGAAGGGGTGAAATAATGTAAACTTTTTTTTTTTGCCTGGAATGCACTACCTAATTCAGCTAGGTGCTTTACAAAGTATACTTAACTTCATGCAGGAGGTGTGTACTTATTTTTAATGTTGGTAGTATGGATAATGTTGAATACTTTAGCTTTTTATTGACACTCTCGAAAAAGACTTTATTTTACCTCGGTTAGTTATGTTCCTGTTTAAAATACAATAAAAAATAATAGGGACCTCCCTGATGGCTCAGCAGAATCGCGCTTCCATGCTGGTGGTCTGGGTTCAGAAGCAAGCTTGGGGAGCTAGGATTGGTGCAGCTGGGGCTGGCGAGTGCTTCCAAGTGGAGCACAAGCCAGCTGGGGGAAGGAGATATCTAGATTCCGGCATAGCAGCAGCACTCTGTGGCGAGCTGGGGAGCTTGCTCCCTCTCGGGGGATGGTATCAGCCCAACGTGCACTGCTGTGGCTGAGAGTCAAGATGCATCACCCGAAGTCGAGGAGCATGGAGGGCTCAAAGGATGGGGAGAAAAATGTAAAATGAAATGTGAATGGAGCTGTCTGAATAATGGCAGCAGTTCCACAGGTTCCTAACTGTGCAGCTCCCCGCTGTCCGGTGAGGAGAGTGGAAGACATACAGTAGCGGAGGGCCAGCAGGAGCTTGTGACAGCTCAAAGGGCCAAACAGATTGATAAAAAAAGTAAAAAATAAATATTGTACTTACACCTAGGAAAAGATGGAGGGGTTGTTGGGTACACCTTTGGAAAAGAGAACCTAAAGTCGCTAAATTTATTGCATTATTGTCTTAATGTCCCGAGTTGAGGGTCCCAAATTTGTTTCACATAAGTTCTAAGTTCAAATTTCTTCTCATGTTTTCTGTGTGTATTTCAGTTTTCATAGAACCCATCATTTTATGGTGCTGGCTTTAAAAAGCCTCTGACATGAGAGGGAAAACTTTGAAGAATAGTATCAAAACACAGTTCAGTTTATGAAGCTGATAGTTCCTGTATCTTTTACCTTCCCTGCATTCTCTTAGTAAGGACATTAGCATGAAAATGGGATTCTTTGTCACTTGGTCTTCATCGCGTCCTGATGTGCATCTGCAAGTGACATCACAGCCTTCTGCTTATAACATCACAACTGGTTGTTGTATAAATGATGTAGTTATGATAAAAAAGGATTATGATGTCACTTGAAGATGAATAGCAAGAGCAGAAAGTCGAGTGACAGAGATTCTGTTTTCATTAACATTTCAGACACTCCAGTGTAGTATGGGGAGTGTGTGCTGAATTGTTGAGGCACAGCCCTTTGGATGAGACATTAAATTGAGATCCTTTCTGCCAATCTCTAGTTGCTGTTAGGAGGAAATTAAAGATCCTGTAGCACTTTTCAAAGAGTAAGGGAGTTTCCCAGTGTTCCCAGTGTCATGGCCTACAGTAAAACTGCCCCCCCCCCCCAAACGCACCTGCCAACAAACTATCAACAGCAACAGTGTAGTGTACCTTTCCCAGGTAAAGGTTACAAACACATCGAAATCACAAATAAATATGAGAGAAAGATCAGTATATGAAGTACCGAGTAAGCCAGATTGTGTCTACTTAACTGCATTTTTTTCCAAAACAGTCCATGTGGTGGCGCAGGCTCTTTGCGGAAAAATACAGCAATTCTTTTTTGTAATGTACAGTTTTCTTTTTGTTTACATAATGTAATCACTATGGGACAATTTTACGCTGTTGCATGATCTGAAAACAGCATGATCAGTTTTTTTTAAAGTGTGTAAGTGCAGTTTTGATCAGACATTACAATTTTGACATAATCTACATAGAAGTACAGTTCGACTTAATAGTAATAACATTTTCATCACACTCTGAGTGAGGTCAGTGCCATGTAATTATTTGTTGAACCAGAACAGCTGCTTTGCAGGTGACATTCCTGCCCTTAGCAAAGAAATCTATAATTAAACTGAGTAGCTACTGTACTGTATGCAGAAGACCTATCGATGTGCTTTACAAGTAGAAACTCTAAAGTTAGATTGATGTCACCAGCAATTTTATAATATTGCCATGTAATGTATAAAATGTAGGTACATTTCATGATAATAAATGTGCAAATAAACATATTCAGTGTAGATACAGAGATAAAACATTACATGTGGAGTCAATGTGGATGTGAACAGAAGAGAATGATAAAGTGTTCTTGACTGGGATACATTACAAGCCCCCAAAACAGAATATGGAAAGAGATAGGTTAATATTATATGAAATAATTAGGGCACACAACAAAGGGGACACTGTTTTCAGGGGGAACTACACTATGAGGGTGTAATCTTGGGGCAGTTGAGGAGGGGTGCACTCTGCACTATTGATTTTAAAACGTATGAGCTGTTTGGATTGAAATAAATCTCATCAATCCTGGTTTCTGGTGCTGCCTTGTTTTTTTCTAGTATTGTCATTTTTTGGCATTGCACAGCAGTATTGGAGCTGCCTCTTCTTGTTTGATTGTAATCTGGGAAGAGCAGGTAGTCATCTCAGCAGCTGGCAAGATGTTCATAGAAACATTGCGTGACTTGTCCTATATTTGTACTTGCTGGAGGCAAGGCAGGAGTGGTGGGACATGATTGAAACATCTAAGATCTGCTTTGCAAACATCTCCCTCCATTGAGATACATCATGGTACTGTAGGCCGACGGCATCATGAGCACCCATAAAGTTTTGCTGGCTGGGGCCGCTCACATCGATGTGCCTTGCCATCTATATAATATGGGTGCCTCCAGCTTGCCTTAAGTTTTTTCTCACTCTCGTCCGTCCACCACTGCTGAAGAACATCATCAAACTCTGCAAGTATTTGCTAACACTGCTACTTCTTGAAGTTTATTTTAAAGCTATTTATGTAACTGCCAAAAAATAAGAAACAGTTGTTCTGATACTGTCCTTGTGGCGATGTGACATTTGCGGTTGTTGCCTAGGCCTCGCTCATGATGGTAAAGCCTGCAACATTTTCCAGGGCTTTAAGTGGGCCACCAGAAGATGTTGCAAGAAAGCTCAAGAACTTTGCTTAAAAATTAAAGCAATGGAGGAGAAACAATGTGCGTCAGAGGCAGCTTCAGTATGATCAACTGCTCCCTCTCTTTCCACATCACCATCAACCCACCATTCTCCATGGTTGATAGTGTCTGTTGCAGATCCTGCCAAAAAGAAAGAGAAGTCTACAAAGTCAGTGGGCTAGCACTACCACTCTGACAAGGTCAAGAGGCATGGATAAATGGTTGCCTCTCCTGAACATTCTGAATCTTCTCTGACAAGAGGTAAGTCAGTTGAGAAAAGGTCCCATGCCAAGGCTCTAATCCTGCTGCCACCTGATCATCTCTCAGACACCAAGGTTGAGGTCTGGCCATAGGCTCAACTCCCCCACCAGGGGACCCACAGTTGATACCAGCATCAGGCACCATTCTGCTGACTGTTCTGTTGTCATCGACCCCCTCAGGGCCCGTTTATGTGCAGCTCCTATACCAAACAGTGTTAGAGCTCTTTCAGTGGCTAATGCATTTATGTTCATTGTTATCACCATCCTCACTGACTCCTTTGGAGTTGCCTCCATCAATTTCATTGATGACTCAGGAGTTCCCTATACCCACCATTGTGCCAGGCAAGGAACTTCCTCTGTTGATGGTTTTGCCATTGACAGTTTCTCCTTTTGTGTCTCCTTGTCCTGTCAACTCTCTACCTGTGTCTATAAATGTCGACGATGAGCTGGAGTATAACCCAGAATACATGGAAGAGGATGAGGAGGAGGAAGGCATGGAGGAAGAGCTGGATGCCATGGATATGGTTGGCTTCAGCTCCAGTCTGCCCTCCTGTAGTGAGGAGAGTGTGAAAAACACCCCAAAATTACCTCCTGAAGATGCCTCATAAGTAGTCTTTCCTCAAGTTGGTTCAGACCAAACTGGAGTTTGATGCATAGTGGGAGGATTCCTGTAAGAAGAACTTGTATAAGTTCCTAGAGATGTCTGCCTCCCCAGCCGTCTTGATTCCTCTTATTCATTTAGCACCAGATGATGCCACTCAAGCTATTTAGCACAGACTGTGTGCCCTGCCTGCAATTTCTGGGAAGGCAGATAAGCAGTATCCTGCCCCTGCTGAGACAAATTCATTTGTGATAATAGCTGCTCATGATAGGTCAGAAGCCCTGAAACACATAAGCTGTTAACCTCCTGACAGGGAGGCGAGGAAACTGGATGTAATGGGGAAAAGAACATTTGCTTCAGCTTCCCTAGGACTGAGAATTGCAAATTATCAGGTTTACTTAATAAAGAATCTACACTGCCTATGGAAGTCATTGGGTGCTTTGGCTAAGAAGCTATCTGAAGGCTCTCACAAAACTGTGGGTCAACAGACGGTTTGCTAATGGCTTGGAAGCTTGCAAGCACCTGCTAAGATTTGCATGTAATGCCTCAGATGCAACTGCCCTCCTGGCTGCTTTCAGCATTGGCCTACGCCGCCATTTCTGCTTTCAGCATTGGCCTACGCCGCCATTCCTAGCTGTGTAGCGCAGGATTTGCCTCAGATGTCTAAGAGTCAATCCTCAAGTCCCCCTTCAGAAGGAAACAGCTGTTTGGCTCTGATATGAAATGGTCTGAGGGACCTACAAACATCCAAGATGACCCTAAGGTCCCTTCACACTCTGAATCCAAAGCTTTGAAGCCAGGGCACAGGTTCATGTCATCAGCCCTAGAAACATAGAAACATAGAATTTGATGGCAGATAAGGACCACTTGGGCCACCTAGTCTGCCCATTTTCCTACCTAGCAGATAAGCTGCAAATCCTAGTAAACCAACAGCCTACTTTCTCCTACCCCTCACTAGAATTTCCTTATGTCTGTCCCATGCATTCTTGAATTCCCCCACTGTTTTTGACTCTATGACCTCCTCAGGATGGCTGTTCCATGCATCCACAACCCTCTCTGTGAAGAAATACTTCCTCACATTACCTCTGAGCCGTCCCCCCTCTAAGCCCTATACCCATCCAGGCTGGGGCTACACTAACAGTCTTGGATATGGTTTCCAGTAGCCTCAGTCCTCCCAGACTCAAACTACTCTGCCTCCTGGTGCCCCTGCCAGGCTCACATTAAGTGCAGGTATCAGTGGTACCCCTTCTACCCTTCCCCAGCACTTTCTGACTTCCCTCCTCTTCCTCTGGCCTTATTGCCACAGGAAGTTCTGGTAGGAGGCTGAGACTTCTCTCAAACTGGATGGAGGTCACTACTGTTGCTTGGGTCCTGGAGGCAGTTCAGTTAAAACGCACCCTATAGCTCCTTTCTGTCCCTCCAGTGACCCCTCTTTTTTACTGAATCAGTACTCTCCAGGATATCTTGCCCTCATGCAGGAGGAGAAGGTTCAAACCCTCCCTAGCAAAAGGGCTATAGAGCCCATCCCAGTTGCCAAATACAGCCTGGGCTATTATTCCTAGTACTTCCTGGTACCAGAATGGACTGAGGATTTAAGGACCGTCCTGGACCTTCGCGGCCTCAGGCTATTCATAGAATACAAAGTGTTTTGAATGGTCTTCCTGCAGTCCCTCCTCCCCTGATACTAAAAGGGGATTGGATGGTTGCTCTTGATATAAAGGACACATACCTCCATATGATGATCTGCAGGTCTCATGGAAAGTACCTGTGATTCATGCTTCATGGCTGACACTGACAGTTTTGTGTCTTGCCCTTTGGTTTGTCCTCTGCTTCGCATGTCTTTATCAAGTGTTTTGCAATGGTAATGGCCACCCTCTGCCAAGAGGGCCTGTATGTTGACTGGCTTCTGAAGGCCCTGTCCTGGAATGCCATAGTCTATACACTGTTACAGACCAGAGAACCAGTTGGATATTCTGGTGAATGAGCTGAAGTTGGTTCTCACTCTATGCCAACATCTCCTGTATATAGGAGCAGTACTGAACATGGGGCTGGGTTGAGCATTCCTGCCCTTGGACCATGACGTAATGCTGGAAGTCCGGGCTCAGCTGGTCTTAACCAGGGACTATGTCTGAGCCAGGTGCCTCCTACAGATAATTGGCCTCATGGTTGCTGCCATACTGACTGTCCTGCTGGCACGTCTGCACATAAGGATCTCCCAGTAGTTCTGCCATGCCCAGCAGTTTCAGCATGCGGATTAATTGGAGCCTCTCACAGCAGTGACCCCTCCGCTTCATCGCTCCCTATTGTGGTGGTTGGACTGCTCCAGTGTTAAGACAGGCTCTCCCTTTCTCTGTCTATCCCCTCTCCTGTTGATGATGAGGATGCCTTGGGTTCAGGTTGTGATGCCTGTTTGGGTCCCTTCTGGACTCAGGGTCAGTGGGCCCCCTTGAATATGCTTTTGCATAGCAGCACTCTGGAGAGGAGGGCTGTTCTGCTTGACCTGTAGGCCATCTCCACTCTCCTTCTGAGGCATCAACTATTGATCTGTAACAGACAATGTTTCGGTGGTTCATGACATCAACTGTCCGGGCACAGTCCACTCATATCCTCTCTACAGAGAGATGATGAGAGTTTTGCACAGGATGGTGGAACACAGCATGTTCTTGTCAGTCATGTTTCTCTCCTGTGTGCCTGGTTTAATCCTGTTTGCATCGATCCTTGCCAGTCTGATGATCTTCTGAGTTTGTCTCTGACAGGGAACTGAGGCATGCTGGGGATGCCTGTGTGATATGGGTGACATAAGGCACATCAATGTGGGGGGCCCCAGCCAGCAGATATTTTTGGGTGGTCCTGACACCAGTGGCTTACAGTTCCATGATGTGGTTCAATGGAAGAGATTCTCTTGAACATTTACTGCTATGGTATGTAACTACTCTTTTCTCAGGGGTATAAACAGTTTGGATAGTGAAGACCTATTTGTAAGAAATAGGGATGCAGTCACTAGGGAACATGGCTGGAAGTTAGTGGGGCACGTTCAAGAGAAACATTAGGAAGTTGTTTGTTTGTTGAATTTTGTTGACCCGGTAAGCCCACTCGGCATAGAAGTCCCTCTTTCAGGGGCGACCGGGGATACAGCTGGTAAGCAACTAAAATTGAACCAGATTAAGCTGTTGGTGTTATTTTTAGTGAATGAGGGAAATGTGTCCAGGACACCGGGAAAATTCCCTTACTCTTTTTCGATAAGTGCCATGGGATCTTTAACATCCACCTGAACTACCACCAATTCAGGCAGATGGGACCTTGGTTTAACATCTCATCCAAAATACGGCACCTCAGAAGTGCAGCACCCCTCTCATGCTGCACTACAGTGTCAGTATTGGGATATTAACCCAAGTGTCAGATGTGGGAACTGAACCCACAGCACGGGTGGTGGAACCATGGAACAGACTGCTGGTGGAAGTGATGGGGGCAGCAATCCTTAATGGGTTTAAACACAGTTTGGACAGGATATGGGGACAACATGAGTTTGAGGGGTGAGGGAATGGGGGGGAGTGTATCTGACCACCTGTTTAGTAGGTTGGTGGGGTGAGGTGAGGTAACATAGGAAGGGCAGACTCGAGTGATCATGGGTCTCCCGCTGACAAAGTCTGTGTTTCTAAATTGGAATGTAAGTGATGATGCATTGCTAGACACAGTGATGATGAGCAATCCGGGGGAAGCTTCAGATGGCTGTGTAGTAAGGGAACAGTTTGTAACTAGTGACTGCAGTATGATGCAGTTTTGCATTTGTGGTGGAAATAGGCAACATTAGATGCCTACATTTTCATCAACCAAAATTCCACAAAATGGGGCTAACATTGAAGAAGTAGGACTGGGCTTCAGAATCTGAAGGGAAAATAGGAGATTTTTAGGATAAATTGCAATACACAGGAGAAGGCGTCCATCCCTCTAAGGACAAAATACATCATAAGGGGAAGCAGCCAGCATGGTTAAAAGGCTATGCTTATAAAAGGCTAATTGGCAGAAGGGACAAAAGAAACAGAGGAGGAATTTGAAAAGAAACAGAATGACTGCAGAAAATGTATATGAAGGGAGAAAAAGGATATGGGGCAAAGGATCACAGGAAATTCAGGAAAAATATAACAAGGAATACCATATTTATGTTGGCGGGAAATGTAAGTGCTACCACATCAAATTACTCTGCAGGGGCAAGCCCATGCCTGTCTTCTTTTTCTGCTTGTGTCTTGGGAGTTGACTCATCAGCCCCCTAGCAGAACTATTCACCAAATCACTAGAGAGTGGGACCTTACCAGAGGACTGGAAAAGGGCAACAGTGGTCCCGCTCCTCAAAGCAGGGAGGAGGCTGGCAATTACCGTCCAGTAAGCCTCACGTCTGTGGTAGGGAAGTTGATGGAGAGACTAGTTAAACAGAGAATCATAACTTATCTGGAATCCAGTGGGCAATAAGACCCGAAACAGCATGGGTTCATGGCAGTTAGGTCTTGTCAAATTAACTTAGTCGACTTCTTCGACTGGGTTACAAGGATAGTAGATCAGGGAGCGGTGGTAGATGTTGTCTATTTGGACTTTAGTAAAGCCTTCAACTGTGTTCCACACAGAAGGCTAATAAGGAAACTGGACCTCATGGGGTGGGCAGGGAGGCAGGTGAGTGAGTAGCTGGCTGAGAGGAAGAACACATAGGTAGGGTTCAGGTAAATGGGGCATTGTCAGCTAAGAGGGAGGTGATCAGTGGGGTACTACAGGGTTCGGTACTGGGTCCCCTACTCTTCAGTGTGTTCATAGCAGATGTTGAAATGGGCAGGAAGACAAAGTGTGTCTGTTTGCTGAGATCTGCAACAAAGTGGACTCCCTTGAGGGTGTGGCGAGTATAACTTCAGACTTGAAGAAACTGGAGGAGTGGTTGGAAACATGTCAGCTGAAATTCAGCGCCAAAAGTCCGAAGTCATGCACTTACAACAACAACAACAAATCTTTATTTATATAGTGCCTTTTTAAAACCAAGGTGCTTTACAGATAAAATACAATAAATCATATAAATAACAATAAAAATACAAATTTGTAAATTAATTAAAATTATCTGGGAAGGCCATAGTGAATAAATATGTCTTAAAATCCAATCTGAACCTCTCGAGGTTCAGGCATTCTCTCGACTGACGAGGTAGAGAATTCCACAGGGTAGGGGCCGAAAAAGAAAAAGCATGGGCACCAGATGTCTTTAAATGTACCCATGGTATCTCTAGCAGTCCCTCATCGGTGGATCAGAGAGGACGGAGGGGGCAGTAGGGAGTCAAAAGATCTTGCAGGTAGCTGGATCCCTGTTCATGTACAGCTTTAAAGGTCAATAAACCAACCTTAAAGGTGATCCACCACTGAACAGGCAGCCAGTGCATTCCCTGCAGCACAGGCGTAATATAGCTGGTTCTAGATGTTCCCATCAATAGCCTGGCCACCATGTCCTGCACTAGCTTCAAGCAGCGGATTTCAACCCCAGGAAGCCCTAGGTAGAGGGCATTGCAATAGTCAAGGCGAGCGGTGACAAAGGCATGGATCAATGTTGGTAGGTCATCCGGAGGAATCAAGTGTTTCACCCAGGTGATATTCCTCAGATGGTAAAATGAGGATTTGACAACTGCCAACACCTGAGATTTCAGGGTCAGGCCAGTGTCAAAAATAACACCCAAGTTATGCACTTGGTCTGAGGTAGTGAGCTGGATGCCATCAAGCCATAAGCCTGACACCTGCCCAGCCCCCAAACCCATCCCTGGATGACCCGGATCCACAACCATCACTTTGGTCCTGTCCGGATTCAGTCTCAGCCAGCTGGTGCTCATTTAGTCCTTAATCTCGGTGAGACAGTTGTTTAACACAGAGACTGCATCCCCCTGTCCAGGTAGAAAGGACAGATACAGTTGAGTATCATCTGCATAGCAGTGAAAACTCAAACCGTATCACTTAATGATATCTTGCAATGGCAGCATATACACTGTGAACAACGTGGGTGCTAAAATGGAGCCCTGCGGCACCCCCACAGGACAGAGAAAGGGCGTCGGAGGAATAAATTCCTGTGACCACCCTCTGAGACGTGTCCGTGAGGAAAGATCAAAACCACTCAAGGACTGTCCCTGACAGTCCACAGAGAAGCCGCAGGTGCTCCAGTAGCACACCATGGTCCACAGTGTCAAATGCTCTAGAGAGGTCAAGAAGGACCAAGATGGTACAAGCCTTTCGATCTTTCGCTATTAGGAGATCATTCAGTACCCAGACAAGTGCAGTTTCAGTGCTATGTGTCTTCCTAAATCCAGACTAGGGAGCATCATAGACATTGTGGGTCACAAGGTGATCGTCCAATTGCAATGCAACTGCTTCTCAGTAACCTTCCCAACAAAAGGAAGGTTAGAGACAGGCCTGTAGTTAGCTTGGCAGCCTGGATTCATGGATATTTTCTTTAGGAGTGGTTGTATGACCACCTCCTTAAGGGGATCGGGAAAGACACCCCTTGCCAAGGAACTCCAGACAATTTTAGCTAGGATTGGGCAGATAGCAACAACACAACCCACTAATAGGGGTGTAGGGCCCGGATCCAAATTACAACTAGTTGGGTGCAGTGTTTGGACGATCTTCACAATGTCTATGAGTTCCTGCCAGCTAAAGTCCATCCAGACAGACCATGTGTTCATCACCTCTCGCTGACCTTCGCAATCCCTCAGAGGGAGGACAGGACCAATGCCAGACCGGATGCTGGCAACCTTATCCACAAAGAAACGAGCGCGAGCGAACTCCTCGCATTTGGCCTGAGAGAATGCTCTTCCATGTTGGAGACAGATTGGATTGCACAATCTGGAAGAGCTGAGCCGGTCGATTCTGTGCAGCAGAAGTCTCCCTGGACAGGAATTCTGCCTTCTTATGGGAGATTTACGATTGCGCACCCTTATAATGTTCCATCAATCTAAGTCTGTCAACATCCTGACCCGACTTCCGCCAAGCTCTCACCAGCCTTCTACCTTTAGGCAGAAACAATCCTAAAAAGGATTACTACCTGGGAGGAGAGAAGCTAGCCTCCACCAGCCAGGAGAGACCAGCCAGGAGAGGGACCTAGGGGTCATTATATCAGAAGACTTGAAAGTGGGTAAACAGTGTGAAGAGGTGGCACTAAACGCAAGTGGCATGCTGGGCTGCATCGTGAGGGGAATCACGAGTTGCAGGAGGGAGGTGGTATCACTCTACAGGGCGCTAGTGCACCCCCCCACTTGGAGTACTGTGTATAGTACTGAAGACCCTATCTCAAAAGGGACATAGAATTGAGACAGTGCAGAGGAGGGCCGTGAAAATGATTCATGAACTGCACCATATGGCATACCAGGACAGGCTGAGGGAACTCAACATGTACTCCCTAGAACAGAGGAGAGAGAGAGAGAGAGAGAGAGTGACATGATTTGAGACTTTAAAATATATGAGGGGTATAAATAAGGTTAACGTTCAGGAGCTTTTCCATTTGAAAGAAAGTGGGAGAACTAGAGGGGATGACATGAGACTGAAGGGAGGGAAGTTCAGGAGTAATACAAGGAAGTTCTTCTTTACAGAGAGGGTCATGGACCCATTGAATAGCCTACCCAAGGAGGGAGTGGGGGCCAAAACAGTAAGCAACTTCAAGAACGCATGGGATAGACATAAAGTAGCATATGGAAAGGCAAAGGAGGGGAGAGGGAATAGCACCAGGTAGGTTCTTGAGCAGACTAGATGGACCTTGTGGTTCCCTTCTGCTGTCATTTTCTATATTTCTATGACATCCTAAATGACCTGGCGGGATGAATCTGTAATGTGAGATAGAATAAGCCACAGATGGATCAATAAGAAAAACTTTCTACTTTTGATGATCTAAAATCCATATCCTTGCTCACTGACTTTGTACACTGTAATGCGCATGGGTATTGTGATGTAGCCCATGTGTGAACTGTCCCCATTGTATCTGTTGCATGAGTACCCTTGATTGCATATATTGTATGTGTTTTTTCAAAAACATTCACAAAAGTCATTTAACTGCAAAAGTAATGAAACAAGTGGAGGAGCAGTTTAAATCGAGGTAGCAAAAGGCAAGAGTAATGAGTAATAGCAGGAACTAATATAAAGTATAGTCATTTAGCTTTTTGGAGTACCCATTAAAAATGTGATGTAACTGACAATTATGTGGCTTTAAATCAGATAGGATATATAGATGCACAGATAATAACAGTAGTATTCCAGTTTTCCAGATCCGTATGCACCAGTGACCTGTACAGTGGGAAGATGTCTTCCTGGCTTCTGCTGCTTATCCCCCTCCCTATACTGTACATCCCATAGAGATTTAATTGCAAGAGAATAGACAGTAGAAACTTCAGTTACTGTTTGGTATGTGTAAAGAGACTCAGTATTTTATTTATTTAGTTTTTCTTGACCGGGAAGGGAGGGCTAGTTAATATTTCAACCACAATCTGAGGATTGGTGATGGGGGTACATGACACAAACAAACTGAAATTGAACCATATAAAGAGCTTTGGTATAAAAAGCAAGGAGTAAGGCCATCAGAAATTATTGGTGGCTGTACTTTGAGGTCAGCAGGTTTTGATACTTGAACTATTGTTCAGTGATGGCAGTGTCAGTGGCTCAGCAGGTAGCACACTCACCTCTGAGGCCAGAAGATCAGAAGGTTGTAGCTTTTAACCCTAGATGGAGAACATAGGATAAATCCCAGTATTGACACTGTAGTGCATCATGAGGGGGATGCTGCACTTCTGGGATGCCGTCATTCGGATGAAACATTAAACCGAGATCCCGTCTGCCTGTTCTGGTGGATGTTAAAAATCTCATGGCACTTTTTGATAAGAGCAGGGAATTTCCCCAGTGTTGTGGCCAACTTTCCCTCCATTCTCTAAAATACCACCAACAGATTAATCTGGTTCTGTAAGTTAGTTTGCATCTATACATATATTTCCCTTCCCTTGCCTCCAAGTTGCACCTAGAAATGAGCCGTGGCTCAGTGTGCCTCACCTGGTCATCGACTTTCAAATGAATAAATAAAATAAATAAATTGTCAACAAACATGTTGATGATAGTAAGGAATTATGCATGACAGAGTATGGGCAAAGCTACATTATGTTACCTCCCACCTGGGTTTGTTTCAATTATGAAAGTATGTAGGTTATTCCTTGAGCACTACAAGGTCTTTTGCTGACAGATGAGACTTAAAGAGGAACTTTTCCAGTGCTGCTCCCACGAAACTTAAAGGGTCCTTACCAGCCTCCAAATGAAATGCTGCAAAAATTTCTTTTTGAAAGTGCCCCTATTTAGGAAGTGAAGAGATCATATTTTGACTCCGTGGAGTCAAGCCACGGCAATCCCTTCCACTTCCTGTTATCTTTGCAGACTGCAGTCTGCCCCCACTCTCCCACATTTTTGTGTTTTATATGGAGAGTGCAGGGGCATGCTACATAGAAATATATGGGGCAGATTTTCAAAGTAACATTTTGTACTTTAGACAGCCATTCGGAACAAATCATGGCCACCGCCTAACTAACAAGGTCCTTGTATGTTAAGCGATAGCCATGATTTGTTCCAAATGGCTATCTAAAGTACAAAAGTTTTACTTTGGAAAACAGCCCCATTCATTTCTATGTAGTGCTGCCCTGCACCCTCCATATAGTGACTTCACAAAACATGGGAGCGTGGGGGTAGATCACGGTCTGCAAAGATACCAGGAAGTAGAAAGGATCGCTGCAGCTCAGCTCCATGGGGCCAAAATATGATCCCTTCACTTCCTAATTAAGGGCATTTTCAAAAATAAATTTTGCAGCACTCATTGAAACTGGTATGAATCATATTTCTGAGGAAGTTTGAAAAAGAGCACAATAGTTGCTCTTTAATAGTTTGCTTTGTCTGGGAAGAGGAGGGAGTAAGGCATGTTATCTTATCCCTTGTGACCAGGTTTTACCACTTGGGAAACAGGATTTGTAAGACCCAGTATTCTAAGCGTGATTACAGCTGAAGTAGTTTTGTGATGTATTCAACTTGCTGTCCAGTGAGGCAGGAAATCAATCAATCAAATCTTTATTTATCCAGGCGAACATTGTTGAGCAAAGCTCATTTGCAAGATGGACCTGGTAAGGTCAAGGTTCAATTTACATGAAATATAACATTCAGAGTATACACAACTTTGAGAAGACAGAAAATGAATGCAATACATCAAATCAATGAAATATAACATTCAGAGTATACACAACTTTGAGAAGACAGAAAATGAAAGCAATACATCATATCTATGACACGGTACATTGATATGCTAGTAAACAAGGATATAATACATATATACAAGATTCATGAAGTAGCCAGCTTGCTAAGTAGGTAATGGGAGACACTTTAAGACCAGCACTTTTTGATGAAGGGTTAAAAGTGTCAGAGATTTCTTAGATAATTTTTAAACTCAGGTGATAAGATGTATAGACAGCTGGAAGATATATCTACAAAGAGTGGGTTGTAGTTGGCAGTACTGGCGGGAGCAGTGACAAGGGGATGGGTAGGATGCATACCTGAAGTATTGGCCAGGGGTAGGGAAAGGGTGGGGAGGGAATGGGAAGAGCTGGTGCAATAAAGGGATCAAAAGTGGGTCTGGGGGGAAGAGGAGAGGGCCAGACTGGAGAAAATATACTTAATACTGAAATAATACTGACACTGTCTGGAAAAATTCAGCTGATCACACCATTTGCAGAATTTTAGCTGCAGTATATATCAGCCCTGTATAGTTTTGGTACCGTACCACTGAGTATACAAATTGAGCAATGGGTTATTATTGATTAAATAAACTAATGCCATTTGCTTGTAGTAAATAGTGTCATGTAAACTGGCTGGTATCTTTGACGTGGGTTTTTATACAGAAGGCAATGGTTTACTCCATGATGGGGGTGGGTGGAGGAGTAACAACCTCCCAGAAGTATAAGTCCATCCGGCACCTGTGTAGGGTGGAGGTAGTGGTGATCGTAGTGTTTGTATATGGTGCCTTGCATACAGGAGAACTACAGAACATTGAGAGTGGATAACTGATGCAGTCATGTGCTAAAAACTGGAAACCACGAAGAGGAAGAAATTGGAAACTTACTCTTAACAAACTGTTTCTGAGCTAAGTAAGTGAGCATGAGGAGGCTTTATTTATTTAGCCTAACCACTTGCCCTGGAGACTAATTCATTAATTTGCTAAAGTGATAAGGGATGGAAGTTGTAGACCTGCATTGTAAACGTCAAACCTTCGTATTATGGATCTGATGAGGAGAACATCAAAGATTCAGGTTATGGCATGCCTTCTAAATTGCCTAGGATTAGGCTGTCTTGCTTTGTGTGTGTTGGGGGGTGGGAGGGTCAGGAAAGTAGCTCAATTACCTTGTAAGTAATGGGATAAATTAGCAGCATTAGTTGTTGATGTTTTTGTACCTTTTCCCTCATTGCAGTGATTCAGCTTTCTAGATTCAGTGCCATTACATTAATTTTGTATTCAAAACCACGGTTTTGCAGGTATAAATGATGCTTGTATGCACATCTCATATTAAGAAGTAGGGATCATCATGCCAGAATCAAAGTGTAGATGTGCCTGGTAGAGGGCCGCACTATTAATCATGACATAACTCTTAGCCAATCAGGATTGTTCATTTCTAAAACACTCATATAACCATAAAAGAATCTCTCACACTAGCAGATCCAAAGTTCTCAGTTTCTGTTGGCACCGTCCGTTTCATGCACAAGGGGTACATCTAATTTTCTTAAAAGAAAAACGTTTGTGGCAAGATTTATAAAACAATACTGCTGCCAGTATTTTTAAAGCCGACATCTCTCCAAACATGTATTTGGAATTTGGTGACTGGGATAGGCACACTGAGCCATTGCTCATTTCCAGGTGTGACCTAGGGGAGGGAATACAGCAGGGAATAAAACGGCAATAACAAAGTGACAACAGTAGCTACATGAACATGTACAATAAAATCGCAGTACAAGTAAGGAGTTTTAGAGAAAGACAAAAACAGTGTAAAAAGTGTACATGTATGTCAGTTATTGGGTAGCCAGGTATTTGAGAGCTAAGGAAGCATGCTGACAATGTAGGGCAAGATATTTGTACTTTTAAACCATCTATTAGATTATTTAATTGCATTTGAATTTTACATCCAAAAAAAGACACAGCTAGTCAGTGCGGCGTTAGTGCCGCCATTTGCAATGCTGATGACCCAGGTTCATTAATGAGCCTGAGTCACCCGAGGGCAGGCTGGGGGAGGAAGATCAAGTGTCCCAGAGGACGTTCTTCTCAAGGAGGGTGGGCTAACAGACTCCGCTGTGTTACCACTACCTGGGTGACCACAGGTGGTACAAGCTGGAGCTGTGGCTCACAAAGAGGGAGCATGCTGACAAGCATGGATGTGCTACCATCATCCACATGTATGCATGTGTGAGTCCAAGGGCCCATGTCGGGTCCTAGGGGAAAAAAAAAGCAAATACTTCTGGATGCAGCAGTGATATGCCAGCCTCCACACTACCAGCATAGCACCGCTGACTTCAGCACCCACCACCAACTACATCAGACTTTTTCAGGGGAACTGGTACCCCCAAGACCCACCTTGGGATGCAAGCTGGGGAAGAACAGGTAGTAGAGGCAAGTCCTGGAGAAGGTGGGCAATAGGGCTGAGTGTGGGGTCTGGCTGATGAGGGCGTGTAGGTGAGCAGAGGGGCAACGGTCTAAATATATAAAAAGACATGGTGCAGCAAAAAATTATGCTGAGCACACTTGTGGAAATTGTTGCAAATTGTGACTTTCTGTCATAAACAGACTAGTCTTTTGTAAACCGCAGCAAGCCTGTTCAGATGCAACTGATGAATGCAAGCATAGTATGCATTTATATCTGTGTCTGACAATTTAAAAAAATTCCCCCTTGGTTGTAAATTCAAGTCCTATATTTTCAAAAATAGAACTCTTAGAAATGATGTATAATAACCATACAAGATGCCAGAACTGGTTCTGTAAACATTGCTTGAAGTTAGAAGTGAATTGACCACCACTTCGTATATGGACTAGGCTGTTTCTGTGGCATAGCTGGATGGGCCTCGTTGGCCTGCTTGCACAAGTGACTGCAGCTCCTTCCCCATAATTTGTGCAAATAATTTTAAGTATAACAAAGCTGGCTACTCTTCATCTGAATTGTGCAAGCAGTGTAATGTGAATTCTGTGGGTCAGCTTAGGAATACCCCATCCCAGCTGTAGTTCTCTGTTTTATTACTTCTGTTCTAGCTTTATGCTCTGTGGGAGCTTGATGTTGCTACACTAAATGGTTAGAACATCAGAACCTTTGACTGGCAATATTTGAGTTGTCAGCCATTGTTTTTGATATATTTGATGTATGTCTTTTATCATGCAATCCTGTTGGACGGCCTTTTTCCTAAGCATTTTGTGGTTTCCCACACAAAAAAAATCTGCCAACAGTGTTTAAATTTGCAGATGTTAGTGGAAAACTTAGAGCCTTTCTCATGAACTAGTTATTCAGTAGGATAGGAATACCCACTTTCATAGACTATTTCCAGTCCAGTCCAAAGAGTGTATTCTATTAGAAAAATACCATGTGAAGTTAAGAAAAAGTAACACATCTTGTTGAAATGTTTGCATCATATTATCTCTAGTTGAAAACCCACATTTTATGATTGCTTATCTTCACTTAAAGATTCGTTGATGCTGCTGGTTGTTTTGTCTGCCTCATTTCTTAGTAGAACTGAAATGCATGTTAATGGTGTATTTTATACCCTTCTTGTTTTGTTTCAAATCCTGAATATACTCTTGTTGCATACTTTGTGAACATTAGGAACACCCCAAACAGTGCAACCACTCATGACATGACAGTCCTTTCTCCTCCCAGAGAATCATGAATGATTACACTGTGTTGGGGATGTTACAAGTCCAGGAAAGATGCAGTGGGAGTTGATCAAGGGCTGCAAAGAAAAATGCATTTCTTTGTGCGGTAACACCAGTATGGCAGGCAGTCTGTTTTTCACTTCTAAAAAAAAAAAAAAGAATCATAATTAAACTACCAGCTAGCTATATCTACAATCTTTAATGAATGTTTCCAATCATAGCGTGTTTTTCAAACAAGACACTTTCAGGCCTAAGAGGGTTGACTGTGTCCCTTTAAGGGTTAACTGGATAATTGACGTGTATAGTGGAAGATAGTGGAAGGCTATGTACTGTTGCAGTGTTGTACTTTTCTTTAGTTCCTTCCCCATCTGTTTTTCACCCTTTGATCTGGAACTCCTTCTGTTGTTCAAAAGCTATTTGTGTCATGGGTTATTATTCAGTCTGGATACCTCAGTTATGTGCACCAGGCCTGGGTGGGCTAACTCCACCTCTCCTCTGTTGGAGAGAGGTCCACCGCTGCTTATACTCCTCATCCTGACCAGCACAGTAGCACGTGCTAAGCAAGGTCCGCAGTGGGAATGCCTTTTCAGGACATAGTCCCTGTTTGCTTCAGTGAGCATTGGGGAGCTCCTCAACCGAGGACAAATAGACTGCTAGGGCCTGTGCTCCTCTGGTCCAAAGAGTGTGGTAAGAAGCTAGAATTGCCCCTTATAGGTGAAGAGACAACGGCCACATAATCTACCTGATCCTGTGCATTTTTTCTTCCTTGACCAACCCTTCAGCCTCCTGCAACAACTACAAAGTCCTGTTGGCAATCTCCCATAGGTAGATCATGGCTAGCTGTGTGAGATCAGCCAAGCAGGTAGGTCCATAATGCCACTCTGGCATAGATGATGCTCATGTAGTGGGCATCCCTGCTCCTTCCCACCACAGTGTAAATGCACTACCTTTGCAACCTGTTCCAGACTCTGACTGCCCGGAGTGAGGAGTAGGGTCTGTGACACGAACCTCAGTCCCCTAACATGATAGCTCTGCATGCCAGTGCCAGTGCAACTGGTCTGCACCTGATTTTTTCTTTTACATTCAATGTACTATATTGCCATCTGTGACATAACCTGGCAGAACAGAACTTCAAAGGGTGTTGATTTTGGCCTCCAAAACAGAACAGAACTTCAAAGGGTGTTGATTTTGGCCACCAAAATGGTGGCCAAAATCAACACCGTTTGAAGTTCTGTTCTGCCAGGTTATGTCACAGTGTTCAGTTGGGCTATCTGAAAATCCAGGTGTAAAATCTGAAAAACAGCAAGCATATTGGCATAGTTTGACAAATTTATTGTTTTGTGTTGCCACTTTCAGGATTGTTAGGTAGTATAGAGTGGGTTATGCTGTTATGTTAATAACACACACCATTACTCACATACCTCTACTTGTTAATGCTCTTGGAATCCGATCTGTCTGTGTCTGTACACCTGGGTGACGTAAGAGCTGGATGTCCCATAGCGAGTTAAAGCTTTACCCTAATAAAACCATGACCATGTTGGTGGGAACTGTCACTTAATGGATAATATAAGCCAGCTATTGTTGCTTCTTGTCCATAAAGTGTCTCTGCAGGGGCTGACTGTGTGTGCAGCCTGAACATCCTTTTCTACCAGATCATGTTGTTGATGAGCAGTTGACAGCTGGGGTTTAGAGTAGTTCAGAATAGAATATCTAGTTTTGTCCTTTTTCTTCTATCTGGTGACCATTGAGCATGCATTAGTGGCAAGACTTGGCCTTTGCAGCTTACTCTGTATGGACTTTGCCACTGAAGTTCATTTGTCATCTGTATCAAGTGAGATTGCTGCAACATGAGTAGTGTAGCAAGTGGTACTCACTAAATACTTTGACCAATGAGTGATTAATTATACTCATTGCCAGTTTTGTGGGGAGTTAAAATCAGCAGTGCAGCGAAATAGGGCACAACATCTGACCCTTCCCTTTAAAAAACTGTATATGCAGTAGCAGTAGTAGTAGTAACATTTTATTCAAATCAACATGAATAAGGTAAATTCCCATTGAGTCAAGGCTGATTTACAAGGGCTATAATTATGCTTATACCTAGTTACAAAATAGAACATTTTTGCTGTAACATTGTACAAGATAAATATCTCTGTATATAATTCTGGACATCTTCTGCTTTCATTTGCCTGTAACGTTTTCCAGTTCTTCCAGAATTTAAATCAGTAGTGCAATGAAAAATGTTTTTCCACAAAATTAATTTAACTTACAATTAATAAAAATATGAACATATCTGTCAAATCTACTTTTCAGGGTACCTCCTGTGCTGCACACCATGACATGTTTTTTTACTTTTTAATTTTTTGATCCTAACTCTTGCCAGGTCTACAGTTCTATTTCTGAGCTAAATGTGGCGGCCATCTTTGTTTTTCTTGAGAAAAAAATACATTGAAACATTTATAAAATACTCAAATTTTCATGGAACTAATTTTTTTTTTACCACCAAATGAAACTGGAAGATACCTGGGATCGTTTGTTGTGGGGAAAAAAGGGGAATGTTTCAAAAATGTTTATGTAAGTTTTTTACTCTCAGGAAAAACAAAATGGCCACCTCCAGCCACTTAGAAATATCATTATGGACCTGACAAGAATTAGGTTTATGTTTGGGATAGTAAGATAAAAAAATATATAGTGCACAGCATAAGGAACATCTTGGAAAAAAAAAAACATTTAGCAGCTATTTTTTAGCAAAAGTAGCTGGAAATTAGCTTTTTGAGAAAAAAAAAAAAAACAGTTTTCATTGTGCTACTGTTTTAAGTTACTTCTATCACTTAATGCCCTATTGAGTATGGGCCCGCATAACTTTTGGATCTATTGGTTTCTTACATATACCTGCCTACTCTCACAAGTCAGTCTGCTGGTACTGACTACCTGTAGTTGTTCTTGTCTTCAAGGCCCTTTGACAGTTGCATCTCCCTGTCTTTGTAATGGGTTACTGATGGAAGTCAGGCAGGCCTTCATGCTGAACATTTATAAGTAGCTTTTAAAGACCTAAATTCATTTTAGCCTTGAGCAATAATGAATGAAGTGGGCAGCTTGTTTGGACCTGTAACTTGAAAATTACGTTTTGTATGCTTTATAAAAGGTACTTAAAGTATTTTATTTTTTTTAAGAGTACAAAACCAAATTATGCTTTTCTTCTTTTGGGGCATATTAGTTTATGTACTGTATCTGTAGCTCCTCTGAGTCCATGAACTGTGTACTTACACACTACAGGTTTAGTGACCTCGCAATTAATTGTTCAGATCCCAAGTTAGTTGCTGGCGTAGTGTGTGTGCATGGACAAGTCACTTAACAGTCTTACTGTTTAGTTGTCCCAGCTTTAAAATTGGGTAGCAGAGAGATCCTGCTTTAAAGAGCCCTGACACTGTTGCGGAAATGTTTAAAAAGGTAAGATTTAGACACAATTCAGTTTGTATTTAATATATTTTCTGCAATTATACCCACTTGTTTCCTTATTTCTAAGGAGAGTTGCATGAAAACAAGATCCCTGTCCCCTAGACTTTATCTGCCATGGCTGCTTATCTACACCTGATATCATAAACCCTGCTTATGACATTATAATTCTCTCTGCAGCAATACATTGTAATATCATAAACAGAACTGTGATGTCGGGTGTAGATGAGCAGCCAGAGCATAAGGACCGAAATCTGATTTTCCAAACAAATGGCCTTACTAATAAAGAATTTAGGGAGAGATTAAAAGAAAAACTATGAAATATAAGATAAATTGTGTCTGCATATTACATTTTCTTAGTTGTCCCAATGACATCAGGGGCTCTTTAAATGGGATGTTAAATTTGTTGGGCTATCCTGGATACATAATTAGTATATAATGTATGTTAAAACGCTGTTAACCTTAGGAAATCATCATTTCCTAAGGTTGTTACCCTATCGATGTAGCCGTAAGATATGTTGTTAACCTATCGATCCGTCACATCGATAGGATAACATCTGGCAATCAGTCTCGCGCGTATGTGCGCTTTTTTTCTGAAGACGGAAACCGACTGAAGGGAAACCCGACGGGGAAGGACTGAAGAGACGCTTGGCGGTGACTTTTTAAAAGCGTAAACCCTTTTTTTTGATAGTGGGACCATACTTGCTATAAAAATAATGTATGAATCCCCTCTCGACGGTCAGTTTAACCGTCGGGGTTACCATGGCGGTAGTAAACCTCTCGAGCTTCGGCTCTCGAGGGTTTACATGGTCACCCTGGCAACCTCTCGATCTTAACTGACCGATTAACGATCAAAGGACCATACATTATCCTCTATAATGTATGTAGTAACTGTGTTGTTTTTGGAAATATTGAAAAGTCTACATTTGACAAATGTCCTTCGGAGTCTTCTGAATTCTAAGTGAGACTTACGGCAAAGTGATAGCTAAGGAACTAAAATGATGAGTAAGTGAGGTTCTTGAATAGCTGTTGTCAGGGCTAGAAACGTTTTTTTCTCATGCCTTCAGGTCCCGGACCAGTGAATGGGGAAAAATGTACTGGTCCTAGCTGTATGTATACTAGTCCACCATGTAAAGCATAAAAACAAACGAGACAGCATTCACATATAATTTTTTCAGTCACTGACCTGGGGGGAAAACACACATCTCATAGGCATATTGTTGCAGATCAGTCACCATCACTACATGCTTAGTCACCCTGACTGTACTGAACTGTACTGTGTGAACCTACAAACACACTCTTCATTACTGATTGTTCCACTTGCCTTCTCATAAGTGATGTGAGCCTCCTAGTCTGCCTCTTCTGTCAAGATCCACTTATTCTGCTGCTCTTGCTTGCTACTCCCACCTCTGTCATGCTGCATCAGTGACTATGCAGCACAGAGTCTTAGCGAACCTCTATCCTTTCACTGTCTGTGGCCTCCCCAACCCTGCTTCCATTCCTGTAGGTGCACACCAGCCTGCTGCCAAAGGAAGAAGTTTGTTTTCCTGACTGAGCACATAGTCTTCTCTAGCCACCAGAGATCTTCCCGAGTGGATGCTGCCACCTGTTTATAAATGCACACACTTCAAATAGTGACCCTTTATTTGCCCAGCTCCATGCTAAACGATTGTTCCAGGGATTAAGTGTTCTGCTCCAGTGCCCCCTTCATGCATATATAAGCACAAACATAACCTAGACTTCAGGCTTCCAAGGGGTCCAAAAGTCAAGAGGTTCTAGGCATCAATTTTACCACTCTAGCAGAAGCAGGTCTGTCAGACTCCAAAATAAAAGACAGGACAGGTTCATTTCAACAAATGTCCAGTCCCAGACCTTGAACCACAGCAATTTTGAGGCCTAGCTGGTGTCCCAATTTCATTAGTTTTCTATCCATTAGTTTGTAGATAACTGTATGCCCAATTTATATTAGGTAAACTCATTTTTAAATTGTCGTTAATGATAGGGAACATTTTATTCCCAAATACTTACATATCAGTTGTGATAAAAAGCATAAGATATGTAGCAGTAGGGAAAAGGTTTGCATTTTGCTGGTAATCTAGGATGAAGGAACTCTGCTACTTACTAACATACTAAAATGCCAGCAGAATAGGCCTAACTGTCTATCAAGTCTGCTCGATTTTCAGCACCTGCACTGAGGGCCGATTTTGGTATCCCCCCCCCTTGGGTTATACTGTCCCCAGTCCCAGATATTACACCTGTATTGGGCTTGGTAAGATTTACCCTTTTATCTGTCCCATCCCCTCTTAAACCCGTCTACAGTCTCTGCCTCTACCAGCTTCCTGAGCAGTGCATTCCATGGCTCCACCACCCTTTCAGTGAAATAACATCTCCTTCTCTTCCCCTCTGAGCCTGCCCCTTCCAGCTTACACCCATGACCTCTTGTTGCCCCACCCTCCTTCCTTTGGAGCACCCTGACTGGGCCTCCTTTATTGATCCCTTTCATGTACTTACAGACCTCTATCATGTCCCCCCCCGTCCCTCCTCTCCTCCAGGGTGTACATGCCAAGCTCCTTGAGCCTCTCCTCATAGGTCCTCTCCCCCAGGCCCCAGATCATTTTGGTTGCCCTCCTTTGGACCCTCTCTAGGAGTGTAATGTCCCTCTTTAAATGTGGTCTCCAAAACTGTACACAATACTCGAGGTGTGGCCTAACCAAGCAGTTGTATAGTGGAAGGATCACTTCCGCCTTTCTGGAGATAATCCCCCTGGCGATGCATCCCAACATCATATTTGCCCTTGCCGCTGCCCTCCTACAGGTCTCTGAGTTGTTCATTTTGACATCTACCACTGTCCCCAGGTCTCTCTCACCCTCCGTGACTTGAATCATGTCTCCTCCCAGGGTATACACCTGGCCTGGATTTCTGACTCTCGGGTGCAGAACCTTGAACTTCCCCACATTGAATTTTAGTTTCCATTTTCCTGACCACATTTCCAGAGCCTCCAGATCCTTCTGCAAGACCACCCTTCCCTCCTCCCCATCCACCACTGCACCTAGCTTTGAGTTATCTGCAAAGAGACTCATCTCACTCCTGATCCCCCTCCCGATGTCTGAAATATAGGCATCGAACAGGAGTGGCCCCATTACTGACCCCTGGGGAACCCCACTAGTAACTCACCTTGGGGATGAGGGGAACCCTCCAACCACCATCCTCTGAGTATGCTCGGAGAGCCAATTTCCTATCCATCTTAACAACTGTCTCCCTACTCCCATTTCCTTCAGTTTAGCCAGCAGGCCACTGTGGGATAGCGAATCAAACACCTTGCTGAAGTCCAGAAAGAGGACGTTCACTGGCCTACCCTGGTCCAGGGCCCTCGTCACTCAGTCATAGAACTCAACAAGGTTTGTCTGACACGATCTTCCCATGACAAAGCCATGCTGCCTATTGTCCAAGTACCCAGTTTGCTCCAGTAATCCCCCTAGCCTTTTCTTGACAATTCCCTCCATCAATTTGCCGACCACTGATGTCAGGCTAACGGGCCTGTAATTTCCCATCTCCTCTCTTGATTCCCCCTTGTGGATCGGCATGACATGGGCTACCCTCCAGTCTTGGGGCACCCATGCAGTCCTCAGAGAGATGTTGAAAAGCTCTGCTAGAGGGACTGCAAGGACATCCACCAGTTCCCTCAGCACCCTGGGATGTATCTCATCTGGTCCAGGTGCTTTCTCCATCCGAAGAGACCTGAGGGCTTCCCTTACTCTCTCTACTAGGATTTCAGCCTCCACGTCCTCCCCCCTTTTCACCCTGCACTGCTGGGCCCCCACCTGTCTGTGGTGGCCACTCCCTTTTCCCAGACCCATCAGGGCCCCTGGTCTCTGCCGGTCCCAACCCTTGCTCCAGTTTACCCCCACTCCCCTCACAAGACATAGCCCCTCCATCCCCCTAGTAAAAAGTGAGGCAAAGTACTCATTTAGAACTTCTGCCTGTAACCCCGCCTCCTGTGCCCAACCATCCCCTATCCTTATCTTGCTGATCTGCCTCCTTACTTTCCTTTTTCCCCCTATGTATCTAAAGAATCCCTTGTCTCCCCCCCCCCCACCGGATTCCACTGGCCAAGGACTGCTTCTTTTTTGCCTTAGCGCTCTCACCACCCTGGTGACTCTCAGCTGTCGGCTCATTTCCTTCTGAAACCTTTCACTCCTTGAGCACTTGAAGCGCCTATAGGTTGCCTTCTTTTACCTCACCACCCCCTGTACCTCCCGGGTCCACCAGCAGGGTTTTCTGGCCTTACTGAACTTACGCCTTTCCCTTGCGCAGGATCTGGTAACCTCCTGTATTCCCCTCGTAATGATCACCCACCTGCTGTCAGCATCCATATCCGGCCTTATCCTGTCCAGATGATCTTTAAGGATCCTTCCCATCTCCCTGAAGTCTGCACCCCTAAAGTCGGTTACTACCATCCTTGTTTGACTTTCCTCCCCCCCCCCCCAGGTCCAGGAAGTACCAGACTGTGGCTTGATCACTCCCTGCCAATGGGTCCCTTACCTCTAGGTCCCTAATCTGATCACTGTCCACCAGGACCACATCCAGTGTCCAGGCCTCCCTAGTTGGCTCACCCACCTGTTGTGTCAGAAACGCATCCTGGAAGACATCCAGCAGCCTCTGCTCTCTGGCTACAAGTGACATCATAGTCCCCCAGTCTGTTCCTGGCATGTTGAGTTCCCCCATTACCACTACCCTTCCCTTTTCCAATCTACAGTGTCCCTCGAGATTTGCCACCAAACTTTCTTCCAGGAACTCCGCCAGTGCTGGTGGTCTGTATATCACTGTGACCTTTACTCTCTTAACCCCCTGCATCAGCATGGTGACCCAAATAGCCTCCATGTTCCCCTCCACCTCCTCTACCCCCTCCAATACCCATGCCATTTCTGACTAACAGTGCTACACCACCGCCCCTTCCCTCCCCCCTGTCTTTTATGAACATAGTGTAGCCCTCCAGATTTAGGTCCCACTCATGCCCTCGAGTGGCACAGGTCTCTGTGACTACTGCCACATCTCCCTTCCCCTCAACTAGCACCGCCTGGAGTTCAGGCATTTTATTTCCTAATCTCCTGGCATTTATTAGGACCACTCTCCACCCCTTTTCCCTCCTCTCCTTTCTCCCCTTTGAGCTCCCATTTCTCAGCTCCTGCACCCCACCTGGTGACCCATTTCCATCTCTCCCTAGCCCCCTAGAGGAGTGGAGACCATGTCCCTCATTTATTGTATCTGCTGGCACTGATGCCTAACAAGTGATTAAAGCACAGTGTGTAGCCATCAGTGGAGATGGTGTAGGTTGCCTTTTTGCTCCACTTTACCAGGTAACAATCTCCCTGCCACACAAATGCTACATGCTCACCCATGACATTGGATCGGGGGAGGCAGTGGATGTCCACTCTGGGTGTTCCTGCATGTATGAGCTGTACACTTGAGCAGACTTGATAGACCAAGAAGGCCTGTTTCTGCTGACAGTTTTGTATGTATGTATAATGTGGCACAGGCCTCCCTGCTCCCCTTGCTTGTATGATATTTGATAGTAGAGAAGCTTACTTGCTGTTTAGGTTTCGGTGAGGTGCTTAGGCTTCATGAAGAGAGCATAAGTCCTTTGACCTCCTGTGCTTCTGTTCTAGCAGTAAAACATAAGATAAAGGGCCCCACTGAAAATTAGATGGAGAATTTGTATCTCAGTTGACCTATCCAATGCAAACAAACTGTAAACTAAACTCTTTAAATATCTTCAAAATTAAATTCAGTTAGGGGAGAGGCAAACCCATAACTGGGTTTAAACTGAACATGTAAGACTTGTTTTACAGTGCCAACTTGCTGTAATTAAATGTCACAATTTCATGCTTGACAAATTGGAGTAACTACCATTGAACTCACGGTTTGCCGCAGTACCCTGCAAGATATCACTGAGTGACACTGTGATTTTGTGCTTCATCCTGGGGTGGCATTGTGAATCGGATATTTAATCTGATGAGATATGCTAATCAGCAATATTAGTGATAGAAAATTAGAACAAGTTTTTAATAAGTTCTGTGAGCTTTTTTTGGTTGTCTGAATTGGCTAACTCAGTTCAAAATGATAGCTTTCTCAATGTAGTGTTTGAGTGCTAGTTAGCAGTTTCATATACTGTTTTGTTAGCTAAATTAGGCAGGTGCCTACAGCAACTCAGGTCCCATCTCTTACAGTTTTGTTCTGAAATTTCTGCCTCCTTTGTCACATTTCTTTAGCAAAACTGTAGGTGGTTTCAAGCACAGGAGGGATGGAATGAAGGATATAGTGCTTGCTGGGATTGGCATGGGGTGGAGACTAGGGAGGGCTAGGACCCTGGAGGGACAGTAGGTCCCAGGGCTAAATAGGAAACTCAGGCATACTGGTTGGACCTTAGGTCTTTTTTTTGCTGTCAATGTCTATGTTTCAAAAACTAAAGGACAGTTTCTCTTCCTAGACATGACAGTTGTACCTCCTACAGACATAGAGACAGCAGTTCTCCATACTACAGATTTACAGTTAAACCACTGTACTTCATGCTGGTAATGAATGCATGGGTATTTTCATTTACCTCATTGTTCATCAGCAGGTCTTTAGTTTATATTGTTATAGCTCAGAAATGTGGATTTATACTGCAGATTTGTCAATTGTAATGAGTTGAGGGTGCATAAGAGAAAATTCAGTGATTTGAAAGGTTTTTTTTTTTTTATGGTCTTGGGCAGAACATTGTAAGTGGCTGTTCCCCCTATCCTCTTCCCCCATAGTGGGTGAATCTATCAGTACATTTGACGGTTTCTATCTTGACTGCTAAACAACTGCTAAAAAAATCTACAAAAAGTAAGGAACAGTATACACCAGTGAATTTGCAAAACATCATCCCAGTCTTCAGAACAGTAGCTAACAATTAAAGGCTTGTTCCAGGATCGATAGTAGATTCTCAACTGGTCCAGTGGCATGTAAATGGATCTCACTGTCTTCTTCTCTGCCATTTCTCACCTTGGAAAATGCTGGATCAGACCTTACATGAGTACTACAGTCAAAATTTGCAAAAACAAATACTGTGCAAAGTATTTCAGAGGTTGAACCTAACTTTTTCAGTCACATACCGGCAGGACTAGAGTTTCAAAAAATCCACCAGCTCCACAAGCTTTTCACTAGCCGAGAAGAAAAAGAAGTATGGCATCATTGTTGTCCCCATCTCAGCTGCTGAATGACACAAAGTGCTGTAAACTGAGCAAGACATAACTTGCAAAAAATGCATGCAATTTCTTACTTAGTTTACAAGTGCCAGTCTGTCATTCCCCTTTTAATATTTGTTAAACCAACCCTTCCTACTCAGTCCTTTAGTAAACTGCCCACACCCACCCATCTGAGTCACAGCACCCCCTCGCACATCTGAATCCCACCCCTCCCACCCAGCCCTCAATTATTGATTTTGGGGCCAGTTTCTTCATTTTATTATTGATGAGTGCTCCCAATGAGTCGAACACTCCTTTCTAGTGCATGTGAGACAGTCTTATTCTGTGAATTTCAGTTTTTTTCTTAGAAGACAAACTTAATTAATTTTTCATTAAAAAATTACAAAAGCAAACCAGCAAACAGCATCACAAAAATACAACCCCTCCACAGGTGAGGAAATCACTATAACCACCTAGTATAGAATGTAAAACACACATAGGGAACATGCATGATAACAGTAAAACCTACTGGCCCAGATATTCAGAAATGCATCAAAGTCTGGCGCAGAGCAAATCCAATGTGCCATGGCACAACAGGAGCCATATTCAGAGGTTGCGCTGGCCGCACTGTGCCAGTGCAACCCGGCAGAATATAGCACAGTTGCGCCATGGTGCAACCAGAGGTGCACCATGGTGCAAAAACACAGGTGCACCATGGTGCAGAAAGAGAAGCCCCAGGACAACTGTGGGAACAGAGCAACAGAGCAACAGAGGGGGGCATGGCACAGAGAAGTGACCCAGGGACAGAGCCAGAGAAGCACAGTGACAGACCACAGGAGGCCACCACCAGCTGGGCACAGCAGGGAGCACACAGGTACCCAGGCCCCCACCCTAGAACACAACAGTGGCACAGACAGTAGACAACAGGAGGTGCCAGTGGTGAACAGAAGGCCACCAAGGAGACCCCTCCTGCAGGCCATGCCCCCCCCCCCACACACCCAGACCAGAGCAGGCCATGCCTAGGACCATGCAGCCAAGCACACACATCTGCCACACCCTTGACAGCCACCCAATGGGCACCCCAAGGTACAGCCACCAACCAAGGGGAAGGACATCACCACAGTGGGACACACTGTAGCACACAGCAGTGATCCACAGAAACACAACATGCACCCTGACACATGCACACCACATGGACAGGCACTGGTACTCTGTAGCATGGCTCCTCACCCCACCTGCAAAGCAGACACAGGCAGGTATGTCAAAAGATATATATATATATATATATATATATATATATATATATATATTTATATATATATATATATATATATATATATATATATGTATATATATGTATATATATATATATATATATGTGTATATATATATATATATATATATATATATATGTATCTTTTTCTGTGTGTGTGTGTATATGTATGTATATATATTTTGGAGAATGCAACTATGTACAATAGAAGGGTGTGGGGGAGGGTAGGAAAGCGAGGGAAGGGGGTAGGGAACAGGGACTGTACAGTGGGAAGGGAGACTCGAGGGAGAGGTACAGCTGGGGAAACGGGGGAATGTAGGGTCCCGAATAGCGTCGGCTACATCCTGCCACCCCTTGCAGTCTTCCCTGCCTTCTGTGAGCCAGCAGCATCCTGTGGACCTGCCTCACTGCCTCCATGGTGGTCAGGGTTATCAAAATAATCTGGCAGAGCAGCCGGCAGTAAAGGGGCCTCCTGCGCTGCCGCCGGACACCTAGGACAAGGGACAGGACGGTGATCAGTGCAATGTCCCAAGGAACCATGCCCATCCACAACGTGCCATGGGCAGTGGTATCACATACCCCTGGAGGGCCCATACAGGCCACCTGCAGGGGGGTGGGCCAATGCCTGCCAGCAACGCGGCACACCACGGCAGTGCACAGCAGTGATCTCCACTGCACAGTGGTCACCCGACTGCGCAATGGCAGTCACATGGCACAGTGCTCCGGCAGCACCACAGCAACGTCAGTGGCAGCGGGGTGCACACCCCACCAACAGCTGGCACGCATGTCTAGTGAATGCGCCACAGTGGCGAGCACCACGCACAGTGCAACACAGCTGCCATGGCACAGGCCACCATGTCTGTACCCATGCCCCTGCTACCCCCACGTACAGTGCAAAGGACCATGCCAGTGCCTACCTGCTCTCTGTGGCCCCACTGGTGCCAGAGCCACTCCTGCGCCGCCACCCTGGCCTGCTGTGGCCTGCCATCCTGCCGCCACTGCTGCTGTCCTCCTCCTATTTTCAGGCCCTGGGAATGGAACATAAGCAGGTACACATCAGTAATCAACCACAGCAGCTGCCCACCCCTGTGCACAGGGTGAACCCCTGCCCAACATGTTCCACACAGCGGCATCGCAACGTACGTGGCGGCTGGCAATGCCACCCTGCGATGCGCATGATGGCAGTGCACCGCCCTGCAGGGCATACCAGGCAGCCCAGCCAACACCACAGGACAGCACCAGGGCACACATGCAATATGGGCCTATTCACTGCCCCACACCTGACACATGCCTCCAGCCTCCTGAGGCGTTCTGGGTCTCTCCTCACCAGGTCCCCATAGCGGTGGCAACACTGCTCCCCCATCCTGGCCACCCCTGTATGCTGCTGCAGTGTGGCAGCAATGCCCTGCCACACCGCTACCCGGGTCTGCTGCAGGGGTGCCTGGCCAGATAGTTGTGGTGCATGGGGCTGGACGCAGGCGACCAGGTTGACCAGTTCCACCTGCGTCCAGTTTGCCACCTATGGTGCTCTCTGCTGCACCTTGCTGCAAGTTGTAGCTGGTGAGCAAAATGACAGTGGTAGGTGCACATGTCCACAGCATGCACCTAATGCATGGGCCGAGGGGACATGTGCCATGTCTGCCCATCGCACAGTCTTGGAGATGCGCGGCTTGGGCATGGCTGGGTGGGGTCATGGGTGCAGGGGGTCATCCAAGGGAAGAGGTCACAGCAGGGTCAGGGTTCAGCCACCCACAGTGGGTATGTGCTCAGTAGCAGGCCTGACGCAGCAATGCACCATGACCTCCATCACACAGTTGGCGCATAGTGTGCGATTGGTAACATTAAACCATCTGGCACATGCACACTGCGGTCCAGCGCACTGCACATGTGTGCGCATTGCGCCACAACTTGCTCCAAAGCAGTTTCATTGCGCACGGAGCAAAATCACGATATTCAGCTGCCGCATGCAAATGAGCTCATCAGCCAATGCGTGGCGCACTGGGGGAATTAGCATGTCATTACCTTTGCGCCAAAGCTCATTTGCATGCGATGCGGTACAAAAACGCCATGGATCAGCACAGGCCATGGACTGGTATTGCATCCTTTAAAGGGAAGTTGCACATGTTGCTGTAGCACACTGGGAGCAGCCAGCACAACAAGTGGGATGGAACAGGATGCTGCTGCCACTGACACACTGTGCTGTCCATGTCCACAGGAAGCGACATGTCACAATGTGAGGAGGGTGAGGAGCATGGGCCTGCTCACAAGCATGGGCCCAAATTCACTAAGGCGGGGACAGAGGCCCTGTTTGAGGCCTACCTTGACAGGGAGCCCCTGTTGAGTGGTAGCCATGGGCACACCACAGGGCTGGGGCCTGGTTGGCAGTGGCGGCATGTGTGAACCAGCAGGGCAGCCACCAGCGTTCAGTGCAGGAGTGCAGGAAGAAGGTGGGCACAGACAAGAGGTGCATCAAGGAGAGGGTGGTGGCCATCCGTGCCTCCCGGAATGCCACCGGAGGGGGACCTGCAACTGCGCCACCGCTCACTGCACAGGAGGAGTTGGCGGCAGCCACCATGCGCCGCAGCACGGTGGAGGTTGTCCCAGGCATCAGATTCCAGACAGGTGGCAACTTATCACTGCATGGTCAGTATGTCAGCCACGCACAGCTGGGGGCGTGGAGGGTGTGGACATGGCCATGCTGGCGTGCGTGCTGCCAGCATGCCTGTCACGTGCATGTGTGCGCACACACATGCATGCCATGCTACAGGGCACAGGCAGTGGCAGTGGGGGGGCACATGTGGGCATTACATCACTAAATGCCTCTCTTTCTCTTGTAGCACCAGCAAGTCTCCGCAAAGATGATGAGGCGGCAGCAGCAGCCATGGCCACTGGACCAGCCCCGGAGGACCAGCCTTCCACCTCCATGGGCATCCGGGGGCCTGACAGGCTGCAACTCACCACTGCTGTGCAGGCGGATGTCCCGGACCTAGGGTCAGATGAGGTCCTGGATGTGTTCCTGCAGGATGACAGCCTTGTGGTCCTGTGCGCAGAGACACAGATCGGGGCCGGGTCTGACACCGATGACGATGTAACGCTCATCCTGGACAGCATGGCCACCTTTGTGGGGGAGATGCCCCTGCTGGCCACTGACACAGGTAGCATGCCCAGCGCATTGGCGGTGGCGGAGCAGCTGCCCACCACCACTGTGGGTGCAACGATGTGCACTGCCCAGGCTGTGCAGGTGCTGGGTGGCATGCAGCGGCCGGACGGGCAACAGCAGTGGGCTGTGGGTGCCACTGGGCTGCCGAACATAGGGTCTGCTGCTGGTGCGCCTGCTGTACCCAATCCCCCTGCAGGCCCCACTTTGCAGTGTCCACCAGAGAGGGGGGCTGTACAGTGTGGCCAGTCACCACATGGAGATTGGCATCCGGCCCAGGAGCCCAAGGACACCGAGCCACTGGCTGAGCACACCCATTTGCTGCGGGAGTCCTTTCAGCAACAGGTGCTGCTCGCCACTGGGGTGCGCATACTGCATGTGGAGGTGCACCAGTTAGCTGAGCAGCAGGAGAGGGGCACTGTGCAGATCCTAACAGGGATGCACCGCATGGAGGCGGCCACGACCGCCTCCCTGGATTGCATTCCCACTGCAATCTCAGATGGCTTTGCGCTGCTGGCTGCCACAGGGCGTGGCCAGGCACAGATGACCCGTTGCAGTGCGCTATCCAACCCACATACCTGGCATCGGGCAACCCCTGCCGGGTCGACACCAGGCTCAGATGTCAGCATCCCAGGCATGCCCGGGGCTGGGTTGTTTTGGCACCTTGACACACCTGTGCAGACACGATCGCAGTCCTGTGGTTCCACCCCTGGGGGGCTGTTGCACTCCCCCCCATGGCTGATGCGTAGCCTCTGGCTGCCAATCGGCCCAGGTGTGGCAGCCCCTATACCTGTGGTGGCCAAGGTTCCGTACTGTGGACCTGATGTGCGGCCCACCCCGCTTGCAGTCTGCAGCTGCTGCCCAGTGCATGCATGGGCAGTGTGTGTGTGTGTGTGTGTGTGTGTGTGTGTGTGTGTGTGTGTGCCTGCCGCAAGTGTGGTGCCTGTGTTCTGTGCCACACGCTGCCTGTGTGCATGCTTCTCCGGCCGCTGGCCCGTGTGGCGTGGGCATGATGACAACAGTCCTGCACCTGTGCACCGGTGCAATGCATCTGATCCACACCACATACCCACGCCTGTGTGAGTGTGTGTGTGTGGCTGTATGGGGTGCTGTGGGTGGGTGCCCCTGTCACCCTTATCCCTGCTTCCCGCCTCAGTCTGTGCATGCCAGTTGCCATGCACACCCCTGCATGTGTGCTGTACCTGTTTGTGTGTCCTAGTGTTTCGTACCACCTACCTGTGTGCACCAAAGTGCTCCTGTGCAATGGTGCCCCTGTGCTGTCTTGTCTGCTGGAGATCCCTCCACCCAGGGGATGGCTGTCCACCTCCCTCCCTCCGGCCCATTGCCTCCATCATCCCCACTACTGTCACCCTCATCAGCCTTGACAGCAATCTCACAGTCAATGGCCATGTTGTGCAGTATGCAGCAGGCCAGGATTAGGCCACAGGCTTTTGAGGGGCTGTACTGTAGGGCTCCACCTGACCTGTCTAGGCAATGGAACCGTGCTTTCAGCATGCCAGAGACTCTCTTGATGATGTTGCATGTGCTGGCTTGTGCCTTGTTGGAGCGTTCCTCTGTTGGGGACGATGGGTGCCGGTAGGGAGTGAGCAGTCAGGGCCGCAGTGGATAGGCGCTGTCCCCTGTGTGGATAATGACATGGTTAGCCCTCTGCTATGCTAGGCTGCACCCTTTGCCTGGCCCTGCCACCCACACCAACATGCACACCCTGCCCTCCCCCATCCCATGTTATGCTCTGCCCATCGCCCCTTAGCCATGCCATACTCACCCACTAGGTGGCCCGTGGGATATCCCCATGTTCAAACCTGTGGTACAGCGCAGAGCTGTGCCAAATGAATGCATCGTGTGCACTCCCAGGGTGTGTGGTGCAGACATTGGTTATGCACCCTGTGGCATTGCACACCACCTGGCAGTTGACACTCTGGCTCCCCTTCCTATTGATGTACGCCACACCCTTGGGGCCAGGTGGCATGTGGATGCCCACATTGGTGCACTCAATGGCCCCAATTATGCCAGGCATACATGCTACCCTTTGGAAGTCCTGCATGGTTGCTGTATGCTCTGCCTGTGTGCTGGGGAAACTGATATATTCCGATGCACGTGGCAGCTGAGCATTGAGGAACTGTGTGAGGAGGTGGGATGTGGCGATTGGGTTATGCCTGTGGTGTCCCCTGTTGGTGTCTTGAAGGTGCCTGTGGCGAGCAGGCACATGATGGCTGTCATCTTTGTCTCCATGGACATGGCATGGCTCCGTCAGATGTGTGCCTGCATCTCCTCACTGCACCGCTCACATAGCTGCCTCAGAATGGCCCTGTTCTGGTGGCACCAGACCACGATCTCTGTGTCACTGTACTGCTCGAAGGTGATGCGGGCGCAGTACCACCTGTGTCGGGCATGCTGCAGATGGGCCCTTCCACGGCCACATCGCTGTTCCTGCTTCCCCCTCACACCCCTCATTACGGTCTCCATTATAAAGGGCACACCATCCATGGCCCTTGCTGTCCTATATCCCCCTGGGCAGTTCGCTGCTGTGGGCTGTGTCCCACCCTGGTGCACTGCCTGGCAGTGTGTCTGCCTGTCTGTCACACTCTATCTGCCCCCATCTCCCTCTCCACTGCCACCTCTGTCCCTCTCCCTCTGGGTCTGCCTTGGTCTGTCTTGTCTGTCTCTCACTCTTTCTCTGTCTTTCTCTCTCTCTCTCACATTCCCTCTCACCTGGTGCAAGTGCTTTCTGTGTGCTTGCACCCTGTATTTATAGGAACAAGTCTGCTTGGTGCACCTCTGATTTGCTCCGCACTTGCTCCATGATTCTACGGTTGAATATCGCACTGTGCCAGATATTCATGGGAACGCCCCCGGTACTTGCACCTGCATTCATTCTAGTTATACATTGGCGCAATGTGATTTGCGCTGCGCACTGGCTCCTGCTGAATATTGCCTCTTGGTGCAAGTCCGCACTTGCGCCAGCGCAACTGCTTTAAATATCCGGGCTACAGTGTACAGTCCACCACTGGAAGAATTGCATCCAGCATGTCCATTTGCATGAAAAATGTGAAGTTTGTGTAGTAGTGAGGCTGCCATTTTCTCCATATGTCATACTGTTAACGTTTCCTGATGCCATTCTAGAAGTGGCGGCATTATTTGAACAAGCCAATGATGCAAAATCAACTTCTTGACACCATAAGTATTAAAGTGAAATAAAATTTAACGTGTGCCAACTTGGGGTTTGAAATCAAGTACTAGCAGGCATCTATTTTTTGTGAAGGTGCCGTTTAGTCCCAGTACAGGATTCAGGACTCTCTGTACTGCCTGCCATAGCAGTTGTGATTTCAGACAGTCCCACAGAATGTGTACTAAGGTACCCTCACTCCCCGCAATAGTTTCATGGGGATATGATAAATGTTATGTAAAATCTTAAACTGCATCAAGTGGTAACTATCACGGCTAATGTATTTATACATGTTATACCACATTACTTCTCATTGAGCAGAGGTGAACTGCTGATCTAGTGCTGTGGGCCAATACTTTGAGAGGGAGCCATACTGAAAAGGGGTAGATCTGACAAAGGGCAAAATTGATACTTGAGATCGCATGTCTTTGGGAGGCAAGCTCACCCAGCCTTAGTAAAGATAAAGGTCTGTTTCTTAATATTGTAGGATTACATCATTTTATTCTACTTCGATCTGCTAATAATTTAAACAGAAGGTTCCTTTAATTACTTTAAAAGATCAGAGTAGAGTTTAATTAAGGTCAATGTGGATTTTTATTTGTTGTAACTGATTCCTGGATGATGATTTGTTTGTATGGACACATGTACACTGAATGACTTTTATCTGTCTTTTCCATTACCTGCCACTCTGCTACGTTTGACCTTTTTTATTGCCTCTTTTCCTTTTTCTGATGGGTGCCTTTCCCCGGCTTAAAATGGCTTTCTTTTCTTTCCCTCCCTCATTCCCCCAACATTCTTGTCTTATTTATTTGTATAAATTATAGGTCGTTTTCTTAGACAGGACCTTCTTAGTATCAGTTTAACAGAATAGAATTTATGTATATTTAAAACTGTTTTGATAGCACAGAAGAAAAAAATACTCACCTTAGTAATTGTGTTTCTTGTAATGGAGTCTTGCTGTATTCTGACATTATGCAGTTAGCCTCAGCACTTGAACTGCTCCGGAGAGGAAAGAGTTAACTCTGTGTCAGAGCATAGAATGTTGAGCTCGAGCTTGGTTCAGACCTCTGTCTGCTGCACTTTGAAGTGTAACCATCAGATTCTTACGAGCTAATACTAACTAACTACACCTACTATGTGGAAATTGTAAAATTACTAGCCAAAAGGCAACCAAATATTTTGGATCCCAACAGACTCAAGTCGAGAAATCCAAAACAAAAAACTAGGTAGTGAAATATAATTATCAAAAACATATAACATAACTCACTTCCCCTCTCTAAAAAGGGGAGAGTGCCAAGTGCACCCCTGAGGTGCAACACTGTGCCTGCCAGACCACTTCCCAAAAACCAGGTTCTGAGAGGGGAGGCAGGGAGGGAAGGAGGTCAGAATACAGCAAGACTCTATTAGAAGAAATATAATTACTAAGGTGAGTAATTTTTTCTTCAGACAACATGAAGTCTTGCTGTAGTCTGACATTATGCAGACTACCAAGCAGTACCTCCCTGGAGGAGGGCACCAAACCTATTTTAGGAATAGGCTCTGCAGTACTGCTGTACCAAACCTAGCATCACTCCTAGCCTGAATATCCAGAGAGTAATGCTTGGTGAATGTATGGACTGTTTTCCTGGTGGCTGCTTTGCATATCTCTAGTATGGGTATATCTCTGGCAGCAGCCAGAGAAGCAGCTGTACCTCTGGTCGAATGAGCCCTCAGGCCTGAGGGGGGTACTTTGCCTAGCTTTTCATAGCAGAATTGTATACAAGAGACAATCCACCTGGCAATAGCTCTTTTAGTAGCAGGTTTACCCTTCCCCACTTCACCATAAGTGAGGAACAACTGGAGAGAGTCAAACCTAAGTGCCTTAGTATGCTCAGTATAGTAGCTAAGAGCCCTGTTAACATCCAAACTGTGTAATCTTCTCTCTCCTGAAGAACAATGATCATGAAGAACACAGGAAGAGACATGGACTGGTTCAGATGAAAATCTGAAACCACTCTGGGTAAGAACCTCCTGTTGGTTCCAAGGACCACCTTATCTCTATGGAGTGAGATAAAATCAGGCTCCACTGACAGAACTTGTAATTCACTGATATGTCTGGCAGAGGTAATAGCTACCAGGGACACAGTTTTCCAAGTCAAGTACTTAAGTTCTGCTGAGGCAAAGGCTCAAAACGGGGGTTGCATAAGCTGAGCAATGCAAACATTAAGATCCCAAGCAGGAGTAGGATCCCTAAAGGGAGGATTGGTATGGAGCAATCCTTTGAAGAATTTACAGAAAACAGGGTGAGATGCCAGTGAAGAGGGCTTTCCCACTGACAGAAATGCAGAAACAGCTGACAAGTGTACTTTGAGGGTAGCTGGTCTGAGGCCTAAGTCATTAAGATGAACCATGTAATCCAGAACTGTAGACAAGTCAGCAGTATCTGGGGATATATGCCTAGTGGAGCACCAAATGCCGAATCTTTTCCATTGGAGTTGCATGTTTTTCTGGTGGCAGGTTTTTGAGAGGCTTTTAGAATGTCCAGAATCCCCTGAGACAAATGCAAATTTGCATATTCTAGCTCTTCAAGAGCCATGGCTTGAGATTGAGAGACCGAAGGTTGGGGTACTAAATCCTCCCCTGAGAGGAGATTAACAGGTTGTGATTCCTGGGAAGAGATGGGGGAAGATGGGCTGCTAGGGACAGCAACAGGGGATACCAAGGCTGCCTGGCCCAGTCTGGAGCAATCAAGATCACTTTGCAAGATTGTGACCTTATCTTGACCAGAACTTTGAATAGTAGAGGAAAGGGGGGGGAAGGCATACAGAAATTCCTCCTCCCAATCCAGAAGTAGAACATCCAGGGGGACTGAGCCCAAGACTGGGGGTCTGCAACAGAAGAGAGGAAGTTGGTGATTGCCTGGGGCTGCAAAGAGATCTATCTCTGGAGTGCCCCACCTTGAAAAGATCACTTTTAACACTAGGGGATCCAGGGACCATTCGTGATGACCCTGAGAAATCCTGCTCAATGCATCTGCTAGCACATTGTCCTTCACTGGAAGGTGAACTGCTACCAGAGACGTCTGTAGGCAGTAAGCCAGGGGCCATAATTTCATGGCTTCCGTGCACAAGGTCATTGACCGAGTGCCTCCCTACTTGTTGATGCATCACATGGTGGTGGTGTCGTCTGTCCTGACCTGAACCACCTTATTCTGTACTGAGTCCAAGAAAGCTTGTAGAGCCAGGTACATTGCCCTGAGCTGTAGAAGATTGTTGTGTAGAAGAGACTCTTGAGGGGACCACACTCCCTGTGCTGTGAGGACTCCCAAGTGAGCTCCCCATCCCAGGAGAGAAGCATCTGTGGTTAGAATCACAGAATGAGACTGAGTGATGAATGGGACCCCTTGTCTGAGGTTGTCCTGATCCAACTACCATTGGAGAGCCTGGATCAGAGTCTGAGTCACTGAAATTAGTTTGGTTAGAGGATCTTTTTTCTGAGACCAAAAACCTCTCAAATGGAACTGGATGTCCCTCATCTGAAATATGGCCCCTTGAACCACTGCAGTGGAAGCTGCCATGTGGCCCAGGAGTTGAAGACAATGCCTTGCTGGTCGAGACACCAGAAGGTGAAAAGAAGAAGCTAGGTCTATAAGGGCCTTTGCTCTTGCCAAAGGGAGAAAGACTCTTGCCTTGACAGTATCCAACTCTACCCCTATGAAGGTCAAGAGCTGCACTGGTTCAAGAACTGATTTTGGAAGATTGAGAAGGAATCCTAGGGAAGTGACCACTTGCTGGGTCACTTGCAAATTTGACTTGACTTGGTCTGGAGACTGACCCACAATGAACCAGTTGTCCAGGTATGGGAATATGGAAATGTTTTGTCTCTTTAGAAAGGCCACTACTACTGCTAGGCATTTTGTGAACACATTGGTGCCGATGTTAGGCCGAAGGACATTGCGCTGAACTGATAATGGCCTGAAGGCAGTTCGAACCTGAGGTACTTTTTGTGGGCGCACCTGATGGGAATGTGAAAGTAAGCATCCTTGAGGTCCAGGGAGGCTAGCCAATCCCCTGGCCTTAGAGAGGGTAGAATGGTTCCTAGAGTCACCATTTTGAATTTTGGCTTTGCTAGGTGCCTGTTTAAGTATCTTAAATCTAGGATGGGCCGCCACTTCCCTGTCTTCTTTGGGGTAAGGAAGTATCTGGGGTACAGACCTTTGCCCCTGTGAGATGTAGGAACTCTCTCTATGGCTCTGAGAGCCAGCAGAGAGGAAACCCCTGCCTCTAAGGAAATGGTTTAGGAAATGTTTGCAGGTGGAAAAGACCTGACCCTCAGCTTTGGAAATGTTTTGAAGCTGAGGGCCAGTGCCTTAGTTATTACCTTCAGGACCCACTTGTCTGAGGTAACAGACTTCCAGGCCTGGAAGTAGTAAGCCAGCCTTCCTCCTACAGGAATTGGGGAGTCGACCCGGGCTGACACATTAGGGTGTCTGCTTGGCAGGAGCCTTAGACTGAGAGGAGGATGCAGCCCTGCTCATCCCCTTCTGCCTCTCCCTCTGAAGAACCCCCTCTGAGGAAAAGGAGAGGAGGCCTGTGCCTGGTAGAAAGGCCTGTGAAAAGGCCTGCCCCTAGACTGCTGCTTCTAAGGGGTTGCCTGCCTTTTCTTGGCCTGTGCTCTTCTGTAGGTGGTCCTTTATTCATCCATTTTCTTCATATAATTCTCTGTCTGCTCTCCAAACACAGAATTCTCCATGACAGGGAAATCCGTGGCCTTAGCCTGGGTGTCATATGATAGGCTTGTACATCTGAGCCAAGCCAGTTGCTGAAGAGCCACAGATGTAGCCATGACTCGTGATGACACATCATTGGAGTCCACAGCAGCATGAAACTGGATTTTAGATGCCTCAATCCCATCAGCAGCCACCTCTTCCAGTTCCTTGGCAAGCTGGGGGGAAGCCTGTTTAGCCAGTTCCAGAACAGTATCCCATCTGGACTTCTGGTATCTGGATGTGTAGGCCATGTAGTTTGCCTGCCTGAGTCCCAAGGAAGATGCCATGTACTGTTTTTTAGCCATGGCATCCATCTTCCTGGAGTCTTTATCTGGGGTGTGTGAAGCCAAGGATATGTTAGCCTTATCACAGGCTGCAGCCTGCACGACCCCAACATGGCTGCATTGCTGGTACAAGTACTCCGTACCTGGGCCTGCCAGCATATACCTCTTGTCCATTCGTCTGTCCACAGGAGGTAAAGAATTTGGAGTTTTAAGTAATTTTTGTGTCTGTTTCCCAAAAGATTTATGGAGGGAAATAGACAATCTCTTGGACTCTGGGATGTCTATCATCTCCACATATTCAGGCTCCCCTTGCTCCTCAACAGCTTCAACCAGAGGGAGCTGGAGGGTTTCTGCCACTTTTTAGTAAAACATAAAGTGGGAAGGGGACTCAGAAGGCCTAGGAGGGGAAACACCAGAAGGTCTGTCTGGGGAGATGTCCGGTTCTATGGGCTCATCCGGACTTTCTAAACCATCATCATCATCATCGTACTCTTCATCCCCCTCCAGATCATACATAGAAACATAGAAACATAGAAGCTGATGGCAGATAAGGACCGCAAGGCCCATCCAGTCTGCCCATTTCTTTTTCTACCTTATAAATGTGCCATCGGCCTTTTCTCTGTCAGTGGCCTATCTATTCATAGTCATTTGTATTGCTCCCTTATGCCTATCCCATGCCTGTTTGAAGCCCTGCACTGTATTCATAGCCACCACTTCTTGTGGTAAGCCATTCCATGCATCCACCACCCTTTCTGTGAAAAAGAATTCCTCCACATTCCCCTTAATCGGCCTCCTCTAATCTCATGCTGTGTCCTCTTGTCCTGCTATTTTTCTTATATTTAAACATGTTAGATTCTTTCACCTTGTTTATGCCCTTGAGGTGTTTGAATGCCTCGATCATATCACTCTCTCCCTCCTTTGCTCAAGGGTATACATATTGAGCTCAGCTAATCTGTCCTCATATGTCTTCTGATGCAGTCCCTGCACCATTTTGGTTGCCCTTCTCTGGACTGCCTCAATTTGGTTAATGTCCTTGTGAAGGTGTTGGCTCAATACCACTTACGCAGTACTCCAGATGGGGCCCTAACCGGTGTCTTGTACAGAGGATTATTACCTCCCTCTTGACTTGTGATACCCCTACTAATACACCCTAACACCCCTAGCCTTACCTACTGCTTTAGAGGTCTGCTTGGATGATTTTAGGTCATCAGTGATGATGATGCCCAAGTCTCTTTCTTCCTTTGTGACTGCTAGCAACTCCCTCCCAGCCTATAGGTGGCTTCAGGGTTCTCTTCCCTATGTGCATGATTTTGCACTTCTTTGCATTAAATCTCAGTTGCCACTCTTCTGACCATTCTGCTAGTTTATCCAGATCTCTTCTCATTCTGCCCACCCCATCTGGATCATCTACTCTGTTGCAGATCTTGGTGTCATCTGCAAACAGACAAGCCTTACCCTCTAGTCCATCTGCAAGGTCACTAATGAAGATGTTGAAGAGGACTGGCCCCAGGACTGATCCCTGAGGTACCCCACTTGTGACTTGCATCTCTTCTGACTGTATACCATTTACCACCACTCTCTGTTTTTTTCCCGTCAACCAGTTTGCCACCCAGTTGACCAACTTCTGACCCACCCTGAGCCTACCCAGCTTATTTATCAATCTTCTATGTGGAACAGTGTCAAAAGCTTTGCTGAAGTCATAGTAGGTGACATCAACTGCTCCCCCTTGGTCCACCACTCTGGTTACCCAGTCAAAGAAATCTATGAGATTAGTTTGACAGGACCTTCCTTTGTAAACCCATGCTGTCTTGGATCCTGTGCCCTATGGATTCCAGGTGTTGCACTATCCTTTCCTTAAGGAGTGCCTCCATAATCTTGCCCACTACTGAGGTAAGACTGACGGTCTGTAGTTCCCGCCTCCTCCCTGCTACCACTCTTGTGGGCCGGGATCATATGAGCCTTCTCCAGTCTTCTGGGACCTCTCCTGTGCTCAGAGACTCACTAACAATTCTGCTAATGGCTCTGCTAGTTCCTCCTTTAGCTCCTTAAGTACCCTGGGATGTATGCCATCAGGTCCCATTGCCTTATCCACCCTGAGCTTAGCAGCTTTTGTAGGACCCTTTCTTTTGTGAAGGGAGTAGTGCTCCCTCCCTCCCCCTGTGTCCATGATGCTGAGCTGTGGGCCCTGCCTCACCTTCTCTTCAGTAAATACTGAGCAAAAGTATCTATTTAGGATAGATGCCTTTACAGGGTCCTCCTCCTCACATGCTCCTTTTCTCCATTAAGCTTAGCAATACCCCTCTGGACTTTCTCCTTTCACTAATGTATCTATAGAAAGTCTTGTCACCTTCTTTTACTGTTCGTGCTAGTGTTTCCTCAGTTTGGGACTTTGCCTGCCTGCCTTACCTGCTTCCCTTAGGGCAGTTTGGTATGCCTCCCTATCTTCATCCCGCTGTGTTCCTTATATTTCCTGAAGGCCAGCCTTTTGGCTCTGACCTTTACTACTGTATTTGAGAACACAGTGGTTTCCTTCTTCTTTGCTCTTCCTTTTCTGTCTAACACAATGGGATGTTGCTTCAAGTATTGCATCCTTAATGCTTGCCCACTTTGCCTGTACCCCCTCACCTGTGTTTCTTTTTGCCAGGGCTAGCTTAACTCTGTTGGCCATCTTATCAAAGTCAGCTCCTCTGAAGTCCCATATTTTTGCCTTGGAATGGGATGATTTAGATGTAGTAGCCAAATTGAACCATACCATGTGATGGTCACTGGCCCCCAGGTGACCTTCTACCTGGAGATCTGTGATCCCTTCTTTGTTGGTCAGTACTAGATCTAGGATAGTCCTGTCTCTTTTGGGTTGCTGTACCAGTTGTTTGAGGCCCTCCCCCTGCAGGAAATCCACTATGAGTCTAGTTCTGGCAGATGTTCCTGCTGGTATTGACCAATCTGTATCCGGCATGTTGAAGTCTCCCATTATCAGAACCTCCCCTTTAGCTGTCATGTTTTGTATATCTTCTAACAGTAATGTGTCTATGTCCTCCCTCTGGTCTGGGGCCTGTAGACAACCCCAGTTCTTATGGCTGTCCCATTTCCTGTTTCCAGGGTGACCCACAGTTCTTCTGGCTTCTTATGTGTATTCTGAATTTCTGTAGCTTTGATATTTTCATTAACATACAGGGCCACCTCCCCCTTTTTGCACCTCGGTCTCTCTTCTGAACAATACATAGCCAGGTACTGAAGTCTCCCAAGTTGGTTCTGGTAAACCATGTCTCACTAATTGCTACTATGTCCAGTTTAGCCTCTGACATTATTGCCTGCAGGTCTGGGATCTTATTTCCCAGGCTGTGAGCATTTTGTACATGATTTTCCATTGGCCAGATTTTGGTGTGTTAGTTGTTGGGTGAAGTTTGGCATTACCCCTGATGCGTCGTATGGGAGACAAACCTTTTTCTTATCTGGTGATGCAAATGAGCGGCAAACATGCTGAATTCCTGTTTGACCACTAGCTGAGGGGAGGGGTTCTTCCCATTCGACGTATGGGGTGCTGCACCCCTCCCCATTTGCTAGTTTAAATATTCTGCAAAGACGTCAAACTTCTGCCCCAATGCACTGACTCCCTCTTTAGTCAGATGCAGTCCATCAAATTTAAAGAACTTTCGCTCCCAGAACTGATGCCAGTTCCCTACAAATCTGTGTCCTTTTTCCTGGCACCAGTCCTTGAGCCACGTGTTTAGCTCCCCTATCTCCCCTTCTCTGACCTTCCGTCCATCTGCTCCCCTCTCCCAGACTGGCAGGATCTCAGAGAAGGAGATGCCGGACGAAATAGATGATAGTTTGTCACCCAGCCTAGTCAGGTGTTCCTTGGTCTCCACAACTGACTGGCTGGTGAGATCATTAGTCCCTATGTGTACTAGGACATCAATGTTTTCTCCTGCTTTGTGAACAATTTTAGTAATGCGGTCAGTGTCTCTCCATGCTGATGTACCTGGGAGACATCTGACCATCACCCTGGCTGGAGATGGTATCAACTCCTGAATCATGGAGTCCCTATGATCAGAAGTTTTTTGGATTTCCTTTGTGCTTGTTTTGTTTTGGTTCCTGATTTGGGTGAGTTTTGTTGTGCTAGTTCCTGTGCCGCAGTGTCCTGCTCTGCAGTGTCTTCTGCCTCTTTATTTGATTTCAGAGATAGAGGCAGATACCTGTTTGTAGTGTTTATATGTTTTTGGGAGGTAATGTGTTGGAGAGCAGAGAGTGATGGGGCACCTGATTTGCTCCTCCTAACCACCTGCCAACCTCCTGGACCAACTACCCTCTGCGGTCGAGGTTTTTCTGTTGGATGCTGGGGAAATGGCGGGTGGTTCTTATAATGTATTTCCTCTTCAATATGAAATTTGAGGTGCAATCTCTGCCCATGCGCCGGAGCTGAGCCTAAGATCTCCAAGGCCCAGCATGTAGGGCAGTGTCCTAAATCCTGTAAGACTGTCCTTCTGAAAATTGTTCCACAGTACCTGCAGTTTGAAATCCATTCCAAATAAGTTGCTGGGTTTGTAACCTAGTCAGAGTAATTAGAAGGAAAAAAGGAAGAAAAATGCAAGTAATGGTTTAATTGTGTTTTTGTTTAACGTGTTATAACAAGTTAAATTACTAGTGCCCCTGTAAATGAGATCACCCTGTGGAGGCCCCACTGATCCGCCCCTTCCTGCTCTGCCACAGGAAATGTCACAACTGTGGTACCCTATAAAAGGAGTGTAGCGTGGGGTGGATGGGGGTGGGTTCCTGGGCCCTTCCCCTGCCTAAAAAGAAGAACCACGGACGAAAGAACAAGGAGGTAAGAGCAGAAACAGTCAACAACAAATGCAGTAACCCTGAAAGCTTATCCTAATGTTAGATAAAACTGTAAAACCTGTAAAGCACCACCTGTAATAATTTCAGAGAAGATATACTGTAAGAAACACTTTGCTCCAGAGAAAATAAAGCAGTAACAGAAGATATACCTTGCAAAAGACAATTTGAATCAGAAGATTACAGGAGTAATCTGTTAGCACACACCTGTAGGCACACCTTGTAATAATGCAGAAGAAGGTATACCAGCAACAACAATCTGAATCAGAGAAAAAATAAAGCATTGAAATGTTAGCAACAAACAGTAGCAATCCCTGTGAGTAAAAAATAAAAACACCACCACACAGTAAATCTGCTTAGCCAAACTAAGTCTCAATCCTTTTCCCTTGCTCTGGTAAGTTCTTCTACGCTGCCTTTCAAGCAGTCTTTTAAGGAAAGAGCTCAGGTGAAGCTAGGTGCCTTGGCCAGCAAACCAAGTCTCCTAATACTCTTCTGGGGAATAGTCCGAAACCGGAAGAACCGACCAAACTGAACGCCTACCGAGAGGCGCCAGACCGGCCGGAACCGGATGGAGCGATTCAACTATACTAATTGCCCTGGCAATTTCCTCGGCGGTTGGATGATGCGGTTCTGGATCCGAACTGGCTGATTTCTCTTTTTTCTTTCTCTTAGCCTGAACCGACACCTCAGGATCGGCTCTCCTTTTGCCTGAAGGAGTCTTGCCCATGTCAGTGGGCACTCCCTCAGGTTCGGTCAGGACCGAACCGGGTTGGCCATCCGGGTCAGCAGACTTCTCTGTCTCTTTTTCCCTAAGCCTGCCCAATCTTTTATCTAGGGTGGCCTTAGGAAAATTTTTAAAAATCTGGCAGTCTGAATCAAGGTGGTCAAAACCCAGACAGTAAACACAGGTGGTGTGGGGATCAGCCTTAGCAAAGGCCTCCCCACACTCACTGCAGTGTTAAAACCCAGTGGGCTCAGTTTTTCTTTTGGGTTTCTCAGATGAAGCCATCCTAAAAACTTACCCTTTACTCAGCAAAAGCCAGGCAAGACCCCCTTATTGGTTCCTAACCATGTCACAGGTATTTGAAAAAACGTCTAAATGCATTTTTTTTTTTTTTAGAACCGATAAAGGATCGGTACCTCACAGTAAATTCAGAAACCAAAATAAACTTAAGAGAAAAGAACAGACAATCGGTTCAGCTAAACTGATTGTAAGAAATATTTTTCAATTTCCACACAAAAAATCACACTAGTCCACTAACTATGTACTTACTGTACCGCAGACAGGGATCTGAACTGAAAAAAATAAGAAATAGCGGTTTAAAACCCAATGTTTTTACTTTACCGAACCGATAGCGAAGGAGAGATCTCCGGAGCGACTGTTCAGTTAGGCAGAGTAAAGAATCTGATGGTTACACTTCAAAGTGCAGCAGACAGAGGTTTGAACTGAGCTCGAGCTCAACATTATATGCTCTGGCATACAGTTAACTCTTTTCTCTCTGGAGCAGTTCAAGTTCTGAGGCTAACTGCATAATGTCGGAATACAGCAAGACTTCATGTTATTTGAAATTTATTACTTATTGGAATGGGGGGGGTGATGTTTTCAGTCTGATAGAGCAAATATGGGGTTCTGAATCCTAAATAGGGAAATGTGATAGGGAGTTTATGTGAATTAGATAACACTATATAAATGGGAAAGCATGAGAGATAAAAACTTACATAGACTTGTGATCTGTGAAAGGAATAATATTTGTTGTGAACAAGGTGATTTGCTATACTGTCACATTTTATCATGGACTGCTTTACAGCTTTTTTTCATGTGGTGGTGGTATGCATTTTGGGGGGACTGTTAGCACCCTAGTGATCACTTTGAGCAGATCCTGTATTGGCATTTTGCCTTGTGAAAAAAGACAAATAGAAATGAAAAGCAATAAATTGGAAAGGGTACTTTAAGAGTTCCAAGTTGACTGGTAAATGGCATGTGCATATGTGTTTGAGATATGTTTCTAAACCACTATAAAACCCATAAGCTGTGGGCAGCTCTAACTCCCTAAATAAGATGCAGGGCATCTCAAAGTGCCAAAGTTTTAGTGGCATTGTTGGCACTAAGATAAATGTTTACTAAAAAAAATTTTTACTAAAAGGTGAACTTTGAGAGTGCGCTGTGCTTGTTTTATTGGTATTTGTAGAGCAGAGCGTCTGGAGAGGAACCCTGCCCACAAAGCCCGTGAGTGCATTTTTTTATTCTGGCTCAGGCTTTTCACTAGCCCAGGGTCCCCAAAGAAGTGTGACATCTTGGTTGTTCCCTGTGTCAAGGGCCTTGTTAGTCGAGCAGTGGTGTTAATTTATATGTAATGCCGCACTAATATATACATTAAAGGGTTTTAAAATAGCCCTATTGAGTTCATTGGAGTGTGTTCTCACAAAATCCTTAGTTAGAAATCACAAAAAGTCTTAGCACAGGTGTGGAGCCAGCACACCGGGAAGTGGAAGGGATCGGCTGACCAGCACCTTGTGCCAGTTTATGATCCCTTCCATCCTGAAGGAAGCTGAAAGAAAAATTCTACTTTTATAATTAAAAGATTCAGGTTGCATTTAGGTAGGTATTTATACTAAAATACTAAAATGCCAGCAGAGTAGGCCTTATGGTCTTTCGTGTCTGCTCGATAGTCAGCTCCCGTACTGAGCACCGATTCTGCTTCCCCCCCACCCTCTTGGGTTTCTCTATTCCTTGTCCAAGGTATTCACCCTGTATTGGACTTCCTCAGCTTTACCCTCTCCCTATACCTGTCCCAGCCCCTCTTGAACCCCTCTACAGTATCTGCCTCCACTAGTCCCTTGGGCAGAGCATTCCATGGTTCCGCCACCCTCTCAGTGAAGTAACACCTCCTCCTCTCCCCCCTGAGTCTCCCCTCCTCTAGCTTCCACCCATATGCTCTGGTTGTCCCCCTTTCCTTTGGAACACCCTGTCTTTTCCTCCCTTGTTAATCCCCTTTATGTACTTGAAGACCTCTATCATGTCCCCCTGTCCCGCCTCTCCTCCAGAGTGTACATGTTGAGCTCCACAAGCCTCTCCCCGTAGGTCCTTCCCCCATGCCCCAAATCATCTTGGTTGCCCTTCTATGAACCCTCTCCAGGAATGCAATGTCCCTTTTTAAGTGCAGTCTCCCCCCATCCCTGCATCCTATTGGCCTTGGTCACTGCCCTCCTACAAGTCTCAGAGTTGTTCATTTTGACATCCACCACCACCCCAGGTCCCTCTTACCCTTTGAGACTTGTAGTGTGTCTCCCACAGGGTATGCACTTGGCCTGGGTTTCTGGCCCCCATGTGCAGAACCCTGCATTTCCCTGCATTGAACTTCAATTTCCATTTTCTTGACTACCTCTCCCGAGCCTCCTGGAGGGCCACTCTCCCCTCCTCCCTATGCACTACCGCTCCCAGCTTTGAGTCATCTGCAAAGAGACTCATTTCACTCCTGATACGTCTCCTTATGTCCGAGACATAGGCGTTAAACAGGAGTGGCCGCAGGACTGATCCCTGGGGGACCCCACTAATGACTCTCCTTGGAGAGAAGACTATCCCTCCAATCACCACCCTCTGCGTACGCTCTGAAAGCCAATTTCCTATCCATCTGATCATCTGCTTCCCCACCCCCATTTCCCCCAGCTTAGCCAGCAGGCCGCCGTGAGGTACCAAATCAAATGCCTTGCTGAAGTCTAGAAAGAGGATGTCCACTGGCCTACCATAGTCCAGGGCACTCATCACCCAATCATAGAACTCCACAAGATTTGTCTGACATGATCTTCCTGGGATGAAGCCATGCTGTCTATTGTCCAGGTACCCTGTTTGCTCCAGTACCCCTCCAGCCTTTCCTTGATAATACCCTCCATTACCTTGCACACCACCGATGTCAGGCTAATGGGCCTGCAGTTCCCCTTCTCCTCTCATAATCCACCCTTGTGGATAGGCACGATATGGGCCACACTCCAGTCTTGGGGCACCCATCCCGTCTGTAGTGAGATGTTGAAAAGCTCTGCCAGGGGGGCTGCCAGGACATCCGCCAATTCCCTCCGCACCCTGGGATATATTTCATCTGGCCCCGGAGCTTTCTCCATCCTTAGGGACCTGATGGCTTCCCTCATTCTGTCTACTGGGATTTCAACCTCCCTGTCCCCCCTCCTTTGCCTCCTGTTCTGCCTTCCCCCCACCTGACAGTGCTGGCCCACCACCCTCCCTAAACTCAGTGCGGCTCCCGGTCTCTTAGGGTCCCGCCACTTCCGCAGGTTCACCATCTCTCCTCCCAAATAGCATGCCCCCCCATCCTCCCTGGTAAAAGCTGAGGCAAAAGTACTCGTTTAGTACCTCGGCCCGCTCCCCCGCATCCTGTGCCCATCCCTCCCCTGTCCTAATCCTGCTGATCTGCCCCCTCACTTTCCTTTTTTCCCCGATATATCTAAAGGACCCCTTGTTCCCCCTCCTGATTTCCATGGCCAAGTTCTGCTCCATCCTCACGTTAGCTGATCTCACCACGCTGGTGACCCTCCTGGACATCAGTTCATACTCCCCCTGATCGCTCTTGCTCCTTGAGTGCTTGAAGCGCCTATATGCAGCCTTCTTTTCCCTCACTGTCTCCTGAACCTTCCGGGTCCATCAACACAGTTTTGTGGCCCTACCAAATTTGTGCCTCACCCTTGCACAGGACTTGGTATCCTCCTGTAGCCCTCTCCTAATGATCTCCCACCTACTGTCAGCATCCATGCCTGGCCTTATCTCTTCCAAATAACCCTTAAGGATCCTTACCATACCCCTGAAATCCACACTCACTAAAGTAAATTACCACTGTATTAGTGTGATTTTCATCCCCCAGGTCAGGAAAAAACAGACCATGGCATGATCTTTCCCCGCCAACGGGTCCCTCACCTCCAGGCCTCTAATCTGGTCGCTGTCTGCCAGAACCGTATCCAGTATCTGGGCCTCCCTGATCGGCTTCCTCACCTGCTGGGTTAGGAATGTGTCCTGGAAGACATCCAGCAATCTCTGCTCCTTGGCCACTGGGGACGTCATTGTTCCCCAGTCTGTCCCTGGCATGTTTAGGTCCCTATCACAACTACCCTTCCCTTCTACAGTGGCCCATAACATTTGACACCAGTCTTTCTTTCATTTCCTCCACCAGCATGGGGGGGGTCTGTATACAACCTCTATTTTTACTCTCTTATCCCCCTGTGTTTGCAGGGTGACCTAAATCACCTCCACGTTCCCCCTCCGCCTCCTCCACCCTACCTATACCAATACCATTTTTGACTATCAGTGCTACCCCCCCATTCCCTCCCTCTTATCCTTCCTGAACATGGTGTAGCTCTCCAGGTTTAGGTCCCTTGGGTGGCTCAGGTCTCAGTGACAGCTGCCACATCCACTGCCCCCTCAATTAGCATTGCCTGGAGCCTGGAGCTTGGGCATCTTATTTCCTAAGCTCCTGGCATTGATCAGGACCACCCTCCACCCTTTCCCCTCCTCCTATCTCCAACTCTTGTGCTCCTGTGTGGCTGATTTATGGATTTGAAAAAGCCCAGGTTTTTTTTTTTTTTTTTTTTTTGTTAGTAAAAATGTTAGAACGGTCCTTTAAAATCACAGCTCTACTGTTGTAAAAGTTACTTTAAACCAGTACTTGCTGAATCTATGGTCCTAGATGCATCACGGAAACATGGGACAGGACGCATTGTAGGAAAAAAAGAACAATAAAAAATGTAAACATGAAAATTCCCAGGGGCCATAAAACAAGTTGACAAATTTAGTAAAAACTCCTAATAGCAAACAAAGAGAAAGACACACTAGGACTACACATAAAAATCAAAATACTTTGTACAGCATATGCTTTTGCAAATTTTTACTGTAGTACTCCTTTAAAGGGACAGTTTCTAAATTCACAGTCATAAATGCCATTGTTACTAGGAAATGAGGAGATCCCAGATTTATATCCCACCATAGTCTTGGACTCGTTGTGTGACCAGCGTAAGTCACCTAGCTTGTCCATATTTCTCATTCGGCTGCAGAACTGAGTAGATCCAGGATTCAACCATAGTGAGATGTTACTTTTGGGTTTGAGTATCCCAGGTAAATAAATTGTAAATAAAAATAACACACTACATGCCTCACCATGGATGCTTCAGGCTTCAGTTTAGGTGCTTATCTCACCTGCTTCCAGATTCAAGGGTCCTGGAGGCCAAACTACGCATAAATGTCTTGAAAATAAGAACTGTCCTATGCAGCCTTCAGGCATTTCAGAATCATTTCTGCCCCAGTCCTGTGTTAATCTAGATGGACAAAGTCAGTGGCATGCACTACATAAAACAAACAAGGGGGCACTCACTTCTTTATGCAAGGAAGTAATAGAGTGTGGTACTGGGCAGTGTCTCACAACCCTCATCTGTCATCTGTGTTTCTCCCAGGTCTCCAAAACATCTTGGCAAACAGGTTAAACAGGTCTCAGTCATTGGTTCATGAATGGGAACTGCTGACCTCCATGGTAAATGACCTCTTCTCAAGATGGGGTGGTCCAGAGTTGGACTTTTGCATCCCCACACAGTGCAAAAATGCCACGTTTTTGCTCGCTCCAGTATCTGGGGAGTTTTGGCAAGACGTGTTGTCCCTCTCCTAGAAAGGGGAATTCTTGTATATATTCCTCTCATGCAGAGGGTCCTGCTCAAGCTAAGAGTGTAGCGTGCCACTCACATCCTCATTGCTCTTCTATGGCCTTGCCAGATATGGTTTCCACTCCTACAACATCTAGTGGTGGAGCATCCTGTTTCTCTACTCCTGTGTCGGGGTCTGTTTTCACAGAACAGGAGGACTGTGGTTCATCCAGACCTGAAGTCCTTACACTTGCATGTATGACTCCTGAAAACATAGCCATCGCATGCTTCGGGATGTCATCTAGGGTTGCTATTGTCCTTCTTATGTCTAGAAAGCCTTCTACCAGACATACTTATTCCTTGATCAAGGAAGTGTTTCATTTTGTGGTCTGCATCTCAGAATGTGAACCCTTTTATGTGTTGTGTGAATTCTGTACTGGAATTCTCACTTTCATTATCTGATTCAGGCTTGTAGTATTCAGCTATTAAGGTGCATTTGGCTGCTATATCAGCATTCCATGCCCTTATAAATGGCCATACAGTTGTACAACTAGAAGTGTCCTGTACTTTTCTGAGAGGTATTTTTCATATGAAACCTCCTATCCAGGCCCCCCTTGGGAGTTGAATTTATACTTGAAAAGTTGACTTTGTGACCTGTGGCCTATGCTTCCTTTAATGGAAAACATTGTTTTTAGTTGCCATGACCACTGCTCAAAGAATTTCTGAGCTTCAGACTTTAATGAACGAGCCTCCTTATTTGATTTTTAACAAAGACAGAGTTTATTTGTGTATCAAAACTAAATTTCTACTGAAGGTGTTATTAGAATTTACACTGAACCAAAAAGTCCACCTTCCTGATTATTACCCAGACCATGACAATAAGAGCATTGCTCCATTCTCTTGTTATACATAGAATGCTGAGATACTGTTACTCGCACTAACAACTGCAGAGACTTTGCAGCTTTTTTTCATTTGGCCTAGGAAAGATGGCACACTTGTGTCTTAACAGTGCCTGTCCAAATAGCTGGCTAACTGTATTGTTTTTTTTTTTTGTTATAATAAGTATGTTAAGGAACTTCCTGGTACTGTTCATTGTCAATCCAGAAGGGGAATGGCCACTTCTGTTGCTTTCTTCCAGAACGCTGCCTTCTTCCAGAATGTCCCTGCTGCTGACATACTCCGCCCCTTTCCTCAGCCTAGCAGTTGATTGGTCACTCCACTGCTGCACATTTTCATGCTGTTGGCCTCCCTGTCTTTAGTACCTGACTTGACCCACTTTCTCACCGCCCCTTTTTAAAGCAGTCTAACCCACAGGATCACACACATGCTCTCAACTTTTTCTCCAGCCACTCCATCTAACTCCTCTCAATTACTGCTCTACCTGCCCTATTGTTAGGTACCTCACCCTAATTTGACTATATACCCTTTCAACTATAAACCAGCTAGCAGTTAAGCAGGACAGCAACACCAAACAAACTACCATGGGGTGCAACCACCTACTACTACTCCTCACTACCTCTTTTGGCATTGCTGGTACCATATACGAATTCAGACCCTTACCTCTCCACTCTGAATCCTCACTGGGTGCAAGCTGGAAGAAAAGCATACACATGACCACTACCACTTCTGGTAATGATAGGCTCTTTATCCTCCCGCACTTCCCATACACAGTTATCGCCAAGCCAACCTTGCATACCATAACCTTAATGGTTAGCTTTCCCCCCTAATTTAACACAGGCGTATAGACACCTCCCCCACCTGAAGCACAGGCGACGGAAGACACGAGGGAAGATAAACATCACCCTATCTGCCAGAAAGGTTATCTTTCTGCTACTGCTACTCTCTGGCAATGTTCACCTAAACCTTGGACCAACAACCCTGAGGAGCAGGGGGGTCCATACAGTGAATGGCCTAAAGATAGCATCACTAAACATCTGCAGCCTAACTGCCAAATTCGACTAGCTCCAGGCTCGGATGACCATCCATGCCCCTGACATACTCTGCCTAACTAAAACCTGGCCGTTGGGTAGGATCAAAGATGGTGAGGTGGCCATTGAAGGATTCCAAGCATTTCAACTTGATAGAATAGGCAGGAAAGGTGTCGGCTGCCTCCTGTATGCCAGAAACTCACTGAGTTGCTCCGTCCTCCCCATCTCCAAAGTTGTGGAAGATTATGAGGTACTAGTGATAAAAATACAAGTCGGCCTAAAAGGCAAGACCCTTACCATTGCCACAACCTACCTGAACCCCAAGAAAGGCCTTCTTCTTGTTATGGAAGAAATTAGCGCACTCAGAAAGGGCTCAGAACTCATCTTGACTGGTGACTTTAATATTAACGGGTTATGTAAGGAGGCAACACCCTCCAGAGACCTAATCACCTCCCACAATCTCACGCAACTTGTAACTCACCCCACCAGGCAGAACTACAAGGCTGGTACCTGCACCCTCATTGACTGGGTCTTAGCTAGCTCACCGACTTGATTCTCTGAACTCAGGGTTCTCCCGGACGTGCTAAGTGACCACTCCCCAATCTCCTTTATATGGACCACTGAACTTGCCAAAAGCCCACCCGCCTCATCGAGAGCAGGGCTCTGCGGAAAGGCAAACTTGGATCCCTCAAATTGGCCCTGTCTGCCTACAACTGGTCCCCCATCAACAAGGCACCTACGCTGGACCAGGCCCTTAGTTTTTTCACTGAGGGCTTCAATTCCATCCGTGATATCTATGCACCATGCACAAAACGGAAAATTCGGGGGGAAGTTAACGGCCGAATTGATGGCAAGCTCCTCTCCCTCCTAAAGGACAGGGACTGCCTCTGGGAAAAAGCCTTAAACTCAGGCAGCAAGCATGAGCTACAGTGCTACAGAATGGCTAGAAATCAGTGCACCAAACTTATCAGGCTCGCAAAAGCCAATTTCCATAAGACCCAGCTTAAACAATGCATGGGGAGATGGAAAGAGGTTTTGGGACAACATCAAGAACATCCTTGGTAAAGATCAAAAGCAGCACCCTAAGATGCTCAACATTAATAACTCATCCTCCTCAGATCTGCTAGCCATTGCTGATGCCTTTAACCAGGCCTTTGCAGACCTGTCCTCAGTGCTGCCTCCAGACTATCTTCTGCCTGTGGAGGACCAAGGTTGCACCAACCTGCTCATAACTAACCACCCAGCCTTCTACTTTAAGAAGGTGATGGTGAAGGAGGCCCTAACGATGGTCAAGAAAATCCTAGGCAAAACCAGACTGGGAAGTGATGGGCTAGACATGAAGTTACCATCTCTCACCCTTGATATTCTTATTATGCTCATAATAATGCTATTTAATAAATCCTTGGCCCTAGCTCAATTTCCAGAGGTATTGAAGCAAGCCCTGGTAACTCCAGTGCATAAGAATGGTGACAAGGCGCTGGTGTCAAACTACAGGCCAATATCTATCCTCTCCCCACTATCCAAAGCTTTGGGAAAAATTGCTGCAAGTTAACTCACAGAATACCTCAATAAGTACAATCTGCTCTGCCCAAACCAACATGGCTTCAGGCAAAAACACAGTACCACCACGGCACTGCTGGAATACACTGACTATGCGCACAAGGGGCTGGATGAAGGCAGATTGGTGGGGTCCATCTTCATTGACGTCACCAAAGCCTTCGACACCGTCAACCACTCTCTACTAGTACTCCAGCTTCAAAGATTAGGTGACACCAAATGCCGTGAATTGGTTCAATGACTACCTAACACACAGGAGCCAGCGAGTCAAAATCGGGCAGACGTTATCCAGCTCCAGAGATGTACTCTTAGGAGTCCCTCAAGGATCAGTTCTAGGGCCCCTGCTTTTCAGTCTCTTTGTAAATGACCTACTCACAGCCTCTGACACCAAACTTATTCTGTATGCAGACGATGCTGTGCTGCTGAGCAGCAGCACCACTCAGGTTGCCCTACAAACAGAACTACAGAACTCTTTCAGTAAATTCAAGGACTGGTTCAGTAGGCAAAAGCTGCTACTAAATTACAAGAAAACCAAGGCCATGCTACAATCCAGCCCCTACAACAAACACAAGCATGCTTCTCTCGTAGTCACCAACAAGGCTGGTGAGCAGATTGAGCAGGTGCACTTGTTCAAGTACCTTGCAGTCACTATTGATGACTCTCTCACTTATACACACCATGTAGACTTCCTTGTCAAAGTGGTAAACACAAAGATCGGGGGCCTCTATAGGCATAAGAAATCCCTCACCCCGGAAGTACTCCAAATTTCAGTCTCCAGCTCCATACTCTCCACGGTAGACTACGGGCTGGTGGTTTATGGAGCTGCTACTGATACAGTGCTCAAAAGGGTCCAAATTGCACTCAGTAAGGCATGCCACCTCACCCTGTGTGCAGATCACTACTCTCATACTTGCACCCTGTATGAGCGTACAAACTGGCTTAACCTAAAGGACAGAATCAAATACCAAACTTGCCTCCTGGGAAAGAAGGCACTCCTCGGAAAAACCCCACCCTGTATAGGAAACCTGCTGAAGGCTTCTCTCTCAATACACATCACCAGACGGAGGAAGAATGGAGCACTGTCCATACCATTCCACCGAACCTCACTAGGGCAGCGTGCTTTCTCCTATCGGGCCCCCCTCTGGATAAATGAACTCCCAATGAAATTACAAGCAAACAGCCTGTCTCAATTCAAAGTAGGCCTCAAGCAGCACCTAATGTCTGACTCAAAATGCACCTGCTTCTTAGGCCCCACTTGATAGACAGGCCTACCCCCCATGTAACACCCAGCAGGGCTACCTAGAGAACCCTGCCTCCATTCCAGCCTAGCCAAGGGCTTAAGTAAGCTGTCAGACCTCTTTAAATGCACTTGGTACTGCCCCTCCAAACCCCCCCCACACACACACACCATACTCGACAAAGCCCTCTGGAGCTGCTCCCCATCACAGCCCGCCCTCCCCGCTTTCACTATCCCCCACCTCTCGCTCTCTGCGGTTGGTTTCAAACCCAGTCCCCCTTGTTTCACTGTCACCCAGCCTCTCGCCATCTGGAATAGCGTTAAACCCTATGCAGTTACTCTGCCGTAGTCTATCAACAGATTTGGAGGTTTCCAGGGGTGTGCTACCTAGGGCAACCGATTAGAAATAGCTTAGTATTCAATTACAACTGCTCAGTTTTATTTCTCCTATTTGTCTAATTGTCATATAATCACTCTTTAATGCCTAATGATCAGGCCTCTGTAACCACTGAATATGTGTATTGTCTTATTGTCCACCTTGACATGGAACCTTTGTAAAAGAGCTCACACTCAAAGGTCTTTCTGTAATACTAATTAAATAATGAAACAATTATATGCACTTCAACTACTTCCCACACTTTCACTAAGTAACATAGCCTAGACATTGTCTTGTACAGACAGGCTGGTTTTGGGCTTGCAGTACTGTCTGTCTTGGTCAGATATCAAGACTGTTCCATCCTCTCTAGCTGCTTTGTACTGTTTGGGAATCATTCCAAAGGTGTAGCCTAATGGTGGAGATATCCTTGATGAAGATAGAACAGTTACGTAAGAACTTAACTGTAACAGCAGATCTTCAAGAGAATCTCCTCCATTAGGCCATAGTGGGCCCTCCCTCCTTTTCTCTTTCCTGCAGAGGGATAAGTTAGATGCTGTTCCTAAGGCCTTTTTCCATGCATCCTATTTCCAGTCCTGTGCCTCTCCTTGTTTGCCTGGTACTGGTTTGTCCTCCTGGTTCCTAATGGCAAGAAGCCCTCTGAGGGTTCACTCTGGCAGGCAACTGAGAAGAGTTGGGCCGCCCACATTATATACGCGATGACGTTGCATGTCATTGAGGGTGGCCCTCGCCTAGCAAACAGTTTCTGCGTGGTCCTGATGCTGACAGCTGACAGGTCAAAAGGTGTGGCCTAACGAAGAAGATTCTGTCAAATATCTACTGTTATGGTAAATTCTTAAGTAACTGTTTGTTTTTTCTGCTTGCTACTTGGAAAATTCCACCAGGCCCACCTACTCCCTGAAATGGAAGAATTTCACTATGTGATGCATGCAGTTTCCTTGGACCCCTTGGCTTGCCCTGTGCAGAGAGTGCTGGACTGTCTCCTGCCACCGTTACAGTAAAGATTGCATTAATCCTCAGTGAGGGTTCAGCTGTGTGCTATTTTGGCTTTTCATGCTCTGTTGGCAGCAAAACTATGGCCAAGTTGACTGTGGTTCACAAGTTTCTGAAGGGCATGTTGCTTGTGGCTCATCCTGTCTGCAGGCCTGTTCCTTATTTTGACCTGAATTGCTTGAATCTCTGTCTAAAGCCCCCACCAAGCCAGCATCTTCCTTTGATATAAAGGATCTGACCTGGAAGGATTTATTCTTTATGGCTATTGCTTCAGTCAGGTGTGTGCATGAACTGCAGGCCTTGGTGCGTGAACCTGCCTTTTTGTTGTTTCACGGGGATAAAGTGACGTTGCATACTCACCCCAAATCTTTGGCAAAAGTGATGTCTGATTTCATATTAAATCAGTCCATCGATTTATCTGTGTTCTTCCCTTCTGCTCGCAACCCAGGCAATGTCCCGTTGCACTCTTTGGATGTTCACAGGATCCTTTGATACTGTGTGGACCATACGAGTGACTGGGTCCAGTTCTCCCAGCTGTTTATTTTCCTTGACCCTGGCACCATGTGTAAACCTGTCTCCACCCAGTGCTTCACCAGCTGGATCTCCTCCTGCATATTGTTCTGCTACAGGCAGGCTGGGCAAGACCTGATTGGTTCTATTACAGAGCACACCACACAAGACCATGTGGCCTGGGTGGCCTGTTTGCAGTCAGTTTCAGCCACTGACATTTGCAGGGCATCCATGCGGAAAATGTTCCATATTTTGCTAGCATTAGTCTGAATTTGAGCTCCCACAGGAGAGCAGGATTTATTCCTGCTGTCTTGCAAGGCCCGCTTTCCTGAGGGGCAGTCCAGTGTTTTTACCAGCCACCTGGTTGGACTTGGTACTGCTTGTAATCAGCCAATGTATTACTCTCTTGAGATACTCTTGAAAAAGATAGGTTTGTTACTTACCAGTCTTTAAGAGGATCTCCATAGAGCCATACCTTTTTCCATCCATCGTCCTCCTGGTGTGGTGGGCCTTTTCCTTGTAGCCTCTTGGCATGGTAGTGCTTACAGTAGATTGTCATTCGTATCAGTGCTGCCACTAGCTGTATATTGGAAAGTGCTTGCTTCACTCAGCGTGCCTCTCTGTGCACAATTTGTGAGGGCTGCCCCAGTCCCGTTGTTGATAGATGTTTTGAAACTCTCTTCACTGGCTGTGGGAAATTAAGTGGTTGTGACCTGCCCATGTCATATAGGCAATACTGCACACTAACAATGTGTACATAGGTACATTGGCATGGGTGGCTCCATCTTGCAAAAGCTTCCCGTGAGGTCCTGGTGCAGAAGGCTCTAAGGAGATCCTCTGTAAACTCTACTATTACTAGTAAGCAACAAACCTTTTTCCACTGCAACACTGTGTGTATATTTGTGATTAATTCTGTGTGCCTTAAGGGCACCAGTTTGCATTTAGGTGCAAAGGAAGCACATAATGAAAGAGCCATATTTCTGGCTTTCATATTTGGGAGAATGCGATCCCCCAGTATCCCCACTCCTTTTACCCTGAAGACATCTGTTTCTAGCCCTTTGCAATTGAGATCTGAAACTCAAAACAGCAGCTGAATACAGATTTGTTTTTTATTTTCTCTGTCATAGAATTACATTTTTTTTTTGTTTTATCATTTATACCCCTGCACCATCTTTTGTAATTGAGCGTCTCTGTATTTGGGTGCTTAATATGTTTAAACAAAAAATATTCCACATGCAACCACATTGTAGTATCTGTACATGTTAAAATTTAGAGGAGGCCACCCTGATGGCCCAGTGACAGAGCATTGCACTGCCGTGCAGGTGACCTGGGTTTGGGAGCGGACTCGCCCAGGCTGAGGTAGCTGGCACTCTGCAGTACGCCTCAGTCAGGGATGGTTGACAGCAGGTTCTGGCTACACAGTGACCCCCTGTAGTTGGGCCAGGTAGCTTGCCTCTCACTGTAGGGATGCTGTGACATATGAGGCAGACATAGGCACTGCTTACCCCATGGGATGTGGGGAGAATCTAAGGGAGAAAACCTCATGGGGACAAACGTTATGTTCACGGAGTCGTATATATGATCTTCGTTGGTTTCCTCATGGTCCCACTCTGTGTGGCAATGATGTCAGGGTTGTATGGTCAGAGATTGTGTGCACTATGTTTGGTAGGAAAAGGTTGTGTCTTGGGGCCAAAAATTGCTGTTTAAAAAAAATTTATACAAGGACCACTTTATTTTTTTATGCTTGGATTTAGCCGCTGTATCTCCTTATTTCTGTCATACTCTGATGGCCACATTTCAGCACCTTATTCTGTTATGGGAGGGAAGACCTTCAACAATATCAACACCACATTTTGCTTGTGAAGTAACCACATAAGGTGCTGTTGGGCAGTGTGTGCCAGGCCCTTTGCCGTGGGGAGCAAACACATAACCTCAGTGATGCATTTGTTCTCTACCAGTTGAGTGAGCAAAAGAGCCATGTTCACTCCTGATCCTGAGTTTCATAGGCTGTGGCACCATCCACTGGCACAGAGGATACCCAATTAATAGCTTAAGAATCCAGAAGAATATATTTTTTTAATGGTACATTCTTTAGTTCTTGTGTGTTAACTTGTATCCACATTCTGATATATTCCGTCAGGTGAAGAAGATTGAAAACAGCACATTTCTTTCCAGTCTTCAAACAGAATAGTTACAGGACCCAGAAAATCACATAAAACTTTCAGCCAGTTACTTTCAACTACCTTGTAAAGCAAACTGAGGTCTGAAAAAGGAGTAGTGCAGGGATGTAATTTTAGCCTCCAGTTAAAACATGGTTAGATAAACTAGTTTTTCAGGTTTATCCTGAAAAATGTCATTGTAGTGTAGATTATGAGCATTCCAAAATGAACTGTTGATGTATGCTTATGGATTGTGAAGTGTCTTCAGGGTAGTTTGGACAGAAAAAATCACTTTATTTTCCTTTGTTGGTTGTTATTCACTGTAAGTATATTATACTGTATGTATTTTTAGACGTTTGTTTCTTTTTCCTTGTTATGATTAGCTAGGGATTGTCTTTGATAAATATTGGAGAATGGTCTTGCTGAAGAGGGGAGTGTTTAAACAAACTGGCTATTTGCAACAGGCAAGTATATCTAGTGAATACTTAGACATCTTGTATACATATGTCACATTAGGAATTTTGGCTGTTTTGCTCAGCCTTGAGGATCAGTTATTACATAGTAATTGGACTCTGTATTGGTAACTGCAACTTACTGAGAATGTCAGAATCTTGACCATGGTGCTGATCTAACTAACTGCCTAAGTTCTGTTTTTTTTTTTCCAGTCTTGATGACTATTTCTGCAGTTAAGGTCAAACCTTTTATGAACAAACCCTGGTACCTCTTCCCAAGGGTATGGGGAATTTTTTGATCTACCTCTAAATGCACCTCAGCTTGGGACTAGTTGTTCTGTTTTGACTTTGTGACGAAAAGCACTCCTTCAGTGATAAACAATCTCGGTCTAGAATAGAGTTTAAGAATCCTGTCCTTGGTGACCTATTTCTGCTTGAGTTCTGTCATGGCAGGCTGGCAGTATAGCCTAGAGGTTAGAGTAAAGAGCTGTGAATGAGCTTGGTACATCCAGCAGACAGACCTGGGTTTGATTCCCACAACCTCCACTTGCATACTGTGTGACTCTGAGCAAGTCACTTAAAGGGGCACTGCTGATATCTCCCATGGCACAATGAGCACTGCAAGTAAGTACCACAAATTACTTTCTTAAATCCAAGCTGAAATCCCAGGCATGCACTTGTGAGGCATGCACAAAGATCCTGTGCATGCGCAAGAGAGTGCTGTTGGTGTGCATGCCTGGGATTTCAGCTTGGATTTAAGAAAGTAATTTGTAGTACTTGCAGTGCTCAGTGTGCTATGGGAGATAACCAGAAGTGTTTTCTCACAACGTAGGGGACTGGATTATCTAGCTTTTATTGGTAATATGTGAAAAATTTGCACTTCGTGACTGTGCTCCTGGCAGACCCACGTTCCCAACCTGGATGTGCTTCTGGGATGTGGGTCAATTACTGGTGGCCCAACTGAAAAGGTATTGTGGCAAAATCTCCAAAAAAATAATAAAAAGGCTTAACTTTCTTACACATAGCCGCATTTTACAATGAATCTCTAATAGGTGTGTGCTAAGAGGCACACTTTCCAGATCTGGCTAAAAACGAAGGGGCAAAGCTGACAGTGCCCCTTTAACTACTCCAGTGCTCCCAGGTCACCCCTGAAAACCGGTACCTTTGCATACTGTGCCTTAAAATTAAAATGTGATTTAACTGTTCCATTTTTGGCTACATCTTCAGAGCCTCTTATCCAGTTATGATCAAACATGGTATTCATGTTTTTGACTGGAATGTTATCCATTCACTTTATTATTAGGCTGCTAAAATTGTGCTACTATTGTTGTCAGCCTCATTGTAAACTGTATTCTTGTACCTAATTGTAAGCAAGCTTACAAGGCAACTAACCATTGCTTCTGTTTGTATACGTGTACCTAGGAGATGCTTGGCAAAGAGTCATTTCAAAGTATTTTCCCAGAGAAGTACTTTTAGTAAATTAAAAAAAAACACACAGAATAATGGGATGACCCGATAACAGCATGTCATTCTGCCATAGATGCTACCCAGTTTCAGGAGTTAATGCAGGATTCCCACTGTGTTGGTCATGGTACTACAGATGGTAGCATTTCCTGGGTAAAGGATGGTGCCCGAAAAGTTGGTGGTTCCAGGATGCTTGTTCCTTTTCTGAGGAAAGTAAGATATAGTTGGGAGAAACACTTCTCAGTTGCGAAATCACCAGATTCCTCACAGAAATAGAAAATTTAACCCTCCTGAGTTTCCATATGTTGGTATTATCTTTTTCGCCAACCCTAAAAGTTAACCGATAGGTTATGGTGGTAAGAGTGGTATCTGTTCACTCTAACAAAATATCAGCTTTATATCACCAGGCATATTCATAATACATTTTAAAATGATGCAGCTCACCAGACCTTCCCTCAGTTCATATACCATGTTTTCCAAAACAGAGGTAAGACTTTACAAATTGAAGCTGCCGGCTCCTATGTAGAGGTACTGCCAAAGCTCAGATGAAATAGTATTTGCCACAAAATGTCTGCTCACTTTTTGTGTTGATGGAAAAATAATAAAATTAACCTTTGGAAAATCAAGAGGGGTTGAACTTTCTTCTGTGATTAGTTTAAAAGATGGTGCTGCTATCTTTCTGTTCTCAAAGTGACCCCGTGGTCAAGGAGGAATTCCTACCTCCTCTGCCGGGTTGCAGTGGACTGTGAGCATACAGAAGCACCTTTAGGAAGTGAGAGGAAGAGGGGATTAGCACATTTGTCAGTCAGATGTTACTCTAGGGTACATCATCAAAGACTGATTCATTTATGACTGAGCCAGTGAGCAGTGAGGATGCTTACTGTGCTGAGGATAGTTTTCTCTTTTGTGTTTTTTTTTTTCCCCCATGATATCTTTTAGGGTGAGCATGGTGGGGGGGGGGGTGCTGGGGTGTCACAGGACACTGAGGTGTGGTATTGGACTGATTTCCATTGAACTGGGCCGATTTGGTGGGGGATGGATAGAGCTGGAATTATTAAACCGGGGTTGAGGGAAGGTACTATATGAGAGACCTAATTGGAGATAATACAACATTTTACAGAGACTGGGAGGAAGGATTGGGAGGTAGGTGCGACGAGGGTGGAGTAGATTCGGGGAGCTGTCAGTACAAAGGTGTTGTATTGTGTCCCATCTCCTATCACATCTACCGGGTTGGGTGGTTTGTTATTTTAAAACTGTTTTAAAAAAAAAAAAAAAAAAAAAAAAAAGAACTGTTGCACAATGCAGTGGTGAAGTTGGGAACATTCGCCCTCTACCAATAATGTTAAGTTCCCAGCTTTGTACCATCTTCACTAGCCAAGTACAAATGTGCAGTATCTTTATCCAAGCATGAGTGGTTCCTTTGGCCATGCCCACTTCTTTCCATGGATAGGCCACAGATGGGGTTACATATATGGTATTAAAAATGTATGGTGAATAGCTCCTCTTGCTTTGAGGGACACCCATAATTTCAGGTCTCCAGAATCTTGCTAAATAGTTCCGTTTAGCTAGGTACAGGTGTTTTTTTTCTTTTTTAAAAAAAAAAAACATCCTTTTTAGTTACTTTCCACATTTGTTAGTTGGAAAAAAAAAAAAAGATGGTGGCTGTTGCGAATTGAAAAACATTTTGGTTCGTGAGAGCCGTTTCTGGTTTGTGACAGCTTTAGTGAAATGAACTGAAAAATGCTCTCATGAACTGAATATTTTCAGTTCGTATCAGAGGGCTAACTCAAAACTCTACTGAGCATACTCAGAAAAACTTTAATTCCTTATAACTCTGGTACCACTTAATATTTTTTCACGAAACATTCTGCCTTGGCACAGGCTGCTTCTACCCTGAAAGGTTTGTGAAAAAAAAATTCTGTACTGTCTAGGTAGTAGCTGAAAGAGAAAAAAATCATGTTTTAAGTATGGGGAAAAATCTACACTTTTCCAAAAATTACCGTTCTGTAGCTCAGAAACTACACAAAATGCTGTCACGAAACTTTTCATCTTTTGAGGGTCTGCTAGCCAGACCATGCATAACAAATTTTGGGCTATTCTGTTGAACGTCACCAAAGTTATTAAGGTGCAGAAATTGGGTTTAACATTGAATACCTTAATCAACCCTACCTATCCCAGTGCTACTGCAACAGTATAATGTTATATATGTAATATATAGAATAATGGCTGGGTAGGTGGTAGTAACAAGAATTTTGCACATACCCAAGGTGTGGGATGCCACATAAACCCTGAGGGCGAAGCTCAAGGGGTTTATTATGGCATCCCACAATGATGGTATGTGTAAAATCCGAGTTTTACACACCTACCCAGCCTTTATTTTATATAATTGCTGGGGAGCATTTTTTCACCACAGCAATTATATAACATAAATCCACACTCCTGTTCAGCTGCAGTCCCGTCTGGCTTGTTTATTTATTTAGTTTTTGTTAACCGGGTAAGTGCGCTAGTCAGCAAGTGACTGTTTTCAGGCACGACCCGGGAGGTACAATTACAATACACAAAGAGTACAGCCAGATTATTAAGACAACGAGTAATGTGTGGTCCACAGCTAGTGAGACTTTTTTTTTTCATTTGTCAGGTTTAAAGTCAGGTTTAAATAGTTATAGGGATCAAAAGTGACAGTCCGTTTTCTTTATTTTAAAAAAGTTCACGTACCGCCAAGAGCGAGTGGCAGTGCTGTGTTCAGTGCAACATCAGGGAGATGGATGGCTGGCACATGCACAGAGCGAGGGAAACCCGGCGCATGTTTGCCGTTATAACCAGCTGGTTATAATGGCAAATTATAACTGGGTTTTCAACAGGGGAAAAAACATGACCCAGTAATTATTCATTTATATAGGTTACACATTGGGGGCGAGTTAAATTAACGATTTATGTGCAGAAGAGCAGTTTGACCTCCGGTAACCTCATGAGTGTCGTAAGAGACGAGTGAACTGCCTGAAGGTAAACTGCTCTAGCACACATAAATTATTTATTTAACAAGTTTCCCATTTTATATTCCATTTATGCAATATGGAGAACATTTAAAGGGGAAACGTCCACATGCTACAAGCAGCACTATTCTGTCTCTAGAATGAGCGCTATGACAATCGTAATGCAAACGATGTGAAAAACAAAAGTTTACCTGTTATTTTGTTTCTTTTTCTGAAAAGTCCAGTCTATCCTCTATTTTGTGTGCTGCTTGACACCAATTGATGTCTGCCAACCCTGACTGGTTCGGAAGTGATATTCTGTGCGGGGAAGCAACTCGGGAGTGAATTCCTTATGATAGTGATATTCCTTTTGGATTTGGTACACTCACATACGTGTTTTCATACTGTTTTCTGTTCATACAGAAGATTTAGGGAAAGACTTGGTTGCCTCATGAAAACTTTTCTACTGAAGCAGATGTTTCTCAACTTGATTCACCCCTCAGAACTTTAGTGACACTTCATGCAGGATGCCAGACAGATGTGCAGATTGCAGTTTTACTCTTTTCTGACTCTGCCCTCCCCCGTTCACTTTCCATTGGATACGCACAACTCATGAATTCTGGACAGTTGAGCTGCTGCTGATGGGCAGTGTTGCCATATGTTGCTGTTCACTCTCTCAGGCTTGCATGGGCATGTACTGTAATGAGCCCTTGGTATTGTGTGCGTTCCATTAGCTTGCTCTGTATCATGCCCTAAGCTTGTCATTTCATGAAAGGGAAAAGTCCTGTTTCCCCAGCGCACTCAGCGTAGCACCTATAATCAAACTAAAATATACCTTGCAATGCCATTTTCTGGTCATGCCTTGAATCAGTTTATAGTTGGGTCAAGGAATTATTAAAATATCCCATGGTTGTTCACGCTGTAAAATATTGCAGAATCTATAACAATTTCTGGAATTCATGTCTTATTTGCAGCTCTTGGGACACATGTAAATGTTATTGGATGTTGCTACGTGTTCATTGGGTGTGGGGGGGGCGGTCGAAATAATCTCGCAAGATTATTTCAGATTAATATTCCATTTGATGACCATCCGAGAGCTGCAGGGGCCAGCAGTTACATGGCAACAGTACAAGCCAACACAACCTGCCCATAGCAGCCCAATGCATGATATCTGTTTGACCAAAAAAAATTGAAAAAAGGTTCAATTGGGAAAATAACGCTTGAAAGGCAGAATAGGCAAAATTGTTATGAAGCATGCTAAACACAGAGTTTGGCCAGACCACAGTCAGTTTGGAAATGTTGGCAGGCAGATATCATGCATAAGTCCAATTACATGCCTAACTTATCCTTCATGTCATGCCTCTACACAAAAAGAATCACACATTTCAAATGCACCGAAAGCCCAAATACACTACTGCAGTGTATGCAGGCAGTACTGCATTTCTTACTTGTGTGGGTCTGTTTTTTTTTTTGGGGGGGGGGGGACACCAAGACTTACCAGTGTACAAAATATGCACTAGCTATTATTGTCTCTGGCGTAATTTGCAATCCCAGTCAATACTGTGCACCTTGCATGTCATTTTTGGACCCAGAAAGGTCTTGTTTGTTCTGCTCACACATTGTGGCATTCTTGCAAGCAATACTACAGCTCAAGTCACCCACTGACTGCTGGCAGGGGCACAGAATGTTACTATTGCTTTTGTTCTACAGGGAGCCCAAATGGCTCAAGCAAATCAACACCCCATCTTAGGTAGTATTCCTTTCATGGGAGACATTGCGGTTCATCTTTATTGTGTGTGTTATTATCACCTGTGCAACCTGCTTGTCAATTTGTGAACCACGAAAGTCCCGTTGAGTCTGTCCACACATTGCACCGGCCTTGTATACTGTACAGCGTCTGGAGGCACCAGCCGGCTGCTTGCCTGCACTCATAATGTGGTCGGTCATACTTTCGACACTGAGAACCTTTTTGTCAATTACATTGACTACCATGTGTTACCATTAGTTGAAAGCCTTCTTTAGTTTACTTTGATTTGCCTCAGATCCTACTACTTTGCTGTAATTTGTCAGTCTCTTACAGCACGCTATTTTATCGGGTCATTATTGCCTATGTGATGCTTCTTGGGACACATGCACTACTGCCTGTGTATGTTTCCCGAACTGACAGCTGTCTGGCCAAACTATAACATGTTCAGCATGCTTCATTTCCATTTTGCCTATCATAACTGAACTCCTGCTTTTATTTCAAATCTGTCATGATCTTTTACTGTGTTATATTTTTGGTCTATTCTACCTTTCAAATGTTATTTGCCCTGCTTGAGTTACATGCCTTACACAATTCCATCTGCTCGGTGACTATGCCCCAGAATGTGATTTGAGTAAGTACTGTAACACTGGCATGTCCCTCTCTATTCTGATCCTCATAGCTCCCCCCCAGGTGTCTCCATTCAGCCCCTCAACCTTTACTCCCCAGTTTACTGTTGTACTACCTGATCCCTCTGCCTGCCTTTTCCCTCCTTTCCCTTACCATCTTTCTGATATGTCACCTTGCTAATTCTGGTAAGTCTTTCACCTGTTCTCTCTTATCTCTTTTTACCCTCTTGCCAGACTTCCAGCAGACTGCCTTTTCTCCATTTTTGCAATCCACATGCTCCTCTTCCACTCTGTATCCCTCATCCCTGCTTTCTTCCCACTCTATTTCCATTACTTAGCACTTATCCCACACCCACAGCTGCCAATATGTTGCTTATTCCACGTTCCTTCTTTACTCTGTTCTGTTCCCGAAACTCCTCCCCTCCTCTCTATCTTGGCTCAACCTGGGCACTATTTATGACTAGCGAGACATTGTCTACAGCGCTTCTCAAAATACTCTCTTTCAAGACTGAACACCCTCTTTCTCTCCTTCAACCACTTTAATTTGGACTTTCTGCAGTGCAGTCACCACAGTTCCTTATACTCCTCCATGTGCCTCGCACCCATGGAAGCTCGCTGCCTAACCCACTATGCCCTCCTTCCCACTTATGTCTTCCCCCTTTATAATTTCCATTCCCTCCTCCCTACATTTCCCCCTTTCCCTTTTTACTGATACTGTACTTCACCTCAGTGATTCTGGTAACACTTTCACCTGTTCTCGTGCCCTATTTTTCTTTATCATATTATTACCCTCTTCTGGAATGCTGTCAGCCTGCCTACTCTCTCTATCTGCCATTCACCTGCTTTTCTTCAGTTCTCTGTCTCATCCCCCCCTCCTCCATTTCCCATTACTTAGCACTGATCCCACAGCCCACTGCTGCCAATTCCTTCCTTACCCTGCTCTGTTCCCTAACTTACTCTGCTCCTCTTGTCTCAAACTAGCCACCCTTGTACTCCCCCATCTCACTCACTCTCCATGGGAACTCACCACCTAACCTAGGGTGCTTACTTTATCACTGCATTCTGACTGTGATCCCTCCACTCTCACATCTCCTCTCTCCCTCCTTTCATATTCCCTTCTTAACTCAGTATCATTCCATCAAGCTCCCAACAATGAAATCCCCCTCTCTCTCCCTCTAACCATTCCATGGTACTCTTCCAAATGCGAAGTCCCCTCTAATACCACACTCATGTATTTTTTTGTACCTTCCATTCCCCTCGATCCTGTCATCCAGGGTTTGTCTCCTGGTGGTGTTTTGAATGTGTACCATGCTACAATTAGGTGGCCCACCACTGGAGTGGCTCTACTATGCTCTAGGTCCCTTCTGTGAAGTGGTGTCTGCCACTGGGCACAGTAAACATGGTTAGGGTGGTGCACCAGTTCTCTCCTTCCTACTGTAAATACGGTGCACTACACTTCACATGACAGTGGTAGCCCTTCTGGCATGTCAGCTTGCATGTCCCACCACAGGTGTATATATACACACACACACACACACACACACACACACACACACACACTCATCCCATGCACCCGTATAGACTCTCCAACAGCATTCGCCATTTAGTCAACCCCCCCTACACACACACACACACACACATGTTCATTCAGGCCAAGACTCTGAGTGGACCAATGTTTGTAACACTGCAACCCTGGGGGAAGGGGGTACATGCAGGCAGCATACCCATTCCAGTGCCAGTGTGCTGCACTGGGTAGGCCACAGGTATTGGTGGACACATTTCTGACAGCAATAGAAACCTCTTTTGTGCTTCATCAGAAGGGCAGCTAGCCACCATATGAACACTGTAGCAAAGTGTGAAATATAAATTGTCAGCATTTATCACAGCAATGACCCACAGTAGAGCATGGTACTTTCTGTCTAATAGAAGTGTTGTTATAACCTGCATCCATGCTGCACATAGGATTATTGTGCCATTTTCCACCATGTACTGAGCATAGCATGCATGGCTAACTATGTTGTGCTGTGTTCAGCACCAGCAGGAGACAAGTACAGTACCTTCACTGTACCGTGCTTGAAATCAAGCAACAGCACATACAGTACATATGTGTGAGATTGTAGGAAAAAAGTGAAAAATAAATAAAAATCACCGGGACTCGGTCAATCATATAAATAACCAAATCACCATACAATTCATGACCCAGTCTGGTAATAAATAATGTGCATATGCATTTACTTTCAAGACATATGCATATAGTTCCATTTATTGTCATTTTTCAAAGGATGCCAAGAGCAAGGATCCACAGGGGTGCAAAATAGTACTGGGGAGGTAATATGTACTGCTGTTGAGCACCACTGCTGTACAAGACATAGTCTTGGAACACATTTCATTTCCCCGTGTAATGTCCACACTCAATTTCTGTGGGGTATTTAGTACACAATGTAGGCAGATTATTCAGCATGAAAGCATCTGTGCTAGGTTTTTATTTGTTTTTAAATAACCAGTTTATGCACCTCATTCCATTCGAGTGCATCCAGCCAAATCGACCGTATGGTGTACATGCAGAAAATGCCTATCACAAAACATAAGGTGTGTGGTCTCATATGGTCTGATTTTACTATTCAGGATACCAGATAATGGAAAAGATGAAGTAGTAGGAGGATTTATAGCCATGCTGAACTAGCAGTAGGCCATGATAATTTTTTCTGATGCCCCAGTTTAAAAAACGGTAGCAGAAATAAAATGACAGAATGACTGACTGACACTGCAAATTTACTGAAGTCAAAGAAGTTTCAAGAAAATACAAAATCACACATGCCCACACAATGCAAAGCATCATGGGCTGCATATGCAAATCACCACAGAATGTTATGCTGGTTCAACTTTAAGCAGAATTGCATGGTGCCAAAAGGCCTCTCACACAGTTTGCAAAGGGTGCTTATATATATACACACACATACAGTCTCCGTGCATGATATGTCACGCTCAGATGGAACCAAATGCACATGAGCAATAGGACCACAAATGTCGCGGATCGGGGGGGTGAAAGCAGTGGGAAATGTACTTTGTGAGTGGGACACAAGAAAAATGACCCAAGTAAGGAAAACAGTTAATGTTAGAGTAGTATGTAAGGCAAGCTATGTGCCTCTGCAGGCAGTCCATGGATGGACATTTCCCTTCAGTGAATTTTTAATTTTTTTAATTTTTTTAATTTAGTGTGTGTTCCTTTTTGCAGATTACTTTGTCATCTGCTGTGTATTATTCCGTAGTTTATAGCAAGTTGCTAGAGGTGTGAACACGGTTACTATGGCTGCAGTGTCTTCATGTTTCTAGCGAGGCACTCCATTGACTGGGATTTTGTTTGTGGGAGGGCTGAACAGTTACATAAACATGGCAGCTCCATTTCTCATTTGGCAAGAGTTTGATGGAGCCACTGTGGATTCGGGAGTTTATTAAATGAAATAATTTGTGTGGTTGATCCTGCCTTTACTGGTTAGTTCTATATTGGAGAGTCGGGAAGGGAGTGACTCAGAGGAACCGAGACTACACTGTGTTGCCCTGTTGAATGACTGCAGCAACATGGACAGCATCAAAGCTGTAAGACTCGCAGTGCAGCCGGCTGCCAGAGAAAACACAGACGAGTGAGTTCTAATATGAAGGATTGAAATTTAAGGTACTGTTTTTTTAGCATTTGTTATGAAGGACAAGAACATTAGGGACTGGAGCAGTTGCCTGGAGGGGAAGGGGGGCAGGCAGGTGGGTGTGCAAGAGGGAAGGCGGTCGACTAAGGAGAAAGCTGTGGTTTAAAAAAAATACATTTATTTATTTAAATAATGTGATATGCCAGTGGATTACTGTTTGAGGGGGTGAAGCAATCAAATGAGGTGGCAGAGGACACTAGAGAGCTATAATGTTGGGACTGCAGTGGAGCTGGGTGTCTGACAAAATGCAAGTGCTGAGTGAAATTGGATTTTAGGAAACGATGCAGTGCCAGCAGCATCAGAGATGATTGACAGAGGAGGTGTAATAAATCCAAGTTTCCACGATTCATTTAACACTAGTGGAAATAAATGCATTTATTACACTCCTTCTGGGTCCACACATATTGCAAATATATATATATATGCATGTATAACATACTGGATGTTATGATTACTAGCGAAAATGTTAATTTCCACTGCTAACCATTCTAGGAGAGTGGAGCACAATATAAAACTGAGATTTGAGGATTAAAAAGGCTGCACAGGTAGTGCTTGGGAGGTTCTTGGCAGGGAGCTGTGCTGAACATACCCAGAGTAACCAGACTGAAACAGAGACTACCGGCCAGACTTAGAGCAGCTTGAACATTAGTTTAGGGCCTAGGAAACTTGGGAATAGGGATAGGGGATCTTCTGTATACCAGAGCAAGGACAGTATGGCAGTATTTCAGCTTAGTACTGTATAGTTATTTGTTTTTATGCACCTAGCAGTATTTACTGTATCAACAGCAAAGAAAAAGAAGAACCAGTTAGCCTCCCAGGAATGATCATCACCCAGCATCTCTGATTGGAACTAACACCTCTTTTCTCATTACATATTCGTTCAATTTGTTCTTGATTACATTATCTTTGATACTGAAGGGACATTTACAGTGCAGTGAATTAGGAGGTAAGGGTTCACTTGTATGTAGGAGCTGTGGTGTATACAAGGTAAAGCCATTGTGAAGCCTTGTAAGCACAGAGCACAAGCTGCAGCGTTATTTGTCATTGAGTAAATACAGGTCAGAGAGCTTTTGCATGTCAGGTTGTTAAGGCTTGGAATTCCATTCCCCTAAATCTAAAAGAAAGTGATTCTTAATTATTCTTAGAATAATAAATATCTAAGAAAGCTAGAGGAGTGGTCAAGGGTGTGGCGGCAGAGTTTCAGTGCGGAGAAGTGCTAAATCATGCATGGGGGCGCAGAAACCCAGGGGCGGAGTACAAAATGGAGGGTGTAGTATTAATGACTACCAAGCAGGAAAGAGACCTGGGGGTAATCATATCTGATGACCTAAAGTTGGCCAGACAGTGTGACAAAGCAGTGGGATGCTAGGGTGCATAGGAAGGGGTATCACCAGCAGAAAGAGAGAGGCGGTGTTGCTGCTGTGTAGATCACTGGTGAGACCTTACCTAGAGTACTGTGTCCAGTTCTGGAGACCATGTCTCTGGAAGAATATAGACAGAGCTGAAATAGTTCAGAGATGGACAACTAAAATGGTGCAGGGTCTGCATCAGAAGTCCTATGAGGAGAGACTGAAGGACCTCAGTATGTACACCCTGGAGGAAAGAAGAGAGAGGGGAATATGATAGAAACCTTCAAATACCTCACGGGTATAAATAAGATTCAAGAGGGAAGTATTTTTCTGAAAAAAAAGATATTCAAGAACAAGGGGACATGCCATGAAACTGGAAGGGAGTAGACTCAGGGGAGATGTGAGAAAGTACTTCTCAGAAAGAGTGGAGGATGCCTAGAATGGCCTCCCAGTGGAGGTGGGGGGGGGGCAATAATGGTAATGGGATTCAAGAAGGCATGGGACAGGCATAATGGAACCTTAGTTGAAAGGAAGGGGGATGTAAGTGAGTTCAAATGGGGTCTGAGGTGTTAGAGTAGGTAGGGTAAATGGGCAGACTAGATGGACCAAGCGGTCCTTATCTGCCATTAAATTCTATGCATCTATGAATGCTTTCAAACATCTTTAAATAGCACTTACAGTACTTGGTCTGTCTGTGTACATGTTCTGTCTGACTGTTGTACAATTTATTTTATGGTACTATATTTGTTTTAAACGTTGTTTGTATCTTGGCATTGGTACTGCGGGTCACCCATGAAAATAGGCTTTTAGCTCGCTGGGCCTATCTGATTATTAATTAAATCTAATTGAATCTAGTACAGTATAAGACTACTAGAAAACTGGATGGGCTGAAGCAGGTGGGATTAGTCCTTACTGTTATTCAGAGAGGTGTACTGTAAGTCTTTGTCCACAGAAGGGTAAAATGGATGAACTGAAACTGGTGGGATTAGGCCTGGCAGCCATCCAAAGTGGAGATATTCACTGCGGCAGCAGTTTAAGAACCTATAGAGATATGAAATTGAATATTAATAATATACTGAACACCGTATTTATTGCCATGTATCAGAGTTAATGATCCTGGCATGATACAAAGTCAGTAAACTTGCGTAGTTACCAGTGGTGGAATTTGAACATTGGTCTCTATTTTTTGAAGCCTTGGCCATTAGGTGGCTAAGGTAGTGCATGATATGTTAGTTTCAAGTTTTCATATTTAGAAGTCTCCCTTAATTTTACCCATTTTTATGTTGGCTTGCACTTACGTGCCAGCCAACATATTGCAGTAGTAGCAGATTTGGAGGTGCGGTCACTGTGGGCAAATGCAGGGCACGCATCAGTAGGTGCGTCCCTCATTCCCCAATAAGGCAGCATGCTGGCACCACACCAGCAACACATAATGTGGCGAGCACATATAAGAAAAGGTCCACTGCAATGAAAGCCATGTTCGTCACGCAGCGGAACCTCCTGACGTGCCTTTCCTGGTGAAGCATTCTAGTAAACATGGCTTCAGTGACTGCCACCACTGCCTGCCACAATGCCGACTTCGGGGGTGCCCAATCCCCCTTTCGGCATGCCCTGACCCAGTTCATGTGCTGACAGGGGAGCCCACTCCCCGTCGGCATAATGCCTCCCCCATTTGTTTTGTGCCGAGGGGGGTGCCCAATCCCCCTCGGCTCTAGTCCCCCATTCGGTATGTGCCAACAGGGGTGCCCAATCCCCCATCTGCTAGCCCCCAGACACTCAGGTGGCACCCCTGGGAGCCCACCTCAGCATGCCAAATGCCCCACAAAAAAAAAAAGTCCTGTGATGTTTAATTTTTATTTTTATCCTGTAAAAGAAGAAAACGGTTCCTCGCGGTCTGTCTTGCTCCCTGCCCCAATCCGCGTCCACCCTCTAAGCACCCTACCTCCCCACATACTTACCTCTGGAGACTGGCGTGATGATCTTCGGTGGACCGGGAACACGTCTGCACTCTTCAAAGCCGACCGCGAACTGAAGAAATGCCGGTAAGCTGTATAATGGCATAAATAAGATTTTTTCAACTTTGGTGCATATCTTGGGCATTTTTTGGAATTTTTGCACCAAATTTTGAACATGGGGTTATTGAGGCCCCTCCTTATCAATTCAGTCACTGTCACGGTGTTATTCGGTCCCGAAAGGTGATTTCACGGTCACTGTGCAGAATCACCTTTCGGGACGATTAACGAAATGACAGTGCCACTGTTCATGAGGTGTGCTCTCAAAAAAACCTATGTTGCAGATTTGGTGAAACAAATCCCCAAATGACTGTTTTATGAGCGTGTGTTGCGCAGTTTCCACGCACACTTGTAACTTCATGAATTTGTAATATTTTCACTCCAGATTTTCAACATTGGCATTTTTCCACACCTCCTTATGAACAGTACAGCTGTCATTTTACATATCCTGGCCGAAATGTGTTTTCACACTTCCAGTGCAGAATAGCGCAGTCGCTGTGCAAAATCAATTTTCGGGACAGTTTGAGAAAGTGACAGTGACACTGGTCATGAGCAGAAGTCCTAAAATGCATGTGTTGAACATTTGGTGATGAAAGTCCATAAAATGACTGTGTTACAAGCATGCGTTGCGCAGTTTCCATGCACCCATGTAACTTTGCAAATTTGCAATATTTTCATGCCAGATTTTCAGCACTGGCATTTTTTCACACCTCCTTATGAACTGTATAGCTGTCATTTTTCACATCCTGCCCAAAATGTGTTTTCGCACCTGTGGCGCAGAATGGTATGGTCGCTGTGGGAAATCAACTTTTGGGACAGATTAACAAAATCACCGTGCTACTGTTCATGAGGGGAGGTCCCAAATTGCCTATGTTGAAACATTGTCTCTTCAGGGTAGGGGTGAGGTTGGCATGAGTTCAATACTTCACTGCCATTCCTATTATGCATCTCTAACTTCTGCACTACCAATGCCAATGCCAACGAGACAACATTCGGCATTGACAAATGCTTGTTTACATTCCTATGCTTCTTATAGCACCATTCCGTTCACTCCTTATCCATCCATTTCAGGAAGGTGTTTGACTCTGTGCCCCATGGGAGGCTGCTGTATAAAATGGCAGGACTGGGACTGGGACAGAGGGTAGTTAAATGGGTGGGAAACTGCCTGGGGGACAGGAGGCTGAGGGTCATAATAAATGGGTTGGCATCTTGAGAGGGCAAGGACACAAGTGGTGTCCCTCAGGGATCAGTGCCGGGGCCCCTACTATTCAGTATATTTGTAGGGGACATTGGGGGGTGCCTTGAGGGAGGTGTGAGTATGTTTTTGCGGATGATATCAAAATCTACAATGGGGTGGACAGGCAGGAAGGGGTAAAACAAATGCAGAGAGATTTGGGGAGGCTTGAGGCATGGTCAAAGAGGTGGCAGCTTGCATTCAATACAGAAAATGTAAAATCATGCATCTAGGCTACAGGAATCCGAGGGCAGAGTACTGTATGGGGGACAGAGATCTGGGAGTGACAGAACAGGAAAGGGACCTAGGCATCACTATATCAGGGGACCTGAAGGTGGAAACACAGTGCAGGAGGGCAGTGGCAAGGAGGAGTAGAATGCTGGGATGCATCGGAAGAGGGATCACCAGTAGAAATTGAGAGGTCATAATAACCTTGTACACCCATCTAGTTAGACCGCATTTGGAGTATGGAGTCCAGTTATGGAGGCCATACCTCAGGAAGGATGTGGGGATGCTAGAGCAAGTTCAGAGGAGAGCGACAAAGATGGTGAAAGGGTTAAGCCACCTATCGTATGAAGAAAGACTGAGAGAGCTGAACATGTATTCCCTGTAACAGAGGAGGGAGAGGGGGGACATGATCAAGACCTTCAAGTACCTTAAGGGTATAAACAGGGTGCCAGTGGGGAGCATCTTCCAGATGAAGGGAAATCAGAGGACGAGGGGGCATGGCCTACAGGTGGGGAAGGGGGCAGTTCAGGGGTAACACTAGGAAATACTATTTCACAGAGAGAGTGGTGGAAAAGTGGAACAGACTCCCAGAGATGGTTGTTGCAGAAGAAACAGTGGAGGGATTCAAAAGGGCATGGGACAACCACAGGGGAGTGTTAAGGGGGGGGCACAGGTTCAGATAGCTGGACAAATGGGCAGACTTGGTGGGCCTTGTTTTGGTCCTTTTCTGCCGCCACACTTCAATGAATCTATGAATTCCAATACCTTCAAATCCTTAGAATCATAGAACAAACTGTTTATTGCACCTTGCACTGAATGTCAGCTATCTTACACTTAATTAGGCTCATAAAGAAGGGCCCAGTTAAAATATGTTAATTGTTTAACAAAATCTGTTACTGTCCCCCATGATTCCCTTTTAGGTTTCCCTCTTACTAACTTGATCGATTCTGTCTCCTTCAAAAAAACGAAAAAAGGGGGCACGCTTTTGAGTGTCAGTTTACAAACCTGGAGACCTGGGTTTGAATCCCACAGCCCCCACTGGCATACTCTGTGATCCTGAGCAAGTCACTTAACTTCCTTGTGCTCCCGGGTTCACCTGGAAACAAGCTTTGACTTAGTGTGCCTTTCCCAGTTAAAACCTCCCACCTTGTAGTGGTCAAAATCCAGGCACTTCTTATCTGAGGAGTGTTTACTTGTAAACTCTTCTGTTGCTGCATATTAGTTCACTACCTTCTCCCATATTTTATTTATTTATTTATTGAATCATTTCTGAATTAAAACCTTTGAGTCAGTGATTCCTTTACAAAGGCTCTACGTCAAATAATACAATAGTAAGACACAGGTTAGACAATTACAGGGTATAAAACAGTGGTGTGAGGAGTATCACACAGTACAATAGATGCAGAGTAAAGTGCATACAGGAAAAGTGGTTCAGGACATTAACAACAGTCAGGAATAATACAGAACTGGATGGCTTGAAGCAGGTGGGATTAGTCCTTACTGTTATTCAGAGAGGTGTAAGTCTTTGTCCACAGAAAGGTAAAGTGGGTGAGCTGAAACTGGTGGGATTAGGCCTGGCAAGATGAGCTACCACTGTTATAAGCAAAAAAGAGCAGAAGGTGAGATATTTTGGATGGAGAGGCTTCCACTTGGCTACTTTGGGTTAGTGCTATCTAGTGATCAGTTAATGTGTTCAGACAGTCAGAATGCAGGGATTAGTATAATGTCTTTAACAATTTATCAAGGACAGCCCAGCTGAAGTGCAGTATGTCATTTTCCATAGAGTCCTGTTTTTACATATTTATGGAGCTGGATGGACTGAGCACTGACTCTGCTGGGGTTATAACCTGTGATCTTCTGGTTCCCAAGCCACCTTTTTTTATCATTTGTTTATGCCCATCACCAGTGGCCCCCTTCAACCCCGAGTCCATCCAACCCCATCATCCACCATATCTGAGACTTGCCTGCCTCCAGCAATCCCTCATGGCTTGCCACCTGTAGTGGGGCCAATGAAGGGGTGGTCCATTCTCCCCACCAACAGTGAACCAATCCATATTGGAGTCAGGGCCTGGTTGGTGGTACGGGACCTGTGGTGTACTGTTGTTAACCTGCTGGTGTTTTTTTCCCCTGCCTTTTCACCCCTGCCATGCCCACCACCCTGACATTATGCCATGTCAGGTGTGCCTTTGTACGCTACTAGTGTACCCTTGCAGGACAGACAAGCTGTCTGGTCCACCACAGGAGTTGCTAGAGCATCAGAACCTGATGCTCTCCCTCCCTGGCATGGAGTGATGGCACTTGGCAGCTTGTTCCAGCCCTTTGGGCCACTCAACCAGCTTACTGGGCTTGCTTCCAAAGCTGTGTCACCAGTGTATGAGCATGCTGTGCTATCCACTATGCTGTCAGGCCCCCACCTCAGCCACTGTTTTAACCACTGGATCACAGTGTTTCTTGATATGTTGTTGTTAATGGGGTTGACTGTATGGGATGACTGTAGAGCAGATCTTCATTTTGATTGGCTGGGAGGAGCCTTGTACTAAAATGAAAATTAAACAGTGTTTTAGTACAAATAACAGGTTGCCTCATAGTTGACTAACATAAGAGAACAGTGAAAACGCCACCTAAACATAGTGGGCTGGATTTTCAGCTCATCCCGGGGTTAAGTTCTGCTCCACAGTGGCCGCTGCAGACCGCGGTCTCTGCATGTGCGGAGTTCCTTATTTTCAGCTAGCGCAGCTGCAGGGGATGTTACTTCAAGTCCCACCATGCGTACATTTTACCCACAGCTGTGCCAAAAAAATCATCCACAAGCTGCTGTAAATCAGGAGCCAGTCGTAAACTGGCTCCCCCTTTGAAAATACTGCAGCTGTAGGAAAAACTGCAGCTACCCAAGTGGAAACCCACTTGTGCCAGTTTTTTCCCGTAGCCACGGAACTTCAAGGACTTTGAAAATCTAGCCCTGGGTATTTAGGCAGATACTTGAAATTAATTAGCAACATAATTTGTACAAAATGATACTGATTATTAAGGAGTGATTGCAAATGAATTAATTGTTTGCATTTTGAAAAAAATGGCTATTATGCCAACTCAGATAACCCCCCCTTCTCTTGTTTATGGAAAAGTATTTGCTGTGTATCTTCCTCTATGGCCTGATACTTAACAGTTGTTATTTTCTGATCTTTATTGAAAATAACATACTGCCCTGCGGTATCAATAAACTACCAGTTTGTTTTTTTTACTTCCGTTTGTTTGCAAGAAGCTATAGCAGGCGAATTTGGATTTTAAATCTTATGTATCACTGTAGGTCTATTAATAACCTCAGATTCTCAGGACGCCTGCTGGCCTGGTAAGTGATGAGATGTTAGCCTTTCAGCACTGGAGACCTGACCTTGAATCTCACGTTAGGTGACATGTGAAATGAGTTTGCTTGTTTTATCCCTTTTGGTGGGAAAGATCCATGTCACAGAGTTACCACATGCAGATCGTCAGGATTCAGTAAACCAGCAGCCTTTGCTCAAATGAGGCCATAGCAGGGTGTTAAATAACTGGTATAGAACAGCAAAATGCTATGCAAACTGGGATAATGCTAACCGTTTCTGGAAACGCCTGGCAGTAGACAGGCTAAACATTTTTTGAGTGAACCATGCCACAGTTGACAAAATTCATAAAACTAGATAAATATATTTGAATTTTTTATTTTGTTAACCATTCTGTGTTACGTGCCATGCATTTTCACTGCAGCACTTTCATGCTTAAAATTGCTAATCAATTTATTTGGCTTATTTAGTACACTTCATAGACTGAGTGACCATGGAAAATCGGTTACATTCTTATCTCGGAAGGAGCTGGACCACCAGGTCAGTACTGCAGTGAACAGGCATAGAACTGAGGAGAATCCTCTACAGCACCTGTCATTCTTGTGGTAGACCTGTAGATAACTGAATGTTTGTTTCCTGTGCTATTGGTTCCTTACATGGCATATTTTGATGCTGAATTTGGATGTAGAGCTCTACATTTTATTCTCAACATTGTTTTACTGTATAGAAGGACAGCTAATCCTATCCATTCAACATAATGTAATAAGTAAAGTAAATAATATGTAAGCAATAACCCACAACAGGGTGTGGGGTCATAGGCATTTAATCCACGACTGGGGTGCATTATGAAGCATGAGGCCACAGGTCGAATGTCCTTACAGCGCCCCAGGCATGGATTAAATGCCTATAACCCCACACCGTGGAGTAGGTTATTGCGCTTATAACATGGTTTAGGTTAAGCATAGGGAAGAAGAAAAGGAAGAGGAAGAAGCATTTATATAGCGCTTTTCATACACAGTATCGCAAAGCGCTTTACAAGCAATGCTAGACTGGTAGTGAAGTGACTGAATGTGTGGTGGTGGCCATATCGCACATCGTCACCCACACACAGCCTGGATAATTGCATGAACCGGTTTTATGGGAAGGGAAATGCTGGCCAGGACACCGGGAATGTTCCCTGCTCTTTGTGAAGAGTGCCCTGGGTTCTTTACTTCCACCTGGACACCCACCAGGACAACACCAGGATGGGCAGAAGGACCTCGGTTTAACATCTCATCCAAAGGACAGCACACCCCAGCAGTACAGCACCCCCCAATACTGCACTCGGATGCCAGCGATTTTAGGTGCAAGTCCAATCCTGGTGTGGGACGAGAACCCACGACCTTCTGGTCCAGAGGCGGATGTGCTACCAACTGAGCCACGCTGAACATTACCTTAGTTTTTTGGCATTTTTGGTACAAGCCCCCCAAAAAACAGCTGCTCCCCCTGTTTTAATGGCAGAAAGGGATTTTATCCTTCCACCTTGCAAAGTAGTCCCTGACTGTGGATTAAACTGATGGTTTAATCAACGGTTGCAGACAGGGAGAAGCACTTCTACATTAACGGAGTTCAACACACAGCAGGACCTCTGCATTCTGCTATCTCTCTCTCTTTCTCTCTCTCTCTCTCACCCGCAGCTCTGCAGAGGCTGGGGACTGACATGCTCTCACTGTGTCTCTCAACGGCACTTCAATCAATCAATCAATCTTTATTTACACAATGTGGGGGGGGGTAGTAACAACAAAAATGGAAATGGACCTGGGGGTAATCATATCAGATGACCTTAAGGTTGGCAAGCAATGTGAGAAGGGTAGGGGAGGGCTGGGGAAACTGGGATATATAGGGAGAGGCATCACCAGCAGAAAACAGGAAGTTGTTATCCCCCTGTACAGACAGTTGGTGAGACCCCATTTGGAGTACTGCGTCCAGTTCTGGAGACCCCATCTCCACAAGGACATAGACAGGATGGAGGCATTTCAGAGGAGGGCAACCAAAATGGTGCAGGGTCTGCAAGAGAAGCCATACGAGGAAAGACTAAAGGAGCTTAATATGTATACCCTTGAGGAAAGGAGGGAGAGGGGGGACATGATAGAAACATTTAAGCACCTCAGTGGAATCAACAAAGTCCAGGAGGGTAGCATCTTTCAGAAAAAGAGATGTGCAAGAACAAGGGGACACAATTCAAGATAGAGGGGGACGGCTCAGGGGCAATGTGAGGAAGTATTTTTTCACAGAGAGGGTGGTGGATGCATGGAACAGCCTTCCTGAGGAGGTTGTGGAGTCTACAACTGTGGGAGAATTCAAGAATGCATGGGACAGACATAAGGCAATTTTTGTGGGGGGGGTAGGAAGAAATAGGCTGTTGGTTAAATAGGATCTGCAGCTTATCCTCTAGGTAGGGAAATGGGCGGACTAGGTAGGCCAAGCGGTCCTTATCTGCCATCAAAGTCTATGTTTCTATGTTAAACTAGGTGAAACACCATTGAGGAAAACTCATTTGCAAGGTGGATCTGGACTTTGGTCATGTACACAGTAACCGAGGAAGTACAAGAAAAGACAGTGTAACAATAAATGATCAAATACAATGAGATAAAGGCACAGTTGGTACAAGATAGAATAGGTACACACTGGGATTATGTACAACAAAATATTACAGTATATACTATATGTACATGTGCAAAATATGGTGCGAGTGTTCAGAAGGTACAAGAACATATAGTGCGGGTAGTAAGGGGAACAAGGCTGAAGGACAGAGGAAAAGGGGGCAGGGGTACAGTAGGAGGTCACAGGTAGTGAAGTATCCAAAGTCTGAGATATCCAGTCGTCAGGGAAAACAATTGCAATGTTCTTTGAAGAACTGTATAAATAGTGGGTTTTTTTTTTTTAAGTTTCTGCTTTATACTCGTCCCGCATTGTTGGTCTCCACTCTTTCAGGAGACACATATTGCAGTCTATCCCCACACTGCAGCCTCCCCGATTCTGCCCTGGTAGTCCCCATCGAGCTGTGGCTGTACCCCCAGGCATGTACGGGGCAGGGTGACACACCCCCCGATAATCTTGCTGTGTCGGACCACCGGGGACATCAGGGCGGTGCGGGCAATCAGGGTCACAGCTGAGTCTCCATCACCTAGGAGACCGACACCATTTATTCCTCCTTTTTTCTCGCCTCGGCGAGGTGCGTGCCCCGTGACATCAAGGCGCTAGATGCCAACATCCACCATGTCTCTCAGCCGGCTCTTCTTGAAGACAGGACTTGCAGTACCCTAGCCCTCTGCCCGGGTCAGGCAAACTGCAGGCCTTGGCCTCCCCTCTCCCCCCGGAGAAGGCGAGCAGTCGTGGGATGCAAAAGCCTTTCTCTCTCGGCCGGCCCTCCGATGACCTAAGTCTGCTCCTGAACCCGTGTCATCAGTATCGCAAGCAGAAATCCAACCACTGCACCGACGGGCCGGCCATGAACAGTGTTTTGAAGGTGGTTAGTTTTATAGGTAACACCTCATTTAGTGTTTTTTGGAACTTGTTCCATAAAGAAGGAAGAACATGGCTTAGGGCTGCTCATCCAAAACGTGTGTTAACTTTTGGAATGATGAGTGTGGTGTAAGACAGGCTTCTTGAGGAATATCTACCTGCAGTGCATATAGTCAGGCTTTCTGCAATGTATTGTGGAAGTTTCTTGGTGAGCGCTCTAAAGGTCAAAAATGCAGCATTTTTTTGCCTTCTGAAGGTGAAGGATTACCAGCCTACCAAGGAATACAGGGAGCGATGGTGCGTGGAGTATGGTGTACCTGTTATAAATCTTATTATTCAATGATAGAGGATGTCAAGCTTTGATAATGCTGAGCTAGTACCCTGACCATAGATAAAGTCAGTGTAGTCAAGAAGTAGAATAAACATGCATTGAACTAATCTAGTTTTGGCATATTTGGTCAGAAAATGCTGGATCCGAAAGAATAGACCTAGTCTCTGTCTAAGTTTTTTTGACAGCTCGTCAATATGGTCAGCAAATGATAATTTGTGGTTGATCCACAGCCCCAGGTTTTTCAATTTAGTCACAAAGTCTATAGAATCCCCTGTTAGGGTGGTTATTTGGGGAACTAGGCCTAATATCCAGGGGTTAGGTACACTAACAACTGGAGCAAAGAACATTGCCTTAGTTTTTTTGGCATTTAATAAGAGTTTTTGATTCATGTGGTTGAGCTGTAAATGATTGAAATTCTTAAAGGTCCTTAATGGCTAATTCTGGAGTAGGCCTGTCAACGTAGAGGACAGCATCGTCAGCAGAGAGATGGATGCTTGCTGAGTTAATGCCTTGGTTGATACTATTTATGTAGAGAGCAAAAAGCAGCAGCCCCAAAATAGAGCCTTGTGGCACACCTTTCAGGAGAGTTTTCAGGGGAGGGAGATCTCGGTTTGCTTTGACTTGCTGGTGCCGACTGGTAAGATAGCTGGTAAACCATTTAATTGCTACAGAGTCCAGGCTGATGTTTTTTTAGAGTGACAATTAAAATGTCATGGTCCACCTTATGAAATGCCTTGCTTAGGCCAAGGAATAGGGCACCCCACATACTGTTTGGTGTCTAAGGCCAGCTGCCAATCATTAGTGACTTTAGCAAGGGCAGAAGTTGTTCTATGACAATGTTTAAAACCTGATTGAACTGGATTCAAGAGTTTGTGAGTCTCCAGGTACTCCCTGCGGTGGATATTAATAATTTTCTCAAGTAGCTTGGAGAGGATGGGGAGCAATGATATCAGCTTGTAATTGTTTAGGTCGTTCGGGTCGCCAGACTTAAATAGAGGGATAACATGAGCAGTTTTCCAGATTGAGGGGAGTTCACCCTGGGCAAGGATAAGTTAAAAAGGTGTGTTAAAGGAGCAGACAGGATAAAGAAGCTGATCTTTTAAGAAATAGGGACCAATCCGATCCGCACCTGCGCTTTTCCTGGTGTCCAATCCTAACAGGAGGTCTTCTACTTGTTTCACTGAGATTGGACTGAATGAGAAAGCTGAAACTGGAGCAGGGGCATCCTTCAAAGTGTGTGCCAGGTCCTTGGCACAGAGTTGGGAGCGAAGGTTATTCATAGGAGCGGAGTCGAATGCAAGCCCGGTGGTAGCAAATTGATTATTCAGTAGCTGAAGAATTGAATGTTAGTCGGTAACTGAGGAGCCATCAATGGTAATTTCTGTAGGGAGAGAGTTAGCAGGGGTGTAGCCCTCAAGAACCCTTACAGTTTTCCAGAAGTTTGATGAGCAGTTAGAGGAGGACACAAATTCACTGCGATAAAATGTGGTCTTTTCTTCCCTAATCAGTTTCATACACTGGTTCCTAGCTCTCCTAAGCTATGTCCAGTCAGCTAGAAGTTTGGTTGTACATGCCTTTTTCCAAAGATGGTCCCTATTGAGTAGGGCAGCTTTTAGGTTGGCTGTGAACCAGGGGTTCAATTTCTTCTTTGTGTGAGTTTTCACTAGGGGCGCGTGCCGATTTATATGCCAGAGTACAGTGCTCTGACAAACCACGTAGGCCATACTCACAGTAGGCGGCAGATAGAATTCTTGCCAGTTAGAGTGCTGCAGGTCAGAGAGAAGGGTTTGGGGGACAAAATTGCATTTATTTCTTTTAAAAATATACTTAGAAGAAGACACCTGTTTTGGCACAGATCTGACACATGCTATTGAGCAGTGGTCACTAAGATCACTAAAGAATATGCCTGTATGTGTAAAAAGGTGAGGTTTGTTCACTAATATTAGGTCAATTAGATTGCTTTTATCAGGGTTCTTCTTGTTAGGATGGGTGGCTTCCGTAATGAGTTGCATCAGCCCAAAGATGCCACATATGTCTTTTATGGGCTTGGAGGCAGTGGCGAGCCAATCGAGATTGAAGTCACCCAGAATTACGACCTCAGAGGATAGCTTTCTGAGCACACCACCCAAATGGTTCAACACCTTTAAGCCTGCTAAGGGTGGTCTATTGCAGTCAGTAATGCAGAGTGCTGAAGAGTGTGAGAGCTGCACCTTTAATGCCAGACTCTCGAATTCCTTGGGTGATGTGGAGGAGTCAATAATGGTGGCCGTGAATTTGTCTAGGATGTAGATGGCTACCCCACCACCTCTGGAATGTCTGTCAGTTCTGAAAAGATTATAAGATGGAATGTTTATTTAATGATCCAGCGTAGAAAGACTAAGCCAGGTCTTGGTGACCACTAGTACGTCAGGCTTGGTATGGAGCATCCATGTTTGGACAGAATCGAATTTCCTTAAGAGGCTGCAGACATTCAGGTGAAGAATACTTAACCCTTTGAGGTGCGCCAGATCAGGGGGTGCAGTAAAAGGGCCAATGGGACTTGGGTTCAATTAGACAATGCCTGAGCAGAATAGAATCTGCAATAGGAGCTTTTTAAGAGTGCTGAGAAGCAATCTAAACAGTTGAGTCCACTTCCTTCTAGATGGGTGCAAGGAGGGGGGTGGGTGAAGAGCAACTTAATCACAGACCGAGAGGACCCAGGGATGTATGAATCAGCACCCTAGCCTCATTTATTATAGAGGACAGGTTAGACAGGACTGGTTGGGGTAATAAGGTGCCCCACAAAGCACATACAAAAAGTGTCCCATGGCAACTGATGATAATTTCAATGCAGGAGGGAGGGATGATAAACATGTCAGAGCAAGATTCGTTTAAGTTTGGCTTAAAAGGAGAGGCAGTGTATAAGGGATCAGAACTCCGGTCAAGGATCCGAACAGTCAAGCCTACTAAGCAGCTAAGCCACAGTACAAACTGCATTTTTGAATTTGAGGAAGGGGTGATTGTGTTCGGTTTAGTTTGAAGATCCTCAGAAGTCAGCAAGGCAGAAAAGAGTGACAGCAGCCCTTGATTCATCGTGCAGAGCTACACAAGGACAGCAGTAGAGGATCTGAGTGCCTTATATCAGGGACTGTACAAAGTAACTGTTACTTTAAGGACAGAATAATAAGGGCTACCAATGGGAGGGTAGTACCATAAATGGGAGGGGAAACAGACTATTTAAAGAGTGGTGGGGGCAGGCAAAAATCTAGGTAACAATTAGCAGCTAAAGGAAGCGCTTTTAGGAAGCCAAAAAGCCATGTGAAAGTCAGTGCATTGGACCCAAGTCCCTCTAGCCAGTCCAGCGCAAGCCGCAATTGCTTCAGCAAATCACAAGCTGAGCAAAAAGGTCTATGGCCAATCGGAGCTCCAACTGCAGTCCCAGGCAGAGTCCTGGACATACCTGGAGAGAGCTGCTTCAGCGGCGGGTTGGATGTAGTAGTGCAGCCGGCTGGCTTCTCCTGCCGTGCTGCTCAGGAAGCTGGAGCATTTGCCCCAATCAAGGGTAGCCTGAAGGGGAGGAAGAGAGGGCAGGGGTTATTATAAGGCAGCAGACAAGGAGAGATGCAAAAGAAAAAGACATCTTAGCTAAGTGGTGGACAGGGCTCTTGAGGACAAAGGACAACAGTTTATCTGACTTGCTTTGTCTCTCTCTGTGGCGGGGGAAGGGGGTTGAATCATCAAGGCACCACAGAAAATTGCTGTCCTGCCATTTTGTTCTGTGACCAGCTGTGCTCTTTGTACCTCTCTCTCCACTATTGGCCAGCAGGGTAGGGGACTGTTGTTGTTGTCACCGGCTCCTACTGCAGAAATGAGCCGCGAGATAGCTAAACTTCACTTAGCCGTCTGTCTCCACAGCTGGGCACCAGGGTAGGGGGATGTTGTTCTTCTGAGGCTGGGATGGCCCTTTATGGATGACAGGCTCTGACACTTCTACAGCCTCACTCCTTTGATTGTCACTGGCTCCTACTGCAGAAATGAGTTACGAGTCACTTAGCCACGATGTGCAAAGTCCCGGGTGCCTGCTACCAAGACCTAGCAGTGAGAGACACACATACACATCGCTGGCTCTGGGACAGCACTGCAGAGCTGCTGAATTTCCTCTCCCACTGTCTTCCTGTAGGACTGGTGAGCTGTTCGGAATTGGGGGGGGGGGCTACTTTGGTGAGTGCTCCTTCTCAGAGCGGGTCAGACAAAACCTGGCCGAGAGAGAGGGAACACTCACTTTGAGTACATGCATACCTGGCTCAGATAGGACAGTCCTCCAAGGGTGACTAAAATCTACCACTGTCACTCTCTGGCTGTCACAACACCATGATGAGGTGTTCACGCTGTCTCGCTCTCTCAGGCACAGGTGCAACTGTTCAGAATGGCATTGGAGCAGTACCAAGAGATGCCCTGTGGAGCACATGTCCCACTACTGCAAGTAATGTCAAACGGGGGAGGCGTGTAGTTTGACTTTGTCAAGATACTGCTGCTTTGTCTACTGAGAACAACTGAATGGTGACTGAGGCCGGGGAGGGGGACAATACTGCTGACTGCATCTGTGCTTTTTGGGCCGGTGGCAGCCACGCTTCTACCTCCACAGGTGATAGTTGGGGGGTCAATTGTTAGGCTCAGGAGAGAACCAGCTGCAGTACAGCAGTGCCCCTTTGGTGGCCACAGGTCTGCAGGGTTGGTGGCTGAGACATCCGATGAGTTTTGGCAAAGGGGAGGGAGAGGGGGAAATACAAGCTTCTGAAATGGAGACAAAAGGAGTACTGCAGGACTACCTCGTGTTCGCAGCTGATGTCCAAGATTTTTATTTCTTTTTACATCTCGGAGCATGGCTTTCCTGTCGGGGAATGGCACATTTAGCCAGGTGACATCACTAAGAACTCCTTGGATGCAAATATGACTCTTGTGTGCTTTGCTTTGGTAAGGGGCATCACTGTACCATGTAAGCTGTCTGACAGCCGTCGTTAAGTAATTTTTTTTTTTTAATTTTGTTCCGGCCCACGGCTTCTGTCTGCACACTGGTGATGATTCATTCTTTTTGATGTACTGCTGCCAGTAACCAGATTATCTGTATTTTACCCTGTAGACTACAAGAGACTGCTCGCTAACCTAAAAAGCAATATGGCTGTTGTTCAAAACAGCTGAGAAAACTTTCTAGATCCCTCCATGGTGTGATCAAGCCTACACCTCCCTTACAAAGAAGACCAGGCACCAAAACCATGGATTAAAAAGATAGTTTAATCCATGGACACCTGACAGCTCTGGTCCAATCACATTAACTACTGCAGGTAACCCATGTTATAATGTGACATAACCATCATTCAGGACTGTAATGAATTACCAGAACATTTTTGTATAGCAGCCAAATTAGTGTTATGTATCAGAACTGTTGATGCTGTATTACAGTTTAATTCTGTGATGAAGCTAGATAATGTGGGCTTTTATAAAACCTCTTTGGATGTTTGGAGTCAGGTACAATTAAATTATTGGCACTGCATGCATAGGCATATTCCAGCTAATGTAATGTAAGAGCTTTTACCTTGTTTGTAATGAAAAGGAGCAGGTTTTAGAAAACGGTCATCATTAACTAATGACTCATTCCCTCTGGACTTTTTATAGTTTTTAAAATGAGTGAACGTGTTCCTCTTGAAAGAAAATTTATGGAATTCATATATAGCCTTCATATTTGAATTCTGAAATGTCCAAGAAATCCAATGACGTCTAGCCAGTATGGTAAGGGTTTGTTTTATGTTGATATGATTTGAAACAGATATTGTTTTACTCAACTCATTATGCTTAAATTAATGAGAAAAATCATTTTGCGTATGTAATGTTGACTCTGTTGGTGCACAACAACAGGGTCAGATCAAAGAATGAATTAGTGAATCACTGACATCACTGCACATTTATTGTTTCTTTCTTCATATGTTTTAGGGAGGAAAATAAGTTTACACCATACCTTGAGGCTTTTTGTCCAGATTCCAGCTATATACTACATAAACCTGATCCACTTTTGCTTGCTAAATTTTACAGTATGCTTTCTTGCTCCCCATGTTTATTATTTAGAAGTGAAAAGATGTAATTTGCAGTGATTAGAAAAAATGGTTGCTTCTCTAAGAAACTTAAGAAAATGTTCAGTGCAAAGTAATTAAGTTGCTCTGGTTTGATTTCCAGGCAAAACCAATTATACTGGCCACATATGCACAGAAAACTTGATCTCAAAAGTTTTGCATGTCAGTTGTAATACTTAGCAGCAGCATATCCTTTATCAACTCCGACACATTTGTATGTTGCATTTGTATCAAAGAAGAGTTGCAATGAATGCCCTGTTCACTGAAATTCCGTGCACACAGTATATTTATGTGCAATATATGTTACCTTTATAGACATATTTTTTATGCTTTTGCCATCTCTTTTGATGATTAGTGGAATCCACTGTTTTCAAATGATCAGGTTATGTTTTCTCTACATGAAGGAACATTATGTTTTGGCTTCTGTGCAGAACAAATATAGCTGCAATACACAGTCAGTTATGTGTATATATGGAACTAGAGCATTTTCAAAATGGAGTTTTTGCATGAATATGGTGAAGAGCGGGGAAGTGTGTGCATGATCATCCATCTTGTGTGAAGCCGTAATTATGAGCCATAGAAAAGATTTATAATGGCCAATTTCAGAATCACACTTGAGTGGATAAAACACTTCTTGAAAGGCACAATACCTAGTGTAGCTTCAGGTGTTTAGTAATAACAAAATGTTTTCATGGTGAGCCCCACAGATATTGACCCTGGAGCACATAAGCCCCAAACATGGTCCACAATGCCTGCTGCAAAAGTGACTCGAAAGGTGTGTCTATACATGTAAAACATTTTAGTTTCAGTAGGGATTCTGAAGAGTTGTGATGCATTTTGTCATATTTACATTTTCCATAAATAATCCACTGCAGAGTTTACTGTTGTTAAATGGGTTCCCCCAAGCAAAGGAATAATGTGCTGCATTCTGAGGCTTGCCTTCGCTCAGGGAAGGAAATTGTTGTGTGTCTCAGTAGGCATTTAAAACTTTAACTATTTCATCTCGTCAGCAAAAGAGTGGAGCAGTGGAGACAAAATGGTTTGCTGGCTGAATAGTTTGCTCCTACCAGTGTAAAATGGTTTGGACCGCCAAACCTCCCAAAATAATTCAGAAATGGTGAGTGTAAATGGAATTAGAATGTACTCATCATATATTCCCCCTGGCATTACTGTACTACTGACATATGTCCAACTTTGATGGATCTTTAATGTAGAAATACCTATGGCAACAGAAAAGTCCTAGGTTCAGTCATCAACTAACACATCAAACAGCTTGGCTTTATATGTGCTGTCGGAAAGTTGTCAAGGCATTGGCACATGTTGACAAGAACTGTGGCTGTGAACCTTATCTGAAGAACTAGAATATTATTACCTGGGTGGTGTTGTATAAACATTAGGGGTCACCTTTATAATTTGTGTAGCATAACTTGATCTGTGTGTACCTACTGTAATATAAATGTCATGTATCTAAATGTGGAGGAGAGGAAGTTTTGCATTTATTCTGAAAAAAATGAGTTCTGTTTTCAGCATTCACTGTTGGTTACTTATTATATAAAACTATATTGTCGTCTAAAGAACACCTTTCATGCTTTATTTCAAAACTCCCCCGGAAGACACCGAGGATCCTGCTCCAGAGAACAAGGATGCTAAAAAAGGATTTTTTTTTATTGTAGGGCTTTGAGGAGGGAAGGAATTGTATTAAGCCTCCATGGAGCTGAAAGCCCGGTCCCTTCCAGTTCCTGATCTGGAGCCCTGTCCCTGCGCTGTCATGTTTTGTGATGCAGTAGTCAGGAGAATGTGGGGGGCTTGCTCCATAGACATCTACAAGACCATTTTTTAAGCTATGTTTTTAATACTTTAGAGGACTGATTCCAACAAATCAAGGCCACCACTCAAGTAAAAAGGCCCTGGTCCTGGGGATGCTTAATCCCCCCCATAACCTCCGGCGACCCGAATCTGTGTCACTGCCATGGTGGCAGGTGAGGCTTAAGTGCATCATTCTCTGTACCACTTGGCCAGCATAGGATATGAACTCTTATATCTCCCTCTGATAGTTTATGGTCCTTCAGAGTTCTTCCAACCGATACCATTATCTGCTCCTGTAGGGGACTAGGCTTCCCAGAATGAATTCCCTATTCCTGGGCCCTGAATTTTACCTCACTTTCTGAATCCCTTCTGTTGTGCCTAAGTCATCATAATCTTCCTGCTAATTCAATTCTGCTACTCCTCTCTCTGCAACATGCAGTGACATTTGCTCAGCATAAAAAAAAAAAAACATGGGCACCATTCATAGTTTCAAATGGTGGCACTCTGTGGTTGTTGTGACCGCTTAGCACCACTGATGTTATTGTGACCTAGTCGAGTCATTCTTTAGGGGCATTACAACTCCTTCCCATGTGCTCTCAAAAACCTTTGCAAGTGGTCTGGGAAAAGGGAGGCAAACCAAATGATCACAGGGCCATGTGCACAGGTATGATGACCCTCATACCCCTGTAGCAGGTGATAATGGGATTTGCAGCAGCCAAGCAGTGTGACCATGTTTGGGGGAAACCACTGAATCAGCAAGTAAGAGTGAGGGAGGTAAGGGGTAACCACTGAACTATCCTAACCATGTATGGCTGTTGAAGTGGTGGGGTCCACTGGACTATCAGAGACATAGAAGATGGGCCGAGGGTTGGGAGACAGTGGACCACAAGGGACAAAATTATAGGAGTGGACATGATGAGGGTGGGACTTTTGGGCTACACTCCTGCTGGTCAGTTCTTATCAGGCTGCCATGTGGCATTGCATTATGTGCCATGTACAGTGCCGAGATCTGACCCAGTCACAGATATACATGGACCTATTAGCCCAACAATTTACTTTGCACCTCTGTCTCAGGAGGGTCTCTTCCCTTCCCATTTTGTGTATGGCACTTTCAGGTGGTGGTGCAGTGGTGTGTACAAAATGAAGTCATGCCCCCTCACCCCGCCCAACTCACTTTGGCCACGTCTTTTACTCTGTTCCATGCCATGGTGTGTTTATTGTAGTTTACATGTTATTTATGTGATAGTTTTAGTACAACTTTATATCTGGAATATTCTTGAAAACAGGACCTTGTCGGCATAATGTGTATAACAATAAAATGTTATCAATTTTATCGTCATATGAACATTTTTATTTTCAATACAATATGTTTTTTTTTTGTTAGTTGTTTAACCAGGACTAGCACACTAAGCTGAAAGCTTTTTTACAGGTGCGACCTGGGAGCACAGGGAAGTTAAGTGACTTGCTCAGAGTCACACAGTCTGCAAGTGGAAGCTGTGGGATTCAAACCCAGGTCTGGTCTGCTGGTAGTCACCAGATTTGCAGCTCAGAGCCTTAAACCACTACGCTATACTGCCTCCCCACTGTGCTATACTGCCTCCCGAATGTGCCATATTTAGTTTTTTTAGGGGACGTAGCAGTGTTAAGTCTGTGGGGCCCCTTTATGCAGGTAATCCATTTCTGTTTGTGTACTTCTGATTGGCTAGGACATACCTAGAGGAGCAATTTTATGACATTGAGATGCTTTATCAAAAGGGTCTGCCCAGCCCAGTGATGTCCTTTACTGTTGTTTTAACATGACAAGAATTATAAAATGAAAACTAATAAAACACTTTTGCTGTGGCTGGGGGCCCTCCATGAGCAGGCCTCCTACCCCCAACAACTGCAGGGTTCGCTGGTGCATAAAACTGGCTATGTCTGTCGAAAAAGTAGTGCAGCCCAAAACTTGAAAAAATATATGTTGTGCAGTGTGTTTTAATTTGTATGTGAAGTTCTAGTGTTTCTTTACCTCTGACTGGTAATAGGAGTTTTTCCTAAATTAGCCTGCTAGCTTTAGGGTAGTTTTACGACACCTGGAGATCTCCATATCAAACAGTTTAATTGTATTCCTTTGTCCCACACTGCACCTTGTTTCATGTGACAGTGATGTAGCAGAGACCATAACTTCAACAGAAAGCATTGCTTTACAATCAGTTCACAACAGTAGAGATGGCTATATTTTAAAATATGTAAAATTCAGCTTAGTGACTACCCTCAACGTAAAGGTCTTACTGTCCTGAAAAACTTTGCTGCTGGTAATTTTTTTGCAGCTTATAAAGCTTCCAAGATATTTAGTTTGTTTGCCATGTGTGTGCTGTATGTTGGGTGTCTCTTACATCACTGTCACATGAGACAAGATGCACTGTGGGAACAAGAAATACAATTAAGCTGTCAGGGATGAAGATCCCCAGGGGTCATAAAACTACCCTAAAGCTAGCAAGCTAATTTAGAAAAAACTCCTAATACCAGTCAGAGGGAAGGGAACACTAGATCTTCACATACAAATGAAAACACTTTGCACAACATATATTTTTCCAAGTTTTGGGTGGACTTCTCCTTTAAACCCTTTTTGTATATTTAAGCAGCACTTCATGCTTCACAGGAGCAACATACTTGGCACTTTCTTGCTGGGGACCATCTTGGAATGTTAACTTTGTCACATATCACTTAATAATACCTTTGTAATCACACTGCATATGCAGTTAAAAATTATTCTGTCATCCCTTCAGCGTTGTTCATAAAAAGATTTTCATTGAAGGATTTCAGGTTTGGTATAGAAACCAGGTTGAACCAACTTGGAGATAGCATTGCAGTGTTGGCAGTACAGAAGAGAATAAGAGACTGCGCCAATCTCACCCAGTAAAGCACACAGAAATAATCTTTCTTTTTATAAAATTCACAACAACCTGTGATTCTTACACTTCCCTTTTTCATATCCATATTAACCAGAAGTTTCACTGCATGGTAAATTTAAACAGTTTATTTTGAGAGGGTTTCCTTATGTAAATACAGATTAAAATAATTTACAGTTAGTGTCACTTAGTTGAATTCCTGTCTCAACTGTTTTGTTACCTGACTTGCTATTAATAGTTTGCAAAAATAAGAACTTTAAAGTGCTACATTCCAAATGCATTATGTAGCACCACAACCCCACCACACATCCTCTTGTCTGACTGTCAGCCAAGGACCCTGCTCTGAGTTTGCATGACATCAGTGCATGGAGATTACTGAGAGATTCTAGTTCATTGCCATAATGCCCTTTTGAACTGCCTTTGCTCAGTGAACTTCAGCCCAATGGTACTAATTAGCGCCGCAGTTATAGCCAATCAGTTCTGCTTAGTAAAACTAAAGCATTAATTAGTACATTCAGGCTAGACTGGATTGAATAAACAGAGTTTAAAATAATATTATTATTGAAGTGAGTTACTGTAGATATCCTTGAAAGTCTCGGCTATGCAGCTGTTCAAGGCAAACTTAGAATGTGATGGGTTACCGGAAACTTGACAAATTATTTCTGTCCTTGTGTAGCAGCTCCAGAGCTGGAAATGACTTGGTCTCCAGTGAGCGTCAGCCATCTGAACTTAACTTTGTCTCTAGAAAAATTTGTGAAGAGGAAAAACATCACAAGTTTACAACTGCCTGGGCAGCGGGGGATAGACTAGATCAGCCATTACCTTACTCCATCCTAGAAGACATCCATTCACCTAAAATTCAGAATGATTATCAAATTTACAAACAAACATATGAGCATAAGAGTCGATGGAAGGAAGTTCACCATGGGCCCAGCGAGTTATTTTCCCACAACTCAGTGGGAATCCCATGAAACTCCTTTAACTGCAGTCCAGTTTGTGTAGTTTAGAATTCTTCAAGGTACAGTACAGCACCTGATTCTGAGAGTCACTGTATCACTGTATTTATTTATTTTTTGTTGACCGGATAAGTGCACTAGACAAATCCTGCCTATATTCAGGCACGACCCAGGGGAGGGGGATACAGATGAATGCCAACTGACCTTGAACCAGATTAAGCTGTTGGTGGTATTTTTAGTGAATGAGGGAAATTTGGCCAGGACACCGGGGAAATCCCTCTACTTTTCGGCAGGGGTGCTGTGGAGTGTTGTGCATTGGTTTGCAGATGGCTGCTGAGAGCAGTGGAGGACGGACGCCTGCTTGTCCATGCCTCGATTCTTCCTGCAGGGGATGTGGTTCGGCTGGGATGCACCCGAGTGGTGACCAGCACTGCATACCAGAACCCCCACGGCAGGCTACTTTGTTGGTCGATGTGGAAGTCATCAGTAGTTCTTCGACGAGTGACGGCCCACTACTTCGGGCGGAGCCTGCAGGAATGGTCTCGACACGTCGTGATGGCGTTGGTGAGATGACCATTGCAGAAGCCCCAGTTCGGGGGACGGAGGATATACAAGCAGTTTTAGAAACCAAGAAACAATTGCTGGAACAGGCGACGGAAGCTTATCGGATGGCTCAACTTTGTGCTGAGGAAGACAGAAAGTGGAAAAGGCCCGAGGGTGACTGTCCCTCAGGCCTGCCAGGTACAGGTTGTAAAGTTTTAAAGGGGCCTTCTCAGGTTGTTTTGGGAGATGAACACTCCCCACCCCAGACCCTTATTCCTATGGTAGATGTTGTTCACGAGCCTTGGTCTCCTCAAAATGCGCTTTGGGGTGCAGGATGGATTCAAATGGAGTTGGGTGTTTGGATCGCAGACCCGGCGATCCCGCTTCCAGGGGTATCTGGGGTGGGTGAATCCATTCTATTACCTAATGACCACAGGGAAGTTACTGCTAGTTTACCTCTAGCTTCTATTGTTGAAGCTACAACACCTCCCTTAACAACTCCTGGTGGACACCCTCCTGAGTTAGTTCGAGTAGGCCCCCCAAGTCCCTGACCATTTTTCTGATGAGACCTCAATACAGAGCTTGGCTGGTAGTGTTTCTTATTCTCCTGTGTCATCAGCACTTCCGCCTGAGGTTCTGACTATGTACTCAGTTGTGGAAATGGATGGAGTTACTACGGATGTGGTACAGGAACCTCCCAAACTAACGAAAACCACGGTGACATTTGCTAGTCTTTTTGAAAAACCTGTAACACTAGCAAAACGTTGAAATGCGGTTAGATTGAGATTTTTGGGGACTGCAGAAAATATGCCAGACCGTTTTTATGTTGGGAAAGTTCTGATTAAGCAACTGCTGTGTTTTTCACCCAGTGAGGTGTATGCTCTCATACACACCCTGGCGATAATACTTATGATATTAGTTTCTGTAATCCAGATTTATTAAATAGGTTTTGGATGAAGTATGCAGTTTTGAAAATGAACCCGGCTTGGTCTCATTTCCAAGCCATCCCCCTCACAAAACAATCTTTTAACGTGATAACAGTGGTGTTTTCAAAATGAGGGTGTGAATGTTGAAGATATTACGTACTGGCTTGAGAGAAAATGCACAATTCAGGGGAATCCGGAACCCATTTTGGACACTGAGGCCCAGATATTCAAAAGGACAGTGTTGCGCCCTGCACAACCCACTGATGCGTCCTGGCACGATATTCAAAAGGGAAAAGTGCGCAACACAAATCCCGAGGCGCCAGAGCACATCAATAATGTATGCAGGTGCAGGTAGGGGGGCCGTGCCCATGCATACCCTGCACAGCCCGATATTCAGCCTGGGATGTGCAGAGCCATGCATGCGCAACCCCTACCTGCGCCAGCACAAAGTTGATCCAAAAAAAAAAGGAACAACGGATAGCCACCCACAGGTGAGCTGCCGCATTGCAGGGTGCAACATGGCAGCTGCCACCTGTGGGTGGCCACCCGAGCTCCGGCTGCACCTGGCAGCGCCCCCCCCATGCCCGATCGCGAGCATTTGTAATAAAATAAATCAATCTGTCCAGTATCCCTGGTGGTCCAGTGGACCTCTGTCTTTTTTTTTTTTGTTAATTATTTAACCAGGACTAGCACACTAAGCTGAAAGCTTTTTTACAGGTGCGACCTGGGAGCACAGGGAAGTTAAGTGACTTGCTCAGGGTCACACAGTATGCAAGTGGAAGCTGTGGGGTTCAAACCCAGGTCTGGTCTGCTGGATGTCACCAGATTTGCAGCTCAGAGCCTTAAACCACTGCACTATACTGCCTCCCTCTGTCTGCCCGATAGCGGGCATTTGTAATAAAATAAATAAATCTGTCCTATATCCCTGGTGATCCAGTGGACCGCTGTCTGCCCGATCGCAAGATAAAAATAAATTTATTGCCGAATCCTATATCCCTGGTGGTCCAGTGGACCACTGACAGCCCGATCACGGGCTTAAGTAAAAAGGAAATGAACTATATCCCTGGTGGGCCAGTGGACCGCTGACAGCCCGATCACGGGCTTAAGTAAAAAAGAAAAACCTATATCCCTGGTGGTCCAGTGGACCGCCGACAGCCCGATCGCGGGCTTAAGTAAAGAATAAAGAAACCCATATCCCTGGTGGTCAGTGGACCCCCTCCCCACCCGCCCACTGATCCCCGTGCCCGCTCCCCCTCCGGTCAGCGGCGGGCGGCAGCATCCACCCGCCTGCCACCCGCCACCGCCGACTGACACCGTGAGTAGGGCTGTACCCGTTGGTCACAGTGTGAGCCAATGGGCATGTGCTCCGTACCATCTAGACATCCAGATATGTGAATGGATCCATTCACATATCTGGATATGTGAATGCAGACTACAAGCCCAGTGGCTCACAAATGGTCAGCGTCGGTAGCGGTGGCGGGTGGCGGCGCGAGCGCCGCCCCCGGCGGCACCGGGCGGGAAGGAACCCACTGAACCACCAGATGAGTTTCTTTATTCTTCTTAAAGCCGCGATCAGGCTGTCGGCGATTCACTGGACCACCAGGGATATAGGTTGTTTCCTTTTTACTTAAGCCCGTGATCGGGCTGTCAGCAGTCCACTGGACCACCAGGGATATTGGACATTAATCTATTTTATATTACAAATGCCCGCGATTGGGCAGACAGCGGTCCACTGGACCACCAGGGATATTGGGAACATTATTTCTTTACTTAGCCCGCGATCGGGCGGGCAGCAGTCCACTGGACCACCAGGGATATTGGGGACATTATTTACTTAGCCTGCAGTTGTGTGGGCAGCGGTCCACTGGACCACCAGAGATTTCTGATTTTCCTATTTTTTACTGCAGCCCGCGATCGGGCTGTAGAGCACATTGCCGGCTGTAGGGAGCGTCAGTCCCCGATGGCTGCTGCCAGGCAGGGCGCCAGGTGCAAGTCACTGGGGATCGGCGCACCTGCATGCAAATGGGGCCATAATGACATGCAAATAGCCCCATTTATGCCTTGCATACATTGTGGCCCCATTTGCATGCGCACTTTTGAATATTGTGGTTGCTGCGCATAGCACAATGGAACTTGCGCTAGCGCATCCCCCTGCTCTACTCTGGCCACTTGCGCTGGTGCAGTGCCACTGCGCCATGCACACTGCGGGTGGCCAGGGTGCGATATTCAACGATGCTGTGCCATGGCGCAGCTCCGTTGAATATCACCCAGTCCACACCCCTGCGCAGCCAAGTTGCGCTGTGCCCAAGCTTGCGCCATTGCCTGGCGCAGTTTGAATATCTGGGCCAGAGGGTTTCTGGAATGGGAGCTGGAGATACAGAGTCAATTTGATACAAAACGATGAGGGTTTACAGCGTTTGCCAAACTGTCTTTATCTGGGACGTGACAAAGGGTTTATTGTTTTATCCAGGTCAGCCCAGGCACTGCTATAAGTGTGGTTCTCCCCTGCACCTTAGCAGTATGTGTGAGGTGGTTAAATGTGTCCAGTGCGGAGAACTGGGGCATGTTTTCTCTGACTGTCATCACCCAGTAAAATGTTTTCTTTGTGAGGAGGCCCATTCCTTTCTTGAATGCCCTTCGGCTGCCCAAAATAAAAATGGAGATTTCTGTATTCAGGATTTTTACATTAATACTGCTGTTAAGGCAGCACTTGGACAGAGGCCCCCCCCCCCCCTCGGAGGGCCCTGCCGCCAGTCATTGTTGGGCAGGCGGCCCTTCCTGAACAAGAACAATCTGTGACAATACAGACTGCTGATGTTTCTGTGCCTGTTACAGCATCCCCGGAGCCGGAGGTCCTGGTAGACACTTCTACTCCCACTATGGTATCCATGCCTCCGCCCTTGCCCCCGGAAGGTGCCTTCACTCTGGTATCTACCAGGAGGAGTAGTCTACGCTCTGGGAATTTGGGGAAAGCTGCTCTTGATTCTGCTAAGCTCCCTCTTCATAATTCCTATCAAGACGATGTAGGTACTGAGTCAGATTCCACCTCTGTACATTCATCACAGCAGGAAGGGACCTCTGAGGTTGATCAGCCTTTGAAAAAATCAGATACAGTTAAAAGAAAAAAAAATTAGGGGTGAGGAAATGGAGCAAGAAGAAATTGTATGTTGTGGGAGTTTGTACTTTCTGATATGTCATGCTGCAGTTCAGATTCTGGATAATTTTACATCTTTCTGGTATGCTAGAGCTATATAAAATTTCTGTAGCTTCCTTGAATGTGAATAGTATCCCGTCCGAGAGGAAAAGATTGTTGATTTTTTCACTATTTGAGAACAGGGATTATGACATTGTGTCTTTCAGGATACTAGATTACATACAAGACTAGACATGGAACGGGCAACAGCAGGATAGCATTGGGGTGTTACATATTGGTCCATGGGTGATAATGCATGTAGAGGAGTGGGTGTTGCTGTTAATAATCCTATGGCCCGATTAGTGCAACTCATTGATTTGTATCCAGGACAGGTTCTTCTGTTAGATATGGTACTTAGTGGTTTACAATGTTGCCTTTTAAATGTGTATGCACCTCAGACCAAATCTGCTAGGGTTGAGATTTTTAGATTGCTACAACCATATTTATTTACTTCTAAATATGTGTTTCTGGGAGGAGACTTCAACTGTAGTAGATATAACGCATATAGGGGTCTGCGTACCGCTAAGATATTTTGCGATGCTAATTGTCTTAATGATTTATTAATTCAAACGGGTCTTATGGACATTATGGCTCTTAATGGTAACCCTGACAAAACCTTTTTTCAGGGTACTAAGGCTACCCATATTGATTTTTGGTTCATGTCTGATTCATTAAAGGTCGTGGGGACTAGAACCCTACCAGTTGCTTTTTCAGATCATGTTATTCTGGAAGCCACGGTTGCCAGTCATGCCACTATGCATAGAGGACCAGGGTACTGGAGATTGAATTTGGAGTTGCTACTACTTCCCACAGTGGAAGATGTTTTTTTTGCCCTGCTGAAGGCAAGAAAATCTGTAGTGTGTCTTTACAATACGTTTCGGGACTGGTGGAGGGACACAAAATTTGACATTAAACATTACTTCAAATGTATAGGTCAGATAAATGGTAGATATAAAATTGATAGGTATAGTAATTACAGAAGGCAATTTTTGGATTTGCATTTTCAGGCAGCCCAAGGGGATGTTTCAAGTCTCCCTCTGTTACATAGAATTAGAGAACAAATGAATAAAATGCAATATGATCGTTTAAAATCTTTAGAGACTGAGAGGTGTTTTGGGACACAGGGCGATAAGGCCTTTCTGAATTCCTTTCAGTTTTGTGCATTTCAAAGACAACAGAAATACATGTCAGAGATTAAAGATGGGTCTGGAAATTGGTGCACAACCTCGAAGGCTATTTTACAGGCTGTAGATTGCCATGTTCAGATGTTGTTTGGTTCCTCTGATACCCTACGTTATGCCCATAGACCTTGGTTAGCACAATGTAATTTGCCCCGATTGTCTACTCTTGGGAAATCCATGTTGGTGGCACCTATTACGCCATTGGAAGTTTCTGCTGCATTTTCACAATCTAAAACAGGGACGGCCACCGGTTCAGGTGGTATCCCTTATGAGTTATATAAATTTGTTTTTCGTTTTCTAGTGCAAGAATTTACGACAGTTTTAAATGAAATATTGATTTCAGGTGTGTTGACAAATAGTATGAATGATGGTTTAGTTATGTTTATGTATAAGAAAGGGGGTAGAGGAGATTTGCTAAATTGGAGACCCATAACATTGTTGAATGCTGATTTTATGGTATTTGCTAAGATCTTGAATAATAGACTGCTGGTTCATGCGAATTCACTTTTACATCCCGCACAGACCTATTCATTACCAGATAGGAAAATTACGGATAGTTTAATATTACTTTGTGAAGTATTTCAAAGAGGGGCTACAGGAGAACTTACTGGACTGATTTTTAGCCTTGATCAGGCTAAAGCCTTTGATAATGTGAGACATGAGTATTTGTGGGACTATTTAGCGCTGTATGGGGTCCCTCTTACTTTTATTCTGTGGTTCCAGACCTGTTATAGTAAAGCTACAGCACATGCCTACTGTAATGGCTGGCTTGGTATTAAATGTCCCATACTTAGCGGTGTACGTCAGGGATGTCCCCTGAGTCCACTTCTGTATTTGTTTACTTTGGATCCCCTTATACGGAGAGTGCATGATCAACCAACCATACTGGGATTGTCCTTTTCGAGTAGTGACCAGGAAATTAAATGCATTGCATATCAGATGATGTATGTTTCTTAGTTGGAGACTTGCCATCTGCATTATGTTTGGAAAAAACCCTGCAGGATTTTATGTTTTATACCAGTGCGAGGATAAATCAGGAAAAATGTACTTGCATGCCACTTAGAAGTGAGGAAGTTCAGGTCACTCACGTCATAGGAATACCCATTGCCATCGAACCATGTAAAGTTTTGGGCCTTTTGTTTGGGGCGGGGGATTTGGCATATTTGAATTGGAGATATAAACTGCAAGACGCACAAGCTAAAGTCACTTTATGGAACACATGGAGATTGTCTAAATTGAAGCGAGTTCAAATGGTTAAGACATTTCTGTTACCCTTTTTTTATATTTAAGTTCTGTTTTTAGTCTTCCTTTGGCCCTGGAAACTCAAATGTATAGTTTTTTTTTTTCTTGTATTTGGGGCAGTAGATTGAACCCAATCAAATGTAGTCTGTTACGTGACAGAAGATATGGTGGATTGAAAATGGTACAACCCATAGTCTTTTTTTTTTTTTACCGTGTTTCTTCATACAAATTTCAGACCTTTATTTATAGATAAAAATGATAGATGGCAACCGTGGCTTCTGGATTCTATGGGAGATTTTCCTTCCTTATGGCCAGAACATGAAGTGATTCCGAAACATAGATCTTTTGTTTTTCTTCCTCAACCACTGAGTGTGTGCTTTGGAAAACTAAAAATGTGGGGTATTTCGAGAGATATTTTTTTACGTTTTAGTTGGAAGGAATTGTATGTCTATATTTTGCACAAATATTTCCAAGACATGGCCCCTTTTGATTCCTGCTCTTCGCATCATAAACTTTTAATTTGCAATATGTTGTCCTCTACCCAGATGCCTCCTTTTATGTGGGATGTTTTATGGTTATCCTTATATGGTAGATTTGAAACACAAACCAGTCGCTGATCGTTATTGTCCTAGAGACACTTGCCCTACCACGATTGAAACAATGGACCATTTATTTTTGACATGTCCCTTTATACTTGATTTTTGGAATCTTTTGAAATAGAAGTGGCCTACTTCCCCATTTTATCCAATGTCCTTGGAAATATTATGTGTCTGTATTTTGCAGCCTTTCTGGACTAAATACAATAGAGTGACTATTTGGCTGTTTTTGCTGTGCTTCAAATTTTATATTTGGCGTGTGCAGTGTCAGCTTACCATTCAACAACGTTATTTTTCACCGCATTAACTATTTTTTCTGATTGAAAATTCTATTCTTTGTCTAAAGGCACAAGATTATGAAAAGGTTTACTCATCCATCTATCAATCCAGATGGGATGCGATAGATTGGTTACCATAGGTTCCTTTTCATTGTTTGTAGTACTCTGATTTTGAATTTGTTTTATGTACATTCCCCTACTCTTTTAGTGGGGGGGGGAAGGGGTTATTTTCAGAATGTCTAATAAGCTTTGAGTCTATTACGATTATATTTTTGTATTTTCTGTGTGATGACATATGTATTTTGTTTTGTGTACTATTTGACTGTATTTTACTTTCCAACTTTAATAAAAATTCCCCTACTCTTTCGATAAGTGCCATGGGATCTTTAACATCCAACTGAACTACCACCAATCCAGGCAGATGGGATTATATAACATGTTGGATCTCCAGGATAGCCTCATGAGATGCATCATCTTATTTTCATGAGATTTCTGGAGGGACAGGAAGAACACATTAATTGTGTACCTCCCCTGTACAAGACACAAGCAAACAACAATATGTCAGTGTGACTACAAGGTAACTGATAACTATAGATGAATCCCAGATGAAATGACTCTGTTGAAGAGGTTAGCATCGGTACAGTATGTTTAGGTGTGAGATATTATTTTTTGATTACATAAATTATGGGACAGTATTTGCAGTGCTCCAGATCAATTTGGCTTTTTCTCTGTAACTGGCCTCTGGGCCCTCTTTCCGTCACAGAAGCCACCATGTTAGTGTCTGTTGTATTTACAGACATTCATCACATGATCCACTCCTGCCCTGGCCCATGCCAGCTGTAGTATGTTCTGTACACTCTGTGTTTAAGGTAGACAGTGCGGTAACTCTGTGTTAGCAGTCGCAAAATATTGTCTGCTGTATGAAGAGTGTTGAAGAGGCAGTTTCTGCCATTCCAAGAAGGGTGCTGTTGCTAAAAGTGTCCTTTTTTTCATTTCCCATGTTGCTGCCCTGTGTCCCCACTGTCGGGGGGTATGGCAAACATTGGTCACATTGCAAGATGCCTTGCTTTATGCAGAGTAGAGAGCAAATCTCAGATGGATCTGGGTGTCAGATCTGATGGTCATTGTTTGATCATGCTGAACCCACTAGTCTTCTCATTCCCCCTCATGGTCATGCAAGGTAGCAGACAGTCTTTAAGAACCATGTCCCCTGACTAGGGTGCAAAGCACCTAGGGGATGCAAAGCTTGATGGGCTATTGTGACACAGCAGAAACACAAAGCATCTTCCTTTCAAAGTTGGACATCAAAGTCTGGTCTTTGTAGCATATTCTTTAAATGTACTTAAATGAAAGTAGCCAATAACAGATCATTGTATAAAACCTGTAAATAAATTATTGTATGCTGGTGAATCATGAAGCATTCCTTTCTTTCTGCCCCATGTTTGACTGGCCTCCTGCTTTGCTGGCTCTGTGGGTTCTTAAGTCAGAAATTTGTTACTTTATAAGGACATGGATTTCTTGTTTCACTGTATGTTACTGCAGAGTCAGTTTGTCTCTATAAACTTACACATTCTGCTTACTTTGTAATTCGAGCTAATGACAGCAGTTCTCCTAACACTCTGGTTTCTGGTTAGCATGTATTTATCTTTCTTGTAAAGAGAGATGCAATATTAGAGAGGAAGTGCACTGGAAGAAAATTGAACAACACAAAGTTTAATGTAGGATTAAGGCAAACCATAGCCTGCCCCTTAATACATAACATAATATTAGAGATGCAGTAATATCAGTATTCATTTGAAATCATTTAAAGCCTTTCTAGTAGCATACATTAGTGAGTCAGATAAATGCAGTGAATTTTTAATTCTCTTGAAAACTGACTGAATGACATTCTGAAGACAGGAACATGCTACTTATCCATATAGGCTAGAAATGCAGCTTATTTCTCAAATCAATCTATCAAATCTTTGTTTATCCAGGCGAACATCATTGAGCAAGCTCATTTGCAAGATGGACTTGGTTATTACCGGGTCAAAATACATTACAAAAGAATTTTTACAGTCACAGTGACAATAACATCATCATAACAACAAATAAATACAAAGAAGGTGCATAATACAGTATCAGCTACAATACAGAGGTAGGCATACAACAGCACAGAGGATAACTGTGGCATATATGTGAAATTTGGGAAGCCTAGATGGCTTTGGGGAAAATGACAATGGTTCAGCCAGGTAACAGACCGGCGAGTAATGTAGCAAGTACAATACCTAGTCCTGGCCAGGGATGCACAGCTAGGTTGAGGGATGTTATGGAGTTCCCAGAAAAACTGAAGCAGAGAAACAGAGAGGAGGTGCAGTGGGGGGAAGGGTGGGAAGATGTGGGGAAAAAACAAGGTAAGGAGAAGAGCAGTGGCAGCCGGTATGCATGGAAAAAGGGTGCAGAGGCAGCCTGAGGAAGAGGGGAAGCGATTATAGAATTCCCACACAGTTTAATGATATACGGCCTTGGGATGAGATTAGAGTAATGGGGCACATAAAGCCAGCATTATACTATAATATAATCTGTAAGGAGCTGAAGCCTCTAATTCAGGGTAGGTTAGTGACGAGGGAAGCAATTACAGGGTTCCCTCACCCTCCAAGAATATAGGGTCTTGAAGGATTCCAAACTGATGAAGAGTGCTCAGTTTCAGCACTTTTTGCAGTTTATTCCACAGGGATGGTAACACAAAGCTAATTGCTGCTCTACCAAAGCAGGAAGAAACCTTGGGGATACACAATGTGATAATGGAGGCATTTCTTAAGGCATATATTCCTGGTGTGCTTAGTGGGAGACAGTCAATGATATATTGAGGAAGCTTTTTGTGCCCGCTCTGAAGGTCCAAATCACCACGTTTCTATTCCGCCTAAATATAAGAGAAGTCCACCATACAGCTATATACAAGGCACAATGGTGGGTGGAGAGGGGAAGGCCAGTTATAAACCTAAATAGCTCTGTGGTAAAGCGTGTCCAATTTGTCAAGAGAGGATTTAGGGCCCTGACTATATAAGAAGTCTGCATAATCAACCAGAGAGAGAGAAAAGTTGTTTGGACCAGGCCTTGGGTTCAATTTTGAGAAATCCACTTTTGGAATGAGGAGTGATTAATGTTCACTACAAATGTTAACAGCTTATTGTTGCACTCAGGTTTGAGGATGGTGGGTACCAAGAAGGATAGCTAGTCCGAAATCTTTCACAAATAAAAAACACCAGCACTCCAGAAGTCACTTAATCCACTGAAAGTTAAGGATTTATTTCAAAGTACAATCTCACTGTCGAGAGTTATACAGAAGAAAAACAACACCTAGCACCTCAACCGTTAGGTCTTCCAGGGGGTATGATTCAGTACTAGCTTGTTTCTCCTTATATACAAATAATTGCATTCAATTAAACAATTCATTAATTATAATATTGGTCATATTTATACAGAGCTAAAATAAACTCAGCACTTATTATAAAATTCAAGTCATTCAAATCGGTGCTGACTGAAAGGAAAAAATAAAACTAAAAATTGGTAAATTATAGGAGAAAAATAGCACAGATCTGTAATTTTAAATACAAAGCTACATTAATTACCACCTTAATATATTTCTTTTTAAAGCAATATTATTTCTTTAATGTGCTTAAATAAAATAAGACTTAGAGAAGGAATTGGCCAAAATATCTCTTAAACAATTCGTAAATAAAGGAGAATGATCTCTAGTTCATTCATTTCATTATTTTCAGGTCCACATATTTTGTTTCCATTATATGGATATATTTACAGATATATTGGACTAAGAATTAACTTTTGAATCATTGGCATTTAAAACAGATAGAAATGACTAATTGACCTTTTGCACCTCATTGTGACCTCCTGTGTTCAGGTAGGGTACACACTGAATTTGAGTGAAAATACACTTTTTTAAATGTATAAACATAGGATTTTAATTTATAATTATATAGTCCTATGATGTGCCAGAGCTGCCCTAGTCACCCACACATCTGTAAATATATCCATATAATGGATGTTTTGACACACCAGCAAGTTGCTAACGGAGACATAGTCCCTGAAGATACACTCAACTCATCTCAGAATAATTATACATATATTTTATTTGTTGAGGGATGAGTGAACTACCAACATGGCTGGATGCCAATGTTTTCTGATGCTATATCACTTCCTCAGGGTGCTTTACCTGACCTTGAACTAAATTCTGTACAGAAGCCCCTCTAAGTCTTTGCTTCCAGGGTCTCCACCTAAAATAGCTGGGACAGCAGTCCATTTATGATTGGGCCTGCAGCCCTTGGTAGACAAATCCAGCACAGAAAAAAGAGATAATCAACCCATCTTTGAACTACAGTAATTACTAGAACCAAAGATTTAGAGGGTATTCTGTATAGGATTTGGTTCAAGGTCTTGTACGGTGCTCTGAGGAAGTGATCTAGCATCAGGAAATGTTGGCATCTACTCATACTGGTATTAGAATTGTCCCTCTATAAATAAAATATATATGTAAAAATATTCTGGATGAGTTGAGTATGTTCTCCACTACTGCTTAGGACACCAACTAGGTTTTTGAAGCAGACTCCTCCCCTGTCCTTTGTACTTTATAGGAGAGAGATATCACTGGGAGATCTACTCAGACTTGATCCTTGGGCTATTGCAGACCCTTTGAAAATCAGGATCCTGGACTACAACCTAAACTGACTGAAGAGAAAATGTAACTCTTGTTAACAGAGTGAAGAACACCACCTTCCAAATATGGCAGTAGTTGTAACTGATTAAGAATTTGATGACAAAGATACAAGCACAAGAGAAATAACCATGCTTACCCAGTCAAGTACTTTGTCAGGTTATTTCAGGGTCTTTAGTTTCAGTTTGAATGAAACAGTTTAAGCTCCACTACGTTACCAGGCTGGGCATGGGCTCAGAAGGAATAGTGTTTTTTGGGGTCTGTTGTATTTTTTAAACAGCAATTATTTAGAATAGCACCAACTCCATGCCTGTTCGCTAGGTGTGGAGTTACTAAACGGAGTGCTAAGAGGTTCCCAGTTGTGACCGTGCACCTAAGTGCTATTCACAAAGGTCTGGTTTAGTCATCGGGGGATAGGAATTTCTTTAATTTACAATGCAAATTAATCTTTACAGACAGTGTGTGCAGACAGGGTCTGTGATCATTAAACACTTAATTAACACCACCATCAGATGTCTGTGGATGGCATGGTACCAGTCACGTGGGGCTGTCCCATACACAGAGCTCTGTGGCATAGGTACTTACCTCTGAGTTGTCTTTGAACCTGCCCAACATGTACATTTTGGCCCACTTCTGAGCCAGGAAGAAAAGGTCATCCCTGGCCCTAAACAGTTTTCTTTGGTTGCCTAGTGACCCTCCCTCCCTTTCCCCAGCCCCAGATGAATCCCTGGCACCCAGTGGATCCCCCTCCCTAGATCAGTTTACATGCTTGTGCACTGTTGTGTTGGTCTCTTACCAGTTTCCCTTCCAAACTGGCTTCTCTGTCCCTAGCAGACTTCAGCAACACCACTGCAAATTGCTTGTAATGGTTTTACAGGCAGATGGGGTGTCTAAAGATGTGACCTTGTGAACAAGGATTGCTATGCTTTGTGGAGGGCACTGCATGCAATTTGCATAGTGTCCCCCTTTCCCATGTGGTTGCAGTGGAGCTCATAACTGCAGGGAAGGGCTGTGACCCCCTTTAACGGAGGATAGTTCGGGGATATCAGGCATCAGGCATCAGACTGGTGCACAATCATTGTCACAACAATTTCACAACAGTCACGTGTGACTGTACATTAGGCCTCATATTTTTAGACTTGTAAAGCTAGAACCTAGCAAGGGAGTAGACCTGGCAGAGCACACAGCTTAACCATTGACTGCATTTTGAAAGCATGCCCAGTTATGGAAGATGTGTAGATGTGTAACTGAACTTAATTTCCTAATTTCCCCTCCGAATAAAGATGGTTCATCAGGACTCAACTCTCATAGCATTCCACAGAACTTGAATTTCAAAATGCTCCTTTCTTCATTATTAAATATATTTGTATGAAAACTGTCCGTTTGTTGCCTTGAATTCTTCTATTCTTCTGAAGTTATAATCCTGTGCTTGTGACATCAAAACCATTTCTGTGGCAACAGTTTGCAGTGTCATAAACTGAGGATATGACTTCAGAGCAGGGTTAAGCAATGGTACTACCTTAAGTAATAATTAATGGAAGATCCAAAAAATTTAAATTGTGGGGCAACTTTTTGTAACAGATTTCTACTGGTGCTAACAGTGATGTGAATCTTTTGCTGGAAGCTAGAAAACTACTGTAACCATCTACTGAAATTCAATTTGCATCCATGGGGCTTAAAGAGCTTCTGACAATGTTAGAAAAACTTGAAGAAAATGTAAGATTTAGAAAAAAATCAGTATATATATCTTATATAATTATTTACCTTTTTTTCTTTATTACTGGGGAGAATTGTACGAAAGAGGATTAATATCCTTTAGACATTATCTGCTCTTTCTGCTTGCCTATACCTGACATCATAAGCCCCTGTTTTGTCATCATAATTATCACCACAGCAACAGATTACGACATCATAAACAGAACTGTGATGTCAGTTGTAGGCAAGCAGCCACAACAGATAGGGCAGAGAACCCGTTTATGTGCAAATGTCCTTAGTAATAAAGAAGTAAAGGTGAGAATTAGAGATAAAAATATTAAATATAAGTGGAATTGTGTCTAAATATTACATTTTTTCAGAGTTGCCAATGGTGTCAGGGTCTCTTTAATGCAGCAGTACTTTTTACAGAGCAAACTTTGACCTATAATTTTTTTTATTCCATTTTAGTGTGCCACTCACCTCCTGTCTTGTATGACACCCTTATTTCATCAATTTGTGTTTTCTTTAGCACTTTTTATACATTTGAAATAATAAAAGAATGACACCTTTTAATATAGCTTGGTCCAGGTTTTCATCTGTATTTTCAGTTGCATTTGTACTTTTCTTACCCATACGACCAGGGAGCATTATCTGTTGCATGCTAGTTCATTATAGTCACAAGAAACGTGATGGTAAACAGCAAGAGTTCAGAAACAGCAGAGAATACTGATGAAAACCTGGTACTTTTATTATAAAAACAGTAAAAAAAAAATTGGTAAAGCAGATTCAGAATGTTGGGGAAGGGCATCATGCAAGTAAGGGGATACAGGGAAAGCTAAAATAGGATAAAAAAAAGTACAGTTTAGAATTTTCATAGCCGACATGTACTGCTGCTTTAGAGTTGTGAAATGACCGGACAGTCCCAAAGATAGGGATGCTGTGTTGTCCTGTGGGTAGTGCTTGGAACCATGAATGAAGATATTCTTACTCTGATCTACCCATGGATATACAGCAGCACACTATGTGACCTTGAGCAAGTTAGAGTATTTGATTTTCCTGTGCTTCAGTTCTCCCATCTGCTAAATTGGGAAAGGGCAGGATGTCACTAAATTAAATGATGCATCTCAGGCTGTTCTGGGAAACTAATTTCTAAGTAAAAATGAAACACATGTCATGTCTCATGCTAAAAATGTAGTAAATTGGTTTGCATGCTAAACTTAGCAGCTCTAAGAGGAGAAAGATATGTTGTACTCAGAAGAAGAAACTCATTCAAAAAGGCAGAGTGTAAGCAAACATTTTTTACTTACTCACAGGGTTTTAAATAATTGATTAGCAGTTTTTTTTCTTGGGACTATACTAACTGTACAGAAAGTATTTATACAGATTTTCTAGAAGTGCTGTGTTTGTTAAACACAGTGAGGCAAGAGCTACACATTTTCACAAAGATTTAGCACTTTTATGAGCAAAATGTAAATCAATTTTTAGAGTTAAATAAATTCCTGTACTCCTATAAGCAGAAAGTTAAATCAAACAGGCAAGTATCAAAACCCAGGTCTCTCTCATCATTTGTCATTTGTGTTTCTTCCTGAATATGGATGTTTTTTTCCCTCTAGTGAATTAAATAAATTCTAAGACTTAGAAAAGATCTCCTGGCTGGTTTTCTCCTATTTTAAAGAAAGCCCTTAAGGATGGAGGCTTTTGATGGAAAAGAGCAAGGAAGTCACATTCTGATGCCGATTGGCTTACCTTTTATGTCTCCAGAAACACCTGTACCAAAATAATTAGGGGAGGAAAAGCCTGCTACTTCCGAACAGCCCTTGAAGATAACAAAAATAGTGCTGACAAGTTCTGGAGCATCCTCAAAGAGGTTGAGGGTCATATCACTGATGCCTCCCTCCCAGACAAAATAGTGTCCAGTGATACCACATATATGGATAGAGCGGATACCCTAGAACAACTTAATGAACATTTCGCTACAGCGGGGTTGGCCATCAGTGTCTCCAATGTCAGTCAGATCAGCCCACATGGAGATGCCAAAGATGCCACAAGGCCCAGCACTGATACCAATCAGAGTTACTCCTCCCCTTTCAGCTTTTGCCCTGTATCCTTCAAGCAAGTGGCGGACCTCCTGTTGTCCTTGGATACTAAAAAGAGTGCTGGCGCTGACCTCATCGAACCTTTCTTCCTCAAAATGGGCTACTACTACTACCTGACTGCCCCTATCGTCCACTTATTGAATACCTCCCTGAAACAGAGTGTGTTACCTTCAATCTGGAAAATTGCACACATCGTCCCCCTGTTCAAGTCAGGGGACCCCAGTGACCTGAACAAGTACCGGCCAATCTCCGTGCTTTCCACCCTCTCAAAGCTTCTGGAAAAAATCATCAATACCCAAATCAGGGAGCACCTGGATTCACAAAAACTTCTAAACACTGCTCAATCGGGCTTTAGATCCAAACATAGTACAGTTTCTGCTATTGCTAAAGTAACCACAGATTGGCAAATTGCTTTGGACTCTAAGAAGCATGTGTTTGCACTCTTCCTTGACCTTAGTAAGGCTTTTGATACTGTGGATCACAATATTATGCATAACGCACTGAGTAATATCGGTCTCGATAGCACTGCCCTAAAATGGTTTGCCTGCTACCTTACTAATAGATTATAATGAGTCAAAGCTATGGGAGATTTGTCTCTACTAAAAACTCTACCACGAGGTGTCCCGCAAGGCTCCATTTTGGGCCCTATACTATTCGCAATATACATCAACAACCTCGACTCACACTTGTGTACAGCTAACATCCACTTATTCGCAGATGATACGGTACTCTACACCTCAAACTTTTCACTGGACATGGCTCATAAGGACTTACAGTGAGATTTTGTCACTCTCCAATACAATCTCCTGAAGCTTAAGCTTCTGCTTAATGCCAAAAAGACCAAAGCCATGATCCTCTCACCGAACACTGACTCATGACCAACATTCAGCCCTCAGATCGTCACTTTATTGGGTGAACCCCCAGAAACTGTTGATAACTTTAAATACCTAGGATTCTGGCTGGACAATAAGCTCAACTTTTTGTGCCAGCTGAACGAGCTCTCAAAAAAATTAAGACAATGCTTAGGCGTATTTTACCGCATTAAGCATCTACTAACCGAGGAATCCAGGAAGAGACTAGTCCAAACAACATTCTTGCTACTACTTGACTACGCTGACTTTCTCTACAGCCACTACCCTAGCTGTAAACAAGACACCCTCTATCATTAGGCCTTGAGGTTCATCCTTAACTTACAATTTCACACCCACCACTGCCTACTGTATCAGAAGTTGGGATGGGCCTCACTTACTATGAGGAGGAAAAGAAATGTCTTCCTCTGGTTTTATAGGGCACTGACTGATAATCTGCCAACATACATCTCGAGCTTTTTTGAGCATGCTAAGGGGTCCTACAGTGTGAGACACTTCTCAATAATCTGCTTCCGCATACCTAGAATAAGGACACTTCACGACTCGGCTGCAATTAATTTCTCCATTCCTTCCTTATGGAATACTATGCAAAGAACTTTAAAGCTCTCAACCTTACCAGGACCCTTCACCTTCAAATCCTTGATAGCAGGTTACCTAAAGGATTCCTGCAACTGTTACAGGTGACCAGCTCGACTTGTTGCACTGCTGACCCTTAGAATTACATGCCCCCCCTTCCTCTTATGGGCCCACTCTTTATATTGCATTTTTTTATTCCACCACTCCCCACCTACCATTCTCTTGCCCCCCCACTCCCTTCTGCCTCCCTCTTCTTCATTTCCTCACCTTCCCCAAGTCTTATTCTAGAAGCCCCATTGGGAAACTTACTTTAGTGGGTGACTAGGGTTGAGCTATCCTAAACAAGGACTTAGTTTGTTAATGCTTGTTTATTGTACTCTATTTATTAGGTGCTTGTGTTAATCCCTTTCTGTTTAGGCCTGTTATCGTTCCTTCTATGTACTTATTTACTTTGTATCTGCTTTTTCATTTTTTGCCTTCTTATGCCCAGGACCACTTTGAAAATGAGCTTGCTCAATGGTGTTATGCCTGGTTAAATAACATTTGATTGATTGGTTAAGAAAAATATGCAAAAATGACCATGTTGTTGACCAGGCACGGTCATTCTCTTGTGATAAAATTTGGGGCAACTTTGTGTAACAGATTTCTGGTGATGCCAACAGTGATGTGAATCTGATGCTGGAAACTGGAAAACTACTTTAACCATCTACCAAAATTAAATTTGAATCCACGGGGCTTAAAGCAGCCGTACATGTGAAGAAAACAGAGAATCTGAAAAAATCCATGGACACCAAAAAAATAGGGAATATAGAGATTAAAAACAGACAGTAACAGAGAGATATGGATTTTTTTTCTAGTTAGCCTGCTGGCTTGTAGGCAGAATTCTGCACTGCTAGCTGAGTACTGCAGTCCATGTTACTGGGTAGAATAGGCTGGTTTGGCCATCAAAAACTGACATGTCGAGCCTTATATTTTTCTTGTCATTTTCCTGGAGTGGCGAGACAAATTATTTTAATTTTATGTCCTCAATAGGCTTACATTTTTTAGTTATAATAGCAAAGAAAATGACTTCTGTTTTGTTCATGGAGACTATCAGGGTCAAAAACTCTGTCGACATCCTGATATAATTTGGTAAATATTCACGCAAAAACGTGACTCAGTGTAAGAATAAGAGGTACTGTGGATCAATTTATTTCTTGTCAAAGCCTTCTCTTTTTGTTCTTGGTTAACAAAAGCAGATGGCCACAACCTTTGGTTTTTTTGGACACAGATCATGATAGTCTGTGAGGCAGTATCACAGAAGGGGCAAGCGGCCATTTGCTTTACATCTGCTTTGGGACTCACTGCACTCCCCATGGGAACTTTCAGATCCTTTGAATATGTGGAATTTTAGATGTGTTCTGGGTGTTAGTGGTAAGATCATTCTCATATACCATCCCCTGGGGTATGTGAGTGATTTCTTGCAGGAGTTGACAGATTTCATGGTCAAACAAGTGTTAAATGCCCCCAGACTGTTGGTGCTGGGGGATTTCAGTGCTTGGGTCAATGATGAATCCTCACATTTTGGATGACTCCTCCTCTAGCTGATGTCCTCACTGTGACAAGCACAATCACTTGCCTCCAGAATACATCAACATGGTCACACTTTGGATCTTATCATCTTATTGAGACATTAATGCAGTCAAGGTTGATCCGGTCTTCTGGTCGGATCATCATACAGTGTTGTTCTTTTGTGGGGTCCCCTGTTTTAATACCTCCTCTTTGGAGACTGTCCAGTAGCATCAAAAACATAATTTGAAGCCTCACAACCTTCAGAAGGTACTAGACGTCTCAGGTACGATGCTTGCTTCTGCACAGGGGGTTCAGAGGGACATAGAGCATTATAACATGGTTCCCATGGCTGCCTTTGACTCCCGGCACCTTACCTCTTTCGAGCCTTGACATCTCATCACAGCTCACCATGGTATTGTGATGAGTTGTGCCAGTTGAAGATTAAAGAGTGGAAGTTGGAGTGTTCTTGGAAAAGGTCACGTTCTCAGGAGGACAATTTGGCATCAAAAACTCATTATGGTGAGTATCAATGGGCAGTCAACATGAAAAAAGTCAAGTTCCTGTCAAAGTCTGTTGCTGCAGGGAAAAATCAGCCAGCTCGGCTCCTTTGTACAGTAGATAGTTTGTTAAAGCCTCCCTGTCTGCAATCTGTTAGAGCTTTACAGCAGAAAAGTAAAAGGGAAATTGTTTAACCAGGAAAGGCACACTAAGCCAGAACTTGTTTCCAGGTGTGACCTGGGAGCACAAGGAAATTAAGTGACTTGCTCAGCATCACACAGTGTGCAAGTGGGAGCAGATGGGATTCAAACCCAGGTCTCCAGGTTTGCAGCTCATTGCCCTTAACCACTATGCTATACTGCCTCCTGTGTGAGGAGTTTGGTGAATTTTTCCCGGACAAGGTGTCCTTCATTTAATCTGGTATCTCTTCAAGTGGCCCATCATTAGCTAGCAGTGGTCGACCTTATAATGCAGATCTGACTACCTGGAGTGAGATTTGGTAATTTTTTGAAGATGAGTTTGCATCCCACCTGCAGTACGCTGGACCCAGTCCAACCTGGTTGCTTTTGGGCTGTAGCGAATCCTTGGGCCCAGTGATTGACAAGATCATCAGTGGTACCTTGAGGAAGGGTGTTTTCTATCTGCTCTGAAAACAGTGGTGGTTGGACCTCTCCTAACAAAGCCATGCTTGTACCCCAGTATTCTAGCAAATTACAGATCTGTTTCAAACCATCCCTTCCTGGGTAATGTTATTGAGAAGGTGGTGGTTGACCAGCTTGTGGACTGCCTGTAGAATTATGACATCTGTGAACCTCTCCAGTCAGGCTTTTGGCCCCCACAACAGTACTGAGACTGCATTCGCTCATTTGACGCATGATCTTCTTCTAGCGAGGGATCAAGGACTTTGTTTTATCTTGATCCTCATTGATCTCTCATCAGCATTTAACATAGTTGACCTTAGGGTGCTGTAGGATTACCTGAGGAACTATATGGATCTCACTGGCACTGTTCTGTGTTGGTTTGAGTCATACATAACTAGGAGAATGCAGCAGGTTGCCTTAGATAATTTCATCTCTGGGGCTTCTGTGCTTTATTATGGGTTTCCCAAGACTTGATCCTTGCCCCTGTGTTGTTCTTTGTGTACATGTTGCCTTTTGGGGATACCATTTGACCATACAGGGTTGAGTTTCACTGCTATGCAGATGATACTCAGCTGTACCTGTTGTGTTCCCCCGGCAGGGATCATGTGGTTTCGATGCTAGGTAAATGCCAAGATAAATGACTGGATAGCCTCAAACTGGCTGTGTCACAACCCAGGGAAGACAGAGGTCATGATGAACAAGCCAAGTTAGTGGGGCCTAGCAGTGGTGGAAAGTGTGGCAGCCCTTCCTCTGTTGGGTGGCCAGCCTCTTGTTGCTGTTGATGCAGTTAAGAATCTTAGAGTCATTTTAGACTGCAGGCTGACACTAGACCATCGGGTGCCATCAGTGATCTGATCTGGCTTTTAACCATCTTTGAAACATTGCCAGGATCAGTGCTGACCTGGTGATGATCATTCACGCTTTCATTACCTCTAGGCTGGATTACTGTAATGCTCCTTATTTAGGATTATCTGGAGATTTGATGCAGTGCCTGCACCTGGTCCAGAAAGCTGCAGGTCAGTTGATGGTGGGAACTTTTCAGAGGAACCACATCATGCAGTGCTGCATGTACTGCACTGGCTGCCTATGTGGTGGTGCATCATCTTTAAAATATTCTTGTTAACATACAAGGTCCTGTGTGGTCTGGGACCAGATTGCTTGGAAGAGCTACTGGTTTCTTACCTCCCAACCCAACCTCTCTGCTCCACGCAGCTTGCTAGGAGTCCCCCTCTTACCGCTTGACAGTCCAGGGACAGACCTTTTGGAATGGCGGCTCCAACATTGTAGAAGTCTATTCTGGGGAGTATTCATTCTGCCTGCATGGTTCAGGCCTTTAAAATATCACTGAAAACATACTTATTTGTGCAGGCATTCATCAGTTAGCTAGTATTAGCTGATTAGTGTTTTATTTATTTTATTAGCTGTTATTTACGTATTCTTATTGTGTCTTTGTTTATGTATTGTGAATTTGTCAAACTAGGTACAGCACTCTGAGCCTTCACGAAAGGGTGCTTTGTAAATAAAGTTTTGCCTTGCCTAGTCGGCATGTGAGATTTCAGTGGCTAATTTCTTCCCCTTGCTTTATCAGGCTGTACAGTCATGGAACTAGCCACCAGCATTCGACTCGATAAGTTGTCTTAGTATTGTTAGAGTCCTGCTGCTGTGCAGCTTGAAGATTTTGTAAATCAAAAAAGCAGTGAAGAGAATCTCTGTTGATTTAACAGTCTTTGTTTCACTTTTCTTTTGAATTACTCATTAACGGGCACTACAGAACAGGAGATTCTGATTCAGAGGCTCCCTCAGCTGAAAGACTCTGCCTCTGTCTCCTGATCCAACTGTCACCCAGGGTCTGTGCCTGTAACAAATTGCTTCCACACCATCCACAGGTTGCAACCAATGCAACACCAGGAACATGGCCAGGAATTTCCCATAAGCCTCCCTTCTAGTATACTCGGCTTGGCAAGTGGTCATTTGCTCTTAGGGTGGCTAATTGGTTAAACAAACTGCCTGACACTCTGCTGAGTCTCCCCAAGATGAATCAATTTAAGAGATCATTGTGGTCTGACCTTACAGTCCAATGCAGTTGTAACCACCAAAACTGTTTATTCGGTTTCTCTCTGTACATATCCTGTGGCTTTTTATACAACAGTCTCCATGGATGTTTTTCAAAATTGTATGTAATAGTTCTGTCTTAAGCATTTTGAGCCTGACTAGACTGAATTTCCTCTGGAACTGTATTTGACATGGAACCTTTGTAAATGAGCAGTTGTGATCATAGGTAATATCCAGAGTTTTTAATAAATAAATAAACAAGGAAATTAGTTAATGGCCACTGCTCCTTTTCAGTCCTTTTGTTGCTTGTCAGCCTTACTCAAGACCTGTTTTGGGGCTTTTGTCAGCACATTGAGACCTGGACATCAAAAGCTTTTTGCCAGTTTCAAAAGCATTGAAATGAGAATCACAGCAGTGGCATCGACAGTCCAGTTTTGCAGACCTTTGCAAAACTGGTTTTACACAGTGATATTTTTTGCTTTATGGTTCTCCTATGTCTAATGAAAAGAACATGTTATCCTTCTACTTAATTCCCTCAGGTGTCCTCAGTTTATCTTCAGACTTTGCCCTGTTCACAGTCGTGTTCCCCTCTTTCATCCTGCTTAAAAACTCTACTCTGTCCCCGGCCTGGCTGGTTTTGCATATTGTGAAGGCCTTCTTTTCTCCGTCAGCCTCCACCACCATCACTGTTGTGCACCACAGTGGTTTCTTTCTCCTCATGTTTTTCCATACCTTCCGTATGCAAAAACTCAGTAGCTTCCAATATCCCATTCATGATCACTTCCCACTTATTTTGCACCTCCTTTATCACCCTTACCACTTTCAGTTCTTCTTACATCAGCTCGTGCATCCGGCCAAAATCCACCCTCCTGAAGTCCAAGAATTTTGTCTGTGTCTGTTTACTCTCTCTCTCTAGTTTGATATTAAACCACTTGATTCCCAGTGGATCCTGCACTGTGATATCATCTATACTCTGCCTGTTCATGAGGATCAAGTCAAGGATGGCTCCTTAGCCCTCTGTATCAAGCATGCTTCCTAAAATGCCTCTACTCTATAAGCAGCAGCTTCCTTGCACTTAATGCTGCTGGGATCCTCCAGGCCACATCTGGCATGTTGAAGTCACCCATTCACACCATGTCTCTTTGTTCTGCTGTCTTCTAAACCTGGTTGCTAGTTTTCTATTAGCCAACTCTTTCTGAGATGGTGGTCTATATACCACTCCAATCTTGATGCTTCTCCCTCCATCCATGACTAACTATACCCAAACAGCCTTCGTGCACTGGCAGTCCCCACTTTCTTTGACCTCAGTGGCTTTGATATCCTCCTCTATTTTTAATGCCATCCTCCCCACTTCCTTGCCCCATATCTCTTCTAAATATTTTATATTCAGGATTGGTCAGATCCCAGTTGTGATACTGTGTTGCTCACATTTCTGTGATTGCCACAGATCCAACTGTGCTTCTGCTACCACTGCCTCCAAGTCACTGGTGTTATACTCCAGGCTCCTGGTGTTAATTCACATAGCCCTCCAAGTCACTTTCTGCCTCCCTCTATGACTCCTTTATACTCCTGTCTCCTCCCCAACCCTAATCCTGCTCCTACCACTACCTAAACTCCCTGCTGCTCCTTTCCTTATCATTTTCTGTTTCCCTTTTGTCTCCATGCTTGTTATGCCCTATTGTTTCCTCTGTCTCTGCAAGTGCTGGGGGAAGACTATCTAGGCTTCCCTTATTTGAGTACATTAGGTGCACCTATCAGCATCTAATCTGCCTCACCCTTCTGTTAGCTTCAGAGTGCCTAGATTTGCTCTGTAAACATGCACCCTAATACCATGGTGCCCTCTTCAGAGGGCGTGTAGGTCATCCCACTTGTATAACCTGTTGTCTGTCCAGGAGTGCCCCCAATCTCCCATGCACCCAGAGCTCTCTAACCTCCACCACACCTTCAGCAATGAGTTGAAGTGAGTGAACAGAAGAGCCCTCCTCTCAGCCCTCTGCTAGATTGGCAGGACCCTTTAAGAAAAAGTAACTGAAGTTGCTGTTAGTTTAAGCCTCCTTCTCAGCTTTCTGAAGCTATCCTTCACCTCTCTTTAGGATATACTAGTCAGGTCATTAATCTCTAGGTGTACAGTGATATTGAGCCCTTCCCCCTCCCTCACCCTTAACAATGAGCATTACCCTGTGTGCATCCCTCCCAGTTGAAGTCCCAGCAAGGCACCTAATTATCCCACCTTTCTGGTTCCCCACATATACTACCCTTTCTGTCCTCTTAATATTGGAGTACCCTACCATGAATACTTTTCTATACCTGTTATCCCTTTGGACTCTAAGCTCATCATAGGTGTCAACTTATGGACAGATCTGGTATGCTGAGAGGTAAACTGTTCTGGTTCTCATATTGTGGAGGCATGGCCTACTGAGCTGCACAGGGGAGTGAAATGGCTCATTGTTACCACCCCAGGGCTCCACCCAAGTGGACCCTTCACCCCTTTTGCCAACTACTGTCATCTTGCAACTGGATCTTGCTACCTATGGTAAACATGAGTAGTGGCTGCCTGTGCCAGCCTTTGCTTGGATGTTCTCCAGAGAAGGCAAAGTGCTGCCTTTACCATAGCTAGTTCTGTCAGGATTGCTGCAAACTTACTGCACACCAGATGGTACCACTGTCTCCAGAGAACCTCAATGAAAATGGTTTCTCCACAGGTGCTGCATCCTACTAGGATCCCTCTGCTCTCCCCACCTCTATTCCCCACACTGGCTTTACAACACTTCTGTCTTGTGTGTTGCCCTGGGGGACACTCACCCAGCTGTCTGCCTGAGGTGATGAAACAACCACTCCTACAAGGACCAATTTATCAGGATATTCCAGATAGGTTTTCCTAGGAGTCCTGAAATACCTGCTAGCAGCATCCACTCTACTTGTCTCTCAGACTCCTCCCCCAACTTACTTGCTCCTTACTCTCCCTGTCTAGCTTTCACCACAGAGAGGATTCTACCTGTTTTTTGCCGCAAAGGAATAAACAAAGCACAGGAACATTATTTTTGACTCCACATTTGTATCCTGCGATTACAGAGTGACTTTCTCAGTGGGAGGAACCAGTGCCTTACCTGCACCTTTGAGTTACCTGCCAACCTGCTGACACCCTTGTAGATTGTGTCCTCTTGCTGTGTGAACCTCATGTTCTGGGGCCACAACTCTTCGGTATGGCTTGGTTCACTGGAATGAGGTACTAGCTACAATAACCCTATTGGCTGCTTGCAGTGTCATGCTCTGGCCACAGACAGACACACATATGCTCAAATTTCACTGCATCCTCATCCTGCTGTCACTACCCTAAACTGCTTCACCTTCCCAGCCAACAACAATAGTAAGCCTTTGAAAACCTCAGCATTTGTGCCCAGTAAAATGCTACCAATTCAATTTCTTTACAAGTTCATCAAAGTTCAGCCCCAGTAGCTTTTATATGAATAAACAATGTCTCCAGATCCAGACTGGTGGGGGCTGCCTTATGTACCTCAGATCAGACCAGCAAGTCTCCAAAATCATGCTGAAAGACCTAACCAGGAACTATGAATGCATAGCAATAAAGCTTTTGATAGGGCAAGGACACATGTCTCTTGTCATCTTATCTGTATATATCCCACTGGATAAACAGAATCTGGGTATTATGCAACTCAGTCAGAACTGGGAATACATGATTACTGGTGACTTTTAACATCAGCTGGAACACTAAGTCCAGCACAGGTCATGGGGATTAGATGTCCAGCCTGTTTCCCACACAAGTGTTCACTGAGCACACCAGGATCAATTGCAAAACAGGCATCATGCTGCTACTTGATGGGGTTCTGTATGGTTAAAGTTGTCAAAGTTCTGCCAGATACACTTTAGCTGCGTTTACACCGCAGCAGCGCTCCACAATTTGCAGCACTGCACTGTGGCTGTGATGCTGATGAGGGCTCAAAACTGTGTCCACACAGCTGGTTGCTGGAGTGGTTCTCTCTCTCCCCACCCCTGCCTTCCTTCCTTCCTCTCATGCGGTGGCATGATGATCGGCAGATGTTGAAGCACAGAATGCTCGTTTTCCACCTAGCACACCAGAGTTCAGCAAACAGTATTTTTCATCAGCAGAAGAAATGCTGAACTCGGGGAAACTGCTTGGATATGTAAAACAAGGGCTAAAATTACTATAAATTAGGGATGTAAACTGAGACAGCAGTACTAGTGGGCATGGACCAATGCATATGCGTATACCTGGTGATAACGTGTAGTATTGCCAAAATTCATAAAGTAAATACAATTTTTATAAATTTTACAAAAAACATGTAATTATATGTATTCATACAAAGAAATAATATCAATATAGTTTGTTGATAGTATGTGTTTGCCATATTTTGGCCATATCACAACTAAAAATAAATATGTATTGATATAGCATACTATCATGACACATAAACCGTATTGGTAGGACAAACTGCATAGGACTGATTCTTTACGATCTAACTTCTAGCTTCATTTAGCTCCAGTTGTTCCAAAGTTAAACTTTTTGAAACATAATTTCTTTAAAATGGAGTACTTTGAAACGGTTAGGGCTACAAACTTATTTTGTGTAAATAAAAGCTTGGGGTCAGGTAAACTGATACATCAGTACATGATGTTGCTACATCTTCCATGTACTGATATATAATAACATGTATTGATTCAAAACATTTTTTTTTAAACCTATTACTTTTAACAACATACAGACATAGACATGTATAAACACATGAGAACTGTATTGTTATGATCAGTTCATGTTAATCAGACTCCAAACTTTCATTTAAAAAGGCAAAACAAAAAAAAAACATGCTTCTAAGTTTAACATTTCAAAAGTTGTAGCTTTCAAACCATAATTTCAGGTATTATAAAATATTAAAACATTGTTGGCAATGATCAGAAGATATTAGTGGTTATATATAAGAATAGCTGCATTCATTTGTAGTTTTGTGTTTGATTTGGATGGAGTTTTTGTTTGGGAGTCTTTTGAGTTAGTCCTGTGGTAAAAGGTTGTTAATTGATGTGGGCATTTGGTTTGGTAGGTTTGTTAATTTCTACAGTATGTACATTGAGTTAGTTAGCTGGGTTTAAGATGGAAATTTAAAATATGTAGTTTTTTGGTGAATTGATAGCATACTGTATTTTTGTAGTCAAATCACAAAATCTGTAGCCAAACCAGCAAATGTGGTGAGGTTTATTACATACAAATAATAAATAAAAACAATTACTTTGCTACAGCCCTCCTCATCAAAGAAAGGAAAAAACAACAGTACAAACAAAACTGTACAATCACTTAGACTATTTATTTGCTCCTGCCCCCACCAGGAAAAAGAAAAAAAATACTCACTTTAGTAATTATGTTTCTTCTAATGGAGTCTTGCTGTATTCTGACTATTGCAGTTAGCCCCAGCAGTCAAACTGCCCCGGAGAGTAGAGGGTTAATTTCAATGCAGAGCATAGAACGTTGAACTTGAGCTCGGTTCAGACCTCTGTCTGCTGCACTTTGAAGCACAACTGTCAGATTCTTATGAGCCAATACTAACTAACTACTATGTGGAAATTGTACAATTTTTACTAGCCAAATGGCAACCAGCTATTTTGGATCCCCAAAAGACTCAAGTCAAGAAATCCAAAATCAAAAACCAGGTAGTGAACAGCTTAAGACTGTTGAATTAATAATATAACCCACTCCCCCTCTCTAAAAGGAGGGAGTACCCAAATGCACCCCTGGGGTGCAACACTGCACCTGCCAGCCCACTTCCCAAAAACAGGTTCTGAGAGGGAGGCAGGGAAGGAGGTCAGAATACAGCAGGACTCCATTAGAAGAAACATAATTACTAAGGTGAGTAATTTTTTTCTTCAAACAACATGAAGTCTTGCTGTATTCTGGCTATTGCAGACTACCTAGCAGTACCTCCGTGGAGGAGGGAATCGAACCTACCTTGGGAATAGGATCTGTAGTACTGCTGTACCAAACCGAGCATCACTCCTAGCCTGGATGTCAGGGACTAATGCTTGGTAAATGTACGGACTGTTTTCCAGGTGGCTGCTTTATATATCTCTAGCAAAGGAATATCCCTGGCCGCAGCCAGGGAAGCAGCTGTACCTCCAGTCGAATGAGCCCTCAGGCCTGAGGGAAGTATTTTGCCTAGCTTCTCATAGCAGAATTGAATACAAGAAACAATCCACCTGGCAATAGTTCTCTTAGTGGCAGGTTTGTCCTTACCCACTTCCCCATAAGTGAGAAACAACTGAAGGGAGTCAAACCTGTGAGCCTTAGTACGCTCAGTGTAGTAACTAAGGGCTCTTTTAACATCCAAACTGTGTAAACTTCTTTCTTCTGAAGAAGAATGATCAGTGAAGAACACAGGGAGAGACATGGATTGGTTCAGATGAAAATCTGAAACCAGTTTAGATAAAAAAACTCCTATTAGTTCTAACGACCACCTTATCTCTATGGAATGAGATAAAATCATGCTCCACTGACAGAGCTTGCAATTCACTGATACACCTAGCAGAGGTAATAGCTACCAGGAACACAGTTTTCCAAGTCAAGTACTTAAGTTCTGCTGAAGACAAAGGCTCAAAAGGGGGTAGCATAAGCTGAGCAATGCAAACATTAAGATCCCAAGCAGGGGTAAGATCCCTAAAGGGGGGGTTGGTATGAAGCAATCCCTTGAAACATTTACAGAATACAGGGTGAGATGACAGAAAGGAAGGCTTTCCTGCTTACAGGATAGCAGAAACAGCTGACAAATGTACTTTGAGAGTAGCTGGTCCGAGGCCTAGGCCATTAAGATGAACCATATAATCCAAAACTGTAGACAGTTCAGCAGTGTCTGGGGATATATGCTTCTTGGAACACCAAATGCTGAATCTTTTCCATTTGGAGTTGTAAGTTTTTCTGATGGTAGGCTTTTGAGAGGCTTTGAGAATATCCAGAACCCCTTGGGACAGATGCAAATGTGCATACTCTAACTCTTCAAGAGCCATGCCTTGAGAATGAGAGACCGAAGATTGGGGTACCAAATCCTCCCCTGAGAGGAAGTTAACATGTTGTAATTTCTGGGAAGAGACGGGGGACAGTGGACTGCTAGGGACAGCAACAGGGGGTGCCAAGGCTGCCTGGCCCAGTCTGGAGCAATCAGAATCACTTTGCAAGGTTGTGACTTTACCTTGACCAGAACCTTGAACAGTAGAGGAAAGGGAGGGAAGGCATATAGAAATTTCCCTTCCCAGTTCAAAATCAGAGCATCCAGAGGGACTGAGCCCAAGACTGGGGGTCTGCAACAAAACAGAGGAAGTTGGTGATTGGGGCTGCAAAGAGATCTATCTCTGGAGTGCCCCACCTTGAAAAAATCACTTTCAACACCAGAGGGTCCAGGGACCATTCATGATGGCCCTGGGAGAGCCTGCTCAATGCATCTGCTAGCACATTGTCCTTCCCTGGAAGGTGGACTGCTGTCAGAGAGGTCTGCATAGAATAAGCTAGGGACCACAATTTCATGGCTTCTGTGCAAAATCCATAGACTGAGTGCCTCCCTGCTTGTTGATGTACTACATGGTGGTGGTGGTGTCTGTCCTGACCTGAACCACCTTGTTCTGCACTGACTGAGAGAAAGCTTGCAGGGCCAGAAAGACTGCCCTGAGTTCCAAGAGATTGATATGAAGAAGGGATTCCTGAGGGGACCACAGTTCCTGGGCTGTGAGAGCCCCCAGATGGGCTCCCCATCCCAATAGAGAAGCATCCGTGGTTAGGACCACAGAGTGAGCCTGAGTGACAAATGGGACTCCTTGCCTGAGGTTGCCCTGATCCTGCCACCATTGGAGAGCCTGGATCAGAGTCTGGGTCACTGGAACTAGTTTGGTTAGAGGATCTTTCTTCTGAGACCAAAAGGCCCTCAGGTGAAACTGAATGTCCTTCATCTGAAATCTGGCCCCTGGGACCACTGCTGTAGAAGCTGCCATGTGGCCCAGAAGCTGAAGGAAGTGCCTTGTTGGCCGAGAGACCAGAAGGTGGAATGAAGAAGTCAGCTCTACAATAGCCCTTGCCCTTTCCAGGGGAAGAAAAGCCCCTGCTTTGACTGTATCCAGCTTTGCCCCTATGAAGGTGAGGAGCTGTACAGGCTTGAGAACTGACTTGGGAAGATTGAGAAGGAATCCTAGGGAAGTGAGCACTTGCTGAGTCACTTGAAGGTCTGACTTGACTTGGTCTGGGGACTGACCCACAATGAGCCAGTCATCCAGGTATGGAAATATGGAAATATTTTTCCTTCTTAAAAAGGCCACTACTACTGCTATGCATTTTGTGAATACCCTTGGAGCCGATGTCAGGCTGAAGGGCATAGCATTGAACTGATAATGGCCTGAAGGCTATTCAAACCTGAGGTAATTTCTGTGGGAGCACCTGATGGGAATGTGAAAGTAGGCACCTTTTAAGTCCAGGGAGGCTAGCCAGTCCCCTGGCCTTAGAGAGGAAAGGATTATTCCCAGAGTCACCATTTTGAATTTTGGTTTTAAAAGATGTTTGTTCAGGTATCTTAAGTCTAGGATGGGTCTCCACTCTCCTGTCTTTTTTGGGGTAAGAAAGTACCTGCAGTACAGACCTTTGCCCCTGTGCAATGTAGGAACTTTCTCTACAGCCTTTAGAGCCAGTAGAGACGAAACCTCTGGCTCTAGGGCAGTGGTTTCGGAGATACTTGCAGGTGGAAAAGATCTGGCCCTCAGCTTTGGAAATTTCTTGAAGCTGAGAACCAGCCCCTGGCTTACCACCTCCAGGACCCACTTGTCTGAGGTAACGGACATCCAGTCCTGGACGAAGTAAGCCTGCCTGCCTCCTACAGGAATGGGGGAGTCGACCCGGGCTGACACATCAGGGTGTCTGCTTGGCAGGACCCTTAGGTTGAGGGATGGATGCAGCCCTGCTCATCCCCCTTCTGCCTCTCCCTCTGAAGAACCCCCTCTGAGGAAAGGGAGAAGAGGCCTGTGCTTGGTAGAAAGGCCCATGAAAACGCCTGCCCTTGCCCCTAGCCTGCTGCCTTTGAAGAGTTGTCTGCCTTTTCTTGGCCTGTGCACTCCTATAGGTGATCCTATACTCATCCATCCTTTTCATGTAATTCTCTGTCTGCTCCCCAAACAGAGAATTACCCACCACAGGGAAATCCATGGCCTTAGCCTGGGTGTCCTGTGAGAGGCTAGTACATCTGAGCCAAGCCATTCTCCGAAGAGCCACAGATTTAGCCATGACTCTAGATAACACATCATTTGAGTCTACAGCAGCATGGAACTGTACCTTAGATGCCTCAATCCCATCAGCAGCCACCCCCTCCAGCTCCTAGGCTAGCTGGGGTGAGGCCTGCTTAGCCTGTGCCAGTACAGTGTCCCACCTGGACTTCTGGTAGCTGGCTGCATAGGCCATATAATTAGCCTACCTGACTCCCAAGGTGGATGCCATGTACTGTTTCTTTGCCATGGCATCCAGTTTCCTAGAATCTTTATCTGGGGGTTGTGAAGCCAAGGGTATATTAGCCTTATCACAGGCTGCAGCCTGCACAACTCCAACATGGCTGCATTGTTGATACAAGTACTGTGTACCTGAACCTGATAAGGTGTACCTTTTGTCCATCCTTCTGTCGACAGGAGGTACAGAATTTGGAGTTTTTAAAATCTTTTGTGTCCGTTTCCCAAAAGACTTATGAAGGGGAATAGACAGTCTCAAGGACTCTGGGATATCCCATCATCTCCACATAATCAGATTCCTCTTGTTCCTCTACAGCTTCTTCCACAGGGAGCTAGAGGGTTTCTGCCATTTTCCTGTAAAACATGTAGTGGGAAGGGGACTCAGAAAGCCTAGGAGGGGAAACACCAGAAGGCCTGTCTGGGGAGATGTCCGGTTCAGTGGGCTCAACCAGACCTCCCACACCATCGTCATCACCATCATTATCATAATCTTCATCCCCCTCCAAATCCGGTTCATAGAAATCTTCAGGGGCATAAGCTTGAACTGGAGGAACTGACCAAACTGAGCGACTGCCAGAAGATGCTGGATCAGATGGAACTGGGTGAAGCAATTCTACAATCCTTATCGCATTGGCAATCTCTTTGGTGGTCGGACAATGGGTCTCTGGATCCGAACTGGCCAATTTTTCTTTTCCTTTTGTAGGAACCAATCTCTCAGGATCGGCTCTCCTCTTGCCTGAAGAAGTATCACCCTGGTCAGAGGGCACTCCCTCAGGTTCGGTCAGAAATGAACCGGGCTGGCCATCCGGGTCAGAGGACTTCATGGCCTCCTTATCCCTGAACCTACCTAATCTTTCTTCCAGGGTAGATTTAGGGAAATTTTTTACATATTTGGCAGTCTGAATCGAGGTGGTCAAACCCCAGACAATAAACACAGGTGGTGTAGGGATCAGCCTTAGCAAAGACCTCCCCACACACACTGCAGTGTTGAAACCCAGTGGGCCCGGTTTTTCTTTTGGGTTTCTCAGACGTAGCCATCCTAACCACAAACTTACCTTTTTTATGGCAAACAACCAGGCAAGACACCCTTATTGGTTTTTAACCATGTCACGGGTATTGGAAAAAAACACAAGAAAATGCATTTTTTTTAAACCGATAAGTACCGGTAACCCCACACTAAGTTTAAAAACAAAGACTGAATATATAAATCATTAAATGTCCGGTTTAGCTGAACTGGTTGAAAAATAAATGTTTACGATTTCCACAAGTTTACTATGTCTAGTTCACTACCTAGTACTTACTGTACCACAGACAGAGATCTGAACCGAAACTTGCGAAAAAATAATCGGTAAAACCGAGGACTTTAACCAACTTTCGAACCATAAGCAAAGGAGAAATCTCCAGAGTGGATGTTCAGTTAGGCGGAGTAAAGAATCTGACAGTTGCGCTTCAAAGTGCAGCAGACAGAGGTTTGAACCGAGCGCTAGCTCAATGTTCTATGCTCTGCATAGAAATTAACCCTCTACTCTCTGGGGCAGTTTGAGTGCTGGGGCTAACTGCAGTAGTCAGAATACAGCAAGACTTCATGTTGTTTGAAAAGAACAAATAAAATGAACTGCTCTACATACACTAATATGCCCACCAAATATTTGCAACACCAGAACAACCGAGCACACAAAACCAACTTAAGGACTAAGGAGAGTCAAACTGACATGTCTTGAATTGCTTGTGCTGAAGCTGCTCTGTTCCACAGTCTAAGGATTTTCAAAAGCAATCTCAACAGCAAGGTGTTGTTCGGTACAGGAGTATTATGTTTGACTGAAACTCACTTGCCGGAGTTTCAGTATCCCAATGCCAGCAGCCCATCACATGGGTTACCAACATTGGAATTTTGCCCGCAGCGGAGTTACTTATATAAGTTAAGGGGGTTGCTGGAGTGAAGCCCCCCCAATACATGAAATAAACACTGCGGGCAAAATTCCAATGTCAGGCAACCATGTGTCATGCTGCTGATGTTGGGATACTGAAACCCGGGCAAGTGGGTTATGGTATTTCACAGTATATCCGTTCGGTACACAGCCCAGTAAAACAATGATAGTTTTTTTTAATTTATAGTTAATTACCGATCTTTGAGGATATCTCTTTTATCAGTCCACACCTTTGGAAGATATAGTCACAAGGCAAAAGGACCACAAGGAAACTTTTTTGCAAGCTGTCTGCCAAGGCCACCCACAATGATGTCCGGCATCAGGGTATACATAAACATTGTTCTCAGTTCTTTTCCTGCCATCGATCTGAACTCATTGGACCACTAAGGAAATGTCACTGCATATTGCCGTCATTTTATTTCTTTATTAAGTAATCACTCTTAGAGTGATTTTCAGCGACCTGTATGTTGTTGAAGGAAGTGTCTCAACTTTTCCAGTACTGTGAGTGCAGAGTAAAAATCTGCACTGTTGACTCCCAGATCGTCTTTGTCTGCTACCTAGGCCTAAGCCACAATATGAAAGCCTGAGAAATCTGCTGGGGGTTTAACTCTGCACCAGGCAATGCCAGAAAGGGGCTTCTAAGAAATTCTTATTCTGAAAGACCACGGAAAGAATGGAGAAGGAGCTGCAGCAGAAATCCTCCTTACTGCCTCTGTCGACTAAATCGAGGTAGTTAAAGTCATGAGAGAAAACATCTGGAAATCACAGACACAAGCACCAGGACAAGAAGAAGGCTTCCCTGGCATGCTGCAGGTTGCCCCTGCACCATACAGGTACAGCCTCCTCTTTGATGCCATCTGCTGCTGTGGCACCAGCGACCACCTCCTCGACCATCAAACATGACACCAAGGTCGGGATTCAGCATAGGCATGACCAGGGCTATTACAGCCAGTTCATTGCTGTCTACATTGGGGACTGACCCCCTCTGTTGACTCCTCCAGTCATGCCCGTCGATCAAAGGAGTGCTGATGCTCAGGCAGTTCTCATGTCTTTCTCAGACATGATCAGACGTCTATTGCCTGGCCTTCCTGTTTCAGGGGACCCATCGAAGGGGACACCTACCAGTTCCTCATTAATGCTGCAAGGAGCTTCCTTGCCACAGCTACCTCCTATGCCACTGCCAATGTTGTCAGCATGGTCCCTCCTTCCTGTTGATGCAGTCGATGATGAATGTGATTATAATCCTGATCTAATGATGTAGAGGAAGAGGAAGATGAGGCTGAAGAGTATGCTGAGAACCAGTATGAACTTGGCATCAGCTCTACAGTCTCCACATGCAGTGAAGACTCTGTGGTGAACACACCATGTTCCCCTCCACTGAACCCTAGTTTTTTCACCATGATGCAGCTAATGCAGACTACCATGGGATTTGCATTAAAAGAGCAAGATACAATTAAAAAGAACCTTCTGGACTTCTTGGAGCTCCCAGAACCTTCTGCCATTGTGGTGTCTCCTCAGCTTCCAACCTTAGAGGATGCCACCTATGCAGCTTGGTACAGACCAAACAATATACCAGCTGTCCCCCAGGAAAGCAGGTACAGTGCTCCCTCACTATAACATCCCTCATTATAGCGAATCTCAGTTATAGCGAACAGCTGTGATGGCTTCCATTGTTTCCAGCTTAATTTGTTAAGTAGGCATTATTGTGTGAGTGACGAAAACAATGGATTCCACCATAGCTGTCTCCTACTGCCATCTTTACCTTTCACCATCTTTAATCACTGTTATACTGCTATGTATAGAATGTGCATAGAATCTGCCAGTGTTTAAAAATGAACTTCCCACATTGTGCTTTTTTTTCCTTATTGCCACAGAGTTTTCCCATAGCCTGCCAGCTTGCTCACTTGCCTGTCTGCCGAACAAACCAATACATTTTAAAAACTCATTACTCCACACTCAGTCCCTCCCAGCAAAACCTGCTTGCCATACTGGTGGTAGTGAATGCGGTCTGAACTTGTGGGCAAACCACGTCTGTGCAGAGCGGCTTTACTTTTTGTTTCCTTCACTCTACTATAGAGATTACAATAATTAACAATAGATGAATTACTGAATTTTTCATCTTGGTACTCTGCAAGGTAGCTGCTAGTTTTGGGTCTCATTTAAAAGAAAGATAACCCATTAATTTGTCTTGGTCCTGCTTCTTGTCAGTTGATCTTCCTGACCACAGAGTGTTTAGTTATAAACTAAAAGGTGAGGACCCCGATTTCTGACTGGGAGTTCAGGTACATTACAGTGTACCACTGTTTTTTTAATTAAAAAAAGATAAAATAAATGTACATTCAGAGTGTCTGGGCTGTATTTCCATGGAGTGTTTGAAGAACTGACTGAGTGTAAATTTACACTATCATTCATGAAAAAGGTAGTTCCTCCTTATAACGAGCCATCACTATAAGGAACAAAGCAGATGGACCCAGAGGTGTTCATTATAATGAGTGACTACTATAAAATGTATTTTGCCCTTTCTGGGAAACCCTTTTATTGCCACACAACCTGAGGCAGACTCAGTAGTTGTTGATATGAACATACAAAAATGCCAGCAGAAACAGGCTTCACGGTCTATCGCGTCTGCTCGATTGTGCAGCTCGATAGACTGATGCTGCCCATGACAGGTCTAGGGCACCTAAACACCTGAATTCCTTTCCTCCTGATAAGGAATCCAGGAAGTTGGATGTCATAGGTAAGATGTCTTATGCTTCTGCATCATTGGGCCTTCGTGTTGCTAAGTACCAGGCCCATGTGATGAAATATCAGAATACCCTCTGGAGGAAGGCTAAGGCTGCTGCACATACCTTGCCTGAGGCCACCACAAAGCAAGAACTGCTGAAGCTTTGACAGCTGGGACTGATGTGGGCAAACATTTCCTCCGCATGGCCCATGATATTTCTGATGCTTCTGCCAGCACTGCAGTTTCTGGCATCTGTCTTAGAAGATATTTGTGGCTCAGATGGCATCCAACAAGCAATTCTTAATGCTCTGTTCAGAGGGTAAATGTTGAATGGTCACAGTGTACAGGAGACACTCAAAGATCTCCAAGCCATGGGCAGGACTTTGAAGACTGTACACTCTCTTTACGATACCTAACTTAGGGATAGGAGATGGGGTGCCTTTCGTCCTGATGGTCTTTGCAGACAGTTATCAACCCCTAGACAGCAGGGCAGGGGGAAAGGAGTTGGGGCTGTGTCAGTCCCTGCCGTGTCCCCAGGTGCCCATTCAAAAACACTGAGATGGTAGGGCCAGTGGAGCCACCCCCACTGGCCCAGCCTGACTCCTTGTACACCGGCCAGCCACCTTTACCTTCAGGGGTGGTTGTAGAAGTCTGACTCTCCCTTCATTTAGAACAGTGGAGGGAGGTGACCACAGATGCATGGGTTCTGGAGATCACTGGAAAGGGACATGCTCTGGAACTTCTGGACAACCCTCCAGATCATCCCCCACCTGTGACAACATATTGCCCAAGGCATCTGACCCTGTTGCCTGAGGAAGTGCAGATTTTGCTGCAAGAGTGGGCCATATAACCTGTGCCTCTAGAACAAAGGAACACAGGTTTTAACTCCCGGTACTACCTTGTCCCAAAGTGGACAGAAGACCTGAGACCTGTCTTGGATCTCAGGGATCTAAAATTCTTTATAGAATACAAGAAGTTCATGATGGTTGCTTAGCAGGGTCTCCTTCCGTTACTGCAAACAGGAGATTGAATATGTGCCCTGGCTATGAAGGATGCGTACCTTCATATCATAATTCAGAAACCTTACCAAAAATACTTGAGGTTCCTACTTCAAGGGGAGCATTACCAGTTCAGAGTGTTGCCCCTTGGCATTTCTTTTACACCATGAGTCTTTACCAAATGCTTGGCAGTGGTAGCAGTAGCCCTTGACAGCAGACTTTTTCAGGGAAGGTCTGTATATTTTCCCTTACCTGGATGATTGGTTGCTGAAAACCCTCTCTAGGGGCCAGCTCTTGAAAACCTTAGATCAAACCAGTCAGTTATTTGATGCTCTGGGTGTGACAGCATACCAAAATCAGTGCTGACACATTACCAGCAACTGCAGTATATAGGGGCAATCCTGGACACAACACAGGGGTTAACTTTTCTGCCTTTGGACAGGGCAGACCACCTGATTGCCCAAGCACAACTAGTGCATGACAGTCAATATGTCTCAATGAGGACATTCTTTCATTTGCTGGGCCTTATGGTATCAGCTGTTGTCACAGAGCCACTGACCAGGTAGCACATGCAGATTCCCGAGTGTACCCTAAGAGTTAAGTGGGATCAGCTCACAGACAGTCTAGAACAGCTGGTTCTAGTCACGTCCCCTGTGTGCAAAGTGCTAAGTGGTGGATGGAACGTAGCAACCTACTCAAGGGTGTGCCATTCCTGATCCCCTCCCTTTTTCCTGATCCTCACCATAGATGTCTTGGGACTGGACTGGGAGGCCCACTTAAGGCTTCATCAAACTCAGGACATGTAGAATCAAGTGGCGTACACCTTACACATCAGTGTTTTGGAAATGTGAGCTAGTCTTTATGATTCCAGGCCTTCCAGAGCCACTTGTCTCTGGATCCTCTGCTGATACAGATGGACAGTGTTAGTGTGATGCATTGCATCAACAAGTAAAGGGGGAGTCATTCCTGTCTGCTGTGCAGGGAAGCAATGAGAGTTTGGTTTGGGGCTCTGGAGCACAGTCTAGAACCATCAGGAGTGCATTTTCCAGGCATCCTAAATGTCTTAGCATGCAGGCTAAACAGGTCACAGTCCAGGATGCATGAGTGGCAAATGCTGACCTCGGTGGTCAATGACCTGTTTGAAAGATGGGGTTGTCCAGTGTTATGGACCTTTTTGCATCCCCACACAATGCAAAACTGCCACTTTTCTACTCCCCCGATCCAGGGCCTAGAGTTTTCTGGTGGGACACATTGCCCCTCTCTTGGAGAGGGAGGTTTCTGTATGCCTTCCCTCCTTTCCCACTGATTCAGAGTACTATTCAAGTTGCAATGGAGGGGGTAACTCTGATACTCATTGCTCCGCTATGGCATTGACAGATCTTGTTCCCCTGCTGCAAGAGCTGGCAGAGGAACCCTCAGGACCTCTACCCCTATGCAGGGGTCTGCTGCCAGAGGAACAGGGCACTGTGGTCTATCTGTACCTGAAATCTCTGCATCTGCATGCATGGCTCCTGAAGACATAATCATAGCTCGTTTTGAGGTTTCCCAATAAGTGGCAGATGTTCTGGTGGCTGCTAGAAAGCTTTCCACCAGAACTACTTACTCCATGAAGTGGAAATAGTTTGCATTATGGGCCAGTTCCCACCACCTGGATTCATTCACATGTTCAGTTAATCAGATTCTAGAGTATGTGCTGTCCTTACTGGATTCAGGCCTGCAGTATTCTTCACTCAAAATGCACCTGTATATCAGCTTTCCATGTCTCAATCGCTAGCCATATGGTGGCTCAGCAGGAGGTAGCCCGTATGTTCTTGAGGGGTATTCTACACCTAAAGCCCCCTATTTGCAATCCAGTTCTGGCTTGGGACCTGAATTTTATTTTGGAAAAGCTCACTTTGGCTCCTTTTGAGCCAGCCGTGACTTGTGTTTTATGCTTTCTCTCCTGGAAAACATTCATGTTTGTTGCAGTCACTTCTACTAGAAGGATTTCAGAACTTCAGGCTCTGATGTGTGAGCCTTCTTATTTGATTTTCCACAAAGACAGGGTGTCTTTTTGCACTAATCTTAAGTTTCTACCAAAGCTGGTGTCTGAGTTTAGTTTATCAAACTATCCACCTGCCTGTGTATTATCCAAAGCATGCCAATCCAGGGAAAGCATTGCTCCAGCCCATTAGATACAGTATGTGCATAAAATACTCAGGTACTGTACACACTGTACCAGGGACTGCAGCAGATCCTCACAGCTTTTTGTTTCATTTGCTCCTAGGAAAGGGGACACCCCCATTTCTAAACAGTGCTTGTCCAAATGACTAGCAAACTGTATTACTTTTTGTTACAAGAAGTACAGTAAAGAACTTCCTGCTATGGTTCGTGGTCATTCCACAAGAGGCATGGCCTCTTTCGTAGCTTGTTTTTGGAATATGTCCACTACAGAGATCTGTGCAGCTGCCACCTGGAATGGAGTACTGTCAGCACTTTCACTAAGCACTACAGTTTGGACATTGTCTCTTGTAGATGGGCTGGTTTTGGCATAGCTATGCTACAAGGCCTATTATCATAACCCCAGACTATCAGCTTTTGTTACTGCTTGGTACTCATTCCAGAGGTGTGGCTTGATGAATGAGATATCCTCGAAGAAGATAAAACAGTTACATACTTATTAACAGTAGATCTTTGAGAGAATCTCTTTTATCAGACCATGCCATCCCACCCTCTTTCTCCCTTTTGGGTCTGAAACACTGGACGTCTGCACTGCTGTCTCTGTTCTTTTATTATTTAGTGTTTGTTGACAGGGTAGGTATACTAGACAGCATGGCTGCCTATTTACAGGAATGACCAAGGAGATTACAACAGAAGGCATGTAGACAATGGTAAATACAAAGAAACTTCAGGTGAACAAGTAGAGATCAGTCAGTTACAGTTATACAAAAATGTTCAGCAATGACAGTTCATTTGCAGGAAACAATATGTAGTAACAAAACAGAAATACAAATGCAAGTAGACTAACAGTCATTAAGTCAACATCCAGTGAATAAATGCTAGTAGGGGGATAGCAAGATATAGTAGAGGTTGGTGCCGGTAGGCAACTAGGAGGAACCAGCAAGGAGTGGGTGAACATGGTACAGGGACAAGGTTCAGTGCTTAAGAGAGCCTCATGAAGGTCCTGTTTGAAGCAACATGGAGAAGGTGAGTTTCTTAGGTTCAGTGGAAGGGAATTCCATAGTTTAGGGGCACAGACAGAGAAAGCATTCTCAACCATTTTGGTTTTACATCTCGGTTGGACCAGTAGGGATTTGTCAGCTGACTTCAGTGGAGAGGCCGAGGTCACAGGTTTGAGCAGTAAAGTCAATTTGTCAGGTGTCTGGGGGAAGATTATATTCTATCTTCCAGCCCTCTGTCTCGCCTGGTTTCTGGAGTGCTGGGTTCTCTGCTAATTCCCTAGAGGGAGGTCTTCTGACCAGATCTCCAGCAAGGAGCCAAGAAGAAGAGGGACCACCAATGTTTATGTATATTCGGACATCTGACGTTGTCATGGGTGGCCCCTAGCTGACTGCCTGCAAAAGTTTCCATATGGTCCTAGTGCTTGGCAGCTCTGTGTTGCAAGGGTGTGGCCTGATGAAAGAGATTTTCTTGAAAACTGTTACGGTATGTGCGTAACTAATCAAGCACACTAGAGCTGCAAATGGCACTACAGCAACTAGTCCCTCTGGTCGAGCACACATGCAGCAGCCATCGGCACTCACTGCCTTCTTATTCTTTGCATGCCTTGCATTTGTTCTGCAACCAGGATCACCGATTAGCAACTGCTCCTTACAGAACTGCACTGACATTAATTCTGACAGCGCAACCACATAAAAGCATCAAACATCATACTGGATGGTTCTTCATCAAGGTACATTGCCTGCTGTGTCCAAAAGATGTTATTGTAAGTTTCAGTGAGCCAATCAGCGATAAAAAAATAAAAGAGAGCAGCTCCCGGTAATATGCACTGCACACACTTGAGTGACAGTGTTGGCCAGCCAGCATGGAGTTTTTAAAGGCACAGGCACTTGATTCCAATGCAGTCATGATGTGGTGATTTATACATTAAAACTAAATTACGAAATCACAGAATTTATCATAAAATGGGTTTTGGTGAGTTGCAGCTTAAACACTGAATTAGTAGTTAATTAGTATTGGTCTTTGTAATGTTCTTTGGGTATCTTCTTACAGTGCTATACTGCTTCACATGCGGAGGTATGCAGCTGTTACACGTTTAATTGCAGTGGTATACAGGGAAATGACTTGTAATGGATCCTGTTGGGAAAATGTCCTGTCATTGTAGAATGTGTGTGTGTGTGTGTGTGTGTGTGTGTGTGTGTGCATGCATGTATGTCTCCTAGTGATCTGATCAGCTGAGAGTGTCGTGCCACTGTCTTATTATCTCAGCACAACCAGCACCTCATAGCAGATTTTTCATTAGACATATTGTTTGTTTTTTAAATTTTGACCATTTGCTGGCCAGGTGGTGCTGAGGGCCAAGGCATTGGATGCCACACCTCTCACCATGCTGGTGAACCGGGTTCGGGAACTGACTCTGGTCATTCGGGGGTCGACCGGGGAGGTAAGGATTGAGCATCCGGAGGACTACTCTCCATCCTTGGGGTGGGGGGGTTTGTGTGCTGTGCGTGTCAGCACAAGAGAGGTTTGAGCCATGCCCAGGTGTGCTTCATTGCCTCTGTGGAGGCAGAGATGGCTGTTGTGCCCATTGCATGAGCACGGGGGGCAGGGGAGAAAAACGGAGGAAAATACAGCGACATGGCAGGACCCATGATGGCCGCGAAGGACTGGAGGATGTACCCCTCTGGTGGGGGGTTGTAGCCCCCGCCAGGTCCATGCAGGAGTGGACAAAATAATGTTGCGGTAAATTTTGACCATTTTATAAGAGGAAATGTACATATATCTCACAGTTGGATATCCTGGGATGCGTTACTCCTTATGTATATCTGCTTTATCTAATCTGTTTTTATAAAATCCTTCAAAGAAAAAAAAACATGGCTTCAGAGATAGAATGTTCCCACATTTTTTCCCACCTTGACCAACGGGAATGGGTGGTGACAGAGTTGGCAATGATAAATTGGAAAAAAAATACAGTTAGCAGCTGGGGTTGGGTATGACACAGCTGTCAACTGGGACCACAAGTAATTTGTAGCTACCCCCTAATCCCATCTGGACTGGTGCCCAATAACACTAGCTACATAAATACTTCTCCATACCTATTTTACAAACACAGGACTAGCTTCCATTAGCAGCTGTCAGTTGTAGTTTTATTTATATGCCGAAGTATTTATTTGCTCATAGGGTGGGGCACTGCGCCCAGGATATTTTTGGGGCATAACCCGAGCCATGAAGATGGCATAAATGTATCAGTAGTACAGTGTACAGAGAAGTTATCCAGACATGCAAGCAATTTAGTGCCGGATATTACAGCTATTTAATCCTGCTTCTTACAGAAATGCGATTATCACAGTGGAGAAACATACAGTACCTGTCTAAGTTACAATTTGTATATTGTTTTAAATTTTGCACTATTGTGAGTCTAGTTATGCACCTATTATTTTTCTGTTTCTTTATTGCTACATAGTCTTCTTTCCCTAGGAAACATCAGGAAATGACCTGCTATTGAAAATCTTATAATGAGATATACATACATATATATGTCTATATGTGTGTGTGTGTGTGTGTGTGTGTGTGTGTGTGTGTGTGTGTGTGTGTGTATGAGTGTGTATGTATATATATCTCTGCTGCTGTGTTCCTCAATTAGTGTTACCACACTACTTCTGGCCTGACAACCCCCCATCCCTCCCACTACCAATTTCTAAGAATAGGACCTCCATTAGAAGAAGTGGACCCAATCTCAAGCTGCTAAGATTCATTATAACTCATCAATTTCTTCTCCTAATGCTGTTGTCTGGTAATGCACCCGAACCCAGGGCCTGGGTCACAACCCCCTCCCGCCATCAGCAATTTGAATGGTCTCAAGTTCACCTCTGTTAACATCTTCCTGGCACCCCTCTTGCATCTCTTGCTGACGTAGCCTGTCTAACTGGACTCTGAGGTGCATATGTTGTATTTTTTCTCTGTTTCAGGAGATACTCAGACTGTGGCTCTGTTTGTGGCTCAGAGCCATGTATACCTTGTAAAATTGTACTGTTCTTAGCTTTGGTGTCTACGAATATATATTCCTGTACATATCTTAACTGTGCTTACTGTCTACTAGTATGTTCACATGGTTCTATTTTGACTGTGTATACTGCCTAACTTGTGTCATGTTGTCCTCTGTATGAACCTGTATGTCACTGTATCTGTATCTCATTGTACTCTTCCGGGTTGTACCTGAAAATTGGCATATAACTTGTCTAGTGTACCTACCTGGACAACAAAAGCTAAATAAATAAATAAATAAGCAGCCTACTGCCTAAAATTAACCTCCTCCAGGTCTGGGTTGTGCAACACAGACCAGATGTCCTTGCTGTGGTGGAACCTGGTTGTCCCCCAAAATGGTTACATGCTCTTCAGGGAAGATAGACTGGGGAAAAAGGGGGGTGGAAGAGAGAGATGTGCCATCTATCTAATTGACTCACTACAGGGACTTGTCTTTCCAAAACTCTCCTCCAAGAATAGTGCTCAGACACTGGCAGTCAAAATTGAGATAGACAAGGAGGGTAAATCACTTGCAGTACTATCTGTTTATTCCCCCACGAGACATCACAAATGGCTTCAGTTCTGTCCTGGAATGCATCTCCAACTTGTGCAGTTGCTCTGAGGTAGTCTTACTAGGTGATTTTAACATTAATTGGTTGGCCCCTGAAACCGACCCATTCAGGGATGGTGCCGCTGCCTTAGACCTATCTCTGCTTGTGACCGCTCCCACAAGGGTCAACTGCAGGACTGGCAATAGTAATAGTTAGACCTTATATTTACTAACCACCCAGAGAGATTCTCAAACACTGAGGTCATACCTGACTTGCTCGGCGACCATTCTCCGGTTCTCTGTCGCTGGTGAAACCGCTCCCCCAAACTTCCCATAAAATCATCATATTTTCATATCTTCAAAAGAGGACAGCTAAAGATGTTCCAGGACTACCTCCTACACAGTGTAGATTGGTCCCCACTCGACTCGGTCAACAGCATTGACCATGCCTGGCATATTTCATCTCCACTTTTTTTTTTTGTGTTCTTTTTCCCCGGGAGGTCCTCTGTCAATCTCTGCTCTGGTCGCAGCCCCCAGAGCTTCCACCAACTGCCTATTGCCCGCATATTCCTGGTTACCCCCGTCTTTCCCTCCGGAGGGCGGGGCCGCTGCACTGGTTCCCCCAATTCCGATGCCACGGGAACCATATCTGGTTTTGAGTGCAGCGGCAGTGGCTAATTGAAGCTCAGGGAGGGCTTCATGTAGACAGAGGCTCTCCCCTCCATTTTCTTGATTTTCCTTCCATTAAATGTGAGTGCCGGTAGCTGCAAGATCCCTGGCCTCCGCCATAGGCCTGCCTCACGCCGGACACTCCCCAGAGAAGGAGAGCAGTCCACAGGATGCCCTATCCTTCTCCCCCAGGTTGGCCCTTCGCCACCCAGGTCCATTCCCCGAACCCGGTTGCCGGTGTTGCAAGGAAATCTGACCGCTGTGCCAATGGGCTGGCTTCATGTCCACATTTAATATGGCCTATGATATCTTTGCACCTTTTGGAAAATGGACAGTCAAAGGCTCCAGTAACCCCTGGATCACCTCCACACTTCTTAAAGTTATGGCCACACAGAACCACCTTTTTTCCAAAAGCGAGGGCCACTGGCAGCCCTGTTGACTGGCAGAGGTACAAGACTACCAGGAATGGCTGCACCCATGAGACTCGCCTTGCTAAAGTGGCCCACTTCAAAGATAGCCTTTTCTCCACCTGGGGGAATAGGAGGAAATTCTGTGATAACTTAAAATATCTCCCTGGTAAACCCAACACCCCCCATCCATGTTAAATACTAATGGTGTCCTAACCCAAGACTCCCAACTCATAGCTGACACCTTTACAGACCTTAGCAGTGTTCTCCCCCTTGATTTCTTCTCTAATCCTCCTAATTCATCTGGCTTACATTTGAATCTTGGTCCCACTTCAACCCTCACTTTCCATTTCCAGATTGTCTTCCCGCCTGAAGCCAAAAAGTAGATCCAACGAGTTCTTTGGAAATCCAGATTCAGTAATGGTATTCTGGACCTCAAGATATTACAGCTCGCACTTGACGCTGTCATATCCCCTGTCACCAAACTACTAAATCTGTCCCTCTGTCTAGGACAATTCCCCCAACAGTGGAAAACTGTGGTAGTGACTCCAGTCCACAAGAGTGGTGACAGGGCCTCCCACAGCAACTACCACCCAATATCCATCCTTCCCCCTCTGTCTAAAGCCTTGGAAAGTATTGCATCCAATCAACTGACTGAATACCTCACCAAGTACAATCTGCAGTGTCACCAACAACATGGCTTCAGGAAGGGGCACAGCACCTCCTCAGCCTTTCTTGAATTTACCGATTTATCCATAAAGCTCTTGACTGTGGTCACATCATAGGGTCTAGAATGCTAGCCTAGCATTCCTGTTGTAATTTAACCTTACTCTGTATTAATCACTGTATTTGTATCTGTATCTGTACTAACTGTGTTTGTGTAACTGATTTGTTATATGTGACGTGGAACCTTTGTAAAGGAGTCTATGACTCGAAGGTATTTCTGATTCTTCTGAAATAAATAAATAAATAAATATTTACATTGACCTTACGAAAGCTTTTGACATGGTTAATCATGCCCGCCTAGTAGCTGCCCTCCCTGCCACCAGTCTCTCTCAGGAGGCCACCTCCTGATTCACCAGTTACCTCAGTGGGAGAATGCAGCAAGTCAAAATCCTTGACAGTCTTTTCTCCAGCCTACCTGTTCGGTCTGGCATCCCCCAAGGTTCTATTATCAGTCCCCTTCTCTTCAGCCTTTTCCTCAACACTCTTCCAGAAGCCTGCTCCAGCAATCTGCTCCTCTATGCTGATGATGTCGTCATCTTTTCCAGTCACCCAGACCCACTCCACCTGGAGAACACCTTTCAAAAGAGCTTCACTGAAATAAAGTCCTGGTTTGCACTCCACAAACTCATAATTAATTACAAAAAACTAAGGTAATGTTATTCACCAACCCCCAAAACAAACATAAGGGGAGCATGCCGGAGCATCTTCAACAGCCATCACCTACCATTGGAGCAAGTTACCAGCTTCAAATATCTCAGGATAACCCTCGACTGCTCTCTATCCAATCATGAACATGTTAACCTAGTCTGTAGGGCTGTGAACAGAAGAACTGGGCTACTGTACAGGTACAGGAACTGTATGACCACTGATGCCCTTTGCCTTGCAGTAACAAGCTTGGTCCTTTACATAATTGATTATGGGATTGTCATCTAAGGCTCTACAACTGACACTATACTTAACAGAATTAAGGTTGCCCTAAACAAAGTCTGCCGTCTGGTCACAGGTGTGACCAGGCTCACTCACACCTATAACCTCTATGACCAAACTAGCTGGCTAAACTTCAAAGGCAGGCTTACCTACCAGTCCTGCCTACTGGCTAAAAAGGTATGCCTTGGTCTCACTCCTCCCTCAGTGCAGAAACTCCTTACTCAGACCGTTACTCCCATGGTATGAGGAGTTCCACCAAAGCCTCATACCAAGTCCCTTTCTGTAGGACTAACCTAGGGCAGCAGGCATTCATGTATAGAGCACTTGTTTAGCTAAATGGCCTCCCTTCATTTGTTCTGGCAGAACCCAAGCCAGGTCTTTTTAAATCCAAACTCCTTCAACACCTACTTGACACCAACAGCTGTGACTGTCTCTAGCCTGGGCGGGTGCCTAGCGCTCTCCCTCCCCCCCATTTCTCCCCTCTACTTGTTACTGGTGACTAATTCAACTCAGGTGGTTTCTGCTTAGCCTAGTACTCCCCCTGCTCTACCTTGTGCACTGACTATTCTAGCACTTCCCTTCTTTTTGCCTGCAGTTTGTCTGTCTTTATTCCTTAATCCTCTGTATTAAACAAAGTCCTTTTCAGATTGCTTTCACAATATCCTACTGCCATGCAATGTGTTTTCCTCAAACTTTCTCCTTCTGTAGCAGTTACTGTGTTGCTGTGATTCCTTACAAAGTCTGTATTTTACTGCCATTATATTCACTTTGTATTATGTATATCCTTGCTCCCATTTTGTATTCCGTGCCTGAAACCTTTGTGTATTGTATTGTCTGTATGAGCAGCCTCTGATGTGGAGCCTTTGTAAATGAGTCTCTGACTCAAAGGAATTGTAATTCCGAGACTCAAATATATATATATATATATATGGAGGCAGTATAGTGCAGTAGTTTAGGGCTCCAAGCCACAAACCTGGAGACCTGGGTTTGAATCCCACAGCCCTCACTTGCATACTGTGTGACCCTGAGCAAGTCACTTAACTTCCTTGTGCTCCCAGGTCGCACCTGGAAACAAGCTTCCGCTTAGTGTGCCTTTCCTGGTTAAACAATTTCCCCTTCCCTTTCCCTTATATTACCTTTTGCCAGGACCTGTTGGATGGTCCAGGGTAGTGGGGGTCCCTGTGGTTCAGAGACCCTGATGATAGTATTAAAAAAGGAAGAAGCCGGGTGAACTGGTCCATGATGGCTGTAGGGTGTTGGCCTAATATACCGTTAGCTTACTTTATACCGTAGTTGGGTGCTGGGGTCTGTTAGTATTTGCAGGTTTCATTTATTGTAATAAATAAACAAGGCTAAGATGACATCACCAGCCATTGAGCCAAAGCTAATTTCCAATGATGTCCATCAAAACTGAGAGCAGTTACACTATGTTTAACTATTTGCTGCCATGTGTAATGTTATTTGCCATGTATTTAGCTATTCCATCCCTGCTGAGTTTTAATTGAAACAGCTTTGATAATTTCTGCAAAACTGACATGTAGCTAGATACTCCATTTCTGTTCTAAGTCTGTATTCAATTTATTTCATTATCATTTGTCCTGTCCAAGACCTCCTTGTAAATGAACATTGCTCCATAGGGCTGCCTCTTGGTAAAACAAATAAAATGCAGACTCACTTAAATAAAAATAAAGATATACATTACAAATTGGACAGCATGCACACCTACAAATAGTAGCTTGCATGGATGGAAAACATAACCCAGTGATGGTCCCTCAAATCTGCTTTTTTTTATCACAGCATGGTAGGGGAGTTGATACATAATCCATAAACCAGTGATTAATGGTGCGTCATGGGGTAAGGATGAGTCAGTGCTGAATTTGCATTCGGTTGGTTAATGTGTAGAAATTTGTCACTTTTACCTTTGATTTTGTCCAGTCTTACTTTTGGTCAGCTTCATAATCTCTTTGACCTTTGGCCAGTTAAAGAAAAACGCTTCATCCCTTTCTAGTTCTATAACCGCCCCATCACCCACCCTGGTCATTCCACATCCTCTTCCTCCTCCCTCCCCAGAATTTATTTTGTTGTTCGTTCTGACTCCTGACACTTGTCCAGGTGCTGTTTTTTTTTTTTTGTGTTTTTTTTTTTTTTTTTTTCAAATCTGGCTCCTGGCATTGTCCAGGTGCTGTTTGTTTCCCCTAAAAATTGTTCTGGATAACCAAGGGAGGGTGGAAGGAGTTTGGATTTACTGGGGTTGGTGAGGGGTGGTTAAGGGGTGCTACTTACCCCAGTTTGTAGCCTGTTAACCTCCCAATACCAAGGATCCAAAGTATCTTTGGCCAAATTGTTGGAGCCTAACCAAAGATAGTGGGCGAGTATGTAGATTATTGGGCATGCCTAGGAAGCCTGCCATAAACGTTTCCTGAATACAGTGCTGTTTTGGTCACATGCTTTCATTCCATTACTTTTTATTAGTTTGAGTTAGCTTCACCTCACATCCCCTTTTAAAAAAAAAAGGGTGGGCGGCCCCATCTCAAACTAAGAAACAGTAATGGAATGGCGATTTGACCAAGTGCCTGTGCCTCCTGTTAATTTTGGTTTTGACACTTTATTTAAGTGGGTGGGGGCACACCTCCTTGTGTTTTTAAAAAGGGGGTGTGTGGGAAAAGCCCCTGAACTCAAAATAAAAAGTAATGGAATGGGCGATTTCTCAAGTAGCGTAAATTGAGCTCTATGCTAATAGCGTAGGTCCTAAGCATGTCCAATAATCTACACAATTGCCAGATAGTGTCCAAATCGAAGCTGAGCCAGAGTTGCCAATTTCCACATTCTGTCACCCTTACCGTGGAGTATTATTGTTATTGCTGTTGGGAGCCTCTGTGTTTTGGTTACCATTCTTGTGCCCAGTAAAGTAGAGAACTGGACAAGGTCGGCCGATAGGCTGCATGAACATATTTTTTGTACACCTCTTGTGAAGACTGTGGGAAAATATTTGTCCTCATGTGGAAGACATCACATGACCTTTGAAAACAGATCACATTGGATTGTGACTGTGATTTGGCATTAGTGAAGAGTATGTTACGTATAAGGTGGCTTGACAGGGGAAACCTACCACTGCTCAAAGTGCTAAAGAGCAGCTGTTAACAGTTAACAGTAAAACATATTAATCCACTGCTCCATTTTGAACTTCTTTTTCAATAAAACTTCAGAATTTCAATTTCAGTCACCATAATGACAGTTTTCCTTTTCATACCATGCAACCTGTAGTTAGATGATAATTTTTTTTTTTAAGTTGAATAGTCTGAGATCAGAGCACAGCAGGATGCTGTTGCAGGGCACATAAAATAAAGCATTATTATGTTGTGTTATAATATGATAATAAAGTACTAAATGAGAACATTGAGATACTATTCTTCCATCTGCAGTATTAAATAGAATGACCTTATAATACATAATGCTGTGCTGGAAGTGATTAGCTGTGTAGTTCATTATTCTGTTGATATAAGAGGGAGCCATTTAGTGGTTGGAATGGAGTTTTTTTTTCTCATCAGTCTGCAGACCAGATCTGCAGTGTCAGCATTCAGCACACAAAAACGGAATTCACTAAAAGCTCCCTTCACTCCATGAAACCTTATTTCCAGCAGCTTGTTCCCATCCCCCTTACAGTCTGATATTCTAGAAAAAAACATATGCTCCCAGCTCGGCTTTATAGGCTGTTTCACTGCAGTTTGCTACTTGACAAGATCTAAACAGAGGTGGCAGGGCAGACATTTGCACTAAAAAAAACACACAAAAAGTCTCACCTGTACTGGGAAAATAAAATGCTGGGTAACTGTAAATGGACTTGGACACTATTATTAAGTGCATGTTACCTTAATGTTGCTATGTTACCAGTAGATTATTCTTCTAAAAAGGCCAATATATGGTTGACACATGAATTTACACAAGTTGCATTACTAACAAATGTTTAAAACTAAAGTATGCCAAATTAAAAACTTTTTGGGTGTTACTACAGTATACCAGTAAATGTATACAAGCACCTTGTACCTAACCAATACATTCATTTTAGTGAATATGAAGTGCACGCATAGTATTGAACATACTAAGGTTCTAAAAGCATTTGATTTTGTAAGATAACGTAAAGCAGAAAAAAGTATACTATTTGATAAATCTTTTGTAACACTTGAAATGGATTCAGAAAAATATGAATCCCATACCAATGACTGTATATTTCACTAGTTGTGCAATGCTAAGTGTCTTAGGTTCTAAGTATTTGTATCCTCAAAATGTATTTTTCTGTTTAGATTTCTTCTGTAAAAGGATCCAAGCATTTGCTTGGAGAACTCAGCCGCCACCATTGAGCCCAGCAGCTGGAGCGGCAGTGAGAGCCCTGCCGAAGACATTGAAAGGATGAGTGATTCTACAGATAAACCTATTGACAATGATGCTGAAGGCGTCTGGAGTCCTGACATTGAGCAGAGCTTCCAAGAGGCTCTGGCGATCTACCCACCATGTGGGAGGAGGAAAATCATCTTATCAGATGAGGGGAAAATGTATGGTAAGTTGTATGGATTTTAACCATTAAAATTGACCAGGTGACAGAGTTTAAAATCCATTTCAAACAAAAGAATCTTATCATGCCATTCCCACACCACCTGTTTTGCAGTGATTTTACCCATCACTGGAGACGAAATAACAGATGGAAACTATCACATTTGCAGTCTTTAGAGAGATTGCTTATTGCCACAAAGACAAGTGCAAGTTGCATTTCAGCACATGATTTAAAAAAGACGTGTGTGTGTGTGTGTGTGTGTGTGTGTGTGCGAATTTTTAATCTTTGGTGACCGGTTAAGGCCCACTAGGCACAAGGCCTGTTTAAAGAGGTGACCCAGGAACACTAGAGATATTGCTTGGTAATATGTCAGAAATGCACTACAGCTCATGTCTAAGTCCATTTATAAATGTGCACAACAAGACTGTTTTATAATGGTTTTATCAAAAGAAAATAAATCAGGTATTATAAGAACTCAGCTGCCTAGGGACTGGGCAGGCATTATAATAATCACTTGTTACACCAAATGTCCATGAAGAACTAGATAACTAGATAGACAGGTAAAGGCCATTCTCAGACATACTGGGGTGCAACACATAAACAGTGCAAAGGATGAATTAGATAAATGCTGTCATCATAACAGTTACTGTTGGTGAATGACACATACAGCTTGATAAACCCAACAAATGCTCATACATTTTTGATTAAAAAAAAACAAACTAAAGAATCGGACAACTATTTATTTAAATATTATAAACCCAATAGCAAAGGAAGCGTTCCCTTAAGAGGGTGAAACAGTACAGGTATAGTCCGCAAACTATCACAGTGCAAGGCCAGTGCAGCAGAGGTCCTGCTGCATGTAACTGGACAGACCACACTGACCTACTTCTTAAAAAAAAATCTCAGTTGGCAGATGTAACTAAATAATAGTATGTATGACAAATCTTTATACGACTGCTCAGTGTAGAATGATAGGTGATTGTAAAATGTCCAGAAGCTTGAAAGCCTGTCATGTTATTGTTCTTTTGTATTTAACTTTCTTTGATACCATGTAACCCCACTCCCCACCCCCACCCCACCTGAAAATGAACAATTTGCTGCTGTATGTTCTCTCATGGACGATTTTTGAAATAAGTGAATTAATAATTAGGCTCTAGGATATGCCTGGTACACATTATTGAAATTATTTTTTTTAACACTTAGAAAAAAAATTTTTAAACCTGTAGTACCCCAGTTCTAAGCTTACCTCTATTTTAGAAATTATTGTAAGCCATATAGATCTTCACAGAGACCATATCCTAATGATTAGTTTTATCTTGTTAGCACCCTGTCCTCTCCACTAGTCATTCCCAATTTAAAATCACAATTCGAGGACCAGCAATTATCATAGTTTGTCAGTGCCCGATGTTATATATGCACATTGACTGTATCTACACCATGAAATGTTGATTTAATTGCGACATGCGGATTTGTTTATTCTGCCTTCTCTTGTCACTTTGTTGTGAAGCTGTCACTTAAGACTGTATATTACTTTGCACGTGTGCCTAACTCTCTGGTAATTGCATTATGTTTCTGTGCCTGTTTGACTCAGGTAGTGCCCGAGAATGTGCCTCTGGTTCAGTATACTTACCTGGTTATCAAATAAATAAAAAAATAAAATACATTAGTAACTTTATGTCATGTACAGTTACTATCAGACTCTGGTGAATGTTTTGTTTACATTTCTGAAAGTGTCAGAAAAGGATTCTGTAGCTTTAAAAAGTTTTATGTCAGTAAAAAATGTAGAACTAGAGGGCTACAAAGTAAACCAGCATACACTGTAAGGGGAAAGCAGATGGTACCGCGGCTGCCACCAGCTGTGCCCCCTTCCCCCAATGCTGGCTGCATGATGTAATGGAAACAAGAAAAAAAATTCTTTCTGTGGTGTTGGAGACTCTCACAGGCTGTCAGTGTCAAATACAGGCAGAAACAAACCTCAAGGCGTTACTTTGCAGCTGCCATGTGACCCTTATAGCCAAATGAAACATGAAGTCTGGAAAAATAGACTTGTAATGAGGCATCTCAGCTGCTGCTGGCAGAACGTTTTGAGACCTGGGTTTCCCAGTGTATTTTCATTATAACAAAATGAGATATGTGTTTTGTTATGCTGTATTAAAGCATGAATGTTTCCATTTAAAAAGAAATCAGAGGTCAGCTTCATGCTCAACTGAAGACTGGTTATAAGTTTCTCCATGTTTAAGATTTTTGTGTACTGAATAAATGAATGAATGATCTAAGTATGCCCTTTTCATTTTCAGATGTATATATTATTGCTGACCTAAATCAACTGTACAGATTTACTAGGCAGACTGTAATATCAATATGTGTAATGGAAGAGAAATATGGATAAGAATACAGAATGCCTTGCTGACATCTATTGGGTATTAGTGGTATAAATGGCATTTTATTTAATTTGCATTGGTTTTGCACTGTTCTCATGTCAGCATTGATGTTCATGTATTAAATTGTGTGAGTTTACGTACAGACAGGATACTCAGAGATTTAGTTTTTATGCAGATTCTTGCCTGAACTTTTCTTTGTCCTATGATGTTCTTATAATAATAAACATTTTTTTAACAAAAAAGGGGGAAAAACCATAAGGGTTTTCACATTTGACTACAAGTTGTGTTAATGTTTGATAACTATACAATACCTGCTAGCTTTGCCATTTTATTTTGACATATATTACTGTGTTATTTCACATAAAAGCTTTGCAGTTGTTATAAATATAGCATTTTGTAATCATATTTAAAATATTTTCCATTTAAAATGTCATTTGACCCCTAGTCGACTCAGTTTTTATTAGAAGGAGTTTTTAATTACCTTCTGAAGTGCCTGATTAATTACAGAGGCAGTAAGAGATCAAACTGTGGCCATGCCTTTATATGGACAATCATGCACTTTAGTTAAAATGATGTTTCAATGCAGGAAATACATGGTTCTGGAAATATCTTAGCTTCTTTTTGTATGATTAGTTCTCAAAGGATACAGTAGTTATTTCATATTTTCAGGGTCTTGGTTGATGATTAATGGAATTGGGGGGCGAAGAGACAATAAGCACTCACCATGAATAATGTAGTTGTATAGGAACATAGGAATATCGGTACTACAGGCAGGAGGGAGCATTGTTCCCATCTAGCCTATGCACCGGTTTCTCGACAGTACAGTCCACCAGATCTTCTCTCTTTAAAGTAATGACCCAATCTGTATTTAAAGTTATTTACATTTTTGCTATTTACCACTGCTTCAAGTAAACTGTTCCAAAAACGGACCACCTGTTGCGTGAACCAACATCCTCTCTCTACAGTTCTAAAGTATTTGTCCTGCAGTTGGAACTTATGCCCTCTTGTTTCCCTACTTTGTTCTTTGTTCTAAGTGCATGCAATTTCTTATGCCATCTTTTACCAAAGATTTATATACCGTAATAAGATCCCCCTTTAATCTTCTCTTTTCCAAAGAGTATAGTCCCAGACTGTGTAAGTGTTGTTCGTAAACGTGATTCTCCAAAACCTTTACTTTAGTTGTTTTCCTCTGAACCCTTTTTAGTTTATTGATGCCCCCCCACATTTTGCAGTGAACAGAACTGGCCACAGTATTCTAAGTGTGGCCTCACCAGTGCCTTTTATGTAGGCAACACCACCTCCCTGCTCCTGCTCTCTATATGCCTTCTTAAGGGTACTTAAGGAGCTAAAGGTGGAACTAGCAGAGCCATTAGCAGAACTGTTTAGTGAGCCTCTGAGCACAGGAGAGGTCCCAGAAGACTGGAGAAGGGCTCATGTGATCCCACTCCACAAGAGTGGTAGCAGGGAGGAGGCAGGGAACTACAGACCAGTCAGTCTTACTCAGTAGTGGGCAAGATTATGGAGGCACTCCTTAAGGAAAGGATAGTGCAACAACTGCAATCCATAGGGGCACAGGATCCAAGACAGCATGGGTTTACAAAAGGAAGGTCCTGTCAAACTAATCTCATAGATTTCTTTGACTGGGTAACCAGAGTGGTGGACCAAGGGGAGCAGTTGATGTCGCCTACCTTGACTTCAGCAAAGCTTTTGACACTGTTCCACATAGAAGATTGATAAATAAGCTGGGTAGGCTTGGGGTGGGTCAGAAGTTGGTCAATTGGGTGGCAAACTGGTTGACGGGCAGAAAACAGAGTGGTGGTAAATGGTGTACAGTCAGAAGAGATGCAAGTCACAAGTGGGGTACCTCAGGGATCAGTCCTGTGGCCAGTCCTCTTCAACATCTTCATTAGTGACCTTGCAGATGTAGTAGAGGGTAAGGGTTGTCTGTTTGTAGATGATCCAGATGGGGTGGGCAAAATGAGAAGAGATCTGGATAAACTAGCAAAATGGTCAGAAGAGTGGCAACTGGGATTTAATGCAAAGAAGTGCAAAGATCATGCACATAGGGAAGAGAAACCCTGAAGCCACCTGTAGGCTGGGAGGGGAGTTGCTAGCAGTCACAAAGGAAGAAAGAGACTTGGGCATCATCATCACTGATGACCTGAAATCATCCAAGCAGACCTGTAAAGCTAGGGGGGTATTAGGGTGTATTAGTAGGGGTATCACAAGTTGTAAGAGGGAGGTAATAATCCCTCTTTACATGACACTGGTTAGGCCCCATCTGGAGTACTGCGTGCAGTATTGGAGGCCACACCTTCACAAGGACATTAACCAAATTGAGGCAGTCCAGAGAAGGGCAACCAAAATGGTGCAGGGCCTGCATCAAGAAGACATATGAGGACAGATTAACAGAGCTCAATATGTATACCCTTGAGCAAAGGAGGAGAGAGGTGATATGATTGAGGCATTCAAACACCTTAAGGGCATTGACAAGGTGAAAGAGTCTAACATGTTTAAATATAAGAAAAATAGCAGGACAAGAGGACACAGCATGAGATTAGAGGGGGGCTGATTAAGGGGGAATGTGAGGAAATTCTTTTTCACAGAAAGGGTGGTGGATGCATGGAATGGCCTACCTCAAGAAGTGGTGGCTATGAATACAGTGCAGGGCTTCAAACAGGCATGGGATAGGCATAAGGGAGCAATACAAATGAGTATGAATAGATAGGCCACTGACAGAGCAAAGGCTGATGACACATTTATAAGGTAGAAAAAGAAATGAGCAGACTGGATGGGCCTTGAGGTCCTTATCTGCCGTCAACTTCTATGTTTCTATGTTCTTAATGCAATCCATTATCCTACTGCATTTTGAGACTCCTCATTACAATCCCTATAGCCTAGGTGCATTACCACGCACTTAATGCATATTGAACCTCATTTTATACTTAAAGGACCATTCATTAAGCTCATCCAGTTCAACTTACAATGACTCAACATGTTCTACTGTATCCACTGTATGGTCTGGCTTGGTGTTATCAGCAACCTTTGATAGTCCGTCCTTTTTATTTGCTTTCATATTGGACACATAAATGTTGAATAGAGTTGGTCCCAACACTGACCCCTGCTGGACTACACTAGATCTTACTTTGAGGGTATCTCTTGCAGCAGGCCACACCTATGGAGCTACAACTGCCAGGTGCCCGGACCACACTTAAACTCTTCTACCTAGCAGTCTACCAGAAGGCCACCCACTCAGACGTCACATGCTAATGTCACTTGATCCTGTAAGAGTGGGTGGCCCCCATGCCCTAATTGGTTCTTTCCCCACCATCGACCATCGCAAGTTGGACCTTGCAGAGATTCCACCAGCTTCAGTCGACTGCCATTTCTTCGTCTGTTTTATTTCATTTTCTCTCACTAGTGTAGCATCACTTTACTTTTAAAGTGATTTTTTTCTTTCATTTATACCGAGCTCGGTCTCCCAAAAACTCTTTAGGAGGTGTGCCTGCAGCAAGAAGATTCCTGTGAAGGACGACCATGAAGCTTGTGTCCACTGCCTAGGCTCAGGCCATGACCTCCAGTCCTGCAATATCTGCCATGACTTCAAACAGGCCACCAGGTGATGCTGTCAGAAGACCCTGGAAAATTTCTTAATCAAGGAGAAGGTCTCCCAAATGGAGAAGGAGCTACAGGCCAAGAGTTCCTCTGCTTCCCCAGCCCTGTCCCTGGGCTCACATTCCTCCAAGGCCAAGGACAAATCAAGCAGGAAGCACAAACACCGGGAAAAGGACTGCACCAAGCCCTGGTCCTCCTCAACTCGCTTGTGGTTGCCACCTCATGTGCTGGCCATGGCAGGGCCATCCTCCTCTTCAGAAGAGGCCCCCTCAGCCTTGCACGCCCTCTCCCCATAGGGCTACTATTGGCAGTTCCCCCCACCAGTCTCACCTTGGCGGGTTTCAGTTTTTCAGGCTCTGGTGCTTCACCAGCATCTCAGCCCCTACTGTTTTGGCCCTCATTTTCTGCAGCCATCAGTTAGGTGGCTCTGCCGGTTCGACATCGATCAGCCATTCCAGGGGCTCATCCTACTCTCCCGATGTGACCTCGGCCATTTCCTCAGCCATGACCTCTGCCTCAGGGCCATCGCCATATCTAGTGTCACCCAGGTCTGTTCCTCAGTCGTTCTGTCCCTCTTTGACCACGACCCAGGCAGTGGAGATGCCCTGCAGGCTTCGGCCTGCTAAGCCATCCTTCCCAGCCTCGCCGTCAGCGCTGAATCCAGTACCCCCTCAGTCAATGCTGCTAGGTGTCCTGATGCCTGTCATGGTAACATTTCAGGCCATGTTTTCCCCTCTGTGGGATTTTATGCAAGCTAGGCTTGTTCCCCCCAAGGGCCAGTGCCACAGGGGCCTACTATGCCTGTCCCTGCAGCTGCACCTCAAGATTGGCGCCCTTTAACCCCCCCCTCAGGACCTGGGGGACGAGGATGAGTATCACCTTGACCTCCTTCTCCCTGATGACGAAGACAAAGGGGAAGATGGCGATGGAGGTTGTTACCCCCTCCCACTCCACTTCTTTGGTGTCATCCAACAGTGATGAGACCCCCAAGTATATCCTGCAGTCCCCCCCCCCCTGGATGACCCATCCTCTGTCTCTGTCCTGAGTCAGTTGCAGGTGGCTGTGGGGTTTGACACTGTGGAGCAGGATCCTATCTGGCGCCATCTTTATTTATTTAGTTTTTGTTGACCGGGTAAGTGCACTAGACAAATCCTGCCTATTTTCAGGCACGACCCGGGGGAGGGGGATACAGATGAATACCAACTGACGTTGGACCAGATTAAGCTGTTGGTGGTATTTTTTAGTGAATGAGGGAAATTTGGTCAGGACACCGGGGAAATTCCCCATCTCTTTTCGATAAGTGCCATGGGATCTTTAACATCCACCTGAACTACCACCAATCCAGGCAGATGGGACCTCGGTTTAACGTCCCATCCGAAAGACGGCACCTCAGAAGTGCAGCACCCCTCTCATGTTGCACTACAGTGTCCGTACTGGGATATTAACCCAAGTGCCAGATGTGGGAACTGAACCCACAGCCCTCTGATCTCTCGGCCTCAGAGGCGAGTGTGCTACCTACTGAGCCACTGTCATCTGTCCATGTACATTGGCCTCTCAGATGCCCCTCCTCTTGCCATTCCTCCTTTGGTATAACCCTTTGAGGATGCCACCCTGGCCACTTGGCATTGATCCAACTTGGTTCCTTCCATGCCTCGGAAGGTGGACAAGCTATACCAGGCTCCTGTGGCAAAACTCTTCTATGCCGAACAGCTCCAAGTGAACTCCTTGGTCATTAATACTGCTCATGACTATACCAAGAGGCCCAAATACCTTAGTTCCCTCCTACCGGACAAGGAGTCCCAGAGATTGGACCTCATTGGCAAGCAGACCTTTACCTCATTGACCATCAGGGTACTTAACTATATCGTCCATATGGTCTAATTTCAGAACTAACTCTGGGCTCACACCAAAGACGCAGCTAAAGCCCTCCCAGAAGACCCCCTGTGGCAGCAGCTGCTCCAGAGTATTCAGTCGGGGGCTGATGTTGACAAGCACCTCCTTCACTCTACCTGTGACACTGTGGATGCCTCAGCCCAGGCAGCTGCAGTGAGCATTTGCCTGTGACATTACTCTTGGCTGAGAGAGTTGGGCTTTGCCCAGGGTATACAGCAGTCCATCCTGAATGCACCCTTTAGAGGGTATAAACTATTCAGGGCAGATGTGCAGGATATACTTTCAAACCTGCAGGCCTCTGGCCATACCTTGTGGTCAGTTCATTCTATGTATCACAGCAGCCAGCCTAGAAGTGGTCAGCGGATGTCCTTTCAGCATGCTGCCCATAGGCCCAAACCCAGTGCTACAACTCAGGGCAAACATAGAGCTGTCACATGCCTGCCTTCCTTACCTCCACCACCAGGAAACCCCCCAAAAAGGGGAATGTGACCCTGGCCACAGGTGCTTCCTCAGCATGACTCGTTGCCCATCCCCCCACTCTAGCCAGGCAAGAGGTGGTAGTCAGCCTTTGCTTCTGCCTGCACCTGGACAGGTAGAGGGAGATCATCAGAGATGCCTGGGTCTTCGCAGCTCATAGAAAATGGCCACACTCTGGAGCTCCTGGAGTGGCCTCCAGAAAATCCTCTGGTTCAGTCCTCTTACCCACAAGACCATATTCCAGTGCTCTGAGAAAAGATCCACACCTTGCTGTACAAAAAGGCCATAGAACCCATCCCAGAGAATCAGCAGAGCAGAGGATTCTACTCTCACTTTTTCCTGGTCCCCAGATGTACAGGGGATATTTGGCTCATTCTAGACCTCCGAGAGCAATGTTTCTTAATTCGGTGCAAGAAATTCTGGATGGTCACCCTTCAGGGACTGCTGCCCCTTCTGCATCAGGGAGACTGGATGTGCTCCCTTGACATGAAGGATGCATACCACTATATCAAGGTACGTGCTTCCCACCAGCAGTACCTCAGGTTCCAGTTTCAGGGGGTACACTTCCAGTTCCGGGTCCTACCTTTTGGCTTGTCCTCGGCCCCTCAGGTGTTTACCAAGTGCTTGACAGTAGTGGCAGCAGCCCTCAGGAGGGAGGGGATCTTTGTCTTTCCCTACCTGGACAACTCAAAGCACAGTCCAGGGAACACCTGCTGCAGACTCTGGAATATACCACTCACCTATTTCAGGACCCAGGCATCACGATCAGTATACCCAAATCAGTCTTGAACCCCTGTCAGCATTTCCAGTACCTATGGGTGGTCCTAGATACCCACCCAGTTTCCAAAATTTAGATATAGCTCAGGATGTGGCCTTCCTGCCCCATGACATGGTGGACCACCTAATGGTCCAACCCCTCCTGTTGTACAGCAGCTGCTGTGTCTCAGCTAGAGCCTTTCTTTAACTCTTGGGCCTGATGTCTGCAACTATAGTCACAGTGCCGATGGCCATACTGCACATAAGGGTTCCCCAGTGGACACTGAAGGTCCAGTGGGATCAGCATATTGATGACCTGGAACAGAAGGTCTTTGTTTCCTCTCCTGTCAGAAAGGTTCTGCTTTGGTGGATGTAACCCATAAATCTATTAAGAGGTGTTCCTTTTCTCATTCCTTTCCCTCAGCAAGTTCTCACCACAGATGCTTTGGGGTTGGGCTGGGGGGGCTCATCTGTGTCCCCACCAAACTCAAAGGACATGGTTCAATGTGGAGTCCACTCTCCACATCAACGTCCTGGAGGTGCGGGCTATCCTATATGCCCTGCAGGCCTTCCAAACTCAGCTGTCCCCTCTCCTTCTGCTACTACAGACAGATAACATCAGTGTAGTTCACTGCATCAGCAATCAGGGTGGCACTCACTCATACCCTCTCTACCAGGAATTGATGGGGTTCTGGTACTGAGCTCTAGAACACAGTCTAGAACTGTCGGGTGTCCATGTTCCAGCCATCCAAAATGTTCTCGTGGACAGACTAAGCCAGTTACAGTCCAGGGTGCATGAGTGGGAACTGCTGACCGCAGTGGTGGAAGACCTGTTTGGCAGGTGGGATTGTCCAGAGTTGGGCCTTTTTGCATCCCCACTCAATGCAAAACAGCGGCTTTTTTCTTGCTTGCTTGTTCCATGGCATGGAGTTTTCTGGCGAGGTTGCATTGTCCCTGTCCTGGAAAGGGAGGGTTTTTTATGCTTTTTCTCCCTCCCTCCCTCCCTTCCACCTGCTTCAGAGGGTTCATATCAAGCTCCAGATGGAAGGGGCTATGGTGATCCTCATCACCCCTTTCTGACCTCATCAGATCTGGTTCCTTTTACTACAACAGTTGACAGTGGAACCTCCAGTGTCCCTGCCTCTGTGCTCTGACTTGCTGTCCCAGGAACGGGGCACCCTAGTCCATCTGGACCTCAAATCCCTACATCATCACACTTGGCTCCTGAGGACATAGCCATGACTAGGTTTGGGTTGTCCCCCAAGGTGGTTGACGTCCTGGTGGCAGCTAGGAAAACCTCGACCAGGGTCACTTGTTCCACGAAGTGGAGATGTTTTGCTCTGTGTGGTGCATTATGTCAGCTGGACCCTTTTATTTGACCTGTGAATCAGGTTCTGGAGTACTTGCTGTCCCTCTCAGACTATGGTCTGAAGTACTCCTCTGTTAAAGTGCAAATATTTGCGATTTCAGCCTTCCATGTGTCTGTTGCAGCCCATACGGTGGCACAACTGGAGGTGTCCCATACATTTCTAAGAGGCATTCTTCACTTGAAGTCTCCTATCCACAATCCAGTCCTGCCGTGGGACTTGAATTTTGTGTTAGAGAAACTTGCTTTGGCTCCTTTTGAGCCAGGCAAAAAAGAAGAAAAACGGGCTCAATGGTGAGCAAGAACATACGACCTCACACTTGGTCATGATAAAAAATGTACATTTATTATTTAAAATAGTGTAGCATCCCCTGGCAAAAGCACGTCAAAGTTTCACACTTACTGGCGCTTTATCAAGATGTCAGCAGCAGACAAAACAGGTCTCTAGTTATGCATCATGATGTGCACCTCAAAGCACATTTAAAGTGATACACACTCAATTCACTGTTAACAACAAAATCACCCAAAATTAACCCAAATTAATACATCTAGTTAACAATCAATATGTCAGTGTCACAAACAGTGACATTTATGATAGAAATAGGAAAGAGAGGAAAGAAAAAAGGGAAGAGAAGAGAAGAAGGGGGAAGTATGGGGAAAAAAGGGAAGATAAATAAGAAATGAAGGGGAGCAATAAAAAACAGTTATGACATGGAATGACAACAGTCTCAACACAATAAGCCCAAGATACAATATTGCACATATTCACTCATATTACTAAATATTTAAGTAATAAGGCATGTCAGGGTGTGTTTGTGTGTTATTGTGTAATAATGTTACTCCTGGGGTAGGTTGAAGCACGAGGCGAAGTCGAGTGCTTCCACCACCCAAGGAGTGACGTTACTACACAATCACACACACCCTGAGTTCCTTATTGCTATTATACAATGGCTCATTTGTTAATAAAAAAAAATTAAAAAGAGAAAAGTACATTTTCTGTATTTTTTCTTTGCCTTTGATTTTTGGTGGTGTAGGTACATATTTACAAAAAAAAAGTCCTGAATATTTCTTCCACCACACAGTGGAGCTGTAACAGAATGATCTTGTTTGCTAAGCCTCCCAAGCTTCTTTTTGTTTTACTGAGTGCTGTCTTGTATTACTCTGACAGTGCCCTTCCTGGTTGTTGGCTTACAACTAACAAGCTTGATTGTGACAGTTGTTTTTTCTGTTGAATTCAGTTTTTTTCCATGTGGCTGACATGCTGCATGCCAACAAGCCCTTGCCGCAGTGTAGCATGAGTGTAAAGTGCACACACGTTGACGCGATCTCACCTGTGCTGAAAATTGAGGCAGAGAGGTGAGTTTTAATCAGGAAAGTGATTTAAAACAAATATGAGAGCTCCTTTGTTTTACATGCTGCCAGTACTGTACCTGCGGATTTTCAGTGAAATAGTGGAGAGGGTGTAATAGTGAAACTATTTACCCATAGGCAGCGGCACTGTAGAGAAGAGCATTCATTTTACTTTTACAGAAAGAAAATGTGACAGTTTTTTTTTTTTTGTACGTAAAACCGCCACTGTGCAGTTGCAAGGAGTAGAAAGTGTTAGTTTGTTAATTGGGAAAAAGATAAAAAAGGGGACAATGGATGAATGCCTCTGGGGAGGGGGGGCGCACATCGTAGCTGAAGATTTGTACAGCAGCAGTAAGCTGTGGTGGGAGGCAACAGTTTCTTTTATTGTTGTAAGGTCTCCTGTGTTCATGGACTCAATACAGTGATGTTGTTGTTCAATAACATCACTGTCCCGGGCACATAGTGACCAATCAGGATGCAAGAAATTTTCATGCCATTGTATAATAAATAATAATTTATACAGCTAATGTAGTCCCTGGTAAATAGAAAAAAAACATATTGCATCTATTCTAAAGTGTTAACCACATTACTTCAAACACTAAATATATAGAAGCAAAGCAATCACTAATACATGTGACCATAGCATGTTCAGCTCCGATTTTTCAGAAAAGGTGACAGTTGAAAGGTGTCATTAAGTCCTGGATAAGTACCTGCACAGAGTTTATACTGCCAAAAAGTCTCACAGCATAGCAGCTTATTATTGAGGTCACCACCTCTTGGGCCCAATGTCACTACTTCCTGGCCCCTAAACTTGAAAAAATGTCCACTGCCTTCCTTCTGTATATGTAATGCCAGTGCATTTTCTGTTTTACCCAGTCTCACACAGGATTTGTATTCTAGTGTTCTGTTTTTGAACTCATGACTGGTCATGCCCACATAAAAGCATTCACAAGCACAAGTTGCTAAATAAATCGCTGCTTTGGTTGAACAGGAAATATATTGTCTGACTTGATGCACATTTTTGATGGTGTGGTATATTAAAAGTTGAACCAACCTGTATGTAGCCACAGGATCTACAATCACCGCACTGAAAATTACCAGCCAGCAGGTTAGATTTAGCAGGAGGCATCCAATTTCTCTTATGTCTGCTAAATTGATTCCTCTTCTATACGCAAATCTTGGTCCTTGTTCTACAACATCTTTCAATCTTGGTTCTGCTTTCAAGATATGCCAGTTTGCTTTTATAATATTTTCCACCATCTTGGCTTGGGCACTGTAAACGGTAACAAAATTCACACTACTACCATGTACTGCTCCTGATTTCCATTTGCCCTTCTTAGGGTTCCCACTCTAGTACTGCAACAAATCACCCCTACTGAGGTTATCAACCCTATCCACTGCTTTTTGCAGAACATCAACAGAAGTCATAGCCCTAGATGATTTTAACTCAAACTGTCTTGCCCCCCAGACATCCCCCCCCCCAGGGATGCAGCTGCTGGCCAAAATCTGTCCCAAATGGTCCTCACCCCCACTAGAGTGAACAAAAATATGAGCCACAGCTCCCTCCTTGACCTCATACTCACAAACCATCCTGAGCACATACCGGATGTCCAGGTCCTATCAGACTCCATCAATGATCACTCCCCGGTAACTTGTCTTTGGACAAATAGCTGGAAACCACCCCCACCTAGGATCTCCAGGTGTCACCAACTCAAGAAGGGGACTCTAAAACATTTCAGAAACCTACTTCGGAATTTCGACTGGTCCCCTCTTGATCACCTGACGTCAGTTGATGCCGTCCTGTCCTTCTTCATAAGTTCCTTCCAATCCGCCTGTGACATCTTCGCCCCCCACGTCAAACGGATTGAAAGTCTAAATCATCCCCCTGGGTAACTCGGTCTTTGCTCAATCAAATGAAGGCATGTGACGACCTGTGGTACTGAGCCCTTCAGTCAGGTCAACCCGCTGACCGACAACGTTATCGTGCTGCCAGAAATACTTGCACCTGGGAAACTCAGCTGGCAAAGGCTGCTTACTACCAAACAAAACTCACTGCCACTTGGGGTGATGGAAAGAGGTTCTGGGATAATATAAAGGAACTTAGTGGAAAGTATCCCTCCCTCCCCTGCCATGCTTATCCTAGATGGTATCCATACCCAAGAACCCAGCAAAATAGCAGATGCTTTCAATATATCAGTCTCAGACCTAAGCTCTATTCTCCCCCCCCGACTTTTGCAGTACTGATGCGGGATATTTCCCGCCACCCCCCAGTGCGCCACCTTTTCATCTCAAAACTATCTCCACTAGTGATGCCTGTACATATATTTCCAGGTTCCTAGGAAAGACCAGACATAGTGGTGACTCACTAGGTGCTAAATTGCTATCCTTAACCCTTGATGCTGTTCTAGTACCTCTTACTAAAATATTCAACATGTCCCTGTGCCTAGGACAATTCCCGTCTTTATGGAAAAAGGCGAGGATTACGCCAGTACATAAAAATGGTACACGTACTGCAACTAGTAACTACAGGCCCATCTCCATACTCCCTCCACTCTCAAAAGCACTGGAGAAAATAGTGGCTGATCAACTTACTAACTATCTAGATGCACAACACTTAATCTGCCAACAACAACACGGTTTCAGGAAAGGTCACAGTACCACCACTGCCCTACTAGAACTCACCTCCTTTGTTCATGACGCTCTTGACCATGGAGACCTGGCTGGTACACTCTTTATAGATCTCTCCAAGGCATTTGATACCGTGAATCACACCATGCTCATAAACTCCCTCCTCTCTGTCGGCGTTTCCAAAGAAACTACTAGCTGGTTCTACAGTTATCTCTCTGGCCGCACTCAACAGGTGATAAGAAACACCCACTCCGCAAACCTTCCCGTCTGATCGGGTGTCCCTCAAGGGTCTATCCTCAGTCTGCTTCTTTTCTCACTTTACCTGAACTCATTACCTCAGGCCTTCTCTGGGCATCTTCTCCTTTATGCAGATGATGCTGTGATCTTCAGTCGGCACCCTGACCCCACGCAGCTTCAAGAATCCTTACAGGGCTCTTTTACTCAAACTGAAGCCTGGTTTTCCTCACACAAGCTCGTACTCAACATACAAAAAAGACGAAAGTCATGCTATTCGCCCACCCACAACATAAGCACAGCACTACAAAATTATCTATACACAATGTGATGGGCACCACGCTGGAACCTGTTTCCAATTTTAAATATCTAGGGGTTACTCTAGACTCCACCCTTGCGTATCATGAGCATATCGCGTCAACTTGCACTGAAATAAACAAAAGAATCGGTCTCCTCTACAGGCTTAGGCCATGTCTACCTCCGGAGGCTCTACGCTTAACTATCTCCAGCTCCATCCTTTCACTGGTAGACTACGGCATAATCATCTATGGGGCCACCTCTGACACAGCACTGTCCAGCATCAAACGTGCCCTAAACAAAGCCTGCAGATTGGCCATAGGATGTGATCGTCTTACGCACACCTGTGACCTCTATCTGTGCTCATCATGGCTAAACTTCCAGGGCGACTAGTTTATCAGACCTGCCTACTGGCCAAAAAAATCCAGTCGGGCCTAGCCCCCCCAGGCTGTCTTAAGCTCCTCCAAAAGAACCTACCGGCTTGCTCCACTAGACACTCTGCTACCGTCACATTCCGTGTCCCCTTTGTAAAGACCATTGCTGGCCAAAGGTCCTTTTGCTACAGGGCCCCACTCTGGATGAACTCAATCCCTGACTCTATCTTATCAATCCCCAGGCTTGAGCCTTTTAAACATGAGTTACTTAATCACATTATGTCAGACTTCCACTGCGACTGCAGATGAAACTTTAAAAATGTTAATACACCATTACTTCACAATTGCTGACGTTCCATGTCTGTGTTTATTGTATTTTTTCTTTCACCTCGGTAGGTTACTGTCATTTTCTGTACTAGAGCTGTTGTCTATATTGTATATTCCATGTTATACTGTGTTCTAATCCATTTATGTAAGACATGGAGCCTTTGCAAATGAGTCTCTGACTCAAAGGGTTGTAATTCCTAGACCTTAAATAAATAAATAAATAAATAAACAAATTATAACCCCTTTCAGCAAATCGCATGGTCATGTAATGTTTACTTTTTACATACTCCCCATCAGAACTACAACTCCTCTTTAGCATCATGTACTGGCCAGCTGGAATGTTTCTTGTAACATGGCCAGGAAGACAACTATTGTAATATAAAAGGCTATTTCTAACAGTGTCCTTCCTGTAGAGTTTAGTCAGCAAATTACCCTCTCCATCTTTATAGATAATCAAATCCCAAAAGGAAACCTGTTCCCTACTTGCCATCATATTGAATTTTAAATTTTAATTTGTGCTTTCCAAATAATGTACAAACTGTGTTAAGTCCTGTAAATCTCCAGTCCATATCAGTAAAATATCATCGATAAAATGTTGATAGAAATTAAGCTGGTCCCTAAAGGGATTTACTTCTGCGTCATATACATATTTTCTCCCTTTTGAGCCAGCCGCAAGTTGTAAGCTATGCTTTCGGTTGTGGAAGGCATTATTTTTCAGTTGCCATTACTTCTGCTCGAAGGATTTCCTAGCTTCACTCTCTCATATGTGAACCTCCATATTTGGTTTTCCACAAAGACTTTGTGGACGAATTTTAAGTTCCATCCTAAGGTGGTGTCTGAGTTTATCTTAAATCAAACCATTCAACTGCTTATTTATTACCCAGAGCATGCCAACCCAGGGGAAGCATTGCTCCATTACTTTAGATTTGCATAGAATTATGTGTTACTGCACACCTTATGAAGGACTGTCGGAAGTCCTTGCAACTGTTTGTTTCTTTCACGCCTGGTAAAGAGGGCATTCCTGATTCAAAACAGCATTTGTCCAAGTGGTTGGCCAGTTGTGTTACTTTTATGGGAGGGATGTTCCTGGCGCTGTTCATGGTCATTCCACTAGAGGCGTGGCCATTTCTGTTGCCTCTTTCAGGAATGTTTTAGCTGCAGAGATCTGCGCTGCTGCAACTTGAAGTACTGTCCGTACCTTTACCAAGCACTTACAGTCTGGACATTGCCTCTCGACATAGAACCAATTTTGGCCTAGCTATCCTCCAGGGCCTACTTTCTTAAGCTCTTGGTTGCCAACCACCCAGACTGTTTTTCAGATGCCAGAACCAAGCTTGTTCCATAGGTGTGACATTATGCAAGAGATACCCTCGAAGTAAGATAGTACAGTTATATAAGAACTTACCGTAACAGTAGATCTTCAAGAGGATCTCTTGCAACAGGACATGCTGTCCCACCCTCCATCCCCCTAGGCCTGTTGGCCTTCCTGTTTCTGTCTCTTTTCTGCTTAGCGGAGAACCGTCTTTGTCAGTTATACATTGACAGAAACCTTTGGCTCCTCCTCAGTTCCCCAGCTGGTGCTAGGTGGCTTATGGTCTCTGGTGGCAGGAGAACTGAGGAGGGTGCGAGGGCTGCCCAGTCTTATAGGGTCGGGTGACATCAGTGTGTGATGTCAGAGTGGGCGGCCCCCTGGTAGACTGCTAGTTAGAAAAGTTTTTGTGTGGTCCTGGCACCTGGTGGCTGTAGTTCCATAGATGTGGTCTGCTGCAAGAGATCCTCTAGAAGATCTACTCTTATGGTAAGTTCTTGTGTAACTATACTTTACAGCTACTTTCCCAGAATATTGCCTGTTCACCCTCACTCTCTCTCTGACTTGTTACTCAGCCAAGATCTGAGTCATACTATAATCTGACTAGTCTAACCTTTTGCAGGCAGTTTAGTAGTTCAGTGTGCAGTACAGTGTCAAATGCTTTTCAGAAATCCAGATATACCATATCCTCCAATCTACCTTTGTCCAGTGCTAGACGTACCCTCTCAAAAAAGTCAGTTAAGTTAGACAAGACGTCCCTTTCCTGAATCCAAGTTGTGTTTTCATCCCACAGGTTGTTTGTATTTAGGTGTTCCTCATTTTAACCTCTCATGATAAGTCTCCATTGTTTTTCCCAGTGCATCCATGTTGTCCAGATACTTTAATAAAAGCACAATACAATTCATCATAAATCTATGAAACATTGTACTACAGTATCCTACACCCACTTCTTGGTTGAGATTGTCATAATTATCAAACTTCTTTTAGGTGGGGGGAGCCATATGAATAATGTACAAGTAATAGTTTTTTTTTTTTTTTTTTTACAGTCATTTCTAATTGCAGATTATTTCACATTCTTTTTTTTAGTTATCCAGTCTTTATTTTCAGCAGTGGGTACAAACAACATGAATAACACGAAAAAAAGAATAGCATGAAACTTAAAATAGCATGAACAACAAAAGAACAGAAACAGGACCTACTATTCCCCCCAACTGACCCAGGAAGGCCAAATTTAGGTAACAAATTGCAGAATCAGATTATATCCCAGAGAAGGGTGAAATGAAATAGACACAAAGTTTTGTACTGAGTTACCTTATGTATCCCCTTAAAGTGCCTAGTTTTGTAACCATAAACAGTGATAAATCAGACTTCAAAAAAATTAGAACTATATGGTAGAAACTAGGAATTAAAATTAAATCTCATATACACAAGGTAAAGTACATAATCAGCAAAATGTCTTAATAAATAAAGAGATCTAGGTGAAACAATAGACATGGATATAGATATAGATATTGTATTCCACATTCTTTATACAGGTACTTCTTAGATACAGTTCTGCGTTGGCAAAGGTATTAATTTCTATACAGTTTCCCTCAGTATTAAATGTGCCTCTGACCTATTTAAATGCAAATGAAACATTTAGAATGACTGAATACCAGATGTGAGGTATCAAATTGCCAGTTGATTCAACTGTTATTGCAATCATTGTACTAACATGCACAGTGATATTTTCAGTTACAGAATGACAAACCCAATGATAACACCTAATAAGAGAATCAATGCAAAATATTTGTAGTACAATGATGACTAAATGTACTGATTGTAAACATGTTCATAACACTCTGAGACATATCTTATTAGCCAGACTTTACCTTTTGTGGCTAGTTACTGAAGTGTAGGTAATGTTTAGAAACCTTATACTTTTCCTTTTATACATGGACTTGCACCATTTGACAAATACATTTGTTTATGTGAACCAAGAGGAAATTAATCAGTTATCTCACTGCAGAAGCCAGGCGTGCAATTGCGCAAGGTAACCTCCTCCCACTACTAGATTATTGTGACCCTAACTTCACCCTTACCTCCTCTACTAACCTGTCTAGGCTAAACATCACCTGTAACAACATCTGCAACAACAATAAAGTGAGTGATTGATTGATCTGCTAGTTTGCACTTTTGGCACCATATACCCCCCACCACTGCACTCTCTATCAGGACCTTGACTGGCTCCCCCCTTCAGCTAGATGTAGCTATCTCCTAGTCAGTACCACTGAAAAGGCCATCCAAAATCAAGCTACTTTTCCTCTCTCCTCCCTCCTCTGGCCTAAAGTGTTTCTCCGGGACCTCTGCCTCACTGCTGGTCCTCAAGTTTCCTCTTGAATGGGCAAATGGGCTTTTTCATCTGCTGCCCCTGTCCTCCTGAATAGCCTGCCCCCTCCCCAAGAACCTCAGACTCCACCCCATGGCATTTCCATTCTCTCCTCAGGTCTCACCTACTGTCCACTACAACTTGCTCTTGCTCCCTGGCTGATTAATGCACCTTACTTCCCCTTTCTGGCCTAATGGTCTTACAACCTTATGAAACCCTTTTTTCCTGATTCCATCCTTTGCCATGCTTTAACATTGCATCTGATTTTGCTTGCTAATTACAGCATCTTTTTATTGTGTTGCAATTTTATCTTTTTATCTTTCTACTTGTATAATGTTTATGAACTTCTCCGTGCCCATTGCTATCTTCTTATGCTTTGTACCCTATGTTGTTGTACTTGTTGTATTTCTGTGCCATTCTCCATGGATCGGGTCATGCCTGAAAACGGTTCTTGGACCAGTGCACCTACCCGGTTATCAAATAAGGAAGGGTAGGGGAAATTGTTTAACCAGGAAAGGCACACTAAGCCACAGTCTGTTTGCAGGTGTGACCTGGGAGCACAAGGAAGTTAAGTGACTTGTTCAGGGTCACACAGTATGCAAGTGGGGGCTGATGGGATTCAAACCCAGGTATTCAGGTTTGCAGCTAGGTGCCCTTAACCACTATGTTATACTGCACTGCCTCCTAATAAATAAATAAATCAATACCTGCTGAAAAAGTGCAGGTTTATACCAAGAGTCATGGCTGTAGTTATTTGCTACCTTTATAAACAATTTGTTAACATATAGCACTTCTTAAAATGGAGACCAAGAAGTTGGAAGTTTTTTTTTTAAATGTTATTTTAAGGATGCCCTTTTCACTCTAAGCAGTTGCTCCCTTTACTTATACTACTCTTGAGTTATTACTTTTTTCCTGACTCCATAAATGTGCCTGGGTTATCGTTTTAAATGTTCTTGTCAGATTCCATTGACATTACTTAAGGAAACCAGGAGTCCACTTTTCAATCACTCTTTGGGGGCGGGCGGGGGCATGAAATGGGCATTTTGCATTTAGTCAGTTTTACCACTACCTAGAATTGTTACACACAAAGGTGCTGTCTTCTTGCAGGGGACTTGAGTCTGCTTTGAGTTTGGTGCTATGCAAACCACAATTCCAGATGTTAGTGGGTGGTAGCAGAACCCCCCCCCCACTACCATACATACCCTGCCCCGTAACTACAGTGACACACCAAATGGATGAAGTAAAAATAGAAGAGACAAAGAGGGGACTTAGAGTACTAATAAACAAGAACCTAAATTAGTCATCACAATATAATAAGGCAGTGGGGAAGGCACATAAAATGCTGGGTTGTATACTGTAAGTTGGGGAATCAGCAGTAAATGAAGAGTGGTAATAGTACCCTTATAAAATTCTTAGTGAGGCCATACTTGGAGTATTGTGTATGGTTCTGGAATCCACACTTGAAAAAGGCTAGGGATAGGGTTGGGGCAGTGCAGATGAGAGCACCAAAAGTGATACAAGGACAATAGGGTAATTCATGTGAGGAAAGATTATTAGACCTAAATCTAAAGTTTAAGATTAGGGTACAGAAGGAAAAAAGGTGACATAATAGAGACATATAAGTTTTAAAGTGGAATAAACAAAGTGGAATGCAAGTATTTATCTGAAGTTAGAGCAGACTAGCACAAGGGGAAACTGTGAGACTGGTGGGAACATTGTTCAAAAAGGATGTTGAAAAGTAGTATTTCACTGAGAGTGTAGTGAAAAATTGGAACAGGCTTCCGACAGAGGTATGTTCTAATACTGTGAATGAATTTAAGCGTAGCTGGGATGACATATGGGAATTGTGAAAAAAGCGAGGGGTTAAACATGGGAAAGGAGTGAATGACCAATGGAGTACACTTCACAAATTAGGTAGACTCTGGTGGACTTGAAGGTCATGAGGCCTTTGTCGGCTGTACATAAAACTGTAACACCTTCCTGGTGCCTAGTGGTACCCCCACCAAATTCATCTTACCACAGTTTCCCATCCCTCTCCCTCAACCCATAGCACTAGTCTGTCTTGTCTAGTGGTTTCCCGTCCCTCCCTTTGCCTACCCCAGAAGTACTATTCTCCAGCATCCAGTGGTCTCCCCAGTCTGCTCATCCAGTTTTCTCTCTCCTTTATGTCTAGTGCAACAGCACCAAGTTTACGAGTTGTACAGGGATACTTTCCTTTTTTTTTTTTTTTTTTACTAGGAGAGAGACACTAAGCCGAAGCTTGTTTACAGGTGTAACCTGGGAGCACAAGGAAGTTAAGTGACTTGCTCAGGGTCACACAGTATAGAAGTGGGACTGTGGGATTCAAACCCAGGTCTTCAGGTTTGCAGCTCAGAGCCTTAAACCACTGCACTATACTGAGCTAAACTGACTTCATTTAGTGGTAGTCCTGACCACCCTAACCTGTAACATTTGTTTTGAGGGCTTCAGTGCTTTAAATGTGTCCCAGCAGGCCATTACCATTGTTGCCCCTTTCCCTGGCTCCCATGCATGTCTTAATGGGCCCCATGAAAGTGTTTTTGGCCATATTGAACATGATTCAGGGAGGTCAAAAGTATTGTATGTGTGTGCTAAGTGGTCTCTATACCCACTTAGGCCCTGTTCATGCTAGGAAGCTTAAAATGTTTTAACGGCCTTAAACTGTTTTAAGCTCCCGGAACACGGTTTGCTTTCACACTGTAACATGGTTAAAATCGTGTTACAACCATGTTCTAAAACCGTGCTAAAACCCTGCTAAGAGGTGATTTTTTAGCACGGTTTCAGCTAAACACAGTTGCCTGAATCCATGTTAACATAAGTGTGTACGCAAACCATGCTGTAACACGGGTTAAGGCAACCCGTCCGTCGAGAAAATCCATTTTGTCAGCCACAGAATAAAAAAAAAAAAGATACACTACAGGCACTGCTGTGCAGAAGAAGAATCCCCGATTCTGCCTATATATTTTTTGTCCCGATAGGTTTTGGTCTACGTTCACAGGTATCCCATCATGCACTGCGATACCAACTGGAACCCATAATGCTTTGAGTTGGTGCTGCAGTCATGCCTGGGAACTCCTTCCACCTGGCATGGTTGTCTGACTTGAATGTGAATGCTCCGATAACCGTGCTAAGGACTGATTTTATAAAACGTCTTTAGTAACGTTTTATAAAAGGTCCCTTAGTGTTCACAAATAGTTTTGAGAATTTAGCCCCTGTCTTTCTTATCTGGGCTTAAAATCTTATTAGATGGAGCCTGCTATAGGAAAGACTACTTTTGCACAAGTTCTTATGTCAGTATGATTGGTATGTTACATTTCTCATTCTACTTTTTCTGAATATAAAAAACGATAATCTGGTTAACCTGAAAGCTTACATATGTGCAGTGTTTAGGGGTTTTAAATAAGTAAAGCAATTTATCAAGAAACCACATGCTTGAAGAGCAGCAGTTAACCCAAAAATACAGAAACTGAGGAAAATAAAACTATCCTCTTTACCACTTGGGAATTACTAGCTTGCAGATTCTCTTAAGTTTTGAACACTCATTTTCTGTTTGCTCTTTTGTCTTTTGCCTTGTTTTTGTATACAAGTGGTCTGATGGGATATTTAAAAAGTATTTTGTTTGGCTTTAATTACCAGGAATGTAAAATGTGTGCCTTGAGCATTACAGGATAGATAATTTCCTTGGCTTAAGTGGAGTGATTTAATTTGTTCAATTTAAAACTGTAAAGGGAGTTGGCGTGGTCATATCCAGAAGCAATTTAAGAAGCCGCTGCTATTTGTGAAATGAAAAACTGATCTTTGATTACAGATTGTAAAAAAAATATACTGTATATATATATATTTTTTCATGACTCAGTTGGCCACATGCAGTAGATTGGCCCCATTTAATCAGACACAAATATCGAGGAGTCAGATATGAAACAGTGTTTGGAAGTATTATATTCTAGGAATACTATGGATACTACTAGAATTTCTGAGGGTTCAAATAAACCATGTGTTGGTTAAAAAAGAGATTAAAGTAACTTGCACAAAAGGTCACAAAAGAGATTCTACTTACACAACACATGTTGAAAGGGAGTTGCATGGTCATATCCAGGAATAATTTAAGAAGCTGCTGCCATTTGTGAAATGAAAAACCAATCTTTAATTACAGATTATAAATATATATATATGTTTTATTCATGACTCATTTGGCCACATGCAGTAGATTGGCCCCATTTAATCTAGCACAAATATTGGGGAGCACACTCATTTGGATATACGAACATACAAATTTGCAAGCAGATACAGGCCTTATGGTCTATCTAGTCTGCTTGAGTGTGCAGCACCTCAGTCTTTCGGACTGCAGCTGCCCCTTCTCCCACAAATTCCTCCCTACCCACTCCCTGTCCCTTCCGGGTTTGTACTATCCCTTTGAATCTGTCCCATCCCCTCTTGAAGCTCCCCACTGTCTGCAGCGATATGGCTTCATCTGGCAGTGTGTTCCATCCTGCTATCACCCTTTTGGTGAACTAGTGTCTCCTCATTTCCCTCCTGAATCTACCCCCTTCCAGCTTCAGAGAGTGCCCTCTGGTTTCCCAGCTGCCCTTAAGATTGAACAAACACCTAGTGCCCACTCTGTTCATCCCCTTCAGGTACTTAAAGGCCTCAATCACATCCCCTCTCTCTCTTCTGTCCTCAAGGGTATACATATTGAGCTCTCTGTCTCTCCTCATAAGGTCTATCCCCCAACCCCAGGATGATCTTTGTTGCCCTGCGCTGTACTGCCTCCAGCAGTTTGATGTCTCTTCTTAAGTAGGGGCGCCAGAATTGCATGCAGTACTCCAACTGTGGCTTCACCAGGGACCTGTACAGGCGCAATATGACCTCACTACTCCTCGAAATAATCCTCCTTGCTAAGCACCCTAGCATTCTGTTTGCCTTTGCCACTGCCTTCCTGCACTGTGCAGAGTGGTTCATTTTCCCGGTCACAGGTACCCCCAGATCCTTCTCCTCCTTGGACATGGATAACTGGACACCCTCCAACTAGTAACTGTATCTTGGGTTCCTGGCCCCAAAATGCATCACTTTGCATTTCTTGATGTTGAACCCAAGCTGCCAGGTGTGACCATTTCTTCAGTTTTGCCAAGTCCTCTTGAAGTACTTTTTCCCCTTCCCCCATCCATCTCAGCACAGATCTTGGTGTCATCTGCAAAGAGGCTAACCTTACTCTTGATCCCTACTGCAGTGTCTGCGATGAAAATGTTAAACAGGACTGGTCCTAGTACTGAGCCATGTGGGACACCACTTGTCACTGCCCTGGGCTCCGATGCCTCATCCCCCACTACTACCTTCTGCTACCTGTCTTAGTTTTCAACTCATCTGATTAGCTTCCTTTCTACTCCCAGCCCCTTTAACTTGCCTGTCAGCCTACCATGTGGCACTGAATCAAAGGCCTTGCTAAACTCCAGGTAGAGTACATCCCCCGCACGGACCCTGTCCAGTGCCCTCGTAATCCAGTCGAAAAAGTTAACCAAGTTTGTCTGGCAGGATCTGCCAGAGACAAACCCGTGCTGCCTGTCATCCTGTAGTTCATTATCCTCAAGAAATTGCACTAGCCTTTCCTTGAGGATAGCCTCCATCAGTTTTCCTATGATTACAGTGAGGCTCACCGGTCTGTAGTTCCTCAACTCATCTTTGGGTCCACTCTTATGGAGAGGTACCATATGCACCTCCCTCCAATCCCTGTGCACACACATCCCATCTTTAGAGAGGTGTTAAACAGGTCCACCAATGGCCCTGACAGAACCTCTGCCATCTCCCTCAGCACCCTGGGATGAACTCTGTCTGGCCCAGGTGCCTTGTCCACCCTCAGGGGCCTAAGGCCCTCCATCACCCTTTCCTATGTGATTATCCCATCTGTGGTTGACTCAGCCTGCCCCCCCTCCCCACTCCACCTTTCCCTTCAGGTACCAGCCCATCTTTCTCCTTGGTGAATACTGAACAGAAGTACTTATTGAGTACTTCTGCCTTTTCAACCCCCTTTTCTACCCAGCCACTGCCTTTCCTGATACTAACAGTTTGGTCCTTACTCTTCCTCTTCCTCTTCTCCCTTATATATCTGAAGGAATCCTTTTCACCTTCTTTTATCCCCTGCGCTAATCTCCGTTCCCTAGTCGCCTTTGCAGCCCTTACCGTTCTGCTCACTTCCCTGGATTTCCTCCCATATTCCACCCTGTCCTCTGCCCTGTTGGTTCTCTTGTAGGTTTGGAATGTATTTCTCTTATCCCTCACCCTCTCTGCTACCTCCCTACTCATCCAGCTTGGTTTCTTGGTCCTGGATTTCTTACACTGGTTTTTGACAAAAGCTTTAGTCAGTTTTAACTTGATGATCGCCCATTTTTGTTCGGTGTCCATGTCTGGGTGTATGCTAGCTATGTGTCTTTCCAGTACGTGACCCATCCTACCAAAGTGAAACAGTATTTGGAAAGTATATTTATTCTGTGAAGATACTACTAGAATTTCTGAGGGTTCTAATAAACTGTGTTAGTTAAAAAAAAAAAAAAGACTGACTCATGAAGTAACTTGCACAAAGGAGATTCTACTTACACAGTGCGTGTTGAATATGTATCACCGGCTGTATGAAATGCTGGGGTGGAGAGCCCTGACTGTTGAGTTAAATAACTGAAGACTGCTGCTGTTAATTGTTTTTTTTTTTTTTTTGTCAAATAAATTTGTTGCATGAAACATTGATCTCACTATCATTGTCATGCTTGTTTTGTAAGAAGCAACACTTATTTATCAGAGTTCTAAAAACTACATAATGCTTGGTACCCTGTCCAGAATTAGCATAGTTTCTCACTTGTGCAGACTTTGCACTCAAGAAGACTAAGGAGGTTAAAATATATATAGTGTTTCTCATACACATTGTATCCCAAAGCACTTTACAAGCAATGAGGGACTGGTACTGAAGTGACTGCAAACATGTTGGGGCAGCCATTTGATACATCAACACCCACACCCAGCCTTGGATAATTGCATGAACTGGTTTTATGGGAAGGGGGGAATGTTAGCCAGGACACCAGGGGAAAGTCCCCTACATCTGTGAAAGTGCCTTGGGTTCTTTTACTTCCATCTGGACACTCTCAAAGATACCAGAGATGGGTTGAAAAAACTTCAGTTTAACATCTCATCTGAAGGATGACACTTGTGGATGAAACAGCATCTCCTTAGTACTGCTCTTGGGTGCCAGTGTTGATGATATGAGCCCTATTCCAGTGTGGGAAAAGAACCCACAACCATCTGGCCCAGAGGCGGATGTGCTACCAACTAAACCATGTGGACACAAGCAATTTCAAAATTAAGATAAGTAATTTTTTATATTAAAATATCCGTTCATGTTTGTTTATTTGAAATTTGCATCACACAAATTGCAGGATGGCTCCACGATATGCAGTTTTGCCTTTCCATTGGTGTCCCTTCATACAGCTGGCTAAAAAAGTGCTTAGTTTATTGTTGTGCAGTATAGTAAGATACCACCCTCTGGGCTTGGAAACTCCCTGAGAACCTGAACAGAATCCTTATATCTGCATCCAGCATATCCTACTCCCTCAGATCTGAAACAGGCAACAGGTTCCAGGTCCCTCTCTGTAAAGGGGATTTGGCCAAGACTCTTCCCATTACAGACTCCCAGGCCTGTGCAGTAGTCTACCCAGTGCCATTTGTCTCATAGTTTCGGGTCCACCAAGGCTTAGATTAAGGAGTTCATAGGTCCCCTGTATCCTGCCATAAATACCCTCCTCCCCCTGACCAGTATTTGCCACCCCACTCAAACATTAGGTTACAGATATGGTTGTATACTCATTGTTGTTATACTCTATTTGCTGTATACAGTCATTGATTTTTAGAAACATGGAACTGTCTGCAGGAACGGACTGGTTGGCCCATCCAGTCTGCCCTATTTTCACTGCCTGTTCTGACACCTCAGACATTATATGGTCTCTGGCACCCCTCCTGCTTCCTTTCCTCTACTCTACCTATTATACCTGTGTGCCTGTCTCACACATTCTTGAAGCCCCCCACTGTTTTCACCCCACCACTTGTTCTGGCAGGCTGTTCCAGGCATCCACCACCCCTTTTGGTGAAGAAGTACTTTCTCACATCCCACTTGAACTCCCCCAACCCACCAGCTTCATTGCATTCCCTCGTGTTCTGGTGCTTTTCTTTCTGTGAAGAAGGCTCCCCACTTACACTGTGTTCACCCCGCGAGGTACTTGCAGGTCTCAGGCATGTCCCCCTAGCTGTGCTCTCCTACAGGGAGTACATGTTGAGTTCTCACAGGCTCTTCTGTTATTGCTTCTTGTGCAACCCCCTGCACCACTCTGGTAGTCCTCCTCTGGACTGCTCCACCTTGTTAATATCCTTGTGGCGGTGCAGCTGTTTTTCTAGATATACCTCCTTGTTCACCCACATCCACGTCTTCTTGTACTTCCTAAATCTGTTTTTTTTCTCCTTCCCCACCTTAGTCACCTACTTTGAGAACCATAGCTGCCCACAACATGCAATTGCCTTAGCTATTCCTTTCTTCATCTTTTTCCATTGGGTCTCCATCCCCCCCCACCTTCCTTGAGGTAGTTACTGAGGCAATCACCCATTTCATTACAATCTACCCTCCTGATGCCCAGGACCCTCATGTTAGTAAGGTTGTTCTTCTGTTTGATCCATATGCGAAACCACACAGTTCATGGTCGCTTGTATCCAGGGGACTATTCACTGTGATGTCTACAGTGCTGTCCCTGTTCATAAATACTAGGTCCAGCACTGTTCCATCGCTAGTAGGTTCTATAACTAGCTGCCTGAGAAATGCTCTCTATAGGAAGTTGAGGATGCCTCTGCTTCTTCTTGTAGCTGCAGCCAGAATACTGCAGGCTACATCCGGCAGGTTAAAGTCTTCCACAATCAGTACTTCCTCCTTGCTTGCCATTCTGCCAGTTACCTCTCCCAGAACCTTGTCTGGCTCCTTCCCATGTGTTGCTGGTCTGTATACCCCCATGCAGATACAGGCCTCAGACCCTGTCTCTTAGCTGACCCATAGTACCACCAGCCCATCCTTATCCACTGGCTCCCATGTCCTGTACCTCTGTGGCTTTTAAGCCTTCCCTCACATTTAAAACAATCCCCTCACACCTTTCCTCTCTGTCCTGTGTTTCTGGAACATGGTGTAGCCAGAGATGATCAGTTACCAACTGTGGTTATTGGTGTACCATGACTCCATTATGGCCACCAGATGTAGATCTGCCTCCGAAATGATTGCTTCTTGATCAGGAATTTTATTTTCTAGGCTCCTTGTGTTGGTACACATGGCTGTCCACTCCCTCTCACTGTTCTGCCTTCCCTTCATAGTTCAATCTTTTGTACCACCTGTTTCCCCTGTCTTGTCCTCCCCTCTTTCACTACCCCTTGCATACTCTCCTTACTCTCTCTCTCTCTCTCAATTTTAGTCCCTTTTCCTGACCCACCCGTCCTGCCCTCCCCTGATCCTAATGCCCCCTCTACCCCTAGGGAATTCATTTTCTCTGTGTTTCTCCCTTCTGCTGCTCTATTCTCTGGGAGAGGGGGGCAGTCTTTGCCTTCCTTATTTTTCTACCCCCCCCTTGACTAGTTTAAATGCTCCTCAAGGTAGTATCTAAACCCTCCACTCAGGATTGCCATTCCCCTCCTGGATGGATGGCAGCCATATCGTTTGTACAGGTCTCTCTTCCCCCAGATAGGAACCCAGTGTCTGATGAAGTCAAAACCCTCCTCCCTGCACCATGCCTTCAACCACTTAATGAATACCCTGATGTGGAAACCCCTAGCCTTCCCCCACTCGTATACAGGCAACACCTCAGTGAAGGCCACTGTGTGAGTTACCTGCTTCAGGCCCTTCTCCTGCTTCCTACACCTATCCTGCACCACCCCTGCTGTGTCCCTGGCCAGGTCATTACTCCCCAGATGGACAAACAAATCCAGTTCCCTCCCTTCCTGCTCTTCCCTGGCAATCTCTATGATCTGCTCTCCAGTTCTCCCCGTTGAAGCACCTGGTATGAGCTTTACTACTCTGGCTCTCCCTTCCCCTGCTCCCAACTCTGTCCTACAGACTGTGGAGCCACCCACTGGCGTCTGACTCCTCCTTGGCTGGGGACCTCTCCCTCTCCCTTGGTGCCTCCTCCCTTGAGGTCCCCAACCTCCTTCATCCCACTGTCTTGGGTGCCTCCTCCCAGCTTCCCTGTCCTACCAGAATGGCAAAGGAATTATGCAGTGTTAAGGCTCGGAGGTGCGCTTCTTCCCCACCTACCAAGGTCCAGCCACTCTGCTTCTTTTCTGGCTTCCTTTGAGGGAGTGGCGGCAATCTTTGGGGTCTTTGGATGAGGCAGACGTTACCCTGTACTCTTGCTAGTTTGGCTTTGACTTCAGTGACCTCTGAACTCAGCCCAGTGAGGTGTCTGTCTATCACGCAGCACCTCAGTCTCTTGAACGTGTCTCTGAAGATTGTGGCCCCACATCCATTACACTGTACCCCTCATATGCCTGATGACTTGCAATATTGGTTGTCAACTGCAGCACAAAGACAAAGGACGTGCTTAGCATGAGAGAGACTCTGTACAGTATAAGAGTGTTTCTCATGCTAGGAAGTGTTGTTACCTGATTGGGTGCTGACTATTCCAAGGATCTTTTATGTACACACAGGCACTGCAGAGAATTGAAAGAAGGGGGGGAGCTAGTAGTCCATACAGATCAGTAAATATTGGGGTGGTGGATAAAAAAAAAATGGGGTTCATGTGGAAGGGTGTCCACTTGGATGTTTGAGCTGCTCAGTCAGCAGCCTTTGCCAAGTTGGAAAGTTTGAGCCTGAAAATGAGTGGGTGTATCTGCTGACTTCTTTTCAGATCTTCGGTACAAGTCAGGTAGCTTCAATGGTTGAGCTTGAAGAATATGAAGTAGAGACAGTGGTGAAGAGGGATGCAAGGTATGCAGGGGCCATAGAGTGTATACACTAATGGGGGGGTGTTTACCAGTGATGGTTTCTGTGGGCAGTGGGGCTCAGATAGGTAGCGTGGCTATACAACGGGCAGCAGTGGGTTGTTGAGTTGCATCTCAGGTATGAACCTGCAGAATATGTTGTACAGGACAAAGGAACTCATACTTCCAACAGGGACTCTGCGGGTAAAAAGAAAAGTAGGAGGAGTCTGTTCCTAACACGTCTTTGATATAGATGTAGAGATTACAAAAAATAGACCCACTCACCACATTAAAAATAGCCTTTAAATCTTTTTATTGCTGTGCATTGTGGCTTTAGGGGGGTGAACAATACACCACATCTCCATAGTCGAGCTGAAGGAGTAGGAATTGTCTTGTTACCTGCATTGTTTTTACAGAGTTAAGACAGACAGTACCAGACCCTGTAACACCCACTTAAGTAATACAGTAATGGTATATGCATGCTTCTAGTGGGTGAGTTGGTGGTCCAGGCATATCTCCAGGTATTTGAAGGACCTTATAAGTGTAACCAGCTAGTTCCTGGGGTTACTAGAATCACATCAGTTTTAGATCAGGTAGAGAGCTTGGGCAGTGTTCAGAGGGCTTAAATGCTCTCTGTAAAACATTACATTATTATTTGCCTGGCTGTGCTGAGCAGAGGATGAGGGAATGCTGCTTGGAACTCTCGCAGCAGCATAAGCCACTTTTGGCTCACAGCTGTTACTGGAGCTGTCAGATTGTAGTCTGCAGTTGGAGTCCAAAGTAAGAGAAGCTCCCTGAGAGTTCTGAGGGCAAGAGCAACTGATGGAACTCTTGTCAAGAGGGAAGGACCCTCTGTTTTGTGTTTCTGCCATAGTACAGTAATCCAAAGGTGTTTTCCTGGGACATGGTAGCTACCAGATCCTGTGAAGCCCTGAGGGGGGCAAAGATTCTTCATAGTGTAGAGGGAATGGGACTGAAGGTTCAGTAAGTGATTTGGGGCAACCCTCAGTTGACTGTAAGAGCTAGCAGCACTGCCCAATTTGTTGAGATTTTGTGTGTGCAAGTTAAAGAAATGGACGTGTGTGAGATCTGAGGATTTCAAGTACTTTCCCAGTGTTCTGAGGGGAACAAATTGTGAAAACTAAAGTGTTCAAGTGGGGTTGTCTGGTGCCTTGTCAGATACTTGATGCCATGGACCCTGAGGAACAAGTGTGTGAAATGTAAACTGTTAAAGGGGGGTTTTCCGGTGTCTGTAAGATACAGGTACCATTGACCTTAGCCCAGCGTTTGGAAGTAGGTTGTCGCTAGCAGCCCAGTGGGGTTGGAGAATCCAGGAAATCCTGAAGTAATGGCAGAGATAAACTAGTTTGTAGCCAGAGTGAGCTATCCCCTCATTCTAAGTGCAAATAGGTCTGACTGGTTACCCAGAGGAAAATGTATGTAGGTGTTAACTGCAGTCACCTAGTGTGCTTTAAATAAAGCCAGGAATCCTGACATAAGGACTGGTAGCAGATTTTGTAAGTCGAGGGTCCCTGAAATAGGATTGGGCTGCAGTTTCATAGAAGTCCAGGAACCCTGAAATAGGGCTGGACGTGGTGTGATAAAATGTTTGTGAGAGGAGACCAGTTTAACTGAAAGAAAGTGTTGGAAATGTTTTGCTTGCTAAAGTGTCATCTGTCATGTACAGTGCAAGCCCTGGAGGTTCCATCTTTATTCACTGTTAACCTTGTGTCAGGAATAAAAAAGCCATACAGTAACATTTCGAATTCCTAGCTGTGGACAATCCATCTTTGAGTGACTGAGTGATGATTTTGAGGCCCTTCAGATAGGAGACACAGCATAGCCCTGGCACCTATCTCCCAGACGTGGGTAAAATAGAAATGTTTTGTGCACTACCCCCCCAACCTCTGAGATGCCCAAGCCAAGTATTTGCCCTAATGCCAGGTGTGAGACTTATTTTCTGCCAACTTGTGGTTTGTTGCCTTGTCTGAGCAACAAGTAGGGGGGCCCCTGTTGCAAGATGGTGGGTCTTGGCTGGGGTGTAGTAGTGTTACATAAACAAGGTTGCATTTGGTGTATTGCAGAGAGCAATATCTAGTTTATGGGAGTTGCATTTGGGCTTTGATGGCTTGCAAATGACATAACTTTAATTTAGCCAGGCATTTGCTGCTGCAAAGTCTGTCTGAGTTAATTTTTGCGTAGGCCAGTGTGGGAATACTGCAGAGAAGAATTGTGTTGTTAACATGTTTTTATATGACCTTACTTTGTACACATCAGATGGGAAGGCCATTAACAGGACCAGAAAAAGTAAGGGACCTAGAATGGAATCCTATCATATGCCCCACTTTAACGGCTCAAGTTCAGTGAGGACAGTGCCAAAAGCAAAATTCTGAGTGTGCCCCAAAACAGGCATTAGGAGTTGAATTTATTACACCAAGGTCAGGATTTTCACAATGCTGGACAGGGTTGCATCTCCTAGATGTGTCCCAGTTACCAGTCCGAAAGCAGGCATGGAAGTGCATATTGCGGAGGTGGTCGGGTGGTGTCAGTTTTTTAGATACAGTAAGGAAAACAGGAAAAAAGAGGGGGAGCTGTTTGGCTGACGGGGTGGGGGTCAGACTGATAGAGGAGGATGAGCAGAAGGCAGCTGTTCTTAATGATTACTTTTGCTCAGTGTTCACAGCGGAGGATAATGCGCCCTTGCCTGAAAGCAGCATAAAGGCAGTTGCAAGAGGGATCCCAGAAATGGAACAGGTGCAAACTATGGGAGAAAGGGTCAGAAAAGGACTTTGAGCCCTGAAAATAGATAAGGCTCAAGGGCCAGATGGGGTGCACCTGAGGGTCCTCAGGGAACTGACATCAGAGCTAGCTGAACCCCTGTCAGGGCAGTTCTATAGCTCGCTACAGTTAGGGTGGTTCCAAAAGATTGGAGGGTAGTAGATGTAGTTCTACTGCACAAGGGAGGAGATGAGGAACAACTGAGCAACTACAGACCTGTTAGTCTTACTTCCATAGCAGATAAGCTAATGGAGATTAGTCAGAGAGGACCTAGTGGACCACATGGAGAGAAATGGGTTCCAGGATAGTAAGAAGCACAGGTTCATGGCAGGGAGATCTTGTCAAACCAACCTGATAATGTCCTTTGACTCGGTAACTAGAACAATGGATAAGGGATAAGCTGTGGATTTACTCTTCTTCGACTTCAGCAAGGCATTTGACTCTGCGCCATGCAGAAGGTTATTGAAAAAGTAACCAGATCTGGGTGTAGCAAAGGACCTAGTTAGATGGGTGGGAAACTAGCTTAGGGGTATACATCAGGGGTTGTGGTAAATGTGGGCAAGTCATGGGAGAAGGTCATGAGTGTGGTGCAATAGGGTTCAGTCCTGGGGTCGGTCCTTTTCAGTAAAATTTTCATCAGTGATATGGGAGAAGGATTACAGGGCAAGATGTGTCTCTTTGCAAATGACAATAAGCTCTGTAGTAGGGTGGATACTTGAGGAAGGGGTTAGGGAGTTGCAGAGGTACCTTCAGAGTTTAGAGAAGTGGTCCAAAGTCTGGCAATTGAGATTCAGTGCCAAGAAATGAAAAGTGATGCACATAGGGAACAAGAGCCCCAGGATGGAATATTGGCTGTGAGGGGTTAAGTTGGACACTGCCTCTGAGGAAAGCAATCTGGGAATCATCATTAGCGACTCCCTAAAACAAGCCAATGTAACAAGGTCTACACTAATGTAACCAAAATGTTGTGGTATGTTAGGGGATTTGACAGCAGGAGGAAAGACGTGATACTATCTCTCTATAGATCACTGGTGAGGCCACATCTGGAATACTGTGCCCTATTCTGGAGTCCCACCTAAGAAAGACAAAGGCAGGCTAGACATGGTGCAATTTAGTGTAACCAAAATGATTCAGGGCCGTAGGACAGATCCTATGAGGATCGACTTAAGGCTGCTAACAAGTACATGCTAGGGACCAGAAGGGAGAGAAGCAATATGACGGAGATCTTCAAGTTCCTGAAGGGAATGAACAAGGTAGATTGTGAGAAAATATTCAGCAGGAAAGGGGAATCAATAACACTGGGGCATGAGTGGAAGCTGGCAGGGAGGAGATGCAGGAAGGACTTGAGAAAGTCTTATTTTTTTAGAGAGAGCGGTTGAGCTGTGAAGCAGACTACCAAAAGAGGTGGTGGATGCAAGCGCCATTAATGGTTTCAGACACAGCGGAAACTGAGTAAAAGGCTTAACAGTTACATAGGGGAAAATAGTAGGGAAGGGGGGATGTGAGGGCAATAACTCAGACTACACAATAGATCCCAGGATCCAATAGAGTAAAACAGGGCAGACTGGATGGACATTGGTCTTTTTCTGCCGACATTTTCTCTGTTTCTATGTAGTTAGTATTCGTCCACTGGCCACCCATGTGGCTGTGCCAGATCTTCAGCAGGTTGAATGGGCTGTGTCGGTCCCAGCCACTTTATCAGAGCATGCTTCCAAGTTTGGATGCATGGCACATTATTAGAAAATAAGTGCTAGACCATCCAAAGGATGTAAAGCATTGAGTCCCTCCCACATACCTCTACTGTTCTAGAAATGTTGAACACAAGTGGGAAACTCAGAGGCGTCCAGTTATGGATGCCTTTGCATGTGCTGCTTGATATATGCTGCAGCACTAAAAAAAATCCTACCCTAAAGCTCTGGTGTCATATCTTTATTCCATTTTAGATTGCTCTGAGTAGGATGGTGTTCCCTGGCATTGGGGCTAACTCCATCCCCAAGATCAAAGCCACAGAATGTCTATGTCATGCGAGGAAAATGTAATACCAGATAAATAGGTTTGAAAAAGGAAATGAACATCATGGGATCAACACTGGAGAGTGAACAGAGTCACATGCAGTGTTTTGTAAGATGGTCTATTGCTTTAATACACTGTATTTAAAGTATGTTGATAAATGTTTATAATCTATAAATTAAAAAAATATTTGTTGTATCACTTGGTGTGAAATACAACCAGGGTAGTGTTTTTGTTTATAAATTGTATGCTGTGTGATGTTTTAGAAGTGACATCATGACTTTGGTGACAGCCTTTCTGTAACTGAAACAGTGCAAATATAATCAATGCGTACATCTTGTACCATAGGCAGTTGAACCACAGGTTGTGTGTGGCAGAGTTCATTTGTGTTGTACAAAATACTGTAGTTATTCAGTGGTTTGACTGAAACAATAATAAAAAAACTGAATGGATTCATAGTCCCTAGAGATGGGAAGAGGCAATTTGCTGTTTTTGTATTAATAAAAGATGTAACACATTTAGAGATGTGTTCTCAATGCAAAACATTGACCATGTGTCTGTTCTTAAGGCATTTTTGCAACCTAAGCAAAGGTTTAGGCATTCTAATTATGAGAGATGTGCAGATTACATAAGATGTCATGCATTGCTCACTCTAAGATACAGCGTCCTGGCTGCCCTTAAGCCCTTTGTTCTCTTGGTTGAATGCAGTTAATTAGCAACTGTCTCTATGGCAACTACCTCTTAGTCCAAAGCATTGTCTAGTTTTTTTTTTTTTTTTTTACAGTTTAGCTTATCGTGCTGTTTACCTGAAGGGCTTTTTTGCTTCTTTGAGTCTCATTTGAGCTGGCTGCATGCCTGTTCACAGAAGTTAATTGTAGAGCCTGCAAAAAACAGTACCAAAGCAGGATGTTAAGGAGTGTGTAGTCAGAATGTATTCAGAGCCATACCTCAACTTTGAAAGAACTGGCTGGGGTGTGTGTGAAAAATAGATTGTAGCAGAAAGTAAAATAATTGGGTTCAGGTTGTGTTTTCTAATCAAAATCTATGATGATGATTGTTTGACAATCGTATAAAGAACTGGATGGGGAGGATAATAGCCATAAACGTATGTTATTTTGATATGTTGACTGGTTAAAGCAAAGACATCTGAGCCAAGAGATCTTGGTTTGTATTCAGTAAATAGAACTAAATAAATAATAAAAATATTGAATTCTGCACATAGTAGCTTGTTGTACAGCTAGCAGTCATTATTAACAGGTCAAACTGGTTAGACTGACACTATTTATGAATTATTGAGGCAGTGTGGGGGAATACCAAAAAGCCATGTAAAGAAGTGACTTGTGTTTATAGGTCATTCTTTTCAATCATATGTGGTTTAGTAACTAGGATATAACACTTGGGAATCTAAACTATGTTAAATATGGCATTTAATTCTAATTTAAATGATCATATTGGTCTGGATTAATTTCATCTTCATTTTAGAGTTTGTGTTTTGTGACGAGTTCCAGAAAATGGTGTGCAGCAATTTAATTAAACTAGAAACAACCCACCAACCTCAAATCAGTGGAACAATAAGTGAGGCACTTTCATTTCTCATGTAATTGTGATGTACACTTACTGTGAATGCTTATAATCTGTTTGGTAATTTGGAAATAGTGGACCTGTGTTAAATGTAGCACACAGTTCAATTTTCATGGGTTTGCAAGTGTTTTGCTTCAGTTCAGAATAGATTAATGTTCTGGCCCATCCGACTTCACGCTCCCAAGGGAAAAAATAAACATACACAGTACTTTTGCATCTTGTCCAATTCCTTGTGTGTATTCTGTTTGTCACAAAATAAGATATTTCAACAAAATTCATTAGCAGTGGTTGCTTCCAGCTGGTGTCACAAGGTTCCAGAGTGAAAAATAGAACAAGTGTAGCATTAGCAAGGACCTCTTAAAATAAATTTTCAAACCGAACAGAAGAAACGTATAGTAGGAAGACTGAAAAACAACCTGCAAACAAACTCAAATTTCCATTTACTATATTTCATCAAATAGAAACCGTGGCTTCTATTAACATTTCGTATTTTGGCCAGTGGCTTACATTCGAGGGTGGCTTGGTATTTGAGAGCAGCTTGTACTGCAAAAAGTGAAATTTTTTAGTGCACCAAAATAAAATATTGCACACCCTGCTGGATTTGATGAAGTGTATTGTTATTGGTGTTCTTCATTTCGCAGTATGCATAACAACATCAAATAAGACCATAAGTGTAAAATTAAATACTATGATGTCATATTTACAATGATAAACATCAGAGCCCCACCTACAGTGTTTATCTGACATTACTTCAGCCTAACTAGATGCTGCAGGTTGTATTTGCAGATGGCTTTTATTAAAGGTAGTTGTTATGACCTGTGGCTTGTTTCTGAAGCCAGCTTCTATTTGATGACAACTTTTATTTAATTAAATACTGTATATTAAAAAAAGGGAAAAACAGGTTTATGTTCCTTTTGAAATTGCCATACACATTACTGTATTTGTAAAATAACAGTGAGTTTGCTGTGACATGTTTCATGTGAGGAGTGTTTGAGTGTGAGCCGTCTTCAGTTGTTCATTAGTTGACATGATAATCTAACATTTGTACGTACCATTGTTGGATTACCATGAAACCAGAGTTGGTCATTGTCAACTTCCAAAGCTTGGGGAAAGAATCTGACAGACTACAAAAAGAACAGCTTCCGAGATGTTAGTGGCTGTTCAGTTTATTTAAAGGGGCACCCTGAGAATTCTAGCCGCACACCTATGTGTGGGGCTGGCCTTGATTAGTACCTAATGTGCAAAACAGAAATGTCAAGCTTGCTCATTTGAAATTAGAAGCACTTGTATCTGCTTGATCTTGCTGTCTTGCAGTTCTGACATTTACTTTCTGCAGCTGGGCTGAAAGCATTCCAGAATACCCCATGGCTGACGTCAGGTCTAGGCTCCAACTACAGGAGAGTCAGTGGACAGAAACGTGTTTGTAGTATTATGAATTTCAGTAAGCTGTTTGCCACTCCAACAGTACTCTAGTGGCTATACTTAGCTCATACGCAGACCCTGGAGGGCAGTAGGACTGGCAGTCAGCTGATTGAAATTAGTGAACACCTCAGACACAGTTTCAATCCATTCAATCTTCTGTGACTGTAGCCATATCCTCCCTCTAAACTTCCAAACTGTTTGCAAAATTGGCAACATTCCCCAGATTCTCACTCACTAGTTCTAGTGGCATGGGGTGTTTTTTAGGTACAAAAGACAATTAGTGGTGCCGCACTCACTAGTGCAAGACCACTACAGTATCTGGGGGTGGCTAACACCCTTGAAGTTATCCAACACAAGGCAAAAATTATACTGCACTTGTTCAGTTTACTTCTGTTGTGGTGCCCTGAATTAAATAATGAACCAACAGTCAATATGTCCAATTAATTTGAATATTTTAACAAGCCAACTTAAAGACAAGTGCAAACAAAAATTCCTCACGTTATTACTTGCTGTTGTAAAAAATCCCACTGCAGTGATGGTGTCCCATGTGTTCACCTCTAAAAGGAGCATGTGTGTTTGTGAGTCTGATTTCAGCTTTATAACAAGCTATAGTACCTTGTTTAAGTGAGTACTGTAGCTCATCATAAAGCTAAAATCATATTCAGAAACACAGACAATGAGGAATTATCAAAAGCAGATTGTGTACTTCCCTGGTGAAGCCTTTTAAGGGGGAAATGCCAGGCATGTCGATACATGGTTGTTTATGAGTTGAACACATAAAAATAAAGTACTGAAGAATGAAGAACTGTTCGGAGTTTGGCTGATTTGTTGCAGCTATTTCACTTGGATAAGGAGTGCCTTAATCAGCCTCCAAAGTAAACCAAGGGGGAGTAGTGAACCCATCTGAGGGTGCCCATAAAGGAACTTTCTGTCCCATGTGCCAAGCTGTCATATGCATGAAGATAGGTGTACAGTGTGTGGAGCATAGTAAACAGCATAGAGTTTAAAAAAAAAATGTTATCTTCCAAACAGATATGGGCTTTAGCCTGAGGAAAAAAATTGTTGCTTGGTTCATTCACTGAAGTAAAGGTGCCATTAGTGACACTTGGTTCAAGCTTGGTAGGAAGACTTAGGTTCGCACCTCTGCTGCCACAGTGGGGCATAATTATTACAGTGGGTCAGAGAGGGAATCAGGCACTCAAAGAACTACCAAAATAAAGCTAGAAGTGCCCCCTGCCTGATTACCCCCAACTCTCAGCTCCCATTAGAGCAAGTGTCCACATACAAATACCTAGGCATCACTTTCGATACTGCCCTCACCTTCCACACCCAATCAATGCTCTTTCCTCTACCATAAACTCTCGGATCGGCCTACTTTACTACCATAGGGATTGCCCTCCCCATGCCGCCCCCTGCCTGGCCATCATCTCCTCCATCCTGTCCCTTGTGGACCACGGCTTGCCCATCTACATTCGGTTGATAACACCATCAATAAGACCTGTAGGCTCCTTACCGGAGCCTCCAGCCACACCCACACCTGCCTGCTCTATTCCTCTGCCAACCTGCTCAACTTCGAGGAGTGTCTGCCGTATCAGATCTGCCTTCTTGCTAAGAAATCCCTGCTCAGACTCTCCTCTCCTGGAGTATCTGCCTCCCTACCACGGTTGTCCTCATCTGTTTCCACCCACAGCTCTGTTAAAGCCACCTTCAAAGTGCCCAGAACCAAGACCTCCCTCGCCCAGAGGTCCTTCTTTTGTCAAGCCCCCAGCTGATTCAACTCCCTCCCTACCTGCATCACCAACACTGCCAAAATTGGTCCCTTCAAAACCGCTCTCCGGAAACATCTCTTTAATGTCTGCTGCTGTACGTGCAGCTAACCCTGCCCCTCCTAATCCTACTGCTGGACTTTCCTTGCTTGGCCCCCTAATCTAGACAATGCCCCCTGGACTGCTGATCCACTTCCCCCCTACCCCTTACCTACCCCCTTAGTTTTATACAAGGATGTATTCCACTGCAACTCCAGAGAAATTGTACATCTTTAATTGTAAACCTGTATTGTATACCAACATGTAACTAAGTGTATTCTATTTTCAATGTCTGCACCTGTAATCTTGCCCAATGTTGTAACCGAACAGTGTACTATTGTCTTGCCCTCCCTACAATGAGGTGCCTTTGTAAATGAGTCCCTGACTCAAAGGTTATAAATCCGACTTGTACAAATAAATAAAAAAGTAAATAAAGAACGTCTTCACTAAGAAACAGGACCCTCTGCTGTTAACACCTTGTCAGTACAAAACATTTATTTTGCAAACCTCATGGTGGAACCAAGCTCTGTAAATAATCAAGACAGAGAGATTAGTTTCCTATAATATTGTGTGAGTGTGTGTGTGTGTGTGTGTGTGTGTGTGTGTGTGTGTAGTGAATTCCACACTCTAGACAGTGATACTGCTCACTGAAGACACCACTGCGAGAGGCAGGTTGGTAGATCCAGAGAAGATAAGTTCTTGAATAGTGTTGGGCAGCCTTAATGCAGGGGAGCCATACCTTTGCGAGTGCACACATAAGGTGGCATATGGGCAACAGGCCAGAAAAGAAAGCCTATTAAGCCATTCCCCTGCTGAGATGTCCCATGGTCCCAGCATAGCAATTATGTGCAAAAAGATTTAGAGTATGATCATCACACACACCAAGCCCTCCAAATTCTGTCCAGTCTTAATTTTGAGGCGTGACTGGCATTTGAAAGTGGCCATTCATGTTACATTATAAATGTTATACATATACCTTTTTATTCCATTTTTGATCACCCTTTTCCTTCAGTCTTAAGATACCCACATTTTTCCCATATTGATTTTGCATTAGCATTTTTGTAGATTTAAAATAGTTAAAGGTGAGCATCACTGAATATGACTATTACAAGGGTTCCATAAATATTTTCAACTGTTTTTGAACACCTACAATTAAATGTCACTTTTCTTGGAACCGAGATGACCTAGCATGCAACCTACACTGCTTTATGACATTATGCGGCACTGGGGACATTAACACTAACTCCAGGCCACAAACCAAATCCAGACACGAGGAACATAAAATTAAATGCTGCACCATATATGTATTTTGATGCAAAAATGACAGCTGGGGTCTGAATGAGGGGTTGCAAAGAAGTGCAGAATAAAGTTAATGAAAAAAAATGTATTTATCATGAACAGCTGCTTGGTTTATTTGCTGACCATTTCAATGGCAGACTGCTTTTGTCCTGCAGCTGACTATAAGCTACTAGTCAATCAATCAAAGTCTTTATTTAACCAGGCGGTCACCATTGAGCTAGTTCTTTTTCAAGGTGGACCTGGGTTTGTTAACAAGGAACAAGGGACAATATACATGGGATGCAACACACAAGAAAATAGTAATAATACAAATAAAGTGAGATACAATAATAAAGTATATACAAAGTATCAGCAGATAGCATTGACAGTAGTATATGTTTGGAACAGAAGATACAGCTAGTTTTGGGTAGGACACAATTTTTCATAAAAGTAAAGAAACATACATATCAGGTGCACCGAACACAAATAAAACCTTATATAAAAAGATTTATAGTGATACGATATGGAGAATTTGGAGCTGGAACCAGGGTCAAAGGAATGTGTAAGGGACACTTATGGGGGTAAAAAAAGGGGAGAGGGAAGAGTCGATTATAGATGTGATCAGTCTTTTAACAGTAGTAATCAGAGTGTGCTTGGAATTATAGGAGTCACTATTTAGGGTAGACAGGCACAGGACTCCTTGTTATGATGTAGATATATAGATTTAAAAGCTGCTCGGCTGATGGGGTGGGTTGATTTCAAAGTTTTTTGCAGCTTGTTCCACAGTTGAGGGAGCACAAAGCTGATGGCTGCTCTGCCAATGCGAGATTTTGCTTTGTAAACATAAAGGTAGATATATGAGGTGCTTCTCAGGGCATACTTCCCGAGAGAGCAAAAAGGTAAACAGATAGAGATATACTGGGGCAGTTTATTTGAGATAGCTGTGTATGTCCAAACTGCAGCATTTTTTTGCCGTCTGTAAGCAAGGGATGACCATCCCAGTGCCGTGTACAATGCACAGTGGTGGGTTGAGTAAGGAAGACCCGTGATAAATCTTATGGCTCTGTGATAAAGCGTATAGAGTTTGGCTACGGTACCTGCAGGTCCCTGGTTATATAGAAAATCTGTGTAATCCAATAGGAAAAGAAAGGTAGTTTGAACCAGTTTCAGTTTAGCGCCTCTTGTGAGGAGATGATTAATCCTAAAGAACAGACCAAGTCTTTGTCTAAGTTTCTTTGCCAGCTCTTCTAAGTGATCTGTGAAAGTAAGTCTATGGTCTTACCAGACCCCCAGGTACTTGAACTTTGGTACGTAGTCCAACCACTCACCTAGAATGGTAGTGATCTGCGGGTGTGTCCCAGCAATTACAGGATTTATTGCATTGTGAAGGAGAGAGAGGAACATTGCTTCATTTTTGTTTTTGCATTTAAGAGCAGTTTCTGGTTTATAAACTGATGTTGCAGCAGATTAAAGGGCTTTACAGGCCACATCGGGGTGGGGCTACTAGCATAGAGTACTATATCATCTGCAAATAGGTGTGTTTGTGCTTCTTTGATGGGGTCATCTATGTTGTTAATATAAATGGTGAAGAGCAAGGGACCAAGAATGGAACCTTGTGGTACACCCCTCAATAGGGGTTTTGGTGGAGAAACTTCCCCTTCTGCCTTTACTTGTTGAAGTCGTCCTGAGAGGTAGTTGGAGAACCATTTAAGGGATAGGGAATCCAAACCAATGTTCTGGAGGGACGACAGACGTAGTCCGTGATCAACGGTATCGAACGCTTTGCTTAGGTCCCAGAAAACTGCCAAAGTTTTTTTTTTTTTTGCCTAATTCAAGCTGCCAGTCATTTGTCACCTTGGCTAGAGCAGAGATTGTACTGTGCTGTGCTCTAAAACCAGATTGTAATGGGTTGAGCAATTTTTCTGATTCCAGGTACTTCCAAAGCTTGGAGTTCACTAATTTCTCCAGCATCTTTGACAGGTAGGGAGATTGGCCTGTAGTTATTGAGGTCACTAGGATCTCCTGACTTAAACAAAAGGACCACAAGTGCATTTTTCCAAATGGGCGGTAGGTCACCCTGGGACAAGAATAAGTTGAAGAGATGAGTAATTGGGACTGCGAGGACACGGTAGCTGACCTTTAAGAAGTACGGGTCAATGAGGTCGGCCCCAGCACTTTTCTTAGTGTCCAGCTGAAGGAGAAGATCTTCGACTTCTTTCAGGGAGGTAGGCTGCAGAGAGAAGGATCGACTGGGGATGGGTTTTTCTTGTGTATCCAATCTAAGTTGTTGGTGGATGATATTCATGGGAGAGAAGTCAAAGCCTAACCCTGCAGAGGCAAAATGATTATTGAGAGCAACGAGGATAGCCGGTCTGTCAGAGATAACAGTATTGTCGATCAATAATTTAGTAGGTAGGGAAATTACAGTGGTGTGACCTTCAATGTCTTTGATAGTCTTCCAGAATTTGGAGGCATTTCTTGAGGAGCTCTCCAGCCGAGAGCGGTAGAAATTAGCTTTGGCTTCTCTGACCATTTTGGTGCAGAGGTTCCTCACCCTCCAGAAAGAATTTCAGTCATTTTATTAAATTAGTTTTCCTAGCAGTTCTCCAGAGTACATCCCTACTCCACAAAGCATCTTTCAGGTCTTCTGTAAACCACCGACAGAATTTGTTTCTGGCACAAACTTTTACTATGGGAGCATACTTGTTGAGAGCCCCTAGCACAATTTCTGAGAAAATATCGTAAGCCATAGTCAGGGACTTGGCTAGATAGAAATCCTGCCATCGCATGGAGTCTTAGGTCTGATTATATACCCATGGAGATCAAAGTTGCGTATGCACCTTTTAAAGGAGAATTTTGGTACAGTTGTGGATTTAAGAGTGGATCTTACACACACGATGAAGCAATGGTCGCTAATATCAGAGAAAAAGATGCCAGCATGGGAGAATAAATGGGGTTTGTTAACTAAAATGATATCCAAGAGAGTACTGTTATTAGGGTTGAGCTTATTAGGATGAGTAGATTCGTTTATTAGCTGTGACAACCCAAGGGAATCACAGAACATTTTAAGTGGGATGGATGCACTGGAGAGCCGGTCTAAATTGAAGTTCCCTAGTATGGTACACTCTGAAGATGCCGAACCCAGGATGTTTTTGAGATGTTTTAACAACTGTAGTCCAGCTGATGGGGGTCTGTATCATCCTGTTATACATAATGAGACACCGGTGGCAATTTCAATCTTTAATGACAAGCTTTTGAATTCTATTTGGACAGAGGATGAGTCAATTATGGAGGCAGGGAATTTATCATTGATGTAAATAGCTACCCCGCCACCTCTGGTTTGCCTGTCGGCTCTGAACAAAGAGTCGGAAGGGATGTTATCTTCTTTGTTACTGGTCGCCGGTCAGAGCTAGGACTCTGTAATCACCAGAATATCTGGAGCAGTATGACATACCCATGCCTGAACAGAAGTGATTTTTTTAATAGGCTACATACATTAACATGTAAGAATGTAAGCCCCTTGAGGCTTTGTAGCTCTGCTGGGGATTTCATGGGTACCAGAGGGCCTGGATTAAGCTCAACATTTCCTGAGCATAGTAAAAGCAGGAACAAGAGTTTCCTGCAGAGTCCTAGGAGGAGTATGGGTGGCTGGGTCTTCTTTTGGTTACGTGATTTGTCTGCGGCAGTATAGGGAGTTCCGAGGCTAGTTCCCAGTTTCTCTGGTGCTGCATACAATAATACCCTGACCGAGAGAGTCAATGGGAGTAGGGGGGAGTATGCAGAAGGTGGTGAACCCTGTTGGCAGGCTCTAGGAGAGTTTCTGCATGCCGGTGCAGGTGAAGGACCAGCAACAGGCTAGGGGAAGTTAGAGCACATACAAGTTCTTTTACTTGATAGGAAAAGTCCCAGTCGGACAACGTAAACAGAGAGCCATTCTCCACTCTAGGAGTTATTTTTTGATTCACCTTCGGGTTCAATACATGTAAGATGAGCAGAGACAAGTGTAGAAGCAGGTAATATGCCCTCATTATGAATCTATCACCCAATGGGCACTACAAGTGCGGGCAAGAGAAGGGATTCTCAGTGGAGGAGAATTTCTTAATCCCTGCAGAATACTACTATAGGCAGTGGAGCCTGAAGCAGTAATCCTTAAATACACCTCCTAGTCAGGCTAATAAGAAAAGAGTTCACCTGACTATAGAGTAGTACTAGAGGCAGAGAGGCTTGGAAGCAAATTTCTTAGCTACTGCTGTGGAGCAGACTAAGTACTAGAGAGATCACCTGACCTAAATCAACTGCCTTAGCAAGATGGGATATGCTAGTCAGCAGTAAGCAAACCTAAAGTACCAAAATGGTATGCCTCAGCAAGACAGAATGAGATAAAGCTGCTAGAAGGCTTAGTTGCAAAAAGGGGATGGTAGGAATTGCAGTTGTTGACAGTAAGTAACCAATAAATTGAAACATCAGATAAGAGTGGGCGGAGACTGTGTGCATATAAAGGAGGCTGGGGGGGATGAAAAATCAAGGGGAAGTTTGCAGAGCTAGCACTGAATCAGTACACATACAGTTGGAGAGAAACTGCAGCGGGGGGATGGTAAGTTACTTTACATAGGCCGAGCAGAACAGGCTAAATTAAAATATATAAATTAGAAGCCGAGTACAGGGATGCAGGCTTACATTAAGCCACATGTCTCAGGTGCTGCTGTCTCAGGTGAGTGAGACCAGCCAATTAGGGAGCACTAAACAGGCGTGGAGCCAACAGTGTTACCCTGAGAAGGTGCTGAAATTGAAAAGAGCAAATTGCAAGTGATGATCCGGTTCAGCGTTCACACAGCCCAGAGAAATCGTGGCAATTTTTCAAGCATCGTACTTTATCTATCTCTCTTTTGGGGGGTGGGTGGATCAGGCTCCTTGCACCGTAAAGGTGCTATGGCTGGATGGTGACCGCTGCCCGTGAGGGCAAGTGGCACCTGTAAGGAAGGAGACAGCAGATTAAATAGGAGCAGATGGGGTGGGGGGTGTCTAAACAGACACACAAAGAGAGGTGAGCACCAACTTGAAAGACAAGTCAGGGGCCGGTCTCAGACAGAGACAAGGTGCCGGCTAACTCAGGAATCCAAAACAAGCACTAAAGAACAGACTGATGGGGGAAGGCAGGAGGGACAGAACAGGACATGGGGACAAAGGAAGATGCTTAAGAATGAAAGTCAAGGGCAGGAGCCTTAGGCTCAAGACAGAGGCTACACAGATCTTACAATTCACTGAATTTTCTAAGTCCATAGCAGTAAGCATGTAAACCCAGTGCAGTCTTAAATAGGATTAGAAAAAAATATATTAACAAAACCAGTAAAACTTTTTTAGAAACTCAGTTTAAGGCAGTGTACAGAGTGAAAGCTTATTTGAGGAAAAATCATGGGGAAGTTTGCAGAGCTAGCACTGAATCAGTGCACATACAATTGGAGAGAAACTGCAGCAGGGGGAGAATGGAAAGTTACTTTACACAGGCTGAGCAGAACAGGCTAAATTAAAATATATAAATTAGAAGCAGAGTACAGGGATGCAGGCTTACATTAAGCCACATGTCTCAGGTGCTCCTGTCTCAGGTGAGTGAGACCAGTCAATCATGGAGCTCTACACAGGTGTGGACCCAATACCGCTACCCTGAGAAGGTGCTGAAATTGAAAACCGCAAATTGCAAGTGATGATCCGGTTCAGCGTTCACACAGCCCAGAGAAATTGTGGCAATTTTTCAAGCATTGTACCTTATCTATCTCTTTGGGGGGTGGGTGGATCAGGCTCCTTGCACTGTAGAGGTGCTATGGCTGGATTGTGACTGCTGCTCGTGGGGGCAAATGGCAACTTAGCTGTCTCTTTGGGGGGTGGGTGGATCAGGCTTCTTGCATCGTAGAGGTGCTATGGCTGGATCGTGGCCACTGCCATGGGGGCAAGTGGCACCTTATCTATCTCTTTGGGGGTTTGTGGATCAGGCTTCTTGCATCGTAGAGGTGCTATGGCTGGATCATGAGCACTGCCAATGGTGCAAGTGGCACCTTATCTATCTCTTTGGGGGTGGGTGTCTGGCTCCTTGCACCATAGAGGTGCTATGGCTGGATCATGACAGCTGCCCGTGGGGGTAAGTGGCACTTTATCTGTCTCTTTGAGGGATGGGTGGATCAGGCTCCTTGCACCGTAGAGATGCTATGGCTGGATTGTGACCATAAAACATGTTTACTTTAGCGTGCCAATTGAGTTATGACTCATTTTCAACAGCATCCATGATCACACTCTTTAAAACAGTTATCTTTCATAAAAAAATCTATTATTTAGGGAACTAGTCAAAAGTGTTGAAAACTGGCGTTTTTAAATAGAAGTGCAACAGTATCCTGCAGTGATTTGATCCCTTTGAATGCCCAGCCTGTGATGATCAGGCTACAACCCCAGTGTTGTGGAGTTTCTCACTTCAAGACTTTGTAATTTAGAGTTATTTGCAATTTGTAAAGCATGCTTAGTGTATCTGTTTTCTCATGCTTTTAATTAATAGTGTTAGTTGATGTTGGTGTACTTTCATGTTCTAACAGTCATTGTATAGCATTTTATGATGGTTTCACGAGGTAAGCATTACTAAATAAAATTAAATCCACATTTATCAACTTTTAAATAAATAAATTTGTATTAATATGTCATTTGTAGAGGGTATGTGTAGTGATATAAACTATTTTCAACAAAAAAGTTTACACTCAGACCTTGTAAATCTCTGCCTTCACAACTTTTTTTAGTAATTACCCAATCAGAAACTTCTTAACTCTGCCCCAGAACTAACATGAGTTGAAATGTTCTATGCTTAACCTTATTCAAAATGGCCACCTGGGGCTGAGTGAGTTTATACATTTAGAGACATTCAGTGTAACTGGGAAATATTGCTCAAGATTTTTCAGCTGTTGACTCTTTTATTGTTTTGTCATTTCTTTTGGTAGGTAGTAGACTTGTTAGTAAGTGATCTATGATGTTACCTCAGCTGCTGGCAGTGCAGTGCTTTTGGGTCTGGAAAGATTGGGAGAGGCAAGTTCCAGGGACCGACAGGGGGTTAGCACTAGGAACACAGTTTTCCCTTATGCCCTGCCCGTAGCATTGGCAGCTTGTTGAATATTAGCGTAGTAGTAGTAGCAGCCCCATAATAGAAAAGTATAAGCTTGCAGAAAGTGTCAGTTTTGCCTGAATTGCAGGCCAAGTAGAATGATTTTGTTTGGGATGATGTTCTTCTACAGAGTTGCCTACAAATGAAGTATCTAAAAGAAAATTGGATGACTTGCGTATCCTAAATGTGTGACTAATTTCAAATTTAAATACTTCGTTTGATGCTCACAATAGAAAGCCTTGTTTGCTGGGATTTAAATTTCAGATGTGCCTGACCCACGCACTGTATTTATTAGCTACTGGAAAACAAAGATACCGTTTGTACATCACTATATGTCGTCTGCCTTAGTCTGTCAATACAAGAACACAAAAAAACAAGAATGAACCAGAGCTTTACATGTTCAATATGTAGATAAAGCTGAGATGATTTCCTTTCAGACACACATTTTGTTAACTTGAACAATGTGTAGTGCTGGCAGTGTAGGCACATTTTTCCATTCTTGATTTGTTTCAACAACTAGGCCTATCTGAGATGTTTGGAGACATTTTAAAGGTTGTATTTATCTCAGACAAATAGAACTTTTGTCTTCTTGCTCTTTCAGAGTTTGATATATTATTGTAACAGAACTCCAGTTTGCAGTCATACAATACAAAAGTCCAAAACATACATTTTTTATGAACAGTAAAGTGCAGCTATGAATAACAATGACCCATTAACTTTTCTGCTAGTTAATAATTTTGTCAACACTGCTGGATGTATGGAAGAGGCCATTGGGAGGGGGAGACTAGAGGGTAGTGTAAGACATTGGTCTTTGAAACCTAAATGTCTTTTAATATATCTACTTCTCACTGTACCTGGTTGGAAACGGTATACAAGGGGCATTCATGATCTAGGCAGAAATTGCCAAACTGGCATCATAATGCCATAATATTGACTGCCATATTGCAGCTTAGACAGTCAAATGCAGAGGTACTAAATGAGTAGCCTTAACCACTCCTATGACCAACCTCGCTGGGAATTCCTAAACATATGGCCATTACTGCTGATTAGGAGTGTGATGCCTAGTAGGTACAAAGTAGGATATGTGACCATTTAAAGCACAGTAATGATACACTGTATATTGGTGAAATAAGAATTGTTTGACAGGAATTTATTTGCCACAAATGTCAACACATCAGTTATTAAATCAGGACATCAGGTGTTCTATAGAGTGGCTTGGATCAATCTGTTGCTCCTATGAGGCAGGGCTTTGTATCATGATATGGATATATAGGAATGATGGAAAAGGCATATCTAAATAATAACCACTAGTTATAAAGGGCAGAGACCATCATAAGGGTCTTTAGGCAATCGTTTGCAATCTCTTGAGAGACATACAAGAGTTATTTTTTTAAAGTAATGTTTTTAATCTATAGACTGTTATCTAGTACTAGAACTGTATCTGTCTATAAGGCATCTAACTGCAAGGCTTCAGTGATGCACAGCTACAGTCCTATAGCTCCTAACTAAATTAAGACCCATTATAATGTATTTCTTTATAACACACACTTCACTGTAACACCCAGAATGCCCATCACCTGGGTCCACTGGGGCACCCAGAAGCCCAGATTGTGTTGTCGTGCTGGTGACTCGAGGTTCAGGAATAGAGTCTGGGAGGGTGGCATTGCCGTGGGGCAGCTCTACTAGCCGGGGAAGGGCTGGTACTGAGTTTTGTTGCCTTAATGACCCCCTGTGGTGAGCCAGGAAAGCTTGTTCCCTCACAGGAAAGAGGGTACATGTGTATGAGACCTGTCAGGACATCGCTTGGCACAGGATGGGAAGCAGCAGAATCACAGGGGAAATGAAGAAAAAAAAAAGGCTGGAGTAAAAACTGGAGCCATCAACTGACTTCTGCAGTACTTGGGCTCCAAGCTGCCTCCAGATCCTCTCATCCCTGGATGAAGGTAGGGAGTGATGGGGCTAGGAAGATTGCTGAGGATGGTTGGGGCTGCCAAAGAGGATAAAAACATATACGCCCCACCCCACCCCAAAAAAAAAAGACTCCAAAAAGTCACTTTGTGAAGAAAATGAATTTGAGTTGGCACATTCAGTCAAAATTGGAATTCAACATGTAGTTTTAGCACTGTGTTAATGAATGCTTGTGTGCAGATTATGAAGATGTAAATTATGGTCAGCCTTATGGCATAGCAGAAGTGCATTGCACTGCCACCTTGGAGACCTGAGTTCATGGGAGATGGAGTCCTACACTGAAGCCAACTGGGGTCTCGGGCATCACAGAGGTAAAGGACTGGGTTGCCAGAGAGGTTGAGTCCCTGTCACGTAGCATGAGTGTGCTCACTGCTGGCTGATGACTGAGTGGAATTGATTGCTCTGAAGGCAGCAGCTTACTTGCTCTCTGGGTCAGAGGCTAAGGTCCAGCTGTTGTGACATGGAACATCAACTTTGGGACTGGGGGAATAAGTGAACAAACGGGTTAAAAATGTTCAGTAATGTATGGATGTCAATATGTTACAAGATTTCTTTACACCTCAAGATATGTGATACTACATAAACCAAGACAGTGACGATTAAGTGTTTTTTAAAAACATTACACACCAAGTGGGTGTTAAAAAAAACAAAAAAAACAAGAGAATGCTAATGTCTATGCAGCTTCATATAATTGGATTGCCTGTTCCTTGAATAATCCTCATTTTCAAAGGCCACCTCTCATGGGTTGAGAGCTTTTGGCATTCGCAAGTCAGTATTTTACACTGGGAGCCCTAGCCAATCTTACTGCATGGTGCAGTGAGCTTCAAAACATCCTGCATTTTAGAAACATTTTTATCCTTCATTTACATTTTTAGTATTTCACTGGACATTCACATTGTTGGGGTTGTGTGGGCAGGAACATTTTCAGTACTACTCTGTTGGAGACAAGTGCATCTTATGTTAATGGCTTCAGACTCTAGCACTTTGTTACAGATTCATGCAACTTTGCCTTTCTCTGAAGTTAAATTTCCATACTAGACAAGCCCGTATTCCTCCCAAAACAGAGCTCCATAGCTCAGGTCTTGGAATAAGCACACCCTTTCCAAAGTTGCCTTGGTTGATTTGGGAGAACAACGGACCAACTGTCATTCTGTCTTATTTCACTGAAATCTAAGAAATGTAAAAAAAGGATTTGTTGATCCATTGTTCACTTGGGAGCTTAAGCAACAGGTTGGTAGAAAAGAGGCCAGGAGTTATATTTTGTTTTAAACTGAAATATTTGAATAGTTTGTTAGTGAAATTAGTTCTATGTGTTAAAAATTATTACCTTGAATTTGAACTGATACTTGGGCTGTGATATTGTAGGTTTGGGGATAGATGTTTGGCAGGGAAAATTAGAAGGTAATTTAAATGTGTTGTTTGCCTGGTAGAAGCTGCCCACCCCTTATTTTTGTAGGCTTTAAATACTGAAAAGCCACTGGGGGTTGGGATTGAAGGCTGAGTATTTCTGTTTGGGACTGAAATCTAGCAACAGGAGTTGGTGGGCCTGTGACATCATACGGTACCTGGAGTCTGCTTACACACACTGTTAGTGGGACTGAACACATACTGGACTGTATGTGTTTGTGAGACTTGGGAACTTTGTTGGTGGGGTTGAAATTGGGTTTGTAACAACTACAGTCAGTATAGAGAGAAACTGTACTCCAGGGAAAGGGACTGAGAAAAGGGTGGCTATTATAAACAGAGGGGATAATCAGGTGGCCATATTCCACCATGGCAGGCATCTTGTAGGGTTGTAGGCTGCACAGGCTGTGGGATGGCAATAATTCTAAATTGGGCCTGAGAGAGGAGGCTGCCCACTCTGTAGACAGCTATCTGTATCAGGAGTGAGGTATATTGGTTAAGGAGTAAGCTGTGGAGCTGGGGGGTGTCCATGATAAGGGGTGTGGATATGGGCAGCAGAAGGGTGGGGCTGAGGGAGGCTGGGGCAACACTCTGAAATTACAGGACATTATGCTACAGCAAGCAGAAGGGGGATATTAGGGACAGAGGACCCTTAGATAGGAAGTTGATGCTAAGGGAAAGCGACAGGGTGAAAATTCTGAATTCAAGGAGACTGAGGGGAAGAGTCAGGAGGGCTGTTGTGCGGAAGCCAAAACAGCAGACTGTGGGAAGGGAGCTCCTAGGTGAACAGCAAGAGAGGAAGAAGAGGGTCAGTTTAGAGATGCAGTCAGGGGAAACCTCGGTTACTTGATGGAGGCTGACATAGAGTGTCACACAAATTTGAGATACTAGCATCCTAGAGGGGAGGAAGGTTGGTGGAAATGAGGAAACTTATACAGAGGCCGGGGAGGGAGTCAGATACCCATAGGCATCACAGAACAGCTATGGAAAGGATAGACATAGTCCCAGAGGGAGAAGGGAAACATATATGTTAAGCAAATGGGGAGATGCAACATATTCCAGACATGAGGGAGGAGAGCATGATTGAGAGGAACTGGGAGACAAGGAGGTGGGAGAGGCCCCCCTCAGCAGGAAGGTCAGTACCAAGGATGGGGCCTAGCAAAGGGGACCCACAGAGAGCCTCTGGAGACAGGGTACTATTGCAAGGGGGGATGAGGTGCGGGGAAGGGGAAACCATCAGGGCCAGGATAAATGGTTCAGATAAGAGAGGGTTAAAGGGGACACCTATTCAGAGGGGGTTTGAGTTAAGTGGGCAAAATAGCAAGGGAGGCAGAAAGGGGAGGGTGACAAGGGGGTCTCTAATAAGGCAGGAAGACTCCCATGAAATTGCGATCATGAATAAAGTGGGGGAGGGGGGCTGAGAGGGCATAGTGGAGGTAACCATAAGGATGATGGCGGTGTTAAGGTTCTGTTACTGGGAGACTCGATGATTAAGGGTATCCATTGGGAGGGACAGGGGATGGATGCCATAGCCAGGTGAAGGTAGTGAGTATCTCTGGGCGACAGTGCACAGAGCAAAGTTCATGGTGTATGAAATGGTTAGGGATTGTGGAGGAAACCGATTTCTGCATTTGGGAACTAATGATCTAGAGGAAATAGCATTATGGAAATCCAAGCAAGGTTCCAAGAACTTGCCAGAGTCTGTCGGGATAATGGATGCAACATTTTTGGAGATATTGCCAGTACCAAAGGCCTCAGTGGAGAAAAATGAACTCACAGAGGTTAATGAATGGCTCAGGAAGTGGGGTGAAGAGAATGGGTTGGGGTGTTAGGAACTGGAATGGAGTTTGGGAGGATAAGGGACTATATGCCAAGGACAGGTTTCATCTTGCCCCATTAGGGAAGGAAGTCCTTAAACAGGGGATGGCTGACTACATACAAGAAAGGTGGGGTTTAAACTTGTAAGGGGGGGAAGGGATAAGGGAGGGGCTGACCAGAAGCCCTCCCCTCCAGATGAGGGGAGTAGCCTTCAAGCCCAAGGGGGGGAGGGGGGAAACAGACTGGAGGTGGAGGTTTCAGGAGGAGCAGGGGGAGGATGGAAGTATAAGGAATCTGGGTGGGGTTCGACAAAAAGGATCAGGGATAAGGGGTGGGGGTTAGTGTTAGTAAATGCCAGGAGCTTGGGAAACAAGTTGCCAGAGTTCCAGGCCATGCTGTTCGAGGGGTGGATGTGGCGGCAGTCACGGAAACGTGGGCCAACAAAAACCATGACTGGGACCTAAATGTACAGGGGTACACTATGCTTAGGAAGGATAGAAAGGAGGCAGAGGGTGGAGTGGCTATGTTCATTAGAGATGACATAAAAATTGCTATGGTAGAAGAGGCAGAGGAAATGTGGAGGCCTTATGGGTCACCTCACGATCCCCAGCAGGAGATAAGGTCAAGCTGGGAGTAGCATATAGGCCCCCGGATGAGTGATGTTCTAGAGGATGGTTTGCTGGACAACATCATTGCCCAGTGTGGTCCAAAAGGGAAGGAGTGGTGTTGATGGGGACCCAAATGCCAGGTACAAACTGGGAACCATGTCCTCTAAGGTGGCCAAGGAGCAGAGGCTGCTGGATGGCTTCCAGGATGTGTTCTTAACACAGCATGTGATGGAGCCCACAAGGGAGGGCATGTCCTGGATGTGGTTCTGGCAGATGGGGATCTGGTAGGGACATGGTTGTACAGGACCCCTGACTGGGAGTGACCACAATACTGTCTGGTTTCAAATAAGCATTGGGGAGTGGGGGTGAGATCTAGGACACTGGCAGTGGACTTCAGGGGCAGACTTTATGGGCATGGAAATATTCTCAAGGATCACTTGAAGGGATTACTCAACAACAAGTGTGGAAAGGAGATGGAGGTCATAAAACGGGACTTCATGAGGCAGTCAGGATCTGCGCTAAGTTGAAACGTAGGAGCAAGGTCACATAAACCATGCTGGTGGTCCAGTGAGGTCCAGGTAGCAGTCAGAGAAAAGAAGGCGCTTACAAAAATATAAAACAACAAGAGGGATAGGGATAAGGAAATGTACCAGCTTGCATCTAGAAAAGTCACCCAGTATGGTGAGGGAGCTAAGTCCAGTAAAGAGCAACAGCTGGCACAGGGATACATGGAGGGAAAAGGGTTCTTCCGGTACATTGGGGAGCGGAGAAAACTAAGGGCCATCTCAGCAGATTGAGATCAGAAGGAGGGTGGGTGGAAGAGGCGAGGACCAGGCAGAGGTATTTAACGAGTACTTGCCTCTGTGTTCACTAGGGAGGGGATGGGATATCTACAAAGCAAGGCACAAAGGGATAGAAGCGGCAGGAGTGGGCTCAGGGGAGCAACAGAAATGGAGCAAAAGGGAGGGAAAGGCACCCCAGGGTGTCACATCTGGATAAGGATAAAAAGACCAGTAAGGTGGAGGGGCGGATGATGCCATCCCACCAAAGTGTGTGGTTTGCCCTCAAGGCCCTAAAGAAAGACAAATCTCCTGGGCCGGATGGCATTCATCCGAGAGTACTATGGGAATTGGCGGACATACTGGCTGCAATTCCTGGCGGAGCTTCAACAGGTCACTTGAGACAGGGAGGGTACCTAGGGATTGGCGAGAGGCACATGTGGTACCAATCCATATGGGGGTCAAGGAAGTACAGGAAACTATAGACCCATCAGTTTAACCTGTGGGGAAAATTAATGGAGAGTATACTAAAGGAACGATTGGGGGTTTACTTGGAGGAGGTGGGAGGTCTGGATAGTCGGCAGCATGGGTTTGTGCCAGGTAGATCATGTCAAACCAACCTTGTGGAGTTCTATGAATGGGTAACATCAGAACTGGACAGAGGTAAGCCTGTGGATGTATTATTCTTGGACTTCAGCAAGCGTTTGACTCTGTCCCCACAATGGTCTGGTGGAGAAACTGATGGGGTTAGGGAGTAGGCCCTTGATGGTCAGATGGATTGAAAACTGGATAGCTGGACGCACTCAGAGAGTAGTGGTCTGTGGGGAGCTCTCAACCCGACAGAGGTTGGTAGTGGGGTACCACAGGGCTCGGTCCTGGGTCCAATCCTGTTTAATGCATACATATCAGACATCAGGGATGGTATAGGGTGTGAAATGAGTCTCTTCACGGATGACTCCAAGATGGGAGCAGTAGTTGAGGGAGAAGAGGGAGGTTGGCCTGCAGGGACCTGGACACCCTGGAGCTGGGCTCACACATGGAAATTAAATTTCAATATCACCAAGTGCAGGTGTTGCATCTTGGTCGGAGAAACCCTAACACAGGTACACCCTGAGGGGAGGTGCTGGAAGCCTCAACAGGGGAAAAGACCTAGGGGTCATGGTGGATACATGTATGAATAACACTGAGCAGTGCAGGAGAGCAGCTAGCAAGGCAAACAGGATGTTGGGATGCATCGCAAGGGGATCACCTCTAGGAGCAAGGAAGTGATTCTGCCGCTGTACAGTGGACTGGTTAGACCACACCTTGAGTACTGTGTACAGTACTGGAGACCACACTTGAAGAGGGACATACAGCTCCTGGAGAGGGTACAGAGGAGGGCAACAAAGATGATAATGAGGGTAGGGGATTTGACTTACGAGGACAGACTTGAGGAGCTCTGCCTGTTTTCATTGGAGGAGAGGAGAGACAGGGGGGACATGATTGAGGTCTTCAAGTACCTCAAGGGAATAAATAGGGTAAACATGGAGGGGATCTTTAGACTAAAGCAGGGAGGCATCACCAGAGGGCATGGTTTGAAGTTGGACGGTGGAAGGGTGAGGGGGGAAAAGAGGAGGAGGTTTTTCACTGAGAGGGTGGTGGACCCTTGGAATGCTCTGCCTGGTGAGCTGGTTCAGAGATCCACAGTGGAGAGCTTTAAGAGAGGGTGGGACAGACACAGAAAGTGGATGTATCAGATGATGGCCTGTCCGGGGTGGGGATGGATGATAGGGGTTTCTGGAGCACAAGGGATGGGAGGGTCTCGGCACCCAACTAAGGATCTAGGTTCGAGCAGACTTGATAGACCATAAGGCCTAATCTGCTGGCAAATAGTATGTTAGTATTAATTACTTAATACAAAATGCCTTAAAATGGCAGAACAAATTTAACAAAAAAAGGTTTTAACTATTTCTGAGAAGGTTACATGTGTTGCAAACCGGTCTGGGTTCAAATTCCAGCTAGGGCTCTTATTTCTTTTTCATCCACATCACACATATTGCAGTTCTAATTTGTGAGACTCCAGGGGGTGTATATTGAGAAAAAGATGAGTGCCTTTGAGATCCCCAGGTTTCCAGTTGTCCTTTCAGCACAGCATTTAGTGCAGCAGAACAGTGTTCTGAGCAAGCCTCAGTTCAGATCCCAACTAAAGCACGTATGTATTTCTCACTTCTAAATTGTATGTGTTACACCTCTCCCTTTAGGGCTTACCTGACCTTTTGCTGTTTTGAGAATGGAATGAAGGTGCAGTGTGTATGGCACTGCCACGCCTTCTTTTTTTTGCTGTCATGACAAGTCACATGGGGCAGGGGTTGCAGATCTGTGGGTAGCATTTGGGAATTCCAAAGCTGCACAGACCTTCCTTAACATGGCAGCTGGTAAATCCTCTGCTTTTCACCATCGTTGGCGCAGTGATCATTGTAGAAAAGAGTTCTAAACCAATATAGTTTGCACTGCACTATGTTGTAGAGATGGGCTTTGTTGTTTGTAAGTTGACTTTAGTGAGTCAACTGTATTGTCTAAGAGAATCATATTGAAAGCACATGGAACTCATTCTGTGTGACTGCTTTCGATTAATTGCTGCTTGGTAGCAGGTAAAATCTGACAACAAAAATTAACTGCTTACATAGTTTACCATTCAGAATATTTAGATGACTTGCTGTTCTGTGATATGTGCATAAAGCTGCGGCACACAAACCAAGGAAAGCTGCGATATCCAAATCATAAGCAGAAAAACAAAATACCACACTATGAACAGACAGAAAATTGCTGCTCCTAAATCAAGTTGCAAATACAACTGATATTTATTTAAGGGTTGCTGGCATAGAGACAGAGGAGTTTATTGGCTGTCTCTATGCCAGCATCCCACAAATAAACATCAGTGTTATTTCCAACTTGACTGTGGAGCGGTAATTTTCTTTGTCTGTTCATAGCGTGATATTTTTTTGTTTTTCTGTTTAGTGATATGCACTATTTGCCTTCCAGTGTCCCTCAGGGTGTAGTCAACGTTCTTCTCCACCTGTATTAAAATGAGTTTTGGAAACTATATAGAGTGCATATGTATATATCAGACTTCTATAAAAAAAAGTCTGAGTGTCCTTACCATTGCTGGACAGTGTCTTCATGGTGCTGGAGTCACACCAGCTGTGTAAGAGAGCTCAGTACAACTTGCTCTGTTTTTCATTTTCTTATGATCAAGTCTGCAAATCAGATTTCAGTTTCAACTGTCCAGCTGTTGATTTACCTCTGTCTTGTGGGTGAAAATTTGGAGTTTACTCTGGTATGAACTCTGCCTGCTGTGTTGCTTAAGTTGTGAAGCATTTGGGATATATTCTGTATGAAAGATGCTAGTGAAAATACCATTGTATTGTTAAAAAAAGGAGAAAGGAAATTCAGAGTTAGGGTTGAAAGGCTTGTAATCCTCATTCACATCATTGCTTGCAAACCTAACTCATAGAATCAGTAATATGTATTGCTTTATTTATTAATTTATTTGAAAAGTGGGTAACCAGGCGAGGCACACTGAGATGAGGCTTGTTTCCAGGTGTGACCTGGGGGAATGGTTATTGGAGGAAACATAAAACTATAATACAGTACATTATGTGGAACAGAACGCAAAGTGCCGAGATAGAGAAAAAAATGAATGCATCTTTGGTATAAATTTGGAACTGTTGAAAGTGCAAGCATGCTGTACAAATACATGTGCATGTAGAAAACTCGGAATGCGACAGGAAAGCAGTAAAAAGGCAAGCAATGCAGTGTACCAGTGATCAGTAAAGGTCTATGGGATCCAAAAATCTGAGCTACCAAAAACAGAGGGAACCTCCTACAGGAAACAGGCACAGGTGGGTGGCAGTAGGAGCTTCAGATGTAGCCTAAATGAGCCTGAGGAGGAGGAAGAATGAAGGAGGAGAAATGGGAGTTGGTTCCAGAGTGTTTGCAAGTAATTGGAAAAGATGATTTCCCAGCACAGGAACATGGCTGAGGAGTATAGAAGGTTCTCTGATCCCTGGAGCAGTGGGAACATGGAGCGGGGGGGGGGGGACAGGAGAGAGAAGAGTTAGGGAGGAAGGTAGCTAAACCAATACTTGGAGATGAAGGAAGAGCAGTGTAACTGACAACATGAAGGTAGGGGGAGAATGAAGAGAGAGGAATAGAGGTAGCAGTGGTGCATACGTGGAGGAGAGTTTGTCACAGAGTGGCAAAAGACATTCTAGAGAGTGTCTAGTTTGACTAGGGAGGTGGGAAGAGGGTGTACCATGGACCATGTCTGCATAATCGAAAACTGGAAGCACCATTTTGCTGCCCTTCTCATGGGGCAGACCAGCAAGGATTGGCAGTCTTTGTTACAGTACAGAGCATGTAGTTTTGGGTGGAGTTTCACATGGATAGCACTGATATGGACTGAGAAGTCAAGCTTACGATCAAGCCACACACCAAGGTACTAGAATGATTGCAGCACTTCAAGAGAGGAGCTATCCAGTGTGGTGAAGACCAGAAGTCTTGACAGTCTGGCCAATTTTTGGCTGGTACTAAAGGTCTTGGACACTTTTTTTTTTTTCTTTTATATCAACCTTGACATAGTGAGAATGGAACCCAGGACATTGTGGAAGTCCTTCTGGAGCAATTCTTCCCATGAGAGTGGTAGACGGATTGGCAGTAAAGGTGACTGTATCATCTGTATACATGTGTATATGAGAGTTGACACAGGCAGAGGTGAGGTCATTTAGAAAAATAAAGAACAGGATATGGCCCAGGATTGAGCCCTGTGGGACCCCAGCCTGGATAGGAAAAGGAGGTGATAACATGCCTCCAACCTGTATGTGACTGTAGGTGGCTTGTTAGATAGAAATGGAACCAGTCAACAGCAGGAGCTGAAAGGCTGGCTGAAGTAGACTTATTCAGGAGGTGTGGGTGGGACACCAAGTCAAAAGCTATGGTCAGATCAATGAAAATTTATTTATTTATTTATTTATGTATTGAATTTTGTTCACTGGGTAGGCCCACTGAGACTAGAAGTCCCATTTTCAGGGGTGACCCCAGGGGGAGTGTATACAGATAGTACCCAACTTAAATTGAACCAGAATAAGCTGTTGGTGATATTTGTAGTGAATGGGGGAAATCTGGCTAGGACACCGGGGAACTTCCCCTACTCATTGGTGGTGGTGGGGGGTGATGTGCTGCTGTGCACAATGGCAGACAGTGTCAGGCTACCAGTGGAGGAGGACGTGTTGGAATGCCAGCGGACCGAGGGCTCATCCCCGACCTTAGTTGTAGAGCTACAAAGGGATATTTTTCTTGATACTTCTCAGGATTTGGGCGCTAGCGATATGCAGAGGAAGTGAGTTCTTTAAATACACGACCCAATATAGCTGACCCGAAGATGTCCAAGGAGAAAGTGTACACAGTTTCCAGCAGAGAATCAGCTGTGTCTCAGCTGAATGTGGAGAGCGAGCTGGCAAGTGCATGCCGGAGTGGTGACGTGGAAGGGGAAAGAATGCTGAAGAACAGTGTGGCTGGCACAGTTGAAAGAACAAGCATTACTGAATGCGGGGTAGGTTTGCTTGGATGGCAAGTGAGTTCCTGACTTCGAATGGATTTCGTTTTCTACACACCTGGACACTCAAGGGCCTCCAATGAATTTGCAGGGCAAGTAGAAACTGTATCTGCTAAAGGAGGGAGTACTAGGAAGCGTGGTAACTTTGATGAGGGCCATGACATAGAAACAGAACCTCCGCAAACATCTCCTGCTGATTTCCCACCCCACTCCCCACATAGAGATTATAGGAGGTCTGGACCTAGGTTCTGATTTATTTCACCACAACATCCTGGAGCAAGCACCGCGTCACAATGCAGCCCATCTTCGTTATCGTGGTGGCTTGCAGGAACATCCAGACAGGTCATACGTGGCCAGAAAACTGTTGAAAGACTCAATGAACTGTTTAGCATCTGAAGTGTATGCCTTAATCAATGTGAGGGGAGAGGATATTTTTGATATAAGCTTTAAAATGTTTGCTAGCCTGGGTAAAATATGAAACTTGTAACACTACACCTTTGTGGACCCCCTTTTGGGCAATTCCACTCACTAAACCACTGTTTAAAACCATCCATATCATGTTTCCGACAAGGGAGTAAATGTGGGGGATATTCAGTTTTGGTTGGAGCAGAAGTATAGTGTATTGGAGCCCCCAAAGCCCATCATTTATGGATGAAGGCATCTGGACGGGCAGTTGGAAATTTAAGGTGAAGTTAAACATTATTGGGAATGAGGTTCAGCATGTTCCTAACAGTTTCTTTTTGGGCAAGAATAGGGAGGTTTGTTTCTACCCAGGTCAGCCCAAGGCCTGCTATAAATGTGGTAGTAGGAGTCACCTCAGTAGTGTGTGCGACAAGATGAAATGTGCTCTCTGCGGAGATTTTGACCACAACAGTGGAACATGTACGAATGTTTTTCGGTGCAACCTGTGCGAGGAACAGGGACTTGCCTTTCATCAGTGTCCCTGGGCTGGTAAGAACAGGCAGGGTGGGTTGGATGAAGAAGACCTAATTAATCGTGCACAAGGAAGGTACAGGCCCAATTTCTCTAGCATGGACCCACCCCAAATAGGACCTACCACTTCAGAAGCAGACCATACAACCCCAGAGCATACTACTCCCACAGAACAGTCAGAAACTCCACAGGATAGGCATGACCCAGCTCTGGGGGCCCCATCTACTCTGAAAATGAGTGCACAGGTTATGCCCCCCCACACACACTTTCCCTAGAATTTCAGACCACACCCCCAAAGGGTCACAAGAGCTACTAGTAGGCAAAAACAAAACCCCACTGGGCTTCCCAGTCAAAATGCTTTTTCAGTATTACAGGATCAGGAAGGGGGCTCTGAATCTGATGTTTCCTCCATCTCTGGGGTACTTTATGAAATGGAATGTGATGAGGATGGCGGAGCAGAAGTCTTTGATACAAAAAAAGAAAGGGAGAAAAAGGAAAAAAGATAAATAAACTTAAAATTCTGTAATGGCTACTTTGAAATTAGTCTCCTTGAATACCTGCAGCATGAAACATTATAAGAAAAGGTGGGCATGTTTACATTTCTGCAGGTCTTTAAAAGCAGACATCTTATTTTTGCAGGAAACTAGGTTAAATGCATTACAGGATGTAGCACAAGCAAAAAAAACTTGGATTTCTGGTCCTTCATTTTGGTCTTATGGCACAGATATGGCTGATGGCCTGGGAATTTTGTTTGGGCACATGCAGGCTCAGGTGGTTCGAGTGGTAGATCTAATACCCGGGAGAGTATTCATTTTGGATTGTATTTATAAATGGTTTTCCCTAAGGTTGATTAATACTTATGCACCGCTAGTTAAGACTACTTGAATAGACCTTTTTTTTAAATGCAGTACAACATTATTTATTCACAAGTAAGCATGTAATTTGGGGTGGGGATTTTAATTGCAGTTTGGATTGTAACGTTAGAGACCAGATTCAAAGGAAAATTTATTATGATACACATGCACTACAGGGAATTCTGAGTACATGAAGGTTAAAAGATGCATATAGGGAACTTTTTTCTGATCCAGGGCACGCATATAAAAGGAGCATTTATTACTCAGAATCGATTATTTTTTCCTAAGTATTTAATACTAAATACCTTTTCTTTAAAGTTTTGTGAGGTTTCAGCCAATCCCCCGAGGATTTAGGAGGTGGTAAGGGCTTGGAGCAGCCCTTCCCCACAGCCAGGAGCTGAAATAAAAATTGCCCAACTGACCCCCCCGAGGATTTAGGAGGTCATGAGGGCTTGGAGCAGCCCTCCCTCGCAGCCAGGAGCTGAAGTAAAAATTGCCCAGGTACGGATTCAGCTGTGCTGTGTGGAGTTCCCTGTTCGTGACCGTTGGTGCTTCAGGACAGAGCATTGAGCGAGGAGACAAAGACTGCTGTCTTAGTGCCTTTTTTCTTGACCAAATTAAATATCGGCGTACAAGTGGCTTGTCATTTGGGGCTTAACTCTGTGTAGTATCCAAGCAAGTTACTTTAAATTTCACAAAAAACACCAGCTTAGCAAAGCACCAGTGGAATTACTTTAACTGCTGCACATCCCAGGCTGCAATTTCCACCTCTGGCTCTGTGAGCACCATATGCAGCAAGCCCAGTCAGGAACAGTGTTATTCTCTGAACGGGAACCTTGTTTCATAATTTGATCTTAGCCTAGCAAAGTCTGAGCCTGTAATTTATCTTACAATTTCATTCTACTGCAGTAGCTGTAAAAAAAGCCGAGCTCAGTTAGCCCAAGCAAGTCCTGAATTATAAGCTGTTTCTGACCATTTTATTCTTATTGTTCCGAGTTAAACTGAGGCTGTAAACTGTGATTGTAAAAATTACACAAAGGAACTTCCGATATAGCTCAGCCCCCCTGCAGTGTCCCACCCCTCCTTTTACCTATTTAATCTCAGTGTTTCTCCCTCTCCTTCCTCCACAGCCCCCCCCCCAAAGGATTTAGGAGGTCGTGAGGGCTTGGAACAGCCCTCCCCACAGCCAGGAGCTGAAGAAAAAATTGCCCCGGTACGGATTCAACTGTGCTGCATGGAGTCACCTGATCATGACTGTTGGTGCTTCAGGACAGAGCATTGGCCCACCGAACACTGCGCGTTCGGCTACTGCACTGCCCCCACCACCACCCTTGGTCAACACGCTCATTAATAGAGACCTCTGCACCACGTGAGGACTAAAAATAACCTATCAGCCCACTTCACCACCAGCAGCTTATACCAGTTCACCACTAGTGGCTACTAGCACAATCATCCAATACATAATTCATTCTCTGGTAAACATGTTCCCACATCTCTGGATACCTGTCCTCATTGCCTTCCTGATCCCCCAAACGGCTCAACCACCCATCACCGAGGAATTACCTCAATACAGATGCACCACTGTCAGCCACCCAACATGCCCCTGCATAATATCCTGGTAGGACCGCAATTTGATCACCGACACCCCCCCATGTTACGCCGCCTTCCGTGCCCGTACTACCTCCCAGTGCTAGTAACCAACCCTTATGCCCGCAATTCTCGCTGTACTGCTACACCGTTCCCCTTCAGGTTGCACCCCCCTACACCTCTTGTTAGCTACCATCTTGGCACCCTTCTACTTTTACCGCCACCCTGATAACCCACCTCATATGCACCCTCCCAGTCCCTATCACACCCACTAAAAATCTCACTACTTCCCAGTCAAAATGCACCTCACCAAAACTCCTCAGACCAGCATTACTCCAACGTGCTCTCCTGCTCCTATCAGGAAATGTGCACCCTAACCCGGGGCCACCCACCCCTGTTGTCTCATTGAAGAGCAAACATGGAAGTCTTCTACTGGCCACACTTAATATCTGCAGCCTTCAGAAGAAGTTCACCCCACTCCAGGGCTGGATTGCCCAGCACTCACCTGATGTCTTAGCCCTATCTGAGACCTGGCTGTCAGATAAAATACTCAACGGATCGGTCGCCCTCGGTGACTACACCATTTATCGAGCTGTTAGGCTTAGTAAGAGGGGAGGCAGCTGTGCCGCTTACGTTCGATCCTTCCTTCGCTCCCCTGCGGTCCCCATACCGCCACCCACGCATGGAGCCCAGACTCTAACAGTCAAGCTTAGCCTTGGTAATCTGGGCAAAACCCTCTACATTGTGGCAGTTTACATTCCCCCTTGCAACCAAAAGCTTACTTTTGAATCAGTCCTGGACAGTATCATCCACCTCCCACCAAAGAGCTAAGTCATTTTACTGGGAGATTTCAGTGTTAATTGGTTATTGTCTGCCTCATCCCCCTACAAAGACTCAGCCCTAGCTTGTGACGTCACCTAGGTCATCCAGTCCCTGACCAGACCGGGCCCAAGAACGGGGACTTTAACCCTTATCAACCTAATCCTCACCAACAGGCCTAATAATCTCTCCCAAATCAAAGTGCTCCTAGACTCAATAAGCGACCATTCCCTAGTGACCTGCCTGTGGTCTACTAAAATCTCCCCTGCTCCCCCAAATGTCTCCATCCAAAGATGCCTCAAAAAAAGGTACCCTTGCATGACTCAAGTCACACCTCACCTTCTACGATTGGTCCCCTATTCACACTGCCCAGTCCGTAGATGCTGCCCTTACCTACTTTATTGTCATCTTCAATTCGGCCTGTGACATATTCGCACCCTTCTCCAAACAACTAGTAAAACAGAGAAACACCCTTGGTTCACTCAAGCTCTACTAGACCAAATGTACCAGAGGGATAACCTATGGCATAAGACCCTTGACCCCCAACTCCCGCAGGACAGACAACTGTACAGAGAGGCTACAGATGCACATGGGCTACCCGGCAAGCTGAAGCTGCATACTAAAAGGAAAAACCCTCACCACCCCCTGGGGCTCCGGAAAAAATTTCTGGAGCAATATTAAGGAACTCTGTGGGAAAACTGTATCCCCTACCCCTGTCCAGCTTCTAGTAGATGGGGTTGCCTCCCAGGACCCTAATATTATCACCAATGCCCTCAATACCTCCTTCTCTGATCTCTCTTATATCCTCCCACCTAACTTCTTTGACCCTACCACTAACTGCGCCCCCCCTCCCCAACACCTCGGCCATCACCAACCCTACCCTCTTCAGGCTAAGAATCATCTCCTGTAATGAGGCAAAATGGTATCTCACCAAAACTCTGGCAAACTCTCACTATAGTAGTGATTCCCTGGACCTCAAACTCATTCAGCTTATGCTGGATGTGACACTGCCTCATCCCACCAAAATCCTCAACCTGTCCTTATGTCTCAGCCAATTCCCCTCTACTTGGAAAAAAGCATTAATAACCCCTATCCTGAAGAGTGGCGACCCCACCTCCACAAGCAATTATAGACCAATATCAATCCTGCCACCCCTCTCTAAGGCCCTTGAAAAAATAGTGTTGGATCAACTGACTGACTGCCTATCCAAACACGACCTGCTGTGCCATGAACAACACGAATTCTGGAAGGGCCACAGCACCTCAACTGCCCTCATTGAACTTACAATATATATATATATATATATATATATATATATATATATATATGAGGTCCTAGTACAAGGCTTTGTGGCAGGGGCTCTCTACATTGATCTGACTAAAGCATTTGGTACCATCAGTCACGAGCTACGCCTTCACACCCTTCCATCCCTTAATTTTGCACCAGAGGTTACTGCCTGGTTCAAAGATTATCTCTCAGTTCAGACACAACAAGTCAAAATCGATACAACTGTCTCCCCCCGCAGACCAGTCCTAACTGGTGTCCCGCAAGGGTCAATACATAGCCCATTACTCTTCACCCTCTTCCTGAACTCCCTCCCTAAATCCTGCATTGGTAAGATGCTGCTATATGCTGATGATGCGGTAGTTTTTTGGAAACATCCTCATCCCAATTCACTACAAACAGCTTGCAGGGCTTGTTTAGGGAGCTGGAAACCAGGTTCTCTGAACACCGACTAATAATTAACTACAAGAAAACAAAGACCATGATCTTTGACCACCGCCAAAACCCCCTCTGCCACACACCGCTAGCTGTCGTGAACTCCCTACGCTCTGTGCTTGAACAGGTCTCATACTTCAAATACCTTGGAGTCACATTAGACACTTCCCTCTCCCACCACTCACACATACAAGTCTCCTCCTCTATTAACACTAGACTGGGAATCCTGTACAGACATAAGCACTGCCTACCCCCTCAAGCCATGCATCTTGCTGTGTCCTCATCTAGTCTATCTCTGGACTACGGAATAGTGATTTTTGGGTCGGCTGATCAAACTGCCCTACGCAGCACCAACCTCGCCCTCAATAAAGTCTGCCGCCTGGTCTCAGGATGTGACAGGTTAAGTCACACATGCAAGCTTTATAAGCATACTGGCTGGCTGAACTTCCAAAGCAGGCTTAAGTACCATACCTGACTCCTTGCAAAAAAGATACAACTTAAGCAAGCACCGATAGGCCTCCACCCACTTATCCACACAGCCCCTCACAGGAGGGCCCAAAGGCACTCACCTAACCCCACCCTCCTAGTCCCTCACTGTAGAACATCTCTTGGATAAAGATCGTTCCGATATCGTGCTCCACTGTGGCTGAACAGCCTACCATTCTCCATCTCCCTGGCCCATAGTCTCAACCTATTTAAATCCGGTCTCAAAACCCTACTCCTTGACTTCACAACCTGTGACTGTAAATAAACCCCCACATCCTTTAGGATCTCCACCTCCCCTCTCAGAACCTCATCTGGAGGCATACTGTATGCAGGTACTTACTCTATCACACTAAGTATCCTGAAGTTAAAGGATAGTTTCTCATCTGTCTCCCTCCTATGTCTCTCCCAGGTTCCCCAATCCCACTGTTTAGATAATATGACTCTGGGTCCTTCAAGACTCTCCGGAACTGTATCTTGTCTTAACTCTGACCTGGGACCTTCTTTATGCTCCCTGTTGATGTAACCCTCCAATGTGTATAAGCCAGGACTGTAAGACTTTGTATTACTACATTATTTTTGTATGTGTACTTTTTATTTCCTTTGTATTTTTACTTTTATCTGACGTGGAGCCTTTGCAAAAGAGTCTATGACTCAAAGGATAGTAATTCTGAGACTATTCAATAAATAAATATGTAGTGTAGGCCTGTCATCTGTCCCCCCTAGGTTTCCATCTGTAACAAACAGATGGAAATTAAATTCTACTTTATTAGAGCAGGCAGATATAAAGCTGAAACTGCTTGATGTCATCAATGCCAGAAAATCGGTACCTGAATTGTATGATGATTGGGCAACATGATGGGAAGACACTAAGTTGGAAATAAAGACTTTTTTTTTATAAACTTAGGAAAAAAAAAACAAGAGTAATGACGATTACATAAGGTATCTAGACTATAGGAATCAATACTGTCAGTTCATGTCTTTGCCAGATAGTTCAGATCTACAGATTCAAGAACAGATACATAGAATTGAAGAAAAAAATAATGTTTTATCAGTATGATAGAGCGGCTTCCTTACAGGCTGAAATGAAATTCGGATTGCAAAAAACACCTTATGCAGACCCTTTCTCTGCTTGAAAACAAGGTTTAGAAAAACAAACTCATGGAAGGCTTATGGGTTGAGATGGGACAAGTTAAATTTTCTAATGCTGAAATGTTGGAGTTTGCTTCTCGCAGTTTGATGACGCAACATAGGGTAGGTTATAATACAGATAAAGGGTAGGATGATTTTGCAACCTTTCCAGTACCTGTTACACTGGAAGACAAAAAAACAGTATTAGAAAATCCTATAACTATTGAGGAGGTCAGAAAGGTCATTTCACAACTAAAATTAGAGGTTTCACCAGGGAATGATGGAATTACTATTGAGTTCTATAAACACTTCCCAGATGAAATGAGTACTATTCTATGCAGTTTATATAATGAAGTATTATGATACGGGGAATATTTCAAAAATCTTTTCTGATGCCATTATTATTTTTTTACATAAAAAAGGACAAAAGTATGATCTGGGTAATTGGAGACCTATCAGTCTCCTTAATACGGATTATAAAATCTTAACTACTATTTTATGCCGTCATCTTCAAAAAATAGCTGAATCAGTGATACTGCCTGTTCAAACTTGCTCTGTACCACATAGGAACATACAGCAGAATTACATTTTCCTAAGAAACCTGTGTGAGTATGGAAGACAAAATAAAATAACTGGCTATTTAATAACCCTACATCAAACTAAAGCTTTCGATAAAGTGTCACTCGATTTTTTTTATTATACAGTTTGAAAAAAATACGGGATTCCTAAAAAAAATTAGGGCATGGTTATAAGTTTTATACAAGGAAACAGTGATTTATCTGACCATTAATGGATTATTGGTCAGTGGGTTACCTTTTAAGAGGGGAGTGCGGCAGGGTGTCTGCTCAGTCCTTTATTGTATACATATTGTGCTAGACCCTGTAATTCGGTTGATTTCACAAGACACTGGGATATGGGGACTTTTGCCAGCTTTCAACATAGCACCCCAGACGTTGACTATTTATGCAGATGATATTTGCCTAACTGTGCAGAACAGGGAATCTGTAGTTAAAACTATGCAGGTACTAGAGGAATTTGCAGAAATAGCCGGAGCAGAAGTGAATTATAATAAAAGCTTAGGGGTTTATATAGGGAATGGTGCTTTCACTCCTACAGTAGGCCCACTTCAGATTTCTAATACAACCATTAAAATCCTAGGCTGTTATTTTGGCAGTGGGGATCTGGCTTATTTAAACTGGGGAAAAAGTTAAAACGGAGAAACTAAGGTACAACAATGGAAATCAAGGTCTCTGTCCAAAAAAAGAAAATGATTATGATTATTAAGAAATTTCTACTTTCTAACTTTCTATATATTAGTTCTATGTTTCCAGTCCCTATATATTTGGAGATAAGATTGCTAAGGTTTTTTTTTTTTCATATAGTGTGGGGGAGCCGCCTGAACCCAGTGAAAAGAGAGTTTACATATTTAAAATTAAAACAGGGAGGATTAGGTATGATCCATCCCATGGTGTTTTATCTTACCTTTTTTTTTTTAAATGAATTTTGGGACAGGAGGTGTTAATAATAGACATCCCTGGGAGGATTGGACTTTAGATTTGTTTTGCTGTTTTATGCAGAAATGGGAGGTTCAGGTCCCTCGGCTTACAGCTACCCTAGTGGTTCCAGAGTTTGCTAAGACAGCAATTAGGAAACTTGTTTTATGGGGTATTACAAAAACACACATACAAGTTTCTCAAAGAAAAGCTTTGTATACTGGGATGATGGCACGAAACTTTGCAGTTCAGGTAGATTTTCTGAAATGTATCCCTTCAAAACTGGAGTTTGCTTTACAAATTTTGACTGATAGTAGAATTCCGGTTATGATGTGGGATGTACAATGGTTGTGCTGCCATGGCAGGCTGGGAGTTGAGGGCAATTTAAAACATAAACTTATATTTGAAAGACAATGCATATGACTAGAATGTATAGGGGAGGAAGAAACAATGGAACATTTCTTATTGAACTGTGTACATACTAAAACTTTTTGGGAATCTCTGGCCTCTAGATGGCAGTGGAGGCCAGTTCAACATATAATTTATGGTGCATTAGTCTTAGAGATTATACAGGTTTTTTTTTTTCCCCAGATATAATCCTAGCACCTTAAATCTGATTTTTGCTTCCATTAAATATTATCTGTGGCAGGCAAGATGCAGGTATTCATTACAACACACAGACACACCAGTCTTTAATAAAACACATTGAAGCTGTCATTATTAAACAAAAAGAGAAAGAAAGAATAATTTTTGATGTTAGGAAATATCAGATGTTATGGCAGAACATTCCTTGGTTAAGCTTCAGCAATACAAGATTAATTTGTACCTTCTTCCTTTGTAATTTCATGTCATTAATTTCCCTCCTTGTTTTTTGCCATTAAGTAAGGATAAAGAAGTGTCTGTATAGAGAATGACATAACAAAATATGTGTAGGTAATTTTTTTTCCTTCCTCTTCTCTGATGTATAATTTGTTTTGTGATCTGTATTGATGTTTTGTTTCTATCAATAAAAATTCCCCTACTCTTTTTGAAAAGTGCCATGGGATCTTTAATGTCCACCTGAACAACCACCAGAACAGGCACATGGAACCTCCGTTTAATGTCTCATCCAAAATGCAGCACCTCAGGAGTGCAGCACCCCTCTCATGCTGCACTTCAGTGTCAGTATTGGGACTTTACCCCAAGTGCATAGTGAGGAGCTAGAACCCACAACCTTTTGATCTTCCAGCGTCAGAGGCATGTGCAACCTGCTGAGATACTGACAGTGCTACAAATGGTTACTGTGACATGCCCCTGGTCCATCCCTGAAAGGATGGAGTCAGTGACATGCAGCAGAGAGGAGATGGTAGAGTGGTGCTTCTAGGCCAGTCTAAAAGGGTGAAAGGAAACTGGAAGATGTGAGGCAGTCAAGAAGTCTAGTGTAGATTAGCTTCTCTTGCAGCTTAGCAAGGAAGGGGAGGAGAGAGATAGGCTGGTAGTTGTCAGGGGAAGAGGTGTCACCCCCTTTGTGAAGTGGAAGAACTTTGGCAGTCTTCCAAGACTGAAGAATGGTGCAGAGGGAGAATGAGAGGTTCAGCAGGTGAGCAAGTGAGCTAACATGCAATAACCAGAGATGGGAGATGGAGAAATTTAGGATCAAGCCCATCAGGATTGGATTTGGACTGGTTGAGGGAATAGCGGGCAAGCAGGGTTTCATGAGTGGTGATGGGGGGGGAGAAGTGGAACCGCTGGGTGGAATGGGGGAGAGAAACAGGGAGCGGAAGGGGGGACCTGTAGGGGGGTGGTGGAGAGGGCATATGTGGAGAAGAACTTATTCAAGTGATTAGCAACAGAGGAGGGGTAAGATATAGGTGAACCATTAACCAAGAGGGCAGATGGATTAGGCTAGGTGGGGTGGACGGGGTCAAACAGGGCATAGGTGACCTTCCAAAATTTGGCAGGCAAGTTAAGGTTATTGTGGAGGTTGGCTTTGACATAACAGGATTTTGCAGCCCAAACAGCCTTAGTGCACTTGTTTCTCAGGGCTCTGTAGTGGAGAAGATCTGGAAGGGAATGGGATTATTTATAGCAGACCCAGGCAAGATCATGGGACTTGCACTGATCAGTGATTTCAGTGGAGATCCAGGGGAGATGGGATGATTTGACCCTGTATTTCCTAAGGGGGTTGTGCAGGTCTCAGACTGAGGAGAATTTGGAGTGAAAAACAGAGATGGCCATGTCAGTGTGGGAGATCTGAGGGGTGACTGACCAATCTGCTGCAGCAAGGTCATTCAGGAGAGTGTTACTGTTCAGTGAACTGAGGCACCTGGACCAGATGTATGTAGGGGCAGAGGGGGATCACTGGATTTTCCTGACACAGAACATCATTCTGTGGTCACTGAAAGCATCAGGTAGGATACCATCTCCAACAGTGTGGTGGGGGTGGGAGGACAGAACCCAGTTCAACAGGGTGTGGTTGGAGGAATGGGGATTGAGTCAAGTGAGCTTTGTGATAATCTGGAAAATATTTAGGGACTCGGTCTTCTGGATGGTCAATCTGGATGAAGGGGAGAGCCAATTTATGTTGAAGTCCCCAAGGAGAATTAGTTCACTAGTGAAGGAAAGTGAAGTAATGTTGGAGATAGTCAAACATAGAAGCAGGTGAGATCTTTAGGGAGGCATAGAATACTGAAATGAAGATGGGCATAGATAAGGAGAATGTGACCTTTTTTTCCATAATCATTTTTATTGATTTTAAAACATAATATCCAATTACAAACAATCAGTGTAGGAGAAAAAGCATATAGAATAATACTACATGAAAGCAAAGAATAAATACACAGGAATGATAATTCAGACATATTAACTTAGCTTAGGGAATTAATTAAAGGCATTACCAATACAATACAAATAGCATATATTTCTAATGCTCCGCTTAAAACTTTTCATAAGTGAATTCTAAGTTAAATTAAAAGTGAAAAGTGAACAATGACTTCATTTTACAAATTGTTCAAACAACGATCATCAACAATACTTATTGCATAGACCGAAAGGGGGCCCAGATTTCCTGTAAGGTGTCCAGTTTATCCACCAAGGAATAACAAATTTGCTCGTCATTGAATAAGAATACCATCTGATTATACCATTTACTGAAAGAAGGTACACTGGTACTTTTCCAATTTTGTAGGATGAGTCTTTTAAAACAAAGGGAGGCCTGAGATATCCAGATTTTCTTGTATTTATTAAGTATTGGGGACCCTAGGAAGATCCCTAATAGGAAAATTGAAGGTAAGGCAAGGATGTTTTGCCCTAAGACTGTGTTACAAATAGATAAAACTTGTTTCCAAAGTTCTTGAATCTTGGGACATTCCCACAAGATATATGTCAAGTTTGCATTTTGTCTGTTACACCTCCAACAATTGGTATCACCTGAGTACCCCATCGCATTCAACCTTTCAGGGCAGAGATAGTACTTGTGTAAAACCTTGAAGTGAATTTACCTACCTTGTAATTCTTTATAAGGTTTGATGGCAATACCCCATGTAGATTCCCATTCATCATCTGTGATAATGTGGTGGAGCTCTTCCTCCCACTTCAGTTTGGCCTTGATGGTTAGACAGGTAGAAGATAGATTGTTAGTCAAAAATTTGTATAATAGGCCTGCTCCCTTTCTGAGTGTAGTTAATTGTATTAATTGTTCCCACTCCTCACATTTGGGCAAGAGGAATTCATATGTTAGTATATTCAAATTTCTAAGTACCTCCTTTAATTGCACATAGTAGTGAAAATGATAATTATGAATACTGTATCTACCCCTAAGTTCCTAGAAGGAAAGCATAACCCTTGATTGTGTCCACTAAATGGGCAAATCTTGTGATACCCGCTTAAGACCAGTCCACATTTAGTAGGCCTTTTCTTGTCCCTACCAAGGGGAATGTGACCCTGATGAGGAGGAATTTGTTGGGGGGGAGGGAACTGATGGTTGAAATCCAGAATACAGTTGAGGCTCTGATGAATGTAGATAGCAATGCCTACACCATGTTTTCCCCTGTTGTGCCTGAAAAGATAGAAGTCAGGAAGGATCAGGCTCAAGTCTGAGATACTGGTGGATAGCAAGGACTCAGAAATGCAGAGGATGGCTGGAGAGTGTTGTTGGATCCAAACAGAGAGAAGGTTGTGCTTAGGGAGAAGGCGTCTAGCATTGAGGTGAAAAATGCTAAGGCCTTAGCAGGCATTGGGGAGGTTGGGCTTCACATAACCTGATGGGAAGAGGAGCGGGTGTATGAGAAGATGCATGGAGTGTGACTTCTTCCTTTGGAGCAAGAAGGAGAGAAGTGAAAGGGAGAGAATGGTAGGAGGCAAGGAGGGAACTGTGCAGGAACTCTCAAGTTGTGGTAGGAGCCCTGGATGGATAGTGGGGAAGCACTATATGGGAGTATGGAGGGGAAGGGACAGTAGGAGGGGAGGAGGGTGGAGTGGAAGGGATCAGGAGGGGAAACTGGAGAATGCAGAGGAAGGTGAGGAACATGTCAGTGAGGTAGCAGTGAACAAGAAACAGTAACACATAGCACAACAATGCAGATTTTTAAGTCTGGAGTATTGTAATAAAACATTGCAGTAGCAATGGGCAGAGAGTTGTGTGTGTGTGTGTGTGTGTGTGTGTGGGGGGGGGTTAGCTGTGGCCTAAGTACATGTGTTGAACAATCAACCAATTGAAATGAGTTGTACAACAGAACTTGGGAAACAATTGCAGAGTACAATTCATTTATGAGCAAACCAGATTAATTATGCAAATAAACAGAACTCTCCAAGAGTGTTACTAGCAGTCACTCAAACAGAGCAAACTTCATATAACAAGGTAATGAGCAGTGATGACAGTTATGAGTAAATCAGTTTAGATATGCAAATAAACAGAACTCCTGATAGGGTGTTACTAGCAGTCACTCAAGTGAAATGGTGTAAGCTGCTGAATAAGATTGCACTGCAGAATTATTGAAGCAAAAATTAGAAGGCAATACCCAGATAGGGTGTAGCTAGGATACCTGAGTTAGTAAGGTAGCAAATAGTCACTTTTTGTGACTAGGGAAGTCTCTTGGAGTGATAAGTTAGTGCAGTCCATGAAATAAGTCCTAAAAGGCGCTGGAGGAGAACAGTACAGATCTAAAGGCGCTTTTACACACAGATCTATGTAACGGAATAACTGTTATGGAAACAGTATTCCGTTACATCTCTTGTGTGTAAAAAGCATTTGTTTCGTTCCCATGGTGAACGTTCGTCCAGACCGCAATCTCTGCTTCTTGTGGTTTGCATGAACATGTTTCGTTTGATCTAGCTGTGTAAAACGGCCATTCCGGTACCTCTGCAGAAACTGCCATTAGAGCAGCAAACTCTGGGGGAGCCAAAACAAATGGAGGCGGGATTAGCCAGAATACTGGCAGGGGTGTAAAAGGAAACCCGAACGCAACAGAGTACATCGGCGCCATACAGGTAACATTTATTTCATTTTACAAACCTGTGTGTAAAAGCACCTTAAGAGTCACAGCATGAAATACTTGGAGAATGCAGGCTGATGTCACATCATTAAATACTTGGAGAATGTAGGCTGATTACTTGTCCCTCTGGGGCACCAAATGGTATGAAGTTAGAGAGTGCAGCATGCATGGGTGCTAACAGATTGTGCTCATGCTACAGTGGCCTCTGAATGTAGACCCCACAACAAAAACGAGCACAGAATTGGATAGTGCAGGCAAAAAACTATTAGCTCCTGCACTAACTTTTGAATGTCTGGCCCATCTTGTCTTAAATCTATGACTAAAAGACAAGCAAAATAGTAACAATGTATCAGTTTGGAATACTGATCCATATAATGGCACGTATCTGCTCATCTCTTCCATTGTTCTGAAAATCATTATCTGCTGCAAATGAATGAGCACATGTTACATACTCTACATACTGAAGAACAAATGTACTCTTTGTAGGCAATCTGACTTTAGTCCCCAACATTAGAAAACAGCAGTGAATTGAAATGCCTGAATGGCAAGGGGCAAGTCGGGTTCTTGTACCATGGGTTCCCTGAGGTTCCTATCACAGGTGGTATTCCTCTTTCCAGTGCCAAAGTTCATAAAAGTAGAAGAGCACTGTCATGTAGGCAAATATTATTTTCATATAATTAATGATGTGCTTGCTGTTACAGCAGAAGATAAAATTGGTGGATCACTGCTTCTTTTCTTGGCTTGCTTTACCCATGTTCCCAAGTGTTTTTAATATAGCCCTACTTCACTCATGCAAATTTGGAGAGTTTGAATAGCCACAAGTGGATGGACTAGCATTATTTGCCTGCATACACAAGTAATGGGCACTCTTCCTCATCCCTTGTACAGGTTTTGGAAAACATAAAACTTAAGTCACACTGCACATCTCAATTGTTTGCATATGCATTGTCCCAACTTATGAATACTGGGACCAGTGTATTTATGTATACTTGTGTCTCATCCTTAAAAGTGTAAGCAATCCTCAATGTCACAAGATTTGCAAAATACTTTTCATTTTCTACTCTTATGCACACTTAAAGAAGCAGCATTCAGCAGTGCAACCATCTCTCCTTACAGATTTTTTCAGTGAATTTTGTGCTTATGAAAGATACTACACCTTTCTTAAAACCCAGGTGCTATATATAAACAGTAACACATCAAATCCAAAGTAAACAAAAGTCAAACAGTACAAACATAGACTTACAAATACATTGGATAAATTATCATAGCATAAAGATGTTAAAATCATCAGTGCATCCAAGAGAGCTATGTCAGACACCATCAAATTCCTATCTAAAAGCCAGGTTTTTAATTTAGAGTAGAATGTGGGTACCAAGTGATGGACTGAATATCTGTGGGAAGGCTATTCCAAAGAAGATGGGCAGTAACAGATGATGCTGTGTCCCCGTCTGACTTTAATCTCGACTCTGAAACTGCTAAAAGGCCCATGTCAGTAGAGCATAGCTCACAGATGTCAATATGGGTTGCATGTATCTCTCTTAGGTACAGGGAACACATGCTGGGAAAGGCCTTTTAAGTCAAAAGAAGGATCTTAAAGATGATCCCCCATCTAACAGGAAGTCAGTGTGGAGAACGAAGAGCAGGAGTGGTGATATGCTGTCTTATCTTAGCAGTAATGGTAAGTCTGCCTGCTATATTCTAAATTAACTGTAGATGGCGGATCTGGCCTGCCTGAAGGTCCCTGTGAAGCACAGTATAGTAGTCAATACGACAAATAACAAAAGCGTGTACCAGTGTTAAAAAGATATTCTGGGTCTAGGTAGGGGGTGCAACCCAGCAGTGTTCAAGTGGTAAAAGCCACTCCTGACCATGGCTGACACCTGCAAAATCACTGACAACTCTGGATTAAGAGTGACCCCCTAGGCTGTGCACATCCTGCCTAACCTGGAGCCTTTCACCTCCAAAAACAGGGAGCACTGAAGACTGAACTCCTCAGTTTATCCACATGGCAGGGACAGCATCAGCTATCGTAAGGCAAGATTCCCTACAGTGTTCTGTCGATGGGTCTCAACTGTCTTTGAAGAATCACCTTTGGTCAATTAGAGCATGTGGTTCAGAGTCTGTATCCTTTCAGTTCTTGGCCTCTCATTTAAGACTGCCCACACAGATGCCAATTAGTGCCAGCCGTAATGAAGATTTTTTTGTGACATGGTCTCCTGGCTATTAAGAACTGGATGTAGACTACCTCAGCTCATTTAACTTAGGCCACCACATAGACATCAGATGGTAACAGCAATATATGGAACTCAACACGTACCGCATGCTTTTGTGCTAGGTTATTGAAGTTGTATCCTTTTTTACTTTTATTATCTTGTCTGTACATCCAGTTATTTTTGCAGTTGTATTCCCAGCTTGTTTTTAAACATTTATCTCTTTCAAATCAAATTGAATCAAATTTTATTTCTAAAAAGCACCTCTCTTCAACCAAGGCACTTGTACATAATAAAACAAATGCAATAAATAATCCCAACAATAATCAATGAAATCCTACAGTTTAAAACTCTAGCAATTATAATACAACATTAAAAATCTGGATATGCCAGTACAAATAAATGGGTCTTTAGTGCAGTTTTAAGCTCCTGGAAGGTCAGGCAATTTTGCACCCAGCGAGGTAGAGAATTCCACAGGGTCGGGGCCACAAAGTTAAAAGACCGGGCCCCCAATGTCTTTAAATGGACCCTGGGAATCTCTAGCAATCCCTCATCGGCAGATCAGAGAGGGCGGAGGAGACAGTAATGGTGAAGGAGATCTTGTAAGTAACTAGGTCCCTGGTCATGTAAGGCTTTATAGGTCAGCAAATCAACCTTGAAGGTGATCCTGCACCCGCACTGGCAGCCAGTGCAGTCCACGGAGCACAGGCGTTATATGACTGGTTCTAGATGTACCAGTCAACAGCCTGGCTGTCGCATTCTGCACTAGCTGAAGGCGGCGGACATCAGCCTCCAGCAGCACTAGGTAAAGGGCATTGCAGTAGTCAAGGTGAGAGGTAACGAAGGCGTGGACCAGCATTGAAAGATCCTCAGGAGGAACTAGGTGTTTCACCCGGGCAATATTCCTTAGATTGTAAAGAGGTTTTCACGACTGCAGACATCTGCAATTTTAGGGTCAAGCCATCATTAACAATAATGCCCAGGTTCTGCACCTAGTCTGAGGTAGTCAGCTCAACACCCCCAAGACATAATCCCGAGAGTGAACCTGCCGACATACCCGCCTCCCGATGATCAGGGTCCACAACCAGCACCTCAGTTTTCACCGGGTTTAACCACAGCCAGCTTGCACTCATCCAGTCCTGGATCTCGGTGAGACAGTTGTTAAATACCGAGAGAAACATATCCTGTTACCTCTTTGTTACCACCCTTGTACTTTTCTTGTTTAGGCCTATGTTATGCCTGAAAAAGGTCCCCTCACACCAGTGTGCTTACACAATAAATAAAATTATTGTTAGTGCTTATCATGGTTGGATTTAAACAAGTGACACAGAGGCAAAAAGTTCCTTAACTGTCAGTTCACTGAACCATGCTCCACTAATGGTTCTGCTCTTCATGTAGTTACTACGGTAACACTAAATCCCTCAAGGTTCATCTTGACTACTGAGTGTTAGAGGGACTATGTGAATGTACTCTATGGGATACTCCCATGTCTGCTCAGCCAGCCTCAGCATGTACATGGTACTGTTTAGATATGAGACTGCAAAACAGTTTATGATGCTTATATCCTGATGGACTTTGACTTTGTTGATACTGTGTGTTTAACTTGTTTAAAGAACTGTAAGCAAATGTTGTTTCTTTCATCTAAGTTCCTCAGTAGCATGACACCATATTTATCTGCCTACCTTTTAAGCATGAAGGTATAACAAGGGGTTGTGTTACAATCACTAAACTTAAGCCAAAGGTCCATGAGACATAGCTGAGGGCCTTGTGCTCCTTCGGTTAAATTAATAAAGGTAACACAACCCCTGGAGGGCTGCATTGCCATTATTATTAGGCTGTTTTTCAGTTTCTTTAATAAAAAGTATATTTTTATTGAAATCTCGGATTATTGAAATCTCCGATTACAACCTATGAGCTACAAGCTCATTTACAAAGGTTCCACGTCGGTAAAAAAATGTGACCGTACAATAGTAAAACACTGAGTTTCAATTAACATTAAACAAATGTCAATAGTAATATGACTGACAGAGTACATGGGATAGAGTTTGTGCCTTAACATACTGGCAGAGTCAGAGCTGCAGCAGTAATTAGCACGAGAGAGTGGTGGTGGGGGGGAGGCAGGGAAGTTCAAGAGTGAAAGGGAGAGGGGGAATTAAGGAGGTGGTTAGCTTGTGGGAATCACAGGCTAGGGGTTGCCTTGTCAGGAAGGTACACAAAGGTTCCCAGCCATTATTCTAACATTTTTAGAAAGGTGTCAACCAATTAGAAATCACGTTTCTCTCAAGAAAGGTAAATGTAAAGGTCGACTTTGAAAAGCGGCACTTGCTGCCCAAAGGTTTTGCCCTACAGAAGTGCAAAAAAAAAAAAGAATGCTCCAAGGTAGAAACAGTACTGATGCTCACCATTCAGTTACAGTACACTTCTTGAGTGTTGCAGTTTCACACAGAGAACATATTTTTTGTTTCCAAATGGTGCTAGATGCCATTTTTTTCTACACTGGTGCCTAAGGCATATTGCTTATTTTAATAAACAGTGCTCCCCTGATTATTTGCCCCTAGACTATCTACCTCCCTATCTATCAGCTTTTGTACCTTTCATCCTCCATGTTAATTCCCTTTAACCACCAACTCATTATCCACCATATCCAAATGAAAATGGTCACACTATTATTTCCCTCTGTGTGAATCACCATCCATTATTTACCAGGCCAGGTGTGATTAGCCAATTGGTCCTTAGGCACGTAAACTGCCACAACACATGATGTTATCAAAGAACTTCTTTTTGCTTCCGAGACAAAAGGTTGGAAAAAGGTGCAAAGTACTCCAGCCACCTATATGGAGCACTGCTGTAGCTTCAAAGTCTTTCTGTGGGTGATAGAGTAGGCTTTTCCTTGTACATATGCTTTTCATTCTTAATGGATATTGATTCAAATATCTTATAAATTGGGCTTAAGAAATCCAAGTCTCTGATTGGCTACTACATCATCTGAGCCATGTCCTTATCAGATGATATAATAGCCAACTGGAACTCCTACCCACCAAGGTACCCCATAATGAAAATAAATCACTGAGCTCTGCCAACAGTAAACAGAAATGCTGACTGACAGAGCTCACAGAAGTGGCAGCAGGAACCTGTCTCCTCTCATGCACAGCAGCAAAACTAAACTTCCTCAGCAATTCCATCATTTTCCCCACATAAAGACTGTTAAGCACGACATAAAAAGTGTCAGTCTCACCTTAATTTTACTTTCCCAGCACAGGTTTCTGTGACACCCACTATCTCCCTGATCTGCAACTCTGCCACAGATAGTCACAGTACAGCATCATCTCTACATTTCCCACTGCATTCCTCGCCTTCTCTGGTCATGATGACATACCGAGGCAACAGCGCCCCAAGTCAGACTCACAGTCTAATCTATAAAAATGGTCACTGCATTCTTCCTAAAAGAAAAGTAAACAGAATTTCCATATTTAAATAAATAACTTGTGGTTTCTCAAACCGGAACCAGGAAATTGCTCTCTATGTTGAGGGACACGCTCACTTAGAGTCTAAATCTATAAAATAAATGGTCACTGCATTCTACCAAAATAAAACTACACTGAGTTCTCTTTTGAGGTAAATAACTTCTTGTTTCTGAAACCGGAACCAGGAAACTGCCATCTATGGCGGTTGTTGAGGAACATGCTTGCTCTCAGTCAGCTTGTTAGCTGCATGTAACTACAACTCCATTTTCAAAGTAATGAATATTAAAACAAAATAAACTTGCTTTTGGGTGTTTCCTATCTGTGTTTCTGGTTTCTGTGTCTATCTGTGTTTCTGTGGACAGTAGAAACGCAGACAAACACCAGTCACCACCACAATACAAAACCTCCATTACAACACATAGAGGGACTATTTTTTTCAAATGACAAAGTCATATTTCTTTAATTTTTTTCTCATACACCCTTATCTGAATTTTTTTCAAATTAACTTCTTTACCGAAAAAGCTCATTTTATAAGCGCAGTAACACACTCTGAAGTGTGGGCTACATGCTGAGAAGAGCATGCCAAGGGGCATAAGGCACTCTGCGCAAGCGCCTCATGCCTTAGTACACCCCCCGGGCATGCTCTTATCAGCACGTAACCCACACCTTATCGTGTGTTATTACTTGCTTCGGAATTAGGATGGCCCTGCTTATTATGAACCTGAATGCACTTATGAGGGAGTTGGTCACAGTGATCCCTCACTTGACTGTCTACCACCTTAGATGTTCATATGCAAAGACTACAATAAAAACTCTTGCTAAGATTTCTGGAAACACACTGATAAAATGGGTGAAATATACTTGAACATTTAACTTCAAATAAACAAAATCTCTGTGGCCAAAAACAAAACAACCTATGGCACATCACAGGCTGTTGTGTGGTGTATAAAGATGAGGAAGTGGGCCAGAACCAACTTTGGTTTGGCTTTAACTTGGGGCTCTGAAAATTCTTTTTGACACTTCCAATTCAGCTGCATCAGTTTGATTCCCATTACAGTAAATTTGTGCAGAGTAAAACAGACAACAACTATGCTAAAAAGGACTGAGATTAACAACAGATAGAATATAAACTACTGTAGCTTACAGCTTACTTGGAGCAGTTGCTGCTGGTATGCATTTGCTGTGGATTACTGTTTGTGCTGCTGTGATAGTCTGCAAAACCCAGGAAGAATGCCATGACCCAGTGAAAGCTACTGCAATAGTTACTATTCATTGCTGACCTTAAGGTGTATATCCCTTGTAGTCTCTGATTATTCACTTTACCATATGATAATGCCTATATTTTCCCTTGCAGCACTATAGATTTTACATTTTTTTTTTGAATTTATGATTATTTTATATCATCTGTCTATTATTTTTGCTTTAGGTTTTATATATTAGAGAATAGCAATATGGAAATACAATAGTGTTTTTTTTAATTAATTTCTATGTTATTTTTTATATGACAAGACAGCATTATTTTTTTTATTTTTTGTTCTCCACTCATCCCGTAATGCCCCCCCAATGGAACTTTGGGCTGCAACTCTGCACACCAACTCACCGTGCCCAGGTTTACGCCCCTGGGTGGGCACCCCTCCCCATGGGCAGTGGTGGCTAGCTCTGGCTTACCCCCCCAGGGTGGGGCCACAGGAGCAAAACCTCCCCCCCGGCAGTCACTGTTGGGCAGCGGGAATGGAGGTGGAGCAGGGGCATAATGGTTGGGGGACCGGAGAGATTTTTTTGGCAGTACTTGGGGGCAAGGATGTGCAATGACATCCCATGTCTGCCCCCCCCTCGCCGGAAAGTGAAGGTGCCACCACAGTAAGACTCCCTAGCTTCTGCCAGAGGTCCGCGGAGTGTATCAGACACTTTACTCCTTTCCTCCCCAGAGAAGGAGAGCAGTCTATAAGACACTCAATCCTTCTCCCCGCCTGCTCTCCAACATCCCGAGACTGTTTCCAAACCCAGGTTGTTGGCGTCACAGACAGACGCTCTGCCTCTGCAACAGCTCTCCAGCCAGCAAGACAGTATTGTTTATGATAATGAATATTATGTGCTTAGAAGAACTAGTCCCCCTCTGTGGTTTTCATTTTAATGCAATTTTATTATTTTGTTATGTACCAAAAATAGTTGTATAATAGTTTGCTTCCTTGAGTTGCTGTAGAAGATTGTAAATAAATGTGTGTATGTGTGGCCTTTAAGTGCATTCACCATGTGATGGACAATGGAAAGAGTTGCTTACTTTGCACTTTGGAGATCTGTTAATTTGTTGGAAGATGGGGAATAAGCTTTTGGCATACACATCACTGTGTGCTCTGCCTGGGCCTGGTGTGTATGGACAATAAGAAGTGTGATGGAATGTTGCTTGCCTTCCTTAGTTCTTCATGCAGGAGTCTTAAAAAAACATTGTCTTCTACAGTGGAGAATGGCTAAAGATCAAGAGCCGTAATCACTCCAGAAGGAGTTGTGAAATGAGTGCCAGGACACTGGTTGTTGCGCTTCTGCTGGTACCGGCAGAGGAGCACAGTGGAGGCTGATGTGAGTGATTTATTGGAGTAGATAATATAATATAATATAATATAATATAATATAATATAATATAATATAATATAATATACATTGTTTTACTTAAAATGTGTTTTTTATTTATATAACAAAAAAAACATGGTTTCTTATTGAACACACGATGACTCAAAAAGATAGTAAATAGCGCTGTCTATAGTGCCTCACAGTGGACAGACAATGGTCCACACCCACAGTGCACAGGTGGCTGTGGTGGGACTGCAGCTGGTGTCATGGTATTTCAAATGATGAGCTGTGAAGATGATGTTAAATAGCACTGTGTATAGTGCCTCAAGGCAGACAGCAGTTGTATTAAAAAAATAAATTAAAAAAGTTGTTGCATGGGGCCTGGGATAGAGGAGACCAAAAACGAAGAAACTGAACTATGATGAACTGATACCTGAATGCTGTGGGGTGGAGGGGGGATGTAGAAAAAGCAAGCACCAGGGTAAGGGGGCAAGGGAATAATATACAGTGAAAGAAAGTGGGAAAAACGAAATAGACAACAGGCTGATGTAACAAGATTACAACAGGTAAACAGTGAAAAGTCTAAATGTCTAAGAGGTGCCTGACACAAACAGTAAAGGGTAAGGGACGGGTTAGTACAAAAAGAGAACTACCGAATTATAGAAACTTAATGAAATAATAGCAGAAAACATTTATGTTGATGCCAGGGGCCTGAGATGTAGGAGATGAAAAGGGCAAAAGTGGCAGGAAATGTCAACTTATCAGAGCTCATTAGTGCAAGACAAATAAAAAGGAACAATGCACTCACTGAGGATTAAAGTGCAATTGCAGATGGGCACATTGTATTAATTACTAGGCACACTAACTACCTCAACATTCCATGAGACGCATGGTTTCTTCAGACAGTTCCCCCTGAAAGCTCCATCTCGGTTGAAATGTTGGGCATGTGGTTCTTGCCATGGAGTAGGCAAGTGGGCAGTTAGCATTTTATAAAATCTTCACATTTGCAGTTGCATTTTAAATCTTTGGTAAGTGTACAGTTATGTTATGTTTCTTTGACATTTAGAATTCCATATGTATGACTCAGTTAGTCCTAGCAAGGTAATCCAGTAGCAGGGGCCTCTTGGGATGGGGTGGGGAATGCACCTTTGTTTCATTCTACAATGACTGGTTCTTTAACACCTTCCCATGATCATGTGATTGATTATTGGCATAAATGGCCTCAGTCTTGTATCCTGGCTGCAGTGCAATTCCTTTGATAGGCAAAATGGAGACACAAATGGCAAGGCTAACTGTTCCTCTGTTCACACATGGAGAGGGCAGTGAGAGTGGGGAGGTGCCTGAAAAAATACCAATACAAAGATTGCATATAATTTTTAAAGGTCTGGTGGCAGCCTCATCACTCACATGCAGTAATGCCTGAGGAGGAAATCATGATTCATGATTGAGGGAGGAAAATAATGAGGAGGAGGATGTGTTGTTTTCTGAACCAGTTGACATCTGTGTTTTTATTTTTAATATAGTGTATGGTAGAACGTTATCTGTCAAAATCTATCATTTCACAAGGTTGTTATACCACCGATGTGACCTCACTATGTTGTTAACCCATCGATGGTACGTCACATCGATGGTATAACTACTTCGAACTCCCACGCGTAGTAATGAACTTGACAGCACAGCCGCACATTCCTCCAGTTTAAAATGCACTAATCTAGTCTGTTTCTTGTTCTCTTTCACTGCTAAGGCTGTAAGAGCTTTACTGTTATTATTAAGTGTGCTACAAAAAGTAAGGAATGTTTTTAGTAGTTTTTTTTGCCCGGTACCTTGTAAATCCCCGAATTCAGAAGCATCTCTATCTGAACTGAAGACTGACCTCTGAGACACTTCTGGGTGACGCACCATGCAGTGTTGACCCACAGCGACATTCGACCATATCCCATTTTAGACTACAAATCTACTGAAATCATTTAATTGTTTGTTTAGTAATGGTATAACCTACTCAGATGGTCCCTGACTCTGCTTTAATAAAGAGTGGTTCGCTGTTTAAAATCAGTGGTGTCCACGTCTTCACTTGCAGGTATGAGCAGTTACCATCAAGAGATGGTACTTTCTCTGGAAATTGCCCCGGTTTGTGCTTTATGATTTTTCACAATGCTCATACACTATACAAGACAATGTATGGGCATCAGTTAACAACATCACTGAATTCACTTCTCGAGGTTACCATGGCTACTATAAACCTCTCGTGCTTTGGTCTGGAGGTTTACACAGTTGCCATGGTAACCTCTTGAAGTGAATACAGCATGGTTGTTAACTGATGCCCATACATTATCCTCTATGTAGTTATTAGTTATTCTTAAATTTGGCTTGATTTATATGGCAGGAAAATCTGATTTCTGTTGATCTGTGGTGTTATCTGTAAAATAGCCCCACGCTGCAGAGGATCTGGCTGTTTTTTTAGATACTGTGGACCGTGGTGGTGGTGGAGTTTGGGGGATACTTCTGTAGAGCAGTTGGGCACCAGAGTTGTGACCGAGAAATGATTTCTATTTTTTGGGCCTTTGTGGAATTACATGCATTCAGATGATACTGAGAAGGGCAGCAGATATGATATATGGGCATATTAAATAATCGGATATGATATGATTTGACATGTGAGTAGATAATATATATGGTAAGATAACTGATATAATATGATATCAGCAGATAATATTATGGTATATAAGAAGATAATATAATCTGATATGGTATATGAGAAGAACATATACTCTGATATAAGTAGGGAATAAGGCATGAAAGGGAGGGATTATGCTATGTTAATGTGCCAAGGGGTGGGTTGGGAACCACCCTGAGGTACATTAACTAAGCATAATCCCCACCCCCGATGCAGTTGCCTTATTCCACTTATAAAATGGGTTGCAAACACTGTTTGCTCTGAAACTAATTGCTGTGCTGTAACTGATGCCCCCCAACCCACCCACCGACCCTGTCTTGTCACCCCCCCCATCCACCCGGCTCTTTCCCTCTCCCTGCTTGCTTGCTCTTAGAAAAAAATAACTCACAGCTATTCCTCTCTCTCTGGGTTTCTCTTTGGTCACTGGCTCTTTGTCTCTCCCTCAGCTGCCATCTCTCCCTAACTGCTACATTCTCCACCACCCTCACTCTCCCACTCTTGCTTTCAGATGCTCATCGGAAGCTTTTCTGAATGTACTGTTGATGGGCTTACTTAGGTGAAATTGTGCTGCCTGATGTGTCACCTGATTGGCTGGAAGTCTAGTGAGTCTTAGGGCAGCAGTGTTACAGGTTTCAGGTATTCTCCTGGCTCTGTACTAGTTGTGTGTGGTTGTGGCTATTGTAACCAGCGGCTAAAAGCTTGAGGCTTCAATTCTAATGGGAGTTTCACTGGTGTCCTTTTAGACCCTGACAGGTTATGTTCTCAGTTAATGTACCCCTGTGGCCATCTCCAGCAGGGGTGTGTACTGTTTTAATGTAATACCATGTAATGGGGTTCAAACCAAAGGGGAGCCAGAACTGAGCAATGCCTATTTTACAATATATTTAAGCTTAGCTGTCATCTTGGCTTCCCTATTAGCAATGTACATGTATAGCTCAGATATTGTTTTGTTTTTTTTTGTTACTTGTAGTGTGATTTTAGTGTCCATGTGCATGAACCTGTTGTTGTCGCTTTGATTTTGCTGTTTTACAGCCTGCTGTATCCCTTCCCCCAGCGGCACCTGAAAATGAGCCCCAGCTCATTGTGCCTATGCCGGTCACCAAATTTAAATAAATACATTAAATATAATCTGATAAAATATGATGTATGAGAAGATAATATAAAAAATGAGAGTAGGTCATCCAATCTTTGAGACAATCTGAAACATGATAAAATAATGCAATCTGATGTAAAATGACACACTATAATAGAATTACATATATAATCATTTTTATTATTTTGTATTTATTAATCTTCTGAGGCTTTCACAGGGGAAGCCTTTGAATACTAGGAAGAATCAAGGTTGCTAGAGGGAAGACTGAAATGTTCGCAACACAATTAAGGGCATAAAGTGAAGGCAAATTAAGTTGCAAACTACACCGTTTCTAATTAAATAATGTATGGTCATAGCAATTCAGAAAATGTTTTTTTTTTTAAATGTTATTTTGTTTAACCAGTCATTTAATCTCATGTATTGATACAAAAAATAGTATCAATACAGTCTATCAAAAAAAAAAAAGAAATAGTATTAATGCCATGTGTTTGCTGCTTTTTTTGGCAGTATCGCAGCTAAAAAAACATGAGTTGGTAATATACTCATAAAGTAATTTGTAACAGTAGTGATGTACATAGAATAGTATCAACACATAAAAACAGTATCGATATGACTGGTTCTTAATGATCTGACTCTTTAATTTCATTTTTGTTTTTGTTTTTTTAAATCCAGTTTCTAGCCCCAACTGTTCCATACTTTATGTATTGAACACCTCAGAGATTACCTTTGAGCACAAGTCCTTGTTTACAAAGGTTCCACATCAAATACATAGTCACAAAAACATTACAAGTACAATAAGCAGTTCTAGGGGAAATGCAGTTGAGTCAGGCTTAAAGCACTTAAGACAGAACAATTGCATACAGTTTTGAAAAAATCCATACAGAACATTGTATGAAAATATCATAGGTAATATACAGAGAGAGACTGAATAAAACAGTGTAATGGTTACAACTGCATTGGACTGCAAAGGCAGACCACAAAGATCTCTTAAACTGATGAAACTTGGGGAGATTCAGTAGTGTATCAGGCAGTTCATTTAACCAGTTAGTGGCCCTGACAATGAATGACTGCTTGTGCAACTGAGTATGCCAGAAAGGAGACTTAATGCCATTCCTGGTCATGTTCCTGGTGCTGTATTGGTTGGAAACAGTGTAGAAGCAGTTTGCTAAAGCAGGGGGTGTTAGGTCCGGGAGCGTCTTTTTGGCTAGCAAACATGTCTGGAGCTTTATTCTGCTGGGTAAAGGTAGCCAGTTAGTAAGTGTATGTAGAATACGAGTGTGGTTATCTGCATCAAGTGCAAAGTGACATGCCTTATTACAGATCTGTTTGGTAACAGTAGCCAGTTAGAGAGTACATAAAGGGTACAACTATGAGTGCAGTTATCTGCACAAAGTACAAAGTGACACACCTTATTACAGATCAGCTTTACTCTGTTTAGCACCATGTCGCAGGCAGCTGCATTCACAGGTCATAATCTATAATTGAGAGCATGGAGCTGGCCACAATAAGGGGTCTATATGTCAGGGAGGGTATAAATGCATAAGCAGGGGGAGGTTGAAGCACTGTGGGTCACTCTTGAACCTGGAAATGGTACAGCAATATGCATAATGGTGATTTACAGGCCTGCAGGACAGAGGGAAAAAATGGACAGGGAGCTAGTCGATGAAATGTACGAGATGGCAGTGAAAGGTGAAATTCTGCTAATGGGGGATTTCAATATGCTGGACATGGATTGGACCACCCGGGAAGCTGCTACAGCTAGAAGCAGAGGCATCCTAGTTTCCCTACAGGAGGCAGGACTCAGGCTGCTCGTGATTGATCCCACCAGGAACAGGGCAATTCTGCATGTGGTGATGACCAATGGGGATAGGATCACAGATGTCTGGGTAGAAGGGTAGCTGGGATCCAGCGATCACCACATAGTGTGGTTCAGCATTGGGACGGGGACTCAGTCAAGTGACACTAGGTCAGAGGTTTTGGATTTCAAAAAGGCAGACTTCGCTGAAATGGGGAGGAGGATCAAAATAACCTTAGAGAAAAGGGGGAAGGTAGGTGAAAGAGCAGTGGGAGTGCCTAAAGAAGCCATAGTGGAAGTGGCAAACCAATACATAAGATTGGTATCAAACGGCAAGAGATGGAGAAAGCTACTATGGTTCTTGAAAGAGGTGGCAGACAAAGTAAAGTCTAAAAGGGCAGGGTTCAGGAAATGTAAGGAGATCCAAAGGGAAGAGGACAGGGAGGTATACCTAGAGTGTCTAAGATAAGCGGGGAGGGTGGTAAGGAGAGCAAAGTCACGGACTGAGGAAGAATTAGTGCAGACAGTAAAAGAAGGGGCAAGACATTCTACAGGTACATCAGTGAAAGAAGGAAAACCGGTGGGGGGATTGCTAGGCTCAAAGGAGAGGAAGGGGAGTGAAGGAGGGAGACATGGATAAGACAGAAATACTGAAGAAATACTTCTGTTCAGTATTCACAGAAGAGGAAGAGGGACAGGGACCACAGCTGAGCAACAGATACCAAGGGGGGGGGGGAGAGGTGGACAGCAGTTCATTCACAGGAGAGAGAGTCCTGCACAAGCTCACTAAATTGAAGGTGGACAAAATGATGGGGCCAGATGGCATACACCCATGGATATTAAGGGAGCTGTGACGAGAGCTAGCAGAACCTTTGGTGGCCTTGTTCACAGAGTCACTCAACACTGGAATGGTGCTGGAGGATTGGAAAAGGGCACATGTGGTCCCTCTACACAAATCTGGCAGTAGAGAGGAGGCAGGGAACTACAGGCTGGTCAGCCTCACCTCAGCAGTGAGGAAGATCATGGAAGCACTGCTTAAAGAAAGGATAGTGGGACATCTGGAAGTTATCAGTGCCCAGGACCCTAGGCAGCATGGGTTCACAACAGGAAGGTCATGTCAGATGAATCTAATAGATTTCTTTGACTGGGTGATGAAGAAAGTAAATCAGGGGAAGGGTGGATATCACTTATCTCGATTTCAGCAAAGCCTTCGACCCCGTCCCACATAAGAGGCTGGTAAACAAGATGGGTTGTCTGGGCATGGGTGACAAGGTGGTAAACTGGGTTAGGTACTGGCTAATTGACAGGAGGCCGAGGGTGGTGGTTAATGGAGTACAATTGGGGGAGAGGGGGATGACCAATGGGGTACCTCAGGGATCTGGCCTTGAGCCAGCCCTGTTCAGTGTCTTCATTAGTGACATCTCAGAGGGGACTGGAAGGAAAGGTCTGCCTGTTTGCAGATGACACCAAGATCTGTAACAGGGTGGATATTCCTGAAGGGGAGGAGAAAATGAGGAAGGATCTGGGGAAGCTTGAGAAATGGACTGAGGAGTGGCAACTGATGTTAAATTCAAAAAAGTGCAAAATTATGCACCTGGGGCATAAAATCCCAGGAGAGGGCTACAGAATTTTTTTTTTGGGTGGGGGTTGCTGACAGTCACCAAGGAAGAGAGGGACCTGGGGGTTATTATTTCAGATGACCTGAAATTGTCAAAGCAGAGTACAAGGGCAGCAGGGAAGGCCAGTGCCATGCTGGGATGCATAGGCAGGGGTATTACCAGCAGAAGATGGGAGGTAGTGATGCCATTATATAAAACTCTGGTTAGGCTTCACGTGGAGTAGTGTGTGTAGTTCTGGAGGCCGCACCTTTGAAAGGACATTAATAGGCTGGAGATGGTCCAGAGAATGGCAACTAAAATGGTACATGGCTTGCACCACAAAATATATGAGGAGAGATTAGGGGACCTCAGTATGTACTCGCTGGAGGAGCGAGGGGACATGATGGAAACATTTAGTTACCTCAAGGGTATAAACAAGGTGTGAGGGGACCGCATCTTCCAATACAGAAGGAGTGCAAGAACGATGGGCCATGACATCTAAATTGGAAGGTGGCAGGTTATGAGGGAATTTGAGTAAGTTCTTCACAGAGAGTGTGGTGGATGCATGTAATGCTCTGCCACAGGAAGTGGTGGGAGTGAGCACTGTGGTTGGAATTAAACATGTATGGGACAGGCATGGGGGAAGAATAGAGATAAAGCAAAGGGACGGTCAGAAGCTGTTATCAAGTACAGGGCTTACGGGCAGACTACATGGGCCTAGTGGTCCTTATCTGCCAAGAATTTCTATGTTTCTATGGTTAGCATTCCCAGTGAGATTGTTCTGGTTACAGTACAGGGCACCCAGTCTTCCGTTTAACTATGGTCGACAGATTGTCAATATTGGTGCAAAACATTAGGTGTCATCCAGAGTTACTCCTAGGTATTTGAAGGTCTCTACTGGTTCCAGGTTTTGCCCTTGGCCATTTTGGATGACAAAGAGTGGAACTTTCCTCTTCTGTGGTAGGCTAGAGAAGAACATATTCTTTGTTTTTTTCGTAATTGAAGACCAGTTTGTTTTTGGAGAACAAGTTTTCTATGACCTAAAGTTACTTTGGAGAGCAGTGGTAAGGCTGTCAAGGTCAGGGTTTTTGGAATAAATGACTGCATCATCAGCACAGAGGAGTACTTTGGTTGTCTGACAGGCATTGGGCAGTTGATTTATGAAGATGTCAAATAGGAGTGGGACCTAGATGGAGCCCTGAGAGACATCAGTAGTTACTCCCCTAGTATCAGACAAAGATTTATCAATCTTCACATGCTGGGAGTGATTGGTGAGATAGAATTGTGTTCTGTGATGAAACCCAGGCCAAGAAGTTTTTCAAGTAGGAGCTTATGGTTAACTTGGTTGAAGGCCTTACATACAGATATATATACTGTGTGTATATGTGTATATATATATATTGGACACAGGGCCTCATGAACATAGTTGGTGCATTCCAACAGTGTTGTGTTGGTGGTGTGGAGCTTCAGGAAACCATGCTATTCTACACACTGGACATTGTATTTTTTGAGGTATGTGACAAGCTGGTCAGAGACTGTTCTCTCGAGGGCCTTGGACGGGGGAGAAGATAGGAATGGGTCTGTAACTGACAAGGCTGGTGTGATCTACTCTTTTGAAAACTGGTGTAACCAGTGCAGATTTCCACTTTTTGGGGAACTACAAGTAGCACAGGAAAATGTTAAAAATTCTAGAGATGAGGTGGGAAAGTTCCTCTGCTACCAGGGCAAGATGTTTCATATCAACCAAATCACTCCCACACCTAGTTTCCCCAATTACCTTACTGATGTATTTCAAGGTGTCTTTGAAACAGCCTTAAAATAGAATTTAGTGTATCCTGGTTCAGAGCCCACCATCTGGTAGGCTTCAGGACCAGGTTCCCTGCAGGGGGTCTGGGCAGACTCAGTAGGAATAATGGAACTGAGGTCATTAAAGACTGTTTTTGAAGTCAGTGGTAGTTTTGGTGGGATCAAGGACCTCTCAACCCTCCACCATGAGCATTTGAGGAGTGGTTTTAACTTCCTTGCCAAGGAGATCCGAGGCATTGTCCCAGAAACCTTTGCCATTGCTCAAGTTCTGGGTCTGCAGGCCTTATAAAAATCAGATGTGGCCTTTCTAATCATACTGGTGCACTTATTGCGGATTTCCTTGTACCTTTGCTGGTGGACAGCGAACCTCGTTTCCCTGGCCAGGGCCCCAGATTGTCCCTCTCCCTTATGGAGGCAAGGAGTTCAGGGGGTAATCCATCTGGACAGTGAACCTCTTGCCTTATATTCTTTAAAGGGTGCAGATTTATCACAGGCATGTGAGAACTCTGGAGACAAAAAAATTCTAGGGCCAAGTCAATATTGAGAATGGCATCTAAGAAGCTCCAGTCAATTTGGGTTAAGTAAGATTTAAATTCAGGCACCTTCATTTGTTTAGTCAGTTCTTTCCACATATAACTGCCTTTACATCTCCGTTCCCCCTAGGATTTTGGAAATGTTACCCACTGGGGCTCAAGTAACCCCAGATTGTTTAGCCACTGTGTGAAAGCATGAACCACTCAACAATACATGCTGCTAAATTATTTATTTTAAACCACGCACTATTCTGTTTCTAAAAACAGCATGAACAGAAGGTTTTCCTCTTCATGCTGAGGGTAACTTTAGGAATCTTCGCTACACGCTAAAAACATTCGCTGGTGGTGACGTGGAGAATGGCAAGTGGAAACACAGTAAATGAGGTAACTTTGGAACCATTAAGATTAGAAACTTGATAAAAAAAAAAATGAAAGCTTGGTGACATGTAAGTTGATATATCAATACATGATATTGCTATATTATCCATATATCACTACATAAATTAATGAGCTGTTTGAAACATTATTAAAATGCTGGCAGTTTTAATAACATATACTGACATGTACAGACTTGTATCAGAGCTTGAGTACTGTATCATTATGATCTGTTCATGCTGACTGGACTCCAAACTTTAATTAAAAAGAGCTTAATTTTAAAGCCTAAAATTTCATGTTACAGCTTTCAAAATATAATTTTAAGCATTATTAAATATCCTAAAAAACGAGTTTTGGGAATTACCAAAGATATTAGTGGTTATTGTGTTTAAGAATAAACATATTGTTTTTTATTTAGATCAGGTTCAGATGTTTTCTGGACAAAATAACAGCAGTGTAAAACCTAACCTGCTTTCTTGGTGTGGTGTTTCAGCTCTCTTCAGGTACTTTAGGTTCCAGAAGGACAGGTAGCATGCTCATTGACTTTCTCTGAGGTGCTGCCAATCTGTGATGGGGGAGGATAGGGATCTCCACACCAGGAGCTTCAACTTTTGGTTGAAGGAATGATGTAGAGAGGGGAGTTTGGCTATGTTGGGAACTGAGGACCAACCTGGAGAGATAAGGGTCTATATAGGGGTGTTGGCCTGCATTCATCTGGGAAGGGAATCATAGTCCTCAGTGCATGGTTTAAATGTTTCTTTGATGAACATTTAAGCCAGCTGAGGGGGATAGCAGAAGAAATCAGGGAGGCATAAATTGCCCCCTCATGCACACACACAGACTAAAGCTGAGAGAAGCGAATCCTCTAGGGGAGATTAATTCCCCAGGATGCAAAATAAAAACAAGCAGTGTGGTTGAAATGAAAGGGGATAGGAACATAAGCTGTGAACAAGAGAAGGAAAAGGAGACCGGTCAAAAAGGGAACAAGGGGGTTAGAAGGCAGTTGTAACAAAATTTGAAGGCCATGTATGCAAACACAAGAAGTCTAGGAAATAAACCTCTGGACCTAGAGGCCATCCACACAGGTCCTCATCAGCTGGCCATGCTGCATTCTCCTATCGCTTCCCCAAACTCTGGAATTCACTCCCAGTACATGTCCAGTCCACCACATTCTCCTTCTCTCTTGCACCTCTCCTATCTGAACTCAGTATGCCCTCCTGTAACTGCAACTTACACCCCCTATTTCATCTGCATACACTGATTCAGCCTGGATGGCCCACAATTCATGAACCTATTTGAACTTCTTACCTGCCTGTCCAGTCCTTCTGACCTTGTTGTAGACTGGGTGTGCTTCATGCTTTGTGTACCCATGGCAGGTTTTCACCCCAGAGGGATGGAAGTTCCCTCCCCCTTTCTCCATGTCCCCTATCACTCCATTTCCTGCCTCTTTTCTCCTCCCTTTCTGTACCTACCCATTTTCTCTGTCTCTTATCTTACAATCTTGCCTCCCCTTCCATGCTGTCACACCAGTCTGCACCTCCTCTTATCTCAGTTTTTAAACTACATTGCTGCATTCAGCTGCTACACTATGTCTGTTGGCTCTCTATTTACCTCCCTGTGCATGCTCGATTTTACCTGTTTACCACTCCAGTGTACATATGTGTATTACCTGTTTACCTGAATTGCCACTGTAGTGTACTTATGGGTACATTTTGTTGTGCATATGTGTAATTACCTGTATATTACATATATATTCTTGTATATTTTTGTTTCCTATATTTGCTGTACACTGTATTTTAATCATACTGTAATACCTCCTTCCCCTCCCCAACCCCGCACAACTAGAAATGAGCTATTTCAGTTCACTATACCTTTCTTGGTGAAACTCTTCAAATAAATAAATAAATAATGGTAGTGGCAGACCTGGATATCGAGTCCATTACTGAGTTGTGGTGTACAGGACACTACAAGAGGCACATGGCTATACCAGGCTGTACTCGGTTCAAGAAAGATAGGGTGGGAAGGAAGGAAAGAAGAGTGGCACTGTATATAAGGGAGGGTATCAAAACATTGGAGACAGAGGAAATCCAGGTGGGAAATGAATGGGTTGGAGGTAATGTGGGTCTCCCTTGAGATGGGAGACAGAGCCACTATTTGCACTGGTGTGAAGATTTACAGACCTTCAGATCAGAGGAAGAATTTAGATAAGGCACTGGTGGAAGCCATTGGCACAATGGCAGGAAAAGGGGAGGTGCTGCTGGTGGGGGACTTCAGTCTGATGGATGTAAATTGGAGCCTCCCAGCCACAGCCTCATCGAGAAGTAGGGACATCCTGGACTCCCTTCAGAGGGCGTTTTTCAGGACCCACTTCTAATGGGCCAATACTGGACCTTGTGCTCAGTAACAGGGACAGGTATTACAGACGTCAAGGAGGGAGGCCACCTGGGAATGAGTGAGCACTGTACACTGTGGTTCAACATAAGGACGGCAATGTAAGCGAACCACACAGACGTGGGTCCCGGACTTCAGAATGGAAGATTTTATTTAAAAAATGGGTGAATGCCTTAGAGATGATCTAGCTTGTGGGGGGGGGGGGATGACCTGGGTTGGGTGGAAGAACAGTGGGCTAAGCTAAGGGAAGGCACAGTGAAGACAGCAAACTTCCATACAGATGAAGTGAGCAGAAACAAGAAGAGAAAGAGACTGCTGTGAGTCTCAAAGGAAATGACTGAAAATGTTAAGGCTAAAGGCTGAATGAATGAATGAATGAAAAGGCTAAAAGTGTAGCTTTCAGGAGGTATAAAGAGATGCAGAGACAAGAGGACAGGGAGGTGTATCAGTAGGAGCAGAGGGAGGCAGGGAAAGTGGTAAGGAGTGCAAAGGTGCAAACTGAGGAATGAATAGCCCAAGAGGTAACAAAAGGGGATTAGACAAATTTTAGATATGTAAGAAAAAAGGAAGACTAGGAGAGGGATTGTGAGGTTAAGAAGAGCAGGTGGGGACTGTGTAGCGGAGGATCAGGAAAATGCAGATATCCTGAACAAATACTTGTGTCCAGTCTTCACAAATGAAGGGGAAGGGGATGGGCCACATATAAGCAACAGGGGCACAGCAGAGGGGGAGGTAGACACAAGTACCTTTACAGAAGAGAGAGTTCTGAAGTGGCTTACAAATCTGAAAGTGGACAAAGCTATGGGACCAGATGGAGTACACCCTAGGGTACTGAGGGAGCTTGGGGAAGTACTGGCTGCACTTCTTGACACTCCATTTTTCTCTCGTAACAAGTCACTGGAAACAGGAGTTGTGCCAGAGGACTGGAGGAGGGCAGAGGTAGTCCCATTTCACAAAAGTGGTTGGAGGGAGGAGGCTGGCAATTGTAGGCCAGTAAGCCTGACATCAGCAGTGGGGAAGCTAATGGAGTCACTTCTAAAGGAAAGGATTGTGGAGTATCTTGAATCTAGCAGGTTACAAGACCCAAGGAAGTATAGATTCATATGGGGGAAGTCATGTCAGACAAACCTGATAGATTTCTTTAACTGGGTGATCAGGGAACTAGATCAGGGTAGGGCACTTAGATTTCCTCAACGCTTTTGACACTGTTTAACACAGGAAGCTCATTGTGGGTAGGTCCAAAGGTAGTAAACTGGATAATAAATTGGTTAGGCGATAGGTGGCAGAGAGTGGTCATAAATGGAGTTCACTCCAAGGAAGGGAGGGCGACTAGCGGGGTGCCACAGGGCTCAGTACTGGGACCAGTCCTCTTTAATGTCTATATGTGACATTTCAGATGAGTTGGAAGGGAAGGTCTACTTCTTTGTAGATGACACCAAAAATCTGCAGTGGGGGAAACACTTCAGAGGGGGGTTGAAAGAATGTGCAGAGACCTGAGAAAACTCAAGGAATGGTCAAGGGCATGGCAGCTGGGTTTCAATCCGAAAAAGTGTAAAATCATGCTCTTAGGGCACAGAAACCCAGAGGAGGAGTACAGTATGGGAGAAAAGATATTGATGGTCACCAAACTGGAAAGGGACCTGGGAGTAATCATATCTGATGATCTCAGTGTGGTGAGGCAAAGGATAAGGGCAGTGGGATGTTGGGGTGCACAGGGAGTGGTATCACCAGCACAAGGAGGGAGGTGTTGTCACTGTAAGGATGGCTGGTGAGACTCCACCTTGAGTACTATGTCCAGTTCTGGAGACCACATCTCAGGAAGGACATGGACAGAGTGGAGGCAGTCCAGAGAAGGTAAACTCAAATGGCGCAGGGTCTCCATCAGAAGCCCTATGAGGAGAGACTGAATTACCTGTATATGTACACCCTGGAAGAGAAAAGAATGAGGAAGGATATGATAGAAACCTATAAATACCTCACAAGGGTAAATAAAGTACAGGAGGGGAGTATTTTTTCAGAGTAAAAGATGCATGAGAACAAGGGTACATACAGTGAACCTGGAAGGAGGTTAATTCAAGAGAGATGTGAGGGAAGTACTTTTTCACTGAAAGAGTGGTGAATGTCTGGAACAGTCTTCCAGTCGAGGTGGTGGGGGTGAAAACAGTGGTGGGCTTTAAAGAGGAACTGTGCACTTCAGCGTGTGTTTTTATAAAGATGTTTCAGCTGTCACAATTTACTAGAGAATACATTTTTTCACTTTTGATGTTCCTTTCCAAGACTTATAGCAGATCTTGATAGTCCACATATCAAGTCTGTATAGAAAACATTTGAAAACATTTGCCTCTCCTGTTAACCTTACAGTGCCTTTGTTTATGGCATCATAGTGCTCACCATACCAACAGACTGTGATGTCACAAACGGCAATTATGTGGTTAGCAGAGGCGAGACAGATGCATGTTAAAAGTCGCAATAAAATAATTGCTGTATTATCTTCAATATTTAGTACTCCAACAGCAGGGGAAAGTGAACAAATAAATAACTAGAAAACAAAGTTACAATATAATTGATGTAAGTCTAGTGTTTTTAAGTTTTTTATTATAATAGATAGTTGCTCTTTAAGCATGCATGGGATGGGCACAAGGGAATCTTAGTTGGAAGCAAGGGGGGGGTGAGGGAGCTGGAGATAAAGTAGGGTTTGCTGCAACAGTATAGGCAGGGAAAAAAATGGGCAGACTGGGTGGGCCAAGCCATCCTGATCTGCCTTCAAATTCTATGTTTCTATTATTTTTTGCTTTTATGCCAAGAACACATTAATCATGAATCTGAACTCTTGATTTGGGCTTGCCACTTAAATCCCTTCCTCCATGCTGTATTCAGAAGCCACTATTACCACTACCACAGCAGTTGGGGAGGCATTGGGGAACCAGAACACAAATGCAAGATGATTTTTCTTGGGGGACTTGGCTGTCTGTCTCTGGGTGGATCACGTCTCTCCCCAGTACAGAACTGGAAGCACTTAAAGAAGGAAGAGGGTGAAACCGGTGTGCTTCTGGATTGCTCAGGAAGGTTTCATTATCAGGAACATTTGTTAACATAGACGCCTAGACATTGCTTACAGAAAAATGACCAACAGTAAAGCCAGTCTGCTCGAATAGGTATCCCTTCCTCACCCCATGGCCTACTGTCCTAATATGACTTCTACAACCATCCTTCCCCTTGAATCCCTACTTACCTACCATCCCTCCCCTAACAGACATACAAACAAGCCAGTATTGTTGTGCAACATTTTTTCCAGCTATAGTACTTTATACAAGTTACTGCTTTTCCTGCAACTGTTAAAAAGGACCATGATTTTATACACTTTACATTTTTTAATTAAAATTTCTATTGTTGTTGCATTATGCGTCAGTAGCCCATGGTGTGGTAGGTGTTACTTTACTGCATAGCTACACTAGGCATGTGTTCTAGTATATGTCAGATTGAAATTTTATATGTAATTGACTTCTTCCAACAAATGTATGCTGTTATCAGGAATCTGTTAGGCAACACTATAAAACATACTGATTTGACCCAGTACTGTCCCTTACTCAGCGGGCACCAAGAGGCATGTTTTTTTAAGTATGTATAAGCAGAGACAGTAGTGACTGCTACAGTATTCCTATGTGGGCAAGTGGCTAGAAAATAATTCTGTCTTAATCTCTTTTTCATCTTTGACTCCCGGTATGTATACTTTGTGGTCCTCCAGCCCATAAACCATTAAGAAGCATATTGATGATGCACTGTCCTTCATTATCCATACCTATAAACTTCAGAACACAATGTTAGTATTTCTACGTTGATTAAATTATAAATGATACTGTACATCATGGTAAATTGCTCTCCATACTTATAATTTTTATGCTCTACTGTATTTACAGTGAGCCAATATTGCCTAATGCACCTGTTGTAAGACCTCTTTAAGACTGCAGACTGTACTTCCAATAAGGCCGCCAGGATTATTCCTGGAGAAAGACTGCTGTTGTTTTAGGCAGGAATTCTTGGCATCCAGACCATAGCTGAATCTTTCTTGAGTGCAGATATCATACTCACCTCGCTATACATCTCCACTGATGGTAAGGCAAAAGAATTAACAAAGGCAATCCTCCTGCACTCCCACCCTCCAAAAAAGCAGTTCTCTTGTGACTCAGAATTGGGCCCAGATGATGTGATATTTATTACATTTGTAACCATAACTATATTATTCATCTGTGTTCTGCATGAGCCTTATATGCAAAAAGCGTGTGTTTGTGTGTGTGTGTGTGTGTGTGTGTGTGTCTCTCTCTTGAGGGTATGTATAAACTATGTTTATATCAAATAGTCACTTTGCTGTCATTCCTCCACTGTAGCCACACAGGGACTCCTAGGTTCTTTACTGGCTTACGGTACTTGTAATGAAATGACACACAAGGGTGATGCCCTTCACTGGGGTATGAATACTGTTAATAAATAAAAATTTAGTCATTTTAAAGTCAGTGCAGGATGGGGAAAAGTGACTTAAAAGCCATTTATGATGCACTGGAAACACTTAACCATATGGTTCAGGATTTCTATGAATGGCAGATTCAGAAGAGTTGCTGAGAGAAAAGATTAGGATTTTTCAAAAAAAAAAAGACTATTAAAGTAATAGTTTCAAAACTTTTGAAGTTTATCATAAACACATTAGTATATCACTTAAGACAAAATAAACACCTATTGTTTCACACCCTAGGGCAGTTTTAGAATTCCGTAATGGTTTCTTTTTCAGTAATTAGGTGCGTTTCTTTCTGTTAGAGGCCTGTGATTCCTGGTCTTAGTTTCCTTTTTGAAAGCAACATGACATGCATGATTCCCCACCTGATAAACAAAATAAAGTGGCTTGTTAAAAGTAATTGACACTTGGGTTATCTTTCCTTTTATAGAAGTCACTTTAAAAAATGTGGTATTACACAGTTCATATGGGGAAAAAACTGTGTAGGAGAAAACATGCTGGAACCAACTCAGTCACAAAAAATCTTTGTAACATATATGTGTATTTTACCCTGAGTTTGTGTGCATATATATTTAAAACTCATTTTGTTAAGGGTTCTGCAAAAAAGTTACAAGTTCAGCATTTGGGTTGTTCAATTTCTGTGTTAAAATGCTTGAATTCTGACACTAAAACTAAGTTTGAACTCTGACAGTATCTATCTTCAGATAAGGAAGATTAAAGGGGAACAGTCACCACCAAGGGCCCCCACACTCAGGTGTGGGGCTGGTCCAATGTGCACTTTGTGTGCAAAATCATTGTGGTTAAATACTTACTGTTTACTGTAGCATAGATGACCATATCAGACTAAATTTGTTGAGTGGTAGACTGACATCTTCTTTTACTACACATGCCACAATCCCCTGTTGATGACATTGGAGCAGTAGGCAGCAGTGAGAAGATTCAATAGCCTGCAGTGCATGCTAGAGTTTGTATAAGATCAGATTTATTTTGTTTGCTGGTCCTGCTGTCCTCCATGGGCTACATACAGTCACAGAGGACTGTATGTAGCCCCTGGAGAAAACCAGTCCCAGAGAACATCTGACTGGAGATTACTACAGCTCTAATGTGCACTGTAGGCTATTGAATCTGCTACTGCTGCCTGCTGATCTGATGTCAGCTGCTGGGGATTCTGGGATTTGTAGTAAAAGAAGATGTCAGCCTATAACCAAGCAAAATTAGTATACTATAATTTACTACAGTACAGTAAACAGAAAGTAAACCAAAATGTTTTTGCCCACAAAGTACACATTCAGACCCACCCCCACCCTTTGTGCTGACTGTTCCCTTTTAAGGTTTACGTGGAAGGTTGGATATGTTACCAACTCATTTAATGGCATAAGATGAATACATATTGGGTTGCAGACTATGCAGTTTCTAATTAAATAAGGTGTATTTACTAACAATCTGAAAAAGTAAAGACAAAAGAACAGTTTATTTTGTTATGCATAAAATACTAAGGCAGATGTAGAAGCAAGCAGGCATTAGCCCATAAGTCAAATCAAATCAAATCAAATCTTTATTTATCCAGGCGAACATCATTGAGCAATGCTCATTTGCAAGATGGACCTGGTAGGGTCAAGATACAATTTGTATGACATATAACATAAAAAGAATACACAACTTTGAAAGGATAGCAAATGAATACAAAACAACAACTCCAAGATATATACATGATTCATTAAGTAGCCAGCTTGTTAGTGGAGGATATTTTAGAAACTTGCACTTTTTGGCGAAGGTTAAATGTGTCAGGGAATTATTAGAAAGTTTTGAGCTCGGGTGATGAGCTGTATGGACATCTGGAAGATATATCTACAGGAAATAATTTGTAGGAGGCAAATACCCGGCTGAAGCAGTGACAGGGGATGAAAGGGTGTATACAGAGTGTTGTGGCCAGGGGTGGTGAAAGGGTAGGAGTGAAAGGGCCGTGTCAAGAGGGATCAATAGTAGGTCAAGGGGAGGAGGATGGACTGGGAAGTAAAAACTGAAAGTATAAAGGAGACTAAGTATATAATGCTTAAGAAGGAAGGATTGTAGTAAAGGTTAATGAGATGTGAAGTAACTGCTCGTAGGGTGCTGAGGAGCTACCTTGAATAGTCGTCCAGCTGGTAGGAAAGATGGAGGGTTAGTCTAATGTTGCGGAAGCAGTTACATTTTCTTTGAATATTTTGTTGTATAGATATTTAAAGGCTGTAATAGATATGAGCTTGTTCACTTTCAGTGTCTTTTGCATTGTGTTCCATAGATTGGATAACACATAACTAACAACATGTCTGCCATGTCGAGAGTGGAACTTAGGCACTTTAAGAGTAATGAAGTTCAGGCTTCTTAATGCATAATTACTTGATGAGGCTTGTGGAAAACAGTCTGAGATATATTTTGGAAGCTGCTGTGATATTGCTCTGTAAGTCCATAGTAATGCATTCCTATCCCTTCTATATTGAAGTGAGGGCCAACCAACTGCGGAGTATAGCAAGCAGTGGTGAGTACTGTATAGTAAGTCTGTGATAAACCTCAGAGCTCTATGGTATAGTGTATCTAATTTGTTCAAGCATACCGTAGGACAGTGATTGTATAGGAAGTCAGCGTAGTCTAAAACTGAGAGGAATGTGGCCTGGACCATCTTCTTTTTTGAATCACTTGAAAGGAAGTGCCTTATTCTATAGTAAAGTCCAAGTCTTTGTCTAAGCTTTTTTAGTAGCTCTTCCAGATGTTCTAGATAGTCTAATCTACTATCTAGCCATACTCCAGTATTTGAATTTTGTGACATATTCAAGATTTTCACCAAGTGCAGTGGATAGTTTAGGGAGATCGATTGGGATTGAGTATTTGCCTGCACCTGTGGGAAAAGAACATTACCTTAGTTTTTTGCATTCAATAGTAGTTTTTTCCAGCAGCTGGGTTGCAGTAGGTCGAATTCTGCTTGTAGTTCTTTGCAGGCTGTTGTAGGAGAAGGGTGACTGACATACAGTACTGTATCATCAGCAAACAGGTGTACAGTGGCTTTGGTAGATTTGTGTCAATGCTATTGATATATATGGCGAAGAGGATAGGGCCAAGAATAGATCCTTGTGGTACTCCTCTTTGTAGTGGTCTAAGTGGGGATATATCTCCTTGGCCTTTACCTGCTGGTTCTTCCTGTAAGATAGTTGTTAAACCAACTAATGGAATTGGTGTCAAGTCCAATAGACCTTAGTGAGGAGAGGAGCAGGTCATGGTCAACCGTGTCAAAGGCCTTACTTAGGTCTAAGAAGACAGCACATACACAATTTTTTATCAATTCAAGTTGCCAATCATTGGTGACTTTGCAAAACTGTTATAGTGCTGTGGTTTGCTCTGAAACCAGATTGTGCTGGGTTTAGAAGATTGTTGGCTTCTAGATATTCTCTTAGCTGGGTGCTCACAATTTTTCAAGTAGTTTAGACAGCACAGTAAGAATGGAAATTGGTCTGTAGTTATTAAGGTCTGTGGGATCCCGGCTTTCAGAAGAGGAATCACTTGGCGGTTTTCAGATTGATGGGATGACTCCAGACTGTAGAGAAAGGTTAAACAGATGCGTTATTGGCACTGCTAATACATGTATGGCAATTTTTAAAAAGTATGGGTCAAGGGAGTCTGCGCCTGCACTCTTTTTTATGTCCAATTGTAAGATTAGTTCTTCGACTTGCTTCAGCGTGGCTGGAGTGAAGGAGAAAATGGAGTCAGTCACTCTTGCTTCAGTATTCTTAATCCCTAGATGTACTCTCATTTGGTTGGCTGGAGAGGGTGAATGCTAGTCCAGCAGTTGTAAAATGATTATTGAAAGCTCCAATACTTCAATTTTGTCACTGATGGTTCTGTTTCCACATTGTAGTTTTGTTGGGAGTGAGTTACTTGGGACATGGCCAGTTATATCTTTTATAGTGTTCCAAAACTTGGCAGGGCTGGAGTATGAGGAGTCTAATTCAGTCATGTAATATGCAGCTTTTGTGTCTCGTACTTTCTTGGTTCAAAGATTCCTGGCTTTTCTGAATTGCTCCCAATCGGAGGCTAATTTAGTTTTTCGGGCCTTTTTCCAAAGCTTGTCCCTTTCGAGAAGGGTGGATTTAAGGTCAGAATTAAACCAACGACAGGTTTTATTTTTAATACGTAGTTTAGAGACTGGTACATGAATGTTTAGAGCATTTGTGATGATGTCATTTAGAACACCATATGCAATCTCCATTGTGTTCGCTAGATAGAATTCTTGCCATCTTGTGGAGTACTTAATATCGTCCAGGTATGCCTCAATGTTGAGGTTCTTTTTTGATCTCCTCAACAAGAATTTTGTGGGGGATGAAATCTTACATGCTGACCTAATTGCCGCAATAGTACAATGATCACTAATGTCGTTGAACAGAACTCCAGTATGTGAAAAGAGGTGAGGTTTACTCACTAATAGTACATCAGAAGCGTGCTATTTTTGGGTTCTTTTGTTCATTCTAGTAGGTTCATTTATAAGCTGTGTAAGCCCATGCATGTCGTAGAATGAAATTAGAGGTGTAGCTGCCTTAGAAAGCCAGTTTAGGTTTAAATCGCCTATAATTATGGTTTCTCCATTCCTTGTTTAATCAAGTCACCCAAATAGGACAGTATCTTAAGGCCAGCAGAGGGAGGTCTGTAACAGCCAATCAACTGCAGGAGGTATTTTTGGAAAGGGTTATTTTAAAGGATAGGCACTCAAATTCTTTTGCCATAGAGTAAGAGGCAAGAGAAATTGCAGATAGAGTTAGCCTTACATATATTGCTACCCTCCTCCTCTTGTCCATCTATCAGCTCTGAATGTTTGGTAGTTAAGTAAGTTTATATCTCTGTCGGCTGTATCAGGTCTAAGCCATGTCTCAGAGACTACCAGGATGTCGGGTAGTCGTGGCTAACCAGGCTTGGAGCAATGTGATTTTTTTAAAGGCTACATGCATTAATATGTAGAAGGCTTAGTCCTTTAATCTTTGCTAGTTCTGAAGGTGCAGTGATAGTGCCTGGTGGCCCAGGGTTAAGTTCCACATTCCCTGAGCATATTAGTAGTAGGAGCAGTAGTTTCATAGTTGCCGCCAGAGATAGGGTATAAGTTCTTATAGATGCCTTTTTATTTCTTTTTTTATTATTCTGTGGAATTCTTATTTGCCATCCAGATTCGGTTTTTCGTCCTCTTGTAAAGGAAAGGATTAAAACTTTAACAGAGATAGTCGTGGGATCTTGTTCTGTATACAGTTGGAGACAGACACCAAACAAATGCAATGCCGACTGTGTCCCTCTGTAGAAAAGAATAAATGGGTAGCATCGTATCAATGGAAGGTCATAGGTACATATCCAATCTCTTGGGGCTGCTGTAGAATTGCAGCAGAACAAGAATGTGGTAGCTGTACACTCTGCTTGGCATCCTGTGGATGTCTGCATCTTTACTTAGTTCAGGTAATAGTAGTAGTATAAGGAGGCTCCAAAGAAAGTTCCTCATTATGAAGGTGATCAGAGATTTTGTAGGTAATATCTTATGATTTGCTCACAGTAGTTGCCTGTGTCATATATTATAAAGGTGGTATACTTAGCTCATACTGGAGCCTAATCAGATATTAGAGGAGGGTGTTTAGTCTAGCAATGGGATAGGAGGTTCGGTAAACAGTGAGATACAAGAATTGTTTGGACTCGAATAAAGGCGGAGTATAAGATGGCAAGGGCAGTGTGCCTTATCAGATGCTAGGTGGAAACCCAGTCTAGTTGTGGCGTCAGAATAGATAGCATAGGTAGTACTCTGGTAATCGAAAGTGTAGTATCAATGAGGGATATAAGAAAGGCAATAGGTTTAACAGGACGCAGCGGGCGTGGTTTTAATAACGTTGGCGGGAAAGTGTCTATTTAAGAAAGTCTAGAAGAGGGGAGACGGGCGGGTGGGCATAAAATTGCGCCTTTGCGTACCTTCCCTGGAGGGTCTCTCCGGCTCTGTGGAGCTGAGCGCGCTGGAGATGCCGCCCGCCGGCTGGCGAAGACTGGCCTCGCGCCGGTGCGGGCGCTCAGCAAGGGTCCTCTCTCCTGGAGGGTCTCTCCGGCTCTGTGGAGCTGAGCGCCGGCTGGAGATGCCGCCCGCCCGCTGGCGGGCAAGCCTCTGCGCTCGGTGCGGGGCGCTCAGCAGGGTCCTCCTCTTCCCTGGAGGGTCTCTCCGGCTCTGTGGAGCTGAGCGCGGCTGGAGATGCGCCGCCCGCTGGCGAGACTGGCCTCGGCGCTCGATGCGGGGCGCTCAGCAAGGGTCCTCTCTTCCCTGGAGGGTCTCTCCAGCTCTGTGGGCTGGCGCCCGGCTGGAGATGCCGCCCGCCCGCTGGCGAAGAATGGCCTCGGCGCTCGGTGCGGGGGGCGCTCAGCAAGGGTCTTCCTGTTCCCTGGAGGGTCTCTCCGGCTCTGTGGAGCTGAGCGTCGGCTGGAGATGCCGCCCGCCCGCTGGCGAAGACTGGCCTCGGCGCTCGGTCTTGGCGCTCAGCAAGGTCCTCCTCTTCCCTGGAGGTCTCCGGCTCTGTGGAGCTGAGCGCCAGCTGGAGATGCCGCCCATAGCTGGCGAAGAATGGCCCTCGGCTCGGTCACAGGCGCAGCAAGAGGTCTCCTGTTCCCTGGAGGGTCTCTCCGGCTCTGTGGAGCTGAGCGTCGGCTGGAGATGCCGCCCGCCCGCTGGCGAAGACTGGCCTCGGCGCTCGGTGCGGGGGGCGCTCAGCAAGGGTCCTCCTAAGTGCTTTGTTCTTATGAGAAATATCTTAATAACATAATAAGTTTATCCAGTTAATACTTAAAACTATTTTTGCTATCTGCTACAGTCACATCAAGTGGAAGTTAATTCCATAATTCAACTATTCATTTAATGAAAAAGTACTTTCGAGTATTAGACCAAAACCTCTTTCCTTTAATCTGAAGAGAATGATCTTTAGTCTCTGTAACAGACTCCTTAAATTCAATACCCAGGTCACACATAATATAACAATAATTATAGTGATAAAATAATGTATATATTGATAAGAGGAAATAGCTTAAATTTCACACTGTTTGGGGGGAAACAGCACACACACACACACACTCTGGCTTGCCTATCTCTCCCAACAAAGGCACACCTGCTATGTGTTCTTACCCACAGATCTTTCAGCAAGCTTCTGATTGTCCTCAACTGACCTCACAGTTGCTGCCTTTGTGACATCACAGTCTATTGTCATGGGAAGCAATATGATGCTATAAACAAAGGCACTATGAGGTCAGTTGGGAACAAACACTTTTTTTCATGAACTTTCTGCATGGTTTACCAAGATGTATTATAAACTCTGGAAAGCAATTATTGCAGTAAAAAAAGGTATTCTCTAGGACTTTGTAATGGCTGAAACAAAAGGACACTGTCAGCTTTCTAAGCAATTTTCTTGACCCCTCTACTGTTTGTGCCTCTAAACAGTACTCTGAAAGCAGTGTCTTATATGACATGACAATTGTACGTTTTTCATGTAGACATTCATTTTTAAAAAAAAAAAAAAATCCTTTCTCCTCGTCCTGACCATTTCTTTGCTGTGCCCTGCTTCCCACGTATTCCCAACAGAGATATGTGTTGAACCTTGCCAACTCATGCATTAACGAGTTTGGCAATTTTTGTGGCAGTTAAAGAAAATAGCTGGCAGTATGAAAGAAAGTGTGCTGATTTTGGCAGTACATGTACTTTGACAAACCAAGGGATATTTCATAAAGAAATTACTACTTAGAAAGTAAAACAGGGACTGGGCGCATGCACACTAGCACTGGCAATGGTGCGCATGTGCTGAGTCATGATTTTACTTTGTTAAATAGTGATTTGTTTCTGAAGTACCCCTCGGTTTGTCAAAGTACAAGTATTGCCAGTATCAGTGCACTTTTGTTCATACTGCCAGCTATTAAATCTCCAAACTTGTTGATGCACAAGTTTTGCCAGAATTTAACACATATCTCTATCAGGGATGCATGGGAGGCAGGGCACAGTAGAGAAAAGGTTGGGGTAAGTGAAAGGCTTTTTTTGTTGTGTGTGTGTGTAAAAATAAATGTCTACATGAAAAACAGGTACAGTTGGCACGTCAAGTAAGAAATTGCTTTCAGAGTGCTGTTTACAGGCACAAACAGTAGATGGGTCATGAAAATAGCTTAAAAAGCTGATAGCGTCCCTTTAAGTCTATGGAAATACATAGAGAAGTGAATAGCTGCTTTTTACTGTCCCATGGCAAATGACAGCTTTCAGAGGTGCTGACAGTTCAAGAGGTATAAACATCTGAAATGTGGGATATAACTCAGTCCTAGCCAACCCTTGCATTGCAGACATTGTATTCTCTGTTTTGAAAAGCCAGAATTGACTTGATATGTATTTATTTCTAATTTATTTAAGCATGTAAAACAAGACAGATAATAATCAGTCTTTTTAACAGTTGTGACCTAGGGGATGAGACAAGTGGAGTAAATAAAAAACAAATATGATAGAATAGTACATGATACAGCAAATATTGGTAATTACAAATACAGACACGTGAAGACTGATGCCATAATATACTTATACTTACTGCACGATATGCCCTAAATGGTGATGCAGTTATTTATTTATTTCAAAAGTTTCACCAGGAAAAACATGCTGAGCTGGTTAACCGCTCCTTTACAGGTGCATCCTGGGGGAAGGGGAAGAGGAGAAGAAAACATATGCAAGTACAATACATTAAATGGTGCAATACAATTTGAAACAAATCAAAGTATACAATCTAGAAGCACTTAAGAATAAATTGTCAAACAGTAGAATTACCATAAAGTCAATTGTGGAACAGGCAAAAGAACAATAAAGAAAACAGAAAGAACAGGGCGAAATAATGGCATAGAGGGGAGAGCAGTGCTAGTGTCCGTGTTGGTGGAGAGCAAATAGAAGAGAATCCACCCCAATATAAGAAGAAACTACATGAGTGACTAGAGAAAACCTGGAGTAGAGATTTCAAACCAGGAAAAGAACAAGCAGAATGAATGAAAGGGGGAAGATGATTCTATAATTTAATGAAAAGGAATGAGAAGGCAGCTTGACCAGAAGTAAATTTCACTTGAGGGCGAGCAAGAACAAGTATTGGGAAGGGAGTAGAGGGAGTGGGGAGAAGAGAGCAAGGTAAGAGTGGAGAGAGCTAAATCAATATTTGGAGATGAAGGAAGCAGAGTGAGAGAGGGGCCAGTACAATGATGTGTACGTAGGGGTTTATCAAGGGCAAAACGACAGAAGGAGTGAAAGGGAGGGTCCTGTCTAGCTAATATGGACTTTGGAGCAACACTATAAACAATGTCTTCCTAGTCAAAAATGGGGAGAATCATCTTAGTGAGGATTTCTCTGTGAGCAGGAAGCGGTATACTTTGCTTTTTTCTGTAAAGTGCTCCAAGCTTAGGGTGGAGTTTCTTATGGATAGCATCCACATGAACCAAAAAGCAAGGTGGCGATCCAGCCAGACCCCAAGATACTTGAAAGATGAGACATCTTCAGTAGCTGCACTGTCAAGGGCATGAGAGGAGGGAAGCGGGGAGACTCTAGCAAGCCTCTGCCTGGTGCCAAACATCATTGAAACTGTTTTCTTAGCATTGAGAGATAACTGATTTTCATGGAACCAGAGCTGGATGTTGTTAAAGTTCAGTTGGAGCTGGTTCATAAGACCAGGGGCAGAGGAGCCAGATGAAAAGAGTACTCTATCATCTGCATACATATGAATGGGAGGAGTAGACTTTGGGGAGGTCATTTAAAAAATGGAGAAAAGAACTGGGCCAAGGACAACCCTTGGGGTGCACCTGAAATGATAGGGAGTGGAGGGGAAAGGAAGTCTCCAAAACAGACAGCTTGCAACCTGCCCTCAAGGTAGGAGCAGAACCATTCAGCTGAGGAAGCTGAAAGTCTAGCTGTCTTAAGCTGGTCCTGGAGAATGGGGTGGGCCACAGTGTCGAAAGCTTTGGCTAAATTGACAAAAGTGGCAGAGGTGACAAGGCAATGATGCATATCAGAGAGGACAATATCAGTGAATCATATGTGAATAGTAGTGAATGTGGACTCTATAATCCTTTTAAGTAGAAGAGGAATTTTTATAAGGTGAACAATGTTATTTATAGCATACAATGTTTCTACCGTGTAAAACAGGACAACAGAATGAAATTAAAGGGTGATGTCTATTTACCAACCAGGAGGCCCCTACTAAGAAAAACAAATTATGATGTAAGGCTAAAATGCCTAATGGACAGATTAAGAGAAAGTGTAAGGCAGTGAGGGTGGTATCTGAGGATACCAGGGGAGAAAGAAGATTATACTGGAGTAGTGTGGGAAGATAAAGCAGGCAGGAGGTAAGGAGGGAGGACAGAGGAAATAAGGAGTGGACAGAGAATGTGAAAAAATTGTCAAACATGTTGGTAACCTTAGGTGGGTCAGAGACAGTGAATTTCCTAGTTTGAGAATGGGGATGCAGACTGGGTAGGGGGTCGAGAAGTGTGAGTGAATAACCTACCAGAATCTATATGGAGATTTAAGGTTGTTCTGATGGTTGTAGGTGAAGTAACTTCATTAGGCCTCCTTGGTGGCTTTAGTGTTAGTATTACATAGTTCTTTTTATCTCAACAAGTGCTTGGGAGAGCCCAAGGTTTTGTGGTGATGCCAGCCAGAGCTGTGAGCAGGTCAGTGACTTTTGCAGAGATCCAGGGAAGGTAAGACCCATTGACACAAGACCTCCTGGGGAGAGCATGCTTGTCCCATGTTGCAGTGAATGTGGCCATAAAAGTGGTTAGAGTAACATCCATATTTGTGGATAACATGAGTGCTGACCAGTCAATAGCCCAAAGATCAATTAGCAGGAAAAGGAGGTCCAGAGACTTGAGCAATCTAAACTATGTAAACACTTGTGAGGCTTTAGCGCAAAGGATCTTATGGATGCAGTAGAACAAGTGATGGGTCATTGAAAGCATCTGGTATAGTGCAAACAGTAGTGATACAGAGGGGTGTGAGGACAGGACTTAGTCAATAAGGGAGTGATTTGTGGAGTGGGGGTTGAGACAGGTGGGCTTAGAAATGAGATGCATGATATTGGGTGACTCAGTTTGGTAAATATTTCTGGCCAAGAGAAAAAAACAATTTATATTTAGATCCCCAAAGATTAAAAGCTCACTAGAAGTTAAGACAGAGAAAATGACTGAGAGGGTGGCAGAACAGCAGTCAGGCTTAGCTTTGGGAGAGGAATAAATGCCACTAGTGAAAATTGGAAGTGAGCTGGGGAAACCTGCACAGAAGGAGATGATGGGAAATGGGGAAGGCAGAATGATACATGACATCACAGTTAAAGTTGTGGCATATATATACAAGAACAGCTCTACCACGATTCCCACAATCCTGTCTGTGAACCATGTGACCAGAGTCCAACTTCTGCATCATGATTTGGGCAGAGAGCTAGGTTTCTGTAATGATTAGGACCTCAGGGTTATAGTGTATGGCCAACAGCCTTATCTGGTCAAGTATGGAGAGTAGACTCCCAATGTTTACATGAAAAATGCTTAGTCTTTTAGAAAGGGTAGAGGGTGGGAAGCAGGGAGACCAGAGTTTTGCTCCATATCACCTAATAGCAGTAGCAGATGGGTTGTGAGGAGCATAAGTAAGATCCTGTGCCTACAGATACTGGGAAAGAGAGAGCAGGGGGTTAGAAGGAGAGATCATCAAGAGAAAAGGACAACAAGAGAACAGGATAAATGAGTAAGGCAGGGGGACTGAAAGGTGGGAAGAGTCACGAGAGGGGATAATGGGAAGAGATGCAAAGTAAGAGAGAAAGGCAAAGGGGAAGGAGGGAGAGATACAGAAACAGACTGTGACAGCAGAAAAAGACTAAGGGGTCAATCCAGCCTTCCAGTTCTGCCGGAGGGATGGCCACTTCTGTAGCTTGTTTTCTGAATGTTTCCACTGCAGAGGTATGTGCAGCTGCCACATGGAGTACTATCCACACCTTCACTAAGCACTGCAATCTGGACATTGTCTCTTATTGATGAGCTGGGTTTGACCTAGCTGTGGTGCAAGGCCTACTATCATAAGCATATAGTCTCCAGCCACCCAGACTGTTAGCTTTTGGTACTGCTTGGGACTCATTCCAAAGATGTGGCCTAATGAAAGAGATATCCTCAAAGAAGGTAGAAAAATTACGTAAGAACTTGCCATAACAGTAGATCTTTAAGAGATTCTCTTTCATCAGGCCATGCTATCCCACCCTTCTTCCCCATTAGTGGTTGCAACAAGGGATCCTTGTACTGCTGTCTCCATTCTTATCCGTTCCAGCACTCTGTCTCACTTGGTCTGTGGAATGCTGAGGTCTCTTCTGGTTCTCTACAGGGAGGTACTCTGAGCATAATCTCCGGTGCGGAACTGAGGAGAAGAGGGGCCGCCCATGTTTATGTATATGCTGATGCCTGACATCATATGGGTGGCCCCTGGCTGAGTGCGAGCAAAAGTTTCCATGTGGTCCTAGTGCTGGCTTGGTTATAGTTTCAAAGGCATGGCCTGATGAAAGAGATTCTCTTAAAGATCTACTATTATGTTAAAAATCAATGGCAACCATTTTAGACATTGTTAAAAAAAAAAGCCTGAATTCAAGTCCCTGTGTCATGAGTAGTGTTTCCTGAAAATATCATGCTATTTGGTTTTGAAGTTTTCTTTAAATCAGTGTTTGTTAACTTGTTCTGCACTAACTGGAAACAGGCTGTTTCTGCCCTTCTGACTGAGCCTTGGAGAGTGATGACTTTATATTGGACTAAGCTACTGCTGCAGCAGTGCACGTCCCTGTTTGACTGAAGCTGTGAACTTCCTAATTAGAGCAGTCTGTAGAATTAATTATTTGCTGTCCAGGGTTTTTACTAACTCAGTCTCTGATATATGTTCAGATGAAGCAGCTGAAAATCTATAATTTTGTTTTTCTAAAAAGCTGGTCATTTGAGTTTCAGTGCTGAATTGAAGTGGTATGCATTTGAGAAATTGTCTTGTCTGCATCACAGCTGTGAGTTCTGTCCCATCAAAATATTGTGTTTTCTTTTCTAGCTATACAACACTGGGTTGTTTATTTAGTTGATATAAGATAAATCTAAAGTTTATTAATTCATAGAAGTAGTTTGCCTTTGATGTATCCTCAATAAATTGGTCCATGTAAGAACAATTCTTTTCTTCTCAGATTGACAAACAGTTGTCTGCCACCCTCTGCTATTTCAGGCACATGCACTATATGAACTCACTAATTTTAGTTCATTGGTGGTTTCTGTGTGAAAATACATAATGTATAACTAGAAAGTGACTGTGGGACAGGATGTGCATGGTGCAGCAGCCCTGCCCATTTGAAAAATGGAAGTAGGTAGCAGGGTGCAATAAAAGCCCCGCTGGGCAGCAACCCCACATGTGGAGGCAGGGGACATGGGACTCTAGGGAATAGCACAGCACTATGGGGTGGGGGACAAAGTGCATCAGGGTGCAGCAACCAAAATGGTTTGGGCAGGGGCAGTAGGGTGCAGTGGTCCTGATTGTTCAGGCAGGAGATGAGGGGAAACAAAGTGCAGCAGCCCCGACTCTATAGGAGAAGAGAGTGGGTAGCAAGGTACAGCAGCCTTGAATGTGGGGCAGGAGACAGGGTGCTTGCGGGGCAGGTAAAAGGGGGCAGCAGAGTGCAGCTGCTTCAACTGTAAACAGGAGATGGGGGCATCAGGATGCCATATAGTGTTTCTTGTTATACATATACATGATGTATTTTCACACAGAAACCATCAAAGAACTGAAATTTGTGAGTTCCTATAGTACATGTACATGATATAGCAGAGTGTGACAGGCACCTGTTTTTCAATCTGAGAGGAAAACAGTTGTTATCACAAGAACCAATTTATTGAGGCTACATCATTGACAAACTGTTTGTATGAATTAACAAACATTGGATTTATTTTATATCTATTAAACAACCCAGTGTTGTATAGCTAGAAAAAACACAGTTTTGATGGGACAGAACTCACAGCTGTGATGCACACAAGCTTATTTCTCAAACGCATACCACTTGGATTCGTCACTTGAAACTCAAATAATCAGCTTTTTAGCAGAACAAAATTATAGATTTTCAGCTAATTCATTTGAACACATACCAGGGACTGAGTTAGTAAAAACCCTAGACAGCAAATAATTAATTCTACAAACTGCTGTTATTAGGAAGTTTAAATCTCTTCAGTCAAGCAGGGACTTGCACTGCTGCAGCAGTAGCGTAGTACAATATGTCATCAATCTCCAAGGCTCAATCAGAAGGACAGAAACAGCCCGACTGTTTCCAGTTAGTGCAGAACAAGTTAATAAATGCTGATTTAAAGAAATCCACAAAACCAAATAGCATGACATTTTCAGGAAATACTACTCATGACACGGACTTGAATTCAGACTTTTTTTTTTAACAATGTGTAAAATGGTTGCCATTGATTTTTAAGTTCTTACATAATTGTTCTTTACTCAGTGCTATCTTGATTACTGCAGTATCCTTTTTGTACTACGGTGACCAGAATTTCACACAGTACTCCAAGTGTGGCCTTACCAGTGCCGTATAAAGAGGCAGAATTGCATCACTGTCATGACATGTTATATCCCTTTAATGCAGCTCAGTAGTCAGTAACAGAGAAGGTGAAAAGAGTGGGTAATTTATTGGAAGCCCTCAGGATTTTGCCTGGGGCAGAGCTGAACTTGTTCCCCATAGCCTTTAAATGTAGGTCATCCAGAGAAAGCCTTTAACTCAGAAGACTGGTTCAGAAAATTGCATGCGAGAAGAGTGAAAGCTTTCTCCTCCTTTTTTTTTCTTAGTGTGTGGACCTGTGATAGCTCAGCTAAGATGCAATATCTCATTTTCAGTGGGGTCTTGCCTCTACACATCACAACTAAGTGGAAATGAGCACTAGATTAAGAGACTGGAAGTATTAGACTTGTACACAGTTGCTAGTAAGTGACTTCAGTGGGATATAAACATGGGGCTACTGGTTCACAGCGTCATACTCTGATCATTATGCTACACTGCCTCATTGGGTCTTTTGGAAACTGAGCAGCATATGGTATCCACTGGCACTGTATCTTTTTGCTACAGTATGCTCTTAGAAGGCGCGCATATGATAACAGATACGGGAATCTTTCAGGTATTCTTCAAATACAAGAATACTTGGGCATGGACATCAGTTTTTTTCCTTCTACTAGTAGGCATTTGGCTACTCTTTTCCATATGTTTTTTAGGGCACTTTTAAAAATATTTTCTGAAGTTGGACATTATCTGTTTATTGGATTTTGAATGTAGTACCTCAGCGACCCTTTATTTGAGCTGTTGGGATTCATATATTTTTTTTTGTTTCTTCATTAAAAGAAAATGCCTAATAGTATGATGCATACTCTATAAAGTCTAATTTTTGCAGAATGGTGGCAGTGCAACATTTTTTTTTAAGTCCAGTAACTTTCTAATGCTCTGTATGTTCTGCACTTCCCCTGTATGTTAATGAAGCATGGCATGCATCTCAAGGTAGTGGTCATTCTATGATGCTGTATCACTACTATTTTATGGCATGGTTCCTGTTTCACTTACCTAGCATGAACAGAATTTACCACTTAGAGTGGTGCCTACACTGGGAAAACCTAGAATATATGCAAGTCTGCAAACAGTACTGGACTTCAAAGAAATTGCTCTTGTTGCCACCATTTTACATAACGAAAAAATAAGAACTTTAGAGATTGTATGTTGTAGTTAGCATTGGAATTACATTGGGGCTTGCTAGGGCTCAGCTCTGCAGCTCAGAAGTGAACCCTGGTAGCTAACACATTGCTGTCATTGACTGATAATGGGAGGGGGTCTCAGTTTAATGATAGCGCCCTTATGCCCCTCTCCGCTCCCAAAATGTAATTCCGGTGCTAGGTGTTTTCCTTTAATGTGGCATGAAGTAGAAGAGCAAATTGCCACAGGGCTTTATGAACTATGGTAGGCACACATCAAGATATTTTATTAAACATCTTCTCACCTATGTCTTCGCACAATGTGTGTGATTCTCATTGCAGTTTGGACCCATGTAGCTTGTGTTGTGGAGCTGTGAACCAGCACTCTCTTTACTGCAAAGCTGGAACATCAACATTCCTTCTGAGTTAGCTTCCCCCATTCATTGGTAATGTGAGTAATTGGAAAATACCTGAGGTTCTGTTTGTTCACTGCACCTCAATTATTCAGTCTTTAGCAGTGTGTCTTGGTTACAGCTATAAAAACAGCACCTTGTCATTTAAAGTTGCAGTTTGTTGGACACATTAAAACGGCATCATGCTTTTAGCCACAAAAATAGATGACTGGATTTTTTCAGGGGACTTCAGTTCCATGCATTCAGTTTGAAGCCTCCTTAAATGTGACCATATGGTTTGCTTTTTTATGGGGGATTAAAGGAAGTCTTGAGAGTTTGGAATAAAAGTTTGTTTTTAAATTGTGCATCGCAGGAACAGTCGAATCCCATGCGAACACTGCTATGTTGGAAGATACTGGAATTTGTTTTCTTTTGATGTGCTGATGCACTCAGTTTTTTTCTATTGTTTTAAATATGTAGTAACGTAGTAACTTAGTATTGTGGTAATGGAAGGGACATAGAGTTCATCTTGTCTACTCCTCCTGCCTCACTATAGTGGCTATTCCAAGTTTAACTAATCCATAACTGAGATGCACTCTGCAGCTTGTAACCACTACCCCCCCCCAGCAGCTGTGGAGTGTTCCCATGCCAAACCCATCCTATGCTGCCCATGGCTCTTCATGGGCAGTTTGGTTGAGGGGGGGTCAAGGAGCAGGGACACAATTTAAATGACCTGCAGTGCAAGATGTGCTATGTGGGAGGGTGCAGAAGCTTCATTGATAGGGACCACTTACCTAAGTTCTTCATACCTCCCATGTCGGCCCCACTGTCCTGTTTGGGGTCCTGAATGCCCCCTCCAGATATAGCATCCAGCCTTCTGAGTCAGCATAGAAGACTGTGAGGCCAGTCGCACATTATTTTTTTTAAATTCTAACTGTCAGGTCATGGGTACAGCAGTCCTTGGAAGTCTGCGGTAGCCTATATCACCTGCTTGGATGTGGAATAGGGTATCTCAAGGACAGGTGGCTTGGGTGTCTGATTGGATGTCTGGTGTTCAGTCCAGCACTGCCCCCCCCCAGTGATTTGTGCTTGCTGACAGGGATGGTGTAGGGATGTGGATGCTGCCCATGAGCTGTTTTGTGCACTGGTACTGGTGAACAGAGAAGTGTAGGCCAGCAGCGTGTAAATAGCACACATGCTGGTGCAACTGTGAACTGAGCTCTTAGAACTTAAATCAGCATGGCAGGCCTTAATGGAGCATTATGGGGTATGAATTCTCTCCCTTTCTTCAGAAGAGGTATTAAATCAAGTTCTTTGGTAGCTGTCAAGGTGGAAGTTAAAAATCCCATGGCACTTATTGAATGAGCAAGGCAGTCCTCTGGAGTCCTGACAAACGCTTCTTCTATATAACAAAGATTTAAATGCTCCATATGTAGTATTAGTGAATTGAATGGCTGCTGCCTGTATATTGCACTCAGTCCCATCGCTACCAATGTGTAACTTGTTTGTTTCTAAAACATTTTAAGATGCAATAAAACCCTTTGGGATACATTTTGTATGAAAGGTGCTACATAAAATAAAATTATGTTCTCTATTATTCAGTTATGGGCATGTCGGGGAAAGCAGCATTTGCTAGGGTTATTTGATATTTCAGATCTACTAGCTGGGTCAACAGAATGATTGCATACATAGGGAACAAAAGCTGTTACAAGAGGCTGGTGGCCCTTACCATTTTCACCTTGTAAAGGAAGCTGAGAGGGATCATGATCTCAGTTTTCCAGATACTCAAGTATCTTGACAAGATTGAGCAGACCAATGTTTGATCTGGTGTCCTTCCACAGGATAGGTACATGGCTTATAAGTTGATAGGTGGTGAATTCAAGGATAAGATTATGAGGCACTTATTTTCCCAGGGGCTGTTGAACCTATAGAGTAGCCTACCAGCAGAGACAATGGGCAAGAAGTCAGTACAAGCTTTCAAGGTATGTCTTGACACATTTCAACTAACCAAAGGAATCACAGGGTACCCTGAGTAGTAGAGAGGTTAGGGAACCTGTTTAAATGAGAATATATTTGCACAGTGTACTTATTGGCTCCACTAATGAAGCAGTGGGAATGGGTTGACATGATGGACCTCTAGTCCCTTCCAACTTTAAATAGCTATGTTACATTGTCCCAAGTTTTTTAAACAATTGATTTCCTAAGTACTGCTTGGCTGAGATCGACTTGTGTCTGCCCCCTTTCATCATCCTGCTTGGTGCTTTTTGTATCATTTCTACTCCAACTGTTATGGTCTATAGAGTTTTAATGCCAGCAGATCTGTTCTCTCATACGCTCTGTTAATCTTTTCCAGTTCAGGAGTTATTAGGGTGTGTCTTGAGAGTGAGGCTGGCTGCAGATTTCTCTGGGGCTATGCGTGGGCTGGTTTCAGGTTATACCATTTTTATTGGCTGTTTCTTCAAGTTGTGGATTCAGATGATAAAGTATTTGTTTGTTCAGCTTGTTAAAGATACAGTATCTCCAATTTCCCAAATCAAAAACAGCAGTGATTTGCACCAGAATAAGTGAAGCTTGTTAGCCAAATGCATATAAAATGCTGTATAATTATTTGTAGCATTGCTTGTACACTTTTTAGAGTCCATTTATTGTTGTATACTCTTTGATTACTATGCTACAGCTTCTGCTGGTAATTATTGGGACTTGTGCATGTGAAACAGTTAAAGTCAACTTTCCTTGTGGGATAATCAGCATTTCCATTTAGCACTTTTGCTTGTACTGGATGCAAAGGCTACTTTTAACCATAACCCTGTTGTGACTCTGATTCGTTATTCTCTGACGTGCCTTCTCTGACATGCCTTTTAGTTTTTTGTTTTATCCAGGGCAGTCTAATTTAAATACAGAACCAAATTTACAATGGGGCACAGAGGGAAAAACAGGAACGGCATATTTAACACTTTGTTACACTGTGTAAAAAGTTCTTAAATGCAAATAAGTATATTTTGCATAGAATATGTGTTAGACATGTACATGGAGGCTGTCAATAGAGTTGCATCAACATGTTATATGACCGTGTAGAATGAGTAAGTGATAGTTACACAACAAATAGGCGGGTTTCCCAAAGCAAGGAGAAAGTACGTTGGAAAGTTTGTAGAATTGCTTTGAAAAGGTCACTATTAGAACCCATGCTGCGGACTTTGTATTGGGGGATCCAATTGATAAGTGTCTGAAACATTTGCCTGCTATATGGTTATGAGTTTATCAAAGGAAACTGAAAATTATGTTTGCCTTGTTTTGTTATGTATTTGCTATGATGTATGCTAAAATGCCTAATAAAAATTATATGGTGATGTGAGAAGTTGAAGGGAAGTTGTATTTTTTCCTACATTTACCTTTGTAATCTGCTGTAGAATGTACTTTTCTGAAATGGTTCCCTCTGCACAAGGAATTGCAGTGGTTCACTCAGGAGCTTGTGGTCAGGCCATAGTGGAAAACCATGGTGGGTTTACCTTAGCACCTAAATTGCCTGAATCAAAGCCTAGGTCATGCTCCCATTTCCTGCACCACTTTAAGTAATTTGGAGGTCTAAATCATTTTACATTTGTGCGTGTAAACTGTCCATGTGGACAAAGCAGAAACTGGTGTGAAGCAAATGTCTCACAGAGCTCCAGCTAGGTACAGAAGGTATGAAACCATGCAAAACACCTCACTGCAAACTATGTACACACACCTCTCCTGAACCATCTGTCAGTTGCAATGGAAAAAAAAATTAAATCCAAAACTTATTTTCGTTTTCTTACAGCAATGTAGTATGTATGATGCAGTGTACAGAATGTGAAGATGGCTGCAGTACTGTGAAACTGGACAGAAGCTTAAAGCCAGAATGTGGGCCTACAATATATTGTCTAATAAGCTGCTGCATTATATCTCAGAGTTTGTTTCTTGTTCAAGTAGTAGTTACACATTAAGAAGGAACACCTATAGTCTGCTCAAAATACCAAGAATTACCACTCTCTATGGAAAGACAGCTATTAGTAGCATCCTCCCTAGCACATGGAACAAATTGCAAAATACACTTAAACTTACCAATATAGTTAAGTATAGGTGTCTTTAAATGCCTTTTAGACAATGTTTGTAAAGAGCATGCTCCCGGAATTGTCTAAAACTGTAAACTCTGGAATATTGTTGACTGTCTAGTATAATTTACATACATATTTTTATATTTGTGTGACATAGCTTTTGAATATTCTTTTCCACCATTACTTGTCAAGCTACCTAATAATGCCTAGTATAGGTCTAGTTGATTCTCATTTTCTCACTGAACTTTTTTGGTACTTGCTTATCTGTATATCAACTACTGTACTAAAAGTATATTCTTCCTATCACTATATTTACTATAGACTGGTCAGAATGGCACTATCAATTACTGCACTGCAATTGTACCTTTATTCTATTGTATTTATTTATATCTGCTGTACCTTTTTATTGTGAGCTGTCTTACCCAGGACTTCCTTGGAAATGAGCTTGCTCAACAGAGCCTTTTCCTGGTGAAATACATAAACAAAACTAAACTAAAGTACCACAGATTCAATATCACCCACAGAGATAAGAATACTCTGACAGGAGAACATTTCTCAAAACCAGGCCACTCCATCAGTGATTTTACTGTCAAATATTAAAAGGTAATTTCAAGAATATTCAGGAATGATGAACATTTGAAATGAAAGTGATTCAATTTTTTGACGCTAAAGGAAAAAGACTTAATAAAGATGTTTGCATTTTGGCAAATTGTCAGAGATAAATTCATATCCTCCACCACCCCCTCCAAAAAAAAAAATGCTTCAAATATTTCTCCTTTCATCTTTGAACCACCACATCAGCCTCCCCCAGACCAAAATGAGAAAGCATGTGATCAGGTAAAATGTAAGAAGCTTTGCTCTAGCCATCTCCCAGATCAATGGGGTCATTTTAACTTGCTTTTGAAATAAAGTGGAGTTTTATAAAGTGCAGCAATGTGTGAGGCTCCAGCTTTTTCCTTTGTGGTGGGTGAATGCCGTGACTTTGTTTATTGGACTGAATATTTTTTCACTGAGTGCCCCCCAATTACCCTGGTGCAGCCCTGCTTCTAACTCTACAGTACCAGACATCTAGAAACTTGCACATCACCCCAGTATTCAAGGCTGGGACGCCAGCTGTAAACAAAACTGCATACCTATCTCTGTATTGTCAGCTGCTGCTAAATTACTTGAAAACTTGGTAGTTAAACAATTATGTGTTCACCTGTCTGACAACAACCTCCTAACCAATAAACAGTTTAGTTTTTGACAAGGGCATAGCACAACACATGCCGTTGTTAAGTTTACAGATGACATGATTACCAAAATTGACCTGAACCAGGGCTGTCTTTGTGGTTCTGGCTTTTGACTTAGTGGACCACCAGCAACTGCTACTAAAATGAGAGCTCCTGGGCATTAACTCTCTAGCACAAAACTGATCCAAAGATTAGGTCACAAACAGAATGCAAATGGTAAAAATAAACAACCTCTCCTCACCTGCCAAAATACAAGTGGGGTCACTCAGGGATCCATAATAGGCCCATTATTATTCACACTGTTCATAAACGACATACCTAGTACACTTAGTGATGTTTCTGTCCAACTCTGAGCCAGTGACACATTCATCTGTGCTAGCAGCCCAAACATCCAGGATGTCACTATCAAATTACAGAAAACGTTTTGATGTGCTGCAAAATCGGATTCTCAGAAGCAAACTTCTGGTAAATGAAAGCAAATCTCAAGCTATGCTGTTCAGCACAAGGCACAAGCTAGACCAACTGAGTGATGCTCCGAATATCCACTGTCTAGATGGGGCTGTCCTAAAAAATGCAGACATGTATAAATACCTAGGCCTTTTATTTGACCTATATCAGACTTTTGAAGAACACATAGCAAACACTTCCAGAGCTGTAAACAAAAAACTTGGGGCCCTCTACATGGTAAAAAGGTGCCAGACTAATGAGGCTAGAAAAGTGATTGCAATTCATACCCAGTTTCCTTATACTGGAATATGGTGCCATTTGCTAAAAGGTTCTCTCCAAGAAAGAGCAGGAAAATTAGGCACTGCATACAACAAGGTCTGCACATTTATACTAAATGCACCTAGGTTTACTTACTGCTGTTAGCTGTATGCTCCACTGGGTATCCTATCCCCCAGAAAGGTGGGCATGCTCATGGTACAGACCGGTATCCAGCTTAGTTAAAAGTAAAGAACAGAGCCAGCCCGGTGGCACAGAGGGCTGAGGCGCTGGATGTCTCACCTCATGGCATGCTGGCGACCCGGGTTCAGGAGTGAGCCTGGGTCGTCGGAGGCTGGCACGAGGGGGAGGGCAGAGCTGGACGAAGCAGCTGGCAGGCAGCTCTCCTCTCTAGGGTGGTGGAGTGGCACCCCTCGCTCAGTGGCTGCCCCCTGGTGGAGGCCTGGAGGCTGCACAGACAGGGAGCCTGGCATTAGGCTAGTCTGGTGGGTGGAAGGGGGTTGTTACCGGGGCTGCAAGGTGCATGCGCACCTCCACGCACATGCGTCATTCTCCTGGGGCTCTCGGGAGAAAAATGGTGGACGAAAATACCAGCAGCAGGATGATAACCAACTCCCTGCAGACACCACTCCTGGACCAGGTGTAAGGTAAGCCCTGGTAATTATGGGGGACAGAGCTGGGGGAATTGGTTAGATGGGGGCTATTCGGGGGTGCAGAAAATAGAATAAAAAAATAAAGAAATTGAGGCACTGTATAGCCCCCTCAAAGCCCAAAATGAGACATCCGCTAGACTAGGACAAAAACTGGAGAATACACCTTCTTGTATGAGGGTCCAGGGCTATAGAATAAACTACCCTGTGGTGCACTAGTTAAAGGGAAATGTCCACATCCCGTCAGGCCCCACCTCCATGTGAATTGGGGCCCGATTAGCAGATGCATTTTTAGTAGTAAATTTTCAACTTACTGTTCATTGATTTATTTAAAATATTATCTGGTTGGTCCTGCGCCCTCCCTGCTGGCATTTTAACAGTAAGAGCCCTCCCCAACATGCCCACAAGCACCTGTGGCTGTCCCCGTGATGACATGTCCTGCGGGGAGTAGCCAGGGACATCCATAGGCTTAATATATGGCTCTATTTTAAAAGAGCTCCCGTTTGGAGCCTTGGTGTTCCTGTGTGATACCAGTGCTAGGTGCGGACTGACAGGCACCCTGCCAGTTGGTACCTGGTCTCGGTGTAGTACGGACACACATTAGCTCCAAACCAGAGCTATTTGAAGATATGGCAATGCAGTTTGCCATATCTTTGAATAGTTCTGGTTTGGAGCTCTGTCAGTCAATATCCATGCTGCGCAAGACCGGGTGCAGGCTGGCCAGGCCGCCAGCCTCAATCACGTGCACCTGGTACCTGCATCACGCGGAAGAGCCAGGCTCCCAGGCTGTGGGCTGTATGGACTAACCTTGGCTGCTCCCGCGGGATTTATCACCGGACGATCTAATAATGAAGGGCACTCTGCGACAAAAATATGATGAAAGCGCCGAGACCAATATTTTAAATAAATCAATGAACAGTAAGTTGAAAATTTACTACTACAAATGCATCTGCTAATCGGGCCACACTTCACACGGAGGTGGGGCCAAACAGGACGTGGGCATTTCCCTTCAAATCAGACTTTGCTCAGTTCAAAACCTGTGTTATGATTTACCTTAATGCCAGCTCGGTCTGTAGCTGTTATACATAGTTGTTTTCCATGGAGTATGTAAGCTGCCTGCACAATTTTCCTGCTGCCCTTCGAACAAGCTGGATCTTTGTCTTGCTGAACTTATTTATTATACAGAAGTCACTACATTTGAAGTATTGTAAGTGTATAGAAATATAGTGTACTCTTACTGTACAGAATGTCACTAAATTTGATGCATTGAAGTGCATAGAAATGTATTCCACTGTACCCGCTCTCCCTGTTTTTCCCCTGGTTCGTGGCTGAAAAGGGACCTATGTCTCAGTCCAGTTTACTCAGTTATCAATCAGTAAAATAAATAGTTATATTGTTTCAGCTCTTCAGTCAGGGAGTGGAGCAGAGGAACCAAAATTATTTGCATCCTGCATAGTTAATACCTACTGTACCTTTATAAATCATTCAGGCCTCCATATCCACTAAAATGGTTAGTGTAAATGGCACTTTAGACTTGGATCCTCAGGTGATAAAGACACACTGCCTTTATTAAGATGATTCATTAGGGATGTATTGTACAAGCCATTGACACAATTTTATTGCTGTCCTGATCATATGGACAAAAAGTAATCATGTTCCGACAGTGGTGTTGATAACATAAAGCTGATACAAACTAATACATAATGCCGGAGTCCCATTTTTCAAATAAATACTGTACAGTATATTCTAAACTAAACATAAGTTGCTATATATAGAATAATACATGGACAAGAGTGTTTAATGAGAATGTTTTACACTCAAGTTTAGGGATGCCATTTGAAGCTCAAGGGGTTTAAATAGGCATTCCACACCAACAAGGGTGTGTTGCAAATTTGAGTTTAAGCACCCCTACCCATGTTTCATTTTTATAATTACTAACTCAAAACATCATTTTTCTGTTCCGAAGAGTAAGGAAGTAAAGATGAATGTTTCCCATTATACACTGAGTGGTTGGTTGGGAATTTACAGGTGGGTGGGATCAAAGCTGCAGTAAGGAAGAAAGTCAATATTAGCTATGAACACAGACGTTCGTTTTAGTTAAGTTTCAGGGTTAGTTTCAGTGGTTTTTTCCAGCACAAAAAGGCTGATGGAAAATTACGAGCTTGTGACAGAGTGTAGTTGTATACCGCACACTCACCAGTATTCACAGTTCTGTATATCTACGAATTACGACACAGTTATATGCCTGTAAATTTGGCAAGTCAGTAATTATAATGCATTAACTAAAGTTCAGTGTCATATCTTACAAAGAGTTATAGAAGTCCTGAAATGGATTGACAGTGTCCCTGGAACTCTTCATATAGTGAAAAGGAGTTGGTTTGTCTTGTGCAAGTTAGGTGTGCTCACTGATTCAAAAAAAGTTAAACCACGAATGCATGACTTTGCATTTGCCCAGATTGTTAACATCACAGGTATCATAGGTATGCACAGAGCTTTTTAAGACTTTTGTCCATTGGTGCTTTCCAAGTTTAAACTAAACGCCTCCCACCCGGTGCAGTTTATCAAGTTTAAGTTTAAAACTCTCTACTGATGAACATCCCACCACTTTCTTGGGTAGGGAGTTCCATACTGAAATCATCCTCTGGTTAAACCAGTATTTGCGCTGCCAAGTTTATCAGTTTTCACCCCTTAGCTGGAGAGAATGTGATCTAGTGCTGCAAATTGTCTCCCTAAGGTTTAACCCCAATCTTTCCCAAAGATCTTGATCTGTTAGGGCCTTAAGCAACAGGCATGTCTCCTCTTGGCCTTCTATACTCAAGGGAGAACATGTTCAAATCACTCAGCCTGCTGTTATAATCCTTATTTTCCATCCCTTTTATGGAGCGCATTGCACTCTCTCCAGTAAGTGTATCTCCTGTTTCTGATATGGTGACCACACTTGAGCTTCGTACTCCAATATCGGTCTCACTAAGGATCCATACAGTGGAATCAAAACATAAAGGATAGGCTGTAGAATTCAGTTGCTAACTTTGTAAAAAAAAAATTAAAAAGTAAACGGTACTGTAGATCATTAAGCAAAATGGCAGACCCAAGCCTATGTATGTGCAAACAAAAGTTGCTGGAAAAAAATACAGGTAAAAACAAAAACATACATTTTTTTTAATTCTGGATTGACTTTCTAGTCAGTCACAAACAAAAAACAAAAACACCGTTGTCCCCCTCACACCACCAGAACAGTGCTGTGAATGTGAAGACTTTTTTTCAATCATGATAGACTTCTAAGTCAATAAAGAATGAAAAAAAAATCCTTGCATTTGTTCTGTTACTGACACTGGGTACTAAATCCCAATGCCGATTGCATATTTATTTAAAAATAAGATTTTGCAGCCAACAGGTGCCAACCCTTATGGCTTGCTTACACTCCCTCATAAAGTATAGGAATAAACCTCCCACCCTTTGGCACCCATGCCAGCCTTCCTTCCCCATTCATAGCTACCACAGTACATACTTTCTTGAGTCTCATGGTGGGTGACAAGGAAAGCTCTCCCTCCATCTTGGCCAGTTGCCATCTTGTCCTCAGCCACCTGTCACTACCCTGCAAAAAAAAAAAAAAAACCCTCAGACACCCTGTGGCACCCATGCCAACCTTAATTCCCCCTTACTGCCTTCCCAGTACATATTTAAGGGTCCCATGATGGGTAACTGGCACAGCTCTCCCTCCATTATGGCTGGTCTCCAACCTCTGCTCCCCTATCTGCAACCCATTGGTAACCTACAAAAACAAACGTGGAAAAAAAAACTACTGTGCATGTGCAGGGTCTTAGGTTTTTGTGCAAAAAAAGGTTGCATTTGGTGTCCCAGAAAATGTATTTTGTGATCAGATTCAAACCCCATACTTACATGGTTGTGAAAGTGGGTGGTAAGCTCTCTGACCTTCATAGATTTGGGGGAAAAATCGTAGGTGATTGAGAGAACCCCACCCACCCAAAAACATCGAAGTACCAGTTTTGGTTTGCTGATTTGTTTGTTACACCCTTAACTTTAAAAAAACATTTTTTTTTTTATTTTAAACCTTGATTTTAGGGGTGGGATACTTACTGCCCTCAGACCACCCAAGTGGCAACTTTCACACCTACGCCATGGATCTGCTCCTTCACATAAGACCCTCTGCGAAGCATGCTACAGGTCTGGCACTGGGCCATACTGGTCTGTGTGGGCCCTATCCAAAGAAAGCTAAGGTGTCAGTTGCTATGTATCTTTTTCATATAGTAAGGAAATAAATTGCATAAGAATTATGTTAATGCATCTATTAGTGTTGAAGCGCACAAAGCAGGGAAGTAAAAATTTAGGGGACGGAAGTTCCTGGAGCTGAAGTTGATTAATTGGAGTTGAATTCATGGTGTGTAGTTTCCAGGGGGTTAAACTATCATGCGACACAGCATTGACAGCACCCTAACTTAAACAGGATTGTTGCACAGTCACGCTCGCACGGAGGGTCCAAAGTTAGGGTAACGTCATCGCTGTGTTGAATGATCATTCCAATCCCTAGAAATATAACACCACAGACTTGTATACAGTGGCTTCTGTTAGTGTTTATAGTTTTAACTTGCAGTTTGTTTTTTGAGGAGAGACAGTAATTGAGAGCAGCTTCAATTAATTAATTACAAATTGTATAAAAAGTTTGTCAATCAATGTGTATCAATCTTGACTGCCAATACTCTATTACAGTGCCTTTTGCCCGAATATGTCTAAACCGCAAACAGTGTGATTTAGGGTCCAAGATGATAGTAGTCTAATGCGCCAAGACTGTGGGAAATTGCCCCATAGGTTTGACTCTGAAGCTTGATGAGAATTAAGTCAGGCAGTGTGGCAGGACAGTACTAAAGCTGCCAGTGAAATTGAGTGAAAATTATATATTCCTGATGAGGGAATTGACTTTGCAGCCTGGACTTTCCCCGCAGAGTGAAAAATATATTTGTGTGGCCAACAAGAGCATTGCAGTCAAGACTGCCTCCCTTATCACTAGTGCAGCTTTTAAAGTCAGCCACAGTTGGGTGGATCATTTCTTGTAGAGGTAGGGGTTCACCATCCATCAGTACATGATTGTGAGTCAAAAACTGTTTTGCGATTATATCTCAAAAGTAATCAAATTTGTTGCTTTTTGTACCAAAAGAGTTATGCTGAATGGCTTGGTACTGAGGAATGAGAATTGATGGCTGCAGGTAATCCACGTGCAAAAACAGCAAAAAGAGGACAGAAATGCTTTTGTCTGCTGGTGTTGCCAGTTCTAGAAGCATTTAGCCAAAATCACAGAACAGAGAAGCAGCACACACAAGGGTCCGTTTTAATATATCTGTTTACATCAAGTGTTGCCAATAATAGTGTATACTTGTATACAGATACCAGACCTTGGACACCACTGACTCCCCTACATATTGAGGTTCACTACATCTTCCTCAGGAGTCAGTCAGTGTGCCAGTGTCAGCCTTTTATAGGACAGAGAAGAGGTCATGTGATTTAGTCCAGTTCAAGTTCAGACCCTCTATACTCAGCAACACATTGTCCAGTTCAAATTCAGACCCTCTATGCTCAGCAACACATTATCCAGTCACACAACCTCCTAATTTGTAAATTTAACATATTATGCACTGAAATGGTGATGCTAGCTAAGAAAAAGAGACTTCTGGCTGTTCTCAGTGCAAAATATTAAATGAAAATATGTTTTAACCCCCAAAAGAATACCTAAAAATCTATTTATGGATCTATGGATACCTATCTTATTTCTAAACTCTGATTTTAAATAATTTCCAACCTCTTTGTTGATCATGCTTATATATTTATATGCAAAAAGATTAACAATTACATCATGCTAATTAACAATTACAAAAACTCCACTTTTAATTCTATAATTTTTTTTTTGCAATTTTCATAAATATTTTGTAACTTTTTATTGCATTTTCTTTTTATAGTATTGTCTTTCAGTCACTCCCTAACAGCCCACCTAAAGCTAAGAATATACAAATATACATTATGTTTTAAAAAATCAGTCACTTGCTTGAATTTTTTTCTCAATACAAGCAGTATCCAATCTATGATTATAATATAGAGACATTCTTTAATAGAATTACAGATTGTCAAAGTATACTACCATACTAAAATAAATGACAAGTTACCGACTATACTGATTTTTACCAAAAAACTATCCATATCCTGGCATAATTGGTTCTTCAATCATAACCAAATGGTGTACTTTCTCAAACAGTATTTTAGGTCCAAGTTTTTGTGATTATGACCTCAGGGGATAGATATTAGCTCTGGCACTAATAGGTTTGCACCCATGCTATCTGGGTTTGCACCTTTTTTGTGGGTGGGGTCTACATTCAGAGGCCTCTGTAATGTGTACTAAATCTATTGGCACCTAGGTGCTAACATAGTAACATAGAAACATAGAAAGTGATGGCAGAAGGAGACCATCTGGCCCATCTAGTCTGCCCTTGTTCCTACCCCTTTCTGTTACTTGCAATTCAGTGTTATGGTGCCCTTGTACCTATCCCAAGTATTTTTTAAAGTTCCTACCATTTTCACCTCCACCATTCCCCGTGGAAGGCCATTCCATGCATCTACCATCCTCTCTGTAAAGAAGAACTTGCATGTGTTGCCCCTGAATTTGCCTACCTACAGCCTCGTATTGTGCCCTGGGGTTCTGTGTGATTCTTGATCTGAAACAGTCCTGAACCTGTACCTTGTTTATTTCATTTAGGAACTTGAAGGTCTCTGTCATGTCTCCCTGCTCCCTTCGCTGCTCCAGGAAATAAATGTTGAAGTCCCGCAGCCGTTCATCATATGTTTTGCTGTGCATTCCCTGTATCATTTTTGTTTCTCTCCTTTGCACTGTTTCCAGTCTCTGCATATCCTTTTTAAGGTGTGACCTCCAGAAGTGGACGCTGTACTCCAGGTGTGGCCTCACCAGTGATCTATAGAGTGGCAGGATGATGTCTCTTTTTCTGTTGGTAATCCCCCTTCCTAAGCAGCCCAGCATGCCATTTGTCCTTAGTGCTACTTTTTCACATTGCTTGGACATTTTCAGGTCATCCATTGTAATTTTTTCCTAGATCTCTTTCTTGTTTAGTGGATTCCAGTTTTACTCCTCCTATGCAGTATTCTTTTCCTGGGTTTCCTCTTCCAAGGTACATGATCTTGCATTTTTTTGCATTAAATTTTAGTTGCCATGTTTTTGACCATATTTCCAGAGTCCTTAGGTCAGCCTTCATCTTTTCCGCTCCTCCTGGAGTATCTACCCTGTTGCCTATTTTTGTATCATCTGCAAACAAACTCACCTTACCTCCCAGGCCTTCAGCTTTGTCACTAATAACAATATTAGAGTATCAGACCTAGCACTGATCCCTGTGGCACTTTACTATCTACCCCCTTTCTTCTTATAGAGAACTGTTTTCTAGTACCCTCTGGGTCCTTCTGCCAAGCCAGCTCCATATCCAGTTCACCACTTGTTGCCCTACCCCCATGCTGTCTAACTTATTTAGTAGCCTTCTATGTGGGACCGAGTCAAAGGCTTTGCTCAAATCTAGGTATACTAAATCTACTGCACCACCCTGATCCACTATTTTGGTTACTCAATTGAAAAAGTCTATTAGATTAGTTTGGCATAATCTACCTGTGGTAAAGCCATGCTGTGTTGTGTCTAATTTGCTGTTTTCTTCGAGAAAGCATGTAAATCTCTCCTCTAGAAGGGCTTCCATTATTTTGCCCACAATTAAGGTGAGGTCTGTAGTTGTTTGCACTCTCTGTGTTCCTGTTTTTATGTAGAGGGATAACCGTGGCCTTTTTCCAATCCTGTGGGACCTCACCCAGCTCAGCTGATAAGTTAAAAAGGTCAGCCAGGGGAGCTGCTAGTTCCTCTCTTAGCTCTTTCAGCAACCTCGGGTGTACTTCATCCAGTCCCATGGCCTTATTTACATTGAGTTTCTCCAGTTCCTTTAGGACTCTTTTCTTTGTAAAAGGTCCTGAATATACTCCGCCACCGTCTGTGCTGCCCCCTGTAAGGGAGTGCCTGCAACCTTCCTCCTTCTTGGTAAAAATGGAGCAGAAATAGCTGTTGAGGATTTCTGCTTTGTCCTTATCATCCTCTGTGAACCCCCTATCATCCTTAGCTAGTCTGACAATACCTCCTCTTGTCTTTCTCTTCTCACTGATAAATCTATAGGTTTGTCACTATTCTTGATCTCCTTGGCCATCTTCTCCTCCGTTGTTGCTTTTACTGTTCTGATTTCTTTGTTTGCTTACTTTAGTTTCTCCTTGTAGTCATCGCTGTCCTTGTCAGATCCAGTTTTCTTGTATTTTCTAAAAGCCATCCTTTTTTCCCTGATCTTGTTGCTGCACCCATGCAAATGAGAGGGTCCCTTCCTGCATATGGGCACAGCAGCATTATCAAAGGTTTGCGACAGCGGTAAACTGTACCCAAAATGGCACTGTTTACAGTCTCTGAAAAACCTTGACTTAACCAGTAGCTAAGCCCATGCCCCCACCTCACCGATGGTGGGATATCTGTACTGCAGCCACCCACTCCCCATCACCTACCATACCAGCGTGGTTGCATGCCAGGTGTACAGTGGCATCCCCCACCCCAAACACCTGTCTCATGCCTGTTAGACATATCCTTGGTGTCTAGTCGTACACCTGTTCCACATGTTGTATACCCATCCCTGGTGTTTAGTGACACCCCAACACCCCCAATCACCTGGTCGGTAGCTTGCACACATATTTCTGGTGTCCAGTGGCACCTCTTGCCCCCCCCCCGATCACTCATCCTGTATAGCATACACATAGCCCTGGTGTCTAGTGGAACCCCCACTCCTGATCACCTGGTCTGTACATGCACGAATATCCCTGGTGCCCAGTGCCCCCCCCCAATCCCATATAGCATACACATAGTCCTGCTGTCTGGTGGCACCACCGCTTTTGTAACTTTCACACCATTCCCTGGTGTCTAGCAGCACTCCCCACCCCTAGTCATCTGACCCATATAGCATACACACATCCCTGTTGTCTAGTGACATCCCCACATTTCCTGGTTGGTAGTTTGCACACATATTCCTGGTGTCCAGTGACACCTCCAGTCAACCGTCTCATAGTGCAACACCGCTCCCTGCTTCCTAGTGGTACCCCCCCATCACCCATCCCATATAACATACAGAAATCTCTAGTGTCTGGTGGTAACTTCTGCCCCAGCAATCACCCAGTCAGTAGCTTGCACACCCACGCCCACTGATCATCTGTCCCATAGGTGTATAGAGTTCCCTGGTGTCTAATGGCAACTCCTGAACACCTAGCCCATATTCTGTAGGCTATCCCTGGTGTCCAGTGGTATCCCCCCCAAATGCCCATCAACAAATGGACCAGCTAACATTGGCAATCCATCAGCCTCCCACATGCCACGCCTACTCCCAGGACACCACCCAACCATTCCTCCTTAATAAGGTCACCGGGGCTTTCCAAGGAAACCTGAGACTGTGACTGGCACAGCCCTCATCTCACCAGCATAAGGCAACCAGGAGAGGCACACTGAGCCATAGCTCATTTCATGGTGCAACCTGGGGAAACTAGGTTTAAAAATAAAAATTCCTATACCAACACATGGCAATGCAAGGCAATTTTATTTGTAGAGTGCCCTGTCCCAAGGGCGCTTCACATAAATACATCAAAAACATATAAATAAATTATGTAATAAAGCCTACAAAATAAATACTGACGTAAATAGATTTGAAATCAGAGGTACTACTCAATAAAATCAAAGGTCAGCCCCAAATGCTTGTTCAAACAAGTGACTTTTCAATTCCCTTTTAAACACTGCCACTGAGGAGAACACTGAGGAGAAACTCCTTAGATGGAATGGCAAGGGGTTCCATGTAATCAGAGCCACCACCATGAACACTCTGTCCCCAGATTGCTTCAGGTGTGAGTTTAGGATGGTCAACAGTAGTTCCTTGGTAGAGCAGAGAGAGAGGCTGGGAATATACCAGACTGAGTAATCTTACAAATAGGCAGAGCCTGATCCATGCCGAGTTTTGTATATTAACAATGCAGCCTTTTTTTTTTTTAAATTTATTTATTTATATCCACGGCTGGGGGGGTTGTACGTTTGGTTCCCCCATCCAGCCAGCCCTCATGGCCCCCGCCCAGGCCGCAGTCAGAGCTCATCCCCCTAGCCACAGCCCTTCCCAGGTCACTTCACAGTGTGTACTTACCCCCACCATTGCAGAGACCTGGAGGGCGGGCACAGGAAGGCACTAAGTTGGGTGCATCCATGGCAGTGTCATCAGGACAGCCATCATGCCACCGAGGGGTTTTTCACTGTAGTGGTAGCTCCCCCTCTGGCACTGGTGTGCAATGGCATCAGTGACACTGCAACACGTGCTTTTTACGTTGCACATCAGACACTGCCAACGTCGTCCCCTTCTGTTGGTCCCAAGGCTGCACAGCCCCCAGCCACTGCCAGGAGCTGGCATCTCAGCAGTCCTCCCCACTCACCCTCCCCGGAGGAGGAAAGCTGTTCCTGGGATGCTCAGTTCTCCTCCTCCTCTCAGTCGATCCCCGGTGACCCATGTCCACTCCCGAACATGTGTCATCAGCATGGTGCGAGGTGTGGCATCCAGTGCCTCAACCCTCAGCGCCATCAGGCCGGCAGAACAAAGCAAACTTAAAGGTGATGTGCCATGTAATCGGAGCCAGTACAGCTGCCATAACATAGAAGAGATATGGTCCCTATACAACACATGCGATATCAATCTGGCCACTACATTCTGCACCAGCCGTAAGCAGCATAACAACTCTGAGATAGCCCTAGGTAATGAGTGTTACAGTAGTTCAGTTTCAAGGTCTCAAAAGTGTATGCACTAGGGTCACCTACAGTAGTTCAGTTTCAAGGTCTCAAAAGCATATGCACTAGGGTCACCAGATCCTCTTTGCCCAAGATAGGGTTTAATGCAGGAGAGATTCCTTAACTGGAAGAATTTACTGCAGACCATGGCCAACACCTGATTTTCTAGTGTTAGCCTTGAGTCCATAATGACTCCCAGATTTTTCACTCTAACCAAAGTTTATACAAAGGGTGCCATTCAAAGATGATAAACTGACAGCACTGATTTCCAGCCAACTCCGAGGACCTGGTTCCACCAGCATCAACTCCGTCTTAGTCGTATTGAGACTTGGCCAGCTGGAGGCTATCCAGTCAGATATTTTTTAGGCATTGCTCCAGCACAGCGACTGCCTCCCACTTGTCTGATATAAGACAGGTACAGCTGAGTGTCATTTGCATAGCAGTGAAAACTCACATCATTCTGTCTTATGACACATCCTAATAGTAGTACATACACTGCAGATAACATGGGGGATAGAACTGATTCCTGATGTACCCCACAGCAGACTGCAGCTGGCCACAGTAAGCAAGTACCCATCACGACCTACTGTGATCTACTGGGAAGAAAGGATTCGAACATGTCAGGGTGCTGCATGAGGATAAGATTCAAGCATTTAAAATTTAACTGAGACTGGTGGACTGGTCTTTCTTGGACTCCATTTCAGATTTTGACTGAGCCCTGGACTTTGTTTCTCATGAACTTAACAAAAGCTGTTATATTTTTGCAACATATGTTAGGGTTAAGATGAGGAGAGAGGACCAGGGCTGGGTCAGCTCAAGGGATCAGTTGTGGGTTAAGTATAAAAAAAATTGTAACCCCACAGCCTTTCAGAAATATAAGGAGCTAAGTAATAATTGTAAGATCAATATTGGAAAGGCCAAGGCAAGATACTACAACAGTAAATAGAGAAAGAAACACTAAATGATACTAACAGGTTTTGGGCAGGTATCAACAAATTACGGACGATAAATGTTAAATCAACACCTAACACATTGAATTTAAATGGACAGTAGTAACAGACCCAGTTGAATTTGTTGAGAATATTGTTGCCCATGTGGACCACTTAATAATGATAAATGCAGGACTAAGCATGTTATGTAGACATAAACAAAATTTCACTACCCGAACTAGGAAATTGGCAGTAAACAATTATGTGCTGTCATTGATTATAGTACAGTATTGTGGTTTACGGCAATAGGATGCTGGACACCTCACTTTTGCATAGCTATAAATTATTTATGTTGGTTTGTCCAGCAACACGGATGCCAGAAGACACACCTGTGACCTCTACACATTGACTGGTTGGCTATCTTTTGTCCCACATTTGCACTATTACATGGGTCCAGACAGCAAAAAATAGCCCTATTAAAAATGGCCCCAGTCATAATGATGGGCATGCTGACCTTGAATGAAGGGCTGCCATATGATGAAAACGTCTCTGAGTGCAGCTGGGTGAAATTAGCAATTTTTTGGGGAATTTCCTGAAATTCTTTAATTGGTCATAACTCTGTCAATATTATAACTAGATGTCTGACATTTGTGATGCGTATTGTTTTGAAAGAGGCTCTAAACGGATCCCAGGAGGGAAGGGGAAGTTAAGGGGTTCAAAGTCTTGCAATTTATTATTCATGTGAGAATTTCAGGAAATATTTCATGTGAGAATTCCGGGAAATATTTCTATGCTTACAACTTAGCCACCTTTGGAGCTAGGTTATGAAAAATACATATGTATACTTTCTTAGAAGAGTCATAGAAATTGCTAAATAGGTAATTGATTATGTAAATTGTAAGTTATAGGCATTCAAAATTTCACAATTTATTTGTCAAATTGTGTGAGCATTTTCAAAATATTTGGATATTTATAGCTCCACTGTTACTGCAGGTATACACTCAAGATTTGGCATGTATACAAAACTAAATAGGTCCTTGAATCTAATTAAGCTGGATAAATGTGGTGGTTTAGTAGGTTAACATTTATTGCTGATACTTTAGAAATTACTGACTGGCAAAATTTGCTCAAAAATTCGTGGTTGCATAATAGGTAATGTCACTAGGATTCCACTTGTAGAATTTAACTTTCACAAAGCACTTATCACCACTGAATCACCTTACTTGCATTAGCATTATGGCCCTGTAATACCCATCCAACGCTCCTACAACATTGATGCCCAGCATCATGCTCCATCATGACTAAAGATATCCAGATAATTGTGCCTAAGTCACAGCTAGTTGTAAGGCTTAGCATCAGTTGGTGCCACTGTTTTCAAATAGTAAAAATATACATTATCCGTGGCATTGTACAGAAACAATGCTGCAAGTGCATGTGCTTCCATAAGTAATTACATCAGTGAGTTCTTGTGGTTATCAGGCATAGTGCAAGAATTTGGGGTGGTGCCCAGTGATGCTCATGACTATTCATGGTTCATCACTCAAAATATTGACCTGACACTTGGCGCCACTATACTTTTACTATGGAGCCTTCTATGACTGCTGTCTTATTGCCACTTTAACCAGTCTTTACCTTCCTCTACAATGGCAACTCAAGTGTATGACAGGGCAAAATGTATGGACATGGCTTCAACAAAAGTATCACAGCATTCCACAATTTCAAAAAGGCTTGTGAAATTCAACTCAAAAATTGTTTGCATAACTTCAGTAACACTCAAAGACTTGCTAAAGCACCCCCCCCCCCCGTCAATCATCTCCCTGGATAGTACTCCTCTTAGCGTGGTCTCTTCCTATAAATATCTTGCTGTTTGGCTAGACTAGCAACTAAATTTCTCAAACCATATTGACTACATGTTCTCTAAACTTCGTTCAAAACTCGGCATCATGTACTGTAACAGGGACTCAATACCTCTCCCTGTACAATGGGAACTACTGGCTAAAATGATTACCCCCATTTTCAGCTATGCTGACATAGTATACTGCACCATGCCCACCTCCTCACTTGCTAGATTGGACTCCCTCTTTTATGCCTTCTGCCACTTTGCCTCAAATTCTCCCCTGAGAGCCCACCACTGCTCTCTTCTCTCTTCCCTTGATCTCTCAGCTCTTTCCCATCGACGTCTCATTCACTCCATCTCCTTTATTTCCAAGTATTGGTTTAACTTGCTCCCCTCCTACCTCTCTGTCCACCTCACTCCTGCTGTCTCTTCATCCTACTCCCTACGTGCTAGGGATTCCCACTCTTTCTTCCTTCCTAAACCATCCTCAAACATGGGTAAATCTGCCTTCACCTATAGGTTCCCTTTACTTTGAAACACCCACTCACCTCTCCTATGTAATTCACTCACACACACCTCTATCAAATCCCAGCTGCGCCGCCTGCCCCCACGCTCCCATAATAACACATAGCAACTTGCTCCTGACCCAAAATAATAAGCTGCACTTCTCTCGCCTCTTCACCTCATGTCGCTTTTCCATCCCTTCCCAATTCATATCAATCACAAAAGCCCTTCCTCTCTTCCGCTGTAATTCATTCCAATGCTATTTTCCAGTCTCTCTACCATCTGTATCCTTACAATACATATGTCCCTCGATGCACTCTCCTTCAGGCTCCTGGCCAAACGCACTCTGTGCAACCATGTTTTCCTTGCTATAGCAATGGGTTCTCCGATCTCCCTACCTGCTTATCCTGCTTATACCACTGTATTCCCCAAGCTTATAACATACACAAGCTGCCTCTACCCACATGGTTGTATTTCTACTTTATAATTTACCGATTGCTTATGTACCACCTACCTGATTAATTATGCTTTTATTGTATTGTTTTTTATTGTATCTTATATACTATCTATCCTATGTTCCCTATCCCTAGGTCGCACCTGGAAACGAGCCTCAGCTCAGTGTGCCTTTCCTGGTTACCAAATGTTTAAATAAAAAAAAAAACTCTAATTACTGAAGTTATTTTAGAATATTTGGCTCCTTATAACTTGGCTAGCCTTTAAGCAAGATTATTTGAGAGTTGACACACAGACCCCCACAACCATATTGTTTTTTCTCCCAGCTAGCATCTCGTCTCTCAGGGATATACCCTGTTCACAGGGATATATACCCTGATCAGGCTGAACAAAGTCATCAGTTGGTTACCAAGTTTTTCACCAACATTTTTTCCATCCCATCTCCCCTGTTGGGGTGGTGCCTCTCTCAGCCTTGCACAGTCACAGCTTTCCCTGTGGCAGGAGAAATGCCCTGTCCCAGTCTCAGGGGTCACTGTGTTAGTGGAACCTGCTGCCTGCACTCCCCGACCAAGATGTGCTGCCAAGCGCAGCTGTTTCAGCCATGGTCTGCCTCCTAGCATGACTTCCTGTGCTCACTTTGGAACCTGGGTTGTCAACACGGCAGTGTGATGCTGGCCTTCCGGGCCACGTGGGTGGCCTGAAAGCCTAATATTTAGTGAATATAACAGAACTGGTGACGTTTCATTATCTAGCTTAAAAGTTATATGGGCTTAAAATTCTGCAGTTTACTTACTTGCAAAATGTAATTTTAAAAATGTATGAATGTTTTGAGGCTTATAACTCAGTCACTTTTAACAATGGAGATCTGAAATTGCTGTCCTGGTGGTGCTGAGGGCTGAAGTGCTGGATGTCTTACCTCGCGCCACGCTGGTGACCTGTGTTCTGGAATGAGCAGGGGCCGCCAGGGATCGACAGGGGAGGAGAAGGATCGAGTGTCTGATAGACTGCTCTCCTTCTCCGGGGAGGGGGGGGTCACCAGTGGTTGGTGTTTGACTGGCCCCTAGCGGAAGCTGGGGGACAGTGCGCTGACACTGTAGAAAAGGGGAGGAGATGGGGCAGATGCTAGGAGGGAGCACATGTGGATACGTGCACACTCACTCCAGAGGCATCATTGCATGCCTCATCTCTTGGAGAGAAAACCAAGAAATGGATGCTGTGGTGGATGATGGAGGGCACCTTGCAGGCTCCACTCCTGGCTAGCCACAGCACTGGCCACACTGGATCCAGTCTCCAGAGGGGGTTGGGTAACCCCGCTGGCCTTGCCGGGGGGTAAGCCCTGGTGGTATGGGCCAGCGCCGGATGGTGGACGCCGGGAGAAGGGGCTGGGAGCTCCCTCCAGAGGAAAGAAATAGCTAACAAAAAAACAATGGAGATCTGAAACTTAGTTCACATCTATATGGATCTTGGTAAATTCAGTGTAATAAATTTGGTGCAGTTTGGACCAATACTTCTGAAATTCTACTGTTTACTTAATTGTGAAATTACATTTTAAAATGTCTACAAGCTTAGAGGCTTATAACTCGATCACCTTTTAAGATACAGATCTGAAACTTGGCAGACATCTGTGCGGGCCTTGGTAAAGTCAACATACCTAAATTTGGTGAAGTTTAAAGCAGTACTTTTGAAATTAGATGGAAATACTGTAACTGAAATAAATTTTGGTGAAATTTTACAGAAGTGAAATCAACATTTCACCAGAATTTCACTGGGTAAAGATACATTTCACTCAGTCCTATCCCCAGGCCAAATGTCTTTCTACTGCAGAGCTGTCAGATTCTGGAGTGATCTGCCACATATGGGTTTGGATAACAAATCATTCCCCTCCATTAAGGTGTTCCTTGGGGATCAGGAATACAGTTCAGTGAGCTGTAGTTCAGTTTGCTTATGGTTTTATTTTGTATTGTGTAAATGTTGCCAAGACCTATTATCTATTTTATTAGATAATGTACTATAAGTAGAACTGCATTAAGGAACCTATAGTATATTGACTGTGGTAGTCTATGTAAACAGACTACCTTCAAAATAAAAGATGAGATTAAAATGAGATAAAAATGAGGAGGCAATCATGGCAAACCAATCTCAACACCTTTCTTGAGGGGTTGACCAAGAAAATGGACAGGGCCAGAGCCATAGACATGGTTTATTTGAATTCAGGTGGGATCCCAAAAAGGCCATCTTGAAAGTTTGGTGGAAAAATATTGAAATCCAATGAAGTTATTAGTGAACACTGAAATATTTTGTTGTTAACTCATTACTTGGTCATTTTACCATATTTTTCCACCAGATTTTCAACACAGTTTTCTTATAACCACACCTCATGAACTGGATAGGTGAAAAATTGCAAATCCCACCTGAAAGTTGATTTTTCATGATGTTACCACAAAATCACTTTTCAGGACAGATCTGGAAAAATCCATTGGCCTTGTTCATAGGTGAGATCCCAAAAAATGGTCATGTTGAAGATGTGGTATAGAAATAATGAAAAATGACAAAGGTACAAATTGTATTTATTTATTTATTTTTTGATAACCAGGTAGGTGCACTAGACACGAAAGTGACTATTTTCAGGCACGACCAGGGAGGTAAAAGTTCAAAATGCATTGAAATACATTAAAGGGTCATGCCTTGTTTTCTTATATCACAGTTGCCAGCTCCAGCAGCAAGCTGTGTTTTTGATTGGAGAGTAGATCTACACCATGGGATACTTTTTGGTAAGTGAGGGTGTGTGGGGTGGGGTGATGGGTGCTGAGTGGGGCAATGGGGTGAGAGGGTGTGGGAGGGAAGATCAATGATGAACCATTTTCTTCTTTGCAGGTTTCTTTAAAATAAAAAAAAAAATCAACCGAGGATGATCTTTTTTGGTTTTGTTTGTTTTATTGGGAAGGGGGCTTAGCCAACACTGGGGCAACCCAGTGTCAGAATATTCTTTGGTGGCACCAGGGCTGGGCACCTACCACCACCTATATGAAGTGGGGGTGGGTGACCTGGAGAGGAGATGGTACAAAACAAGCGGTATTGGGGATGGGCACTCCGGTCCACTTAAGATAGATAGGATAGGTAGATGGACAAACTGACAGACAGATCTCAACTGGGACAGAGCACTGGCTCATTAGACTGCTGGCTCACTGCTCCCACCAAAGCCAGCAGCAGGACTCCTTCTGCAGCTGCATAAATCAAGGAAGACCCACTGTTCTCATACAGAGAACATGGGTGTATGGCTCCTCTTGCTTAGCTGGGCGCCCAGGATTTTCAGGTGCCTAGAGACCTTATTTCCAACATCACATTAAAAAAAAGACACCTTAATCTAGCTAAACTAGTCCTGTATAGCTAGGTTCAAGTGATTCTGTGTTATTGTTTTTTCAACATATCTTATTTAGGTGTTTTCCACTTTTTTAGTTGCCAAAAAAAAAAAAGCCTAAGATGGCAGCTATCATGAACTAAAAAATAAATTTATGAGAGCCATTTTTGGTTCTTCACAACTTAGTGATGTGAACCAAAAATGCTGTTGCAAACCAAAACGTTTCAGTTCATATCAGAGGGTTATCCAAAAACCCTACTGCGCATGCACACAAAAAAAAAACCTTTAAATCCTTATAAGTCTGGAACTGTTTAATATTTATCCACGAAATGATTGAAAGGCACTACCTTGGTACAGGCTACTTCTCCCCTGAAACTTTTGTGAAAAAATGCTGTACCGTGTAAGCTGTGCTTGAGAGCAAATATAATATATTAAACATAGGAAAAAAATGTACTTAATTAAAAAATAGGCATTCCATGTCTTGGAAACGCACAAGATGGTGTCACAAAAAATTTTTATGTCTTGAGACCCTGCCAGTCAGACTGCTCATGCAAAAATTTGGGATATTTAGTTGAATGCTGATGAAGTTATTTAGGAGTAAGTGCAGCAATTGGGGTTAAACGTTAAACACCTTACTCAGCCCTAACTATACTGATGCTACCGTGCTTGTATAATATGTGTGTGTGTGTGTGTGTGTATATATATATATATATTATCACATTTATTTTTATCAGCAGGTTTTGAGCTCTATGAACTGACAACTGGCAGAGCCATGAGTGAGGTCTATAGAGTTCAAACTCTGCAGGTAAAAATATATGTAATATTTTTAGTCAGACGATGGCATACATCATTTCTACAATGATTGTGGCTCTCTGGCAAGATTAGTTCTTTTAATGAAGATTTAGCTAATTTGTTTGATTTCACTTCTTTCTTTCCTTTTTTTTTAGTACAACAGGTGCCAGTTTTGATATCACAGATCAGGCTGTTCTCCCATTGGTTAAGAGCTCCTTTGAGATCAACATAAAGTGGAAATAAATGCTAATGACACACCTAACATTGGAATAAAATAATTCCATGTTATGCTTGTCATACATGAAAATAAATGCATTTATTTGCTAGATATTATTCTCACAGGGCCCCATTTTCAGAGTCAGCAGGATGTGTACACAAAACAAAATGGTCTGGCAGGTTCTAGCATAATATTCAAACAGAATGTGTGATTGAAACAGACCACGCAATCTGTTTGAATATTGGACCCTGGATGTGTGGCACACAACAAGCGGGCATCATGTAAGGCATGGCGGTTCCAGGGTCTGGGGCTAAGGGCCACCCATAGGGGAATGCATGGGGCATACCTGTATGTGCCACAGCCCCCATGGGTGATATTCAGCCCATGCATGCAGATCAGTCCATTTGGGCATACATGGCAAAAAAGGGCCATTTGCATGCCCGTTATGGGCTCATTTGCATGGCTGCACCTGGTGGAAGGCACTGGGTGAGCTGTCCCACAGCCCCAATCACTTGTAAAATGTGAAATAACCCTGATCCCCTTTTTTGTAGTATAGTGGCCCCCCTTCCCAGCCCCGATCACTTGTAAACTGTTAAATAGTTAAACATCCCTGTATATAGAACAGAAAAAGGGAATTCTTGCATCAATTCAGATAGCCCAAAACTTGGAACCTAACATCCCTGTATTTATAACAGAAAAAGGGAATTACTGCATCATTAATCTTGGTCCTCGAGCATGGAATGGATTGCCAAGTAATCTGAAATCAAAGAAAATTAAATCATGGAGAGAAATAAAGAATTGGTTAATGTTTGAATTTGTAAAACTCAAACAGTGCTGTTGCTACTACTACTAATATATAAAGTTGGTACACTCAAAATTGTTGCTCTAATTTAGTTGCAAGGATGTATTATTGTTTGCTGTACTTTTTTAAAAGATAAATGTGTCTAAAGTTGCAATATGTAATTATTTGTGTAACTGTATGGAAATTGAATGAATGTTGGACCCCATTGTAAATGAGTTTGCTCATTTGGGTTATCCATTTCTTGGAAATTCAAGAATAATCTTTCACAAACAATCAAACATATAATCCCATTCCCCTTTTCCATAGTATAGCCCCCCCCCCGGCCCGGTTACTTGTAAACTGTTAAATAACCCAATTCCCCTTTTCCAGAGTAGAATGGACCCCCTCCCCAGCCCAGAGTACAATGTGAAATAACTCTGATCCCTTTTCCATAGTATAGCGTCCCTCCCTTACCATGGGATAGTGAAGTCTGTAGAGGGTTCTCATTACTCATGATTTACCTTAAGAAAATGTATTCTAGTTTTTTTTTTTTTTTTTTTAGTGCTTTATATAAAGCCCTGAAATAAGTAATTATGGTAACAAAGTCAAGCATAGCTCCTCTGCATGCAGTTACAATGTGAAAACTGCCTGACTACCAGGTAATGAAAAAGGAGCTAGTGGGTGGTGTTGGGCTGAAGAAACGCCATGTATGACATCACTACAAGGGGAATAAACAGAACTAGGAGAATAACATACTAGAAATACACTATTTATTTTGATGGTTTATTCATCCCTCCCATGTTGTGTGTGTATTTTGTGTGGTGTGTGTGTGTGTGTGGTTCAGTGATTACCTTGATTACTAAATTAGCGTTTGATGATGCAACAGAGTAAATCCTAGCCTGCCTGTCTATCAAACACCCCAAGGGACCATCATGGAGGTGATAGTGGCCCTTGAACCCGTTGGAGGGTGGGTAAATTGACAGAAAAGGTAAGCTTGGGACTGGCAGATCCCAGACAGAGGAGGGCAATACCACAGACCGGATAAAAAAATACAGAAGGAAAAGAGCTGAAACCCGAGCATAACATGAAATGGAGACTGACTGTTTATTTTTTTTAAAGCCCCAGAACTCTCACACAATTTTTTAACCACTTGGTACATGGCAATTCCTCTCTGCCTAGAGATTGATACAAGTGGCACCATTTCTTTTTTTTTTTTTAACAAATACAGAGAAGTTTGACTTTTCATTTACACATTCTGCTGATTGCTAACAAGTTTCTATCTCACTCAAACACGAGATTGATCCTTAGAAATTGAAAATATTGATTTAACCCTCAGCCTGATTTGTACTGTGGGCACCTGCCAGCGCAGTCTTTACACATTACAATTGCTTGGCTGTAATTCCTCAGGGGACTACTAATAACTACCGCATTTGTCTTTTCATCTTCTGAAATTATGCTAGCAGTTGTCCGAGTCAATGCTGATTCATTTGATACTGCTCTCCTGCAAAATGTATTGCAACCAAATAGACTTGCTCACCAGTAATATATGTGATGACATAGTTGTACCAGATTGACAGAGTGATTCAGGCTTTCGTGGATGGTATTAATTGGTCCCTAGTGACCAGATGGGACTCAACCAGACTGAGTAAGCTACATTAGTGTCTCATCAAGTCTGGGTAGTGCTGAGATGAGGTAAATACAGTTCAGGCTGTAAGCTGACTATGTCTTTAATCGTGTCAGAAAGATTATGATGACAAACATTACAATGCTTGACTTGCTAACAGGTGACTGACTATATAGTAGTAAATTAATAGGATGATACAAGAAAAACAGAAAGCAAGGATTTTGTATCATACACTTAATGGATTTCCTCTGTCTCTGTGAATTACTGCACTTTTATGGCCCTTCACAGTCTTTGAGATCATCTGGGGTTATGCTTCTGTTGCAGCTGAAAGTCAGACTAAAACCAGCAGGCAATCAAGCTTTTTTCAGCTGGTGCTCAGGCATGCTGGCATGCACTCCCCCAGTACATTGGTTTTGCCTCCTCACCTGTTTTAAAAGCCATTTAAAGACTTTTTTTCTTTCAACAATCCTTTTCTGTTTATTTCAGTTCTTGTGGCCATATCGGTTTGTGTTTGCACAGTGCCTTGAGCTTTCAGAAAAGCGCTTCATAAGTACATTTGCCTTGCCTTATATATAGGTGTGATGCAGAAATGTGTCCTGAGGTTTAATGCTTGACATTTTCCTGCTGTTTTCATAATGCATTGGGGATGGCAGCAATATTTCTGGTAGAAGTAACAAATTTAGAAGGTGCACTGGCCAGCTTAAATTTGATGAAGTTAGAAAATGAAAATCCCATTTTATGGCTGTTTGTATTTTCTTCCAGCTCGAAATACATTCCCCCATTTACCCTTGTTGACATCTCTCTGATTAGCTCCTTCTGACCGGTGCCTTTGACATGATGAACTGTGATATCACTGTAGACTTCCCTGGAGTATCTGGAATATAAATTCAGGAATAAATGCCACTTCTGGTTTAGGATCCAGAACAATTTAGTCTTACTTAATAAACAGTAAGACTAAGAAATGACAGTTTTTTGTTTGCCTGCTTTTTTTCATAGAACTTTTTCCCCCTAGCAGTGGATGCATGCAGGCTGTTCAGCCCTGTCCCTGCCTCCCCTGCCCAGCACTCTCCTCCCCAAGACTCATCTTCCCATAGGTCCCTCATGGACTGCACCCCCTCCTGTGGTGGGGCCAGGGGAGGGCTGTCCTCCACCCACCCAGAGACTCTCATCCAGAACTGGGTCGGTGGTCCTTCCTTGGTGGTGTTGGATGAGGGCAGGGTTTCATGGAGCCAGTGCCAACCTTTTCCATTTTCTCCAACATACCCAGCATCGGGACATATGCATGGGCACATGGAGGTGCACACATGCTGTGGAACTATGGCCTCTCCCTTTTTGCATCGCTCGTAATTCTGATGCTACCACCTGGCCTCTACTAGGTGGCAGCCAAGGAACAAGATGGCATGCCTCCCACCACTGGGAGAGGAAAGCAGTCCATTGAACACTCAGTCCTCTCCCACACCGGCCAACCCCTGACATCCCGAGTTGGCTTCTGAACCCGGTCACTGATTTAGGAAAGTAGGTGCTTAAGGTGCCACAGCCTTCTTCACCACCAGGCTGGCTACGATAGTTAGTTTTTTTAAAATACATATTTATTTAGAAGATGCTGACTGGAAAAGGCACACTGAGCCAAGGCTCATATTGAGGTGCAACCCAAGGTTAAGGGTACAAGGAAGAATACATTATATAATCAAAAAGAAAATAACAGTATAGATACTGTAAAAATTAATATGAGTTAGTAAAGCAGAAAACAGGATGGATCTAAAAGATGAATAACAACAATGGTACCATGGAGTGTAATGATAGCCTACGTGATAAACAAAATGAGTAACTAGGGTGGGAAAAATGCAGAAGTCTTGTGTAAGAAGAATACTGGGTGGAATACTTTGTGGTCAAAGAGGGTACACCTGGACATAAGCAAAGGGAGAGAGGTTAGCGCTGAGTATCCTATAGAGAGTGAGGGGAGGTGAATTTAGTTCACAATGAATCCTTTAGGCAGGTGCCTATTTTCAAAAGGTCCTGAGTCAGGTACATCACTGATGCATATAATAATCCCCTTAAGAAAAACAACAGTAAGCATAGAAGGTCCAGTCTAGCAAGGGAGGAATTCAGGGGAGCACTGTAGACCACATCTGCATAGTCAAACACCAGAAGAATCGTCTTAAGGAGGATCTCATGGCAGACAGGGAAGGGCAGGCAAACCTTGTTGGGAAAAGGGGTGCTGCATTTCTGGTGGAGCTTTTATATACAGCATTGATGTGGATACAGAAGTCTGAGCATGGATTCAATTACACATCGATATATGTGAAATGAAAAAACTAATCAAGTCAGGTACCGTCCAGGATTTTTAAAAATACGAGGGAGCCGAGTCTAGCAAGCTTTTGCATACTACAAAATGAAACAGATACTGTCTTTCTGGCATTAACCATTAGCTGGTGCAACTAGAACCAGTGTTGGACATTGTTAAAATCATGCTGCATTGTCGATTCCAGATAACAGACAAAGGCACTAGTGGCAAAGAGAATGGTGTCATGCATGTAAATATGTTTCCACCACTCTCATCCCTCTGAATAGCTACCATACCTTTGGCTCTATCCCAGCTGTGTTTGAAGCCATTTAGGGGTTTTGCACCCTCTACCTGGGCCAGGAGACCATATCATTGCTCAACCACTCTCTTCTGTAAAATAATACTTCCTTTCATACTTTTTAAACCTTCCCCCCTATGAACCTTCACTCATGAACCCATATCCTGTCTTCTCTATTCCTGGTAAATAGTTCTTCACAGTTCACCTTATTTATTCCTTTTAAGAACTTGAAGGTCTCTGTCATGTTCCCTCTCTCACATCTGGTTTTTGGTAAATATATGTTCAGCGCCATTAGCCGATCCTCATAGGATCTGCTTTCCTGGTCCTGAATCATCTTGGTCACCTTGCTTTGTACCTTCTCTAGCCCGTCCCTGTCCCTTTTCAGGTGATGTCTCCAGAATAGGGTATAGTACTCCAGATGTGGCCTCACCAGTGACCTATACAGAGGCAACAGTACTCCCTGTTTCCAACTATCGAGCCCTCTCCCAGTGCACTCTGGCATTCTGTTAGCTTTGTTGAAGGCTATGTTGCATTCCTTGGTATGTTTAAGGGAGTCACTAATGATGACTGCTAGGTTCCTTTCCTCTGATACCATGTTCAGTTAAACCCCTCTCATTCAGTACTCTGTTCTGTGGTTTTTGTTCCCTAAGTGCATTACTTAGCACTTCCTGGCACTGAATTTAAGTTGCCATACTTTGGACCCGTTTTCCTACCTTTGCAGGTCTCTCTACAATTCCCTTGTTCCCTCCACATTGTTAGCTGTACCACAGAGCTTAGTGTCATCTGCAGATAGATACAACCTGCTGTGGATTGCCTCTTCATGTCGTGGATGAATATATTGAGGACTGGGCCCAGGACATATCCCTGTGGTACTCCACTGATGACCTATTTCCACTAATCTGACACTGTTCACCACAATTCTCAGCTGCCTCCACTTCAGCCAGCTCCCTACCCTTCTTACTAATCCTTAGCTGCTCCCAGACCCCCATCTTCTTCAGGATTTCTTCTGTGTGGCACCAAGTTGAATGCCTTGCTGAAGTTGAATAAATCTACTTCATGCCCCTTGTAAACTTCCCTGGTTACTCAGTCAAAGAATACTGTCAAGTTGGTCTGACAGGACCTCCCTGCCACAACTCAAGTTGCTTACTATTCTGATGCTCTTTTTTCTGCAGGTGTTCCACTAGGTGATCTTTCATAGTTGTCTTCATAAGTTATATATGGATGTTTGTTTCAACGCAAACAGTGGGAAGGTCCTTTAGGAAGATGGAGAAGATAATAGTATCCAAGATGGAAACATTGACAGTACAAACAGAGAAGGACTATTAGTACGTCCAGTCAGTCTGGTCCCCTTCCTTGGTCCAGGTGCCAGTCTAATACTGGCCTGACTGCATCCACTTAAATAATTCCCCCAGTCGCTGATCCCTTGCTCCCTCGTATTCCTTTACCACTACCCCCTCACTGCATTCCCTAACCATGCTTGAACACATTCACCATCTGTACACTAGCCAGCATCTGCAGCAGTGAGTTTCATTTGTGCACCACTCACTCTGTGAAGAAGTACTTCCTTGTGTACCCTCTGAATTTGCTCCCTTGTAGCTTCAGATTGCACCCTTTCATGTTTCCATCCTTGAGCCTGAATAACTTCCTTCAGTTCACTGTTTTTATACTTTTTGGATACTTTAAGGTTTCAGTCTTGTCCCCCCACTCTCTTCCAGTCTCTAGAGAGTACATGTTGAAGTCATCCAACCATTTCTCATATGACGTGTATTGTCATAGTTGTAATTCTCTGAAAAATCTACATGTGGCTCCTGTCCACTTCAGATGTGGACACCAAACCAGAGCACAATATTCCAAGTCAGGTCTAACCAATGAGTGGTACAGTGGCAAAATCATTTTTTCTTCTGCTTGAGAAGGCCTTCTCTGTACATCCAAGAATCCTGTTTGCCTTTCTGTCTCTCTCTTCCATTGTGTATTCCAGGTGCACTTGTGCCATTCAGTATTCTGCCATAGGGCTTTTTTCTTCCCAAGTTTCTTGACCTTGTACATTTTTAATTGAAACTTAGCTGCGAGACCTCAGAACATTCCTCCAGCTTAACAAGATCCTCCTTCAGTTCCTGGAGGCCTTCCATATTGTCCATCTTCCACATATTTTGGTGCCATCAGCAAACAGCGACATCCTGCCCTGTACGCCTCCCCCAATATCGCATATAAACATGTCAAAAAGCATTGGGCCAGGGCTGACCCATGTGGCACGCTGCTAATCAGCTGCCTCATTCTTGATCTTACGCCGTTGATGACCACCCTCAGATTCCTGTCCCTAAGCCAGTTGCTCACCCACCTAGCCTATGTGTCACCTGCTCCTACATCCCTCGCATTCTTCACCAGCTGATTGTGGGGCACTGAGTCAAAAGCCTTACTGATGTCCAAGTATAAGACATCCAGGGTCCTTCCCTTGTCCAATCCCTGTGAAACCCATTGAAAAATTCAATGTGGTTTGTCTGACAAGACATTCAGACTGCCCCATCCTTCTTCAGACATGGAAGTACAGAACTGGGCACAGAACTTCAAGTGAGACCTGACCAGTGAGCTGTACATTGGCAGAATCGCTTACTTTCTTTTACTTCCTATGTATCTAAGCATTCTATTTGTCTTGCTGTATAGCTTGTTGCAGTGTGTAGTGTTCCACAGGCTGTCACTGATTGACACTCAGGTGACTCTTTTCTCTTGTGTGTACCAGGCAGACTTCTGCCATCCAGTATTTAGTCCTAGTTTTTTTTTTCTTCCCAAGTGCATGACCTTACACTTTTTGGTGTTGAATCTTAACTACTAGACCCCTGACTATTTCTAAAACTTGACAAGATCTTTCTTAAGTTCCCAGATGCCTTCCTCATTGTGTACTCTGCTACGTAGTTTGGTGTCATCAGAAAACAGCAACATCCTAAAGCTTTGGGGTACCTCAGAAAAGATGTGGGGAGAGAGGGCAAAGAGTCACCAACCTGGGCCAACAGACCAACTGACAGATTATGCTTTCTAAAAGCATCTTACAGCAAAATAAGATCTTTACTAAATTGCACATTTATTGTATTTTCTAGTTTATTAAATATTTCTGGAAAAGCCTACTGAGCTAAGAATAGCTAATTTCCAGAGGTGTCCTGAGGGTAAGAATATAGGGGATTGCACAGTGCAGCAGTGTTGCCCAAAAATATGCTAATACTATATGAAACCGGTACAGTCATGACAGGTATGCAAATAGACCCGGGCAAAACAAGGACCAAAAGAGGTCTAACAGCAGATCCCAGGCATACCTAGTATAAAAGTACACTTTTGAAAGAATAGGTTAAGGAGCATGAACAAATCATTGATGAACCTGCAAGGGAGAGAGAGTAGGGTCTGCAGAGGTGTGGCACTGTAGTGCTCTGTGTAGCTGAGCCTATAGGAGGCTTGCCATGGACAGCCCAGTGAGGAGTAGGCTGATGGTAATGATGATCAAACCTGTCTGATGGGTGTAAACTTTGTGTAATTGAAAAAGAATGCAGCCACACCTGTCTGAGTGCAGCTGCACCCTTTCATGTGCAACACACTACCCAGCAGCCAGCTGAGCAGCGTCATTATCAGCCTGCTGCTCAGCTTTCCCTCCTAGGCTGCACAGCAGCAGCAGCTGCTCATCTGCCCACCACCATAGTAAAGTATATCCCCCATCCAGTGCAGCTCAGCAGCAGCCGCTCACCCACCCACAACCAGTGTAAACCAAACTCCCCCATCCAAGCTGGCACTGTCTCATTTTTAGTTTTACTGGTGCAGCAGGCATGCTTTGCTGCAACCTTGTCTACTGAGTTATTGAGGTTTAGAGTGTTCTGAATCCCTTATAGCTAGTAGCCAGAGAAAATTAACAAGAGAGCAAACAAATAGGGAGGAGAAGGAAGGACATCTCAGCGTGACGTCACCATCGGTGGTTCTTCCACCCCCACCCCCAGTGCTCCCCTATTTGACAGCTCACGATACCGAACTGATGACCTATTCTCCACCTGAATGGCAATGGGTGCTGAGCTGCAATCAATCTCCGCATGCCAGCCTGAGTTGCTGTAAGGTTTGCAGCTATAGCCAATGTGACACTGGAGATTGGTGATTGTAGCAGAATGAGTTGCAAGATATCTGTAAGAAAGTGTTTTTTTTTTTTTTTCATTGCATAGGTCTTGAAAATTAATCCTTTTTGTCTGCGCTGTAAGTAAGGTTTTGTGTTTTTTGTTGCCAGTCCATTATCTCGCACTATCATCCTCTTTTGGATTTTGGTTTCCCCATGTTAATTTTACATGGGAGACTACCCCCCTCCCCCCCACCACACACACACATTTCTACCCTTCAGAAAGCATGCCAGTTGAAAAGACTAAGGATAACCCAAAGATTTGGATTCTATTTCCTGGGTACTGTCTTGCAAGGTGTATAAATTTGTGTTAGTACAGAGCACCTCTGTGGATTGGAGCTCTGACCTTGGGTGAGTTGCCTTGATTCTTAGTCATGCTTTTTCACATCAGAAGGCCAGGAGATCAGCTGTAGGTGGCCCTACCAGTAGGTTGCAAATAGTGGTGGGTGAAGTGGCCCCAATCCACTCCTCGAAGTGATTCATGGAGTGAAGCCGAATTTGTGGAGTGATCTGCAACGTGAGGCGGAATTCTTCACGTTATAATGGGTAATGCGAAGTCCATTGGAAACAATGACTTTGCGTTACTCTGCCTTCCCAAACCACTACTCCACCAATTCTTAAGGTGAAATATATTGAAAACTATGTACTTCGCCTCACTTTGCCTTGTTTTTAAGTTCCAAAGGTGAATTTTGCAGTGATTCATGGGATTTCAGGTCACATGGGCTCTAGATTGTTCTGCACAGCCTCAGTTTGGGGTTGTGTGTGAAGGAAGCTGTAGAAGACAATCTACTCTGAGAGCTCTCTGCAATTCAAACCTTCTAAAAGCTGTTAAAAAAGCCTTTTTGAGTCATTTTTTTTTTTTTTGCTGAAACTTAAGTTCATCGATTATAGGAAACCCTCCTGTGCTCATATTCATTGAGCGTTTATTGTTTGTGTGTGGATTTTGAATGTTAATGTACAACATTCAGTCTGTGTACTGAGAGACAGTGGAAGTGTGCTTTGGGGGAGGGGAGTATCTGTGGTGTAGGTAGATTAACTTAGAGCAAAAGACACTGCTTTCTGTTTTGGTGATATTTTTCTTGTATGACTGTGTTAATGTACACACAGTAATATTTTCAATAATTCTTGCCATTTTTTAGCTGTTGTGGTGCAGCTGTTCTTAATTTTAGTTTGTTTAAAATATGTGGTTATATTACTGAAGTCAATTTGCTATGCATTACTTAGTGTGTGTGTGAGTATGTGTGTGACACGTGTCATCAAATCAGACACCTTTTATTGTGCCACATAACAATTTCAGCAATGTGAACCTGCTATCCACAGCAGCTGTGTGATTTTTGTACTTCTTTGTGGTATCTTTACTGGTACTAGTACTAGTGACTGTTACTGTTACTGCAGCAGTGCAGTACACTACACCCACACTGCCTGCCCCAACCGGCAAAGGTATTCTTTTCAGATTTGAATTTCTGATGGTGAGCACTGGTTAGGTGCTGTGCCTTTGCATCTTCACCTCTTCAGTGCATAACGCAATCTTAATCTGTCTGTGCATTTGCATCTCTTTAGGGCCCAATCTCCATCTGTAACTTAAGTCACAATTGTTTCTTTGGCTTCCCTTCAGAGTACTGGACAGGTGTTGTGCATAATTCTGCATGAACATTGTACTCATTAATATGTGTTTTTAAGTCAGGAACATCATCATGAGACACTCGTGATACAGATCACGCTCTTCATCATCACAGTCACAGATGCAGTCACAAATCACTGCTCACGATCACGTCACGAATCACAACATTAATATTTTTTCTAGTTACTTGGATATATTTTAAGCCTGTTTTGTAGTGTTTCTCCAGGCTTCACCACCCCACCATCGTACTCATTAATGAGTGTTTTCAAGTCAGGGAGTTTGTGCTACGGCTCATTGGGGAAGTACAGCCATAGGCTTTCATGTTCCCAATACAGTTTTCATATTGGTTATCTCACACCGTCAACACCGAATCACGTTCTTTATCATTATGGTCACAAGTGCAGTCATAAATCATGATTCACGATCACATCACGAATCACAACATTCATTTTTTTACTAGTTACTTGGATGTATTGTAAGCATGTTTTGTAGTATCTCTCCAGGCTTCACCACTCCACCATTGTACTTATTAGTAAGCATTTTTAAGTCTGGGAGTTTTGTGCTACAGCCCATCAGGGAAGTACAGCCATAAGCATTCGCGTTCCTTTCCATACAGCATGTGAGTTACAGTACTGTAAGTAGTGGTGGGCGAACTGGCCCCAATTTTCTCCATGAAGTGATTCACTGAGTAACGTGGAATCCATGGAGAACTCCACAATGTGAAGTGGAGTACTTCGCTTCATAATGAGGAACACGAAGTCCATTGAAACCAATGACTTTGCGTTATTCCACCTTCCCCAAACCACTTCTCCACCAATTTTAAGGCGAAGTACACCGAAATCAGTGTAATTCACTTCACTTCGCCCTGTAATTAAGCTCCAAATGAAATTCTGCAGTTATTCATGGGATTGAAGGTCACATGGGATCTAGGTTGTTCGGCATAGCCTCAGTTCTGGCCTGAGTAGTGTGTGTGTGTGTGTGTGTAGTGATAGTTGAAGACAGTTTACTCTTAGAGCTCTGTGATTCAAAACCTCTAAAAGCTGTTTAAAATGCCTTTTTGAGTAATATTTTGTGCTCAAAATTTAGTACATTGATTGTAGGAAACCCCTCTGTGCTCATATCATCAAGTGTTTATTGTCATGTGTGGATTTTGAATGTTAATTTAGAATGGTCAGTCTGTGTACTGTTTTGGGGGAAGGACGTATTTGTGGTGTAGGTAGAATAACTGGGAGAAAAAGGCTATATTTTTCTTGTATAATTGTGTTAATGTACACGCAGTAATATTTTCAGTAATTCTTGACATTTTTTGCTGATTGTTGTGGTGCAGCAGTGTACAATTTGTTTAAAACCTTTGGTTATATTACTAAAGGTTTTCAATTTGTTAAGCATTACTTGAGTATGTGTGTGAGTGTGTGTGATGTGTGCCATTAAATCAGACACCTTTTATTGTGTTACAGAGTAAATGCAGTAGTGTGAACCTGCTAGCCACCACGCCTGCATGAATTTTTTATACTGCTTTGTCGTATCTTTACTGGTAGAGGATTGTTACTGCCATGCACTAATCCCCCAACTGGCAAAACATAATCCTTTTCAGATTTGGATTTGTGACTTGTAAGCACTGGTTAGGTGGTGGTGGTGTGCCTTTTCACATGCATCCCTTGAGTGTGCAGCACAATATTTGTCTGTGCATTTGCATGGCACCATTAATTCTGGGAGATTGCATTTCTTGTTACGCTCTCATTTCACTTCGTCTGCACTGGAGAATTTTCTGGACACAAGACAGTAGCATTTTGGAGATGCACATCAATTCTGGTGACTCTGTGTGTGACCTGACCATTGAACACATGACTGAGTGCGTCATTAATTTTTGGAGACTTTACATTCCTTGTTACACTCTCATTTCACTTTGTCAGCACTGGGGAATTTTCTGGACACAAGACAGTAGCATTTTGGGAACGCATATTCATTCTGGTGACTGTGTAGGTGGGATACTGCCAATATTATTGTCACTCCACCTTGCCCAGCGATTAAAGCGAATGACAATGCAGAGTAATAAACAAGGCAAAGTGAGCCTTTCCTATGGGGCACTCCGCGATAGGGAAGTGACAAGCAAAGTGGCCCCTGCGTTCACTTCGCTGGTGGATTTTAAATTCGCTGCATCTCTAGTTGCAAAGGAAGGAGATCTGCAGTTTGTTTGAATGTAAACAGCACCTGATAGTGCCCCCAAATAAAGACACCTATCATTCAGTTTGGGTTCCCTGCCCTTTTGGAGGGCAATCCTAAACTGTGATATTGAACTCTTTGTCTGGATAATTAATTTCCAGAGTAAGACTCCCCAGACCAAGGGTGCTAACTGTGGTGGTGGGTCTATTCAGTATTTAAATTAGGGATCTAAGCGGTAATTTGGGTGTAGACTTGCAAAGTAATTTTTAGGCCCAGAGGGACCAGATTATGGTTGCAAGTGTATGGCAACCTATAGATCATTGGGAGTCTAGCAGTTCTCTGTCACTTCAGGCAAACATTCTGCATTTACAAATATTTGTTTCATGCAAGGTAGGTGATTTTCTTTGAGTTAGGTAGCTTGCAGGAAAAATCCATTGTGTGCCGGAAGGGTCACATTTTCACACAACTTTTATGAAAACTGCAGTCTGTGCCCCAAAGGGAACTTTTTCATGCAAGATGGATGATGATCTCTTATCTTCATGCAAGCTGCAAAGTTTTCTCTTATTTCCACCTCTTTCTTGACTGTTAAGACTCAGAAAAGTGGGTTTATGATTTATGAATGCAGGTTCACAAGTAACGCAAGCACTGGATATTTTCGTGACTCAGAGCAGATTCATTTCATTAATATTTTAAAAACTTTTTTTTTACCACATAAGTTTCAGACTGAACTTCCAGCACATTTTCTTGTTTTTGATGGGGAAAGGTTTCTCTTGTGTTTCCCATTTATGACCGCAAAGGCTCATGAAAGCACGAGTCTGATCTCACGAAAGTGGGTCCGTAGTCATGAAAGTGATACATCAGTTTCCCAGTTATGAAACCATTCTGAAAAAAAAACTGCACGTGCACAAAAACTGCATTTTAGTTTCTTAATAATTTAGAAACTTAGTTTCTTAGTAAAGCCACCTATACACCAACACCTCCCTGCATTATCTACACATTGCACTCAATTTGCATCCTCTTCTTGTCCTCAAGATGTTCCTGCTATAACAATTCCAGTGCACATATTTTGCTTAAATGCCTTTGATGCTGCTTTTTATATGATGCTTACTGTTTGCTTAGTAATGTTTTTACCTGCCATGTAAATACTGTTCTGTTTGTCATTCATGACCCTCCTCTACCGTCTCCCTCCAGGACATATCTGGAAACAAACTCTTCTCTCTCCTAAGCTGGTCTCTGGACTTCTTTACTCATGGGCTGTACCTCCTGATGCAGATTGGAAGGCAGGAATTAGATCTCTGCAGCTGGGGATATCCAGCCCTCCACTTCCTGGTTCCCTAAGTTTACTTCCTGCCTTCAGTCCTGCAGGTTCTTTGCAAGCAGTGCTCTGTCACCACAGAAATATAGAACTATAGAAGTTGACAGCAGATAAAGACCGCAAGGCCCATCCAGTCTGCCCATTTCTTTTTCTACCTTATAAATGTGCCATCGGCCTTTGCTCTGTCAGTGGCCTAGCTATTCATGCTCATTTGTATTGCTCCCTTATGCCTATCCCATGCCTGTTTGAAGCCCTGCACTGTATTCATAGCCACTGCTTCCTGAGGTAGACCGTTCCATGTATCCACTGCCCTTTCTGTGAAAAAGAATTTCCTCACATTCCCCCTTAATCGGCCTCCTTCTAATTTCATGCTGTGTCCTCTTGTCCTGCTATTTTTCTTGTATTTAAACATGTTAGACTCTTTCACCTTGTTAATATCCTTAAGGTGTTTGAATGTTTCGATCATATCACCTCTCTCCCTCCTTTGCACAAGGGTATACATATTGAGCTCCGTTTATCTGTCCTCATATGTCTTCTGATGCAGTCCCTGCACCATTTTGGTTGCCCTTCTCTGGACTGCCTCAACTTGGTTAATGTCCTTGTGAAGGTATGGCCTCCAATACTGCACACAGTACTCCAGATGGGGCCTAACCAGTGTCTTGTAAAGAGCGATTATTACCTCCCTCTTACGACTTGTGATACCCCTACTAATACACCCTAACATCCCCCTAGCCTTACCTACTGCTTTAGAGGTCTGCTTGGACGATTTCAGGTCATCGGTGATGATGATGCCCAAGTCTCTTTCTTCCTTTGTGACTGCCAGCAACTCCTCTCCTAGCCTATAGGTGGCTTCAGGGTTTCTCGTCCCTATGTGCATGATCTTGCACTTCTTTGCGTTAAATCCCAGTTTCCACTCTTCTGACCATTTTGCTAGTTTATCCAGATCTCTTCTCATTCTGCCTACCCCATCTGGATCATCTACTCTGTTGCAGATCTTGGTGTCATCTGCAAACAGACAAGCCTTACCCTCTAGTCCATCTGCAATGTCACTAATGAAGATATTGAAGAGGACTGGCCCCAGGACTGATCCCTGAGGTACCCCACTTGTGACTTGCATCTCTTGTGACTGTATACCATTTACCACCACTCTGTTTTCTGCCCGTCAACCAGTTTGCCACCCAGTTGACCAACTTCTGACCCACCCCGAGCCTACCCAGCTTATTTATCAATCTTCTACATGGAACAGTGTTGAAGGCTTTGCTGAAGTCAAGGTAAGCAACATCAACTGGTCCACCACTCTGGTTACCCAGTCAAAGAAATCTATGAGATTAGTTTGACAGGACCTTCCTTTTGTAAACCCATGCTGTCTTAGATCCTGTGCCCTATGGATTCCAGGTGTTGCACTATCCTTTCCTTAAGGAGTGCCTCTATAATCTTGCCCACTACTGAGGTAAGATTGACTGGTCTGTAGTTCCCTGCCTCCTCCCTGCTACCACTTTTGTGGAGTGAGATCACATGAGCCCTTCTCCAGTCTTCTGGGACCTCCCCTATGCTCAGAGACTCACTAAACAGTTCTGCTAATGGCTGTTCTAGTTCCACCCTTAGCTCCTTAGGTACCCTGGGATGCATCCCATCAGGTCCCATTGCCTTGTCCACCCTGAGCTTAGCGAGCTCTTGTAGGACCCTTTCTTTTGTGAAGGGTGTAGTGCTCATCTTCCTCCCTCCTGTGTCCATGGTGCTGAGCTGTGGGCCCTGGCCTACCTTCTCTTCAGTGAATACTGAGCAAAGTATCTATTTAAGATAGATGCTTTTACAGGGGTCCTCCTCCTCACACGCCCCCTTTTCTCCTTTGAACTTAGCGATACCCCCTCTGGATCTTCTCCTTTCACTAATGTATCTATAGAAAGTCTTGTCACCTTCTTTTACTGTTCGTGCTAGTGTTTCCTCAGTTTGGGACTTTGCCTGCCTTATTGCCTTCTCTGCTTCCCTTAGGCAGTTTGGTATGCCTCCCTATCTTCATCCTGCTGTGTTCCTTTATATTTCCTGAAGGCCAGCCTTTTGGCTCTGACCTTTTCTGCTACTGTATTTGAGAACCAAAGTGGTTTCCTTCTTCTTTTGCACTTCCTTTTCTGTCTAACGCAGTGGGATGTTGCTTCAAGTATTGCATCCTTAATGCTTGCCCACTTTGCCTGTACCCTCTCACCTGTGTTTCTTTTTTGCCAGGGCTAGCTTAACTCTGTTGGCCATCTTATCAAAGTCAGCTCCTCTGAAGTCCCATATTTTTGCCTTGGAATGGGATGATTTAGATGTAGTGGCCAAATTGAACCATACCATGTGATGGACACTGACCCCCAGGTGACCTACCTGGAGATCTGTGATCCCTTCCCTGTTAGTCAGTACTAGATCTAGGATAGCCCTGTCTCTTGTGGGTTGTTGTACTAGTTGTGTGAGGCCGTCCCCCTGCAGGGAATCCACCAGGTGTCTAGTTCTGGAAAGATGTTCGTGCTGGTATTGACCAATCTGTATCCGGCATGTTGAAGTCTCCCATTATCAGAACCTCCCCTTTAGCTGTCATGTTTTGTATATCTTCTAACAGTAATGTGTCTATGTCCTCTCCCTGGTCTGGGGGCCTGTAGACAACCCCAGTTCTTATGGCTGTCCCATTTCCTGTTTCCAGGGTGACCCGCAGTTCTTCTGGCTCCTTATGTGTATTCAGAATTTCTGTAGCTTCTGTAGCACGTGGCAGAGCTGAAGACCGCAGACTGCAAGTCAACAATTTGTTTTACTTTGGGATTTCTGAGGAATTCGTATCAACATTGAGACACTCCTCTGTAGGATCCAGTCTCAACCTTGCAAGCTGAACAGACTGATCCCACTTCACTGCAGTGGTTGTTTCTCATGATTTTGGAGTCAAGAAGCCAAACCTACAGAATTCTGTGACCAGTGCCATTTTTCGGCATTGGGGGGAATAAACACAGCACTGGAGTGCTTATTCAGGCTCTATCCCCTCACCGACAGCAGCTCCATGCATTTTCTGTCGACAGCTGGCTTTCGGATCACCTCAGCTGCTCATCAACGATGGGCCTGCAGTGCATGTATAGCAGCTCATTGACATTCAGTTGAACTCTCGGTGATGAGCACTGCAGTGCAGGAGGAACGCTAATTCAGAGAAACGGAGTTGCAGATCAGCATTGTGCAGCCTCCCCAACCAACCATAGAGAAATGCACAGGGGATTCCTGAATAGACTAATGAATTTAAAACAATTATTGATTATCAAAAGGAGAAAGAGGAGCAGCTCAGTTTTTTGCCCTTAAAGGGCCAGCACAATTCATTGGGAAACCTCTGGCGGGGGTGGGGTATGCTGAATCAAAGGGAAGTAGGACCATTTGGTGTCATGGCCTCAGACAAAGCTTCCAGGAGCAGGAAAATGCCAGTCCCCACTACTAATTACCTTTGCTGGGTCACTTTGTCTAAAATGTGAGAAGGCAGCATCTGCGAATGGGGAGGATGCGATGTAGGCAAACCCTTCCTCGGCTCAGACTGATAGCCAACAGACAGATAGGTCTGATAGAGCAGCAGCCACCAGGTCTGAGAGAGCAGCGGCCACCAGGGAGTCCCAGCAGTCCGTAGCCCCATTTCTGGCCCCAGACCTCATAGACAAGCTAAATCGGGCTTCTGCTCTGGACCCTGCATGCTTCAACTGGCAACCTCTGGGATCACAGATGCAAGGCCTCACAAGAAGACAAAAAGAAAGAGGACACCATACCCATCTTCATCCGAAGAGGGGCAGTTGTCCCCACATCACTACAATAAAAAGAAAAAAATCCCAACACAGGAACAGATCCTCAGATGAGGAGGATCAGCATTCCTCACACCACAGGAGAAAGAAAAGATGTCACTCTCAAATAGATCTAGGGGCACTCATAAGGGAAAGCATTGCAGAGAGTGTTCCCCAGACTCCTCAGATTCCAGTTCATCTTCTTCTGAAGAGGGAGAGGTAGTGGGCTCATCATCAGACTCGGACGACTCCTCATCCAGAAACTTTGACGTGGAGGATCCAGATTTTTTCATAAAGAAGGTCATATCCGAGATTCACCTCAGATCTTTCCAGGCGGCTCCCACCCAGTGAAACAGGCCTTTCACCTGGCATCTGCCTCCAAGCCGGCCACAGCTTTTCCTATTCCTCCTGCCATAGAGGACTTGCTAAAGGAGGAATGGCAAGGTCCAGAACGCACATATCCAGTGCCCCAGCAGATCTCTAAGCTTCTCAAGTTTGACAGAAACAATCGGAAAAGTGGTTAGACTGCCCCAGAATCGACCCTCTGATTTCAAATCTAACCAAGAAGATGGTCATCCCAGCCAAAGGATTGGCATCACTTAGGAACCTGGTGGACAGGACAATGGATGCCTTACTCAAGAAGACCTTCCAAGGATCAACGACATCTCTCAAGGTGGTAACTGCCAATCTTTTTTTCAGCCAGAGACGCCCTGTCATGGGCCTTGGATTTAGCCTTTCAATTCGCTGAGGACCCAGAGAAGAACTCACTTATTAATCAACTGCAGTTAATGAAGTTAGCTTTGGCTTATGCAGCAGACATGTCAGAGGAGGCGGTCAAGTGAGCCATGTTCTATCAAACCTCGGCTAGCCACAACCACTGGCTTTGGGCCTGGCAAGCAGACGCCTCTTTGAAGAGCCATTTGGTAAACACACTCTATGAAGGTAATCTCCTGTTTGGTTCAGCCTTGAAGGGGGCGGTGAAGGAATCCAAAGAGACTGCTAAGGTGCACATGCCCCATTCAAGGAGCAGGGGCAAATCATGGTCCTCAGGCTCCAGGTGCAAGTTTTGAGACTGAGGTTACAACAAGGGTCAAAACTATTAACTTCTCAGGAAAATTAACATGGCTCTCCTTGTGTTACCAAAGTAACTTCAGATGGGGCAGAGCCAGTGGTGGTGGTGGCACCAGAGACACTGGGAACAGCAACAAGAAGTCGCAATGAAGCTATCCAGGCACCTCCCTGAGTAGGGGGCAGACTTTCACATTTTCTCATGGAATGGGTCCAAACCATGTCAGACAGATGGGTCCTAGACATCATCAACAATGGTTACCTAATAGGATTCGAATCCAAGCCCCCACTACCTCATCTGGTGCCCTCTCCTATCTCAGGCAACCCATCCAAAAGACAGGTGATGTTGCAGGCCATTACAGACCTTCTGCAAGCAGGGACTATTGAGCAAGTTCCTCCCACAGAGATCAATCAGGGGGTCAACTCCCTATTCTTCATGGTGCCAAAACGCACAGGGGGATTCAGGCCAGTCCTAGACCTCAAATTCCTGAATCGTTTTGTTTGCAGCAGACCCTTCAAGATGGAAATCTTGTCATCAATCAGGGAATTGCAACAAGGGGATTTTCTAGCATCCATCGACCTGCAGAATGCCTATTTGCATATTCCCATTCAGGAACCACACAGGCAATATCTTAGGTTCAATGTAGGGAAGCAGCACTTCCAATTCAAAACTCTGCCATTTGGGCTTTCTTCAGCTCCAAGTACAGTCTCAAAGGTTCTAGTAGCGGTCATAGCTCACCTTCAGAATAGAGGGATACAACTCTTTCCTTACTTGGATGATATTCTCATCAAGGCTCTGCAGCTTGACCAAGCAGTACAAGCAGTGGCGGAGGTAGTCCGGTGCCTGTCGGCACAATGATTTGTCATCAACTGGAGAAAGAGTTCCCTAACTCCAAGCCAAGTCTTGAACCACCTGGGGGAAGACTTCATGACACAAGCCAACAAGGTCTTTCCCCCAGAAACGAAATTCAGGGACCTGCTGAAGCTCTTCAAGAAGTTTCACATAGCTCCTCAGCTGCCTGCTCAATCCTCCATGCAGCTAATTGGGACTCTAGTATCACTGGCAGATTCAGTCCCTTGGGCTTTAGTCCACATGCGTCCCATTCAAGCCCATTTGCTGAGGCTGTGGTCCCAGTCCACACACAACCAGCACCAGGTCATTCCAGTCTATCAACAGATAAAACCCTCCCTCCATTGGTGGACTCGGAGGACAGATGTCATGAGGGGGCACAAATTGGGCCATCCACACCAAATCTGATCATTACTAATGCAAGCCTCAGGGTCTGGGGGCTCAACCTGCATCAGCTGTCAGCATAGGGCAAGTGGTCGCAGGTAGAAACAAGGTACAGCATAAACGTCCTTGAGATGAGAGCAGTACGCCTTGCCCTCATACACTTCGAACAGCAAGTCTTCAGTCAGGATGTACTGATCCTAACAGACAGTCGGACAACGATGACATACATCAACCATCAGGGTGGCACAAGAAGCTCAAAAATGCTACAGGAGTCCCTTCTTCTATTTTAGTGGGCTGAGCTCCACCTGGCAAACAGAAGAGCAGTGTATATTCCAGGACAGGAAAATGTCACAGCAAACTGGCTCAGTCTCAAAGATGTTCTACCAGGGGAATGGGAGCTGAAGGACAGTGCCTTCCACATCATAACAGAACAGTGGGGCAGTCCTCAGCTAGATCTTTTTACCTGCCAGCGAAACCCCAAGATAAAGCAATTCTACTCCCTGGCCAAGAATGAACTAGCGGTGGCTCAGGATGCCTTTTCCCTAGACTAGGTGATGGTGAACTCACGTTGCCCCTCCTCCTCAAAAGTGTATTATAGAATCTGGAGAAAATTCTTGTTCTGGCTTCAATCCAAATACATACAGGACCATCCAATATCATTACTTGAACTATTGCAGATTCTTTAAGAGGGATTTGACAAAGGACTGCGTCCAGCCACCTTACGAGTTCAGGTTTCTGCACTGGGGGCGCTTTTGTTGATGAATTCAGGGGAATCGCTGGGCTCACATCCCTATGTCAGGAGGTTTCTAATGACAGCAACATTAAAACCCCCTCCAGTCAAGCTAATGGTACTACTTTGGAGACTTAATCTAGTTCTCAAGGCTTTGACCAAAGCTCCTTTTGAACCTCTCAAGGAGACATCCCTCATGCATCTTACAATGAAGGTCTCTTTTCTCATAACTGTTACTTCAGCCAGGAGAATCAGTGAACTAGGAGTATTGTCCACCAAAGAGCCGTACACTGTTTTTCATCAGGACTCTGTGGTGCTCCAAACAGAGCCAGGTTTTTTGCCAAAAGTCATGTCTCCCTTCCATTGCAACCAAGAGCTAAGTCTACCTTCCTTCTGCCCACACCCCAAAAGTGAAAAGGAAAGGGAACTTCACACGCTAGATCCGAGAAGAGTGATGAAAATTTATATTAAAAGAACGGATGCTATTTGCAAAACTTCAAATTTGTCCATTTTAACTACAGATCAAAACATGGGTAAAAAAGCTTTGAAAGACTCTATAGCCAGATGGATCCATTCTGTCATCACCACGACTTATGATCAGGCTGGAGTAACTTTGCCTGGTCCAGTGAGATCCCATTCCACCAGAGCTATGGCCACTTCATGGGCGGACTTCAGAGAGGCATCTCCAGCAGACCTATGCAGGTGGCCACTTGGTCATCCATTCACACATTTACAAAATTTTGCAAACTGGATATCAGAGGCATCCTTTGGCCGCCGAGTGCTTCAAGTGGTAGTGGACCCTTCAGGGCATTTGACATTCTTCCCACCTGTGATATCTGGGGATGTACTGCTTTTCTATATCCCATGAGTAAGGAAGCCTTGGGACCAGCTTAGGAGAGGGAAATCAAAATTTAAATACCTGTAAATTTTCTTTCTCTGATGGCTGGTCTCCAGGCTTTGGTTTCCCTCCCAAAATGTACATAGTTGGCTGGACAATTGGCCATGTGTGCCTTAAATTTCTTGTTTTTGTTTCTAAACTCATGTAGTATTGCCACATTTGGACTGCTTTTGGAAGAACTGGGGGAAACAGGAAGTGGAGTGCTAAATATACCCAGCTGCAGAGATCTAATTCCTGCCTTCTGATCTGCATCAGGAGGTACAGCCCATGAGTAAGGAAGCCCAGAGACTAGCCATTGGAGAAAGAACATTTACAGGTATTTAAATTTCAATTTACCAGCTCAGTATTTCTTTCCTAGTGAAACATTTGAAATAAATAAAAGAATCATACTTTTGTCAAATTGTAACAAACCTGAACATTTCATGTTTTAACTCGCAGTCATTTGTGCAACTATGACCAAAAACAAAAAGGTCTTAAAAACTATATTTTATGGCCCAGATATTCAAAAGGGTTGCGCATGGTGCAACAGTGTTGCACCATGCTCAACCCACTGATGTGCCCCAGCGCGATATTCAAATGGGAATTGTGCCTGGTACAAATCCCGATGCACCGGAGTACATCAGTAATGTGTGCAGGTAGGGGGGGTGTGCCCATGCATACTCTGTACATCCCAATATTCAGCCCTGGATGTGCTGAGCCATGCATGCGCAACCTCTACTTGTGCCACACAAAGTTGATCCCCAAAAAAATGGAGCAATGGCTGGCCACCTGAGGTGAGCTGTCATTGTGCAGAGCTCCTGACGGCTGCCTGTGTGGGTGACCTGAGCTCCAGCAGCACCTCCATGGTGGCGCGCCCTGAGCATTGGTATGAAATAATAGAATCTGATATCCCTGGTGGTCCAGTGGACTGCTGTCAGCCCAATCGCGGGCTTAAGTAAAATAAAAGAAGAATCCTATATCCCTGGTGGTCCAGTGGACAGCTGTCAGCCCAATCGCGGGTTTCAGTAAAATAATAAAGATTCCTTTTCCCTGGTGGTCCAGTGGACCGCTGTCAGCCCGATCACGGGCTTAAGTAAAATAAAAGAAGAATCCTATATCCCTGGTGGTCCAGTGAACCGCTGTCAGCCCGATTGTGGGTTTCAGTAAAATAATAAAGATTTCTTTTCCCTGGTGGTCCAGTGGACCGCTGTCAGCCCGATCGTGGGCTTAAGTAAAATTAAAGAAGAATCCTATATCCCTGGTGGTCCAGTGGACTGCTGTCAGCCCGATCGCAGGCTTCAGTAAAAGTATAATGATTCCTATATCCCTGGTGGTCCAGTGGACCCCCCTCACCACCCGCCCACTGATCCCCATTGCCCCGCTCCCCCCCGGTCAGTGGCGGGCAGCAGCACCCCACCCGCCTGCCGCCCCGCCGACTGCTGACTGACACGTTCGGTAGGGCTGTACGTCCATTGGTCCACAGCGTGAGCCAATGGACGTGCAGCCCATACCGTACTACACATTCCAGATAACCTTCATTGTTTTTCAGGGTATCAAGTTGAGTTTATTGATCAACTTTCCAGTTCTTTACAATACAAAAATATTTAAAATAGACATAAAACACATTTATTTGCACTTTCTCATAAAACACACTTACATAGCTAGGGAAAAATAGTACATGGCATTTATTTCAGTAGGAGAGACAATGTAAGCAATATGCTTTAGCTAATTTTGTTTGATCCAGAATTTAATCAGGACCCCAGGGTCTGGTTACCTACGGTAAAGTACCTAATGGCGTATTATTGAATGAAGTCACTAATCTAAATGAAATGTTCGTTCAAATTGACTTTAAAAAGCTTGAGCTTATATTCTTCCATCTTTGCATCGTATTCTGAAGAATATCCCATATAAACCTCTTGTTACATTAGTGAACTCTACAAATTATTGATTTGATCACGTGATCAGGGATATTGTAGCTCAGTATCATTTTAAATAATGACATTCAGCATTTATCTTAGTATTAACTATCTGTCTTTGATACAAAGATAGTCCCCCTTCTAATACATGCTTAATTAACCACATAATACATACTTAACAATAGTACAACCTGCAGAGCTCCATAAATTAAGACATTCAAAAATCTATCAGATCAAGGCTTCTTTCTGCATTGAACAATCAAGTAAGTATGCCTAGTTAAGATGCTTCATTTAATATTTACCTGATATTTAAAGCAAGTAAAAAGGAGGCCACTTTCTTAATCATCTCTGGATTACTAGATAATAATGTATTTGATAAAAGAATTTGAGTTACGCTATAACTCGTGCTTAAAATGTCTGGTAATCAAGTTTCTCTTGGTTTCTTGTAAAAAAGGACAGAAGAATATCGCATATTCTGTATCATCATGTTCTCCACCGTCATACCTACAATAAGGTGAATCAGTTCCCATTTTATGTTGCTGAAATTGTAAATAATGGCTTTTAAAGATTTCTAGTCTGAACGTAGTAAAACAATGCCGCTCCTTCGTATCAATTAATATTGTTAGATATGGTTCTGTACTGTAAGTACTCTCCTAACGTTTCCCTCCCCTTGCTGTCACCACTATATCTTTCGGGTCCTGCCCCTTTCAGGGTTTTCAGCATCCTGAAGGGGTATAATTCTCGGCCTGCTTCTCTTCCCTCCTTCTCCCCCCCCATCCTACTCCTCCCTTCTGCTTCTCCACTTGTGTTATAATCTGCCTTCTTTAGGTTTACTTTTAGCACTTACTAACCCAGTGCTCAGTCTGCTACTCTGAGCACTACAAAGGTGTTCTCCATCCTCTGACCTATACCTTACTGAATTACCTGTTCTTGGTTTACTATTATGTAATGTTATATCCGCATATTGTTATGTTTACCTCTGCCTGTAACATCCTATGTTCCTGGCTTTAGATTAGTTATCTGTCTCACTCTGCGTATGCCATACTGACTGTTGCTGTGGTTTGAAATATACTGTAGTTGTTCTACACTTTATGTATTTGTATTGCACTTGTATGGATATGTTTTTGCTTGCCCTCCCCACTCCGTTATCCCCCAACCCTCAGGATGCTTCTGGAAATTAGCTGTTTACTGCTTATGTTGTCTTTCCTGGTGAAACCTTTTCAAATAAATATTTCTTGTATAGAGAGTGTGAGTTTTGGAATCTTGGATTTTTAATATATCTTGCACAACTGAAAAATGCCTACGTCTGTTCTTAATTTTCTTGATTTATTCTGTCATGGGAATATGGATGACATCAGTCCGGATACCCCAGTTGCAATGGGCAGATACTGTGCTCGATAAACTTCATATATAGAGAATGAAAGCCTTTACTCGAATAGGAAATCTGTTTCTCAAGGCAGTCTCTTGGTGACCTTGTTTCTGACAATAATTGCAACTCCATTAGAAGCATAATTATTTTTTCTAAGATCATATCCTGAACAGAGAACTGACCAAGTTCTAGATGGGGAATGTCAGCAGGAACATAAGATGGAACTCCTAATAGTGATCTGTATAACTTATTCAACGTAACTTGAATTAGAAATGTTACAAAACCCCAAACGTCCCCAGTATATAAAACAGTTGTTTTAATTTTTGATGACTTACCATTAGGGAACATTTAATGGAATAGCCACTATAGTGTCGTATACTCTTGTGAGTTTAGATTTTAAATACAATAATGCCTGTTCTAGTCTAAGCTACTTGTAGATCTGAGGCCCAAGTAATCATACGTATTTACAGTTAGAAATTTGGTGCCTTTAACATAAATGTTACATTTATCTGTGTTAGTTTGTCCCAAAAAAGAGGAGTTGGGTTTTAACTGTATTTTTTACGTGACATTTTTCACAACAAAGTTGTAGAAACCTAATTTTCACTGCTGGCCTAATAGAGACATCAAAATCAGTACCATGTCATCAGCATAAGCAAGTAGCAGAACTGTTTTTGAATTTACCTTAGGAGAGTGAAATTCATTGTTATCAGGTTGATTAATAATATCATTTAAGTATAAATATAATAATAATAAAGTGACCATGATGTATCCCTGCCAGACTCCGAGATTAGTCTTTATTGTTGTAGATAGATTACCTCAGAAGGTAAATTGAACCTTACACCAAGTATGCTGATCTCATGTAGTTTGATGATATTTAGGAGATTTCCATCAATTCCCAGTGTTTGTAAACCAGCCCATGAAATTCTTCTGCTAATATTGTCATATGCCATCTTTAAGTAAATAATGCAGCAAAATAATTTCCCTTTATGTAATGTCACATAGTTATGTGTCAGACGGGCCAGAACAAAACAGTGCTGTGTTGTAGATCTATTACTTCTAAATTAATTTGGATAACTCTGTAAATATGTGTTTTTTCATCTACCCACGCTTGCAACTTATCCAATATTATCCTTGATAGTAATTGTTCCCCTGCCAAAATTCCAGTATAAGTGTATTCTGGACTGTATAATTGAAAATGTAATGTAAAATTGGTAACCGCCATTCCTCATATTTAGTTATGTCTATAACCAACTTGTTGGGGGGCAGAGCTTGGTATCCAAGATGGAGACAACTTAATTCCCTGTGAGGAGACCAGAAAAAAAAACCTTTCTGACCAGCCGACAGAATCAATTATATCAGCAGTTTATCCATAGGAGGGATCAGTAACTGGAATTTCAGCGCTCCACAACGAGATATTGAATGCCCAGAAATGTCTGTAGCACTGTGAATGGGATCAACTGTAAACTCACGAATTATTGTTGACTATTACCTGTTGTTTATGTGTCTTTATAACTTCAATAAACAAATTAACTGCCAAAAAATACAACCAACTTTTCCAGTCCCAGAGCTTTATTGAACTTGGTTTTAGTAAGTGCTTTTGAAATTTGTGTCTTCGATATATAAAATGGTCGAAGTCTGAAGTATGTGTCCGATTTTTCCTACAGGATGTTTGCAATATCATATGTTCTTCATGTGGATCATAATATACTTTAGTAAAGTGTACAACCAGTGTGGCAGGCTGGATGTAATAGTCTTTTTAATATGGTTTTCTAAAAAGTAAACTTCTGACTGGTGCAACAGCATCACCTAACCACTGATTAAATCTCTTATTTAGTCAACATTTAGGTGGAGTGAAGCAGGGAAAGTATTAGAGTGCACTGTTGGGACTCGTTACCTTCTCAGGAAATCAAAGCAGAAAGGCAGCCATATAAAATTACTGAACCGGGAGAGAGATACTTTACACGTTTTGCTTAAAACATACTCTCTTTATAAAGAAAAGCAAACCCCATATGTCAGTAGCTGTCTTACGAGCAGTGGGGAAAGCAGGTCATTCATTATGTGAGTCGCTGCCTGGCTCACATACTATCTTCTTTATCTAACACCATGGTCCCTGAGGGTCATGGGGAGTCCAGCACTAGCAGCTCCTTCCCCAGTGTGACAGTGACTCCTTCCCCAGTGACAGCAGGTGGGAGCAGCTGCCCTGGAACAAGTCATACAAAAAACACAGCTAGTAGGCAGGCAAGATGTAGTGTCAGTGGCTGAGTAGGTAGCACACTTGCCTCTGAGGCAGGGAGATCAGAGGGCTGTGGGTTCAGTTCCCACATCTGGCACTTGGGTTAATATCCCAGTACTGACACTGTAGTGTAGTATGAGAGGGGTGCTGCACTTCTGAGGTGCCGTCTTTCGGATGAGACATTAAACCGAGGTCCCATCTGCCTGGATTGGTGGTAGTTCAGGTGGATGTTAAAGATCCCATGGCACTTATCAAAAAGAGTAGGGGAATTTCCCCAGTGTTCTAGCCAAATTTCCCTCATTCACTAAAAAAAAATACCACCAACAGCTTAATCTGGTTCAAGGTCAGTTGGCATTCATCTGTATCCCCCTCCCCCCGGGTCATGCCTGAAAATAGGCAGGATTTGTCTAGTGCACTTACCCAGTCAACAAAAACTAAATAAAAAGATAAATAAAAGATAGTACAGCTGAGCGATCATTCCTTTGCTGTGATCTGTTAACATTCAGCCCTAAACAGCGTTGGTAATGTAAAATCAGTCTTACCTGCTTCTGCAGCTTCGAAATTGATTGAAACTAAAACTACAATTAAAAGCAACTGCTGCCCGGCTTGCGTACCATTCTCCTTATGTAACACCATGGTCCCCAAGGGTCGAGCGGAGTCGGGCAACAGCAGCACCTTCCCAAGCAACAGTGACTCTGTCCTTGGCGACACCAGCCAGCAGCAGCCATTCTGGAACAAGTCTATGGCAGGTAGATGAGATAGTATAGCTGAGCAATTGTCCTTTTGCCACGATCTGTAATTATACAGTTGTCCAGCTTTTAACCTAAATTGCACTAAGTTAGAATTGCATTCAGCCATGTTGCGATCAATTCTGAGGTACACAACTAATGTTTTATTTAAAAGTTGCCCTTTATTAATTGGGACTACTTTCCAGCATGGAGTAATACCATGAAATTCCACATGTTTGCATGGAATAAACATGGATATACTACAAATGACTGAAATGCCAAAGCTAGAGTGTTGAGATCCTGAAACCGATTGTCTGACACTCGATGTCCTGACACATGGGAACTGCCTGTGGCAGAGGTTTTTCATGTTTCAGGGGCTTTGCACCCACAGCCCCTTATTTTAGATTGCAGACTCCACTGCAGGCAAATTTCAAGTGTCAGGACACCAAGTGTCGGGCAATCAGTTTCGGGCTCCTGACACTCTGGCTTTTGCATTTTAGTCATTCGTAATACTCCCATCCTTACTACTCTAATTAACATATTTAACTTTCTTTTTTCTTTTTACTGGTGGAATTGAACCATGTCAGATTACTTTCAGAATTCTTTGAATGTACATAAAGCAAGAGGGAAATTAACTGAACCAGAGTTTCAAAATAGTCAGTGTGGGGGGGGGGATTCACATGATACTTGCTCGGGGCTATCTGTTTTCTGGGTGAGCTCTGTTTGGTCCGCTTTATATATATTATTTTTCCCAGTGTTTTTGGCTCATCTGTATTATCTTCACTTTTTACAGTGTTACTTACAGAGTTGGCATTATGAATCTGTCTGAAAATTCTTCACATTCCTTAATGATTCTTGCTGAATCCTCTGTTACGGAGACAGTGTGGCCTCTAATCCCTCTCGCACTGGAACCGAAACGGCCATGCAGGAGCACCTCCCCACCACCACCACCACCACCTACTGTTCCTCCTCAAGCTTTAATGACTGAGCAATTCTTTTTAGAATTGACAAGCATTAAAACAGCAGTCTATTACCTCATATCAGACTTTATACTTTTCAAACTGGCACTCCAAGAACTGGTGGTCAGGATGTCCGATGCCGAACCCCGCATCAGCTCAATGGAAGATAAACAAGCAAAGCTGGAACCTGAGATCACTCAACTTTGCCGCTCTGTTTCTGAACTTAATGATAAAGTTGAGGACTTAGAGCGGCGATCGTGTAGAAGCAACTTCTTGCTTCTTGGGCTGCCAGAAGAGGAGGAAGGCAACAACTGGACTGAATTTGTACAGAAATTCTGTATGAAAGCGGCTGGTCCCTCACCCAGTGACCCCAGCTACATCTTGACGGGCACACCAAGCACTACACCTGAAACCAGCTCCTGGTGAGAGACCTAGACCCTTGATTTTTTGCCTCCTTAATAATCTGGATAGAGTACATATTCTCAAACAAGTTTGTTCTATTCAAGCACTTCAATGGGAGGGCCACAGGCTATGGCTAGTACAGAACCTCACCTTACAAGTCAGACAGAAATGGGCTGAATATAAAGATATTAAGTTGAAATTATGGACAGCACATATTAAGCACAGAATGCTCCATCTGGCCTGCCTTGAAGTTGCTATGTCTTCAGGCCCACAGCGATTTGATTCTGCAGCAGAGGCAAAGGAAGTACTACTGAAGATTTTTCCCGATTTATTTGGATCTAAATCATCTGGCTGACTTCATGTTTTAATATCCTTCCTAAGCTGCTGCGATTTACTGTTAATGTACCTCTCTTTTATTAAGCTTTGAAGTTGCTTGATTTTTTCTTATAATAGGGATTGGAAAGAATAACTTGCCTAGCATATTCCCCACTATGCTTCTAGAAGTTTCTAACGGTGTCTGCACTGTACAAACTTTTGCCTTATCCAAATAAGTTACTTCACTCATTGGATGGGACTCTTTGGTTTTTGTTTTTATGTCATTTATGTATTAGATTGTGGTTTTGGGCTATTGTGGTAGCAGTTTCTACCAAAACTAGTTCCTCCATTTAATTATTCTTTTTTTTATTGGATTCATCACCAGGTCTGTGCCAAAGTCGGCATTCACATCCACTAGTATTGTTTCACTTTGGACTGAAAGGCAAATACTAAACTTATCTGGCACATCATCTTTATTTTATTCTTTATTGCTGATTATTGGCCATTGTTGTACCCATAGACAGTAACTGAACTGCAGCATGTTAAAAATGTAATTGGACTGTTGGTTGCAGGACGGGATGTTATAATACTGTTGGTACTTGTATGGTCCCTGTCAATTGATCTTAGCTACTATTGTCCCCATTATTTGATCAAAGAATAGTATCTCAAGAAATTAGTGACATATAATTCCTTTTCCACATTTTATTTTCATTGATTTTCAGTGCATTAGCTGCACAAAATTTATCATTTAAGTTGTTAAACGGGCAGGTCACCCTTGTATTTATGTTTGGGTGATCAATGAACTTTTTATTTCTTTTTGGTGATTATTGTGATGTGATTTCACTTTCAGCAGTGTATTTTAGTTCCGTCGTTATTTGGGTGAGGGGGGAGTTAGAGTTGGGGCGAGGGGGGGTGCTCCCATGTTGAGGCTGTGGAGGGGGTGGCCAGAGGGATCCCGCTTCCCTGGTGGATTGTCTATGGTGGGAGCAAATGTTTTCAGCAATAGAAGTCACCGCTATCCATTCTTAACTGTTTGCTACTCTCCTACAGCTTTTTGCTTCCTCTTAACTTCTTGGCTTAATGTTTATCACTGTTTTTCTATTTTCTTATCGGACTGGCTGTGGTCTGAACTAAAGGACAATATGCTGTCCTTTCTGAGTTGGTCTTGGACGCTGCTTGCCCTCAATATTGGCTGAAGGAGAGGCATGTTGCCTTATTGCTAGATGTAATATGTGGATTGTGGTTATCCGAAGATTTTGTTTTATACTATGTGATTGTTTTGGAACCTATACTCTTGTAGGAGCTACATGCTTTTAATAACCTTTAGAGCCCAGGTGGCTGGGTGTAGTAGCCCAGAGGGGTTCCCTTCCTAGTGGATGGCTGTACCATTTAATGTTGGACTCTTTGTAACCTATTTTCTCACTCAGGTCACCACCTGCTTGGCTCTTTGGAGAGATTTAGTACCTTTGCTTCCTCTCCTATTTGGGCATTGTTCCAAGGTATAGTTCCTGCATGCCTTCCTCTGAGTCTCTCTAACTCTTTTTTATTTTATTTCTGTGACTCTTGAGTATTGGATGCTGTTCTTTAAATGTAATTGCCTTGCTCCCCCATGGTTGACTCCCCGGTAGGGATATGGAGTGGATCCTGATCTTGCCATCTTTACTCCTTAGCCCTTGATATGTGTGTGTGTGTGGGGGGGGTACCCCTACATTGCTCCTTTTCCCTTGTCTTTTTTTGGTTAGACTAATCTGTAACTTTTCTGGTTTACTAATGCATGGATCCTTTTGCATAAGTCCCTTTCCACCCTTATAAATTCTTCCACTTATACATTGTAAATGTGGATTAGTAATTTTTACTAAGGGGACCACCCCCTCCCCTTTTTTCTTTCTTCTTTTCTCTAAGATATATGGAATTTGACTGCTGCTTGTAGATGATCCTGTCCATAATATTTATTTTTTAAATATTTCCAGCACAGTGGGGAAGAGGGAGGAGAAAAGTTTGTTGACTAGTTCTGTATTATTTGAATCTCCTCCATATGTTATCTTCCTTGTTCCATCTTATTAAAGGTTCGCAGATCTTTATAAGGTTGGGTTATCAATATTAACCACTGGAAATATTGTGCAACTTAATTATTATTGGTTGGACCGTGGGAGCCGCCTGCCCACCAACACTCATGGACTGGTCTGTATGGGAAGGGTTTTTGCCCCCATTTTGCAAGTCATTTTGGATTGTTTACTTTATGGGTTTATGGTTTTATATAAGTGGTTTTATGGGGTGGTGGGGGGATCAAAATGGGGGTTTTCAAGTTTTGGTTGTTGTGGGAGGATGGCTCTCTGCAATCCGCTCAGTGATTTTTTTTTTTTCTGACCTTAACTAGGGGCTTTATGTGTCTTGATTTTTGGTGTAGCAGCATGTACTGGGGACTCATGGGGATGTCATTACATGGTGTGTTAAAGGTGGGCAATCTCGGATCAAACAGCAGTACCTAGACATTTGAAGGCTTTGTGCATACACATAGCACTTTTACAGGAGACCCATCTCCCTGCTAGTCAAATCACTTTATTTAAGCGGCTATGGGTAGGTTAAGCCTTCGGGGCTGGTAATAGTAGTCACCAAAGAGGAGTAGGAATTTTGCTACATAGATCCCTTCCTTCTTCTCTTCTATCTGAAATACAAGACAAAGAGTGTAGATACATTTTTATCCACAGTTTTCTGGGTCCTACAGAACTTCTTATAGGTTCTGTATATGGCCCTAATAGTAATACTCCCTCTTTTTCTCTGGTTTAGCTAATGTTCTGGCTCCATATATGCACATTCAATCAATCAATCAATCAATCAATCAAAATCTTTATTTAACCAGGTGATCACCGTTGAGCAGAACTCATTTTTGAGGTGGACCTGGGGTATACAGGATAAAACAGATCGGAAAGATACAATGAACAATATACAACACAAGAATAAAATACAATATAAAGAAAAATATATTCAGTGATAACAAAAGGCATGTACAGTAATGAAAGACAGTTGGGATCTGGGTCAGGGAACTAAACTGGTAACACATCATACAAGTATATATGAAAATATACATGAATAGATATAACAGTCGATAGGTACAGCAGATTAAAACGTGCCCAATATACACTATAAGTAAAGGTCCAGTGTAGGGATGAGGGTTAAAAGGCTACTCTAGATGGTATTTGTGAGGTGGTAATAACAACAGAATAAGGGTATGGTCAGAGTCAGGGCATATGTGAATTGAATGAAGAAAAGAAAAAACACGTTGTTGATATGTGAACCGCTGCAGTAGCAGGGAATCTAGGTTCAGCCAATAAAAGGATTCCGGAGGAGAAGAGAGACAGGTGGGTTAGGAGGATGGCAAGTAAACTAAAGAGGCGAGAGCAGGGGCAGCGGATAGGGGAAGGCAAAGGGGAGCCCAGAAATATAAACATCAGACACAGTATAACTGTGGAGGCAGGACTTATCTGGCTAGGGTTGTAGGATTATCGGCATCAAGTAAAGTAGGTGCATGGCTCCTTGTTATGGCTTAGGTAAAGAGATTTGAAGGTAGAAAGGGAGATAGGGTGGGTTAGTTTCAGGGTCCTTTGCAACTTATTCCACATCTGAGGTAGTACATAGCTTATGGCTGCTCTGCTGAAACGTGATTTTGCCCTATATACATACAGAGCAGTGAAGGAAGTGCTTTCTCAGGGCATACTTGCCGAGAGTACATATCGGGAGGCAGACAGAGATGTACTGAGGCAGCATTCCTATAATCGCTTTATTAGTCCAGAATGCAGCATTCCTCTTTCGTCTACAACTAAGGGATGTCCATCCTACTGCCATGTACAGGGAGCAGTGATGGGTAGAATACTGTAAACCTGTAACAAATCTTAAGGCATGGTGACAGTGTGTCTAGTTTTGCTAGAGCACCAGCAGTACCCTGACCATATAAGAAGTCTGCATAGTCAATTAAAGAAAGAAAGAAAGAAAGGTGTTTTGAACCAACTTCAGCTTGGCATCTCTAGTAAGTAGGTTGTTTATCCTAAAGAAAAGACCAAGTCTCTGCCTAAGTTTCTTTAACAACTCATCAACATGATCAGTGAATGAGAGTTTATTGTCTAACCAGACTCCTAAGTATTTGAATTTTGTTACATAGTCCAACTGCTCCCCAAGGATGGTGGTGATAAGTGGAAGTGTTCCGTCAGTCGCAGGATTAGATGCATGAGAAAGAGGTGAGAGGAGCAATGCTTTAGCTTTTTTGGCATTAAGAAATAACTTCTTGTTTAGTAGCTGTAGCTGTAGCTGCAGCAGGTTGAATTCACTTTGAAGGGTTTTCTGTGCAGCATCAGTGGAAGGGTTGCTGGTGTAAATCACTGTGTCATCTGCAAATAAATGTATTTTAGCTTCATTGATGGTAGTGTCGATGTTGTTAATATTGACAGAGAAAATCAAGGGTCCCGGTATGGAACCTTGAGGTTCGTCCCTCAGCAAGAGTTTTAAAGGAGCGACTTCTCCCTCAGCCTTTACTTGCTGAAATCGACCAGAGAGGTAATTTGTGAACCATCTTAAGGAAAGGGCGTCTAGGCTCATATTCTGAAGGGATGAAAGAAGCAGGCTATGGTCCATGGTGTCAGATGCCTTGCTTAGATCCAAGAACACCACACAGATAAAGTTCTTATTATCCAACTCTGTTTGCCAGTCATTGGTCACTTTAGCAAGAGCAGATATTGTGTTATGCTGTGCTCTGAAGCCAGACTGTACAGCATTAAGCAGGTTTTCCGATTCCAGATAGTTTCGTAGCTGGACACTCACTATTTTCTCTAGCAACTTAGACAGGATTGGAAGTAATGAGATTGGCCTATAATTATTAAGATCCCTGGGATCACCTGATTTAAACAGGACCACAAGAGCAGTCTTCCAAATGGGCGGAAGTTCACCCTGAGACAGAGATAGATTAAAGAAATGTGTAATTGGGACTGCTAGAACATGGTAACTGACCTTTAAGAAGTAGGGGTTCCTAAGGTCGGCTCCAGCACTTTTTTTGGAATCTAACTGAAGGAGGAGGTCTTCAACTTCTTTCAGGGTTATAGGCTGGAGTGAGAATGATGTGCTTCAGATAGGTTTATCTTGAGTATCCTCAGCAAGTTGTTGACGGAGAGAGCAGGCAGGGGAAGAGACAAAGGCTAGACCAGCAGTAGCAAAATGATTGTTAAATGAGGCAAGGATAGAAGGCCTATCGGAGACTACAGAATCACAAACTATGATGTTAGCAGGAAGGCGATTTCCAGAAGAATGGCCTTCAATCACTTTGATTGTTTTCCAAAATTTAGAGGAACAACTGGAAGCTAGCTCTAGCTGTATACGGTAAAAATGTACTTTTGCTTCTCTAACCAACTTGGTGCAATGGTTCCTTGCCCTTCTGAATAGAATCCTGTCATTAGGGAGATTGGATTTCCTGGCAGTTTTCTAGAGCATATCCCTGTTCCTCAGGGCACTCTTCAAGTCCTCCGTGAACCATCGGCAATTTTTTTTCCCTGGTATGGACTTTTACCAAGGGAGCATATTTGTTTATGGCCCCTAACACAATTTCTGAGAAAACGTCATAAGCTGTGGCCAAGGACTTAGCTAAATAAAAGTCCTGCCAGTGCAGGGAGTCCCTTAGCTCTGAAATATACTTCCAAGAATCAAAGTTACGAGTAAATCTTTTGATGGTGAACTTGGGAATCTCTGTAATTTTGTGAGTAGACCTTACACATGCAATGAAGCAGTGGTCACTAATATCCGAGAAGAAGACACCAGCATGAGAAAAAAAGGGGGGGGGGTTGCTAACTAAGAGAACATCTAACAAGGAACTTTTAATAAGGTTATTTTTATTAGGACGAGTAGCCTCGTTAATCAGCTGGGACAGTCTAAAGGAGTCACAGAACGTTTTTAGAGGAGTAAAGGCACTGGTAAGCCAGTCTAAGTTGAAGTCCCCTAGTATGATATGCTCTGAAGCGACTGAACCCATGATGTTTCCAAGATGTTTCAGCAGTAGTAGACCAGCAGACAGAGGCCTATAGCAACCTATTACACAGACTGAGGCACTGTTTGCAATGTCAGTTTTTAAGAACAGACTTTCGGATTCGTTTTTGACCGAGGTGGAGTCAACAATGGAGACAGCAAATTTATCCTTGATGTATATGGCTACACCACCACCTCTGGTCTGCCTGTCAGCTCTGAATAAAGAATAGAAGGGAATGTTTACTTCCAAATTGCTGGTTACTGGTCTAAGCCAAGATTCTGTGACTACCAGCATGTCTGGAGCTGTATGACAAACCCAGGCCTGTGCTGATGTTATTTCTTTTAATAAACTGCACGCACTGGCATGCAAGAAGCCTAGCCCCTTCATGCTGTGAAGGTCAGCAGGAGTTGCTAAAACTGCAGGGGGGCCTGGATTAGAGCTCAACATTGCCTGAACACAGCAGGAGTAATAGCAGAAGCTTCCTGCATAAATATGTGATGAGTTTAGTCTGATTAATACTTTTGCATGAGTAATGTTCACAGGAATAGACTGGCGGAGCCCTAAGGCTGGCTCCATGCGGACCTAAGGCTGCATATAAAAGTGCTTTGGCAGGGAGCAGCCAAGAAGGTTGGTGAGTAAAGGCGGAGAGGGGTGTGCACCTATGGGACAGCTCTATAATCGTTCCTTCATGCCATGATGGATGATGGGCTAGCTGTAAAGAGGGAAATTGTAAATTACATGCAAGCTTGTCAACAAGGTGGCAAATGTTCAAGCAGAATGATGTAGTATAGGAGCCACAGTCTCTCCTAGGAGACATCTGTCCGACAAGGCTTAAACCCAAGAAGCATAAGATAAACAGGGACAGGCACAGTTGATTATGAAGTGCCTTCATTGTGGGAAAATCACTTAGCATATACTGGTACATTTACTAAGGTATTGGGAGCCTAAAAACAATATATAACTTCTCAAGCAGAAGATACAATTTAGCAGAAGCAGCTTGAGCATCAAGTGGCAGTAGGAGGAAACAAATTGATATTTACCAATGTTAGCCAATAGCAGAGGTCTAGGAGTAGTAGGCAGAGAGTGAGAGCATTTAAAGGTGGCCTGGGGGAGGCTGGAGAAAAAGAACATTGCAGGCTACAAACTTATACTGTCTGCTGCAAAGCAGACTTCTTAAAAATAACAGAAAAGTTCGACTGGCCAATCAAGGGGCTCTAGGCAGACAGACAGCCAACTGGAACCTATCCCTAAAAGACGCCTGAGTTTGAAGCTCAGCTATAGCTGCAGATGTCCTGAGCCTGTCTTCTCCACAGCCCGGGGAAGCAGCGGCTATGTGCTGAGATCCGTACCTGCTGTGTCTTTGGGGCTGGTGGGTGTTCCTTGCACCGTGGAGGCGCTACAGCTGCTTCCTGACCACAACAGCAGTCACAGCCCAAGGAGGCTAAGGGGGACGCCTGCAGAAAGACAGACACACACAGGAGTTAGAAGGTTCCCTAAATCAGTGAGAGGATTCAAAAACACAAAGCACACAAAGGAGCTGAATCACAAGGATTGTGTCTTAAATGGGGGGGAGGGCTCTGACTAGCGAGGCGCTAACTGATTTGTGGTCCGAGGTGAAATAACATACACAGAGTGGGGGGGTTGTGCGGGCGGGAGAAGTTACTAAGGAGAATTTAGCCTAGAAACTTTTTTTCCAAATTAGGGGCTGGCTCAAGGGGAATGCCGTATGGGCACCGTGCAGAGACCAGACAGGATTCATGCACACAATCAACAAGAAGAGCTGATAACCAAATCAGAGTAGTACTAAAAGGAGGAGGGAACAGGATGTCAGGTATTTTTTCACTCCACAGATTTAGCAGATATCCCCAAATCAAGGCAGTTAACCCTGTGTAAGGAGACCGAGTAAAAATTAAATATCTTTACATGGCTTCCCCAGTATCAGCACTTGAACGCTATCAATTTACATGAATAGAAGGGGCAAGCATTTTCATGGCAAGTCCACTGTGGAACTAAGTTTAAAACAAAAAAATGTAACACTTAGTTTCCTTGACTACTTAACAGTACTTGCAACACCTACACTACGATTAAGGACAACAAAAAAGAACATTGCAGGCTATGAACGCATACCATCTGCTACAGAAAAGTTTGACTGTCCAATCAAGGGGCTCTAGGCAGACAGACAGACAATTGGAGCCTATCACTAAAAGGCATCTGAGTTTGAAGCTCAGATATAGCTGCAGATGTCCTGAGCCTGGCTTCTCCGCAACCTGGGGAAGCCGCGGCTATGTGCTGAGATCCGTACCTGCTGCGCATGTCTTTGGTGCTGGTTGGTGTTCCTTGCACTGTGGAGGTGCTACAGCTGCTTTCTGACTGTGACAGTGGTCACAGCCCAAGGGGGCTAAGGGGGATGCCTGCGGGAAGGAGGACACACACAGGAGTTAGAAGATTCCCTAAATTGGTGGGAGGATTCAAAAACACAAAGCACACAAAGGAGCTAAATCACAAGGATTGTGTCTTAAATGGCTCACCACACATTCTTTGGGTATTAGGGGGAGACTAGAATTTGGTTACATGAATTGAAATTGATAGAACTCATAGATTGAATTCTGGACTTTCGCCTACTCAGTGAGGCCTTAGAGACTTTATTGATAGTTGCGGCCTAGTTGACTCTTGTGAATCTTTAATCCCTCGGCTAGGGAATATACTTTTTATTCTAATCCGCATAATTCCTATTTTAGATTGGATTACTCTTTAATCTCCAGCCCCATATTAGCCATGATTTTTGGCTGTCAAATGGAAGCTATGGTCCTATCGGACCATTCTCCTGTTAAACTTATATTAGATCTCACATATCAGTCTGATCGTGATTGTACCTGGTCCCTTATTGCTTCCCTTTTAAATGACTCCCAAATTTTTAAGGCTTCCAAATTTTTAAAGGCCTGCAGGACTTTATTAAGTCCTCCATTGACATTAATTGGCCTTCTGTTTCAGAGAAAGATCTAGCTTGGGGGGCTCTTAAATGTTTATGGTGTGGTGAGCTGATTTGCCTTGCTACTGAACAGAAAAAACTTAATTCCAAGCACTATAATACACTAGTCACCTTTATTAGAGACATTTAAAAATACCTCTCTTCATCTGACTTTTATAACTTCAGGCCCAATATTTGACTCTTATCTTAAAACAAGTACAACGGTCTCTTAAAACTTTAAAGGCCACTTACATTGGCCAAGACAAAAAAGCTAGTAAATTATTAGCCCTCAGATTGCATCAAAGAGTGGCAACATGTTGGATTAAATCCCTGTATGATCCCTTACTCTCCTCTACTACAGCCAAGCCAAGGGAGATGACCCTTATTTTCAGGGATTACTGTTCACATCTATATTCTGAAGACCAGAAGTCAGGGGTTAAACAGGAAGACATGTCTCTCTTTCTGAAGGCTATTTCCTTGCCCCACCTGTCTGTCTCTACTGCCCTTTCCACCTCCTCCATGTCTAACCCATGGAAGATAGCTAAGGTTATCCCCATTCTTAAATCTGATGACCCCAAATCCTCCGACAGTTACCGTCCGGTATCCATCCTCCCTCATCTCAGTAAACTACTCGACAGAGCAGTCCACAGTCAGCTCACTGAGTACATAGGCAAATACACCCTCCTATGCAACCAACAGCATGGCTTTCACAAGAATCATTCTACTGCCACTGCCCTCGCCCTTCTGACTGACCACATCCTCTCTAACATGGATAATGGTAAAGCTACCTGGGCTGTCTTTGTCGACCTCTCAAAGGCTTTTGACATGGTTAACCATGCTCTCCTTACCTCCAAGCTTAGCCTCCTTGGTTGTTCTCAGAAAGTCACAAGCTGGTTCACTAACTACCTTACTGATTGCTCACAATTCATGTGTATTGGTCAAACCTGTTCCCCCACCATGCCTGTCTCTGTGGGGGTTCTTCAATGCTCAATCCTGGGTCCCCTCCTTTTCTCCTTATTCGTTAATGCACTTCCCTTCAACTGCCTCAACTGTCACTCTCTCCTGTATGCCGATGACCTTGTCCTCTTCCACAGTGACAAATCCACAGCCACAATCTCCTCAATTCTCTCATGCAACTATGCTGCGGCCCACAGCTGGTTCTCAAAAAACCTCCTCTTAGTAAATGCCAAAAAAAAACTAAATCCATGCTGTTCGGATCTAAGCCCTTCCTGGCCAAAACTAAAAACCATACCCCCCTTACGCATTCTCACCCCAGACAGCCCAGCCCTGGAGGACGTCAACACCTACAAAGACTTAGGAGTACTGCTCGACCCCTCCCTCACCTTCACTGAATATGCAAATTCCCTTGTCAGAAGGTTCCATCAAAAGTTAGGTTCAGGTAGTACCTTACCCCTGAAGCCAGACTAGCCATTGTCCAGGGTAATTTTCTCCCTATTCTTGACTACTGTTCCCCTATTTATGCCAGGACCTCAGTTACTGCCATGGCTAAGTTCTCCGCTGCCTACAACAGCACCTGTCGCTTTGCTTTATTGGCCCCGTTCTCCACCCACCACTGTACCCTCTATAATACCCTTGGATGGCTACCACTGCAAGGTCGCTTTGACGTAGCCCTCTGCTGCATGGTGGACAATGTCATCCACACTGCTTCAGAATCCCCCCTAACTGCCCTTCTGAAAACCTGAATGCTGCTCCACAACATCCGCTCTAATGGTACTCCCGCTCTAGCTGTTCCTAGGGTATCCACCAACATGGGTAGCAGAGCTTGGTCTGCAGCTGCCCCTTTGCAGTGGAACAAACTACTGACTGAACTCCATTCCATTGACACACACTCCAGTTTCAAGTCCAGCCTTAAAGTCTGGTTCCTGGCAAACTCATCCTGCTGCTGTTCCCAGGGGTCTGACAGCAACCCACACTAGTCAACTTGCCAGCCCAGGGGTTACCCACTTACCCACACTAGTCAACTTCCCTGCCTACAACTGTTATATTGTATTTTTCACAGTAATATTTGACTTCCTTGCCTGTACATATTGTATATATATTTTTTACTGAGTATTCTGTGTATTACTTGCTCACTGGACGATGCAGTCACACATTGTACACTGTGCCTACAATTTGTTTGTTTTGTACCAAATCTCCTCATGTCCGATATTGAAACTTTGTATTCACTGTTCTCAAATGGACCCATGCATCAAACCTGTATATTGTGCTTACTATTGTTGCTTGTATGAAATCTGTTTCATGTGTATTACTGTTACCTTGTACTCTACTGTCACCCTGCGCCACGTGTTATGGCCCGGGTCGTGCCTGAAAATGGTCCCTGGGATCAGTATCAAAGTCATAAATAAATAAATTAAAAAAAAAAATCATTAGATGGCCCTGTAACCAAGGGTGAAGTAAAAGATGCTGTCACCTCCCTGGCCTCAGACAAGGCCCCAAGCCCTGATGGCGTCACCTCCAATTTTTACAAATATTTTTGTTGATGAGCTTGCCCCTACTCCAGTGTCTCTTTATAATTATTTAAATTCTTCTTCATTATGGGAGACCCTTCTACTGGAAAGCCGGATTGTTGTCTTACTCAAGCCTGATAAAGATGGAGTCCCAGCCTGAGAATTATAGGCCTGTTTCACTTATTAATGTTGATATGAAGCTACTTGCAAAAATGTTATCCTCGCATCTTGATCGGGTTTGGTCTGACTTGATAGGCCCGAAGCAGGTGGGGTTTATGAGGGGGAGATTCTCGAATGATCATTTTTGCAAATTATTTCATTTAATTTTCACATCCAAGGAGAGTGAGATCTTGACATGATTCTGATCTCCCTGGATGTGAAAAAAGCCTGTGATACGGTCTCTTGGCCTTATCTGTTCTGGATCTTACAACAATACAGGTTTCTGGACTCCTTTTTTTGTTGGGTATGCTTTCTTTATTCCCACCTTACTGCATGAGTACTTTGTAATGGTGCACTTTTGGACTCCTTTCCCATTATTGGGGCACCCAGCAAAGTTGCCCCTTGTCCCCATATCTTTTTAACTTGTTTCTGGAGCCGTTAACTCATAAAATTAACAGTTCTCCTAATATTTCGGGAATTTTATTGGGCACTGAAGACTTAATAATTTCCACATATGCTGATGATATTTTATTACACTTGTCCAACCCAGTTTTTTCTCTGCAATCTGCCCTTTCACTTATTCAAAGTTTTGATTCTTTTTCTGGTTATAAACTTAATCTAAATTCCTCGGCACCCAACTAGGGATCTGAGGTTCGAGCAGACTCAATAGACCAAAAGGTCTAATCTGCTGGCAATTAGTATTTTAGTATGTTAGTAAAAAGATGATAATGTTTCCCCTGTCTGCCCATATTTTTAATTTGGATTTTGACACTTTTGGCCTGCTGTGGGAAATGAAAAGTCTCACCTATCTAGGCAATAAATTTTCTCCTGATATAACTATTTTAAAATCTTTAAACTTAGATTCCTTAGTGAGGCAGATCTCTCAGGACTTGGATAGATGGAATTCCTTACCTTTGACCTTATGGAACAGAGCTAATATCATAAAAATGAATGTTTTTAAGCCAGCCCGGTGGTGCTGTGGGTTGAGGCGCTGGATGCCACACCTTGTGCCATGCCGGTGACTTATGTTCGGGAATGGCGCGAGCCGCCAGGAGGAGAAGGATCCAGCGTCCAAGGACTGCTCTCTTTCTCCAGGAGGAGTTCAAGTAGTTGGTAATCGCTGCCCCTAGCGAAGCTGGGGCAGAGTCACGACACTGACAATTAGGGCGGGACAGGCAGACACCTGATGAGCATGCACCAGAACATGCATGTTGCCTCTGATGGCATCATTGCACGCCCCACCCCTGAGGAAGAAATGAGAAAATATGGTCACGTGGCTTGATGGCCATCCCAGGATACAGCACCTGACTCCGAGGGTGTCACCCCCAGTACACTGGATCCATTCCTGGCAGTGAGTAAGGGGAGCTAGCCACCTCCCCACCACAGGGGCAAGCCGGGGGGTATCACTGGGGGTGAGTGCCTCAATAGGAGCCGTGGTGCACCAGGATGGCAGTCGGATGGGGGGATAAAAGAAAAAAAAAATGTTCTTCCCCGACTTTGATATCCTTTAGGGATGTTTAACATAGTTCTACCCTTTAAGTGGTTTAAAAATTTGCATTACATATTATGTAGATTTCTGTGGGCCCATAAACCACCACATCATTCATATGATGAACTTGTCCGATCCAGGAAGTATGGCGGGCTTCAACTGCCCCAGTTTTTAAGATACTACTTCACATTACATGGTGCTAAATATTTTTATTGGAGATTATCTGGTACTTTAGTCCCATCTACTTATTGTCCCTCTTGGCAGAACAGGATCTACGTTGTCAGCATCAAATTGACCCTAAATTGTTCTTATTCTTACGCTCTCATAAACCGCGTCATCAACTCAGTCTACCCCATTATTTTGGTCTCTTCAAGCCCACGCCCAACTTTGCAAACACCTCGTAACCAAATCTTACTATTAGTAACAACCCCTTACAACAAAACATTGGGGGTATTTAGGGATGCAGGTGCTTAGTGATTTTATTGTGGATGGAGCATTTATTTCCTTTGACCAATTCCAGGGAAAATTTGGGTCTCCTGCTTCCAGATTTTTTCAGTTTATGCAGCTGCAACACTGTATTACTGCATTTTTGGGTTCTCTTCCATGGTCTACTAAGTCTAGCTCCTTTTTTTCAACTTTGTCGGAGATCATCCAGTTTCCAGATTATACGGCATGATAGGTCAAGCAATATGAGAGTCAATGTCACTGGCTGCTTTCTACTGGGGTTAATACCCTTAACATGGATAGTAATGATGCATATTGGTTTTGTATATGGACAGGCATTTACACATTTGTTAAACAAGATAGATTTAGTTTGCAGCAAGTTAATGTACTGCATGGCCTATATTTGTCACCTATGGAATTGTACAGAATAGGAAGAGCTGCATCTCCCCTTTGTCCACATTACAGAGAGGATGGTGGCTCGTTATAGCACATGTTATGGTCTTGTCGCCAGATTACTTCTTTTTAGAAATTAATACAATCCAAACTTGACCCCTTACTGGGCCATTAGGATGCCTTCGTTCCAGAGATTTGCATCTTGGGTGATGATGCAAAATTAGTAGGTACCACTCATAAGGCACACATGGCCCTAATCTCAGCTGTTATCAAACTGTTAATTCTGAGACACTGGTTAGACCCAGCTCTTTAGACCTGGCCTGAATGGTTATCTGAAATTCTCATGTCTCTAAATATTGAAAAAAACTATTGCAGCCTACTATAAATCCTTGCATGTTTACACTTCTAAATGGGAAACCTTATCCACATTACTTTTCATGTCACCATCTAATTAGTTCTAGTTACTTTATTTTTACTGGCTAATGCGGATTGCGGGAGGGGGGTGTTGGTAGGGGAAGGGCGAAGGGCTTGTTTGTATTGTATTTTGTTTCTTTTTCTCCTTTTGTCACATCTTTCCCTTTTTATGTAGTCCATTCTTTGTATTGTGTTGGGTTGGCTCTGTAAAGTGGTGTGGTATTATGTTCCTTCATTGTTCAGTTTTATTATGTATTTTTATTTAAAAATTCGATAAAGTATATTAAATCGCAACAAAAAAGTCAGTGGGAAATTTTGATGTGTCAACATTACCTGTGTCTTGATTAAAGATTGCTTCCTTTAATTCATTTAGTCTTGAAAATTAAAGTATATTATTAAGCATTAATGCCCGACAGGGTGTGTTTCGTGTTGGGATAACATCACGCCTCGGGTGGTTGGGCATGAGGCCACAGGCCGAGTGCGTCCAACGACTGAGGCATGGCGTTATCCCAAACGACACACACCCTGGAGGGCATTATTGCTATTATACAATGGCTCCTTGTTATACAGAATAAAAAAATAATTTTAAAGATGTTTTTGTGTGGAAAAATATTTTTGTTTTTTAAGAGAAGATGAAATAATCAAGCAGAAACAAATCAAGCAAACAATCATCTCCAGGTTCACAGTGAGACTGAGACTAGACCTGTGATGTTGTACTGGGATAACATCATGGGTCCAGCCCAAGTCTGAACCATCAGAGTCCAGGATTTTTTCTTGCCATTGTATAATTAATGTTAACTTCTGTCCATTTAATTCTCTAAGATTTTTGACTTCAGTGTCATGATGAACTTGTGCCATTTTTTCTCCTATTATTAAATGTGTTAATGTCAGCCTAGTTGGTAAATGAGGTGATTCAGATTGCTCTATAATGTGTAGATCAATGATTTTGTCTAGCGTATTTAAATTTGTAAGTATTGCATCGATTTTAGATGCCCAATTAGATGAGGAGTATGTATGTGTATCATCTGGGTCCTGTTTAGTTTCTTTCCATTCATGTATATCATATGCAAGTTGTGAGTTAGAGAGTCAAACAATTTTCCTACCTCACTCATTCTAGTATTCTTTTTATTTCTTAAAATTTGTTAAAGGGGCACTGTCAGCTTTTCCCTTCGATTTGTGCTCAATTTCCATTTGACAATCTACAAGCACATAATTGTAAGTTGGTGACTGTAGAATGCCTTCGAATAAAACCAAAAGTAAGCAGCTTACCAATTTTCGCGATTTAAACACTATTCACATTACTGGCATCCCGACTTTAGACCTCCATGCCCCCGGAATCCGTTCTGCGCTGAGAACGCGCATCTACTGGGACCGCGGTCCCGACCAGCACATTTTAACATTGGTATGCCAAAAAATATTACATCCATAAGAGAAGGGTATGCTAAACTGTTCAATGTGTTTGCAAATAAAAACCGAGGACTCATTCTAGCACAAAATACTTTGAAAAGCTGGTGCTCAAATCCCGCACATGTGCAGTCGCGGCACATTCTCACACATGCGTGCGATCTTTTTCCAAGCTGCTACTGTGCATGTGCGGGATTTGGGCACCAGCTTTTCAAAGTATTTTACACTGGAACGAGTCCTCGGTCTTTATTTACAATCACATTGAACAATTTGGCATACCCTTCTCTTATGGATTTAATATTTTTTGGCATACTGATGTTAAAATGTGCTGGTCGGGACCACAGTCCCAGTAGATGCGCGTTCTCAGCACGGAACAGCTTCCAGGGGCATGGAGGTTTAAAGTCGGGATGCCAGTAATGTGAATAGTGTTTAAATCACGAAAATTGGTAAGCTGCTTACTTTTGGTTTTATTTGGAGGCATTCTACAGTCAGCAACTTACAATTATGTGCTTGTAGATTGTCAGATGGAAATTGAGCACAAATCGAAGGGAAAAGCTGACAGTGCCCCTTTAAATTGTTATTCACTAGGCATATCCTTTCATCCAGAAATGTTGATTGGGAGTCTGTAATATAAGTGATAACCTACTCATATAGTTGGCAAATCCATTGGTGCTGTTTTGGACAGAACGTATGCATTAATTATAACTATTTTCATATTCCTTTTTACTACCTCAACTACTAGAATATGAGGGTTATTATAATTTAGTTGGTTCACCTGTATGTCTTTGTTGAGTCTAACAGCTAGCATTAATCTAATTTGCCCTCTCCCATTTTTTTTTTCTGCTTTTGCATAAAACGCCTCATACCCCAGGAATCTTGGACTGTCATTATACCACCAGGTTTTATGTAGCAATATTATATCAAATATATGTAAGCATCCCATGCATGCTGAATCTGCCATTTTATTTGATAACCCATATGTATTCTAAGATATCAGTTTCCAGCTATCTGGGATGTCTGTATTCTTTTGTCAGTTCTCCTGAGTGTTTACCATTGCAGAATAATTATTTTGCAGTCTAAGATACAGTAAGAGGCAAGGGACAATGTATTCCATTACTTGTAGGTGGATCATTGTATCAAGCTGATATGAGGAGTCTGTAACTTGTTCAGTATTAATATAGGAAGGTTTCACTTTGCAGCCTCTAGCCCAAACTACACAATGTGCCCCTCTTGTATGAGACACAACCGACAGCACATATAAAGTTATATAAACTCATGATATGACTGCCCACCTGGCAGTGGCAACAAACCATGCAAAATACTGCTGGGAGAGTACTTTAACCTAAAGCAATTCAGTAGTGGTTCCTCATTGGAAAGCAACTTAATTTGGTAAGGGGGTCAACTTACCAAAACATTTTGCCTACCCCTAGTCATTCTTGGAGATATTCTTGAACAGAAGCAGATTATCATGTGGCAAAGTGGACTAAAAGGGACTGCATCAGAAGACATATGAGGACAGATTAACGGAGCTCAATATGTATACCCTTGAGCAAAGGAGGGAGAGAGGTGATATGATCGAGACATTTAAACATCTTAAGGGCATAAACAAGGTGAAAGAGTCTAACATGTTTAAATATAAGAAAAATAGCAGGACAAGAGGACACAGCATGAGATTAGAGGGAGGCGATTAAGGGGAATGTGAGGAAATTCTTTTCACAGAAAGGGTGGTAGATGCATGGAATGGCTTACCACAAGAAGTGGTGGCTATGAATACAGTGCAGGGCTTCAAACAGGCATGGGATAGGCATAAGGGAGCAATACAAATGACTATGAATAGATAGGTCACTGACAGAGCAAAGGCCGATGGCACATTTATAAGGTAGAAAAAGAAATGGGCAGACTGGATGGGCCTTGTGGTCCTTATCTGCCGTCAACTTCTATGTTTCTATGTAAATTGACATGTTTAATAATAATATAGTACTTGGAGGACAGTCAGTTATTCTGGTTTTCATGGTTTCAGATTGAATTTGTATTTTTCATATTCTTGGTTTAATTACATAAAGAAGAAGCAGCTGGAAACTCTGATTTCAAGGGGAGAGGGATTTCATTTTTGTTTTATAGAATCATAAACGAGACATAGTATGTCCTATATAATTCTTGGAAAGTGAATATAATACAATTGATCAATAGCCAAGACATGATATGGGAGGGTGCAGCTGAGTTTTATTGATATTGAGTTTTAATGACTAGTGTTAAATCATTTGGGCATACTGTAGAGATCTTAATCAAGGTTGATTTAAACAGTGATGTATTATAGTGTAGCGTGCAGGTGTCAGTGTATATAAATATAGTTCAAAGAGCAGTTATTGGCTGGTCTGCCTGTGCAGTGGTAGTGCTGCTGCTTGTGACACTGCACCAACCCAGGTTTGGGAGCAGATCCAGGATTGTTGGAGGGCTGGGGGAAGGGTGAGGTGGGAAGGCTGAGCATCCATTGGACTGCTCACTTTCTCAATGGAGGAAGGGGATCTGGTGCCTAGCATCTGCTGACCCTAACAATGGCTAGGGGTAGGTGAGCCTGGGACCAGTACTGAGGTTGGATTGGAGGAGGCAGCAGACATCAGCATGTTGGGGGCGGAAGCTCACCCAGCATGCCCACTTCCATCAAGAGGGAGCCATAGGGGAACCACATGCAGAAAAAAAAAACCTTGGATGATGAGCAGCATGAAGTCCGGGATCCTTGCTGGGAGCTAACAGACCATTGTGGGGTGTGTCCCCTAGCTGGTCCTAGCAGAATAAACAAAGTCATTAGCAAAAAAAAACAGTTATTGGAAGTAATCTACATACTGCAGATGAAAGGGCTAAGTACACAACTCAAGAATGCCCAGAGGTACAATGCCCAGATCTAAATAATCCTTTTTGGTCTTAAATTTTCCTTTTGTTGTGTGATAATAACTATTGAACCATCTTATGACTGGTTTAGGGAAGCCACACAGTATTACTGTAACTGGGTGTTAAATATTTTATAGTATATGGTTAGGGTTTATTGTGGATGGAAAACAATGGTTTTCCAAATCCTATTGTAGGACAGTTCAAAGGTCAAAAAAGTTGTACTATCGTTCTGATGTCACAGCGATAGTACAACAACTTCTTAACCTTCAACTGTTTCCTGATTGGCTGAAACATTGGCTTTTCAAAAAATACTGTACAGCATGGCGGCACTGGTAAGCGAGCGGTTGAGCACGAGCTTTTCAGATAGTTTGGACACGGACTGCCATAGTTGGCACCCTGCTTCCAAACTATCAGTTTGTCAGCAGTTTTTTTTTTTTTAATAAATCAGTGGTCCCGCCATACAAAGCTAAGCCGGACGACAGTGAGCAATGGTACCTTCGGGGTCGGCAGCGGAACTGCAGCGAGGACCGAGAGAAGACGGCAGTGTCTAGACAAGGTACAGAAACTAACAAATCCTTGTGAAATTAATGTGGCACAGTTTGTAGGGAACCATGTACTATACAAAATAACAGACAGGGAACTGTGCATGTCAAGGCCGTGTTTCCATCTTGGGTGTTTGATGACATCATAGGGACCTCTCAAGCTTTGCTCTCGAGGTCTATGATGTCATCAAAACCCTCGATGGAAACACAGCCTTGTTGTGCACAGTTCCCTATCCATTATTCTGTATATAGTCCACTTAATCTAATGCTTTTGTAGGTATAGTGATGATAGAGGAATATAATGGAATGGTCTGAAATTTGACTGCTTTTCTTGGATTGCTTTACTACTCGGCAAAAGATTATATGTTCATATGTGAAAGACTTTACCTGATTTAAATAGAGGAACAAGTTTTGCTACTTTCCATTCTCTAGAAGAGGTGCTGGCTGATAGAGGGGTTAAGTGTAACATGCTGTTTGACAGAGTGGTACTAATGAGAAGTCCTACTTTATATTAAGTTATATAACTTGAGGAAAGCTTCAAGAGCTAATACTCTGCCTGAGATTACCACTAACCTTTTTAAAGAGGCCAACTGTTACTTTTTGTATCACAAGTATTCTTTCTTATACCCTCTGCTAATTAAAAGATTTTCCGCATTACAGTAAGTGTGGAACAGTATTCTGCAGAAGGGTGACTTACCTAGTTCTGTTCCCCGTCACCATCCCTCATCAGCATTGTGACATCACAGCTGACCAAGAAGAGCCACTCACCTTCTTTTAGATGGGTCACTAGTGATGTTACAATACTGATGAGGTATGAAGGTGAATAAACCTAAATATTATGGCAGCTTCCAGGGAGAGTGTTGTTCTATGTATCACACTTAATACTATCATGTAGAAGACCTTTTAATTAGCAAAAGGAAAAATAAATAAACTATAGAAATAAAAAAAAATCTACCGGCTATTTTTGCAAACTAAATGCCAATTTCTGTCCTAATTTTTTGACAATACTAGCTCTTTCAGTAGGAAAGCATCCTCCTGTCACTGACAGACTGCTAGTGAAACTGTGTGTCCATCTCGTGCATGTCAGTGTGTTTCTGTTGCTAGCACTCTCAACTCTGGGCCTGAAGTACATGCATTCAAATCCTACACTACAAACCTGTCATTGCACCCAGAATTGACACTGCAGTGCAGCCTTATGGAAATGCCATCCTCTGGATGAAATGTGAAATTATGTCTGTTTTGTCCTTCTCTGTTGGTTTTGCAAGTTAAAGTTAAAGGTCCCTTGGTGCTTGTCAAAAAGAATAGAGGGTATTACTATGGCAGAGTTATTTCAATTAAAGAACATGGGAAGGTTATAATAGCAATTAAAAACCTCTTATGGCCCATTATCAGAAGTTAAAGATTGGTTGGACTGTAAACGTGATAGGAAAGGGCATTCTTTTTTCTTACTTTTAGTGGTATCCACCTTCCTGTTTTTTTTTTTTGGGGTGGGGGTTGGCTCATTTTTTGTTAAATAAATATTTTTTTTCTTTGGTTGCTTATCTATCCCTTGTCTGATACCTGACATTGCTGTATCTTTTTCGAGGATATCTCCTCCATTATGCCACACTTTTAGAACTATAAGCCGTCAGCATTAGAACCACATGGAAACTTTTGCTAGCCGAGGGCCACCCACAGTGACATGCAGAGTCTACATGTATATAAACATGATTGGGCCTATCGCTCCTGAGTTATTTTCCCACTGTCAGTCATCCTTGTTGGACCTACGGAAATAAATACCGTCAACCTAGTCATTGGCATTTGTTATTTTATTTTACTTTAGTGTTTTACCTCACCATCTCAGTATGCCTCTGAAGACAAAAGAGCCTCTATTTTGGCATTGTCAGCATGGAGATAAAATTTACAAAGAAGACACACACGCATTTTGTTCATGCTGTCTGGGCCAGGCTTACAACGGGAGGACTTGTAAGATTTGCCAGAGCTTCAACCAAGCTATGAGGTGACACCATAAGAAATTTCTAGGAAATTTCCTTCTACTCAAAACCATGGAGAAGGAACAGGGCTCAAAATCTGTGTCTCTCTCTTACCGCTGGCCCAAAAAGCAGCCATTGATGTCTAAAGATCAAGACAAGGAATGATCATGTCATGGACCTTGTTATTGTTCAGCCATAAGCACAGACAAAGTGAAAAGGAAGAGCCTGCTTCACCGACGAGATCCCAGTCACTATTGAAAAAAGGTATGTCCCCATCAACCCCCACTCTGGCAGTGTCGACTACAGCATCCCAGACTGTCTTTGGGACACCAAGGTCGGGCTTGGCTTAGGTGCTACTGTACTGCCAATGAATGGTGTGATACCATCATTATCTGGCCAAGGCTCATTACGGCACACAGTCCCTCCTCCTTTGCAATGCACTTTCAACTCTCAGACTGTGCTGGGGTCAGAAATGATTTGATAGATTGTGCCAGGCTTACCAATGCAGGCAGTTATTTCAACTTCTGATACTCAGCTCCCATTGATGGATTTCACTAGCATGCCATAAATTCCTGCATGTCAGCCTCTGCTAGCGTCGCCGGTCCATTCTGCAGCTCCCATCATCAGTAGTACTGATGACAATGAAGTGGAACTATATCATTCTGACCTCATGGATTTAGAGGAGGATTTAGAGGAAGAATATGAGGAAGAACAATTTCTGGCACCTTGCTCTAGTTCTACCCTTTCATTGTGTAGTGGGGACTCTGTGGTTTATACCCCAATATCTTCTCTGGAGGACCCATCCTTCCAAGCCATGATGTAGCAGATGCAATGTGCCATGGGTTGTGCTGTGGAAGAGGAAGATTCCACAAAAAGGAATCTCATGGAATATTTGGAGGTACCCTGATCCCACTCCATTAGAATTCCACATGTATATCCTGCATTATGGTAATGGTACTTGAAATGGAGCAATTTGATTGGCTCTTGAGATTCCACCTTACCTTACATTAATCTTTAATTAATATACCTGTACAGCCTAATCACAAGAGTAGTGATATGACTGAAAAGGTCCTACCTTTCTGACATTCTAAACTCAGAATGTGTAGCCGCCATTAGCAGCATCGCTAGTGTTGAAATTACCGTCTGTAATAAATTAAAAATGTAACAGTAATTTTAACACTAGAAGTGCTGCTATTATAAATAATGTATACTGCCAGTTACCCATGGTCTGTCTCCCGAACCTTACACCACTCATGTATGAAAAAAAATGCTGAACTGACTTAGAACCCCTTCGGTTGGAATGGGAAATTGTTTTTATGTATACAACCAGCTGACCACTCTCCCGATCCTTACACCACCTAGTATGTCAAGTGTGAAAAAATACTGAATTGTTTTACAAGCCCTTCTAAAGCAGCACTTAAGTATCTGTAAAATCCAACTGACCATTATGTTTTGTCTCCCTATCTCTCCCAGAATAAACGGGTATTTGTCAATGCCTAATGGTGGTTTGCCTGCCGCCGATTCGGCAGCAATCTGTGAATTCCCTGAGGGGCTTCAGAGGTGGTAAGAGGCAGTTGGGGGGACAGAGAGCTACATTTGTGACTAGTTAATTAATGCTCCCAGTCAGGACCTGGGAGCAGAAAGCAGCTGAAGCCACCAGCAATTAAAGTGGCACTGAACGAAATCATGAAGTGTCCCAAGAGGGCTGTGAGCAGGCTCTGGGAGGATAGCAGTAGCAGCAGCAAGCCCAGTGGCAGCTGCCCTGTCAGAGCTGCACCACGGCTTAAGTCAGCTGCCTGACAGGGCTTAAAGAAGCTTGCAGGAGGCAAGCAGAACACGGCACTCCCCAAGGAGTGTAATAAGATACCGTGGCTGTTACTCCCAGTCCGAGGGGCTAATTTCATCCTGTTCATACTGTTCTTGTAAAGCATCATTAGTTTCAATGTACTCAGTCTACTCTAACAGTTCTTCATTAATTCTGACTCTCTGCTCTGCACTTTGATAGTTCTGTAATTTCTCATTCACAGGTTCTTTCTAGGATGAGGGATGTGGATTTGATTTTGTGTTGTTAATTTAATTTTGTTCCTTTGGTTTCTACCCCCCCCTTGTCCCTTATTCAGTTTTGCTTCCATTATTATGTGCTTATTATTTCCTGTAGTTATTAATCTTTGAGTTGAGAGAAGGCTATTGTAAATGGAAGTGCGTGGTGTACTGGAAGCCAGTCTACTGAGTTTGAGATTGGTGCTCAAAGTTTGCAACGTTCTCTCTTGATTGAAATATTGAGTTCTTCATTTTATCTGGCATCTCCTGTTGTTCAGTCAACTTTCTTTATTTTTTTGGTATTCTGTAGTGGTATTTAAATCAGGTATTCTTTCATTATATATTGTGAGATCTGTATTGGTTCAAAGTTAGTTCTCTTATCCCTGAGTGTAATGTAGTGATTGTGTGCATTTGATCTTTAAGTAAAACCCACAAGTAAATCCAGAGTATAAACAGATGTCCGTATTTCACAAACCGTAAATGGAGTCAGTTTAGTAAGCAAATTGATCAGCAGATGGAAATACATAGAGGAGAGAAATACCTGCATTTCATGCACAATCTAGGCTGTTGCAGCTCTGCAGAGGGACTGTTTTTTTCTTAAATTTGAACAAGCAAGAATAAATCATTAGCAAAATTGAAAGTTGACCATTGTTTTTGGCTTACATCATTATTATGATGGCAATAAGGTACTCCCAGGGGTTATGTCAATGTTCAAGTTAATCACACCCTGGGGGCAGTATGGCACTCGGCTTCACCTTGTGCCACATTACACCCCCAAGGGGTGATTAACTAGAACATTAGCATAAACCCTGGTCGTACCTTATTGCTTAATTAGAGTATGCTACTTTTGTTGCATGGTAAAGACCAAACTCATTACATGTAGTTCCTAGAGAGGCTGATAAGCAGGGCCCCGAGTTTTCCGCGATTCCGCGGATGCGGCAAACCGCGAAAATATCCGTGGAATTTGCCATCACCCGCGGAATTCGCGGCAGCCAGCGGAGACAAGCGTCCTTCATTTGCTGTGGGGTGCCCAATCCCCGTCGGCTGCATATCCCCACTCAAATGCTTACATGCCACGCTGAGGAGCCACCCCAGCGTGGCAATCCTTCGAGCCCCCTTGACGGGGTGACCAATCCCCATCAGCTAGCCCCCAAGGTCCTTGTGCCGCTGAGGCCCACCTAGCGTGTAAGCGTCTCAGTAGTTTTTTTTTTTTGCCGGCGGGGTGCCCAATCCCGTCGGCTGAGCGCCCCCCCAAAGTCGTTGTGCATGCTGGGGCCACCCCAGCATGGCAAGCGAATCCAGCGCGTCTTTTTTTTTTTTCCCTTGTAAAACAAAAACTGTCCCAGTGCGTCTCCCGAGCCCCCTCCCACATCCCGCACCCACCACTGCACACCAGCCTCCCACCCCCACCCCATGCTTACCTCCGGACTCCGGCGGCGATCTTCGGTGGACCGGGAACACGTCTGCACTCTTCAAAAGCGACCGCGAACTGAGGAAATGCCGGTAAGCTGTATAATGGGCTAGATAGGAGGGGTTCAACTTTAGTGCATATCTCAGGCATTTTTTGGGAATTTTGCACCAAATTTTCAACATGGGGTTTTGGGACCCCTTCTCATGAATGATGTCACTGTCATGGCGTTATTCGGACTCGAAGGGTGATTCGGCGCGGTGACTTGAAATCACCCTTGAGGGACCAGATACCGCCATGACAGTGACATCATTCATGAGAGGGGCCCCAAAACCCCATGTTGAAAATTTGGTGCCATAATTCCAAAAATGACTGTTTAGCAACGTGCGTTGCAGTTCCTATGCAGGCTCGTAAGTTCAAGAAAATTTCAATATTTTCACTCCAGAGTTTCAACATTGCCATTTCACCACACTGTCTTATGAGTAGTACAGCTGTCATTTTTCATATCTCACCCAAAATGTGTTTTCACCCTTGTAGCGCAGAATGGCGCAGTTGGTGTGCGAAATTAATGTACGTGACAAATTAAGAAAATCACAGTGACACTGTTCATGAGCAGAGGTCTTGAAATGGCTATGTTGAAAATTTGGTGAAAAAATTCCAAAAAGTGACTGTTTAACGAGCGTGCGTTAGCAGTTCCCTCGCAGGCTCGTAAGTTCGCGAAATTTCAATATTTTCACTCCAGAGTTTTCAACATTGCCATTTCACCACACTGTTTTATGATAGTACAGCTGTCATTTTTCACATCTCACCCAAAATGTGTTTCCACCCTTGTAAGCAGAATGGCGCAGTCGGTGTCTTGTAAATCAATGTACCAGGGACAAATTAAAGAAAATCACAGTGACACTGTTCATGAGCAGAGGTCTTGAAATGGCTATGTTGAAAATTTGGTGACAAAACACCCATAAAATGACGTGTTACGAGCATGCATTGTGTCCAGATATGGAAAAAAAACAAAAAGGAAAAAATTAAGGGTAAAAATGTACTTAAATTGCCGCAGAAATTGGTGTTGAGTGCAGAAGTTCTGCGGCAAATGAGAACCCTGCCGCAGAACTTTGCTCCGATGTGCCGCAGAAAAATCGGGGCCCTGCTGATGAGCAGTACTCTGCACCATCTGCTAAGCTTTATTATACAATGGCAACAACATTTCTAGTGTCCTGATTGGTCAGTGTGTGCCTGGGACAGTGATGTTATTGAACAATAACATCACTGTGTGCATATCATGGCTGCCCTCGCTTCTTTTTTTCAGAAACAAAGATATATTGCCACACTAAAAATCTACTAAAACCTTTCTTAAATATTTTTTATTTTATTTTGTGTAACATTGAGTCATTCTATAATTGCAATAAGGCACTTCAAGGTGCGTGTTAGTGTGTAATAACGTCACTCCTGGGGTGGTGGAAGCACTCTGCTTTGCCTTGTGCTTCAACCCACCCCAGGAGTGATGTTATTACACGATAACACACACCTTGTTGTGCCTTATTGCTTAATTATGCCGACCAGCCAGAAACCAACTTTGTGGTCATCATGACTGCTCATGATAGGTCTAGAGCCCCTAGACATATGAGTACTTTGCCTCTTGATAAAGAATCAAGGATGCTGGATGTAATGGGTGAACATACTTATGCCTTTGCATCCTCGGGCCTTAGAATTGCAAACTACCAAGCCCACATGGTCAGATATCAGAACAGCCAATGGAAAGCTGCACATACTGCTGCTCAGGCTTTGCCTGATGGCTCTGCCAAGAATGCTGTCCTTAAAACATTGTCTGCTGGTGCTGAGATTGGTAAACATTTGCACGCTCAGCTTTTGATGTCTCTAATGCTTCTGGCATTTGCATGAGGAGATATTCTTGGCTTAGAGTTGTTGGCTTTGCCAATGCTATGCAACAGGCAGTTATAAGGCTCTTTTTAAAAGATCAAAACTGTTTGGCTGTGATCTTGAAGAGGCACTACCTGTCCTTTAAACACAAAAAAATGACTATACGGTCTGTAAAGTCTCTGTATCCCACTCCTGCTAGAGGTCATGATTGGGGCTGCTTTCATCCACCTGCTGCTTGAGGTACCCATGCCTGCCATCGGCAAGCCATGGTGAAGGAGGTGGCCCCTTTCTGGGTCCCTTTCTCCCTGGTATCCATACAAAAGCACCCAAAAGGATTGGTTCTGGTGGCCCTACTGCCATGGATTTCACCTGACTCACTTTTGTCCTTCCATCCACCTCAACTGTTATCTCTAGGGGTGAGTGGGGAAGGGAGTGGGACCTCCCTGCATCTGAAACAATGGCGGGAGATGACTACAGACAAATGGGATCTGGAGATAATTACAAGGGAGCATGCTCCGGAGCTGTTACAAAGCCCTCCAGATCATCCTCTGCTGCCTTCCTTTTATCCTCAGGGCCTTTTGTCCCTTGTGAAGGAAGAAGTTCAGTCTTTATTCCAAAAAATGCACCATAGTCAGTCCTCTACAGGACAGAAACAAAGGTTTCTATTTAAGATACTTCCTAGTCCCAAAATGGACTGGGGATCTGCATTCTTTTTTGGATCTTAGGGGTCTCAATCTGTACATCAAATACAAAACATTTTGAATAGTATCCATGCAAGCTCTGATTCCCCTTCTGCAAAAAGCAGATTGATTTTGTTGCCTGGACATGAAGGACACATACCTTCATGTAAAGATCAGGAAATCCCACAGACTATACCTTCACTTTATGCTGGAGGGGGAACACTATCAGTTCAAAGTATTGCCCTTTGGCTTGTCTCCTGTTCCATGGGTCTTTACCAAATGCTTGGCAGTAGTTGCGGCAGCCCTTCACAGAGAAGGCCTGTATATTTTTCCCTATCTGGATGACTGGCTCCTCAAGGCCAGCTTCAGGGAAGCTCTGTCACATACTGTGACTTGGACACATCAGTTGTTCGATAACCTTAGGAGGTCACAGTGAATGTGCCAAAGTCTGTGTTGCCTCCGTGTCAAAGACTAATACATGAGGGCAGTCCTGGGCACAGAGAAAGGATGTGCTTTTCTATCACAGGACAGGGTAGACAATCTGATTGTCCAGGCACAATTGGCATACAGGAGCCACTATGTCTCTACAAGAACAATGTTACATCTCCTGAGTCTCATGGTTGTGACTATAGTGACTGTGCCTCTGGTATGTCTTCATATGAGGATCCCTCAGTGGACCTTCAGAGTTCAGTAGGACCAGTTGACGGACGAGCTGGAACAAATGATTCTCATCACGTTTCCTCTTTGCAGAGCGTTGTTATGCTGGCTGGATCACAAAAATCTATTGAAGAGTTTTCCATTCTTTGTACTAGCTGCTGTAAGATCCTTGTCCCAGATGCCTCAGGCTCTGGCTGGGTGTTTTTCTCAGCCCTTATGAGATGCAGTGTTCATAGACCAAGTTGGAGGCTGCATTGCATATAAAAATGCCTTTGGAATGCAGGCTCTTGTACAGCCTCCAGGCTTTTCAGAATTATCTTTGCCCTGGTCCTCTGCTAATCCAGATCAACAACATCATTGTGATGTATTACATCAACAAACAAGGGGGCACTCATTCCTATCCCTTATGCAGGGAAGCAGTGAGAATATGGTACTGGGCACTGTCTCACGGCCTTCAGCTATCAGCCGTGTATCTCCTAGGTCACCAGAATGTCTTAGCAGACAGGCTAAGCAGGTCCCAGTCAATGGTTCTTGAATGGAGACTGCTGACTTCCATGGTGAATGACTATTTAGCATGATGGGGCTATCTAGAACTGGACCTTTTTGCATCCCCCACAATGCAAAATAGCTGTGTTTCTGCCTGCTTGCGCAAGGACCTAGAGTTGTTTGGCGAGACATGTTGTCCCTTTCTTGGAAAGTGAAAATCCTATACACATTCTAGCCCCTCCATTCCTCTAATACAGAGAGTTCTGCTTAAACTGTGGGTCAAGAGTGTCACCCTTATCCTCATTGCTCCATTATGGCCTTGCCGGATATGTTTCCACTCCTTCAGCATCTGGCAATGAATTCTTCTATCCTTCTACCTATGTGTCAGGGTCTGTTGTCACAGTACAAGAAGTCACTATTCCATTTGGACCTGAAGTCAGTACATCTGTATGCATGGCTCCTGAAGAGACAGCCACTGCATGTTTTGGGGCATCCCCTAAGGAGCTGATGTCCAGATTGCAGCTAGGAAGCCTTCCACCAGACATACTTATTCTCTGAAATGGTAGCATTTCATTTTGTGAGCTACTTCCCAGAATTTGAACCCTTTTAGATGTCCTGTGAATGCTGTGTTGGAATACTTGCCGTCTTGTCTGACTCTATCTGCAGTATTTCTCACTTAAGGTGCATTTGGCCACTATATCAGCTTTCCATGCCACTATTGGTGGTCGTACAGTTGCCCAATTAGAGGTGTCCCGTACGTTTCTGAAAGGTATTCTTCATATGAAATCTATCCGTAAACTGGTCTCGCCTTGGGACTGGAATTTTATGCTTGAGAGATTTATCTTGGCTCCTTTTGAGCCATACACAAGTTGTGACTTATATTTCCTGTCATAGGAAATGTTGTTTTTAGTTGCAATGACTTCTGATCAAAGGATTGCTGAGCTTCAGGTTCTAATGTGTGGGCCTCCATATTTGATTTTTCACAAAGACAATAGTCTCTTTGCATGCAAATCCTGTTTCTTCCGAAGGTGGTATCTGAATTTACACTGAATCACTTGTGAAGAAAAGCATGTTTACATTTGCGCTCTACTTGTATGCTATTCCTCTTGTCAGTTGTGCGAACCATACTGCTGCTTATCTACCTAGTCCCTACATGGCTGCTGCACCTGCTATGTGTATCTAAATAACCACACACTGTCATTTGTTTAGAACCATGCTGCTGCTGCCTAGCCGCTACATGGCTACTGCACCTGCTATGAATGTCTAAATAACTACACACTAATGTTTTGTATATTTTGTTTTCTCTGTGCCCCCATCCCTCTCTCCCCCCTTGGTCGCACCTGGAAACGAGCCTCTGCTCAGTGTGCCTCTCCTGGTTAACGGTGCTTATATAAATAAATCTTTTCTACATCTTGTTGTGAAATATATTTTTAAGGGGAGTGGAAAAATGTATAAAGCAGATTACAGTTTAATTTCTAACTTTGTTTTGAATCTTAATTCACAAATTAAACTTGTCATTTTGCAGTTGTACCCAAATCATGTGCCATGGTGGGATGTTGCATTTCTTAGTTGGGTGAAGGCACTCAGCCACTTCTCAAGCCTTGTAACACACTTAAGGCATGCAGAGGATATTGCAACATGTTACACACCCTTTTGTATCTCATTGCTCAATTAAGGCACAGATGTCCATCAGGCAGAACAAAGAAAATAACTGCACCATTTTAAAAGGATTACAGTTTTAGCTCTATAGTTGGTGATTAGTTTCAGTAATTTTATATCCAATTGAGCCTATGAAGTTGACTGTATTCAGTGGTTAGAACTGTTGAAGAACAAACAGAAAAGGCACTTGTGTTTTTTCAGACAACTTTTGGCCTAGCTGAAGTCTTTTCAGCACAACACTCAGAGATTTGCATAGTGCTGCGTATAGCATATAATGAGGCCAACTTAAGGGTTGACCACATTTTGATGTGATTCGTTTCCATATCCAGTTAAAATAAAAAAGATACAATGTCCTACTAAGGGGTAGAAAGCAGAATTATGTTATGGTTCTGTAGGTAGGCTGTTGGTACAGGTCTTCAGTTTCACAGGCATGTTGCTCTGGTTTTATCAACAATGATGTCAGCTCTGATGTTATCTGTGGAACATAATTTCCTGTTGCTTTTTGTGTGGTAACTGTACTATATCTGCTAAAGAGGGCAAGAAAGAGATTTCACATATTTGGGATCCATTATAATGATCATAGTTCAGATGACTTGGTTGCAGATCCAAAAGGAAACAAAATGGGTTTATTTGATAATAATGTTAAAATGTGTGAAAACACCATGACATTCTATTATGTTTTTTTTATTGTGACTTCAGTTACAATCAGGCCTTAGTCTGGAAGGGTGACTTCCTTGCAATAAATTTCCCCTCCGCCTCTACTTACACCCTCAGAAATTTGGACTCCAATTCCTTCCATATCCCTTGCTTAAGAACCTCTGCCTGATAGTTGTCCTTCTCCTATAGACCCCCATGTCTAACCTTGACCTTCCATCCACTCCTCTTCCTTCTCCTGATTTGCTTTCTATGAGCTAACCCATTCCTGCTCCTGTACATGTTTTTTTTGCCTCCCTCCCTCCAACCTGTGCCAACCTATTGCTTGAGACTGGGGAGGTACTAGGTGACTGGAAGGGAGCGGATGTGGTCCCACTCCACAAAGGTGGTGACAGGGAAGAGGCTGGAAATTACAGGCTGGTCTGCCTGACTTCACTAGTGTGCAAGATAATGGAATCACTGCCGAAGGAAGGGATAATTGAATACCTTGATATAAGTGGTCTGCAGGGCCCGGTACAACATGGACTCACCAGAGGGAGGTCCTGCCAGACAAACCTAATAGAGTTTTTTGACAGGGTGACTAAGGTTGTGGACCAGTTGGACGTGGCCTATCTGGACTTAAGAAAGGTCTTCGACACCGTCCCCATGGAGACTAATAAACTGTGCAGCCTAGGGGTGGATCCTAAAATAGTAAAATGGGTGGAGAATTGGCTTACTGGCAGGAACCAAAGGGTGGTGGTGAACAAGGAGCACTCTGGCAAGGGAAAGGTGATGAGTTGGGTGCCACAGGGGTCAGTGTTGGGGCTGAATCTCTTCAGTGTCTATATTGGTGACACTGCGGAGGTACTAGATGGGAAGTTATGCCTATTCACAGATGACACAAAGATATGCAATATGGTGAACACACGGGGGTTGAAAAGATGAGGGAGGACCTTAAAAACTGGAGGAATGGTACGGAGCATGGCAGCTAGGATTCAGTGCAAAAAAGTGCAGGATCATGCACATAGGACACAAGAACCCAGGGGCAACATACGAATTGGAGAGGGAAAACCGTCGGTCATGAAGCAAGAAACAAGCCTGGGAGTCATCATCTCTGATGACCTGAAAGAGGCTAGGCAGTGTGACAAGGTGGTGGGAAAGGCTAGCCAAATGCTTGCATGCATAGGGAGGGGTATCACCAGTAGAAAGAGGGAGGTCATTTTACTCCCGTATGGGACACTGGTGAGACCTCACCTCGAGTACTTTGTCCAGTTCTGGAGACCACATCTGAGAAAGGTCTTAGACAAGGTGGAGGCAGTGCAGAGGAGGGCAACTAAAATGGTGTAGGGACTACATGGGAAAACCTAGGATGAAAGACTAAAGGAGTTGAATATGTATTCCCTGGAGGTAAGGAGGAAGGGGGGACATGAAGGAGACATTCAAATACCTCACTGTTATAAACAGAGTATAAGAGGGGAGCATCTTCCAAAGTAAGAGATGCTCAAAGACAAGGGGGCACAGTATGAAGTTTGAGGAGGGAAGACTCAGGGGTAATGTGAGAAGTATTTTTTCATGGAGAGGGTGGGGGACACTTGGAATAGACTTGCAGAGGAGGTGGTGGGGGCTAAAACAGTCACATGATTTAAACATGAGTGGGACAGACACACACAAGGGTATCCTTGAAGCAAGAGGAGGGTGCTCCAGAGTTCAGTTTGGGCATCGGGCCTCATAATAGGTAGGGATTGATAGGGCAGACTGGGTGGGCCACAAGATCCTTATCTGCTGACAACTTCTATGTTTTCTATGTCATGCTGGTGCTTTAAGAACATCTGACTGCTCAAAACAAAGAAAAAAAAGTTTGAAAACACTATTTTGACACATACTTAAGCTATTTGCAGCTAAACAGAACATTTGTCCCTTCGACTTCATCTGCTGTGGCTGCTTACTCCCTACTTGAAGTCATAACTGCTTTCTTGCAAGGCTGCCCTTAAGCATGCTCAAGTATGCACCTAGTGTACTCTAAATCTGTTAAGCATGTGTTGAAATTAAGGCCCAGCCTTCCAGGTGGCAGACAGCTGGGCAGCACACTGTGAAAAAATGTCCTTTGTGTATCATTTTTTTAATGTCTCAGGATAGCATTGCTTGCTTATGATAGTACGGCCACTTCCTTGGCAGAGGATTATGATGTCACAAAGAGTGCTGTAGTTTGTAACTCCGAGCAGAGAATAAACGGCAGGACTACAGAAACTCTGAAGTTTGAGGACCCAGTTTTTATGCTGATGATGCTAAGTGATAAATGACAAGCAAGAATAATGATGAAAAGATTTCAGGTAGAAGTCATATTTTGTCTAACTTATGTTTCTCGAATGTTTTCCAGGAGGTGTCAGATGCTATTTTTTTTATTTTCTTGTAGTCCTTTTCCTCCCTGGCCCCAGGCATCCATCTGGATGCCAACCACTTCAGCCTTGTCTCCCCAATTTTCCTCCAGGACTTACCATTATGTGAAAGCAATGTGGCCTGGGTACTTGTCAGATGCATGGCTACTGGATGGCTGGAAGTCAGCGCTGCCCAGGATCCATTTTCCCATTTTCTCCCTTGCAGAGTGGATGTGCAGTGCTGCCCAAACGTCTCCATGCACACAATGCTGCACTTGGGACATTGGCAGCCCCAGCTTTCCACCCCCATCCAGACAATCCCTGGCTGCTGTACCCCCAACCAACAATAGGGGCTAGGCTAAAGCTGGACCCTGTAACCCTCCTTCCCCAGGCGAGGAGAGCAGTCCTCCAGATGCTCTATCCTCTCCCACCCCGGCCGACCCTCTGGTATCCCAAGTTGTTCCCAAACTGAAGTCACCAATGTGGTGGTAGGTGAAGGGCTCGGCACCTCAGCCCTCCTCACCACTGGGCTGGCCCAGTCATTTGCTTTGTGATATGCATGATTGCCTTTTCTCCCCATTCTTCAGTTTTTTCTGACATGGTCCTGCTGTTTGTGCATGGAATTTCTGCCTGCTTCTGGCAACATGCACCCATTCCTGTACAGTATTTAGTTGTGTTCTTGTCCTGATTTGTTCTGATTGCATTATATGGTATTTCTATTTTGGATTTTATTGCATAGTATTGCTTGCATCCTGCCTGAAAGATCTCTTCTGGAAATGAGCTTTAGTTTGTCTTAGTGTCTCTGAGCTGGTGTGTGCTGCGACTTTTCTTTCTTTTCATGTGTTTGTCTTAGTGTGCTTTCCTTGCCAAAACTTCTTAATAAATACAACTTTACGGAGACAAAACTGACAAGAACAGGGTTTAGGGAAGTCAAACATTTATGTGGTTACAGTACTGTCAAATATAAAAATAAAAAAATTTGCCCTCCAGAATATAAAGCCATCCTCACTGAGATGCATGGAGACTACTGACATGTGACTAACGCCAAGATGAACAAGGTCCTCCCATACATTGGCTGCTACAGTGAAATATGAATGGTCTTAACCCTTCACACAAATACAAGTTATTTAGGGCTTTTACACAACAGGCTATAAAATGCATTCAGTGTAGCAGACCACTCAAAGCGTTACCTGTCTCATCGTCAACAAGCGAGCTGCACCGGTTTATGGACAGAAGTTCACCGACCAGGCATTCCCTGTTTTATGTGGTTTGCAATTGCGTTTTAACGTTTTGCAGTGCTCATTTGAGCAGTCTACTCGCATGCAAGCGATCGAACAGTAAAATAAACAGGAAAAGTCAGTCACATAGAAACACCGCAAAAATGACAGAAAGGCACACAAAATAATGCAAGGCTCATCAGTGTACAACCAGCTCGCAATGGTGCCAAGTGAGCGGTGTGAGCGATTAGGAAAGGTATCGCTGTAAGTTCTGCTCATGTAAAAGGGGCTTTAGTTTGCTTAGTTCTTTAATATTCTCTAACTTCATACTGTCGGAGCAATAAAAGGAATGCTTACTGAAGTAAACAGTAAACTCCATTTCTAATTTTATGGTTTGGAAGCACCCGAGATCAAAAGTCGGGGATTTAAAGAGGGATGTATGTTTTCCTAACGAATGTTTTTTTTTATTTTAATTGTCAAAATAGAAAAAATCTATCAGATGTAATCTTCTATTTTTTTTTAAATGTTTGAGCAGCTTTTTTTTGTGTTGGAACCGAACCAAAAAGAGGGTTCTGCATCTCCTGATATGTGCATTAAAATGCAAAATGTTTTCTTTATTTTGGAATATCCACTTACCTGATGGCAATAACTCAGAAGAAGGCACTAAGGAGGGATGTCATGAATACCCTGCCTGAGAGAGGGATCACTCCAGTTTCATTTGGCTTAACAGTTTCATTCAATCATTATTGCCTTTTCCTTGTGCCTTGGACTACTGTAGCTCCCTTAAATGCTGTAATCTGTTAGAAGAGGTCTGGTCTGGTTGCCAGCCCAGTGGCTCAGAGGGCTGAGGTGCTGGATGTCTCACCTCGCGGCATGCCGGTGACCTGGGTTCGGGAGCGAGCCTCGGTTATCGGAGGTCAGCACGGGGGGGGGAGGTCGAAGCTGGATGGAGCAGCTGACAGGCAGCTCTCCTCTTCAGGGAGGTGGAATGGCATCCCTCACTCATGGCTGCCCCCTGGTGGAGGCCAGGGGGCTATACAAGCAGCATGCCGACAACAGGCCAATGGGGGCAGGCGGAGGAGGGTCATTATCAGGGCTGCAAGGCGCATGCGTGCCTTCACATGCATGTGACCTTCTCCTGGGGCCCTTAGGATAAAAACAGGGAGAAAATGGAGGAACAAAGCCGCTGACAGGATGGCGACCGACTCTCCACAGGCATCGCTCCTGGACCGGGTGTAAGGTAAGCCCCAGTAATTCCGAGGGACAGAGCTGGGGGAGCCGGTCAGATAGGGGCCATTCGGGGAGGAGCACAAATAAATAAAAAGAGGTCTGGTCCTGCCAAAGGCAGAATGTTTTTTGGGTGTGGAACTTGCTAACAGCTTTAGCCACTTTATTCTTCCATAATTTGACTATTGGGATTCATCTTCATCCTGCGTGGAAACTCCTCTTCAGGCAAACCTGGAATAAAGTTTAAGGGTATTCTCTGGTATCACTATGTGATTTCTGACATAGGAATATGTCAAGATAAGCAGCTCCATGGTACTTGGATCCACTACTGATGCTTTGATTCTTCAATTAAGGATCATCATCTTGTTGAACCAGATGGCTTCTACTGTGCCCTTTGTATTCCTAGGCCCTGTACACCATACTTATTTCCCAAATGTAGAAGTAAGCAGTAAAACACAACAGGGCATTGGTAGTACTGAGATAACTGCGCACTCAGGGGCAAAGTAAGGCACAAGGTAGCAGGCAGAGTGTATTTTGCCCCTTGAAGTGCATTTATCCCATCACAGCCAACACCCCAGAGTGTTTTATTGTGTTTACAAAATGGGATTATTATTGTTGAAATGAATAGAAATGACAAATTTGTATGCTTGCAACTCAAAAACTAAGGAATTTATTGAACTATTAGTGTGCTAAGAAAATTAGTCTCAAACTCAGAAGGAAGTGTAAAACAAAAAAGGTAATAAATAAACCACTTGCTGCACCTCAAAGGGGTGTGACCAAAATAATTAATTAATTGTTGTCATTTTATTTGTTGCCGTTACCAAGTTCTCTGATGCAACAAATGTGCAGTTTGTAAGGTTGCTTGTCTGCAGTGGAGCCACACTGAAGGTCTGCAGTTTAATACAGTGAGCATTTTTATAGATAAATATTATTAGCATGCACTGTTTCTGCTTGAGGTTTTGCTTCACTAATTTTCTGATATGGCTACTAGTTTTAGTTTAATAGTGGGAGCACTTGGAGCAAGAATATTTTTGGTACTACATCCTGAGTAGTTGGGATTTGTTTTTAACCATTGGCAGTACTCTCAGACTGACATGGTAAAATACATATCTCAGCCAATCAGAACCCATTTTATAAGTAGTAGTAAACTGTATATCTTCTTCAAGGATATCTCTTCCCTTAGGAACTATGTTTGCATGAGTGTCTGGACCACATGGAAACTTTGCACTTTGGCCACGATTATGCCACACATCAGCATCTACATACACATGAGCAGCCCCACCTCCCCTCAGTTCTTTTCCCCCCGACTATTAACTGTGCTTGTCAGACCTGCTGTGAAAATGAATACGCCTAGCTGTTGTCATTTATTATGTTATATAAAGCAATCAATAATAATTGTGATACCGTTGATTACCGTATGACACCAAAAACAACAATGTTGTTCTGCTACTGCGACTGTGTTAAAAAAATATACAAGGATGGCACCCACAACGTGTGTCTGCTGTTTAGGCCTCTCTCACAACATCAGGACTTCTGAGATTTTCCAGGGCTATAATCAAGCAACAAAAATTTTTTTTTTTTTAAAGAAAAGAAACCATTGAGCAAATACTGTATCTCATTTTCTTTTTCAATCAAGCCTTTTCTCCCTGACCAGGCACACATTGCCCTTTCTCTGGTCCCATGATGACTACCCGGTCCCATCCACCACTAACCACCATGCAGCACCAACTCCCATGGTTTTCCACAAAGTAAAGGAGTCACTCTGAAATCCTGGTGCCCCTGCATAGATCTGTGCACAGTCAAGAGATGAAATGTACGACATTCACCCTCACAAGGCTTTTCTGTTAACACTGAGTACAATTTCCAAAGACGGTCTTTAGTCAAACTCTTGCAGACTATTCACATTAGCAGTAGTGACACTAAAGGCCTCTAGTATCACCACTGATAGTGTGATCTATCTGTGAGCATTGGAATAAAGACTAGCTTTGGGACCTGTACTCAGTGTGGACAGCAAATCCTTGTGAGGGTGAGTGCCATGTATTTCTTCCCATGGTTTTCCCTCCATGGCAAGTGTCTTTGGGGGGTGGAAATCCTTCTCCTGGGAACACAGTCTGGATCCAGAGGCCACTGAGGGGATAGGGCATAGGATTAGGCCCAGATGTGCTAGCTTGTAGGTGCCATTAATACGGAAGCTGTTTGCCTCCCCTGTAATGCTGGCCTCCTACCTCCTCATTGAGCGCACCATGATTACAGGGGGCCTTGCAAGCATACAGCCTCTCTTGTGGCTAGAAGATGAACCTTCTGTTGACCCACTGCAGGGGTCATGGAAGCGTGGTGCTGACCCACCTGATTGAAGACACACTGCCACCAGCATCACTCCTCAGTCCTCAGTCATGTGTTTGCTAGCACCGTGAGCTTGTTCCTGAACTTGGGTTGCGGGCATGGGAATGCAGCTCACTACTCAGTGGGTAATCAGGCGGCCCCTGTTATAAAATAACAATTTTTAATGGTGACTTTAGATACTAAACAAGCCAATCACAATCATTTTTAGAAGACTGTGTAGAAAAACCAAGTTGCACAAGCATAATATTATAAGATGTAATACAGTTAAAGTACAATTAAAATATACCATTTTTACGTACAATAATCTCTGTAGTCTTCTTTTCTTCTTTCTTTGTTGGTGACTTTCTTGTTATTAACAATTGCTCAGTTCCAGGATATACAATGAGCAGAATGAAATAAACATGCATTCTTAAGTCCAGATCTAGATAACACATCAGATCGACTTTCAAATAAAATGGAAAGCAGTATGAGAGGAGGAGGTAGACGCATGGTTATGATAGGATTAAGGAGAATAAAAGGGTGGACCCCCATCAGTAGAAAAGATCAGAGTGACACATAATATATGTTACGTGTGTTGGACATCCATTTTGCAGGTAATGTGTTGGGCATCCAGTTTGGAGGTTACAAATTTACTTTCAAAGTACAAGGGTGGTATCTTGAGACAGTATATATAATACCGATTTCATATACCAGGACATGAATTGTTCCTGTCATTCATTTAGAGCATATGTTGTCCTCTGCTGCCTACAGATTTGAGCCACTATTTAATAGCATGAGTCTGTTGTCAGGGGAAGGGGACTGTGAGTCAGAGCTTCATTATACTGTACATTTTTTCACTGCTGCAGTAAGAATGAAAATAGGAACTTGGCTGTCTGGTGTGCTTACCTGGTTAACAAAAGCAAATAAATAAATAAAGAATGCCTAAGATGTGTTTTACATGGCTGTCCTGGTATTCCCTAGGGAACTGAAGCAGTAGAAGTAAACCTGGTGTCACATAGAAAAGTTGTGGCATGAATGCCTGCTGTTGTTTCCCACTGCAGCATTTCCAGATGTGACGCTAAAATAGGGCATCCCCAAAATATATGTGTGTTCTCTGGTCTCAGTTCACCATAAATTCACTAGCACTGTGCTATGACAGTGGGGGCATAATGCGTTGTCCTCAGTAGGGTCACAAAATGTCAGAGGAGGTGTTTCTGCATAAATTCTCTCCATATACAGTCGTGGCCAAAAATATTGGCGCCCTTGCACTTTTTCAAATAACTCACAATTTCCTCTAAACATAAGTTGAAATTAACAACAGTACAGTGTTTGGTCTCCACAATTCTTTATTTCTCTGTTAATATTATAGAACCTTTGTTTTTGATTCAGAATTTAATATATCCTGTAAATCAGAAAATGAAAAGAAATGGCATTGACAAAATTATTGACACCTTAGACTTAATATTTGGTAGCACAGCCTTTGGTCAAAATAACTGCAATCAGCTGCTTCCTATAGCCATGGATGAGCTTCCTGCACCTCTCTACTGGCAGTTTGGCCCACTCTTCTTGTGCAAACTGCTCCAGGTCTCTCAGATTTGAAGGGTGCCTTCTCCCAACTGCTGTTTTCAGATCTCTCCACAGGTTTTCAATGGGATTTAGATCTGGACTCATTGCTGGCCACTTCAGAATAGTCCAGCGTCTTGTCTTGAACCGTTCCTGGGTGCTTTTTGAAGTGTGTTTGGGGTCATTGTCCTGCTGGAAGACCCATGGCCTTCGATGGAGACCCAGCTTTCTGACACTGGGTTCAACATTGCGTTCCAAAATGGCCTGGTAATCTCCAGATTTCATGATGCCATGCACATGTTCAAGGTACCCAGTGCCAGAGGCAGCACAGCAACCCCAAAACATCACTGAACCTCCTCCATGTTTGACTGTAGGGAAGGTGTTCTTTTCTTTGAAGGCTTCATTTTGTTTTCTGTAAACATAGAGATGATGTGCTTTACCAAAAAAGCTTTAATTTGGTCTCATCTGTCCACAGGACATTCTCCCAGAAGGGTTTTGGCTTGTTCAGGTGTGTTTTGGCAAACCCCAGTCGGGCTTTCTTATGTCTCTCTCTCAGCAGTGGGGTCCTCCTGGGCCTCCTACCATATAACTCCCTTTCATTGAGTTGGCAACAGATGGTGTGAGTTGAAACTGTCGTACCTTGTGTCTGAAGGTCAGCTTGAATCTGTTTGGCAGTTGATAGAGTCGTTCTCCACCATTGAACAATCCTCGCTGCAATCTTGATCAAGTTTCTCTTGTGGCCACATCAGCGAGGTTGGCTACAGTGCCATGGGCCTTAAACATCCTGATAACCTTACGTCACGGTGGAAACAGGAACATCAATGTCTCTGGAGATTGATTTGTAGCCTTGAGATTGTCCTTGCTTGGCTACAATCTTCTGTCTGACCTCCTCAGACAATTCTCTGGCTGTCTTTCTTTTCTCCATGCTCATTGCGGTACACACAGTGACACAAAACAGGGGAATGAGTCCTTTTCTCTATTCAAACTGGTTGAATGAGTGATTTTTATATTGCAGGCATCTGCAACTCACCACAGGTGAGTTCAGTTCAAAGTGAAGGAGAATCACCTGCTTGAAATCTAATTATTTCTAACTACTTCAAAAAGGTGCCAATAATTTTGTCTGGGCCATTTAAGGATTTCTGTGTGGAATAAGCTAAGACTTAGTACATTTTTCTGCTTTTTGTGTTTTATTCCACTGCAAACCAAAGAAATACATATGTGGATACCAAAATATTTTTTAATTTCAACAATTTTCTGGAAGGAATGGTGCAGTATTAGAAAAAACTGCAAGGGCGCCAGTATTTTTGGCCACGACTGTACCTCTCCATTACCCTGTCTCAATTCCTGCAGGTATGGAAAATGGCTCTGGTGACTCCAGTACATAAATCTGGTGATCAGGCCTTGCTAAGCAACTACAGGCCCATATCAGTCCTCCCCCCATATCAAAAGTATTGTAGCGCATTGTTGCTAATCAACTGGTGGAATATCTTGAAAAATACTCCATTCAGTGCCCACAACAACATGGCTTCCAAAAAGGGCACAGCACCACCACGGTGCTCCTTGAATACACCAGCCACATTCATCAATCTTGTGACCAAGGTAAACTAGTAGGAGCAGCCTTCATAGATTTAACAAAGGCTTTTGACACAGTTAACCACTCGCTCCTCCTTGGTCAGTTAACTAAAATTGGACTTTCTTGTGAATCACTGAACTGGTTCAGAAGCTATCTGGATAGCAGGACACAATAGGTGAAAATAGCTAATATTGCGTCTGACCAACTGGTCATCAGGTCAGGGGTACCACAAGGCTCAATACTGGGTTCACTCCTCTTCAGTATCTTCCTGAGCAACTTGCCCACAGCATGTCACCTAAAGTCCCTTCTTTATGCTGATGACGCAGTCATCTATACATCCCACACCGACCCCAGCCTTCTTGAAAGAGAGCTGTAGCTTGGATGCAAACAAGCTGAGCAATGATTTTGTATGCACAAACTAGTACTGAACCATAACAAAACTAAAGTGTTGCTGTTCTCGTCCACCCCCAGCAAGCACAAATCTCACACTCTTACTGTCAAAAATCGCCTAGGAGCACCCTTCGAACACATCCAGCACTTCAAGTACCTAGGTGTTACCCTGGATAGTAATCTAACCTACATACCCCACACTGAGAATGTTGTCAGGACAGCCTATGTTAGGATAGGGCTCCTCTACAGATCTACAGACACACAGTATTTAACGCTGGAATCCCTCAAACTTGCAATCCACAGCTGAATCCTATCAGTCATTGATTATGGCCTGGTTATTTATGGTGCTGCCTCTACCACATCACTCAGAAGGTTAATGGTCACCATGAACAAGGTATGCAGACTCTACATGGGTGCCCATCACCTCACCCACACGTGTGAGCTCTACTCACAATCTGGGGGGCTCCAATTTGCTGGCAGAATTAAATACCAAACATGCCGGCTTACAAAAAAAGCTCTCCTTGGGCTCCTCCCACCAGGGGTAGTAAACCTCCTGAACAAATCCACCAAGACCCAACACACCCGCTCATCTACTACTGATCTCCTTCTAGTTTCCAGATGCCGGACTTCCCAATGTCAGCGGACCTTCCTGTACCAGGGACCACACTGGTACAATGGTCTAAGCTCTGCATTAACTAACCTTACGGAGATGGGGCACTACAAGCAACTACTTTGGCAGCACCTTGCAACTGAAAGCCACTGTGACTGCATCCCATAATATAAAGGTCCTACCTGCTTCCTGTCCCCTCCTGCCCAGACTCACCTCTCATCAAATCCCTTCTCACTCTCTCTCTCCTCATCTTCCTCTCTCCTTCTTAGCTACTTTTATACCCACCAGTCATAGGTGTTCAACATACTCAATTATCAGTTCCTCTCACTATACTGCCTAACCTATGTTGTATGCTGTATTACCAGTGCTTGTTGGAATCAAAACATTTCTACTTTGCTGTTTAATGATGTTTTGTTATTGCCAATTTTTGTTGCTTGTATATCGCTTTTTTAGCTTCCCTTCATCAGTTTGTTACCCTAATCCCATTGATGTGGAACATTTGTAAATGAGCTATGTTTAGCTCAAAGGTATTTTTAATCCGAGATGAAATAAATTAAATTAAAAAAATACACAGTATGTGAGCTAGTAATCTTGTGTTTTCCTCGCCTATCCCCATGGCCCATGAAAGTCTGACTGGTGATGTGTGATACCAAGTGTTGACTTATCCCTGCCTTGCTGTACTAGATAAATGCCTAGACCAAAGATGGGAGAACTGAGCACGTTTTCTAAAAATGCACCATTTTCATGAATTTTGGTGCAGTTTCATTAAGTGACTATATTACATTTAAAAGCACAATTTCAACATAGCAGTACTTTTGTTTTATGAAATATTGGGCATTCTTGTTCACTTTGTGCAAACTAAATGGTGCTACAAGTTATATGACTCACCTAGATGGTAATGTGTGATATTATAAGAAACGGAGACAATGACAGCAGGAAAAGACCAATGTTTCAGCCAGTCTGCCCATGGTACCCTATCTGACCCTAGGACCTTTTGTCCATCCAGGGTCCTAACCCTCCTCGTTCACCCTGTCTCCCTTCCAGTTTCTGACTTCCTGAGCAACCACTATATGTTTCATTCTATCACAGCCATGCTTTAACCCATTAATGGTTTTAGAACCCACCCTCTCGGTTGGTAAACTGTTCTACGGTTCCACCACCTTTTCTGTAGAATAATATTTCTTCATGTCCCTCCTGAACCTCCCTCCTGCCAGTTCCCACTCCCGTGATCATGATCATGAGCTGTTATTCATGCTAAATAATTCCCAGCAGGCCACCTTGTTAATTCCTTTCAGGAACTTAAAGGTCTGTATCATATCCCCTGTCTCCCTTCTAGTCTGCAGTGAGTACATGTTCAGTGCCTTTGACCCTGAATCATGTTTGTCACCCTTCACTGCACCGTCTCCAGCCTGTCCTTATCTTTCCTGAGGTGAGGACTCCAGAACTAGGCACAGTACTCCAGGTGAGGTCTTACCAAAGATCTATAAAGGGGTAGAATTACCTCTTTCCTTCTGCTGTCAGTACCCCCTCCTAATACTCCCCAGCATCCATTTTGCCATAGGCTTTGTCGCACTGGCTTGATTGTTTGAGGGTGTCACTGATAATAAAATCAGTGTTGTTTTAGTCACTGTAGTTTATGGTTTTTACTTGGGAAGGATGAATTCTCAAATTTCAGAATAATTAAAGAAGGAATTATTTTCTTTTTTGTGACTTCCTACAAACATCGCATTGATTAAATGTGTCCTGTGTCCTGCGTTGCAATGCTATAAGTATGCAGAACTGTAATAATAATTCTGCAGCACTGAAATTTGTTGTGTATTGGTTGTGCATCCTTTAGTCATCCTGGGAAAAAAAAACTTGTATGAATACAGCCACAGCATTTCGTTAAACACTTTCAAATTGTGTCTGTTTTGATTTTAAAAGAAAATTGTGACATTTCTTTTTGGAACTGATCAACTTCTAGATATACACTTCCCACACTGCTGAACAGAGTTCCTGCATCATGTGTGGCTTCGTTGTACACCTGCAGTGCTGGATATAGTTTGTCTGCACGTCTGAATTATAACCAACAGTGTAACCCCTTGTTGGCCACTGCTCCTCCCTCCCCATTGGCTGCCCATATGCCAGAGTGAAAACACATTGGAGTGAGAATTGGACAAAAAAAGGGAGACATTTTTAAGAAAAAATATATATTTTAAAACTGCATAATTATTTTGATAGTGACATAAAGGAAAAAAATAAAAACAACAACTCCCCCCCCAAAAAAAGTCCTGCAGACACTAGGGATGATTCATGTATGTACGTAATTTGTTGCTTTTATTCCTGTGGATTTGGGTAATAGGGTGTTCTGGAGATGTCAAGCTGTTCACTTTACAGCCTGACATACACTGGAAACATAACACCCACCACAAACACCTCTGAGACCTAGCATTTAACTTACTGTCCCTGGGCTTGTAACCTGGCAAGAATGGCCTCCAGCATCCCCTTCACACATATTAAGCCTTGCTGCAAATCTCTGATGTCCTGGCAACATAGTGACAACTGGATGGAGGGGGCTGCTCAACAGCCCATTGTGGTGGTAGGGGATCCAGTGGAGGGCCCACCAGCTGCTTCCCCAGCAGAATGTTGCCCTCCATCCCAGGGTCCCCTTCAGTTTTCTGGCTGCTGCTGGTGTCTCCATGTAAGTAGGTGAGGGCAATGAGTCCTTCACCACCCTTGGTCTTTTCACTGGCTTTTTTGTTTATTCTTTCTTGCCATCTTTCTTTTTTTCTGCTCCATTGTATTTTTTCCAATTTCCTCCTTTTTTTTAACTTTTGTTTTCTGTGCCCCTTTTTTTTTCTTTTCAGGGTCATGGCCTTCTATTGTGTCACCAGTTCTTTAAGAACTTTGCCTCCCTCTGCTCAGTCATGATTTGGTGTCTCTTTTTTTTGGGGGGGGGGGGGGGGGCCTTCTCAGCAAACCACCTGAAGGCCCTGGCTGTTCCCCATCTTCTGTGTGGAGAGAGAGAGAGAGAGAGAGACGGAGAGAGAGAAAGAGAGAGAGAAAAAAGATTGCAGAAATTACTTCAAAAACATATTGCCTCTCTTTCTCCCCCCCCCATTAGCAGATTATAAATACATTTATCTTGATTATAAAAATGGTCTCAGAAATGCTATATTATTGGCTGTCAGCATTCCGACAGTAAAACAATTTGAAAGTTTTTAAATTTATAGTCAATGCCTGCTATGTAGGTAAGTTTATAGAGGCAGAAATGTTTCTAGCAGGGTTTGATCATTTTTTTCTGTCCCCTGTTCATAGAGGAAGGGATCTTATTTTTGCCCTGATGGACTGTTTAGCTGATGCTTTACATTCCTGGTGTTTGCACTGGCACCGTGCTGGCATACACTGTGATGTATGCACAGTGAGGCACAGGACCACGTGGTTATATTTATAGTAAATGACTGCTCTGTGGGGAAGCTAACAGAGCCAAAATGTACCTAGCAGGGTTTGATAATTTTTTTCTGCCCCATGTTCATGTAGGAAGGGATCTTGTTTTTGCTCTGGTGGACTGTTCAGCTGATCCCTGCCCTTCTCTTCCTGGTGCTTGCCCCGGCCCCATGCTGGCATATGCTGTAATGTATGCACTTGTGTTAATTAGCAATTGGAAGGTAATTAAGGACAGCCCATCATTAGCAAGTCCACCTCCTTTCATTCAGATGGCGGCCTTCTGAGGGGTGACTGAGCAGAGGTGAATGAAAGTGCTGTGATTATATTTCTACTGGCTAATCACCTCACCAAAAAGTTTAAACATTTCATTTTAAAATACAAACCTTAACACAGTTTTACAAGATAATTAAGGACGATACTACAGTCCAAATACAGGATGAATTGCAATGCTAAGTAGAGTAACAGTGGGTGCTAGTCTCCATTATTCTCATTGCATTTCTACTGGCTAATGCTGCTACCCCTTCCCCCAATCTGACCCTAAACTGCACTAATCCCTTTTGCATCTGTTGTCTACCCCTCCCCCATTCTGTCCTAGCTAAAGTAACTCCCCTGCTCTCTTTCTGTCCCACATATTTAGAGTCCCTGACTGGGCATTCTCCACACAGCAGTTTAGCATTTCATCTCAGCCGCCACCCGCTTCAATTTCCAGTCACCGCAGGAAGCCCGAGCTACAGGTATGGACCCTCCAGAAGCACCGGAGACTTAAACTTTAACTTTTTTGGCGCGTTCCTCTGATTGGCCACTTTCAGGCCCAAGCTCACTGCCATTGGCTATAATTGTAACCTGGGACTTTGCTGCCTACCGCAGTGTTTACTCTCTCCTTGCTGGCTCATGAAGAATTTGTCATGCCCTCCCACCCCATCCCCGGGCTCTATATGAAATTCTCATAATTTCGGCCCTCCGTCTTTCCTTCCTTCCTATAGGCTATTAAGAGAAGAAAATCTCACCGCTCCTGTAAGGCACTTTTCTTTTGTATCCTTGTGCTTTTAGGCTCTGCCCCTTTCCAATCTCTTTGTTTTGTGCTAAGTGCCTATCTCCCAATCTTGGCCTAATCAGTGACCATAATTCCCCTACTCTCCCCTAGCTTATACCAATGTGCTCAACATTGGAAATAGATTTGCTACCCCCCTAGCAATTCTACTTGTGCTTGTTAATTAGAAATCAGTATAGGTACTCTTTCCCCCCTGCCTGATTTTGGGCTGTTTCATTATAGTTGGTGTGTTGTCACTTGACCTGGGTGGTATTCCTACAAAGAGTGGGATTTCCCATTTAGCCCCATATAAACTGAACGCTTGGGGTGAATAATCCTAAACTCCTCCGAGTTTCCGCTCTGGAGTGTCTTATCACTTTAAACTAGACAACTAAACTACATCCCTTCTTCTAAATAATTCTGCTCCTGAATTCTAACCTCTTGTATCTATACTTATAATCCTTACACTGCCTGTAAAAAAAAAAAAAAAATGCGACTAGCTATTCTCTCCCTTTCCTATCTTCTCCATGCCCCTATGCTTAAAATGATACTAGCCTTGACCACCAGTTCGTCACCCCTCCTCTTTCATTTGTTCTGTAACCCCAGCCCCATTTTTCTATCTGTGGACCCATTTCCCTCTCCTCCCTAGTGCTTCCCTAATTTCTACTCCTAATTTAGTTGTTGTTCTTCACTTATTAACTATCTCTTCAGTTCTCCACACTGACCCCCCTAGCAGCTTCAACTTTGTTGGCTCACGTGCCTGGTACAAATCTCCCAAGCTCCATTATCTAATCATTGCACTACTACTCCTGACTGCAGGTGACATTAACCCTAAACCGGGACCTGTTGCCCCAAGCACCACTGCTGATCCTATGCCCTCCTCCAACCCCACCTTGAATAACACCTCTGCCCTCCCAAAAGGGCTAAACATTTTTCACTTAAATATTTGCAGCCTATTACCTAACATTGAGCTACTTCGAGCCCTAATGCTCTCACAATTCCCCAATATTCTCATTCTTTCAGAAACTTGGCTCAGCAGTAAAATCCCTGACCATGCCCTCTCCATCACTGGTTATGCCTTAGCTCATCAGGATAGAGCTAGCAGGGGTGGTGAAGTGGCAATATTTGTCTCCATCTCACTGCAATTCTCAACTTCCCTAGCCATTTCCCTCCCCTCAGCCTATGAAACTCTTGTAATAAGGGTCTCCCTACCTATCACTGCTCCTATCTTCACTGCGGGTGCATACTGTCGCCCTGGTCTCCCACCTAAGGGTGCTACTGACCTTGTTATCAAGCTAGTATCTCACTCCCACTCTGGTGAGCTGTACATAATTGGCAACTTTGATCTCAGTTGGCTGGCCCCTTCACAAAGCAAAGCCCGTTGCTAGGTAACTGCCTCAACCTAACTCAGTTGATCCAGGAATCTACCCGACTAAACCCCAAAACTAATAATCACTCCCTCATTTACTGGGACCTTGCCTCGCACCCTCATAGGATTGTGCAGTCTGGCCTTCTACCAGACACCCTCAGTGATTATCACATGAACTACTTTGTGCGTAAGATTGACAGACTCAAATCCCTCATAAAATCTTGCTAACTCGATCCTACAAATCTCTTGACCTAACCCCCCTACTAAGTGAACTGTCGCTCACTGACTGGTCTCCACTAACTACTGCAGCCTCCATTGATGATGCTCTGAACATCTTCAGAGAAAAATTTCTTACCTCCTTGAACTGCCATGTCCCCCTTAAAAAGACCAGAGTAAGAGGAAATCACCTGCCTTGGGTAACCTCTGAACTCCTGGCTTGCCAAAGGGCACGTGATCAGGCCTGGAGGGAAAAACAAATCCTCCAATCAACCTAGCGACTTCCACCGATACTGTGTACTTTGCAATGAGTGCACCAAGGCTATCTGTCTAGCTAAAGCTGAACACTTCTGCTCATATTTCCTGTCTAACATAAATAATCTTTCCAAATTTTGGAAGGTGGTACAAGCGCTTTTCTCACCTGTCTCCTGACCTCAAACCCCTTTCATCAAACAAAATGACACTCTTATATCTAATCATATGTCTGTTGCTCAATGTTTCAATTTCCATTTTACGTCATGTACCTCTGACCTCCTTTCATCCCTCCAACCACCCTCACGGCTCTCGCCCTCCCTCACCCCCACTACCTGTGAGCACTGTGAAATAACCTCTTCCTCATTTTCTTTCTCACCTGTGTCTCCTTCAGACACCTTAAGTGCTCTCCTGGCCCTTAATCCCTCTAAGGGCAGCTCACCTGATGGCCTGAATCCTAAACTGCACTTCCTCTCTGCTCCAGCAATCTCTCATCCTCTGTCCATCCTACTAAATCTCTCCTTTGTGACTGCTTCCATTCCTTCTGCATGGAATCATGTTGTCGTCCTCCTCCCCCTTCCCAAGGGCGGCAATCCAACTTCCCCAGGTAACTACTGATCTATTTCTCTGCTCCCTACCCTTGCTAAGCTACATGAACACTTGGTCGTTTCTCAAATCTCCACCTTTCTTACTGACACCTCCTTCTTTACTCCTTTACAATCTGGGTTTAGGAAGGATCATTCCACCAACACCTCCCTACTTAAGCTTACTGACTCCATCTTCTCAGGGATGGACAGAGGACAAATTGCAGCTGCAATCTTTGCTGACCTTGGCGAAGGCCTTCAGCACAGTCTCTCACACCCTACTCCTAAACAACTTCACCTCAGCTGGCCTCTCTACATCAGCCACAAACTGGTTCAGAGCTTACTTGTCAGGCAGGATGCAATCAGTTTGAATTGCTGACTCCATCTCACCTCCACTCCCTAATAGCACAGGTGTCCCTCAGGGCTCCGTGCTTAGCCCCATGCTTTTCTCTGTTTTTCTTAATGAGCTCCCCATGGTCTGCACGTCCTCCTCCATACACATGTATACAGACGACACCATCATATTTACCTCTGGCCAATCTCCTCTGATGTGACTACCAGACTTCAGTAAGATCCAGCTCTGGCTTACCTCTCATCAACTCTTTTTAAATGCCAAGAAGACTGTCTCCATGACCTTTGGCACCAGGCAGACTCTTAAGGCTAACCTCGATGACCTCCTTCCACACCCTAGATGGGACAAAACTTGACACCACCTTGTTTAGATACCTTGGGGTTTGGCTTGACCAACACCTCAACTTCTCTGGACATGTCGACACTATCCTAAAAAAAACTGTGCCCCAAGTCAGGCACCTTATACAGGAACTGTAGTTATATCCCACTACCAGCAAGGTGTGAGATTGTCCATAAGATTATCCTCCCCATTTTTGACTATTGCAACATAGTCTACAGTGCTGCTCCCATGACCTCCTTAACCAGATTGGACACCCTTTTTAACGCCTTCTGTTGTTTTGTTCTAGGCTGTTCACCACTTACTCATCACTGTGGCCTACTGTATATCGCTCGCTGTCCTTTCCTTCGCTTGCCTATAGATGCATCTCCCACTGCACTAAATTCATCTCCAAATTTTGGCTTGAAGCTCTCCCCACCTGCTTATCCTCTTCTTTAGTCACTCCTCCTCCTCCGTCACCCCACTCCCTTAGATCAAATGACTCTCTCACTCTGGAAGTCCCTCGTTGCGCTACAAGTATAGGTCAATATGCGTGTTCTCACTGATTCCCTAAACTATTGAACTCCCTTCCCCCCCAAATTTTGCACTCTTCCTCCATCTCTTCACTTTGTGATGCCTTACACAATTTTCTGTTAACTAACTGTTCTTGCCCCTGACCACCCTTATATTTTTACCAACCTAAATTGTTTTCTGTGCCTGTTCAAGCCACTACTCCTGCTTTCTTAACTGTTCACTGACCTGCCCTGTTCACCTGTAGAGCACTTGTGTGCATATTTTCTTGAGTTTGCTGAGCACTTATGTGTGTTGTTTGCTTTTGTAATCCGCTGCAACCTGTCTGTATGTAACTCATTGCCTGTAATGATTATGTAATGTTTTATTGTTATTGTTCATGTATCTCTGTTGTCCCATGTTTCCCCTTCCCCCAGGTCGTACCGTGAGATGAGCAACTTGTTGCTCAGTGTGCCTTTTGTGGTGAAACAGTTCAGTAAATAAATAAATACATTATTATGCTCTATACTGGCATGCTTTTGGTGATGGTGGGAAAGGGAAAGGGGTCTTGTGGAGAGGAATTACAGCTAGTGATCAGGCAATTTTACCGGACAGTTAAAATAAATGTTGAAACTGATACTAAAATACTGTAGATATATAATAAATAATGTAAAAATTTAACACTTACCTACTGATTCGGTGACAGCAGCTTCTCCAGCCTTCCTGTTCTCTGCACTATCCTGGCCCAGGACCTGCTACCTTGCACTTTGATGATTGTGAGCTAGGACGCTGGGCCACTGCGGCACAAGTCAATAAATCTCTTTTTTCAGTTGCTGGATGCTCTGCACTACCACAGTTGCTTTCATCATCAATTTCTGTATTTTTTTCAAATGCCCTTCTGGGCTTTAAAAGATGAGAATGCAACACCACACAACTTCTTATGGTGCTTACCCAAAAGATCCAGAAAACAGCTATCTCCTGATGGCTGAACTTACGACTTTCCTTGCCATCTGGCATTTTTAACGTAACCCACTCCAAAAAAAAAAATCAATAAAATTTCAAAACAATGATATACAGTACTGTATTTACATGCAAAATATCTATCTAGATCTGTCTTGTCTATTAAATTGTCTGTCTGTCTTATCCTGATCATCTCCTCGACACATGCAGAAATCTCCCATTTTTACTAAATCTACTTCCTGCATACTGACAGAAAGTGTGTCACACTTTTGTTTTTGTTTTTTTAGTCTTCGGTAACCAGGTAAGGTCCACTAGGCACAAGTACCTGTTTTCAAGGGGCGACTTGGGAGCACTGGGCGGTTAAGCGACTTGCTTAGAGTCACACAGTATGCAAGTGGAGGTTGTGAGAATCAAACCCAGGTCTGGTCTGCTGGATGTACCAAGCGCGTTCACAGCTTGTTATTCTAACCTCTAGGCTATACTGCCAGCCCTGTTTTCATGAAAACAGGTAACATTTAAATAGACCTTGAAAGTGTCCTTTTTCTGAAGAAAAGCCATTCGAAAAAAGTGCATGCTATTTGAAATTGTGCAATTTCATTTTTTAAAGTGCAGTGTCAAAGTAAAATGGTGCTTTTTCTCAAAATGTGTCTGGCAAATTAATGCCTGATTTTAGTACATTTTTGCAAAAATTGTGCCTAAGTGAAATTGGCAAATTTGCACGACTTCATAAGAGTTCTGTAAATTTCACCCAGCACTAGTCATGACCAGCTTCCTGGAAGGAGGCTATAAAGTGTCTCATCTCTAACTAACAAAATAATTCGTGTTGTGATAAGGCACATTTCTATAAAGGAAATGACCATGTTTCCATACAGGAGCTGATGGATGTACTAAAGGGAGTAATTGGCTCCAGCACCGATAGTTTGAGTCCTGTCTCACAGGGAGAAGGTTTTCCACAAGACTAAGATGGCAAAAATGACATATAAACTGGACAAGATGAAAGGTTGACATCTCCACAGTCTTGTTAGGAGTTGCACTGTACCATTGTTTGAAGACGGTGTTTGGAGGGGCAACTGCCAGAGTTCCCATGAAAGAGGGGTTAGAGCTGTTTAGTGTCTTTCCTCCATATCATTCTGCTAAATGGCAGATTAGTTTCAAAGGCCCTTTTGCATTTAAAGCCATTCATTACCCAGTAAACAGTATTTACTTAACATTTTTGGCTGACCAGGATAGCTTTATGAGCTGCAGCATCTTGTTTCCACAGAGGTCCTGAGAAAACCGGCAAATTATAGATGGATAGCTCTATACAGAGAGCACAGCTTTGAAATGGTGTAGAAAATACATAATACATTAAACATATACAGCATAACATTTTGTCCTTAACTCATTGATAACAATGACAGGATTTATTTATTAAGCTTAGATGGATTTTATAATCTGCAAGCATAAAAACCCTCAAATCTGTGCTTCATACAGACCAATCTCAGTACTTAATGTTGACTACAAGTCTGTTTATGGGTATCTTGGCATGTAGATTAGATGGCACTAGGTCATAATAGTGCCAGCAAGAACAGCACAGGCAACAATCACACCTGCAAAAATGCTACCAGTTTCTTTTTGCAGGGGTACCCGCCCCCACACCCCATATTAAATGATCACAACTCCGGGGGGAGCAGATCACGGGGAAGGAAAGAATTTTTGGGGCCATGTAATGCTCATTTCCACGGCCCCATGAAAAAAAAAAAATAGAAGTTCTGATCAGCAAAAGTGAGGGAGACCAGGATTACCTCATTATACTCCTGCCTTGGTCATTGACAACATTAGCACTAACTCTGCCAACACCAGCACTTCTCTTCCCCCTGCTTTCCTGGCTTCTATAGCAACTTTCTCTTAAGTTGATCCCCTATCCCATCAGCCCCCTTTCTACCCTGTCAAATTCCCTTTAACTTACTATATCTATTTACCGTTATAACTTTTCATTATTGTACTTCTCCCATGTGTAAAAACGTTGTACCTTTATGTTCTAGGGACATGGATATGTTGTTCATCCACACTGTCTGGCAGGTATCCTTGCCACTTTAAATCTTGCCGGAAGGTCTTCAGGCTGGCTCCTCCCACCCACCCGGGTGGTAAAACTCTCGGCTCCACCCCATGATGCCAGATCTTCCTTAACGCTTGGAAGCTTAGGTTCCCTCCTTAACGCTCTGCGTATAAGACTGGCTCCTAATTCTTCGGTTTTCCGAATTTAAGTTTTTTGCTTAAAAGACTTCGGTCTTCTATCCCTCGAGGCTGCGATGGACAAATCGACTCCTGGTTTTTGGCGGTGCCCTTGTGGGCAGAAGATGTCTCAGACGGATCCGCACTCCATGTGTGTGTACTGTTTAGGCCTTGAGCACGACCCGCAGGCTTGCGACCTGTGCTCTTCCTTCTCAGCCTACGTCCTCGAAGACCGTGCTGCCCGTTTACAACTAGGGTGCCCCGAGAAACGTTTTCCTCCAGTTAAGTCAAAAGAGGCCCGGTCGGCGGTTTCCGCAGTGGCGGGCTCAGCGGATCAGCTAGAGCAGATGATCGCCCTCGAAGAGGAGGCGGCGCGGGCCGCATCTTCCTCGACCACGGCTTTTATTCCGCTTTCCCTGGGTTCCTCTTACACAGCTTCCTTTAAGGAGCTTTGTCTGTCCCTCTCCACTAGAGGAGAGGGACCAACGTCTGCTGGACCTTCTTCTTCTCGGTCCAAGAAGAAAGACAAGGGTAAGTCTCTTCGTTGATGCTCTTGGGAGCGGGAAAGGTCCCTCTCCCCGAGTTGTCGGTCATCGACTTCAGTCGATCATTCGGCTTCGGGAACTGGTCTCACGGTGTCCCCGTCAGGTCAGTTGACCGAGACTCCCATCGACGCAGTCGAGATCTTTCTCGACCCGCTGGACGGGTTGTCGACCAGCGAAGCCGAAAATCCCCTCTCCCCGGTTCCCCCGGTGGGAGTTGAGGATCCCGTGGGCTTGCCAGTGCCTCTGGTTCCGGAGCCCTTGGGTGTTCCCTCCGAGCCGAGGGAGGAGCCGGTTCCACCCGTCCCTCTCCACCATCCTTGGAAAAGCCGAGGTTCTCGGGTCTCTGACTTCTTAGCGGTCCAGCCGATCCCACCATCATAAGGCGTCGGGTCTCGGCACCGATGGCAAGCGCCGCCCGCTCGTCCTCTTCCTCCTCCTCCCGGATGAGGGAGGCTTCGGCGCAAGTTTGCGTCGACAATACGAGGACCTCATGTGGCAACAGCTCCTTCTGACCGGGAATAAGCCGACGCCGTCGCCTTCCCTGGCCATTAAATGGCTGTCACCGGAGTGGCCGAAACAACCCCCCGTTTTACCTGAGGAGCCTGTTGTCAGGCCGGTTGTTCATCCAAAACCAGCTGCTCCACCGATTCCGGTGGAACCTCCGCCTCCACAGCCGCGGTTTGGGGCTCCAACCAAGAATTCTCGGTCGGCTCAGGGTCTGCCCCATAGGCTGTCGGTCACCCTCACTCCCGATCGCTCTCGGCAGGTGGAGGGTGGCTCAGGCCTGAGGCAGCCCTTTGCGGACTCTTCTGAGTCCGACGACGATTCCTCCTTTTTCTCCAAGCGAGTGGACTTGGAGTCCTCTGGAGGTCAGTCGCTGGATGACAGCCCTTCGTCCTTCCTGGGGTCGCTCAGACTCATCTCAGAATCCACCGGGATGCAGCTCGAGCCCGTATCCAAGCGGGCCAAGTATCCCCTCACGGAGATATTGGACTGAGGGGATTCCCCTACAGAGGCCTTCCCTGTGGCTGAGGCCATTGTGGGCCCAGCCTTGGAGCTCTGGCAGCGCCCTGCTTCCTGCCCTGCGCCTTCGGCCAGGATGGCCAGGAAGTATGTGGTCCCTACCGGTTCCCTGTCCGGTTTCTTGGAATATCCCTCGGCCGAGGGGTTGGTTACCAACAGCGTTTTCAGTCGTGCCAGAAACACTAGGGACGTGGACAAACCTCCCGACAAGGAGTCCAAGAAATTGGACTATGCCGGACAAAAAGTCTACGCTGCGTCCTCCCTTGACCTTCGTCAGGCCAGTTCAGCCGTACTGATGGCACATTTTTCTCACGCACTGTTGGGCTCCCTGGACGAGGTGGTCCCTCATCTCCCGGCTGACCTGCAGACCACGGTTAAGCAGGTGCGGGACCAGGGCAGGGCAGTGGCCAAGCAGCAACTTCACACTGCTTTGGACATTGGTGATTCATGCGCCAGGTCAGTAGTGGCTGCAGTGGTTATGCGCCATCGGGCATGGCTGAGGATATCCACCTTCACAGCGGATACCCAGCACAAATTGGCAGATGTCCCCTTCTTGAGGACAGACCTCTTCAGCCCTGGAGTGGAAGGCCGCCTCCAGAGGATCGAAAAGTCCAATGCCACCTTGGACTCGGTATCATCCGCTCAGAGGGACAAGGGCCGCAGACCTCAACCCAAGCCCTTTCATCCATCTGAGCCCCCGGCACACCCAGCCCAGCAACACCAGGGCCAGCAGGCTCGCGCTTGGCATCCCAAACCCAAGCCTGCGGCTTCCTCCTTCAGGAAGCAGGGAGGTAAAGGCCCAGGCGGTCCCTCGGATGGTCCCTCCTCTGAGCCTGCACAATGACGGGTTGAGGGGTGTCGCCCCCAACCTCGTCACCTCACCCCAGGTTCCCCCCGTGGGGGGACGGCTCCGGTACTTCCTTTCCGCCTGGTCTGCTATTACCACAGACAGGTGGGTGTTGGAGGTGGTAGGAAAGGGCCTGCCTCTGGAGTTTGAGCAGGCCCTACCCTTCAGAGCCGTCGCAGCTCGGGGGGCCTCGGGGTCCGAAGCCTCGCTGTCAGCTCGCCGAGCCGACATCACTCTCCTCCTCGAGAAGGAGGTGATAAGAGAGGTGGTGGACCCTCCCTCAAACCCAGGGTTCATGTCCAGGTACTTCCTGGTTCCGAAAAGGACGGGGGACTGGCGCCCCATTCTCGACCTACACGACCTGAACAAGTTCCTAAGGTCTCGAACCTTCAGGATGGTCACTCTGGCTCAGATAATCCCATCCTTGGAACATGGTGTGTGGTTCTGCTCTCTGGACCTACAGGACGCGTTCTTTCATGTCCCTATCCGTCCGTCCCATCAAAGGTTCCTGCGCTTTTGAGCGGAAGGTTCCCTTTTCGAGTTCCAAGCCATGCCCTTCGGCTTATCTCCAGCTCCCAGGGTCTTCACCAAATGCATGGCAGTGGTGACAGCATTCCTGCGGCGCCGAGGGGTCCGGGTTTACCCTTACTTGGATGATTGGCTGATATCAGCCCCCTCCAGACAGGAGATGGAGCGGTCCAGAGATCTGGCCCTCCAGGTTTGCTCTCAGGTCGGCCTTCTCATCAACGAGGCCAAGTCGGAACTCGAGCCGAAGCAGGTGATTCTTTTCATCGGGGCAGAGCTCGACTCTCTTCGAGCCAGAGCACGGCTCCCGGAGGACAGGGCCGAGGTTCTTTCCTCCTTTGCCCAATCATTTCCGGTTGGGCAATTGTGCCCTGCCCTGGACTTCCTGCGCCTCATGGATCTCATGGCGGCCTGTACCAGTGTGGTCCATTGGGCCCGCTGGAACATGCACCCCTTCAGTGGGGGCTGGCCAGCCAGTGGTCCCAATGCTGCGATCCATTGGACCAGCTAGTGACTGTGACCCAGGGGATGTGGAATGCTCTCCAGTGGTGGACCGTTCCAGTTCATCTGCAGGAGGGCATCCCGTTTGTCCGCCCCAAGCCGACGGTCTCTCTAGCGACCGATGCCTCTCTGATGGGTTGGGGTGCCCATCTGGGGGAACACCGAGCGCACGGCCTCTGGTCCCCACGGGAGTCCCGATGCCACATCAACCTGCTGGAGCTCCGAGCGGTCCGCCTAGCTCTCACCGCCTTTGCTCTGTTTCTTCTGGGTCAAGTGGTCCGGGTCCAGACGGACAATACCACGACCATGTACTATCTAAACCGCCAGGGCAGGATGTGCTCCATGCTCCTATGCAGAAGCTCTCCGCATCTGGTCACTCGTGCGCAGCCTGGAGGCGGATCTCCTAGCCATTCATGTGGCAGAAGCCTCCAACACCCTGACCGATGCCCTAAGCCGGATAGGGGCTGCCTCCCACGAGTGGTCTCTCCTGCCGGAGGTAGTACGAGATCTAGTCTCCCATTGGGGCACACCTCAGGTGGACCTGTTTGCCTCCAGGGAGAATGCGAAGTTGAGGCTGTTCCATGCCCGGCCCCCTCAGCAGGGCTCTCTGCAGGGGGATGCCTTCTCGAGGCCGTGGACCCTGGGCCTCTTCTACGCCTTTCCCCTGTTCCCCTTGATGCACAAGGTGCTGCTCAAAGCAAGGAGGGACAAGGCGCAGGTGATTCTGATAGCCCCAGACTGGCCCCGCCAGTACTGGTACCCAGATCTCCTCAGCCTCAGCTCCAGGCTTCCGAGGCAGCTTTCAGCTTGCCCGGACCTACTCTCAGTCAATCAGGGGAAGGTGTTCCATCCGGACCTTCAATCCCTGCACCTGACGGCCTGTTTCCTGAGCAGCTAGAGTTCCAGGCCTTGGGTCTTTCCGACGAGGTCCTCAACGTAGTTGAGGCGTCCCATAAGTCGACCAGAAAATGCTCGCCTTCAAATGGAAGAGGTTTTCCGTTTGGTGTCAGGGCGGCTTGGACCTTCCTCCTGTTCCTTGGCAAGCATCTTGGACTGTTTATGGTCCTTTCTCAGCAAGGGCTTAGGTCACGGCGACCTAAGGGTGCACCTGGCAGCCATCTCTGCTTACAGGCGGCGGGCCGGGAAGCAGTTATAGCGCAGGAGAAGGTGGTCTGGCGCTTTTCCAAAGGCCCTGATCACATTTCCCCTCCAGTGCAAGAACCTCCACCTCTGTGGGATCTACTGCTGGTACTGGCAAAGCTCATGGGCAAGCCATTCAAACCAATGCACAGGTGTGAACTCTCTCACCTGTCGTGGAAGACCGCCTTCTTGGTGGCTATTACGTCAGCCAGAAGGATGAGAGAGCTCCAGGCACTCTGCATCGAGTCTCCTTACCTGGTCTTCCACAGGGACAAGGTTGTCCTGTGCTCCCAACCGAAATTCCTTCTGAAGGTGTTGTCGGAGTTTCACCTTAATCAGGTGTTGACTCTGCCGGTGTTCTACCCCAGTCACACCTCGGAGGCCGAATATAGGCTCCATACTCTGGACCCTAGAAGGGCACTCGCTACTATAAGGAGTGCATGGCTGAAATTCGTGGAGGTTCGGCCAGCTGTTTGTCACCTCGCTGAAGCCGCACCTGGCAGACCTGCAGCTAAGTGGACGATAGGCAGGTGGTCACCCTGCATAGATCTCTGCTATAAGTTGGCGGGCATGAAGCCTCCCAGAGGGATAAGAGCTCATTCTACCCGCCATACTGCTGCATCGGTGGCTGCTTCCAGGGACGTCCCTATCCAGGAAATCTGCAGGGCTGCTACCTGGAAGTCAGCACACACCTTCATCACCCATTACCACATCGACCTTGAGTCACGCCGGGATGCTGGTTTTGGGGCCTCGGTTCTCCAGTCTCTCTTTCCCAAGTGAATATCGGGGGTGTGCGCCTTGCCTCCCTCCTCCCAGAGAACTGCTAGGAGTCTGCCAGACATTGTGGATGAACAACATATCCATGTCCCTAGAAATACAGGTTACTCACCTGTAACAGGAGTTCTAGGAATGGTATATGTTGTTCATCCACACGACCTCCCCGACTTCGACACACAACCTGAGCTTCCAGCGGGCCAGATATGGCGTCATGAGTGAGCGGAGCCGAGTTTTACCACCGGGTGGGTGGGAGGAGCCAGCTTGAAGACCTTCCGGCAAGATTTAAAGCGGCAAGGATACCTGCCAGACAGTGTGGATGAACAACATATACCATTCCTAGAACTCCTGTTGCAGGTGAGTAACCTGTATTTACTGGCACTGTATTGTAATTATCAGTCTCTGTCTTTATTTGTATGTTTTCTGCCCAGGACCATCTTGCAAATAAGTTTGCTCAAGGATGAACTGCCTGGTTAAATAAAGTTTTTGACTGATTGATTGATTGAGAACCCTGGTCTCCACTGCCATCCGGCTGAGCTGCTCCATGCCTCAGCCCTCCACACTACGGGAGTAGCTCAGCCAGCCTTCCGAATTCTCCTGCCCTTATCCTGTGGCAGCACCACATAGAGTGATCTGGGGAGCGCTTACTGCAGGCACTGTCGATCCCCTCTTGCTGTCCGTGGCAGCGCTGTTCAGACTAGCACTCTCTTTCCTTGTGCTGTTCTGGTAGCAGTATTCTAGCCGGTTACCGATTTGATTGGGTCCTTCCATCTTTGATTAGACTTGATCATACTGGGTTTTTGTGCTCTTGAACCACCACAGATAACACCAGATGTATCCTACACCTTATCCAGGAGATGCAGAGTAGCAGCCTAGAATCAACTCTATTTAATCTTGACACCAAAAAGGTGTTCAGTCATGTCTCCTGACCGGTCCTCTACTCAGTTGTGGGGCAGCTGGAATTCCCAGTCACCCTGATTCAGCTATTACAGAACATCTACGAGTCCCCAAAGGCGTGTGTCAAAGTTGGGGGGCAGCAGTCTACCTGTTTTCCCCAAAGAGGAAACCCAAAAAGGCTGTCTCCTTTTACTTCTCCTTTTCGCAATAAATATCAAACCCCTGGCACAAGTGATAAAGGAGTCAGACTCAATCAGGGGAGTAGGGCTGAGAGAGGAGGAACAACATGTGGCATTATATGCCGATGATGTACTGTTGTATTTGCAGGACCCGGATATCTCACTTCCAGCAGTGGGCCACATTCTGGAAGTGCTCGGTCAGGATTCCAGAAATGAACTCAGCAGAACTAAATTGTAATCACTCACATTCCATTATAGCCCATTCTCAGAGATCAGATGACCATTCCCATTCCAGTGGAACAGGGATAAAATGTCTCAGAACATATCTGTCCCAGACTCCGGCCCATTCCTTCCAGAACAACTACTGTATCTCCCTTTCACCATGCAACTGCTGCAAGATCTGGTGCATTGAAATACCCTTCCCCTCTCCCTCTCCAGACATACAGAAGTCATTCAGATGGTTACCCTTCCCTAACTATTGTATTTGTTTCAGAATATGCCCATCGCCTCCCAGTCTCAGCTTTTTGTAAATGTAATGGAGAGATGTCTCCGTTTATGTGGCCATGTCAAAGACCCTGGGTTCAGTTGCCAACTCTGTGTTTACCCATGTCCAAAGTGGGACTCTTGCTTCTGAATCTTCAGCTTTACTGCTGGGTGGTTCAGCTCTGCTATGTTGCCTTGAAACAGATGAATTCCCCTAGGACACACTGGTGAGACATGGAGGAATTACTGTTTCCACACCCTGATTTCATTAAAGCCCTTTATTTTGATGGCTCACGGGTCTAGAATTTGATACCTGGCTTAAATATGAGATGCAAATGCAGCTTTCTGTCTGTAAAACATTGTATGTACTCCCTTTCTTTTCCTTACTCTGCCTGATTCCCTATCTGGAGAGTTTCCTTCCTGCCACTATAGACCCAGCTTCCCAGGAGTGGGAACACCATTCCCTACAATATCTTCACCAATTCACATTAGGGAGCACCTTTAAAACCTTTTCAGTGGTGCAAGCTGCATATGGCATTCAACAGGCACATTTTTACAGATTTCTCCTGCTCAGGTACTTTTACACTTCACTGCCTGTGGGAGTTGTACTCCAGACACCAACCCTGAATTAATCATTATGCTAATAACTCTCTTTAGAATGGGATGCTCCATTCATATGATTTCCCACATGTATAGAGCTCTGGTAGACTCCCGAGGGGATTCAGTCCAGGATATACAGTTACGTTGGCAAGATGAGATGGGCAACCAGATTACCCAGGAATGTTGGTGACAATCCTGCCAAAATGCATCCAAGATAACAAGTTCCCACAAGAGGAGCAAATACTCGTAGGAACAGCTAATCTGATACTTTCGGACTCCAGTAATAACTGGACACTACCTATCCTTGGGGGCACCACTTGTTAGAGGAGATGCGGAGAACAGAGAGCACACCACACTCATGTTATGTGGGATTGACCTGTCCTTCAACCCTTTTTTTGATCCTTACAAGCAGAACTAGAAGATCTCTTTGGGAGCCCTAACTGTCTAGTGTTTTCTTTTACTTCAATACCCCAGAGGGTTCGGGACTTAACTGCCCACCACCTGTTGGGTACATTGCTTACTGCAGCCAAATATTACTCACCCGGGCATGGTTAACCCACAAGTCCCAACCCTGACTGCTTGGCATAATACGGTTAATGACATTTACACAATGGAGAGAATCACCCACTACCTTAATGAACAATCCATGCTCTGCTCATCACAGTGGACTGGGTGGATCCTGCATGTGATTGGTAAGGACAGAGAGTTTTGGAGAAAGGAGGAGGTGCTACTTCACTGAGAGGGTGGTGGAGCCATGGAATGTGCTGCCCAGGGGGCTGGTAGAGGCAGAGAGAGTGGAGGGGTTCAAGAGGGGGTGGGACAAGTACAGGGGAAGGGTTCTGGAAGCAAAATCCAGTGCAGCAAGAATATCTGGAACTTGGAAGGGAGAAGCCAGAGAGGGTGAGGGGGGCAGCAAGGTCAGCTCCCAGGGTGGGGGCTGACCAAACAAGCAGACACGAAAGACCGTTAGGCCTATTCTGCTGGCATTTTAGTATGTTAGTATAAGGGCTATTGATCGAGGGTGCCTGTGGTACCATAGGAGAGCCCTGGCATACTTTATGTTAGAGCCCCATAGAGCTAACATGGATAATTGCCCCTGCCCCCCCCCCCCCAAAAAAATGGATTATAAGCTTCTTCCCAGATCTACCCTTCCCTTGAGCAAGTGGGGTTAATAAACCCACCTCCTGGGCCTCCTCTCCCACCTCAGTTGGGAGTCAACAGCGTTTATAATATACCATGTGAGATTTGGGTAAACTAATTCATGCTTCTAATTCTATACCAGTCAGTCCCCTCCCCTGCTGGACCAAAGGGGTGGTGGCCTTTACTTTCTGTAAAGACCATCTTCTCAAATGTGCCCTTGTAATAGTGGCACTTGACCTTCTACAACAGTTTAGGTCCAACTTTATTTTTATATTGAAATAGATCATGTGGACTATGAAAACATTTTCAATAAAAATATTAACAAAAAAAAATTATCTGAAAGCAATGTGAAGAACTTAACATTACTTTGGAGCATGTTCCAGTCATTTGGAGAAGAAAAACCTCAGCTCTGAGTCAGAGAACATAGAATGAAATGTTGGTTTTGAAAACAGAAAGAACATCTGGGAGCAACATCGGGTAGTGAGTGAAGGGGGAGTTACAGAGGAATGTATAATTAATTATATATTGTACTTTAATTGAATTATATGTAAATAAAGTGTGTCAGGAACTTGCAGAAGACTTCTTAGATGGAGTTGCCCACATCACAGTATTCCACCACGTATAGTTTCTGACACCTCAGCATCACCCATGTAAGATGAACTGCTGCTTTTAAGCAGGAGCAGAGCTCATTGTTTCCCCTTAAAGAGTTTTGGAACTTATTTATTTATTTATTGAATTTTGTTGACCGGGTGATCCCGCTGGGCCCCGGAGGTCCCTTTTTCAGGGGCGACCCGGAGGAAAGTTACATACATGTAAACGGAACGGTACAAATTGAAAAGGGACATGATGTTAGACAGATAAATTTCCATATGGTTACAATCAGGTAGGAGGTAAGGGAACATGCAGACCGTAGAAACATGTAGATTAGATATTTACTTGCATGCATGTGTGAATTTTATTTTATTTCTCATTTTCAATGCTCAGGTATACCAAGAGTTATTAGGTGAAAGCAGTCACATGTGAGGGGCAGTCTGTGTCTAAGGGCTAAAGCTGAGCTAAAGCTTTCTAAATTCATGGAAGAGTGCTGGTAGGATGTGGATTGTGTCAGCTGTCAGAGTCTTATTCTAAAATGCTTAACTCAGTGTCACATAAACAAGGCACAGGTAGTAGGCATCTGTACAGAAATGTTACACATTCACTTCAAGTTAGGAGTGCAAATGGGATTTAAGTAATTCTCCTGTTTCCTCAAGGTAGAGGCAGAATTTAAGCCCTCTGTTAAAAACCCCTATATTGTTGATTTTTGTCTATTGTAATGTAAATCTAGTCTTGAGCCCCTTGAGTCATCCATCCATCATGCATGACAGGACAGCCATTCTATTGTCCATGCTTTTGGACGATTGTTTGCAATCCAGACTCTCTGCCGGGGGCCCTTCTTTAGACACTGAATTCTAAAAGCAGGAAAAACAGAATGGCTAAAATCGTTTGTCACCTTATAAATATTGAGCCCTATGTGGCAGTGATGAGTAATGATATGCAGGCTGGATAAGGTTGCCAAACATCATACTCAGACAGCTCTTTTACTATCCGAAATTAGAAGACTCTTTCTAAAGTTAAACAACTAACATTACATTATATGTGCATGATCTCTTCTTGGAAATGGAGTGTACGTCTCAAACTATAAATTGAATAAATACAGTAAATAAACACAACTTTCTTATCTTAAATGATCCTACCTTAAATACAGTTTTTGTACAGTGCAGAATTCCCAGTGGGCATGATGGGCATTAGTGCTGTTAGTATGTGACTTAAAGTACAATATTGAAAAAGGTCGACTGCATGTTTTCTTTATGTTGTCTAATCCCTCTCACAGCAATGTACAAAATATATAGGCAGCAGTAAATTGATGGAAGATTCGTATGTGTTATAGTTGAGATACTGTACTCAGCACCTAATTTCCACATAAAAAATGTAGACCAAGAGGCACACCCATTACTACAGTATCATGACATACATCTCTGAAATAAAGATGTAACGTGCATTAAAAGTACAAACTCAATAATACAGTTTGAGTCAAATGTACTGTATTGATAATAGTATTCGTATGTCTATTGTGACGTCCGTAAGACGCAATATAATGTAATTGTCTGTCATTATTATTTAATTTGCAGACTTGTAAGGAATACATAGCCATCTCAGCAAATTGCTACTGATACAAATGCAATTAACTGAATTCAGACATATGTGCACATGGTTAGAAAAGCTTTCTATGTAAGGGAATTATGACTTGGACATTTGCACCTTCTACTGCTTCATTGATTTGTGCCCATCATTTCTAACTTAACAAAAATTACATTTCTAATGCCTTGTGTCAGGATCATGCCAAACATGTAAAGTCATTTCTTTTATTTAAAAAAAAATATGTATATGTGTGTGTGTGTGTGTGTGTGTGTGTGTGTGTGTGTATGTATGTATATATATATATATATATATATATATATATATATATATATATGTATGTAATAGATAAACCACTTTGAGGTGTGCGGTCATGCTCTGATATCGCATGATCATGTGATGCTGTTCAGCTAATGATATTGCTGCAATTTCCCAACCCATTTTATATATATATATATATATATATATATATACACACATATATATTTTTTTTTTATCCCTTGATGATGTAGTATGCTACAGTTCAGGTGAGATGGAAAAATAATTGATGGTCCATGAAACTGTAACCAGTTCAGCTGATAAGAATGCCTGGATGGGATTCAGGAGGAAGGGCTGAGTTTAAATCCCAGCTTGGTTTTATTATTGATTGTGTTGTTTGTCGAAACTAACTAATTGTATAGCTGTTATGAGTATTTAGTATAGCTTAAGAGTGTGTTTTAATACATTGTTCTTAGCCTAAATAAATACTCAAGATAATGGTAAATTCTGTTTATTAGATAAGTTGCACAGCACAGTGTAATAATTAAAAGGTACTGACCTTTTTTCAGTTTAATTAACAGAAGCTTACTCTAAATGACAACTGCTTTTACTTTTTTGTTGTGACAAATAACACACAAATTATGATCTCAGGAATTAGTAATGGGCTTAACAAACTAAAAACATGCCTGTACTTTTCCATCTTTGAAAAGTTTTACCCTCTCTCCACTTAAAAAAAAAAAAAAAAAAAAGTAGAAAGAATGAAGTCAGAAACCCACATGAAGTAAATGTTGCATGCCTAAGTACTCCACATTTTGAAAATGGTCCAGCCAGAATCCAGTGTATTACATTTACATTACTGTGGACTTTGGGGCCAGATATGTCTGTGGTTATTTTTGCTTATCATTAGAAATTCAAAACTAGAGGTGACTAACAGGCTTCTCAGTGCAAGACTTGATACTGTTAGCTGGCTCTGCATTTTACTGTTTTACATAGAGGGTGGGATATTAAGAACTGCGCCAGACAGGGGCGCAGAGCGGGTGCAGTGCAACTGTGATGCGCCTGGGCGTGGTCTGGGTGATATTCAACGGTGCTGCGCCATGGTTCTGCACTGTTGAATATGGCACCGTGGACACCCGCGTTGCACATGGCACAGTGGCACTGCGCCAGCGCAAGTGGCCAGAGAGGATCAGGGGGATGTGCTAGTGCAAGTGCCATTGCGCTAGGCACAGCAACCGTGATATTCAGCAGTGTACATGCAAATGGGGCCATAATGTATGCAAGGCGCAAATGGAGCCATTTGCATGTCATTATGGCCCCATTTGCATGCAGGTGCGCTGATCCCCTGCGACTTGTGCCTGGCGCACTGCCAGGCTACAGCCGTCGGGGACCGACGTCCCCTGCCCCTCAGCAGCAATGCGCCCCATTGCCCAATCGTGGGCTGTAATAATGTTTCAACTTCCTGGTGGTCCAGTGGACCTAACTCCTTGCCCGATCGCAGGCTGTAATATTATTTTAACTCTCTGGTGGTCCGGTGGACTTAACACCTTGCCCGATCGCGGGTTGTAATATTATTTTAACCCCCTGGTGGTCCAGTGGTACCCGTACCCCTCCAACCCACCCACTCATACCCGCCGCTCCCCGGGTCAGCGGCGGCAGCACCACCGCCAAATCACCCGGCTGCCGTTGACTGACAGCGTACAGTGCGGCTGTACACCCATTGGTCCACAGCGTGTGCTAATGGGCATGCGAACCGTACTGTACTACTACAATCCCTGATATGGAATGGATCCATTCACGTATGAAACTTTAATGGTAGTATAGTATAGTCTGCGCCCATTGTCCCTCTGTGGACAATGGGGCGTAACCGTATGCGCTGTCGGTCGAGAGTGGCGGTGGCTCTATGAGTGGGGAATGCTGCTATCGCCGCTGGCGAAAATGGTGGCCGAATATGGAGGAGAAGTGCGAATTTCACTGGACCACCGAAATTACGATAACAGTACAGCTCGCTATTGGGCAAGGAGTTAGGTCCACTGGACCACCAGGGAGTTGAAACATTATTACAGCCTGGGATCGGGCATGGTGTTGGGTCCACTGGACCACCAGGGAGTTGAGACATTATTACAGCCCGCGATCAGGCAAGGAGTTAGACCAATGGACCACTAGGGAATTGAAACATTATTGCAGCCCATGATCGGGCAAGGAGTTAGATCCACTAGACCACCAGGGAGTTGAAACATTATTACAGCCCGTGATCGGGCAAGGAGTTAGGTCCACTGGACCACCAGGGAGTTGAAACATTATTAAAGCCCGTGATTGGACACGGTGTTAGGTCCACTGGACCACCAGGGAGTTGAAACATTATTGCAGCCCGTGATTGGGCACAGTGTTGGGTCTACTGGACTATCAGGGCTGCTATTCTGTACAACAGCCCATGATCGGGCATTGGGGAGGCGCTACACCACCGGACGGTGCCGCCAGGGCTTGGGTGGCCACCCACAGCTGGCAGCTACCATGTTGTGCCCAGCAATATGGCGGCCGGCCTGTGGGTGGCCAGTCATTGCTCCTGTTTTATTCAGGCACATCTTTGCACCCCCCTGTGTGGCTCAAGACGGGTGTGTGCCTGCATATGCGCCGCACATCCCCGGCTGAATATCAGGATGTGCTGAATATGCATGGGCATGCCCCCCGCACTTGCGTCGCATACATTATTGGTGCACTCCGGTGTATCGGGATGTGCGAGGAGCAGATTCCCCTTTTGAATATTGCACCAGGGCGCTTCAATGGGTTACGCATGGCACATCACTGTTCCGCCATGCGCATCCCCTTTGAATATCCCACCCCGAGTATTTAATGATGGGCTTAAGGACTGAATCCTCAGTTCTCATTATTGATTGTTAAAAAGTGCATAGCTCAAATAGTTTGGAAATTTCTTGATAGCTCATTGACTAAGTTCTGAGACCCATATGTTTTTTTTATTTATTTATTTACTTAGTTTTTGTTGACTGGGTAAGTGCACTAGACAAATCTTGCCTATTTTCAGGCACGACCCGGGGGAGGGGGATACAGATGAATGCCAACTGACCTTGAATCAGACTAAGCTGTTGGTAGTATTTTTCGTGAATGGAGGAAATTTGGCCATAGCACTGGGGAAATTCCCCTGCTGTTTACGAGAAGTGCCATGGGATCTTTAACATCCACCTGAACTACCACCAGAACAGGCAGATGGGACCTCGGTTTAACGTCTCATCTGAAAGACGACACCTCAGGAGTGCAGCACCACCCTCATGCTGTACTACAGTGTCAATAGTGGGATAGTAACCCAAGTGCCTCATGTGGGGATAGAACCCACAGCCTACTGATCTCCCAGCCACAGAGGCGAGTGTGCTACCTGCTGAGCCACTGACACTAATAAGTTAATTCCCTGTAAATGCACAGGTCGGGACACATTCAGGCAGTGAGACTGGTAATTTGGGTCAATCACATACAAAAATTCATGAGCCACTTCAGATACATGATTGGCATCACAAACATGGCTGCCACCTTCACTCACTGAAAACCTTTAACAAGGCTCTTCAAGGTAAAACACTGTTGTACAAATACATAATTAAACATTTTTCATCACATGCTACTCCCACTATTCACAGTTTCATTTTCTGGTGTTTCTTTGGTGACCTTGAGAAATCCCTCTCCTGTCCTTACCAGCTTGCCTGTATACGGCCTTCTGTTGTGTGTGAGTGGATGAACATTCTACTGGTAGAATTCTGTAGAAGTATGAATTCTTGTATTCCACAACAAACAAACATTCCATCTGTTGAATGTGTGGAAAGACAGATGATTGACAAGTGGGAAGGGACTATTTTTTATTAGCCACTGAAAATACCTGTTTTTAATTAAACAAAAGTTGGCTTTTTTTTGTTACTTGTTTTTCAGTTTGCCCATTTTATAAGTGTAAGAAGACACTCCAGGTCATTCGTTGCCAGAGGGTAATGCACTTCCAGTTGCTCATTATGCACCTGGGCATGCATTAACCCTAGACAACCAACACCCTGTCATGTCTTACTGCTTACTTTTTCTGTTAATGACTCATCTTCAACCCAGTACGAGAGTGCATTTTTCCTGCTATGATTCCCTCTGAAAGAACCTTACACTAGAGCAGCTGTCACCTTTCCTTCAGCCTGGCTAGCAAGATGGCAATAATTTCCTCACATGCCAAAAAGACAGGGATGCTCACAACCTGGTACATTTAGGATCAGGAAATCAGAACAAGTTTAGATTCCAACTTGAGGAGCAGTTCGTTGATCATCACATTGCTTAATTTTGTCAAAGCCCAAGACACATTGGCTGCCATGTCTGACCATTCATTTCAGAAGCTACAGGGGCATCGTATAGAGAGGCTCTGTCACATTTTTTAGGTCACGCTCAGCTTGCTCAGTATTTTAGATATTTTATGAGTAACCCATAGGGAAAGACTGCTATTAAGGTTGAGGTTGGCCTGTGTTACACATGACCACTAGGATCTAACACAAATCTTTTTTCCACATCAACTCTTGGTCCTGCAAAGGGAGCACTGTAACTAAGTGAGATTTACTGTGACCTCAGTAGCACCGAGATATTTTTTTATCAACATGTAAAAATAAAATAAAAAGTAAATATTTAATAAAATAACTGGCACTGTTAATTAAGAGCAGACAGCCACAGTAATCCATTTCAGTGTTCAGATCCGGGCATTCCGGACTTGTGCTATGAGTGCAACACAGTGCAGTATGTCTGAGCAGTCTGGGGAATGCTGCAGAAGCATTCCCATGGGGTGGAGAGATCACCAAGTCCCTCTGCACTGGAAGTGGCATGTGAGAGTGTGTGAGGCTGATGGGGAGAGGATCCAAGACTGCCAAAACAGAATGAGGTAATGAGGTAGGTGGCAGTAAGGAGGGGGATAAAAACTAAGTTAACAACAAACAAATGGAAATTACATGCATCTGTTGTTTGTGTGTTCCCAGAGAAAAGCTGGATGGGTGGAGGATCCAGGAAGGCAGGTGACACTATTTCAAACATTTATGGAAGCACTACAGCTCATGCTGTCTCTGTGGAATGGGACATGATTTTATTTTACATAGAAGAAACAGAAATCTAAAAACATTAAATGTGATGGTAGAAAATGATTGCATAGCCCATCTAGTCTGCCCATATGTTCCCTACCTGTTCTGTCTCTGCAGACCCTATCTGGGCTCCATCGACCCTCTGACCTCCCTACACCCTATCTCATATACTCCTATGTCTGTTCCATGCATGCTTGAAGCCTCCCACTGTTCTAACCTCCATCAGTTCTACTGGCAATCTTTTCCCGGCATCCACTACCCTTTCATTGAAGAAATAGTTTCTTACATCACTCATGAATCCTGCCTTGTGTCACTGCATGCCCCAAGGTCCTGGAGCTTGTTCTTATTTGAAAGAGACTCTCCACCTGTACTCTAGTCACCCTTTAGAGGCCCCTATAGGTCTCTATCATATCCCCTCTTTCTCTCTTATTTTCCAGGGTGTACGTGTAGAGATCCCTCAGGCTCTTCATAGGACTTCTCATGTAAGCCATGCACCATTTTAGTTGTCCTCCTATGGACTGCTTTTACTCTGTCTCCTTTCTGAGGTGTGGTCTCCAAAACTGAACCCAGTACTCTAGGTGAGGCCACACTAGTGAGTGGTATAATAGCAAAACCACCTCCCTCCCCCTGCTGAAGGTACCCCTTTTTATGCAACCCAGCATTCCACTAGCCTTGCCCACTGCTGTATCATACTGCCCTGCCACCTTGAGGTCTTCAGATATACCAACCCTGAGTTCTCTTTCCTGTTTAGTGTCTGTTAGTACTCCCCATTATCATATACTCAGCTCCAGTGTTCTATGTTCTAGGTGCATTATTTAGCATGTTATGGCATTGAACTTCAACTGCCTGGGGAGGGAGGGAGGGTGAAGGACATCCACTATTTGCTGAAGTCCTGCCAACCAACCATGTCATGGGTGTCAGCTGTTAAACCTGCCACACTCCATGCCCCTGCCAGGGGGAATGCTGAAGCTGTTTGTGGCCCAGTTGTCAGAACAGGAAACAAGAGCAGTAGTGGGGGAAGGGGAGTGTAAAATGGGGTACAGGATGATTGATACAAAGTAGTTCATGTGGATAGGGTTTTGAGGAGGCCTTGTGGCACTGGAACATCACAAGGTTAACACAACGCAGCAATATATTAGCTAAAACATCAGCACACAACTCGCACAGTGCACACTGAGAGAGGCAGTGAACATAGCAGTATATACCAAATGTGGATATAATGATAACAGTCTATAGTTGCCAGTAATTATAAGATCAGTTATGATATTGCTATGTAAAATGCTACTTAGTTCCTTTCTTTTGTATGTGACACTGGACATGTTGACATACTTTAGTTTATAGATAGCTGCATTAATTTTAGCTAGTCAGGTTTGTTTATTTCTAAACATTGCAGGTACTCTTACAGCCTAAGGAACCTGCTCACAAACATGCCTGGAACATGCTGGTAGGGGTGCATGCTAGGCCGTGCAGTTGCACATTGCACAGTTGGACCCTGCATGATGTGCAATGCCAGTATGCACTTCTCCACAGGCAGACCCTGGGCGCCCATAGTTCCATGGCAGGGGTGGGGCTGGCAGGTTGGATGGACCAAGGGCTTCAAATTGGAAGTTCCAGCTGGGCTCCACAGTGGATCACAGGGATCATGGGACATGGCGGTCTACATATAGGCTGCTGTGTCCCCAGCGGCACTTAAAAAAAATCTGTTGAGTTCAGAGTTGGTGCCCTACAGCCTGCCACCACCCTCTAGCCCTCCATGGCATTGAGGGGCAGGGGTCCATGACTGCGTGGCCCCATGGTGCCATAGGAGCTGTGCTCAAAGGGGAGGCCCAGCCATTATGACAGCCCTCTGGCTGTTGTAACAGGAAAGGAAGCCCCCCAACCCCACCCAAACACCAACTCTGTGGAGCACAAATGACATCATGCATGCTGCGCTCTGCCAGGCTTCCACAGGCACAACCACTCCTTGCCCGGACTGACCTGCCCAATTGCATGGGATTCCCGAGCAGGGGCATAGACTAGGTGTGTGCTGTCACAAACGCACTCAGCAGGTCAGGCCCTTTGCTCCCACAGTACCAACCTCCGAGCACAGTAATGTGAACAGGTAACAGACAGGGTAACCCTCTTGTCTGCTTGTGGGTCCAAATCACCTTTAGTCTCAAGTTCTGGGGGGATTCAAACTGTGATCCTTATGCTAGCATTCCCAAACGTACAGGCTCAGATAATATTCTCTTCGGGGGGATGCAATATATCTTTCGCCTAAGGGCACCTAACCAGGTATCCAAAATAAACTCTTAAAACTCTATAAAAGACCTTAGGTATATTTTTACCTTTTTCCAGTTTAGTAACACCATCACATTTTTGAACAGTTGTTGTCAGTCTCAACCCTGTATACGTCACATTGAAAAAAAAAAAAGAACTGGACCCAGGCAGTCTTTAAAAATAATATATTTACTAAAAATGGATAAAAATATGTAAGCACAGAACAATATATCAAAGAGCATACATCACTTAAAAGAACAAGGGTAAAAGTACGATACAAAAACTCCTACCACAATACATTTAGACTTTTTCTATCTAATGTATTACCTCTTAAGTGCCTAAGTTAGATCAGAGCAGAGTTCTGTCGCTCTAGCATTCCAAGATGGAATATATCTCAAAAACAGTTCGGACACAGTATTAGTTTAAACTGTGTCTCTCCACACCCCTTCTATGAGTCATCTAGCTCCTCCTTTTAGAATATAAAAAAAAATACTAACATGATGTCCTATCAGGAGATATTTTAAATAAGGTGACATCAGCAAAAACTAATTTCCCATATTATAAGTCTTTGATTCCCCAGTTCTTTCTCCCAAGGCATTTCAAAGGGTTTTATAGGTTTTTAACACCAGTTAATATTAAATGTTCTTCCTCTTATGATGTCATAAAAGTTTATGATTTTCATCCTCTGACAGACTCATAAAGTCCCATTTTGTTTCCACGTCAGAGAAGCAACAGGTCATAAAAAGGCCATAAAATGCAGTGTCTCAAGGAAGTTAATTACATTACAGGGATCTCCTGGTTTAATACATATCTCCTGTCATTTCACTGAAACCTGGTGGGGGGGAGGTCACCCAGGAGCACAGGCTGTCTTATGCAGGACAATCACACACTATATTTGTAAATTACAAATATCATAGAGCAGTCATAACCAGCTGGCCAAGCATCACATGTGCCATTAGTGCATCTATATCTAAGCTCTGTGCACCACATAAAATTTTAGTTCAAGTAACAATTGTTTTAAAATGAAAGACTTAAACATGATTTAAGAAATTCATTACAGAAAAGCTTTGTTTAGGCATCTGTTAAGGTACAAGAACAAAGCCTTTAAAGTAGGGCAGTGCGATGTTAGGATAAAAAGAAGTCTTCTGAGCCTTGTTGAATCTATGGTGTAGTGTTTCTAAGGGTTTGAATGGTCTCATGAGGCTGCGTTGGCATTACCATAAATTATACAATGGCAAGAAAATTTCTAGGGCTCTGATTGGTCAGTATGTGCCTCGGACAGTGATGTTATCAGATCATAACATTACTGTATCAAGTCTGGGCACACACATGACTGCACGACAGGCTCACAAATCATGCCTTCCCTCCACAAGTTAGGGATGCTCTGAGCTGCTGCTGTAGTACATGACTTTGCTCCTGCCCCCACTTCCCCCAACACTTATGATGTAACCGTTCCCTTGTCCTCTTTCTCTTCTGCTCTCCTCACTGCTGCCTATGTAAAAAAAAAAAAAAAAAAAGTACAGAAATTACCTCTTACAGTAAAGAAATTCTACAAAGCAAAACAGTGCTTTGTAAGTCCCATAACTCCTGGAAGTATGGATGATGTAGTGTTTGCATACAATGGCACCACGCTCATTCACCCGCGCACACCTGTGGTCCTGACATAAAGAAAAACACCTGTAGAAAGAAAGCAAATACTCGGAAATTAAAACAAAGCCATACCTGTAATTGGTCTTGTTCTCCACAACAGCATTGCAGCAGCTCCACTGTCCATTAGTGATCAGCTGGTTGGCCAAGCTCCATGGCTCACACAACAGCACCTTGCCAGCTCCACTCTCCAATTACCTCTGAGTCTGCCTCTGCATTTTAAATGTACAACTGAAAAAAAGCAACCATAAAAAAACCAAAACACTGCCAACATCTACTGTGGCACAGAATGTAACACAGAGACAGTCAGTCCTGTATGTGCTAACAGAAATATAGCCGTACTGAGGGACACATAGTGCAGAAGATACTGTCAGCATCGTCTAGTGGCCAAAACAGAAACTGTGGACATTTTTCTGAAAACATATGCCTTCACACACACAAAAATAGGGAAAATGAGTCCTTGTATAATTCCAACAGTGTACTCCAGGGTGTGTGATGTGCTGGTATAACATCACTTCTGGGGGTGTTGGATGCACACGGCCTGCAGCCTAGTGCCCAGCCACCCCAGGCGTGATGTTATCCCACCACGACACACACCCTGTCATGCATTATTGCTTAACTGGGCACTGTTTTTCTAGGCACAAAATAATACACACCCATGCATGGCAGAAAGATGCATAAGTTAAGGTAACCAATGTTGCGTTGCGCAGAAACCCTGCGAACCATCATGCCACAGATTCTCAAGGCTCGGGATTTCTTTATTACCCTAACATCTCATTTCTCTACTTTTGAGGCTTTGAGCATCAACCCTAAAGGATGGTTAAATTTAGAGTTTTTTTTTGCAATTAATTTCCTTTTTTTTGTTAACATAGTTTAAAAACAGATACACAGTACTTTTTATTTAATATCTAGCAGTCTATGGAAGACAGCGCCCCCAAACACACACCGCCCAGTGCCTGCTTTCTTGGCATCCATTGGCATCCTCTCCCACATGCGACCCCCATGGCAGACATTCCTGTCATCCATTAGCACCCCCCACACAGACAACTTCATGCCAAGCATCTCTGGTATGTAGTGGTACACCTCCCACATCAACCCCTTGCCAAATATCCCTGTTGCCTAGTGGTACCTTTTCTCTCACCCTGCCCAGAACAATTTAGTTTTTGGTGTCCAGTGGTACCTCTTACCCTTATCCTTACCCAAACTCATTTAGTCCTTGGTGTTTAGTGCCACTCCCCCCACCCTTACCTTGGTATTAATAGAAATATGTGGACACTAGGAGTGCAACCCTTGTGCCCCCCAATTTTGACATTGGCTGCCTAACCTAGTGTCAGAAATAGTCTCCCAGTCCACCAGCATCCCATTCCCAACCTACTCTCCCATGTCATTCAATCCCGTGTGACCAGTGCAGCCCTCCACTCATCAGCTCAGCCAAATGCCATTTCAGTGAATGAGAGTGGAATTGCAAATAGTGAAAGTTTACATCTGACTCATGACCATGCTGTCATATAAAGAGGAGAGCTGCACCCATCATCATCCTTTTTTTAAATTATGAGTGACATGGGGACAAAGAAGGGTGGGGATGTGGTGCTAATGGGCTGGGGGAGTAGTTATACATGAATGTGGCAGGGAGGGGGACGAGGGTGGGATAGTGCTAGTTGGTGGGGGGGCTGCTGTTTATTAGATATATCTGACACTGGGGTTCACCACCTGCTATTAGAATCGGGGGAGTGGGACTAGGGTTGGGCTTACAGTGACTATAATTGTTTTATTTTTAAATAAATATTTTTGACAACAGGGTTTGGCGCACAGTGTTTGAATCCAGACTTTAAATTTGCCCCGATGGATGAACTTTCAGTCAGTCGCAACAGGTCTACATGATCTACCTTGTTGCTTTCCTGTAGCTGCAGTATTTGTATGTCTCTATCATACCCCCCCCCTTTCCTTTTTGTCCTGCAAGGAGTAAATATTGAAGCACTTTAACCTGTCACTTTATATCTTACTTGCTGCCTCTGTATCATCTTGGTTGTCCTTTGTTGTGTTGTCTTCATTTTTTCCTTTCCCTTCTTTAGATGTGGACTCCATAGCTGTATACATACTTGAGGTGTGGCCCCACCAGTGGGCAATACACTGGCATGATCACTTTTCTGTGACTGGTAAATCCCCACCTAGTATGCCACAGCATCCTGTTTGCCTTCTCATATGCTTTGCTGCACTGGGAAGTGAACTGCATGTCATAACTAATTATTGCCACTGAATCCACTTCTTTCCTAGAATGTCCAGCTTTTACTTGGGGGAAGGGGGGAGGTTGTATGATTCAGTGGCACTGGGGTTGGGTTCCCGGTGTCCCCATAAAAAGACTACAGGTAGTTGACATGGGGGATGATCTCCCAGTGTCTACATTAGGATTGAAGGTCCACCAGGGATGGTCTCCCAGTGGCCATATTAAACAAATAGGGGGCAGAAGCAGCAACCAGGGCTGGGTTCCTAGTGGCCACATATTTATGATAATTTGTTTTTAAATATATCTGACAAAATTAGGATGTAGAAATGTGTTCACAGATGTTAACTTAAACAGACTTCAAATTTATTTCTGGTTATGACTTCCTTTTTGAATTTCTTATTTTTTTGTTTTCATTTTCAAAACCCCAAAAGCAACACTCTTGGGCACAATCTAACAGCATGCAAGTTTCATGATTCTGTATGACTCCACATTGTCAGTGGGGAAGGATTTTTTTACATATAGGTAATGTGCATCCTTACCAGTGATACAGTCTCAGACTAGACTGCTCTGGGAGCACAGAACCTTAGGCATATGAACATTCTGAGAGTCGGTCAGTTCTGTTGTACCACTTGCAGGGGAAGGAAGCACACTGCAGAGCTCTAGGAAGAATTTGAGCAACTTTGTCATTTGTATGGTTTTTGCTAGATATTGTGAGTGCTGAGGCAGGTTAAAGATACCTGGAGACTGGCAACACCCCAACATTTAGAAAATCAGTGCCTGTATAGTATTTTTGCCACCCTGTAAAACAAAAACCTTGAAACCAAATGTTATCGAAATTAAGAAGTCTCAAGATCCTTCTCCATAGGATGTGCCTTCCACATTTCACGTCCCTACATCAAAAGACAGTAGAATTATAAGTGACCAAAAATTTGGGGCTTGTGTGGAGATGCCTTCTGAACTCTACAAAGGCATTGCTGTGCAATTATAAAACACTTACTGTGTATCTTATGGTTATAAGAGTGTTGCCTCGAGTCCTTTGCTTCACAGTTCTCTCTACCAAAGAACTCAAGAAAGCAGTCATAGCTATAAGAGAGTCAGTAACTGCACATACTGTGTAAACATATTATTAACTAGTAGCTGCCAAGTTGATTTAACTTATGCAAAATGCAGATGTTTTGATAGTACTTAATATATGGGTGCCATTTTTTCCTGCAGGGAATCAGTGACATCAAAAACTCATAATATTATTGCAATTATGAGATGGAATGTTCGTAGAGTTCCATTTATTACTAAAAATAACAGAAAACAAGCACTAACTAGGCTTATTCTGTCTCAGAGTTCTGGTGACATCATAAATAAGAGCGTTACTCTTGTGGTTTGTGATGTCACAAGAATCCCCTGATTGTTACTGATGATTTTCTATTATTTTATTTATGGTTTGTGAAGTTATTAGTATCAAACAAGTAAAATGAAGACATAAGGTAGTGTCTTGAATAGATGCTGTAGATAAACAATTTCAGGGGTCAGTTAAACATTAAAGAGACTGATGGTAAGCACAGACTGGTCAATTTTAGACTTTTTAACAGAAACAAGCAATCCTGTGTCTTTAACAGAATTTAATTATGCTTCTAAAACTGTTTTAAAACACATTGCTGGCACCCACAATGACTGAGTTTGTTTAGTCAGATATAGGGATGGGCACAAACCCCTATGCTGAAACCGAGCCTTCTTGAACTCAAGCAGAAACTTGGGTTTCAGCAGATTCGAAGCCAAACATTACCGGTTCAGCTCAGACTTCAAGTTGTTACTTTTCACTTTATTTCCCTCCTGTGCTTGCAGGCTTGCCCATCACTGCTAGTCACGTGCCTGACATTTGAGGATGAGGGGAGACGTGAAAGAGCAACCCTGTAGTCGATCCCATACCCCAGTTTGACATACGCAGATGAGGGTATAAAAGGTAGACCATACTGCAGATCAGCCCCGTTCCATGAGCACAGAGCTAAAGAGCAGACATGCTGGGACTGGGAAGGAGGTCTGGGTCAGATGGCCCACTACTGCCAGTGATGTGAGTGGTGTGGTGAGGAAAACTGAGGAAAGCGAAAACAAGCATGAAAAAGAAAAGTTACACATTCTACAAAAGAAAAAAGTTTAACTTTACAAAAAAAATAACTTTACTATTAAGGGAACAAAGCCTGAGTTAATGCCAGAAGGGACCTAAGGAAACTGAAAGTCGACATTGGGGTATTAAGGGTTCAAACAATGTTGGGGGTGGTGGATTGGCACTAACACATTTTGGAGGAATTTGGTTAGGACTGGAGGACTAACTGAGAAAAAAAATGAAAAAGCTAAAAGAAGGAATTTGAAAAAAGAAAATTAGGGGAGTAGACTGAAACAGAAAGTGAAAGTAGGGGCTGGGGCACTGGGACTTGGGGGAGAGTAGCCATGTCCTGCTGGGGTGGGGGCTGCTGATATTATTTACTTATTTAAAATGTTGGTAACAAGGAAAGGCACACTGAGCTGAGGCTCATTTCCAGGAGAAACCTGAAGGTGAAATTGGGCAATAGGAATCAAGTACAGCACGAGAAAATTAGGTAGAAAAATACAGCCAGTTTCAGAGCACACCATGCAGTTATACAAGTAGTCTAGGAACTTCACATTAGTAAATATATAAATAGCCTGAGCGCAGATAAGTCAGAACTATAATGAGGACACGGGCAATGGCAGGGAGCAGTAGGAGTATGTCTGAGCAGGTGCTTGAAAACCTGGAAATATGTGGCTTAATGCAAGGGAGATGAAAGTTGATTTCAGAGGGAAGGTAGACAGGAGGAGGAGAAGACAGACTGTCCAGAAGTAGAGTGAGGATAGGGAGGGAGAAAAAACAGAACTCCCTAGAGTGGAGTGGGTAGGAGGAAGGACAGGCAGGGGACAGATGGGAAGAGAGATAGGAGGGGAGAAGTCCAAATCAGTATATGGCAATGAAGGTTAAGGAGTGGGCTTGATGTCTGTGGGAGAGGGAAGGGATAGATAGAGAGGAGTACAGGGTGCAATAGTGAGTACAGAAAGGGGAGTTGGTGGCACAGCGGCAAAAGGCATTTAGCAGGGTGTCTAGTTTGGCAAGGAAAGAGGCAGGAGCAATTCCATAGACAATGTTCGCATAATTGAGCACAGGGAGGATTGTTTTGGTAAGCTGTTCTCAACAAATGGAAAAATGAGGAGCATTCCTTATTTTGGTACATTACTTCGAGTTTTGGGTGAAGTTTGGAGTACATGGTGTCTATATGAATTGAGAAATCAAGCTTCTTGTCTAGCCAGACCCCAAGGTATTTAGAAGCTGAGACAACTTCTAGAGGGGAGCCATCTGTGGTAGTGAAAACAGGGGAGGTCAGGAGTGTTGCAGTTTTTTTGTCTCAACCCCAAAGGTCATAGAGACCGTTTCCTTTGTATTGACCCACAGTTAGTTAGCCTGGAATCAATATAGTACATTATTAAAATTTTGCTGGATATTATGCTACAAGGGTTAGGACATGAAAAGTAAGATAAACAGAAGGAATAAGGAAATACAAGAACAGAAGACAGAAATATAAAATAAGCTAAAGATGGAGAAGGGAAATACAGTAATTAAAGCTACAGAGAAACTGAAAGGGGGGGTTGGGGAGGTATGCTGAAACGTTTAATAGGGAAGGTTGAGTTACAAAACAATGTTTATAGGATGGGTTTGTGTGTGAAAGGAAGAGAAAAGGTAAAAAAGCAGGAAATACAAAATAAGAAGACAGAAAAAGTAGAAAGCGAGAGAGAGTAGGGTAATAAAGCAAGTTAAGAAACTGAAATTAAGAGTCATGAAAGTGGGCTGAAAGGGAGGATTACAAAAAAGATTGTGTGTGTGTGTGTTGTGATAGAGCCATACCTTCTTATTCAAATCATAGTTCATTGTCTTTTATGTGAGAAATGCATCAGAGATGCCCATGGTGGCCCAATGTAAGTTGTAAGGGATCATGGGTACAAAGACATGGACCCTGGGGAATGATGTTGTAACTCTTGTTACTGGGCAAATAATCTGTCAGCTGCTAGCCAGGGACTGGAGTTTAATTAAATAATTTAAAAGGAGACAAAAGAATAATTAAGGAGAGCTAGAAGCAAGGCACATCCTTTTGTACTTATAAAAGGCCAGGACATCCAGTGGTGCCATTTGGTCTGGTTTCCTTTTGTGTCTGCAAGTCTGCCCTGAGATAATCCCATTACAACTGAATGGGCTACCATTTAAGTAAATGGCTTTACTGAGGATAGCTTAATTACAGCCATTTCCAAGGAGAGTGGCTGGATTTCCCCCTAGAATTCTGGTTTAAACTAGCTGACCTCTGAGCTTTTTTCCTCTCATATTCAGAAATGCACATTTGTTGTTTTAATAAAATACTAAGAGCTGATTGGTTGTGTAGTCATAGAGATGGAATGCTAGCCAATCGCAAGGCAAGCCATTGTCCTCTGGACCTGCCCTTTGAGAAGCCCATAAAACAAGTGTGCCAAGACTGTATCAGGGCTTTTAGCCTTTTGCATTTGGAGACTCTGCTGAGACAGCAGAGACATTTTCTTCTAAGAATTATTCTGCACTATTAAGAACCAAGATTTTCAGCTGCCTTTGTAAAGACTCTGCACTTCAAAATTCAGCAACTATGGACTTGAGGTAGACTTTAATCTCAGAGTTTTAAAGTGTAAGTTTTTATGTGTATTTTCCATTTTATTTTGAATATCCTGTAACTGGTGTCAAAATTATTTGTCTTTGTGTTATTTACTGCATTGATTAATTAATTAGTAAAGCTTTTGACTTACTTTTCAGATAATTCTGCCATGTTGTTTGTGTGTGTTGCCTTAGGAGGGTTGTTCAAACTATACTATGCCTGTGTGATTGCTTTAGGGCCAAAACACTACCAAAAGAAAGAACCACTAGGGACTCTGTGTGACAAAAGGAGGGGCGGAAATATGAAGGGTCTCAGGAGGAGTCTGTGGGGGTTTGAACTGAGCTCTGCATTTCAGTGGAAAGACTCATAATATGGTGTATAACGCCCTGAAGCCTATACATGCCTGTGGCTTTTCTGGTTCGCGTGCAGTGGCCGAGAGGGTTCTATCCCAGGAATGCAGATTCGAGACTGTATTTATACCCCCTCACTTGGAGAGAGGGCACCCTGGGATTCTCTGACACATTCAGTTGTGAGACAATGAGCATCCTAAAATGACAGAGGAAGAGTATCTTTGACCCCCCATGTCACAAGAGGGAATCACTGTGACGCAGAGAATCCTGACCCACAGGAGTGGGCTTGTGACAGTGTGTGTGCTGAATTAAAAGGAACACAGTGTAAGAGAAAAACAAAGAAATACAAGAGAAAAGCTAAAGAGAGACAAGGGAAAGAATAAAAGCAAGTTAAGAAACTGACCTTAGGATTTATGGAGGTGAGCTGAAAGTTGGAAGGATGTGAATTACAAAGATTGTGTATGTGGTGGTATGAGCAGAAAGTAAAGAAAAAAGCAAAGTAAGGAAGGAATGACCACAGGACAACAAGTTCAAAAACAACAACAACAAAATAATGTTATTACAACAGAATATCATGTGTTACCATTTTCCAAATCATATTGGTGTTAAAAAAAAAAAATTCTTGACTCTGACCATCGTGCAAAATTGAAGCCCCTTGGCTGCAAGCGATAAGCCTACTGGGCTAGCCATCCATTTTTTTCAGTCATCCTTCTGTTAAAAAAACACCCTGGTTGACAACCCTGACCATCCTGAAAAACTGAAGTCCCTTGGCTAGCATGACATAAGCCTGCTGGGCTAGTCACTCAGTCGTGTGCAGAAATTGTATTTGAAAAAAAAAAAAAGTCTTTTACTGTTTTTTCAAGTCATCCTGCTGATTAAAAAAATATATATGTGTATAGTTGCCCTGATCCTGACTGTCCTGCAAAACTGAAAAGTTCCTTGGCTAGCATGCCGTAAGCCTACTAGGCTCAGTTTCATCCAGACTCACATTAGAAGATATATATTACATGTTTTCTAAATCATCCAGTTTTTTTTGTGTTTTCTTCTCAAAGCCCATGGAAAGAAGTGGGACTAAGAATGATAATAATGGTGGGTTGCAAAAACAGTTTGCCCAAAAAAGGCAGAACAAAGCAAGCTGATAATCTTGTTGTAGGCAGCAGTATCAGTCACACTCCTCCTACTGGCACTGCTAGATTGTGTTTGACAGAAAAACCAAAAAATAAATAATTCTCAGTATGTGAGTGACACCGGCAGCACATCATGTTTCCCTATAAGTGAGCCACTCCCTGGTGCATCAAAAAAAGAGAAGCTCCGGTGGTGTTGTGCCTTGTAAGAGGAGTAGGGGACAAGTTAGTTGAGGCACTTACTTAAAAAATATATCAAGCTAAAAAAAGAGAAGATCAGGTGGTATTGTGTCTTGTAAGAGGAGTAATGGAGAAGGTAGTAGAGACACTTATTCAAAATATATATATTGCCAGGGTGTCATCCATAGAGGCGCTGAAGGGATGACTATGTGTTTTTATTTTTTTCTCCTGATTTTTCCTCCCCTTCCCCGATCCCATGCCAGTGCTTATGTATGTGAAGGAACATGCACGCCACACCTCAGAGCACCCTTCTGCTACGTTGCTGCCCCCTTCTACCTGTGCTACCCACTGTACCTTCACCCAGTGGGAGCAAAACTATGGGGGGGGGGGTGACGACCACCCCAGGAGAGGAAAGCTGCCTTGTGGCTGCTCAGTTCTTCTCTCCCCCCCCCCCCGCTGGTTTCCTGGTGACCCAAGGTCATTTCTGAACGCGGGTCACCGATGTAGTGCGAGTTAAGGCATCCAGCACCTCAGCCCTCTGCACCACCAGGCCGGCACTACATATGCTTCTAATGTTCCACTGTCCCAATCATCATGTCATAATTCAAACTCCAAAACAGACAGTAATAGCAGTGTTGGCAACTTTGTGCCCAATGTGTATGAATCTGAGTCATCTGATTCTTCTTCTGGTACTAATGGGGGTGCAGGACAAAAGTTATGTCAAAAACCTTGGAGTTGGACCATCAGGGGAGGCTAATTCAAATTGAGGTGGCAATAGTGGCAACAAGGATGACAGTACTGTAACCTCTGCTGACACCATTATTTTACATGATGAGGACAATGTCCATGATTATGATGACATAATGAATCAAAGCTCTGTTGTTATTGCTAGGCAGCAGGTACCTATGCCAGAAGGTAAAACTAAGAATGCTACTTCTTGGGTATGGAAATACTATTGTATTAACTGTCAGAATACTTGTTGAGCAGTATGCATAGTCTGTAACTGGTGTCAGTAGGGAGAAACAGGAAAATCACCTTGAAACATCCACTTTAATAAGACACTTAAAGAGAATGTACCCAGTTGTATGCAACAGAAAAAAGACTGGGTGTCCATGTCTGGTGAGACAGTGGCTGAGGCTTGTGACAGTGAACTAGAAGGTGTTTCTTCATTATCAAAAAGTGGTGGCATAGCCAACTGTAAGGCAGGTTGTCAGCCGGTCCTGAGTGCTGACTCCAGGGCCTTCGTGGATACTCAAGGGGGCCAGCCTGGATTCTGAAGGACAGGAGCAAAACTCACTATACTTTCCAAAGTGTGGTGCCTCCACCTGAGGACATGGGCAACATCACAGTGACATTTCCTTGATCCCCAGGAACAATGCTTTCATATCCTGCCTCCTTCAGGCAATCCCTGACAGAGTACAGTACCCGAAAACAGTTATAGAGACAACAATTATTATAAGCATAATCAAGTTTTATTTTTGGGGGGGGAAAGAAATGCGGGAAAGGGGCTGGCAACTTTGCTTGAAGGAAATACGGTTAGATTAGGCATTTATACAACATACCCAATGTAATTTCTCCCAAGCTCCCATCCGTGTCGTACCAGAATCTTTCTTTCAGGGATACCCCACTACAGCAGCAGGCCGTCGATGCCGTGAGTTGGGGCCCAGGTGCAGAAATAACACAAGGCAAAGCAACTTAGAGCAGAAGTAACCATTTGTAATCCCTTGGAGAGAAACATATACTTACCTGACTCCGTGCCAGTGAGAAAGGTGACCTTTCCTTTTGATTACACTGGAGCACTTGGTAAGCAGCAGCTTGAGCAGGAGCTGCCGAAGTGGAGGCGAGATGTTGGGGGCATTGATTGGATGATTGGGAGGGTTCCTGGAGGTGGGTAGTGGGGTGTGGGATGATTTAAATTTAAAATAGTTAACAGAAAGATCCGGTGGGGGTAGTGGTGGCTATGGACTGTTGTCAAAATAACAAACGGTAATTCCATTCATAGACCTGTATATTTGAGTATCTGATGTAATGTCGGTAATGTGTAAGATGGATTCTGACTGTCAAAAGTGTATGAATTGTAAAGCTTCTCTAATAAAAATGAGATTTACAAAAAAAAAAAAAAAAAAGATGAACCACAGCTCCGTCGTCCCAAGAGGAACCATTTAATGCAGACCTTGATTTCAGATGGGTTCTCGGGCCAACAGGCCGGTAGCAGAATCTCGGACCAACAGGCCGGCAGCAGCATCTCAGGCCAACAGGCCAGCAGCAGAATCTTGGGCCAACAGGCCAGCACCCTCGGGTGCAATATCCATGACCAGGTCCTCTGAGCTAAAGACGAGCTCTAGACCCATTCTTCTTGACTCTCAGGCTCCTTCTCCTGGAGCGAAACCAAGCTTCCTTTGCACAGCAGTAATCAGGCAGAAACTTCACTGGAGCAGCAGCTCCCCAATCGACTCTAACACATCTTCACAAAGGCTCAGTGCAGCTTGTCCTTCTTCATGGCCGACAGACCGAGGAGCAAACACACGGTTCTTAAAATTCTTAAACTTTTCTTTTTCCAGAAGAAACCTTAGCCCTTATCGTCACAGTCCTCACAGTGCTGCCACTGCTATGATTTCAGTCAATTACAGTTCTCTCACAGCTAGATGGAAATGGCTCGCAACTCTCTCTTAGCTGAGGGCATCAAATCCTCAGGATCCTGAGGGTCTGGAAACTGGCAACCCTCAGGCAAATTTGTCCTTAAGCCAAAAAGCAACATGTTTCTCTGCTGGGACTGGAGCCTCCTCCCGCAGGAGGGGGTCCCGATGGAGTGCCTCCTGAACAGAAAGTCTCTCAGGTTTTGGGAGCTCTCTCCAGCTCCTGATTGAGCCACACAGCTGCCATTCTGAAAAAATTAATATTCATTAATCTCCCTTGATGTCCCATTGGTCCCCAGAAATGGTGCCTAGAAAAGCCCGTTTTAAATTCTCCCTTTTCAGTCCCTTAAGTCCTTTGGTGGAATCCTGGCTCTCCTGTTGGCTGGTTTAGGGGTTAGGGATCATAAGTATGGCTGCTGGTGTTCAATCAGAACAAAGTCCTCACATTTCAATACATTTTCTGGCCACATTAAACATGTTCACCAATTATTTTCCCCAGCATTTAGTAACAATCCCCATGCTCTCTCATACTCTGGCAGAGTTTAACATTTTCGCCCCCGCCTGTCGCTGCTGCCAAAAAGCTATAACCCTAAGCAGCGAGCCAGCTCATTAATATTCATGAGCCTTTTTAATATTCATAGAGGCCCCAATCTCCAGCACCACAAGCACTCCCAAACAAAATGCTCCTATGGGTCCTCTTGGACTTCCTTCAGTGAGACCCTTTTTCACTGAAGGTAGAGGTCCGGGACACCAGACAGTCACTTCGACCACCACAGGAGCAACTAGAAACATAGGCATAAGATGCGCATGCATGGCCTGCCGACCCGCTGAAAGTGGGCATTCCGATCGGTGGCACCGTGGAGAAATGGGACCAACAAAGGTAAGCCCAACAGAGTTGGAGGGCTTACATAACTATTTTTCAACTTCACTTAACCAATACAGCAAGTAACATGATCTTTCATCTCCATCACCAGCAGCATCTGACAGTTCCCCTCAATTACCTGCTCTCCATTCCTCTTGCAACAGACCGTGCCTGAAACCAAAATAGTTAATGATACAAGAATCATCTCAGAGGGCATGTAAATACATCACACCCATCCAGTTGCCCAGTAATTAAATAAAGCAATAAAAGAAATTATGGCTCTTGACCAGTGTCCTTTCTCTTTTGTTGAATCTGTTGGCTTTAAACAAGTAGTATAGATTGTAGTTCCACAATATCAGATACCATCCAGAAAAGAAATTGCCCCAGGGCAGTACCAAATATCTGTTGTGAATTGCATAAAAGGTGATGCAGGCCTTGAAGCTCCCAGCAGTGCCACAAGTACATATTACAACTGATATGTGGACCAGCATCCAAACTGTTGTCTGCATGACAGTAACTGGTCACTGGTCATCCTTTAAAAATTCACAATTCCTATGCCTCATCCTGTGTCTTGAGCATGTCTGCCACAGAATGTAAAAAATAGGCTGCCTTGTGTATTACTAATTTTGAGTCAAAAGATTACACTGTAGTGAACGTGTTGCAGAAATTAAGAAGACGGTTTGCTGAATGACTAACTCCTCATGGCCTGTCTCCAGGGGTTTTGGTATCTGATAATGGGGAAAGTATTGTATATGTACTGTGAAGGATGGAGGGCATGTGCACATACTTTGCTTTACTCATACCCTTAGTCTTATAATACATGATTTTCTTAAAGATGACAGAAGCGTTCAGAGTACATTGTGCTGCACACAAAATACGTGGACATTTTAGTCATTCTGCTCAAGCATGCAAAATATAGCATCAGATACAAAACTATACTAATCTTCTACAACATTAGCTAAAGCAGGAGGTGGTCACCAGGGGGAATTCCACCCTCTACATGGTACAGCGGCTTCTTGAGCACCGTAAAGCAATGCATCAGTACACCATGGATCACTCAATAGGGAAATGAGATGTCACTCAGTTCAAGCCAGTGAACCCTGATGGCACAGTTGTGCCACATTCTTCAATCATTTGAGGAAGCCACTTGGGAAACAAATAGAGACAATGCCAGCCTGAGTCAAGTAATACCTGTGCTATTTCTTGTTGGGAACAAACTCAAAAAGCAGAAGGCAGCATTTGTTGAGGAAGGTAGTGCTGTTTCTCATGTCTAAAAGCTAGGTATATCCCTGAAAGTGGACCCCAGAATAGCAATGATGTTAGAATCAAAACATGTTCTGAGCACAATGTTAGACCCTTGATTTAAGGCTAACCTGGTATCATTTCTCCCCTCTGGCCTCACAGACATCAGTGGGTGTAAAGACCTACTCATTGAAAAAGTGTTAGATGAAATAATGGATACTAATTAGATTTCACAACCAGTTGAATGTGCACCCTCCCAAACCTGACTGCCAGTGGGTGAAACATCCAGTGGAAAAGATGAAGATGGTAACATTTGGTCAAGTCCCCATGATATTGATAAAGACACTAGTTCTTCCCTTTGTTGACCAAGGTTGTACTGCTACCCCTATGGTTGAAGACTAAAACCCCTGGAAACTCAACATATGGCATGACCCTTTGGAATATTGGCAAAGTAAGAGAAAAATCAGTCCTACATTGTGCAGAATTGCCATTTTATATTTAAATTGCCCTCCAACCATTGTCTACTCTGAGAGAATCTTCAGCACTACTGGTAGTGTTGCTTTGGATCTGTGCAACCATTTGTTTCCTGAAAATGTGGAACGTTTAACATTAAAGTCAGCCTTGGACTTTTTGCTGTCCACTGTTCTTTTACAAAGCTGTTTTGATAGTGATGATGATGATGAACCAGTGTGTACTGATTCAATTTAATTGACAGTTGTGGCTATGTGAGGAGTTATCTTGCTGATGGATGTAAGGCCAGAGGGGACAAAAACAAACAAATTTGATAAGAAAAATTAAAACAAAGCCATGTCTCCTGTTAAATCTCAGAAACCACCTCTGCCTCACACTGCTACAACTGCTGATTGACCCGTGGCCCCCGCTCGACTCTCCAGCCGCCCACTGCAACCCCCAACAATGTCCATTGGACAGCTATGAAGTTATTCCATGTTATATCTCTGTATCTACTAGATGAAGTTACTCTATATCATACCTTTGTTATGGTGTTATACTGTTATACCAACTCATGTACCTACAATACTGTATAAAACTCTGTTATCATGTTACTCTGTCATGTTTTGTTTATTGCAATCTGTATGTGTCTGACAAGGAGCCTTTGGAAATGAGTCCATGACACAAAGGATTGTAATTCCGATTTGTACAATAAATAAATAAATGGTGTCTGATTAAGATGAATGAACTAGACTTAGTTGTGTCTATATTAAAAAATAATAAATAGAAATTAAAAAAATATGTGTGTGTAGTGTGAGGGAGGGAGGGTTAATCAGCCTCTAGCTGAAATGTACAGTGTGGAATGAAACATCATGGGGGACTCCAGTGCTGGCAAAAAGAAACACCAGAGCCAGCTTTAACTCGGCATCAGTTACAAATTGCCTTAATAAAAAAGAAAAGAAAGAAATGCAGTAAAGTGCCTAGTGCCCACTATGTTCTGTAAAATTACATAATTTGTTTACATTGCTACATTTTCTGTTGGACCTAATTTTCATCTGACCACATCAGGGTGGGGGTGCTGTAAGCCATTTTCATTTTGCACCCTACTTTCCAGCTTTTTGCTTTGTAGGTTGCTCAGGGTTGGGTCAAAAACAAAGAACATTTAAACAGCTGGATGCAGTGTGTCTCACACAGTATACTCTGTATTGTTATACCAGTGTCCCTTTACATTTTATGGTATTTTCCCCTGAAAAATGGCTTTTATTCCCCATTTATCAATATAGGCTCAGACCAGGCAAATCCAAATCCTTTGCAGAACCAGTCCTTGTCAGACACATACAGATTGCAGTCAGACCTGGACATTGTGGCCATCACAGAAACCTGGTGTAATGATGACCATGACTGGGAGATGGCCATACCTGGCTACAACATATTCAGAAGAGACAGGGCAGGTAGGAAGGGAGGAGGAGTGGCACTGTATATGAAAAATGACATAAGGGCCACAGAGATTCAGGAGGAACAAAATTGGGGAGAGATACTGTGGGTTAAGCTGGAAAGGAAAATGGAGCCAGCCATCTGCACAGGTGTGGTCTATAGACCACCAGCCCAGGAGGAAGAAACAAGATAGGGAGCTGATGCTAGCCATCCAAAGGATGGCAGACAAGGGTGAGGTAGTGCTGGTTGGAGACCTCAATATTCCAGACGTGGACTGGAGCATCTCAGCAGAAGCTTTAACTAGGAGCAGATTTATCCTGGACTCCCTTCAGGGTGCCTTCCTCAAGCAACTGGTCATGGAACCAACTTGGCAGAAGGCAATACTGGACCTTGTGCTCACAAACAGGGACAGTGTGATGGGGGTAACAGTGGGGGAGCACCTGGGGAACAGTGACCACCAGTCATTGTGGTTTGAAATCACAGAAGGAGCAGAACCAAACCACACAAAAACACGTATCCTGGATTTTAGGGGGACAGACTTTGGGAAAATGGAGAGATTCTTGAAAAAGGCATTAAGGGGAATGGGGCAGGAATCAGGGGTTGAGGAACAGTGGGCAGTATTTAAAATGGGGATTACAAGAACAACAGAATTATACATTAAGCAGGTAAGCAAGGGGAAAAGGAAGAGGAGGCCATTATGGTTTTCCAAGGAGAAAGTGAAAGCCAAAAAGATTGCATTCAGGCAATACCAAAAGACATAGGCGGAAGGGGATAGGGAGAAGTACCAGGAGAACCAAAGGGAGGCAGGGAGGTCAGTAAGGAAAGCCAAGTCTCAGACAGAAGAGCACATTGCAAAATCAGTGGGTAGAGGGGACAAAACCTTTTACAGGTACATAAGTGAAAAAGAAAGGCAAAGGAAGGGATAGTGAGACTGAAGGGAGAGGATGGGGGCTGCGTGGAGGATAACAGTAAAGCTGACATATTAAACAGGTATTTCTACTCAGTCTTTACTGAGGAAGAGGAGGGTAATGGTCTGAAGGGGAGTACAAGGGGTGGGAATGGTGCAAAAATGGACACAAGTCTCTTTACATGAGAAAGGGTCCTGAAGGAACTGGAAGTAGTAAGAGTTGATAAAGCAGTGGGGCCAGATGGGGTGCACCCCAGGGTCCTTAAAGAACTAAGAGAGATGGTGGCTGAACTTCTGGCAATCCTGTTTAGCCGATCACTGGTAACAGGAGAGGTACCCAAAGACTGGAGGACAGCAGATGTAGTCCCCTTATACAAAAGTGGGAACAAAGAGGAAGCGGAGAACTACAGACCAATCAGCCTCACCTTGGTAGTGGGGAAGATCATGGAAGCACTACTGAAGGAGAGATTGGTGGAATATCTGGTTGTCAATGGACTACTTGACCCAAGGCAGCATGGTTTCACCAGGGGAGGTCATGTCAGACCAACCTCGTTTAATTTTTTGACTGGGTGACTAGAGAGGTAGATCAGGGGAGGGCAGTGGACATGGCCTAGCTGGACTTCAGCAAGGCATTTAGCACTGTACCACATAGAAGACTATTACACAGATTGGGAAATATGGGTGTGGGCAGGACAGTAGTGCAGTGGGTAGGTAACTGGCTGGGTGGCAGGACACAGAGGGTGGTGGTAAATGGCTGTCACTCCACAGAGGGAAGAGTGACCAGTGGGGTACCACAGGGATCAGTGCTGGGGCTGGTCCTTTTCAACATCTTCATCAGTGACATTGCGCAGGATCCAGAAGACAGAATTTCCCTGTTTGTTGATGCCACAAAGCTCTGTAACAGAGTAGACACACCAGAGGGTGTAGATAGAATGAGAAGGGACTTGCAGAAACTTGAAGAATGGTCAGGGGTTTGGCAGTTGAAATTCAATGCAAAGAAGTGCAGGATAATGCATGTGGGGCACAAAAACCCTGGCACAATATATCACTTGGGGGTGAGGATATAGCATGCACCAAGCAGGAAAGGGATCTTGGGGTTATCATCTCCGATGACCTCAACGTAGGGAAACAGTGTGACAAGGCAGTAGGTAAAGCAAATAGGATGCTGGGATGCATAGGCAGGGGCATCACCAGCAGGAAAAGGAGGTCATAATTCCACTATACAAGATACTAGTGAGGCCCCCACCTGGAGTACAGTGTACAGTTCTGGAGACCTTACTTATGTAAGGACATAGACAGGGTAGAGAAGGTTCAGAGGAGGGCAGCAAAGATGGTACATGGATTGCATTACAAGTCCTATGAGGACAGGTTGAAGGAATTGAATATGTACTCCCTGGAGGAGAGGAGGAGAGGGATATGATAAAGACATACAAGTATCTTACAGGGTGGAACAGCGGCAGGAATACACTATTTTTAAGTGAAAAAAATGTTCCAGGACTAAAGGGCATGGGATGAAGTTGGAGGGAGGATGATTCAGAGGAAACATGAGGAAGAATTTCTTCACAGAACGGGTGGTGGACAAGTGGAATACCCTACCAGAGGAAGTGGTGGGGGCTGAAACAATCATGGGATTTATGAATGCATGGGATAGACCTTAAAGGAATTCTGGAGGTCCGGGTTAAGGGGCAACAGACTTCTAGGAAAACAAAGTAAACTTACAAACTCAAATGGGCAGACTGGATGGGCCGTAGGCCCTTATCTGCTGACACTGTGTATGTATCTATGTAAATCCAAACTCATACTAGATTTGGCAAATCCAAAACCAAATCTACCCTGGCTTTGCCCATCCCTAGTCAGATATACTGACCATGCTTACATGACTGCTGTGCTGAGTTTTAAACAAATCATTGCATTAGTGTTTTTCCAATATACATGAAAACTTATGAAAATTTATCATTCAGACACAGTTTAGCTTATATTTCATTCATATTCTCTATTTGTATCCTGTATTCTCTATTACTGATGACATTTACATGAAAATAAGAAATTTGTTTCTTATGCCCTGTTTACATGGTGGCATTTGCACTGCAGCAACCTTATCGCTCGGGTTGCTGTGGTGCAAATGCTGCCGTGTGGATACTTACTGGATTGCGGTAACCCAGTTCTTATTCCACTCCCGCAAATCCAGAAAGTCTGGGAACATATTCCGGAGTGAGCGGTTTAAGCAGCCGTGTGGACAGGCTGCACCGCTTGCTCCCACGCACCAGACCCTGTGGGCGTCCTTTTGTTTTTATTAGCCGACTGCCCCTTGACTCCCAGCCCCTCTCCAGCATGTCTTGCATTGGTGCTAAGAGGGGCTCTGTAGACACAGAAGCAGAGCATCTTCTTGGGTTGGAGCAATGCTTCAACGCTCCACAGAAGGAGAGAAGTCAGCCATGTAAACACAGCTTTAGGCAACATCTTATTCTTCTTCTGCTGCTTCTGCTGTTGAAGTCAGTCCTTTGTTTGTGAGATCATAGTCATCTCCATAGCAACAGATTGTGATATCACAGGGAATTATAACTTAAGCAGAGGGAGAGGCAGGAGAATTCAGAAGGAATCTAGAGGACAAAGATAGTGTTAACATGCACATGTCCTCAGTAAAAAAGGGCAAGGGAACATGTAGTACATACAGAAGACTAATGAAATGTAAGTTGAATTCTGTCTTAGTATTATATAATTTTTAAGACTTTTACTGTGCACTAGAAAATAGGAAACAAAAATAAATACTGTGAGAGGGTTGACCTGATATTGTAGCAGGTGGATGCTGTTTGCTGTGCCAGCAACTTTAGTTCGTACCCTGGGCTTGAGGCTGGGATCACAGTCATAAACCCAGAAAAAAAAATGCCAATCATGCCTTTTATTTAACTTAGGGCATTCAAGTCACAGCAGGGTACTGCCTGCTTCAGTGTCTAAACAAGCAGTTGAAAAAAATGTCAACGTAATTAATTAGATGCAAGCCTTTATGTGCCGGTTCATATTCAGTAAGCTTTGGATTCTCAAGCTGTATCTCCATACCCAAATAGCAATTTGAAGATGCTAAGTGAGGAACAGGACCACCGCATGTTCAATGTAAAGTGCTTGAGAAGTGGTTAAGGTGGGCTGTTTGTCACTTTTTTCACTTCACCAGGCCACCTTTCAGCTTTGGGGTAGTATCATGCTTAATATACTACCGCTAAAAATGAAAGGGAGCCTGCTAATTTGTGCAAAGTTACTGTAACCATCCCTCACCATTCTACTGCACTGCACATTGAACATGGCTGTAGTCTTGATCCACACATAGCATCATCAAAATTCTGATTTGGGCAAGCAGTTACAGCCCGAGAGTAAAAGGCTCACTGCATACAAGCCAGCTATATAAAGGCTTTCATCAAATTATTTTATAGTTTCTTTTAAACTGCTTACATATAACCTGAGGCAAATAGCACCCTAATTGTGTTAGAAGATCTTTAAGCATCCCAGAGGACAGTTTGCTCCTCCAGGGAGGGAGGACAGAGACTCCCACAGCACAACCACTTCCTAGCAGCTTAAGAGAGCTGTGCAGACAAGTGAACTTCATGAGCAGAAATCCCCATGCCTGCCTGTCACTCTGTGAGTAGGATGGGGCTTGGTGCTGATCCTCCAGAGGGGAAACTGTAAAACCATGAAAATGAGTGAGCTTGGTACATCATCGTCCACTCCGCCCACTTGAGATTCCAGGTTTCTTGATTTGGCCAGTCTCACCTTACCACCACTTCCAGATTTTGGAATGGGCTAGACTGGCCAACTTGGAGAAAGTTCTTAGGGAAGAAGTGAGCAAGAATTTTCCCAGAAGAGGGGAATTTTAGTACTGAGGATGATCAGAGGAGCTCCAAGATACTGTATGTAGAGTAAGAAACAGAAAATAAAATGCTGTGTTAGAGAGACTCCATTCCCTGCCTTAGTTATAAAAGGTCAAAATTGCATCTTGGGGATTCGCAATGTCTGTTTAACCAGCTATTGAAAGATTTCCAAAGTAAAGTAAGGTATTAATCGCATTATTTAACTCATTAAATAAGGCATTTTAAGAGCTTTATGTACACTAGTGGAAAACAGCAGCATGTTTATGCTAAACAGGTATTTATTCAGATAGTTGTCATACCCATCTTGCTTATCATTCATTAGTCATAACTTTTTCACTATAACTAATAACCAAGATTGCAGAGATACAAAGTTTAATTAACAATCATACTAACTTATAGCTACTGTCACTTGTTGCTACTATAAATTTAAGTAAAGCTTGTGGTAAAAAAAAAAAACTTACATAGGACAGAAGTATCATAAATTCTTTGCAAGAATATTAATTGCCTTTGGAATTTAAAGAAAGGAAAACACTACCTTTTGTTCCATGATGCCAAAATGTATTGTATCATCTAAATTGGATTTGTAGGTGAACCAAAGGTTGGCTTTTGCAGGGCAGTCCCATAAAGGCAGGGCTGTTGGCCTTTTGTAGACAGGGCTTTGAGGACAACAGAGTTTTGAGAACTACTTGGATATTTATTGTGATTTCCAGGAAACTATTCTGAATTATGCAGAAAAGGGGTGTAAAAATGTACAACCTTAACAGCTGCCAGGCAGTTTGTGTTTGTAAAATGTGTGGAGAGAGTGAGGTCAGGTCATAGAAAGCTAGCTCTTACTCCTATTGCTTTGATTGACAGCCAGGAAATGTTAAATATTGTGGACATTGTCAGTCTTTTGAAAATGAAACAAAATCCTATTCAATGTAGATCAAACTATTTTAGGCCAAGAATGCCGTGAAGCACTGAGAATGTTTTCAGAGCAAATTTAGGTAGCTGGATAAGCTACTGTAACACCTAGTATAGTATTTTAAAAGGGTCATTGGTGATTGCTTTCTTGAAATATGTACTTGTCTTTAGACAGCTGTATTTTGCTGGAGATGGAACTTCCACACTGGTTAGCAATTTAAGTTGCAGCCATGTTTGTGGTTCACTGCTTCAAGTGTGCAAGTTTAACTTTACTAACACAGATCTGCATAAACCATCTAGGCTGTTGTAACAGCTAATTCTGGGAATTAGTTATCTGTGTTTTTCTTTCTTTATCCACAGCACACTTTTTGGTTCTTTGGGAAAACAAAGTTGCATTGCTTAGCATTCTTGCCAAACTACTTATAAATAAGAAAGAAACTGCTGGATCCCCTACTCTTTTAATGGGCAGCACCTCTTTCAAAATTTTAGTTTAGTACACCACACAGGAAAGAAAGCAAGCTTGCCAAGTCCTGCTGAGCGTTTTTTCAAGCCTGTGAAAAGAATGAATTATTCAGCAGTAAGCATGCTTACAGCTGGCCATTTGGGAGCTTTGATCTACGAATCAGGCGGTTGCATGAATGCCCTTATTGTCATGTTATGTGTACACAGTGTGTGAATTATTGAAAATAGTGAGGCCCGAGTCTCATCTGGTAGAGATTACAGTGCAGGCATGCTGGGTGAAGGCCTGTAATTGAAAATCCCCAGATGCTGTTTATTTGGCCTGCATCTCATGATCTGCCGCATTTGGCCTGTCTGAACAGAATGCTGCCTGCATAGAGAGTGGTGCCCATCCCCCAAGCTCAAGCTCTTTACAAAACAGAGGATGTGGCCCACTTAAACACCTGTCCATGCATGTGGCATATGTTTAAAATCTTAAAAACAGGTTCATATTGAACACCCTTTGTTGGTCAAAATATTGGAAACCAACTGTTGCACTGACTTGGTATTTGTGTTTTTTTAAGTTTTTTCCTCTACTGTGTCTTAATAATAAAGCTGTTGAGAGAAGAGAGAGAGCACCCTACTGAAAAACTGGAACCCCATTACCAATGATTGTGAAGTAACAGGTTTTCTTGGAATAAACCAATACAGCAGTGTTGCTAATATGAGTTTTAAAATACCTTCATGTGACAAGACTTACTTGTGAGAATTCTGAACTTAAGAAGGCAGTGCAGCCCAAGGGTTCAAGCACAGAGCTATTTACATACCACCACTACTTACTCACTGAGTGACCTTGAGCCCTGTCCACACCATAGAGCTGTTTTTGAAAGCCATTTTCAAAACCATTTAGTCAAACCAGTTCAGTGTGTGTCCACATTGCAGTAACCATTATAGAATAGGGTTGCTCGGATTCAAGTCATAGAATCAGACTCGATGGATTCTTACTCGATTTTTGGAATTAGGATTTCAGAATTGTAGTCTAAAATTCCTGATTCCAAAATTTAAGGCTAAAACGTTTGTACATAGGAATTTAGGAATTAGGATTCCAAATCCAATTCTTATTTTGATTTTGACGTTCTTTTCTGAATCAGATTAGAATCAGATTCAGAATATGAAATTCCTCAAACTGTGTAGTGGGATTGGAATCTGCCAATTCTGAGCACCCCTATTGTAGAGCGTAACTGCCTGTGTCAAAATGCTGGTGATATACCTATTCTCCCTCTAAGCAGTTCCTATTTAATTCCAGCACATAGAGTGCTACCTTATGGAACTGTTTTAGTTACCGTTAAAGTTTAAACCATTCTGGAGACTAGCTCCCAATGGGGTCTCAACAATGGTGATCAAAAAACATTTCTACCCATAGAGTTCAATACATAGAGAGAGGCTAGAGTGCGGACTCCAGTGGTTGAGTTGTAGCCACGCTGTCTGTCTGCCATATTAGGGGAGGGTTGAGGTGCTGCAGATAGCAGAAAGCCTTCTTGAAACGTAGACAGCGGCCACAGCACACTGTTCTGACAGAAATCAAGTCACGCACTTCTTATACAAGCAAAGGACAAATGAACATGCCTTGTTTTTGTCAGCACAGTGTGCGTCTGCTTCATCATTTCCCTGCTGTCAGTGGAACTTCTTACCCATCTAGATCAGCAGATTGCTGTTAGAACAGTGTGCTGGCGCTGGTAGCTAAGTTTCAAGAAGGGTTCCTGCTATCTGCCGGCACCTCAACCCTTCACTAATATGGCAGACAGACAGCTTCAACTGAGCCATTGGTGTCTGCACTCTAGACACTCTATATATTGAACTCTATGGTTCTACCAAGGCAGCGGTGTGGATACTAACCTACATAAGAGCTGTTAAACAGGTTTAGTTTAGTGAAACCAGATTAAGTAGGACCTTCTGGTTAACCTTTCTCTCTCTCTGTCTCTCTGTACACTTACAGCCCCACGCACTTTTCTTAACCTCTCACCTTCTCGCTTATCTCTATGTGTGTGCCAAATGACTGCTGTCAGCTGTTTCCTTTCTGGTAACTGGCTAAATCTACTGAGAACCAAGTCCATTTTCAGGGGCCACACAGAGAAGATGAAAGAATTTGTTTGTAGGCATTTCGTATAGATTGTTAAATGCTTTAGGATACATAGTATCTAAAAATGGCTATAAAAACATAATTCCTTTCCTTTCCTCTTGTCTAGGTTCTAATTAGATTAAATCTTTGGAAATTTAAAGGTGAATTAGTTGCTTATGATGGGAATTTCCACTCTAAACTTCCATTTCTGTGTGCTACATGTAAGTACTTTGAGGGTTATAGATTAGTAAGGTTAAGAAAAGTGTAGAGGCTCAGATTATTAATAGAACTGTATTTTACACATCTGAAGCATTGCTTTGTTTTTATTTTATTTTATATAAAGCACAAGTGCCCGTCTGCCTTATCCCATTCTTTATAACTAAACAACTTAAGAATATATATATATATTTTTTTACATGTAGACACCTTTTTTTAAAATCAGGACTCTCACCCCCCCCCCCATTCAGCTTCTCAGTCTGCCTCTCCCATTCTACTTAACAGAACAGTCAAACTAATAAAAACACTTTCCTTAGTTTATGTAAATATGCCATGCTTGCTAAACAACTCAGTTCCCTAGTCTGAGCTGCTGTGATGCCCACTTGTAACAGGTGCCTGCACACAACCATGCCACTGTATTCTCCAAACTAAATCTCACTGCCGTCTTCCCTTCTGCTCAATAAAGTCTTTCAAAAAACACACACATACGCGTTGCTTACAGTATTTTTTTTTTTTTTGACTGGGTAAGTGCACTAGACACATCCTGCCTATTTTCAGGCACGACCCGGGGGAAGGGGATACAGATGAATGCCAACTGACCTGGAACCAGATTAAGCTCTTGAACTGGGGGAAGGGGCAGAATAATACAAGGTAAAGTAAATAAGTAGTAGTAAAAAATTTTTATTCATACAAAAAATGAATAAGGATATCTCCACTGAGCCGAAGCTCCTTTACAGTGAGATCCAGGTGTCATTTCCAGTTACTCTTATAAATTAACAATATATAACGAAGGAAAACACATATACACTATAATTATACATCAATAAATATAACACAGTTCCAAATCATAAAACAAACTAGGACAAGATAAGACAAAATAAAGCTGAATGTTCCCCGTAATGTGATCTGTCAGTTAAGGAACTATTTTATATTCGGTTTGAAACTTTAGTTTCTTTTGTTATTGTTTTATTATTTCTTTTAAATCATCATTTTATAAGCATAATTAGACACTCCAGGGTGCGACTTGGGTTGAGATAACCACCCTTCTAGGGCCTGTAAGACTCTGCCTGTGGCATTAGGCCTCACTATGCCCTTTGGTGGGCTGTTATCTCAGCCTAACCCATACCCTGTTGTGTCTTTCTACTTACTTAAAACCATTGCCACACTGGCAGGTAAAAGGTGACTCAGTAAAACTAAACTTTGTTATATCAGCAAAATGGGGCACAGATGAAATCTGCTTTATTTTGGGGTTGGTCGGTAGAGCAAAGAGTGTTTTATCTTACTGCAAAATGCAAGTTATACTATTAGTTAGTTAGTTAGTAAGTAGTTAGTTAGTTAGTTAGTTAGTTATGAATGGGTGACCAGAAAGGCAGTGAGTCAAGGCTTGTTTCCAGGTGCAACCCTAGGGAAGGGTACATGAAAGGCAAGGTTTGTATGCCAAGAATACAGTACATACATCGCAGCGTTTTATTTAACTCTTAAAATTGATTAGCATTTTACTCATAAAAGTTCTAAAACATTGTGAAAATGTATAGCACTTGCCTCACTGTCTTTAACAAACATAACACTTATAGAAAGCCTATACAAATGCTTTCTGTACAGTTAGTATTGTCCCAAGAAAGAAACTGCTAATCAATTATTTAAAACCCTGCATCAGTAAACAGAAGACAGTGCAGTGCTCCAGAATACTGGTAAGTAAATAATCACAGTCCCGAAGTGCCAGTGGTGCTAAAGGAATACTTGCAGCTTTGCACATTGTGCTTTGTTGAAGAAAGAGCTCAAATCAGTTCTAGCAGTAGCACTGGTATTGACGTTATTGGGTACTTAGAATAACGCATACAGTTATAACATCTTGCATGCATTCTGTTACCCTGAAGACCATATATAAATGAATGTTGGAATCTGATGTGAAAAGCAGCAATCACTTTTGCTGTTGTTGATTCTTAATATGTCAAGGTTTGTAATTTGTTATGTAATGACTAGAGCATGACAAGGGTAGAGATAAGCAGAATCACAAGACAATCCTCTTAAAATCTGACTGAATATACAGGTCTTTAACAAATTATTAACCATAGGCAGCATGAAAGCCATGCCTGACACAGTGCACTTCATTCAGGATGTGCATATGCATTGTATAGCATGGCCAGGGCTGGCTCAGTCAAGGATCAAGAAAGCATATGAACTAAAAAATAAATGAAAATGTCAGTTGTATTGTATATCAAGAGACTATAAGTTGTATTGTGTATCAAGAAATTATTTGTGGGCAGTTTAAAGCCAGCATAAATTGTGTTTTCAAGTGCGAAAGTAGATTTCCTGTGAGGATATCAGCATTAGTGTGGATTTCTTACGAACATAACCACAGATGACAATTATGGTAACAGGTTTTTCACCTGAATTGCTTTATGTTAAAATGGAAGTAAATGCAGAGGGCATATGGCTTTAGTACTGAAATGCATAACCAACTGTCTTAGTGTACAGTGTTGTTGTTCTGAAGCTGCAGATTGTTCTGTGATGGTTGAATAAGCTATTAAAATGTAACAGATTAGTAATGTAAAAGCAATACCTACTACTGGCAAACCTCAGCACCATCATGAGTCCTTGTAATTTGACTAATGGTGTCAGGGTAGTAATATATTATTAGCAGAAGATTATCTCACCAGAGGTCACTTGTCCACTGCCTGGGTAATTAAGAAAATGCAGTTTAGAAAATAAGTAATTTGCCCAATCAAATACAATCACATGTAGCTAATTTTAACTGCTATTATGCAGAATACGTGGTGGGTATCTTACACTGTATCAGTACTATAGTATATGATGAAAAGCAATCTTTCACATGATCAGAAATTATGCTGGTGTAAGATTCTATAATCAAGGACCTATCATTTGCTGTCATAGATCTGTATTTAAAAAGGACTGTTACACCAATGGACCAAGCTTGTTTGGGTTAAAATTTAACCATTGAAGAAATGTTTTTGGAAGAAGATGAAGCTTTTCGCACAAAGTCAGATTTTTTTAGATCGCCTTTGAAACATTGACTGTAACAGCAGGTAAGGGCCACTGGACCCACCCAATCTGTCCATTTTTTTTATATTGCTTCAGACATCACTAAATCTATGGCACCATCATTGTTTTATTTTTCTGCAACATCCGCAAATAGCACCAGGTTTACTTATTATTTACTTATTTTGAATTTTGCACACTGGGAGATCCTCTTTGAGGCAAATCATCTAATTTTCTAGAGGATCCCAGGGATATAATTGTAGGTGTTGCTTTATGTAAGAAATAAAACCTGCTGAGGTGTCAAACAAGGCACATGCTGAATGCCTCAACCACCTCAGAAGTCTGTATATCAGCATGTCCAGATACCTTGAGTAGTAAAATGTTGTTCATATTAGAGGATAGGGCCATTTGAGCTGGAGCATTTTCAGTGCTTTCCCAAACTAAACCTGGTCACAGAGAAAAGAAAATGAAGACTTCGTTTCAAGTACTTTATCACGTAAACATGACATTTTAAAATACATACAGCAGACCATGTGGTGGTCACTGAGGGAGGCAGGGAGGGTACTAGTATCCACGATATGGTGGGGATGGGAGGTGAGATCCAAGTCCAGAAGGAGGTAATTGAGGGATCTGTGGTTGTGCTGGATGAGGTTTGTAATAAGCTGGGAAAGCTGGAGGGACTTTATATTTTGACACAATTTATGTAGCGATGGGGAGAGCCAATTAAGGTTAAAGTCACTGCAGATGATAAGTTCACCAGAAGAAGCACTGGAGAAGATAGTAGTGAAAAGCCTGGTGACTGCAGGTGGGGAACAAGCCAGGACTGTAGTAGGCCCCAGCAATGAATATGGGGACAGAGAAAAGGAGAAGGAGCTTGAGTATGAGCAACTCGTATGTAGAGGGAGAGGAGATGGAAAGCACAGTCTCAAACTGGATGCTACAGGAGAGGTAAATAGCAACACCACTACCTTTTTAATGTGATCCTGCCAATGATTGCATATACAGGGATGGCAGCATCTGAATCTGGAATCTTAGGGGAGAACCAAGACTCAGAGATTATGAGATTGGCCATTGAGCAGTTGCAACTGGTCAGTCTTGAGGAGGAGGAGGTTTCTGATATTGAGATGTGTCCTTTGTGGAGATGAGAGGGCGAAGACTGAGCAGGCACGGATATAGCTCTCTTTGGCCGAGCAAGGTAGACTACATAAAAGTTTGTTTTTGTTGAGATTCCTTTAGCTACATGATCCCTCAGGCCTGGAATTCACTGCCCACAAAATTCAGATACAAGAACAATAAAACTGCCACCATCTACACTAATTATATCCTGGTTCCTGTCATCCTCTTAGATTTGTGATGGCTGTAGAGGGAACTCTCCTGGTATTACTTGATTTATATTCTTGGCTCAAAAACTTTTAACATGAGAAACTAAAAATATGTGCACTTTATCAATACTTACTGTTTGCATTATGTGCTTAATTAATTCTGCATTTTGTAACTACTTTGTAACCAGTTGTGATGCATGCAAAGGGGTATAATTGTAAATGAGCTTTACTCAATGACTTTCTCACAAATAACTAGAATCACCTGCTGCTACTCTAAGCAGCAGGGATACAGTGAGCTTGAGGGAGCTTCGATTGTGGGTGTAGGTGGGAGAGGATGTGTGTGTGAGGAGGATGAGAGGGGCAGGAGGAAAGAAGGAACATGAGGGCTTCAAGGTGGAACATGGCAGAAGGGAGGAGGCTGCACACAGAAAGCCAGGGGGAATGGGATATGGAGAGAAGGCAGCAGGTGGGAAAGGTGTGTGAGTGGGAGGTGGGAAGGAGAAGGAGGAGGGAAGGCAAGGACAGGCAATAGTGGGAGGGAGGGAGGAGTGGTAGGTTTAGAAGTAGCATCATGGAGGGACAACATCAGTTGTCACCCTGAACTGTGCCAAAATTAAGATGTTAGTGTGAGCTTCACTCTGGTAGATAGAGGACGTCAGTTATGAGGGGGAGAAGGCTACACCCAGGAGATAAGGAAGCCTAAGTTGAATAAACTGAATAAATTGGGGGGAGATGTAGGGCTACCACCAGATGGGGATAACCAAATTTAATAATTTGAGGGGGTTCACCCAGAAGGAGAAAGCCTAGATTAATCAAACGGGGGCTACACCCAGATGAGGAGGAGGTCTAAACTAAACAATTGGGGATGTGCGGGTTTCACCCAGATAAAGAGGAAGCCACAAATTAAAAAATTGGGCTTGCACGCTTCCACTCAGAAAGTGAGGAAGCCTTGTTTAGCAATTGGGGTGGGTGCATGTAGCAACCAGGAAAGAGGAAGCCTAGTAACAGAAAAGGGGAATGGGGCTACCACCAGGCGGGGAGGAAGCCTGACTCGAGCAGTGGGGCTACACCATGCTAACTAAATAGATGGTGGAGGGTGGCAGCACACAGTGCAGCAGGCCCTTGCTAATTTGTTGGGATAGCTCAGGCAAGGGGCAGGATAGCCTCTAGTAAATAACAGTCTTGTGTAGCCTCTTGTGGCAGTAAAGCAATCGTAGCAGATTGTAAGGACACAACTGGAGGCTAACACAGATGCCTATCTATCAGCAGCTCAGTATAAACAATAGATAATAAAACACAGCAAATGGTAGGAGCACAGCTATAGCCCTAATACCAGTACCTAACAGCAGTAAAATATACATCTGCACAACAAACCACAGCATAGCTTAGTTTACAGGGTGGAAGTTGGGCAGAGTCTTCTGGCATCTCCCTTCTTGTGACTCCTCTCGACAATTCACACTCCTGCTGTGTCCCTCATGCAGGACTTTAAGAGCATGTGCAGATTTATAACAGGCTGGAGTCATTTACTGTCTAGGTCCAACAGATTTCAATAAGTGGCTTCTGCTGCTTGCAGATGGACTTCTGGCGATTGTAGCAAGCTAGTGGGAGCCTACAGGTCAGCAGGCTCAACAACCCCCACCGATGGCATCCTTCTCGTGACTGCGACTGGCCACAGTGGTTGGCTTCCAACATGGAGGTTTAAGTCTTTCCTTCATGCAAACATGGGAGTCTTGGATTGGCTGGCACAACAGAGTTCATCAGGCAGCTCCTGCTGCTTGCAAATGGGCACCTGGCAATCAGGGTGAGCTAGAAAGAACTTACAGGTCAGCAGGCTCAGTGATCCCCACTGATGGCAATGACCTCCGCTGATGGCAGTGACCGTGTGGCTGCAGCTGGTGACAGTGCTTGGCTTCTATCATGGAGGGCTAAGTCCCTCCTCCATAGAGTGCTGGGGCCCTGGTTTGGCTGGGCAAAACAGAGTTCAATAACACATTAATGGTTTCTGCGCCCACTGCCTCAGCTGGTACACAGTTACACATAAAAAAAAACAATCTGTACCTCTAGTCAATGAACATACACTTCTCTTCTCACTGTGCATGTATTTATATGTATGTCTGTATCATGCCCCCCCCAATTTCCTCCTGTCCTCCATAGGTACATACAGAGGCTGTCCAGTATCTCCTCACGGGACCTACCCTGCTGTCCCAGGGTAGTGTTCATCACCCTGCACTGCATAGTTTCTAACCTGTTCCTGTCTTTCCTTAGATGTGGACTCAAAAATTACACACAGTACTCCAGGTGTGATTGAACCAGTGAGCTGTACAGTGGCAGTATTACTTCCCTTCTGCAACTGGTGAAGGCACACTTGATGCACCCCAACATCCTGTTTGCTTTCCATACAATTTACTGCATTGGGAAGAGGTTTAAGACTATTGACAATTATTACCCCTGGTCCCTCACCTCCTTTGAGTACTTTTTTTTTTTTTTTCAAATTTAACATACTGTATTTATTTAAACACGCCAAAGATACATAAAGAAATACACCACATCTTGGTATCATATCATGACATCAGGAGCTTACATAAAATACAGTGATTACAGTAGGACAAGTGGTAAAGCTCTTGATTTCATAAGGTTAATATGATATATATTAAAGGGAAAACTAAGGAATAAACAAGAACAGACAAACAAATAAACTAACCAACCCTCCCCTCTCCCCCTTGCACCACTAATGTACTAAAAAAAAAAGAAAGAATTAAGTTGACCAGTGTTAAATCCTAGGGTATCCTCTTAACTCATCTCCAGGGTAAGCAGTGTGTGTATTAATTTTGAGGGTAAGCAGTGTGTATAAGGGGGCCCATATTCTTTGATAGTACTTATTTCTTTTTGAGTGACTAGCCAAAATATTTTCAGCCTGCAATGCGAACAGCACCTCATGGAGCCATTCCGTGATTGTGGGAATGGACTGGTCAAGCCAGTGGCATAGTATCACCTTATTAGCATACAAAGAAATTAAGGCCATGTGTTTGTGTTGGTTACTGATCAGAGAGTCTCCATATTGCCCTAACAAACAGATGTCTGGTATAAATGCTTCTGAAAGACCTAATGGAGGTCTAGCTTAGCTTTAATAGCAGACCAAAGTGGGGAGGTCTTGCTGCAACTCCACAGGATGTGAAATAAAGTACCAAGTTGTTCCCCACAGCAAGAACATGTATCAGTGGGAAGCTTCCCCATCTTATGGAGTTTGACAGGAGTATAATAGAGATTGTGTATGATATAGAATTGCAGCAGACGATACCTGTCCCATTTAATATCCTTGTACAGATGGGTCCAAATCCTAGTCCATGAGTGGGAGGTGGGTGAGGTGGAAGGTAAGATATAATCCCATTTATAATGGGGTTGTCCCTCTTTGTCCACTAAAAAATCCCATAGGTGATGGTAAAAAAATGAGATAGCATGACAGGAGGGTGAAGAGGGAATAACAGGGAGGAGAGTGCCAACCCGATTTTGATCCCAGGAACCCAACCCAAAGTGATGGAGAAGCATATGAGAAAGCTGAATGTATTTAAAACAGTAAGAGGAGGGAAGACTACATTTATGCTGGGTTTCCACAAAGGAGAGTAATTTGTGATTATTCAGGAGATCGTATACGGAAGGTGTCCCCTTGGTGGAACAGAAATTAGACCCCATCATCTTCCCTCCAATTTTAAAATTGGGATTATGTAAAATAGATTGTGAGACATCATGTTTAAGGGAGATATGGGCAGTGGTGCATAGTTAGGAGTGCGCACGAAGTGTAGCCATAACAGGGGAATCCCTTAACCGTGTGGGGATATGTTTGAGAGGGACATGGAGCAAAGAGCCCAAGTCAATGTTATGTAATGCCCTCTCTATCTGTAGCCACAATGGGTAATAAGTCCCTGGGGTCACTGTGGCCATAGAAATTAACCAGTAATGGATCACTGAGTAGTTAATAGAAAGGTAGTGTAAAAAGAGGTTAGGTAATTGAAGACCTCCTCTTGCTGTATCTTATTGCAGTTTAGAGAGAGCCCGTCGAGGAGGTTTGCCCTGCCATATGAAATTAGAGATAACTCTGTGTACATGAGTAAACCAGATTTTGGGAAGGGAATAATTGTACATTTGGAGAGGATATAACAATCGGGGAAGGACATTCATTCTCCTGACGTTTATCCTGCAGCTATAGAGAGGGGAAGTAAAGCCCAACGATTTGGGTATCTATCTCTCCTGGTCTGGCACTAAAATGAAACAATACAACTTGAATGAGGTTCTTAATCATATTAAAGTGGCTAACCAGGAACAAAACTGTTTCGGGATACAATGATATTATAGTACATTAAACAGAAAAAAAGAAGATACCTTATCAAATGCCTTCTCCTGATTGAGGGTAAGAATATAACCATGTAACAGATCTTCCTTCCCCTTCTCTATTAATTCTCTGAGAAGTAATAGGTTGTCAGAGATTGATCTACCAGCTACTAAGCAGGTTTGGGCCATAGACATTACAGAAGGTGAAATCAGAGCCAGTCTGGTAAAGATTTTCATTAACATTTTCAAATCACTGTTTGAAAGGCTTAAGGGTCTCCAGTTGTTCAAATTAGTCTTGTCACCCTTTTTATACAAAAAAAATTTGTATAGCAGTACAGAAATGAAAGTTAATTGTAGTGACATTAATATCCAATTAAAAACTACTACCAGAATTTCAACTAACTCAGTATAAAACATGTTGCAGAATTCAGTAGTAAGACCATTAAGCCCTGGGGCAGTGTTATTTTTGAGGGATTTAAAAGCCAATTCAATTTCAGGTCTAGTGATAGGTTCTACTAATGCATCTAGCTTATCTTGAATGTGCAATTTAATAGGGGGTAGGATGGAGTTAAGATATGATAATATATCTGATTCTGGTAGTGTAGGTGCAGTATACATAGTAAGGAGATGAGTATGTACTGTCTGCAACATCTCAGATGTTGTCGTAAGAATTTTACCATCAGATCCAGTTAAGGCAGTAATAGTTCTGTTTTAAGTTCTGGAACGGCAGCTAGAAAAAACATATCCAAAACCTTGTTTCCCTGGAGTTCATATTTTATGTTCAAAAAGTAATGAAGGTGCTCTTGAATATTGCAAGGTCTCCATTTCTTGTTTTATACCTTGAATTTGTGAAGGTAAACCCTGGTGCCCTTCATTCACATAAGTATAAAGTAGCTAAATGGTCTCTTAGAGTTAAATACCTATGATATTGTGAGGTATGTTTAATAGCCGCCTGTTTCTTAAACAGGTTATGGAACTGTAATTTTGTCACCACTCCCCACTGACTTAAATCATCCTGTAGGTGAGCTATAGACATACATGCCCGGAGCAAGTCTTTAACCTCAAGACAAATAGAATCCAATAGGGTGTTATTCAATTTCCAGTATCCCTTCCCTATGGGGACTGCCTCCTCCAATCGAATATCTGCAAACACTTATTTCATGGTCAGAAGTTTCCAGGGGAATCAATTTAGCATCATAATTTTTTATGTAGGTAGAAACAAAAACAAAATCTATCCTGGTATATATCTGTCCTTTATGAAGCGTTCTTCCACCTTGTGGATGTACTGCCCAATAAACATCAACCAAACCCATTTTGCTTAATAGGGAATTAAGGCAATTAGTATCGCAAAACTCCTTTTGTGTATGAGCCCCTCTATTCAGTTTAGACAATACACAATTAAAATTGCCAGCCCATATGATATGTTTTGTGGTGAACACATAAGGTTGAGCAGAGGTAAACAATTGTACCCTATCTTTTTTCTTTTGGGGTGCATATATACAAATTATTCTCCATGCCACACACTTAATGGTGACATCCAAAAGTAATGCATGCCCTGGGAGAATATTCAAGACCTTAGAAACGCAGATGTTATCCCCTGCAAATAATATACCTACCCCATCACAAGGGTCAATGCCATACGAAAAATAAGAGGGGCCCCAGCACCACAATTTTTGTGCTGCCTTAATGAGGGGTGGTGTGTTGAGTCTGGTGCCCTGCAGAAAAAAATTATCAAAGCCCCAGGTCATGTAGGATAGTGAAAGTCACAAGCCTCTGTCTAGCATTACGAATGCTATTAACATTAATAGTAGCAATTCCATAGAGAAGGGTGGGTTAAAATTTAGGAAAGGTGAAAAACTAAAACAGCTTTTTCCAAGTGATTTTACCACTCCTAGTGCTTCTATGAGGAGCTCTGCCTTGTGTGGCTTTGTAACCCTTTGCTGGGAAGGATGTCTCCATTTCCCCATCAAACTCTGAGGAGACAGTAGAAGAAGACTGAGTCATCACCCAAATCAAATTCTATCTGCAGTGTAGTTAGTACTCCGCACTTATTAAAAGTAGGGATACCCGGAGGGGAAACAGTTGATTTAGCCATTTTTGATTTGGGCCTAGTTTGGCGTAGGGTCCTTTTCCTAGTGCTGACTAGCACATCTTGGGGGGGGGGGCATAATGACCGTGGACTTCTCCAGAAGAGGTAGGAGTAGTGGCCACTGAAGTAGGGATTGGAACACTGGCTTCAAGGGATCTGGGTTCAGGAACGATGTCCACTTGGGCTGGGGAGGTACTTATTTCTGTTTTGGAAGCAGTGTCATGACCAACAGTAGAAGCAGGTTCCTGAGTGGGAGGAGGCCCAGGGGCTTGTGGGACTACTGGAAGCCTGCTTTCCAGATCAGGGTCCTCAGGTCGAACATCATGAGGGTTAGGAGCTCTGGTACGTTTGTCAGCCATACTTTTTTATTTTTGAGCTTCAACAATAAGTGACTCTTCAGTTTGTAGATCAGGCCTGTTATGAGAGGCCTATGTACAAGACCTGTATACATGACCCCTTTCCCCACATAAATTACAAGTCATTTTGTTCGTACAAGATGAGCTAGTGTGACCAAACTCTAAACAAAGATTACATCTGAGACGGACACAAGTAGAAATGATATGTAATAAAGAACCACATTTGAAACAGGTCTTTGGCTGACCCAGATAGAAGCAGTGCCCACGTTCCCATCCCAAGAACAGGCTACTGGGAAGGTGGACAGGCCCCATGATAGTACTTTGAAGTTTCATTTTATACTGCCACCCACCCATCCAGATATGCTCTTCATCCATGATTGGTTGTGGGGGACCCATAAGATCACATTTTTGTTGCAGCCAATGTGTAATATCGTGGACAGCCAAACTCTCATTTCTAAACAAGACTGTAACAGTTTTAACAGCTGACTTTGTAAGGGGAATGGCCCTAAAAGGGAACCAAAGAGCAGAATACCGAACTTTTTCTTACTTTGCCCAGAATCTATCTAACCCCTGAGGGGTTGTGAAACTGATGTCATAGAGGGAGTCTCCCGAGGTACATATCAATGCATAGAGCTTGTCTGGGAAAAAAAACCCAGGGACTGCGTAATCAATTTTCTACCCATATAAAGTCTATCTGGGACAGTTTCTAGGCCACCCATGTACTGTACGCGAACTGCGTTTCTACGCTGAGCAGGAGGGGTTTATTAAAAAAATTATCTTTTTTCCTAAATCCTGCCCAAGCAGTCTTTGCCAGTTCAGCCACTGGAGTAGAAAGAGTGGGGGGTGGGTGGCTGATCTTCATCCATCTGTTCACCCCAAGTCCGTGGGTGATTACTAGGCCCTTCATCCTGAGTCCAAGGAGGAGGACGGTACAGTGTGAAAAATAGGAGGGTTTTCACAATTTGGATGCACAACACCTTCAGATCGCAAGTCCATATCAAATTCAGTAATAAAGTCAGCCACAGTAGGAACCATGGGAACCTCAGGTATATGCTGCTGATGTTCTGAGTCTCTTTCAGGGGAGCCAACAATCAGACTATGCATTGGATCAGATAGCCATTATCCCGTGTCTGACTTTTTCCAACCTGCCTGTTGGAGAGAGTTCTCCAATGCCCACGGCAACTTGTGAGGTGGTTTACCTCTCACTTGTCGTTGATGAGAACTAGCATAACCCATCTGCAACCCTAAGGTTTTTCCAGCCATATTAACATTAAGAACATCAGGCATAATCATAGTTTGTTGAGGTAATGCCTCAGGTTCCAAATTCATACAGGGCAAGTCAGCGTTAGGAGTTTGAGGTTCACTGCCAAAGGCAGGCACATCGTTCTGCGGTGAATCATCACGGCCTAGAATGCCAGTCATTGGAGTAGCCACGTCAGCAGCAGCTGTATGCAGGTTGACAGTGCAGGTAGGGTTGTCAGGCCATGGAGGAGAAGTATCAAGTATATGCTCAGGGCAGTTCAAAATAACTATATCAAAAAGTGGAGTTTCACGTCCCGCACGCCACAGGACATCCAAGTCAGGAGTCTGTAAATTAATAAAACTCTCACCAGTACTAGAAGGCTGATGTAGTAAGGATAAAATAAATTGGCACTTCTCTGTACAGATTTTTCAAAGCCAGTCTTCCTCCTCTTTGGCCATCTGTCATGGAGCTGTAGCATTACTATCCAATTCCATCGGAACTTCATGATTTTCTTGAGAAACACTGTCCACAAGAACAACAGGTATGTAAGACATGATATCTTGAGCTGGACCTGCAGGGAGGGAGATCTTCTCATCTGCAGGTACACCAGCAGACTGGTCTCGAGCAGGACCAGAGGCCATCAGAACAACAGCTCTCCCTGCCACAGAGTAGGGGAATTTTATTGAGAAAAGGTGGGCTTCATTACAAAAACATACACAAAATGACAAAGAGAAACAGTAAACAAAAAAAGAAAAGGAAGGATACAGAAAATCAAGTCAAATTCCAAGAATCACAGTTAATCCATAAATGAAGAAATTGAGGTCTAGAACATCTAGAAAAATCAAACTTTTTCAAAGTAATTACAGCATTTCTAACATTCATAGCAATTTCCAAAATAGGGATCCATTTTTGGTGCAAAACTAGCAAACATCTAGCTTGCCATAAAAAAATAACGCATAAAACATAATACAATATACAGTATATAGTTTCAGAGTGATATTTAGTACGTAAAACTGAATGCGTCCCAAACAGAATATCAGCATAAGACAGCTCAGTAAAAAGAGGCTCTTTCCAGAGAACAGCAATAGTTGACCAAAAATCAGAAGCAAATACGCAATCATGAAATAAATGAGCCTGAGATTCTATAATTGAAAGACAGGAACTCTAGGACAGTATCTATCACACAGCATTTTATGTTTGTGATTCCTTAACACTAAGTCTACTGTAATTACCGAGCCAGACCATATCCACACATAAGGAGGGAGTCTAGGATTCAAAAGTTGCTTCAGGATCCAAGACTGACAAGCAGGCGGACAGGATGGAAAGTCAACAAGATCCAAAGCCTCTCGCTCCAAATGTGATATATAGCCTTCCTAGTTAGTGTACAAAAATCATCAGGCTTTAAGCCCCAGACCATGGCAGTTTCACGACTCCGCACCAAAGTTGGAAGGCCTGAAAGTTTAGCCACAACTTCCTTTTGCCTTGTTCCCAGGAGAGAGACAAGGCAGAAGCTAGGAGCAAAGAAAGGGTTTCCAACCCTTATTACCTGGTTTTAAGGAACAACCCAAATTATAACTAAAAAAAATACTATAAAAAAAAAGCTACCGGGTGTACCATCCCAATCCCACCCTCACTAGGAGGCCAATAAGTGAAACCTCGCTTGATGGGATTCAACCTAGAACCCCAAAGACCCTGAAAGAAAACACTATATAATCTGGTAAATAAAGACATTTTGGGGAAACATAACACAGGTACAAGAAAATGGGACCATCAAGGTTTTCAGTAAAAAACTCTTTTTTCACTAATCAGCTGCTGCTGCCACCTAGCCAGAAGCCTATCAGCCTCGCTAATGCCCCAGACCAGTTCAACAGTGGTAAATCTCCAGACCCAAACCAGAGACCGAGAATCGGAATGGGCTCAGAAGAGAGCTGGATGCCAGCAAAGGCGCCAGACTCAGGAAAAGTAGAGGAACCCAACGGGAGCCCAACACTCTTTAAAAAATTAATCCAGGATCCTGCCAGTAAGGAATACCGATGGAACACATCAAGTACCGCCTGCTCATCTAAATGAGATGCCACGGTCAAACCAAATTGTCAGTGTAGGCCAGTATTTTGATGGAGGGAGGCAGAAGGCCTTGTAACCCAAGGATCCCAGGGCAATGAAGGATTGCCCTTATCAAAATATCAATACCAAAGGCATATAAGAGGGGACTCAAAGGACACCCCTGATGCACCTCCCTTTTTACCAAGACAGGATGTCCCAACCAGCCATTAACATTAGGGAGGATCACAGCCTGAAAATAAAGAGCATGAATCCAATCAATAAATTTGGAGGGAATCCAAATTCAGCTAAAACCGAAAACAAATATGTATGGAAAACTCTATCAAAGGCTTTCTCCTGGTCTATAGCCAACACCCAACCCTGAACACGATTCAGGTCCCCAAGGGCAAATAGTTCACGCAATAAAATCAAATTATCAGATTGGCATCTACCAGGGATGCCACACGTCTGAACAGGACTAAGTAGCCGAGCTACCTTAACAAGTCTAGAGAGCAAAATTTTTGCCACAAGTTTGCTGTCCACATTAAGTAAACTCAATGGTCTCCAATTATTGATATCTGAAGCCTCCCCCTTCTTATGAATGAGGACCAAGATTGCCTCTTTCATGGACTTCAGAAAGGAGGCTTTAGACAACATTTCATTAAACAAAAGAGTTAAAGCAGGAACCAAATCAGTGCTAAACGAGATAGAATCCTGTCAGAAGGCCATCAGAGCCAGGAGCAGAATCTCGCTTTAACCAACGATAGCCTGTAATACTTCCTCAGCAATAGGGGTGGAGAGCATCTCACATTCTGCTGGAGATAGAGGGCAAAGATAATGAGTCAAAGAAAACTCATCAGCAGTGACTGGAGATTCAGTCCCAAACATGCCCAAACAAAATATCCAACAACCTGGAGAAGGGCCTCAGGAACTAACTAGATCTCCCAGAGATACCAGGTTATAAATAACCTGAGAGTCCACCCTATTCTGACATTCTTTAAAAGGGTCGAAGCCCCCTTTAGTGAGTTTAGTCCCAAAGCAGGCTTCGTATCCCAAGGATTTAGCTCTATCATACTGTAATGCCTTCATCTGATCACGCAAAACAGAAATCTGTGAACTATAATCAAAATTATTTTCCTCAGATAGAGAAATCAAATTCTGTAATTGTTGCCGTAAGGCCAGGTACTTCTTATATTGACAGGTGTGAGCCTCAGCGGCTTTCTGTTGGAAAACCTTCTTCCAACCAGCCTTAGTGTCCTCCCACCATTCTAAAATATCCTCATAAATGTCAGCAACAGACAATCGTGCTGCCTAGTCACGCTTCCACAATTTTTGAATTTTGGGATCATCCAGAATGGAGTCATTAAGTCTCCACTTGTTCTTTTTACACCGAGGAACATCAGACCAGGACAATACAACCTTTAGGCTACATGGTCCGAGAATTCACTAACCAAAGTCCGACATAACTCAACAGTAAGCATATGAGAAAGAAAGACAAAATCAATCCTAGTTCGACAAGAACCCCAAATAAGTAAATCCACCTCTGGGGTGACAAGTCCTATAGGCGTGCTGGAGAGTAGCTGTCGACAAAACATTCTTCAAAGTCATAGAATCACTAAACAATTTGGTCGTCTGAAGTCCCCTATCAGACTAATGGAGACCACAATTAAAATCCCCAGCCCAAATGATCAGTCTAGAAGTATGTAAAAATGGTTGAATAGATCTAAAAAGAGCAGACCGCAAGGCTTTAGTCTGAGGGGCATATACCACAATTAACCGAAATCGTTCAGTGTGAAAGGAGAGGTCAAGTAGCAGTGCACGACCTGGAAAAATATCTACCAATCGAGATACCCGAAGGGCAGAATTAGAAAACAAAATACCAACGCCATCACACTTATCAACCCCAGAGAACCAAAAAGAAGACCCCTGAGACCAAGCACGAGAAGCTTGCTGAAGGTCAGTATTAGTTTTTAAACGTGTATCCACTAAACAAGTGATGTCACAATGCATCTCTTGTACAGAGAGCAGAACACCACCAAGTTTGTTTTTTCCCTTAATGCTGTTAACATTAAAGGAGAGAATGGACAAATAATCCATATCAAAGATTAGAGAGATTTATCACATCGACTCTGTCTCATCCGTTTAGCAATGGGATCAACTTCTCCACCTCCGTCCGTGTCAGTATTAGACACAAGGGAGGAGGTGTCTGATTCATCATCCCCAGAATCCCTATCAGTAATATCAGGAGTTAGAATCGCAAATTTATTACCAGAAGCCCAGGACCAGAACCCAGGGCCCTTACCCTTTTAGAAACAGTTAGTCCCTTCCTGGTCCTTTTTTTGGAACAGTAAAGGGAGTCCTGTTCGGGACAGGCAAAGCCACACGGGGAGGCATAACAGAGAGAGAAGCAGTGTCAGGGGAAACCAAAGGAAGGTCCTCCGGATAACCAGAGAAGCAGGCTCAGTTAACATAGTCATCTTGAGGGGCCGAAGCTGGAGCCTTCCCAACTGCAGGCTGTATAACAGGATCAGCCATGGCCGAAGAGGGAAAGGGGAGAGCCACAGAACCAGAACAAGAACGACTCTCAGCAGACTTTTGTGCCAGCTGTTGTTGAGCAAAGTTAATGAGGCCCACATGGGAGGGACAATCATCCCGGTTATGTGAGGCCCAAGGACAACGACCATAAGCATGACCAGTGTTTTCACAGAGGTTACACTTAAAAAGGTTCAAACAAGCACTGGAGGAATGGCCAAATTCCAAACAATGGCTGCATTTAAGAGTATCACAAGCAGAGCTAAAATGGGCCCGAGATCCACATTTAAAACGAGACCTAGGCTGCCCTGCATAAAAATTCAACCCTTTATCTTTTCCAAGGAAAACAAAATTTGGCAAGTGAACTGGACCAGAGTCTGAGGAAAACAACTTAACCCGAACTTTCCAACCCCCATCCCAAATCTGTTCACTATCTAAAGTTGGAGTGGGTTTATTCAAAACCTCACATCTCTGTTGGAGCCAAAATAAAATGTCCTCCACATTGACACCTTCGTTTTTAAACATAATAGTCTTAATAGTAGGTTTCAAGTAGGAGAACATGAAAGGGGGCCCAAGGGGAAAGCTTTAATTTAGCATATTGGACCCAAAACAGTCCAAATGAGAAACATGTTTAAAACTTACTTCAAAATTAGAATTCTAAACTAATCTGGCAAAAATTTCAGATGAAAAGAAATGCATCACCCTTTAAGCAAATTTTTAGCAACATACAGCCTGTCAGGGGAGTATCCAGCCCTTATATAAAAACCTGACTGCATTATGCCTAGGAGCAGGGCTCACCTTTATGGGATCGGAACAAATCAGTTAGTTTAAAACCCACTGAGACACTAGGTTTGGGAACCCCTCCCTGCCCAGCCTCAGGGACCTGACCTAAACAGCCTGGTGTAGCAGGGGTCGAGCCACTCGGTTCCTCGGAAGCTGGAGAAACCAAGCTCGAGGAGGGACACCAAGAAGCAGAGGCATGCACCCCAACACCAGAAACAAGAGCCTCAGTAACCACAATATCCCCCAACACTGCAGAATCCCCCCCAACAGTTTTATCAACATACACAGAGTCCATAGTACAAGAAGCAGATAAATTACCCCAGGGCAAGTTGGAGCTCAGAGGGACAGAAGACACAGCATTCACCAAAGTACCAGCGTTTTTCAGCATTCGAATATAGGAAGGATCTTGCGAGTCTGGAGACCAAGACCCACCACCTGATTGTTCCCAGCCAGCCTCCCATAATGCACGATCAGGAGACCAAGAAGCTTCCACAGGTAAAATCGCCAGTTTTGAAGTGCTCAACCCTTCAGCTCCAGAAGCAGAAGGAACTCCAGGCAGTTTACTCCATCCAGGTCTCTGGTCTCGGGGAGGAAAAGAAAACGCCTGTCCAGCAAAAGACACCTCTGAAGTCTGTAAAGAAGAGACATGGGCACCAGCAATAGGTTCCAAGAGACAGTCAGCAGGGGCTTTAGGCACATGGCTACAGAATCTGCTGAACTGCCAGCCCGAGAATCAAGGAAACAGTCTGTAGGAAGTGCAGGAACGACCGAATTCTGTGAAACACACCTTTCCTCCGGTCCGTCAGCCAAAGTCGTCCGACTAGAAACAGCAGACACCAATGCAGAGGATTGGTCGACATCTGAAAGACCAGCAAGTTTACAGTCAAGTAAGGCCATTTGCCGCAGCAACTGAGAACGTGCAGCGATCAGCCCCGATTTATCTGTAGGCAAAGGAGGCACGATACCAGCAGAACAAGCCATAGCCGAAGCATCATCAGAGGTAAGAATACTGAGATCGACAACCTCAGCTACATCACAAGCAGCAACAACAGCCTCTGGATCAGACAGTACAGGAGAGGAGGCCAGCTCCCCTGTACTAGATGCATCCATCTCCTCCAGCATCCTAGGCAGACTGACCACAGCAACGCTAGTGGCCAAGGGTTCCCCTGCTGGCAGCAATGCAGCAGCAGAGTAGGGGAATTTCCCCGGTGCCCTGGCCAAATTTCCCCCCCATTCACTCAGAATACCACCAACAGCTTAATCTGGTTCAAGGTCAGTTGACATTCATCTGTTTCATGTGTATCCCCCTCCCCCGGGTCGTGCCTGAAAATAGGCAAGAATTTGTCTAGTGTACTTACCTGGTCAACAAAAACTAAAATAAAATAAAATGATATGATGCCTACTGCCAGGCCTACCTCCTCTTACAGTGGGCCTGTTGATGGGGACTACTACCACAGCTACCCCATCGACACCACACTTTGATAGTACTGGATAGACCTATACAACCACTGCCAACATCGATGGTGCACTTCTCCACTCCCGTTGATGAGAGATATGATGACAAATGTGAGTATAATCCTAACCTCATCATAGAAGAGGATAAGGAGGATGAGAAAGACTGTGCTGAGGACAGCCAAAATGTGCATGGCACCAGCTCGACAGTCTCCTCTTGCAGAGAGGACTCTGTAGTGAATACACCCATGTCCTCTCCAGAGCATACCTCATTTTTTGCCATGATGTAGCAAATGCAAGCTGTCATGGGCTTTACCTAGGAGGAGCAAGATTCCACTGAGAAGAACCTGCTGGAGTTTCTGGAGATGCCACAATCGCCTTATCTTATTGTTCCTCCCCCGTATCCAGCATTGGAGGATGCTACGTATGCAACCTGGTGTAGGCCCAACACTATACCAACTATTCCCAGAAAAGATGATCAAAGCTACTCTACTGCTTCTGGTAAGCCTTTTTGTTCTAATCAGCATGAGACTGATTCAGTGGTGATCATAGCTGCCCATGATAGATCCAGGGTACCTAGACACCTGAGTTCCCTTCCTCCCTCCTGATAAGGAATCCAGGAGGTTGGATGTACTGGACAGGTGTACCTATGCCTCTGCCTCTCTGTGCCTTCAAATTGCCAGTTGCCAGGCCTATAAGATAAACTATCAGAATACCCTATGGAGAGAGGTTAAGGCTGCTGCACAGGCCTTGCCTTAGGGTAAAGCCAAGCAAGGGTTGCTCAGAATCCTTGCTTCTGGCACTGATGTGGTTACACACTTGGTCTGCATAGCATATGGATGTTTCAGATGTTTATGCAAGGACTGCACCTTCTGGCATCTCTCTGAGGTGGTACTTCTGACTTGGGGTAACAGGCTTTGCCACTAATATGCAGCAAACAGTTCTAAATGCCCTATTCAGGGGACATAAACTGTTTTACCATGATATTGAAGAGGCTTTGAAAAATCTTCAGTCATCTGAGAAGACTCTGAAGTTAGTCAAATACCTGTACCACACCCAAGGTAGCGGTAGGGGTAATTTTCATGCCTCTGCTTTCAGAGGCAATCATCAGGCCTGCAGACCATAAGGTGAAGATGGAGGTGAAGGAGACCATGCCAGTCCTCTTCCCAGCCCCAACTTCCCATACAAAAGCACCTAGAGGTAGGGGAGCTGGTGGCTCTGCCCCCCCTCCCACTCAGCATGACTCCTCATACATCCCCCAACCACCGATTACCTCCAGAGGTGGTTATAGGAGGTCGACTCTCCATCCATCTGGATCAAGTGGAGGGCAGTGACTGCAAACGAATGGCTACTGGAGATCATAGAGAAGGGTCATGCTCTGGAGTTTTTGGACAACCCTCCAGACCATCTACCAGTTATTACAACATATCCAGCAGGACATGTGGTCCTGTTGCATAAGGAGGTACAAACCCTGCTTCAAACATGAGCCATAAAACCTGTACCTGCCTGGTCAGGGAGGGGTGGTGGACATAGCCTATTTGGATTTCAGCAAGGCCTTCAACACCATCCCACATAGGAGGCTTGTAAACAAGCTGGCCAACCTGTGGATGGACCCCAGGCTGGTAAACTGGGTAAGACATTGGCTAAGCTCTGGTCTACATTGCAAATGTTTGGTTTTCCCTGTGATTTTGTCACTATGCTTCAGCAGTTATATTCATCGCCCCTTGCCTTGGTTAAAGTTAATGATTTACTTTCTTCTTCATTCCCTCTAGGAAGGGGCACTCAACAGGGTTGCCTTCTTTCACCCTTATTATTCACACTTTATATTGAACCTTTAGATTCTCATATTCGCCGCACTAGTGCTATGCATGGTATTCCTTTAGGAGGTCGGGAGTATAAGATTGTGTAATTCGCAGATAATATTTTATTATAGTGTATGGTCGAACGTTGTTAGGGATGGAAATCCATCCCTCCAAAAGCGTTGTTATGCTGCACTAGCTACGTAGCTAGTGCAGCATAACAACTTAGAACGTTGTCGCGCATGCGCATACTGGCGATCTACGATCCTCTGGAAATGGCCGCAGTGGTAAGAACTGTCCAGGGAAGTGAGCAATGATAGAAAACTAAAAAGTAAAGCCTTTATGAGTGACCATACCCTATAAAAGACAATGGGTGATTGCTCATACATGCCAAGGATATTTTTAAACTCTCAAGGTTTCTGTAGTAACTAGACCTTTGAGCTGTGCTCTTGAGGTCTCCAGTTACCACAAAAACCTCTTGAATGAAAAATGTCTTTGTTGTGCATATGCGATCATTCACCATCCTCAATAACAATACAAAACCTACTATTTCTCTTGATGCAGTCCTGGCAGTTTTGACCACGTTTGAAACCTTAGTGGTTTTTCATTTGAATAAAGAGAAGACCAAATTAATGGCTTATAAATATTCCCCCCCTCCTCCTCCTCATATAAGTTAGCAATACCCTCTTCGGTGGAATAGGAACTGTTTGAAATATTAGGGGGACTGATTCCTAAGACTCTGGACCACCTGGATCTGTTAAATTGTGAACCTTTGACCACCACTGTTCTTCATGATTTTGGCCGTTGGTCTCATCTTTCATTGTCCTTTTTTCCAGCATGCAGAGGTTGTTCACTCTAATGTTTTACCTAGTATTTTGGGATTTTTGCAGACCCTTCCTTTTCATCCCCCATTGTATTGTTTTTGAGACTGGCAATGTATGATTATGTGCTTTTTGTGGAAAGGTCGCATACCTCCTATTCAAGCTTTGGTATTGCAGCTTTCTCAGAATCATGGGGGGGAGGTGTCTAATTTACTTCATTTTCATTGGTACGCTGCCTGCCATCAATGTATTCTCTGTCTTTGGACTTCTTTTCAGGCGTACTGGAAGGATATTGAGTTTGTGCTAAATGACCTTCATGACGTAAGCCGTATTCTTTAATCTTTCCGTCCTTTTCTAATTTATTTCATATTACATGGGAGATACTCTGCACTTGGCATAGGGTTCATTCTTCTTTATTGAAAACTGAAGGTGTTGTTATTTCTGCTTTGGCTTGGAACTGGCAAAATCCTTTAACCTCATCTGATTCCTGTCTTCGTCATTGGGCTTGAGCAGGTCTGCAATATGTTCATCAAGTGATGGATTCTAAAGGGTTTCAACATTTCATTGATCTCCAGGTGTGGTATGGCCTTCCCCCTGTGGACCATTACTGTTATTTACAACTTCGTCATTATCTCCAGTCCTTACCTGATTGGTATCAGTGTATTTCTGGACTTCATTCACACCTGGTTGCCTTAATTGTTTCTTTTCAAACTGGTGAGCCTCGAGAGCATTTGATTGGGACTTTATATTCTATTTTCCATTCTTCCTCCATGGTGTCCTCAGCTGCTATTTTTCAGCAATGAATGACGGCTCTCCAGGAGATGTGTGATCAAGTTCACTAGAAGAAGTACTCTGTGTCCACTTTTAAACTCTTGATGGCACCTTTTCTCCAGGAATTTGCCTGGAAATGTCAAATGCACTTTTTTAAGATCCCAGTTTCCACTATTTCTTATTTGGGAGATCATGCTGGTGCTTGTTGAAGACTTTGTGGAGAATTGCAAGTGGATCATGACCATATTTTTTGGTTCTGTCCCAGACTGTATTCCTACTGGTCAGAGATTTCATGGGTGATAGCTCAAATATTTAATGTTTCTTCTTCTCTGTCCTCTTTATTGGTTCTTCTGCACATTCCTAAGGAAGGTTTTTCCACTGCAAGGCCAGGTCTTGAAACTATTATTAATCCTTCTAGTTTGTGCCAAGAATATTATTACATGACTATGGCTTCAGGTTTGTCTTCCACAGGTGGCACAATGGGGAATCCTTGACGATACTATTTATAGGCATGAAAGGTGTAGTTGTTAATATTTAACCCTTTTTCCCATATTTAATGAGGTTTGGTACCCCCTTTTTTTCCCTTGCCTTTCTTTTCAACTGTTTGTTTCTGGAATAGATTGGTTAATAAAATTTGACTTGGGTGGTCTTGCTCCTACCTTAGTTTTTTATTTTCCTTTTTGGTTATTATGTATAATTGTCTGAAGCACCCCTTTGCCTCAGACTAATATTATTTATGGTAACCTCACTCTTTTACATGTGTATAGTGGTTTCTTATGAGTTTTTTCTTTATCCCTGTGTTATTGGTTAATTATTTTACCTGTTCTGCTAATTATAATTTTTTTCTATATACCTTCATTATGGTTATTTTAATATTATATTTTTGATGGTGATGTTTGATGGACTGTTTTTTCTTGTTGTTTTAATAAAGTTGTTATAAAAAAAAAGAACTTGGCTGTGCAGTAACACACACAGGGTGGTGATACATGGTGTGCAATCCGATGAGAGGGGGGTGACCAATGGGGTCCCACAGGGATCAGTGCTATGACCAGTCCTCTTTAATGTCTTGTTAAGCGACACTGCAGAAGGTCTGGAAGGGAAGGTATGTTGCTTTGTAGATGACACAAGGATCTGCAACAAGGTGGACACCCCAGGAGGGGTGGAGAAAATGAGAAGGGATCTAAGCAGATTCAAGGTGTGGTCAAGGGTGTAGCAGCTGAGATTCAATGCAAAAAAGTGCAATATCATGCACTTGGGACATAGAAATGCAGAGGAGGAGCACATGTTTTTGGGGGGTACTGACAGCCACCAAACAGGAAAGAGACCTGGGAGCAATCATATCTGATGACTTAAAGATTACCAAACAATGTGAGAAAGCTGTGAGAAGAGCAAGTAGAATGCTTAGGGAAAGGTATCTCCAGAAGAAGGAAGGAGGTGGTGATGCCACTGTACAGAACACTGGTGAGGCCTCATCTAGAGTACTGTGTCCAGTTCTGGAAGCTGCATCTCCAGAAGGACATAGAGTAGAAGCAGTTCAGGGAAAGGGCAACAAAAATGGTGCAGGAGCTGCACCAGGTGTCATATGAAGATAGACTAGTGGACCTCGATATGTACTCACTGGAAGAGAGGAGAGAAAGGGAGATATGACAGAGACTTTCAAATACCTTAAGGGTATAAATCAGGTTCAAGAGGGTAACATCTTTCAGAAAAGAAGATGTTTAAGAACTAGGGGCCATGATATGAGAATAGAGGGGGTAGACTTAGGGGTAATATGAGGAAGTATTTTTTTCATGGAAAATGTGGTGGATGCATGGAACAGCCTACCAACGGAGGTTGTGTGCAGCAAAAATGATAGGGGAATTGAAGAATGTGTGGGATAGACATAAGGGAACCCTAGCAATATGAAAGAGGAGGTAAGCTGCAGATCACTTGGGATATGCAGAAAGGAAATGGGTAGGGAAAATGGGCAGACTAGGTGGGCCAAGCGGTCCTTATCTGCCATCAAATTCTGTGTTTCTGTGTTTCTCCCAGACAGATGCACAAAGGGTTTTATTCCAGATACTTTCTAGTCCCCAGTGGACAGTAGATCATATGGCCTATTCTAGACCTCAGGGACCTCCTCTTCTTCACAAAATACAAGACGTTTCGGATGGTCTCTTTACAGGGCCTCCAAACAGGGATTGGATATGCTCCCTGAATATGAAGTATGCCTAACAGGAAATATTTGAGGTTCCTGTTCCAGGGAGAGCATTACCAGTTCAGAGTGTTGCCCTTTGGTGTGTCTTTTGTGCCATGGATCTTAACCAAGTGCTTGACAGTAATGGCAACAGCCCTTCACGGTAATGCAGTATGTCTTTTCTTACCTGGATGACTGGCTGTTTAAAGCCCACTCCAGGAATGAACTAATGCCAACCCTAGCTCAAACCAGACAGCTGTTCGATGATCCTGGGGTGACAGTCAGCATACCAAAGTCTGTACTGACACCCTGCCAAGGCTTGCAGTACATAGGGGCAGTTCTTGATACAGCCCAGGGTTCTACGCTTCTGCTACTGGACAGGGAAGAACAACTGATTGCACAAGCACAGTTGGTACAGGACAGCCACTGTGTCTCATCAAGTACTGGCTAGACTGCACATGCAAATCCCAAATTGGACTCAGAGTCCAGTGGGACCAGCTAACAGATGATCTAGAACAAATGGTTCTAGTGATGTCTCCCTTGTGCAGAGCACTCAAGTGGTGGTTGGAATGCAGCAGCTTGCTCAAGGGTGTCCCATTCTTGATTCCTAGTCCACATCAGATCCTCACTACAGATGCCTTGGGATTTGGATGGGGAGCCCACCTGGGACCTCTACAGATGCAAGCCACAGGGAATCCGGTGGAGTGCACGTTGCATAGAAATGTCCTAGAAATGAGAGTAGTCCTATACAGGCTTCAAGGTTTCCAGGATCACTTGTCCCCAGGTCCTCTGTTAAAGACATATGATGGTGTAATGCATTATGTCAGCAAACAAGGAGGGACTCATTCTTAGCCTCTGTGCAGGGAAACAATGACACTTTGGCACTGGGCTCTGGAACACAGTCTAGAACTATCAGCAGTACATGTTCCAGGCATCCAAAACATCTTGGCAGACAAGCTAAGCAGGTTGCATTCCAGGATGTACAAGTAGGAGCTGCTGACCTCGGTGGTCGACGATCAGTTTGCAAGTCGGGGTTGTCCAGAGTTGGACCTTTTTCTATCCCTACACAACATAAATCTACTGTGTTTTTGCTCGCTCCTGGGCCTGGAGTTTTGTGGTGACATGCATTGTTCCTCTCCTGGAAAGGGAGGTTCTAGGGGAGGATATGGTGCACTATCCACACTTAGGCACTCTTCCTTTCCCTTTAATTTCATCTGGAACATCTTCAAGTTAAGCTCCTTCCACCCATATGCTTGATATCCTCCTCGGCTCTGCCCCATGACATCAGATCTTCCTTTTCAATGGAAGAATCAGGTCTCCTCCTTCACAGTTCTCTGCGTGTGGTGTTGGCCCACTTTTCTTTTTTGCATCTTCAGGTGTAATTTGGTGTTTTTTTCTCTTTCCCCTTTACAATGGAGCATGCCAAACCCAGAACCAGCCCTGTTTTCAAGAGGATGTTGCAGACATAGAGGTGGGAAGCCACCTAGGGTCCAGCGATCACTACGTGGTGCAGTTTCATGTCAGGACAAAAACAGAAACCAAACACTCTAAAACTAAAGTCATGGACTTTGGATGAGCAGATTTCATGGCAATGAAGGAAGGTCTTAAAGAGAGACTTGCAAATATAGTTTGGGGCTGGGTTGTTGAAGAGTACTGGGCACTTCTCAAGGCAGCTATACTACAGACTGCAAACCACTGCATAAAGAAGTTGAGCAAAGCAAAAAAGAAAAGAAAACCACTGTAGTTTTCTAAGGAAGTAGCCACCAGGGTTAGGGAGAAAAGGGTTGCTTTCAGGAAATACAAGAAAACAGGATCCGACAAGGACCAGGCAGACTACAAAGAAAGACAAAGGGTTGCAAGCAAGGAAATTGGAACAGCAAGGGCAACAACAGAGGAGAGGAGAGGATAGCTAGAGAAGTGAAAAAGGGAGACAGAACCTTCTATAGATATATTAGTGAAAAGAGAAAGACAATGGGGTATTGTCAGACTCACGAAGGAAGATGAACAGTCCACTGAGGATGACGAGGACAAAGCGGAGATCCTAAACAGATATTTCTGCTCCATATTAACAAAGGAGCAGGATGGCTATGGACCCATCATTACAGAAGACAGTAAAGGCAGTGACAGAGTATACTCGGGACCCTTTACAAAAGAAGCATTACTAAAGGAATTGGAGAGACTCAAAACAAACAAAGCCATGGGACCAGACGAAATGCACCCTAGCCTACTGAGAGAACTAAAAGAATTGTCGACTCCACTGGCTGATCTTTTTAACTTAGCATTTCAACTGGGCGAAGTCCTACAAGATTGGAAAATGGCCACAGTTATCCCTCTACACAAAGGCAGGAGCAGAGTGAATGCAGGCAACTATAGACTGGTAAGGCGCACATCAATTGTAGGTAAAACAATGAAAACCCTTCTCAAGGAGTGGATTATATCCTTTCTCAAGGTCAACAACAAATTAGACACTAAACAGCATGGCTTCATCATAGGGAAGTCATGTCAAACTAATCTACTTGACTTCTTTAACTGGGTAATGAAAATAGTACACCAGGGAGGTGTGGTAGATGTAGTGTACCTGGATTTCAGCAAAGCCTTCAACTTGGTCCCACATAGAAGGCTGCTAATCAAATTAGAAAGCATAGGAGTAGGACATCAGGTGGTAAATTGGATAAGGAGTTGGCTTACTGGTAGGATCCAGAGGGTATTTGTGAACTGTTCAATCTCAGAGGAAAGGGGCATAGCTAGTGGAGTACCACAGGGTTCAGTGCTTGGACCAACCCTGTTCAATATCTTCATTAGTAACATTTCTGATGGTCTGAAGGAAAAGCTGAGTTTGTTCACAGATGACACAAAGATAGGCAATAGGGTGGAAACCCAAGGAGGTAATCCCGCCTCTCTATAGATCACTGGTAGGGCCACACCTGGACTACAGTGTACAGTTCTGGAGATCACACCTTAAAAAGGATATTACCAGACTGGAAACAGTGCAGAGGAGAGCTACTAAAATGATTCATGGATTGCATGACAAATCATACGAGGAGCTGCTGCGAGAGTTAAACATGCACTCCCTAGAGCAGCCGAGGAAGAGGGGAGACATGATCGAGACTTTCATATTCCTGAAAGGAATAAACAAGGTGCAGATCCAAGACCTGTTCCATATCAAAAATCACTCTAGAACCAGAGGGCACAACATGAAGCTAGAGGGGGGGCAGATTCAGAGGCAACACATGCAAGTTCTTCTTCACCGATAGAGTGGTTGATCCATGGAACTGCCTTCCACAGGAGGCAGTGGAGGCAAAAATGGTGGGGACTTTCAAGAAAGCATGGTATAGATACAAGGGTATCATAACAATGAAAAGCAGTTAAGGGAAGGGGTAAGATTATGGGCAGTTTAGATGGGCCGCATGGCCCCCTTCTGCCATTACTTTCCGTGTTTCTATGTAGGTGTGTCACATGCAACCAATAGATGTTGCATACTCACTGACAAGCCCTGTGCATTTATTGTCTTGTGGCAAAGCACACCCCTCAGGCTTGTGGCCTCTGTAAAACTTTGCTCCATTCCTCTCTCAAGGACAGGTACCCCCACCTCCTCTTAGGCCGCCCGGATGAACGAGATCCTCTGGTCCATTCCAAGGATGCCCACAAGGCTGTTTCAGTGACGGTCAGTTCTACTTCCCAGCTGGCCACTCTTGAAGAAGCAGCGGCCCAAGCCATAGCAGTCTCAACTTTGGCTCCCATGCTGCTCCTGATAGGTGCCAGTGCTGGGGCTTCATTTTCCGGTTCTTTCTGCAACATGTGTCAGTCTCTGCAGACCCTTGGAGAGAGTTCTTCCTGAGGAGATGGATCTAAGAAACTGAAGCAAAACTGTCGCAGGTTGTGGGATCAGAAACAGGCACATTATTCTCACTCCCATGACTCCTTTGATCACTCGATGGCTGTCAAGCTTTTTGCTTAGGACAATCCCTCCAGGGCTGAAGGGCAGGCTGCTAACTCCACGTGACCCCATTAGGTATGTTGGTCGAGACTTGAGCTGGTCAGCAGGCTGAAATTGTTCTCGAACCGGTTGACCTGTTGTCAGATTAATTGGGGGAAGACTTGCTCTCCCAAACTCCAGTCCTCTCGGTTCTCTCCCAGGAGGGACAGGAAAAGTCAGCCAACTAGGCTGTGGCTTCCCATGAGATGTACCCTTTGGGGTTCCCATGGCAGGACCCGGTCTGTGTGGAGTACATAGCCCTTCTTTCCACATCTCCTCACCACTAACATGCTCGTTGCCGATCAAGGCCCCATTCCTGATCCCAGTCTTGGGACTCTGGGTGTTCCCGTGATTGACCTTCCAGGAAGCACCATTGACACTCCTCTTCCATCTCATCCTCCGACAATAAAAGGCTATGCCGCAAGTTGCAGTGGCACTACAAGGAGCTCATGTGACAGCAGTGGGTTCTTGGGCAAGGTTGGTCTCTCCTTCAGGCCCCAAATGCTCCTCTGGTCACCTCTGGTGAGGCCCATTCTGGTTCCACCCTGTCCAGTCACTCTACACCAGCCTTTCCACCGATCCTGGTGGAGCCTCTGCCCAAGTAGCTCTTGCACTGAGCGCCATGCAAAGCTGCCTGCCATGCTACCAGCCTTCCCGGTCATCTCTGTCCAGATCACACACTCCGAGGAATGCAGGGTGATCCATGGGGACAAAAGGCTGAGAGCAGTGTTCTAGGAATCATCAAACACTGATGGCTGCTCCATACACTCCTCTAGGCTCCTGGGCTTCAACCAAGAGTCCACAGAGGAGCTCACTTCTGACCACGGTCCTGACTCCTTTGGGGCCTTGCTCTGTCTTAACTCCAAGCCCATGGAGATTTCTCTGGAGGCAGTGCAGAAGTGGGCCAAGTACCACCTAAAAGAAATCCTCCACTGGGATGATTCTGCAGCAGTTGTCTTTCCAGTGGCAGAGGCTATCCTAGGTGCCACTTTGGAGTTGTGGCAGCATACATCTTTCTGTCCTGTGCCTTCTGCCCGTATGGTCTTCAGGTTTGTGGTCCTGAATGGGTCTCTCTCTCTAGTTTCTCTGATCACCCTTCAGTCGAGGGGTTTGTGGCAGATTCCATCTTCCATAAGGGGGGCAATGCTGGGGATGTTGACAAGCCCCCCAACAAGGAATCTAAGCAGCTGAACCACACAGCAAAGAAAGTTTACACTGCATCCTCCCTAGGTCTCAGGTAGTCAATCTCCACTGTTATGATGGTCAACTTCGAGCATGCTCTGATTGGGGTCCTGGAACATGTCCTTTCCTACCTTTCTGCTGTCTTAATCAGCAGTCAAAGTAGTCTGAGACCAGGGTCACGCCTTTGTCAAACACCAGCTTCAGATGACCTTGGACGTAGGCAGCCGTAGTGGCTATGCACTGCAGAGCGTGGCTTAGGATCTCAGCCTTTACTGCAGATATCCAGCCCAAGCTGGCAATGTCCTCTTCTTGGGCACTGATCTCTTTGGGACAGGAGAGGAGGGACATCTCACCAGAACTGAGAAGTCCAATGCCACCCTGGATTTGGTCATGTCCTCGCAAAAGTACCCCAAGGGACAAAAGCTGAAAAAGAAGGCTTTTTCATTTTTCCCTTTCTGCCCCAGCAACCTAAGCCACAGCAAGCCCAGGTGGGGCAGTCCCAGGTCTGGCAGCCTAAATCTAAGTTAGCCAACCAGGGCACCAAGAAACTTGGAGGCCAGGGTAATGGTGCTTCCCTGGTGGCTGGCGCCAGGGCCTTCTCCAAAACTGCCTAGTGATGGGTCGGGGCCATCTGCTGCCTAGCCTTCATGCCCTTGCCTCAGCTCCCTGTGGAGGGTCAGTTTTGCCATTTCTGGCACACCTGGTCCACTATCACTACAGATAAATGGGTGCTGGAAGTTGTGGGTCAAGGTTTGCCTCTCTATTTCGAGGCTGTCCACCCTAGCTGGTCCATGCCTCATGTGAGTCCATGGCTTCTCTGAACCTGCTCTCAGCCCAAAGGGAGGACATCACTCAACTCCTCAAGAAAGGCTCTGTAGGTCCAACTTGCCAGGGCTTTGTGTCCAGGTACTTCCTTGTCCCCCAAATGGATGGGTTGTTGGCACCCCATACTGGATCTTCATGATCTGAACCAGTTCCTGAGGAGATGCAAGTTCTATATGGTCACTCTGAATTAGATAATTCCATTTCAGGAGCAGGGCATGTGATTCTGCTCAAAGAACCTCCAGGACACTTGCTTTCATATCCCAGTCCATCTGTTCCACTTGTGGTACCTTTAGTTCCATGCAGAGGAGGTTCTGTATGAGTTGTGGGTCCTGTCATTCGGCCTCTCCTCAGCCCTCAAGGTCTCCAAGAAGTGCATCACAGTGGTGGCAGCATTCTTAAGGTGCTGCAGGGTCTGGGTATATCCATACCTGGATGGATGGCTGATTGCAAGTACACTCCAGGAGGCAGTGGAGCAGTCCAGGGATCTGGCCCTCCAGACTTGCTTGTCCTTGGGTTTGCTCATCAACTCAGCCACATCAAAACTCAACCCCTTGTAGGTCATCCACTTCAACAGGGCAGAGCTCGACTCCCTCTGGACAAAAGTCCAACTCCCGGTGGACCAGGCAGCAGACCTTGTCTCCTTTTCCCGATTATTTCAGGTTGGGCAGTCGAGCCCTGCCTAGGACTTCTTGTGGCTGCTGGGTACATGGGGTCCAGCACCAGCGTGGTCCATTGGGCCCACTGGCAGGTGTGCCCCCTGCAGCAGGAGCTGGCTATCAAGTGGTATCAGCACCTCGATCACCTGGACCAGTTCGTTGTGGTGACGCAGTCGATACTGGATGCCATCCAGTGGTGGCTTGTCCCAGGACATGTGTAGGAAGGAGTCCCATTCTTCTGCCCAGAGCTGATGGTCTTTCTGATGACTGACATGTCTCTGGTGGATTTGGGGAGACCACTTAGGGGACCACAGAACACTTGGGCTGTGGACCTCCAAGGAATCCTGATGCCACATCTACCTGCTGGAGCTCCATGCAGTGCATCTGGATCTGACCGCATTTGCTCCATCTGTTTGAGGTCAGGTCATGCAGGTCCAGATGGACAATACCACGACCATGTACTACCTCGACCAGTAGGGCAGAACACATTCCCTTAGGCTATGTCAGGAAGCCCTCCACACCTGGACCCCCGTCCACAGCTTGGAGGCCACCCTCCTGGTGATTTATGTGGCCAGAGCCTCCAAGCAACTGGCAGATGCCCTCAGGACAGTGGGAGAGGCATCTCACAAGTGGTCCATTCATCAAGAAATGGTGGTCCACCTGTTCTCCCAATGGAGCACTCCCTTGGTTGACCTAATCCCCTCCTGGGAGAATGCAAAGCTGAGGCTGTTCTGTGCTTACCCCCCACTCCCCTGCAGTGTGGGACACTAAAGGGGGATGCCTTTGTGAGGCCCTGCACCCCAGGCCTCTCTTATGCCTTCCCTCCCTTTTCACTGATCCACAGGGTGCTGGTCAAGGTGTGGAGGGCCAATGCATAGATGATCCTGATGGTCCCAGACTGGCCGTGCCAATTCTGGTACCCAGATCTCCTCCGCCTCAACAGCAACAGGCTTCCATGGCATTTGCCTCTATGCCCAGATCTGCTGTCTTGTCACAAGGGGAAGGTCTTACACCCAGACTTTCAGTCCCTGCGCCTGACTGCCTGGTTCCTGATTGGCTAGAGTTCCAGGCTTTGGGTCTCTCCAAAGAGATTCTTCAGGTTGTGGAGGCCTCCCGGAAGGGGTTGACCCACCAGTGCTACACCTTCAAATGGAAGCACTTTTCCATTTGGTGCCATGGCAGAAAGCTAGACCCCCTGTCCTGCCCCCTGGCTAACATTATGGACTACCTGTGGTTCCTCTCTCTGTTGGGTCTGAGGTCAACAACCCTCAAGGTGTACCTGGCAGGTATCTTGGCATACCAGGAGTGTGGGCTGGTATGTTGACAGTTCCACAGAAAAAGGTGGTCAGGTGCCTCTTTAAAGGCCTTGACACCTGTCCCTACCAGTGCATGAACCACCACCACCACTGTGGGAGTTATTGCTGGTTTTGGAAGTGCTCATGGGCAATCCATTTGAACCAATGCACAGGTGTGAAATCTCTCGCCTGTTGTGGAAGACTGCCTTCTTGGTAGTCATCACTTCCGCCAGAAGGATAATTTAGCTCCAGGCGCTGTTGGTGGAGTCTCTGTACTTGGTGTTCCTCAGGGACAAGGTTGTCTTCCACCTCAACCTGAAGTTCCTTCTGGAGGTTGTTTCAGAGTTTCACCTTAACCAAGTGATTGATTTCCTGGTGTACTTCACTAATCCAACCTCGGAGGTCAAGCACAGGCTCCATACGTTGGACCTGAGGCAAGCACTTGCTTATTACACAGAGCACATGGCTGGAGTTTGGGGAGAGGTTTGCTAGCTCTTTGTCACCTATGCTGAAGCCAAACCTGGCAGACTGGCAGCTAAGTGGATGATTGGCAGGTGGATTGTCTCCTGCATCAACCTCCACTATAGATTGGCTGGTAGGAACACAGAAACAAAGAAACTGTTGACAGATAAGGACTGCTAGGCCCATCCAGTCTGCCCATAAGCCCTACACTTGTATGTGGTCTATGCCACTACTTGGTCAATGGCTTTTCACCTCTCCTTCCCAGCTCTAAGGTTCCCTTATGCCTGTCCCAAGCATATTTAAATCCCTCCACTGTTCTCCCTCCCACCACCTCCTGTTGCAGGCTATTCAATGTGTCCACCACCCTCTCTGTGAAGAAAAACTTCCTCACATACCCCCTCAACCTGCCACCTTCCAATTTCATATCATGCCCCCTCATTCTTGTACTCCTCCTGTATTGGAAGATGTCTCCCCCCTGCACCTTGTTTATGCCCTTAAGATACTTGAATGTTTGTCATGTCACCCCGAACCCTCCTCTCCTCCAGTGATTACATATTGAGGTCCTTTAATATCTCTCTTCATATGTTGTATGGTGCAAGCCCTGTACCATCTTAGAGCTGCCTCCATAGGGCTTAGGGCTCATTCCACCAGACATACCGCTGGCTTAGTGACTGCTTCCAGGGATGTCCCTATCCAGGAGATCTGCAGGGCTGCTACCTGGAAGTCAGCACACACACTTTCATTTCCCATTGCCCATGCCAGGCCCCCCCAGTTCCCTATAGAGGGTTAAAATCTTCTGGCTTATGTGAGCTCTGTGCCCCCCCCCGGATGAATTTCTTTAAGTAGAAGCATCCAGTATGCCTGGGGCACCACCAATGGGAGGGTGCTAAACAAAAATAAAAATCTTACGAATAAGTTTATCTTGACTGTATCAATGTGGCCAGCTACTGTCAAGGGTAGCAATGTCCATCTAGTCAGGTCCTGCTGAGCCTCCCCCCCACAGTCTCTGATAAATTGATATTAAGAAGACAACAAATGCCTACATTTACTGTATATGGATACCTAGATACTTAATTTGGTTATTTTTTTGACCATGAGAAGGGGAATGAGGTCTTAAAACCTGTGGGACAAAAGCCACTGAATTTTAGGGTCTCAGATATGTCAGTCTGTCTTATATCATTGAGACCTGACTAAAGTCATCAAGAACTTTTATGAGACATGGTACTGACTGCTCAGGAAGAAGATGGAGTCATCTGCATAAAGAGAAGCCATTTGCTCAGTTCCTCACCCCCGGCACCACCCCTTTAATGTTAATATCCTGTCAAACAGTGTCAGCTAGTGGTTCCAAGCAGAGGACAAGCAGCAGTGGGGACAGAGTCCAACCCTGCTGCATGCCTCTGGAAAGTGAAAAGGAGGCTGAGTTTATACCATTTACCCTCACCCATGCCTGAGGATGTATGTACAAGTTAGAGAGCACCTGAGAATTTGGGGGCTGAATTTAATTTTCTCCATGTTTTGTTTTTGTAAATATAGTCAATTAACGCTCTCAAAAGCTTTTCAGCATCCATGGAGATTTCTAGTGTGAATGCTTTCTGCCCACGCTGCAAAGAAACAATATTTAACAATCTTCTAATATTGTGTTACAAGTATTGACCCATTATAAACCTGTCTGGTTGGGGTGAACAACTGAAGGGCCCACTGTCTGTAGCCAGTCCGCTAAAATACCGGTAAATATTTTAAGGTCAACATTCAATAATAAAATCAGTCAACAGGAACGGCACTGTGTATTGGATTCTTCCCTGGCTTGGGCAAAACAGAAATTTGTGCCTGTCTCCACAAGTCCGTCAGTGCTAATAGGTGCCCTGCCTTGTTTCCCCCTTTTTAATATCTGTGTTGTGTTCTTCTGAGTTTACCCTCTATTTGAGTTTCCAACAGTTCCTACAGCTCTTTTGGGGTTTTGTGTCCCATATTTGTCTGGTTTGGGGGTTTAGTGTTATCTTATGTTGAATCTGTGCCTCCATTTGGTCTGCTTCTATCAACACGGGACAAGCAAAAAAGGCACAGCACCAACACTTCTGTAATAACAACAGAATTTTACTCACAGCTATGCAAAGCAGAGTAAAACACAATGGCGCCATGCAAGGTGACAATAGTTCCCAAACACATGAAACATCCCTGAGGAGGCTCTTCAGCGCGAAACCGGTCTGTTGTCACCTTGCATGGTGCCACTGTGTTTTACTCTGCTTTGCATATCTGTGAGTAAAATTCTGCTATTATAGAAGTGTTGATGCTGTGCTTTGTTTGCTTGTTCATTGTCTTCTGCACTGGCACAACAGGAGCTGGAGCCGCTTTCTTTTTAGTTTCCCTATCAACGCGTGGTCATAATGTCGCGGTGAAAACCACGCACATCAAGAATTCTGCACACAAATCAGTGTGTGACAAAATAACATTGGCACAACATGCCGACCAGTACAAAAAAGGCCCACACTGGAGGAATATCTTTATTTTTGCGGGGAGGGGGGATGCACCCCCTGCACCCACCGACATGGAGGCTTCACCCCCCACCTCCCTGACTATTTATAATCAACTGCAAGGGGTCATGGACTTTGGGGAAAAAAGAAACTCGGACCAGAGAACATATTTAAAAAAAAAAAAAAAAAAAACCTGCATCACAGTGGGACCTGGGGAGAACCGAACCGCAGCCACGGGGTTCCCCGCCACTGCCAGAGGCAGGTGCTCTTGCCACTCCATTATGGGAGCAACACATCTAGGTACCACTGCGGCAGCATCCTTCACCTTCCCTACTGGCAGCCTGCAGCGACAGGGGTACTAATTCTTGCCACACACTGTTTAACCCCTGTCACTATAGAACCATTTACGCTTCTTACAGCATGGTATTTCATGCACTGTTTTGTCCGTGCTGTATTGACTTAGTACCGCTTCTATCTCTCTCTCTCTCTCTCTCTCTCTCTCTTTAGCCTGCCTCTGCTTGTTTACCCCTGAGCAGTAACTAATAATTACTCTTCGAAGGACTGCCTTTATTGCAGGGTTTTAAATAATTGATTAGCAGTTTTTTCTTGGGACAATACTAACTGTACAGAAAGCATTTATATATGTTTTCTAGAGGTGTTATGTTTGTTAAACACAATGAGGCAAGTGCTATGCATTTTCACAAGGTTTTAGAACTTTTATGAGCAAAACGCTAATCAATTTTTAGAGTTAAATAAAACCCTGTATTGTATCCCATCGGATAGAAGGAAATATTTTTGCTCAATGTTTACAAATGAAGAGGGGAAGGTACCTAAAACAAACAATAGAAACACTCTCTATACAGAAGTTGATACCAGCCCATTTACAGAAGAAAGGGTTCTGAAAGAACTCTTAAAACTGAAGGTGGACAAAGCAATGGGGCCTGATGGGATTCATCCCAGAATTCTAAAAGAACTAAGGGTAGAACTAGTGACACCACTGACTACCCTCTTTAACAAATCATGGGAGGATGGGGTGGTACCTGAGGACTGGAGGAGGGCAGATGTGATTCCCCTTCACAAAAGTGGGAGCAGGGCAGATGCAGGAAACTACAGACCTGTTAGTTTAACCTCAGTGATAGGGGAAATGATGGAATCACTTCTGAAGGAAAGAATTGTTGAGTACCTAGAGGCCAGAGGGGCACAGGACCCAAGGCAGCATGGATTCACAGCGGGAAGGTCATGCCAGACGAATCTAATAGATTTGTTTGACTGGGTGACCAAAGTAGTAGATCAGGGAGGGGCTGTGGACATGGCCTACCTAAACTTTAGCAAGGCATTTGACTCAGTCCCACACAAAAGATTAATATACAAGTTAGACAGCCTGGGAGTGGGCCCCAAGATGATAGCCTGGGTAAAGAATTGACTGAAGAATAGGACACAGAGGGTAATAGTAAATGGAGTCCACTCTGAAGAAAGAGGGGTTACTAGTGAGGTACTGCAGGGTTCAGTTTTAGGACCGGTCCTCTTCAGTTTCTTTATAAGCGACATTGCAGAGGGACTGGAAGGAAAAGTACGTCTCTTTACAGATGACACAACGATCTGCAACAGAGTTGATGCACAAGGTGGGGTGGAAAGGATGAGAAGAGACTTGGCAAGGTTAGAGGAATGGTCAAATGTATGGCAGCTTAGATTCAATGCTAAGAAGTGCAAGGTAATGCACCTGAGAAACAAAAACCCAGGGGAAGAGTATACAATGGGGGGGTGAGATACTAACAACAACAAAAATGGAAAGGGACCTGGGGGTAGTCATAACAGGTGACTTAAAGGTGGGCAAGCAATGTGAGAGGACAGTAAGGACGGCTGGGGGGATACTGGGATGCATAGGGAGAGGCATCACCAGTAGAAAACAGGAAGTTGTTATCCCTCTATACAGACAGCTGGTAAGACCCCATCTGGAGTACTGCATGCAGTTCTGGAGACCCAGTCTCTGCAAGGACATAGACAGGATAGAAGCTCTCCAGAGGAGGGCAACTAAAATGGTGCAGGGCCTGCACTGGAAGACATATGAAGAGAGACTAAAGGAGCTTAATCTGTATAGCCTCGAGGAAAGGAGGGAGAGAGGGGACATGATAGAAACTTTCAAGTACCTCAAGGGAATCAACAAAGTCCAAGAGGGTAGCATCTTTCAAAAATAGAGGTGTGCAAGAACTAGGGGGCACAATTTGAAGATGGGGGGGCCGCTCAGAGGTAATGTGGGCAAGTATTTTTCATGGAGAGGGTTGTGGATACATGGAACGGCCTTCCAGAGGAGGTTGTGGAGTCAAAAACAGTGGTTGAATTCAAGCATGCATGGGACAGTCATAAGGCAATTCTAGGGGGTGGGAGTAGAAAGAAGTAGGCTGCTGGTTAACTAGGGTCTGCAGCTTATCCATTTAGGTAGGGAAATGGGCAGACTGGGTGGGCCAAGCAGTCCTTATCTGCCATCAAATTCTATGTTTCTATGTAGCATCCCTTGGGTTTTGAGACAGGGAATCCTTTATGGTAGTCTCTTTGAGCTCTTTAAATGGCAGTGAGTTCAAACATCCCACATTGAGTCTTCAGTTAGAGTTGTGCAGGGTAGGGGCTACTGATAGCTCTGCGTTTAGAATGAGCATGGTCTGAGGGTGCCATGGACAAAATTCACAATTGCATATTTTAAGCCTTGTCCCAGGCATAGAAGATACAAATGCAAGCCAACTAAAAATGGAACCAGTTTAAGCTGTTAGTGGTGTTTTTAGTGAATGTGTGACATTTGTCTGGGGCACTGGGGAAATTCCCATACAGTCCTGTAGGGGAGACTGACCATTCATGATGGTCACTCCAGGAGAACCGACGAAGAAGATGGGCATACAAGAGGTGGGGGAGTCAGTCTCCTCCCCTACCTCCACAATGCCTGAGACCGAACAATTCTTTTATGCCACAGTGGATATGGAGGAGGCAGTGACTACTGAATTTAATCAGACTACTAAACCGGCAGAGAATACGGATGCAGACCCTCAGATTAGGACAATGGATTTACCAGAGAAAACTAAAAACAACACTAAAACAATAATAGATGGATTATCGGATACTGTATACTTACAGACAATGTCAGAGGAACAACAGCATTTTAAACAATGCCAGTGAGAACTGAAAGCAGCTCTAGCTGAGCAACAAGAACAGCAAACTAAAACTTTACAACAGGCGCCTTCTGCAGTTCAGGTGTAACCCCCCTGCAAATGGGGGTTCCCAAAAGTCTTCCAGGAACTTGCCTGATTGCTCCAAGTCTGGGCAGTGTTCGGCGTCTGGGCTATTTAAATGTGGTTTCAAGTGAGTGCTATTTGAGCCTCCGCGTACTGTCTCTTTTTAAGAGCTGTCTGCTTGCAGACTTAATTAGTTTGTATGGGGTGGACTGTGTATTTAATGCTCGAATCCCGCTTGAGCTGCAGATAAATCGCTCCGTTTCTGCAATCACTAAGAGTGCAAAGGGAGCCTAAATGAAAGATGTAACTGTTTGCCTGAAGCCAGTTAGAGTGTTAAGTAAAATGCAGTTTGTCTAACCTGCCTTTCTTGTAGCTGGGACTCTGTGTGTGTTACCCCTCCATTTTGGACCTGAACTGCTGTGCTGGGCCAATTGGGTTAAAGCGATTTACCACATTTGGATATATGAACACATATACTGCAAGGTGACTGCATATACAACTGATTTGCAATGTATTTTGATAGATGCATAGCCTGTTTTAGCAAATTAAATCAGGTTTTCACCCTCACAAATCAGGAAGTGTCATTTTGTGTATTGAAGCCTGTATTTGGTGACCTTTGACACTCATTACCTTTGCAATGTCACCACAGGGAGATCTGTGCTCTGCAATTAAAATTAGTTCTTGGTCACAGCAATTCTGTCTTGATAACAGAGCTCTTGGTCGCTGCATGCAGCACGACAATGACAATATCAAACAGTTCATTTTCAGGGTCCGATGATGAAAGCATTAAGTTGTCCTACACTAACAGTGTTCTTTTGGACACTGACATAGTGCCACAATTTGACAGCCGCTGCATAGTAGATCCCCATAGGGATGACCCTATGACAGCAGTGAGAATGATGTGGGCAGTAACTCAGACAGTCACAGCAGTAGTCCCGATCCATTTACAGCAGCGAGAGCAGACTTAGCAACACGGACTGTTAATGTTTGCTACTTAGTGCTACAGTTTGGTTCCCGTCATTGCTGTCATTTTACTGTGCAAAATCGAGGTATGGTGTGTGTTCTGTTACTCCCAGCATCGATCTGCCCACACAAATGCTAGTGATAGTACCCTGGGTTTTTATATTTCTTTTTGGGGAATTGCTTTCCCTACGCGAATGAGTTGTTGGCCACTCCAACCTGACACTGAGAACACGGCTCGATCTGGTGGCATTGCTTGAGCAGGTTAAAAGGCTCACAATTTGTCCAAATCCAATTTGTCCAAATTCCTCACCTGGTACTAGTTAGTAGTGACCGCCTGCCAATTGATTTATCAGTCACTCACTCTGATGGAGCACAGGGTGGAAATTACAAGCAGGCACCTTGTACCCCAACCACTCAAAACCCCCCAGCTGCACACATACACTTAGAAAAATGCTGCAGCAAAGAACTTTTATTATCTGTAAATTATTTATACTGTTTGGGTCTGTCTTTGCCCTAGTGCCAACTGGTCTACACTATCGCTTTCTTCTCTTTGTATATGTGTGTTTCGGGGTGGGGGCCTGCTTGTACTTTCCCCTTTAGAGGTATCAGTGATTGAGTAACGTGTTGAAGTCACCGGTTCCCCTGTTTATGGCATGTTATAAATTTAAAACTACAAATTATTGCACCAGCTTTGTGTTGCCTCTAAGCGCTCAGGAACTATACAGACTGCAGCTGTCAGTGTCTGCATAAGCATCTGTAATACCATCCTGACATTGGCTTATTGCCGCTACATGTGTGCCTCCAGGTGCATTATGAATTGAGCAAAAAATACACAGTACAGTCGGTGATCGTCCCCCCCAGGTTAAAAATGACACTGCCAATACCCTTCTCATGGAGAAAGAGACTGCATTTATGTTTAGATAGCCTAACTACCGTTTGATTGGTCCACTACAAAAAGGGACACATCCTTGTGGTAGCTACTCAAGTGTTATACTTTATTTGAACCACCCTTCCTCACTTATGTCACCATACTTCATTACCACTTCGGTCTGTGTCAAGCCATTTGTGTTTTCCCATTTTTTCCATTACAGTGGATCTCTGATGCACATGCATAAAGTGTACAGCAAATACAACAGGTGCTGCACTATACTGTCTCCCATGCCTTACCGATGTCATGGTGCAGTGTGTAGACTCCCTGTATTCATTGCTGTGTAGCCCATATTTTGGTTCAGACATTATTCCCTTGAATATGCTGAACTGACTAGCACAGTTTGCAATATAACACCATAGAAGCCGTACATTGGTACCACAGTGTTGAGAGAGGATGGCAACTGCAGTCTCTTCTTTTGCTGATGCTCTGGAGCACATACAATGATGCTATAATCCTAATTGTAAATAGACTGTATGTTGAAATGTTAAAAAACTAAGTGTTTAATTTTGAGATACACTGTAAACTATGTAAAGTAGAACTATGTACAGTATATAACTGATTTTATTGCATTCATTTATAAACTTAGCGAGGAGCTGGCAAGCTGGAGAAACAATTCAGTGCACCATGTCCCTTTATTCATGCACATCTAAAGCATACTTTGGTGATCAGTGTTATGGTGCTTGCATGAGAGCACCAAATGAGCCCAAGAAAACACAGGAGCACAGGAAAAAATATAAACTGTCTATAATGATGGTGACAATCAGAAATGCAATAGCAAAGGCAGTTTACTGAAGCAATCACACTGGAAGCAGCACTTGCCAAAAATACACAGCTTATTGCACTGTTCTCCTGGGATTTGACTGTGCAGCTCAGTGCTTATACTCTTACTGCACATTACAATTCTGAACTGTTGAAAAAGTCATCCATTTAACACAGACCTCTATGCACCAATACTGAAAAGCTTACTGCAATTTATAGATCTGACCAGTTCAAAAGTCGTCCTTTTGTGTCCCAGTACGCTACAGATTACAGCTCCACTCAGTTAAAAAAATGTATTTTTTATACAGACTTGTTGTTATAATTATGTACTTGCAGCACTTATTAAAACTGTAACACTGTACTCAAGCAATGTAGATTGTGATGTTCCTAGAACCGATGGACCTAGGACACAGAGCTTAGTCAGTCAGATGAGTAAAATTGAAAATCAGGAGAAATTACCACTTCTGCAATCCCAAAAGCAGGTATCCACCTCAGCTGCCAATATAACAAAGAGTTTCAGTCATCAGTGCTGTAATTTTTGCCAGTTCAGTTTTGGATCTGAACTCACTGAGGCTAGGTCCAGGAAAGATGAATGAACAAGCAGTGAGAAAGATTCAGTGGGAACACCTTCCCTGTGCTGATGTCACTCATGCATGTGGATGCACTGCTCATGTGTGAACTTCAAACTAAGAAAAAAAACATGCAGAGACAATTGTGGCACAAAAATGTTATAAAACTAAGCATCTGAATATATTTAATACTTAACTTCAGGGCAGCTGAGCTTTGCATCACTCAATGAAGGGAAGGTGATCTGCAAACATGACATTGGGGGAAGTTGGTAAGTCACTTTAAGGGTTCCATAAAATGGAGCCTGTGGACGAATCAGAACTTGGACTCTTAATTTTGAGCCAGCCACAAGGGGATTATATGGGCAGTGACTCTGGGAAATGTAGTTTTGACCATGGCACCTTTTCTACTAACAGAGGGAGTCTTATTGTGAGTGACAGCTGAATCAGCCAACAGCATAGTGTGGAGCTAAAGTAAATGCCCTGCTCTGTGACTGGAAAGATCAGATCAGTTGCGGCAGTAAAGACAGAAGGAGCTGTGTGCTTCTGCGGTGTATGGTTTCACGCGGGAAGCGTGTGTGAGGCCCTGAGTTTCGGTCTGCAGCCTTTGTGAGTGCCAGTTTGGACTGAATCCGAGTTGTGAGGAGAAAGAAGCACTAGAAGTGTAGAAACCAGGTTCACCCTGTAGAAGACTGGAGAAATTGCTGAATTGCGCTCGGTCTGTCAGGAATGAAGCTGCTGTGTGTGCTCCCGGGAATTTTGAAATAATTATGATCGGGATCGAGGAGCAGCCTACCTGGTATAGTACTTTTCTTTTACACATAAATGTGCGTAGTGCTTGTGGGGAATTGCTATTTCAAATCCCCTGTACAGTGAATTGTGTGCTGAAGCTGGAAGTAAACCCCCAGCTTAATTCGGACTACATCCATTTGCTATCAACTGCAGTGGGGTCCAGTCACAAGGACGTTGTCCTCATGCCCTGCTCTTCTGGCAGTTCAGAGGGACATTCTCCATCAGATCCTCAGCTTGGGTGTTGTGAGTACAAATCAGGGTATTCTCCTGTAGCATGTTTTCAATCACAAGTGTGTCACCTAATTCTTGTTGTTTCACTGTTTTATGGACTGAGCCCTCTGGCTCCGGATTACAATTGGGTGTTGTGTATATATTTTCTTCTGTAGGGTCCTATCCATCTGCACCTGCCGGCCAATGGACCTGGCTAGCGCCCCCCCACACCTGGGTACACAGAATGTGACTTTTCAGACCCTGTATGTGTGCACAGTACTGTGATTTGAATATTTCTAAACCAAATCAACCTGATTGCCCCCCCCCCCGTTACTGTCCCCTAAATAAATCAGATTTGTTGTTGTTATACTGTATACTGTCTGTGGTGTTGGTACTTGTGGAAACAGTATTGTGTTTTGCTGTGTAGTTGTTTAGCTACTTTACAGGGGGTCCTCAGAACGTGCTGCAGAATCAGTCCAAGGGTAAGTGGTATGTATATGAGCGAGGTGTGTATACGTGTGTATTGGGGCTGTAACCGTGTACTGTGTGAGCCACTAGAGGGAATAAAAGGTGTCTCAGTGTCCCAGAGGGCTGTGACCAAGCTAGTCTAACTACTACAAACTCTGACCTCTGGGTGGAGGCACCCACCATAGGACCTAGGCCCCTCAACCCATCCGTAGTCAAACAGGCAGGGGTAGTAGCCCTTGGGATAGCACCACCTAGGGGTTACATCTTGGAGGCACCACTGGGATTAGCATCCTCTAGTGGCCACATTTACGAGTTACTGTTAAAAATAAATGGATACCCCAACAGAAGTGGCTATACACCAGTTGGTGAAGTGGTGTACTGGGCAGGAGATTGGCCCCCAAAATGCTATACTTATCTTGGATATCCCACTGGGTACCAGTACAGACACTGTAGAGGGAGTACTTTCCAAGGTCAAATGTTTACGAGACCCTGTGGTGGTGGGGTGACAGACTGATCTGCTCACCCAAACTTTCATGGCCCTAATAGAGTATAAGGACCCTGTAGACAGTTCTAAAGTGCCACCCAGGGAAAACCCTCACTGTCTGGAGAGTGATAACCAAATACAGTAAAGACCCCAGGGAGAACGAGCCTCCCCCACTATCGGAAACTTTTGAGAAGAAATTTGCTAAGTTGTTGCTGGAGGAAGGGAAAACTGTGGAGGATTTAAAGAAACTATTATTGCCACCTGAGAACGTTCCTCTCCCAACACCCTCTCCCCCTCCAGCATCTGTTATTGCCCCTCCTCCTGTGCCAGTGCTAGTCCCTATGTCTGTACCTGCCAATAATCACAACTCTTACTGCAGGTTGAAAATTTTCTCCGGCACCCTTCCCACCCCACAAGGGAAGGATGACTGGGAGACCTGGATAGACTATGTTGCCCCTCAAGTACTAGAATGGCAATGCTCAGAAGCAGAAAAGCGAAAGAGGGTAAGTGAGAGCCTCGAGGTCCCGCCCTGGCTACCATCCATGCCAAACAGGCCAGTAACCCTGAAGCGACTACACAGGACTATCTTGAGGCCTTGGAGAATGTGTGTGGGAGCCCAGATTCTGATGGGGACCTGTGGTGGAGAGTAGGAAATGCACAGCAGTACCAAGGGGAGTTGTTGTCTGAGTATGTATCTCAGCTGGAAAAATTGTTGCAAGAATGCCTCAGAAAGGGTCAACTGAATTGGACCGATCCAGGCTGGACAGGATCCTTAAGTCTGACCCCTTCTCAGAACTGCTGTTGCTTCAGTTACGCCTGGCCAAGTGGCTGGAATCTCCACCCTCCTAAGATGAGCTAATGAGAGAAATCTGAGGAGTTGAGAAAAGGCGACCCCGGGAAGGACTTGTACCAATAGCTGCTGCTACAACCCGAGTGACTGAGGGTGACTCATCAGGTGAAGTTCAGGGGTAGAGGTTGCCAGTTAGTTAGTGCTCTGAGAAGGATAAGGGTGTGCCATCATGGGGTGAACTGCTGAGGGAGATTAGGAAAGTAACAGACAGTCTCATCATGAAGGCCGCTCCTACCAGTATGGGCACTGACACTTGCCCGACTGCTTCTGCTATGGGGGTTGGGGTGCCTATCCAGGCACCTCATGTAGACAACAGTTTGAAACTTGATGCCTTGACTATGGAAGTGAGGAAACTGAAGAGATGTCTCCAAATGTCCAACCCACCGACGGTTGAGGTGGCACCAAGGTTTTCTATTGATAGTACCAATGCTGCAGCCCCCAGTGTGATGCCTCGGTCACCCCAAACTTTAGCAGACATATTTTGCCATAATTGTGGGAAGGATGGGCACATGAAGAGGGAATGCCAGTATTGGAAAGACTTAGAGAGAGTGGTGAGCTGGCTACAAGGAGAGCTTTGGAGCACAAAACAGTGGTTAAGAGGTGCACGAAATGACCGCAGTGACGGTCCCAAAAATGCTAACTCACATCCTTATGTGGCTAGATCATCTACCCAGGCCCTTGCTACCGCCTCTCCAGACTGGTCCAGAATAGTGGGCCCTTCATTGGAAGCTACAGTAAAAGTGAATGGTGTGCCCACCAGAGCTGTGTTGGACAGTGGCTCCAAAGTGACAATTATGTTCCAGGATTGGTATCAGAAGCATTTGTCAGACATACCCTTACAACCATTGGAAGGACTGCATGTATGGGGGTTAAGTGAGAAGGCCTACCCCTACTCCGGGTATATCCGAGTTTGGCTATCTTTCCCTACCTCCATGGCTGGAGTAGCAGAGCAAGTAAAGACCCTGGCCTTAGTGTGTCCCCCTACTGGACTGTATGATGGGATTCCTCTACTAATTGGGATGAATGCGCATATGTTTGGATGGTTGGAGCAATTGTGTTATGAGAAAAAAGGGCCAAGGACTGGTAGAGCTTTGAGAATCCCGGCCTTGATCAAGAAGGCCTATGAGGCACAGAGAGATGCTGAAAAAATGGACCCAGAGGAACCAGTTGGAATTGTCTGGAAGAAGGATCCTGAGTCTCTGATTCTGGTGCCAAATGCCCAGTGTACCTTACAGGGGGAAGTCCGTATCAGAAAGGATGTCAAGAATAAAATCCTCATGTTGGATGCACCAGGCAATGGGAAATTGCCAGAAGGACTGCTGGTCAAGCCAAGTATTTTGCCTGCCAGAGCCCATGCTTATGCCAGACGGGTAATGGTTCAAGTTCATAATGTGTCTGATAGAGAGAGATTCGAGTAAATAGAGGTTGCACCCTGGCTAATGTACATTGTGCAGATACTGCAGTGCTACCCAGTAACAAGTGTTCGGAGGAGAATGACAGAGTGATGCCCAACTTGTTCGATTTTGGAGACTCCCTGTTGCCAGCTGAATGGAAGATGAGAATCAGTAGAAAGCTTGCCCAGAGAGACCAGGTGTTTTCTTTAAAGGAATGGGAGGTAGGATGTGTGCAAGGAGCTAAGCACCACATCCGGCTGCATGATGAAAGGCCGTTTCGTGAGAGGTCTCGACGCCTGGCCCCTGCTGACATAGATGATGTGAGACGGCATCTGCAGGAGATGCTAGCTGCTGGTGTAATACAAGAATCCAGGAGCACCTATGCTTCCCCCATCGTGGTAGTGAGAAAAAAGAATGGGACAGTAAGGATGTACGTGGATTATCGCACTTTAAACCGGCGGACTATCCCTGATCAGTATACAATGCCCCGCATTCAGGATGCTTTGGACTGCCTGAATGGTAGCAAGTGGTTCTCTGTGCTGGATCTTCGCAGTGGGTACTACCAGATCCCAATGGCCCCAGAAGACCGTGAGAAGACGGCCTTTATCTGCCCGCTTGTCTTCTATCAATTCATGAGGATGCCTCAAGGGATTTCAGGCCCAGCCACTTTTCAATGATTGATGGAGCGTGCAGTGGGGGACATGAACTTATTAGAGTGCCTGTTATACCTAGATGATGTTATTGTGTTTGGCAGCTCACTGGAGGAACATGAGAGCAGATTATTCAAGGTGTTGGACTGACTGGAAGACTTTGGCCTTAAACTATCCATCGATAAATGTCAGTTCTTCCAAACCTCTGTAAAGAATGTGGGACACATCGTATCCACTGAGGGAATAGAGTCCGACCCAAGTAGAGTTGAGGCTTTGACCACCTGGCCACAGCCCCACAATCTAAAAGAACTGCAAAGATTCCTGGGATTCTGTGGCTACTATTGCCGTTTCATCAAGGACTATTCAAGAGTGATCCATCCTTTACTTAATCTTACTCAAGGTTACCCTCCTACCCACAAAAAATACAAGAGGTCGGTTTCTTCTGAGCCTGAGAGAGTGTATTTCCATCCCAATGAAGTATTTGGAGCCAGATGGACACCTGAGTGTGAAGCTGTTTTTCATGAGATTATATATCAACGTACCCACGCTCCTGTCCTTGCCTATGCAGATCCAGCGAAGCCCTGTCTTGCACACTGATGCTAGCCTTGCAGGCTGTATTGTACCAAGAGCACGAGAATGGCCTGAGACCAGTGGCCTTTGCCAGTAGAAGCCTGACCCCATCCGAAAAGAACTATCCTGTACATAAGTTAGAGTTCCTAGCTTTGAAGTGGGCTATTGTTGACCAGTTCCACGAGTTCTTGTATGGGGCTAAGATACTAGTAAAAACTAACAATAATCATTTGACCTATGTGCAGACTTCAGCTAAGTTGGATGCCACTGGCCATAGGTGGCTTTCTGCATTATTTACATATGACTATGCTGTTGAATACAGAGCAGGCCTGAACCACATTGATGCTGATACTCTCTCCCGGAGGCCTGTTTCCCAGAATTACTGGGTCAGACTGTCAGAGCCTGATATTCGAGCACTCTGCCAGAAGTTTGACTGGGAGGAACAAATGTCCACGGACGCAGTGGACTGTATGGTAGATTGTTTGGGACCCTCTGAGAATTGCATACCCGCTGCTTATTGCCACTTTGCTGCAATAGACATTGGTGCACTGCCTCGGCTGGACAATGGCAGTATTCAGCAGGCTCAATCCCGAGATCCCATGATCAAATCAGCTTTAGAAGCCCTCTATGCAGGGAAAGATGTGTCCAAATTACGCTCCACTGATTTGAGAACTGCATTGCTATACAAGGATGGTCCTAAGTTGAAACTGATCAATAGACTGTTATACAGAGAAACAGTAGACAGAGGGGGACAAACAGACAAACAACAACTAGTGCTGCCCACTGCCTTTAGAGACTCAGTACTGAGGTCCTTACACAACCACATGGGGCACCTTGGTATAGACAGAACACTTGACTTGGTGAGATCCAGATTCTATTGGCCTAAGATGGGGGCTGATGTTGAGCAACACATTCAAACTTGTAGTCACTGCTTACAGAGGAAAGCTTTGCCCCAGAGGGCTGACCCCCTTGTTAACATCACCACCAGTGCATCCATGGAGCTGGTCTGTATTGATTTTCTGAGTTTGGAGTCAGATCAAAGAAATATTAGCAATGTGCTGGTGGTCACTGACCATTTTACAAGATATGCCCAAGCTTTCCCCACCAAGACCAGAAAGCATCCACTGTGGAAAAAGTGCTTGTAGAAAACTTTTGTGTTCACTATGGGGCTCCACAAAGAATCCATTCTGATCAAGGGAGAGACTTTGAGAGTCGTCTGATCAAAGAGATGCTTTCTCTGTGGGGAGTGCGAAAGTCCAGAACCACCCCTTACTACCCTCAGGGGGACCCACAGCCTGAACGTTTCAAGTGCACTTTGCTAGATATGCTAGGCACCCTCCACCCAAAGGACGAGCCTAGATGGAGCCAACAAATTTGCACCCTGGTACATGCCTACAACTGCACCAAAAGTGATGCTACTGGGTTCTCCCCATACCGCCTGATGTTTGGAAGAGAAGCTCGACTGCCTGTAGATGTGTGTTTTGGAGTCTTTCCTGATGGGTTTCAAGCTGACAACTATTTACAGTATGTGCAAAAGTTAAAGGCCCAGCTAAATCTTGCGTACCAACTGGCTCAGACCATGGCTGCCAAAAGAAATCTGGCCAACAAAGAAAGGTATGATAAAAAGGTGAAAGCACAGGAACTCCAGGAGGGAGATCAGGTGTTGCTAAGAAATCTGGGACTGCTTGGCAAACATAAGATTGCTGACAGATGGCACCATCTCCTTCACATTGTAGTGGGCAAACTATATGATCTGCCTATGTACAAAGTAAGGCCTGAGAATAATTCAAAAGATGTTAAAACAATGCATATAAATCATTTACTGCCCATTGGACACATCTTGATTGAGTCTGAGCCCCCAGAAAATGCCCCTTCTAGACCAGTGACTAGAGCTGCTACTAAGAAAAAATCAAGAAAGTCTGCACCTACAGAAGCTGAGTTAAAGTGTTCCCCTACACACGTCCCAGTTGAACATGACTGTCAGTCCATGTCAGAGGAAAGTGAGTTTGGCTTTGAATACAACCCTTCTTACGAACCGAGTCAATTGTTTCGGGGCAATCCCCTAGTTAATCATGGAGATGAAGCTAGGCCTTCTGGACTGTCTAAGCCCCCAACTTTGTCCCTGGAGCCAATGCTGCCAGAAAGTGAAGTGCAAAGCATCAAGTCAGATGATATTGAATCATTGTGTATGGCTGAACTGTTTGAGCTTTCAAAGGATAAAAATGATGGAATAGAACAGACTGGTGATATACCAGAACAAGAAGAGTATTTTGAGTGCCCTGATGGTCCACTGCCAGTGTCCGAAAGATCTCCATGTGAGCCAAGTGTTGTGGACTCCGAGATTGTAACTCCTGGAGCTGAAAGTGCACCAAGTTCTAGTCTCTCTAACCCAATGGAGACTCCCCTGACAAGTGAGGAAAATGCTGAAAATGAGGCTCAGAGTGCAGAGACTGTAACAGTTCCCCCTAGAAAGACTGGACGAGCTGTTAAGCCTGTGGTGCACCTCAGTTATGATTCCCTTTGGAGGCCTGTGGACTTGCCTCTCAGTGTTGTCCATAAAGGAGTGTATGTGTCCCCTAGCTCATTGCCCAAACTGAACATCAGTGCTAACTCCAAGTTACTTGTGTTGCCCTCTAGGTATGGTGCCCCTGCCACATCCAGCCCCAAGGTAGCTGATAGGGAAGGGCCCCCTCTCTTCAGGGTTTCATGTACAGGAGGTAATACCTTAAGTTATGGTACAATCTGTGTATAATACTGTGTACAAAGTGATGTACTAAAAAGTTTCAGAAATGTGTTTCTGGTAAGGTGATATGTTGACTGATGATTACGTGTATAAGCCTAATGTGATACTGATGTAAATGTATATGGTTGTATTGAAACTTATGGGGGTACTTACTTGATGTGGACGCCAAGTTTTCCAGGCCAGGAAGAGTGTAACCCTCCTGCAAATGGGGGTTCCCAGAAGTCTTCCAGGAGCTTGCCTGAATGCTCCAAGTCTGGGCGGTGTTCGGCATCTGAGCTGTTTAAATGTGGTTCCAAGTGAGTGCTATTTGAGCCTCCACGTACTGTCTCTTTAAGAGCTGTCTGCTTGCAGACTTGATTAGTTTGTATGGTGGGACTGTGTATTTAATGCTCGAATCCCGCCCGAGCTGCGGAGAAATCGCTCCGTTTCTGCAGTCGCTAAGAGCGCAGAGGAAGCCTAAATGAAAGATGTAACTGTTTGCCTGAAACCAGTTAGTGTTAAGTAAAATGCAGTTTGTCTAACCTGTCTTTCTTGCAGCTGGGACTCTGTGTGAGTTACCCCTCCATTTTGAACCTAAACTGCTGTGCTGGACCAATTGGGTTAAGGATTCCCTAAAATGGAGCCTGTGGATGAATCAGAACTTGGACTCTTAATTTTGAGCCAGCCACAAGGGGGTTGTATGGGCAGTGACTCTGGGAAATGTAGTTTTGACCTTGTCACCTTTTTCTACCAACAGAGGGAGTCTTATTGTGAGTGACAGCTGAATCAGCCAACAGAATAGTGTGGAGCTAAATGAAATGCCCTGCTCTGTGACTGGAAAGCTCAAATCAGTTGTGGCAGTGAAAAGAGAAGGAGCTGTGTGCTTCTGCGATGTACAGTTTCGCATGGGAAGCGCATGTGAGGCCCTGAGTTTCGGTCTGCAGCCTTTGTGAGTGCCAGTTTGGACTGAATCTGAGTTGTGAGGAGAAAGCACTAGAAGTGTGGAAACCAGGCTCATCCTGTAGAAGACTGGAGAAATTGCTGAATCGTGCTCGGTCTGTCAGGAACTGAAGCTGCTGTGTGTGCTCCTGGGTATTTTGCAGTAATTGCGATCGGGATCGAGGAGCAGCCTGCCTGGTATAGTACTTTCCTTTTACATATAAATGTGCGTAGTGCTTGTGGGGAATCGCTATTTCAAATCCCCTGTACAGTGAATTGTGTGCTGAAGCTGGAAGTAAACCCCAGCTTAATTCGGACTACATCCATTTGCTATCAACTGCAGTGGGGTCCAGTCACAAGGACGTTGTCCTCATGCCCTGCCCGTCTGGCAATCCAGAGAGACATTCTCCATCTGATCCTCAGCTTGGGTGTTGTGAGTACAAATCAGGGTATTCCCCTGCAGCTTGTTTTCAATCACAAGTGTGTCACCTAATTCTTGTTGTTTCACTGTTTCATGGAATGAGCCCTCCGGCTCTGGATTACAATTGGGTGTTGTGCATATATTTTCTTCTACAGGGCCCTATCCATCTGTACCTGCCAGGCAACGGACCTGGCTAGCCCCCCCCACCCAACCTGGGTACCCAGAGTGTGACTTTTCAGACCCTGTATGTGTGCACAGTACTGTGATTTGAATATTTCCAAACCAAATCAACCTGATTGTCCCCCTCCTTGTTACTGTCCCCTAAATAAATCAGATTTGTTGTTGTTATACTATATACTGTCTGTGGTGTTGGTACTTATGGAAACAGTATTGTGTTTTACTGTGTATTTTTAACCTTACTTTACAGGGGGTCCTCAGAGACGTGCTGCAGAATCAGTCTCGAGGGTAAGTGGTATCTATATGAGTGAACAGTGTGTATATGTGGGGTATTAGGGCTGTAACTCCAGTGTACTGTGTGAGCCACTAGAGGGAATAAAAGGGGGTCTCAGTGTCCCAGAGGGCTGTGACCAAGCTAGTCTAACCACTACAAACCCTGACCTCTGGATGGAGGCACCCGCCATAGGACCTAGGCCCCTCAACCCGTCCATAGTCAAACAGGCAGGGTAGTAGCCCTTGGGATAGTGCCACCTAGGGGTTACACAGGCCCAGATGTTGAGAACCGCAGCAGCACCTGCAACAACTTCTACAGAACCGAGCATACAGCCAGTCAGGATGGAGCAGCAACTGCACACTGAAAAAAGGATGTTTACTTTTACAGCAGGTAAAGACCATACAAACTTATTTGTCTTTGTGGGGAACAACGCTATTTCACATTCAGGGAACTCGCTGAGAATGGCACAGAAGAGCCTGGCTTAAGACGAGCCCCCCATTCTTCAGAGAAAGACACTACCTCCCAGCCTTGGTCCGTGGAAACTGCCCTTAGATCCACAGGCTGGGAGAAATTGCCTCTTACAGGGCAATGAGTCTCAGGACCATTACCACTCCAAATTTGAGTGACAGCAACAGATTTGGAGGAAACCGCTTTATAAAAAAAAATGGACCCTGTACAAAGAACAAATCATTCTGACTCAGACATGGAAAGTCAGAACAATAGACCGATTACAGTGACTCCTTCCCCTCTCCAAGTGCCAGAGGGCTTGGCTATGACCCAAAATAAGATCTTAAATTTATCGGAGGCTGTAACTACTTTCTCCCGGTCTGACCCCACTAATACTGAAACTAATAAGAGCAAACCTGACGATCTACCAGGCACCAACACAGTCCCGCCTACTCAGCACCCAAGTACCTTTCAACAAAGAGAGCACTCTAACAATACGACAAACCCAGATGAAAATAACACACCCAGATCTTATGCATCACTCTTTAGAGTGCCCACCTTTCCAGCAAAAAGGCACAATGCATTGCGACTACTTTACAGAGGTGGTATGGATATTTTCCCTGACCAACTGTTTGTAGCCAAAACATTATTAAGAGTCCATGAACTTCACAGCAGCTGAGATTTATGTTCTCATTCATGTTTCCAGAGAATCCACATTTGGCATGAGCTTTAAGCTAAACGGTGGGCTACAAAAGTTCTGGGTAAAGTATCCGATTTAAAAAAAATTCACCCTTATGGTCCCCCTTTGAAGTTATCCCCCTAACGAAACCAGCCAATAAAACAATCACAGTGCTCTTCTGGAATGAGGGAGTCAATGTCATAGACCTCCTATACTGGCTCAATCAACCATGCACTGTGCATGGGAATCCTGAGGCTATTTTTGGTGAGCATGTTTGAACTGTAGGCTGGTGCACTCATGTTGTGTGAAACACTACAGACACTGGACTACAACACTTTTCGAATTGTTTTTCTTTTGTGGGGGGCAGGGATAGGGGAGTGCTTTTCTATACAGGGCAACCTAGGGCATGTTACAGATGTTCTACTAGCTTTGTGACAGATTAAAATGCATCCTGTAATAAATTGGGTCTTACAAGTAGGTAATGTAGAAATGAGCAATTATGCAATCTTTGTGAGGTTAAAAGTCACACCTGCCATACTTGCCCCTGGGCTGCGCATAATCAGACAGACAGAGAAGAACAATGGCTTTTACTAGCTGTAGCACAAAGGGCCCAAGCACACGAACAACCCCACACATGACCCACCCAGCTTGCTTCTACACCAAAGGTAACAGAACAAGAATTAGAAAGAACTTCTCCCGTACCCCTAGAAACAGCAACTCAGGATGCAACAACTATTACAATGATGGACCTATAATATGACACACCCCAAGCCACAACGTCCACCAACCATAAGGCTACTCCACCACCACCCCAACCCCAAAAAGAGCACACCAAAGATAGGATGGTGACCAGATACAGACAGACATGGCTGCAACCCCCTCCCTAAAATACGCCAAACTACTAGACTCTCCCTTACCAACAGATTCAAAACCCTGGCAGAAACTGCTGGCTCTTCTGGAAATGAATCAGATGATTCTTCGATCTGGTGCTCCCTACCGGATCCAGGATCAGACTTAGATGACCCTTCCCCAGACATACTTAAACCCCCTGAGGAAACTGCCAAAACAAAATCCAAAGTTAAACAAAAGCACACTAGGTCCTCAAGGAGCCAGAAGAAAAATACACCATGGTAGACTACTAGATAACCTCCCTCCACCTAACACCATTTAAATGGAATGCACCTTACTACTCTGTACTATTATTGTTAATAGTATTAAGAGCACTAGGAAAAGAATGGCAATCTTTTCACATCTGAAATCTTACAAAACAGGTATATATTTTATGCAAGACACTAGACTACATTTGACCTTGGATTTAACCCAGGTCAGAAAAGCCTGGCATGTAGGCCCCTCATACTAGTCTGTAGACCAAGACACTTGCACAGAAATAGCCATTCTGTTTCAGAACATAGAGCTTAAGCTTATTAAACTTGTGGACCTAACCCCAGGTAGAGCTCTCATCCTAGACATTAAAATTGACAATATATTATTCCGTCTTATCAACCTTTATGCACCTCAAACAAAGGCGGAAATAGAACTATTCCAATCTATTCAACCATACTTACACTCAGCTCAGAACATCATCCTGGGAGGTGACTTCAATTGTGGCTTCTCCTTAAATGACAGAGGGAAGACAGCTACAACTAAGAAAATGTATTGTGACATGGCCTTTTTAGCCAAAATAATACATAACCACAAAGTTAAAGAATGTCCGTTTTTCATCCACGGGAAGCGCAGACCCATAGTTTCACAAAAGACACCTGGTTACCAGGATAGAGTATTTTTTCATTACCCCCACTCTTTCAGTCTCTACTGCCCAGGTGTTGACAGAAGAATTTTCTGACCACATTTTACATCTACAGTTAGGGAACATTAATTCCCCTCTTAACAGTCCAGGTACTTGGAAACGTAATGCCTCTTTACTAACACAGGCAGAAATATCTAAGGATATTCCATATCTTCCAGAAGCCCAAAACTCAGTGTATATAATATACGATGACCCAGTCATATGATGGGAGGACACTGTAAAGATTTAACAGCGTTACTTAAACAACACAGTAAATTTCATAGGAACAGTGCATATTACCAATATTTACAAAACAGAAAACCACTTCATAAACTGCTAACTCTTTCATCCACAACTGGACAGAACTTCACCAGCCAGATACAGATAATAAAACAAATGACAAAATACCATATACAACAGGAATTAGGACTACAACAACAACAATGGTTCAGGACACAAGATAGATAAGGGAAAATATGCCCATATGAAATTTTCAGTGACAGAATTCAAAACAAACACATGGATGGACTGTATGATCAGAAACACACATTACACATGGACACAAAAAGCATACTGGGAATAGTCACACCACACTCTCAACAACTGTTTCAAGCTACACAGACAGACTTATTCAGTTTAGAGAGCTTTCTTGACAGGGTAGCATTCACCCCCCAGTTTTATCTATGATCAGTTCATTCAAGTTATTTTGCCCTCAGAGGTTGAAATGGATGTATCCTCTTTAACAGTAAACAAGGCCCCAGGAGGGGACGGCTTTACCAGCGAATTGTATAAACTATAAGGCACCACACTGGCTCCAAAACTAGCAAAGATTTTTGCAAAACTATTGAACACTCAGGCTCCTACTCTGCCGATGACAAATGGACTTTTAATAGATCTTTACAAGAAAGGTGACAGACATGAAATACAGAATTGAAGACCCATCAGCTTGCTCAATACTGATTTTAAAATCTTAGCTAAGATTTTGAATCATAGACGTTTACAGGTAGCAAAATCACTTACTACAACTGCACAGACACGTTCCATCCTGGGCAGAACCATAACAGATATAATCCTGCTGAGGGAAATAATTGAACAGGGAAACAGTGATACTTTATCAGGTTTTCTTTTATCCCTAAACCAACAAAAAAGCTTTTGACCCGGCCACTAGTGTATTTTTATGGTCAATATTACAGAAACATGTAATACATTTCGTATTCATCAACTGGCTAAAATGCTTATATAGGACAGCTACTGTTACACCTATAGTGAACAGCTGGAAAGGATCAATGATTCCAGTACTAGGAGGAGTTAGACAGGGATGTTCCCTTAGTTTCCTCTATGCTTTTTATATAGACTCCCTTCTCAGAATACTAAATTCCTCACAAGAATTGAGACCACTACACATAGCAACAAACCTGATTCCATTCAAAGCCATAGTGTACATAGATGACCTCTGTATTATAGTACAGGAATCAACTTTAGCAGAAGTAGCAGTCCAGATTTGCAGGGAACATGGACTGAACTCGGGCAGTCCTGAACATCTCAAAATGTTCTGTCAGACAGTTAGGACAGGACACACCCAGACAAACGCACACATAGCAGGGTTACATCTATCTGAAGATCCTATTAATATTCTGGATATTTCTTTTGGTTCTGAAAATCAAGATAACCAAATTATTGAAGAACCAGTAGCCATAGCAAACAAATTTAATTCCTACTTTGGCTGTGTGTTCTCAAAAAGTACAGTCATCACAGGGGATGCACCTAATAATGTGAATACAAATAAAGTCATCACGGCTGAATGTATTAAGGGTAAAATAAATAATCTAAAAAATTCTTACTCAGTAGGTCCTGATAACATCTCCCCAAAATTACTTAAACTACTAACACCAAATATTGCCACTCCACTGCAAGTGTTATCCCAAAAATCAATAATGGAAAAAGAATTCCGACTATTTACAAAAAGGGCAATATGGGTCATCATTCAAATTATAGACCAATAAGCCTGACGTCGGTTCGGGAAAAATGAATGGAGTCAATACTAAAAGATGAAATAACCTCACACATAGAGCGTACAGACCGCAGAGATACTGCACAGCACGGGTCTATGTCTTGGAGGCCGTGTGTGATGAATCTGTTGTGCTTCAACGAAAAAATATCTAGGGCATTGGATGGGGGAGAACTTATGGACTGTATTTATCTGGATTTTGTGAAGGTGAGGTTCTGCACAGTGAAGCTGTGCAAAGCCTTAATGATACACAGATAAATCACGGAATTATGGGATGGTTAGCTGTCTATAGTATTTTTATATATGCTAATCTGAAACCTGTATTATTTCACACTGGACAGAACTGTTACTTAACACGTCATACATGGTTTCAGCAATTGGAATCTGGAAGTCTAGGACTTTTACGGCGTTCAGCACTCATTCCAGACTATATGAGAGAAACTTTCTCTAAGTTAAAAACTTGGAAAATAACAAGACCCACGATATTAACTAAATCCAGAAAATATATATACAAGTGGATTATGGACCACCATTTTAAAGAAATCACATTTTCACACTGCCTCCCCCAACACCTTTATTCCCTTTTAAATTTATTCAAGTAAACCAGGATACCTCCTAAGATGTGGGATTTACAGTACATTGGCTAAGCAGTCATGCCAAGATTAATGTGAAGGCGAACCAAAAACATAAACAGGTAGAAGGATGTGCACTAGGCCTCAATATTGTCAACAAATAGAAACCATTGAACATATTTTCTTTAACTGTTCTTGTATATCAGGTTTTTGGGCATTTCTTTCTCAGCAATGGCAGGGACCCTATTTTTCATCAGTTGCGTATGACATGTTGATGTATGGATATTTATTTTATTTATTTAGTTTTTGTTGACTGGGTAAGTGCACTAGACAAATCCTGCCTGTTTTCAGGCACGACTCAGGGGAGGGGGATACAGATGAATGCCAACTGACCTTGAATCAGATTAAGCTGTTGGTGGTATTTTTAGTGAATGAGGGAAATTTGGCCAGGACACTATGGAAATTCCCCTACTCTTTTCAATAAGTGTCATGGGATCTTTAACATCCAGCTGAACTACTAGCAATCCAGGCAAATGGGACCTCGGTTTAACGTCTCATCTGAAAAACGGCACCTCAGAAATGCAGCACCCCTCTGATGCTTCACTACAGTGTCAGTACTGGGATATTAACCCAAGTGCCAGATTTGGGAACTGAACCCACAGCCCTCTGATCTCCCAGCCTCAGAGGTGAGTGTGCTACCTACTGAGCCACTGACACTGATATTATCCAGGTATTTGGCAAAAATGGGATAAAAGCACACTGAATGTAGTTTTTCGTGTTATCAAATGGTATATATATGGAATGCATGAAGCATTTTTGTATTACAACAGAAATACATCTCTCCTATAGAACTAGTGGGCAAGATAACTAACAAACTTTTGAATATTTATTTTTCTGAAACCTAGCATAAGACGACAGTAAGACTTAAAGTGGCATGGAGGAACATGCCTTGGGTAACAAATTCTGACACTCCGATTACTTAGTATATCAGTTATTATATAATTTCACTTAATTCTTTCTTAGCAAGCCAGAACTTTGTATTTCACCTCCTGAACTAATGGTCATTAGAGTGTTACGTAAATATTTTTCTTAAGTTGATGTAAAACTTCTTGTCTTTTTTTCCTGCAGTTTAAGACTGTGTCCCTTTTATTTTTTTATGCCTTCCTTTTCTTTTTTGTTCAAAACTGTAAAATTCAGTTGTGATGTACAAATTGTTTGATTCTTTACCCTAATAAAATTCCCCTACTGTTATGCATATGACTCTATTGAAAAGTGGTGGGAGGACTCCAAACGGGACGTCGAATGCTTGTTTCTGTCCGTGGCTAAAACAAATGGCAAGGACAAGTACCTGGCATATCTAGGGCTCGGGACACACAGTGCAGTATGGGGCACAGATTTATTTACTAGGCCCACTGACTACAATACATTGCTCCTGTCCTCCAGTTGTCACCCCCGCCATGCCATCAGAAACATCCCTAAATTGCAATCCTTCAGGATACATCATAATTGTGACCGGTTATTGGATTCTGAAATCAGGGCAGATAAAATGCATAAAAGATTCAGAGCCCGTGGTTACAATGAAGGGACAATTGTTTCAACTAGAGAATGTACCACCACAAAGGATAGAGGGGAACTGTTCCAATATACCATAGAGTCAGGGGGACAACTGATGATAACCATCTCAGTTTGTCACATCTTACAGTATCCTGTTGGGTGCATTCAGGAGGGAGTTAATATCAAAACATTGGGGTAGCCTATCCGTGGAACTATTACTAGATGGTGTGGCGGAAAACCACACCAAGATGGTCTATAAAAGAGTTCCAGATTTGGCTGACAAACTAGTTCAAAGCTTACAACCCCATGTCTAAACCAACAGCTTTACTCCCCGATCTCCCTAAAGAATGCTATCAGTGTGGCCTCAGTCTGGAGACACTGTACTTCAGTAGTCCAGTTGAAAAATTTCACCAGTGCTAATGCTAGCCAGATTCTTGAAATTCAACAATTTAACAACTGCTCCACAACTGGGGTAGTGTATTTGGCGAGGTGCTTTTGCAATGCCTTTTATGTGGGAAAGACTGGCAGGGCATTAAAAGTAAGAGTAGGGGTGTACCTTAGTGCTATTAGAAATGAAGATGGGAATATGCTTTATGTAAACAAACAGGTAATGGATGTCACTGATGGTCAGAGATATGAACTGAATATTTGCTGCATAGAGGAGGCTAATATAGGCTAGGGGTGGATTTAGAGACATATTATGCAGCAGGAGGCATTTTGGATTTTTAAACTGGGGGGGGGGAGCTATCCAAGTCTGACCAGTTTGACCTAGTACCTTTTCTAAAATGAGTATTTAGTGTTTTCAAGTATACTCAGCAACTATACTTTAAATGTTTGGCTAGTTAAATTGGTCTTTTTACCTTAGAAAGTTACCAGAAATTAAGGAGATTGTGAGAGGCAATTATCAATGCCAAACTATTTAATTGGGTTAGTAGTTTCTAAAATTGGCTAATAGCCATCTTTATGGCTTTTTTGCCTTTTTTAATGCATTGTTGCAAACTTGGCTATTTTTCTATGGCTAGTTCCATTTTTTTAATTTTTTTTTCCAATTGTTTAATGAGGTGAGACACACTAAGCTGAAAGCTGGTTTACAGGTGAAACCTGGGAGCACAGAGAAGTTAAGTGACTTGCTCAGGGTCACACAGTATGTAAGTGGGGGCTGCAGGATTCAAACCCAGGTCTCCAGATTTGTAGTTCAGAGCTCAGAGAGAGAGTTTACCTTCTCTCTTTATTGATGGGCCATGCCTTTTGCTTTTCCTCGATCGAGTACCAGTCCTTGTGATTGTGAGACTGACTACAGAATAAGGATTAAGTATTAATACTAGAGTTTTCACATTGATATTGTTGTATAAATTTTATTCACAGCAAGTTTGCTTGTATTCTGTATGTTCATGTTGTGCACATTGTCACTTTAATTTGTATACTAAAAATAAGATCAGTACGAGTTGACCTACCTCCCTGAAGAAGCACGCATGCCTGAAACTGCTCAGGGTATTAGATGAGCACCACAGTGTCTTTACCCATCTTGCACCTTATATGTGAGTTCTCTTGTATCTTTTTACAAAGAAATGTTTTAAGGCAACAAAGCTGTCTGGCAGGTGCCATTTTTGCCATTTTGGGGGAGCCGTCTGAGCTCTGTTAAGAGAGGCATTACATACAAGAGTATTGCAGAAGGGGACTGGGGATGGTCAACCTATGGCATTCTTTCAGGCCATCTTTCTGAATAGCAACATCACCCCAGTACTACAGGGTTCCAAGAAGGCATGGGTCCCCCTGGTTGAGGAATAGCTCACTCATCTGTATCAAGGTAGGACATGGGTAAGTAATCTATAGCTACAAGACAGAAGGGCTGGCACATTCCTGAATATATGAGGACGGTACTGACTAAAATTAAGTGGTGGAATTTTACCACCACACAGGTTTGGAGCAGCTCCAGAAAACAGCTGTATAACTTAATACAGATGTTAAATTTTTAAAAGATGTTATAATATAAAATGTGCCCGGCAGGCATGGAGTCAGTTGTGATGAAACAACTGATAGGTGCATGCTTGTCTCAGTATAGGTGGGACATTGTATGGCTCGGATGCCATGGAAAACTGAGGGTTAAAGATGCCATGAAACACAAGAGTGTCACTAAGAGGGTGTGCGGTTTCCCCTTTTGTCTGGTGAGATTAGAAAAACAACATTTCCTGTTTAAGTGTCCATACGCAATGCAGTTTTGGACTATCTTGGGTCAAACCTAGCATGAACATTTGTTTTCTCAGCTGAAATACCCAGCTATGGTGTTGGGCATTTTTCAGGGCAGCTGGAAAATGTATCATGAAAGCACACTTCATATCTGTTTCTGTGCGTGCAAATATTTTCTCCAGCAGGCCAGATGTGCCTTTACTATGCAACAGGAATTTAACCCACCACAAGTGGTGATGGGAATGGTGTCCAATATGTTGTAAAACTTGTTTTGCTCTGAAGTTAAGTCTTAAATCATGGCAGTTTGCCTTATTCTGGTGTTCTTGTAAGTGAATGTATTAACAGACGGTCTGCATTTAGGTTAGGTCCATGACTTTGGGGGGGGGGGATTGACACTATGTACTGGAATTCTATCTATTATACATTGTTCTGCTCGCTGATATTGTTACATAACTGCAGCTGATTTTTTATTTTGTGTAATTCTGTGATTCCTTTTCTTTTTAATAAAAATTCCCCTACTCTTCCATGAGAAGTTAAAAAAGATTCTAGGAGGCTCTGAGCACTCGCTCCCAAGGGGTGCCTCATCCACAACAGGCATCAATCCAAAAAGAAGACTGAGCACACCAGGCACTGGTATGAAAAATAACTAAACTTTATTGCACAAATAACTTGTTAGTGTGCAAATAAACAAGAAGGTGATAGATATGTGGATCATGTGGGAGATGAAGGGGGGGCGGCACAGATAATGGGGAGGTTAACCTTGCAGCTGATAGGAATGAATGCATTACTGAACTTGAGAGAAAATGAAAACACAAAATGGGAGTCTGTGAGTGTGGGTACCTGCCTTGCCACCCAGCCTGCCTGGGGCGAGACCTCATAACCAAACCGAATAATCAACACATCAGCAACCTCCACATTTACTTTTTCTGTGTTTAGTTCAAAGATTTTTTAATGTTTGTAAATAAGTTTCTGTAAAACAAAAAAACTAAAACCAAAAATTGCCTGTCACACAGTGGCATATGTGATATAACTTGTAGCCTGAAAACAGTGAAATGTGTAACCACTGTTGTGTACATTGCTATCTGTATGTACTTTGGTGCAAAGCGATAAAGAAAGTATAACCAGCCCACTGGTACAGTAGCACTGCGGCCTGCAGCACTGACAACCCATGTTTGGGAGTGAGCATGGAATGTCTGAGGGTTGCTCGGGGTTGGGGAGGTAGGATGCATGTCCCATGGACAGCTCTTCCCCAGGGTTGAGGGTTGCAGTTTCCTGGCATGCCAGTGACATCCAGTAGAGACTAGGTGTGCAACAGCTGGGATCACCAGGCAGTGAGCAGAGGGGTCGGCGGATGTCTGTGGGTTGGGTGCAGGAGCGCGCCCAACCTGTGCTGATGACATTGCACATCTGCACTTCTTTATGGCAGCACCATGAAGCCCCTGGACTGCCTCCTGTATGATGCCCAAGGCATAAGCCTCGACTGGAGCCTCTGGTGTATCTCAGTCTGTCCCCTCAGGGAGCCCTGCCATAGGGGGCAAGCCACGAGCCTTCCAGTCCAGGCGGACTTGAGGGATGCCAGGTGGTTGGTCCAGACACTGAAGAGGGGGGCACCTCCCCCATCCGTGACCCGTATGAGAAAAAAAAGAGTTAAAAAATAAAAGAAAGTATAAAAGTAAAAAACCAAAAAGTCCTGCACTAACTACCGGCCATGGACAGATTTCTTCTGGAGAAGTGCCTTGGGATCTTTAACGTTCACCTGAACAACCACTAGAAAACGGCCAACAGGACTTCAGTGTAATGTCTTATCTGAAGTCTGGAACCAGAAAAGGCAGAAGGGACATTGGTCTAATGTATTAAAAGTCCACACCCTTTTTTTGCATGAGTCTGCTATTGCATTTTATGTAGGTTTGAAATGATTTAAAAAGGCACTTCTTTGGTCACTCTGAAGGCCTAGCAGCAAGGCATCATGCTGCTGTACAGGTGATCCAAGTTCGGGAGCAAGCTTGGATCTCTGGGTTGGGAAGGAGGTGGGCCTGGTTGCTGCAGCTGCACTTGGCAGTGCATTGCTGTCAGGAAGGGAAGGCATTGGGCATTGCTATCTCAGCAACCCCATCTGTTAGCCAGCAATGGTTGCTCCCTCTATAGGATGTCACTATGTGCTGATGTTGACAGAGGCTACATCCATGCCTGGGGTAGTGGGAGGAGCTAGGGAGAAAACAGGGGTAAAAAACCCATAGCCATTTGTATGATGGCCTGGGCTCTGAGGACTCCTCCAAGACCTAGTGCCTGCCATCACTGGATTTTTGTCCACACAGTGGACTGCTTTGAGAGGGAGGATGGCCCTACCCCTGGGCCACTGACATGGGGGTCAGACCTGTAGGATATGCGAAGCTGAGCTGGGTCTCAATGGGGACAAGGGGCCAACAGGCCTGTTTGAGGTATATCCCTGTGAACAGAGTATGTCCTTGTGAGATGACCTGGCTGGGAGAAAAAACTCTGTAGGAAAGAAGGGCTTCTTTTAATCTTGCTATCCCCAGGTCAGTATCAGTTTTGGCAGCTGTTTTTGAACACCAGTTGTTTGACATGGCTTTTCAGGAGACAAAGGTGGAATAGCATGTAAAAGGCACAGCTCCCTCACTAAATGGGACAATAGATGTGCGAAAGCTGCAGATAGTCAGTTTAATAGGAGCATTCTTTTTAATTATTTAAAATCTGCAAGAATGCTAGTGCAGATTTAAGATGAGGAGCAAAGGGTGTCTTACAAGACAGGAGAAAAGGACTGTCTTAAAATCGAATAAAAAGACAGAGGTCAAAGTTTTCCCTGCAACATGAACTGCTGCTTTAAATATCAATAATTTGACACTGTAATATACATTTTCATATTGCCATGCAGTGATACAAAAGCTATTCTGTTTCACGCCCCTATCATAAGACGGAGGGTTGGGGGGGTCAGCCACAAAGTGGCTGCATGGGAGCCTTCTTGCCCTTATGAGGGCGATGGATAAGTGCTGTGCCCACTCAAATGCTCCCCCGACCAGACCCTGCTACAACAATACAGAAAACTCAGAAATGAGTGTAAAAAAGCCATCAGGGTGGCAAAAAGCGATTTCTGTAAGACAGCCCTTCTCAGCTCTGCTAACGACCCTAGAAGGTTCTGGAGAAATATCAAAACTCTGGTCTATGGTCACTCCAACTTTAGAGTTACTGACATGATTATTGGAGGAACTACCTGCAACAATCCGCACATGATTGCAAACGCTCTCAACTCCCACTTCACTGACCTATCTGCAGTCTCCCCACATATCTCAACGGCTAGGAACGAAAACTGCCCTGCACCCACAGACTGGCAGGGCCTGACCCTCCCAGACCTCCTTTCCTCCTAAGGGTGGTGTCGGAAAATGAGGTGTTGTCTCTTCTCACTGGCCTCTCCCAGTACACCAGTCCTGGCCTAGATAACCTGGAGCCCAAGCTTCTTAAACTTGGAGACCCCTATATTGCCTCCCCGGTGGCCCACATCTTTAACTTCCCTTGCCATGGGGGAGATTCCAGATATCTGGAAGGTGGCCATGGTTGTCCCCGTGCTAAAGCAGGGTAACCCTAAAGTCCCTGAAAACTACTGGCTGATCGCCATCCTTTCGGCCATCAGCAAGCTCCTTGAAAAGGTTGTAGCTAAACAACTCTCGGAGTATATCCAAACCCATGAACTGCTGTCTCCCACCCAGCATGGCTTTCGTAAAGGGCACAGCACAACCACGGCACTGATCTCTGTCTCTTCTAGCATCAGAGCAACCATGGACCAGGGAAAACTCTCTGGAGCAGTGTTCATTGACTTATCCAAGGTCTTTGACCTTGTTGACCATGACCTGCTCTGCACGCAGATGAGGTCCCTTGGCTTGTCCCCCCAGCTCTGAAATAGGTAACTGACTACCTGCATGGAAGAGTCCAGTTAACCAAATTCAATAAGGTCCTCTCTGATCCCCTGCCTGTGACCTCTGGTGTCCCTCAGGGCTCGGTTCTGGGACCCCTTCTCGTCTCTCTGTTTATTAACAATCTCGCTGCTGTAGTTACCCGATGCAGGGTCACCCTGTATGCGGATGACCTGGTCCTCCTGGCCCACTCCTGAGATTCTGCCACCCTAAACCTCCACCTATCTGAGGACTTCAAGAATATTCAGACTTGGCTCACCCAACAGAAGCTGGTCCTCAACCAGAAAAAAAAACACAGGCCATGCTATTCAGCTCTCCAGCCAAAATACGTGCCTCTCCAGTCCCTCTGCAAATCAACTGCGCAGACGGTCCTTCCCTTCACACTGTGACCTCCCTCAAATATCTCGGTGTGACCCCCAACTGGACCTAGGGAGTCGCATCCTCAACGTCTGCAGAGGTGTATACTGTAAGCTGGGGCTGGCCTATAGGGCCAAATACAACCTCACCCCTGCTGCTCGGCTGGCTCTCACCAGGGGAATGTTACTCCCTTCCCTCAGCTATGGTCTCCACCTATTTGCACATGCCTCAAAAGTCCTTCTCACTAGATGGTACACGACGTACAACAACATCTGCCATTTCGCTCTGGCTGCCCCACCTCACCCATCACTGCAAACTCTATGATAAGCTAGGCTGGCTTTCCCCGACCAATCACCTAAACTTTGGTATAGGGTGCCTTGTGAGCAAAGTGATCAGCACCAGCACCCCCCCCCCGGGGCTGGCTCAGCTCCTCTCCCCAGCTGACCGCTCTTCCTACCCCCTAAGGTCCCTGGGCCCAGAGATACTAAATGCACCCTCTACCCACACCCTTATGGGTGACAGGGAATACGCAGCACATGCTCCTAGGCTCTGGAACTCCTTCCCCGAGCAGGTCCGCAATGCCCCTTCCCACAAATGCCTTCGGACCTCCCTGTGGGACCACCTTAAGCTGGCCTCACACTGTGAATGCCTAAAGCCTCCCTAGCACTAAGCCGTGGGCACTGAAGACCCTGGGGCACTCTATTCCTGGAACTACAATTAAACTAAATTGAATCAGTTGCCGATTCCCTGTCCAGCTCTCCTCCTGCACCTCTTTTTGTTTCAGATAGTCGTTGTTCAATGCCAGCTCATTATTTATTCTGTCATCACCTGTCCTGCGCTACTTGCACTGTATATTGCCTGCTGTTTTGTCGACTCAATGTACCTAACCACAAAATGTATATGTACTTGTTCACCTATTATGTTGTATTGATGTACCCAGTAATACCTGTTGTACTCTCCTGGGTCGTTCCTGAAAACAGGCATATAACTTGTCTAGTGTACCTACCCGGTTAACAAAAGCTAAATAAATAAATACATTTTGGGGTATATTTTGGGCATTTAAAAATATGGGAAATAGTTACAGTAATCCATGATGCATTTCGCACTCCTGTTGCAGATGTTTGATACATCTATATTACAGTAGTAACAGCTTATAAACTATACTAACTTTTGTGCATTTGTTAACCGGTGATCTTTATAAATGTAATGACTGTCATAATGAGCTGAAAGAATATCAGTAATAATTAGCATCTAAGTGATAAGAACATTGTTACTTAAACCTAATTTTCATATTTTTTTTTATTTTAGGTAGGAATGAATTAATAGCCAGATATATTAAGCTAAGAACAGGGAAGACACGAACCAGAAAACAGGTAAAGTGAATGAATGAGAAAGAATGCATGCAAAGAGTATGTGTCAGTGTCATTTGGCACTGCATTGGCTGCCTGTGCTTCTGCTTTGAAGTAACTGTTGCATTTCATAGTTTTATTTTTTTATGGTTGCTATTTTAATGTTAATAATGACAGTTCATCATTTCAGTGACCACTAACTAGCATGCAATCAGCAAATCAGTTTATGAATAACTTTACTACTGATTTTAGAGATGTGATCACTGGTAGATCATTTTTATGTTTGCTTGCATGCATGGTGCCATCATCTTGAGTTTTTATAGGTGTGGCATCCTATCTTCCAGTTCAGTCACTGTGTTTGCAGGTGTGGCCACAGTTCACCAGTGAATGCTGCAGCTGTCTATGACAGCAGTTGAAAATGCAGTGCTGTACAGTTGAAAGGGAGAGCTCTGCTTCAGTGAGCAGCGATAAGATAGTGTTGATTAGCATATTGCCGGCAATCCTGCTTGTCCGTCGGCTCAATTAAACCCCCCCCAAAAGAAACAGACTTATAGTTGCCACGCTGGGAGCCCACCCCAGTGTGGCACATGTCTTTATGGCCGACAGGGGTGCCCAATCCCCCATCAGTTCCACTGCCCCCAAAAAACTCCAGCTGCCACGCTTGGCACCCACCCCAGCGTGGCACAAGTCCTGCATCACATCATCAGCTCCATTGCCCCCCCAAAATCTTAAGCTGCCATGCTAGGAGCCCACCCCAGTATGGCACAAGTCCCGTCGTCCTCCTAAAAGAAAAACACCTGAAAAGAAATAAACGGTCCCTCATTGATTGTCTTGCCCCCAATCCCTTCCACCCTCTGTGCATCCACCTCCCCACCCCCACCTCATCCCATACTTCCCGGAGGCCGTGGGACGAGACATCTTCGTGGACCGGAACATGTCTGCACTCTTAAAGCCGACCGCGATACTCGAAGAAATGCTGGTAAGCTGTATAATGGAATAAATAGGTTTTTTTCAACTTTGATGCATATCTCAGGCATTTTTTGGAATTTTGGTACCAAATTTTCAACATGGGAGTTTTGGGAACCCTCCTCATGAAATCTGGCACTGTCATGGCATTAATCAGCCCGAAGGTGATTTAGCGGTCACTCGCCAAAATCACCTTTCCAGGATTCATTCACGAAACAACAGTGTCACGGTTCATAAGGTGAGCCCAAAAAACCTATGTTGAAAATTTAGTGAAAAAATTCCCAAAAATTACTGATTTATGAGCGTGCATTGCACAGTTCCTATGCACGCTTTTAAGTTCGCAAATTTTTTATATTTTCACTCCAGATTTTCAACATTGCCATTTTACCACACCTTTTTTTGAGCAGTACAGCTGTCATTTTTCACATCTTGTCCAAAATGTGTTTACACGCATGTAGTGCACAATGGCGCAGTCAGGGTGCAAAATCAATGTTCCAGACAGATTAAGAAAATCACAGTGACACTGTTCATGAGCAGAGGTCTTAAAATTGCTATGTTAAAAATTTGCTGACAAAAGTCCATAAAATGACTGTGTTACGAGTGAGCATTGCGCAGTTTCCACGCACCCTCGTAAGTTCATGAATTTGTAATATTTTCAGTCCAGATTTTCACCACTGGCATTTTTCCACACTTCCTTATGAACAGTACAGCTGTCATTTTTCACACCATGGCTGAAATTTGTTTTCACACTTTCAGTGCAGAAATGCGTGGTCACTGTGGGAAATCACTGTTTGGGACATATTAAGAAAATCACAGTGACCCTGTTCAAGAGCTGAGGTCCCAAAATGCCTGTGTTGACAATCTGTTTAAAAAAATCCCCAAACTAATTACATTACGGGTGTGCGTTGCACAGTTTCTACGCACACTCATGACTTCAGTTTTTTTTAATATTTTCACTGCAGATTTTCAACATTGCCATTTTTTACACCTCCCCATGAACAGTACAGCTGTCATTTTTCACATCCTGTTCAAAATGTGTTTTTGCACCTGTGGTGCCAAATGGCGTAGTCGCTGTGCAAAAGCAGCTTTCCGCTAGCAAACTGATATTGCCACTGTTCATGAGGTGGGGGTCACAAAAAAACCATGTTGAAAATTTGGAGTGAAAATACCAATGAATGCCTGAGGCATTAGGGTTTCCGACAACAACATCCCACCCTGTACAGAATGACAGGCATCAGGGGTGTGATTTGGGATTGTCGCCTGTAATGCTCATACCATTCCACCCCCACCCACATCCTGCAGCCAGTGAGAGGCATTGAGGTGTGCCTTGGGCTCTTCAGCCCCAAAGTTCACCCCATTCTCCTATACAGCACCCATCTCACTGTATTTCCTGATGGAATGGGGTGAACATAAGGGCCAAAGACCTCTAGGCACACCGTGACACTTGTCGATGTCTGCAGGGTAGGGTGTGGTGAAATGGCATGGCCTTTATGCCTGATGACCCAAAGGCACACCCCAATGCTTGTCAGTATCTGCAGGGTGGTGGTGGGGTTGGCTTCAGTTCAATACTTCACTGCCATTCCTATTATGCAGCTCTGTAACTCCTACACTATGCCAATGCTAGCAAGCAAACATTCGGCATTGACAAATGCTTGTTAGAGACACCACAGTATTTTATTGATGGACAAAGCTTTGCCAGATCAAAATAATTTTCCAGGAACCAAGTTGCTTTTCGAAGAGAGTGAGATGATACTGTTGGGTACATTAATATTTGCATCTAAGAAAACTCTGTATATATTATTTAATGGTGATAAGAAACATTTTTTACATCTCTAGACGTCCTCCTGTTTTATTTTTAGTATCTATCTAATATTATGATATGTTGTGACCTTTTTAAACTAAACATTTTTTTTTCACCTTTGTAACTACAGTATCTTTCTCCTCAGCAGTTACTGCTCTCTCTTTTCATACTGCGTGAACATTCTGTGACATCAGTAACACCATTCTGGGCCATTCAGATGAATATGTGGAATGGTGTAACGATGTCATGGATTGTTTTATACAATGAGTGTGCTGCTTTAACTGCAGAGATAAAAATGCTATCTGAGCTAATGATGTACCCGATTCATAAGATGGCAATTTAGCAGTTTTATCTTATGAATCAGGTTCGTCACACCGGCTATCTCCACACTCCAGTTCATCACAATGCTGACTCACGCTGGAGCAGATGCATGGCTTCAGGCACAATGGCAAAAAAAAAAAAAAAAAAAATTCACTCTCTGTGTCGAACCTGACAACGCCCTGCATTGTAAATCGCATAGAGATGATTCAGGTGCAGTTTAAGCAGCACACTCACTGTATAAACCGAATATGGCATGTGTGAGTATGTCATATGTTTTTTATCTTCCATTCGAGGTTTGTGTCCTCTTGATCCCTCACTTGTGGCGTTGCCACTCGTGAGGGGTCAAGAGATCACAGACCTCTCATGAAGATAAAAAACATATGACACACACACACATGCCATATCCCTTATTTATTAACATGAAAACCCTTACCAAATGTGACACAATGACAACACCATGGCACCACAATGGCAACACAGTGGTGATCTACAAAATGCGCAGTGGTACTACCCAGTGGTACCATGGTTGTACTGTGGTAGTTTAAATTTTGATTATTTTTGTTGATATGGTAGGACAGTGGTACAATGGTATCACAATGAAATTGAAACAAACCACTGTGATACCATGAAAACCTTAATGGTAGTACAGTGGTAGTCACAGTGGTATTGCAGTGGCCAGTGAGTGGTATTACAGTAGTATTCCGAATAACTTTTTGTAAGGGAAGAAAGAGCAGTAACTGGTGAAGAGAGTGGAACCCTATGTAGATCTTACAGAACCCCAAAGCTAGATTATTTCACAGATTCACAGAAATTTTATGGCAGAAAAGGACCACACCGGCCCATCTAGTCTGCCCTTAATCCACACCTCTACCCTCTCCTCCTTTTACTGGCTCAGAACCCCCCCAACCCCATTTGTCTATCCCATGCCTCTTTGAATCCCTCCACCCATTTATTTACCAAAAACTGGTCAAAGCATTCGTGAATACATAACTGGTATGGAAAGGAAAATTGGAGGCAATTAACTATGTAAAAATAATTTCCTGTACCTTGCATTAATATTATGCCTGTTTAGTCTATCTATTATGTACTGTTGTGTATGCCTTTTCAGGTTGCCCTTGAAAATAGGCAGCTGTTGCCCAAAGGTTAGCACAGCTAAAAATAAAATGAATACATACAATGGTTTTGAACTGCATTTTGTCGTAAATGGAATATAGCTATATACCTATCCATTTATACCTATTTATACAACGTACTGTATGTGGGTTTTGAACCATACAGATAAATGATTAATTTTTGCAACTGAATTCTAAATGAACAGCAATTATTTACCTCAATGCTGGATGCATTACCACCGTTTGTCTTCACTTTAGGGAAGTCACAAAGCAAACTTTTACAAACATTGAGAGAACAGCTTGCACAGTGCCTGATGACACCACATTGTCACAGCGGCCTCTGCTTCACTCAGAGGAAAGCAACCAATTAAATAGACAAAGTTTATTTCTCATAACAACTACTTTATAATGTTATGATTTAAAGCAGCAGTGCAGCAAAACTGGGCAAAAAATATGTCCCTGCTTTTTTCACTATAATTTCAGGAATTTTCCAGTCTTATTTGGTGGTAATATGTTCTAGTTCCACTAAAATCTGAACATTTTATAACTATTTTAATGTAATTTTTTTTTCCTCAAAAAAATCAAATTATTACCACATGTGGCTTAGAAATACTCTAGCATTGCTGACCTGGAAGGTGTTGGATTGTGAAAATAAAATAAATTATGGTGTGCAGCATAGAAGGTACCTAGAAAAGAAGATTTAACAGCTGCGCTAATGTTTTATTAATTGTAGCTGAAACTCGCTTTTTGGAAAAACATTTTTTGTTGCACTTATGCTTAAAAATACATTGCAGAAGTTAGACACCCAAAGGCCTTACTCAGCATATGGCATTCATCATCATTTGTGAGGGGGCATGCCTTTCATAAGTGATTCATGAGTTGTGGTCCTGCCTCCCCACTGATGAAGATAAATGGCACATTTTGAGTCAGGCCATTGCCTTTCCCCTATCTATCTACCCTATACCGCAACAGTGGTAATAAGATAAATCATGTTGTTTTGATTGATGATCTACCTACTTCAGGAATACCATTTTTATTTCTACAATACACCTATCAAATACTTAACCAATGGGAAAGCGGCGTCTACAGCGTTTGATGATATCATACTGTTAGAGGTCCTGTGCAGGCTCCAAACATAAATACTGAAGTCAATCAGTGATCATGTCAGCTTCAGATCAAGGTCAAATTTAAAAGATATACCTATTGGCCTATAGAAAAATGGGCTGCTGTGGTGTAACCATATTTATACTGTAAAATGAGGGCTTGGCATATCCCGCTTTCTGAATAGTTCATGTTAGATGAAAGAGCATCAACTCTGTTCTGTATTATTCCTTATTGTCACAGATGAGGATATGACACATAACTCAAGAGTTCTGAAACCATGAGTGTGTGATGAAGATTTTATTCTCAATAGTGGGAATAAGTAAGGATTATAAAATGGGTCATTAAAATCATGTAACCTCATTGGTCAACACATGTCGCATGACTTTGGGTAAGTCCTGGAACAGTGAATGGATACAGATCCAGCTGATTAGATGTTTACTTTCTTTGAAACTTACTTGTGTCTTTAGACTTTTTTTATGTGGATCCATTTTATAATTGCAATAATGCACTTCATGGTTTTGCATAGTAGTGAAATTTACCCACTTCTTGAGTGGCTAAAGGCACTCAAGTATGCCTCGTGACACACCACACAAGTTGTGGATAAATCCCACAACATCACATGCCCTGTTGTACCTCATTGCTTAAATAACACATGACAGAGTGTGTTAATTTAGTGTACATGAAGGTCTCATTTTAAAACCAGGAACCAATTTTAAATTGCACTGCCTTTGAAATCCAGTCACTGAGTGGAACAGCATGCATACTTTTAGGATATATGTGTATTTTGGCCCAGAATAGGACTGCATACACTGGAACGAGTGAGCTATCTTCAAATTTCTTGCTGAAATTTTGCATCTTCCAGGGGGGATGTGTTGCAGTACAGAGTGATGTTGTCATCTCTGGATCTTATTGACATCTGTGAGACTAGGATGACCCAAACTCAACCCTGTTCTGCAGCACAACCCCCTGGAGCTGCAGGATGTCAACATGACACTTGAAAATGATGTGCTTGTTTGGGGATCCTAAGTCAGTTTCCAGGCTCAAATTTATGTAAATCCTAAATCTATTCGTTCCCTTCTTTTTAGTGACTCAATGTTAAAGGCAGTATAAATAAAAATATTTGAAAAAGGTGGGGCTTCTACAGGCACTCAGGGTCTGGGTCAAGGCTTCTGTTACAAAATTCCTATAACCATGCACATCACTTTTCTTAGCAACTGAATTTCAAAGACAGAACAACTGAAAATTGGTACCGCTTTGAAAATGGGATCTTTCCTTTAATCCACAAACTCTGGAGTGTGCTAGTCCATTTCAACAATCATTTCAGATGAAAAGATTAAACTTTATCCTTTGCTTTCCTGTGAGGAAGGAAATAAGGAATGTTATCCCTCTCCAGTATCTCCAGGTTTCAACCACTTATGTTGCATATTTTGCTGGCCCTATTTTATAAACATGGTTATCTCACTGCATTCCATATTGCACCTTACGACATTTTCATACAAAGGGTAGCCGCACATGTGGTAAGCAGTTTTTCTCTTCAAGTGCTTCTTGCAGTTAATATAGTACCAGGAATTTAGCTTACTGTTATCATGACATGCTGGGATGGGTCTCTTAGCTTGGCTGACAGTTTAAGAGAAATAATTTACATACATGTAATCTTACATCAAGCTGCATAAACATTGTAAGTAAGAAAAACAGAAGCCAAGTCAACCTTATATGTAGCAGTCTGGGGGAGAGAATTGGTGTTCCAAAGGTTAAGGTGGAATTAATTAGATCCCTGGGGCCTGTTTTAAGCTAAATGATTGATATTCTTGTGTATTGAAATACAAGTTCAAATAGTCTTGTACAGAGCACAATCAATGTTTCTTCATGAAGGCATACTTATTGAACCACAACCACAGTCATAATTCATTCTTTTATAGGTTAATCAAATGCACATAAACCTCTGACCTGTAATCCTTTTGTCTTTCTCGGAGGCTTTGAATGTTAAACTTGTTAAACTATTAATGTCTAAAGAATCAGCCTTTCATTTAGTTATTACTGCAGCAGTAGCATTTTTTTTATCTGCCATATTCTAGTAATACATGATTATTGAGAATTCTTGAAAACTTCAGTTTGATCACTTTGTTGTGTTGGAATTGGGTAATTATTGAGAATTCTTGGAAACTTCAATTTGATCACTTTGTTGTGTTGGAATTAGAGGCTCCAAGTCCCCCCCCCCCCAAGTGGCAGTTAGGTCTAAGATGAATGCTTTTTTTTTTATTTCTCTCTTCTTAAAACTATATCCTAACTGAACTCTGCTAAATATGTGTGCATTTTGTGAAGGTTTTTAATGCAGATTTATTTTTCACAGTGGTACAAATTGTAGATGCAGTGTGTATAGGTTATTCTCTGTAAAGCTCTACTCACTGAAAAAATAGGCAATTTCTAAATCTCATTTACTGTGTCATGCAACTCCTTATGTGGGAGATGTCGATAGGATCAAATTTAGATGCCCTTCATCACAGAGTTATCTTTGCATTGTTGTTAGTATACTCTCTCTGGAGAAGCAGAGACATTTAAGAAATGCATTCTTTACAGTTAATGTTGAATTCCATGTTAAAAAATAAATAGTAGGATACCAGGTAGACTCCTTGGATCCAGTAATGTAGTCATTGTAGAAGTATCTTTTTTTTATAATTTATGCCAAGGACAACACTCAAGGAGAAACAGAAATCCATGTTTCTTATACTTTTTTTTCTAACTCTTAACAAACTAACAGGTGAATGCAAGTTATTTAAGAGCACATATGTCCATGTCGCTACACCACAGTACAGTAAATTACATGTATGGGCATGTGCTTGTGCTTGTAATGTGAGATTTGAACTGTTTTGGGGGTTTTTTGTTCTTCTATAAGGCAACCCTGGTAAATGAACAAAGTCTTGGTCAATTCATAACCCTTCTTAGGGTCCACCTCCTGTCAGAAAGCACCTGTGACTGTAACTGAACTCTGGCCTCTTCCTCCTACTTCTCTGACAGTGGCCTCTGGCCTGCCTCTTCTCTTAAGTGCTCAAATGTTGTATTATATCTGTACTTGTTATGCACTATGTAGTTAACTATGCTAAGTAACCTAATGTTAGGATGGCTGTGCTCTGTAACACTCTGAATCTTTATGCTCTGATTGCATTCGTTGTAAATTTTTGTCTATCTAATCTATGTGACGTGGAACCTTTGTAAATGAGTCTGTGACTCAAAGGTATCTATCCAAAACTGAAATAAATAAAATAAATAAACACAGAACATACTAGTGCAGTCCATGTCTGGGGTCCTATATGCCGGAAAAAAGTTTGTACTAGTCTTGATATATGGCTTTTGTGGATGTGTCAGGCCACGATAATAGACATTTAAAATTACTTATTTCAATTAATTTGGTCAGTGCATGTGTATGTGTGAAGTGAGGAATTATTTCCCCCTCTTCTCCCATAAAATTGGTGGGGTTACAGTATTGCAGCTGAACAGCATGATTGCCACACATGCATATGAGATGGGGGCTGTTCCTCTTCCCTTCTACAAGAGAGGCTGAGCATTGCTCTGTTGGCCCACAACAGATTGGTGTTGTCCCATTTAAAAATCAGGCACTTCAGCTGCATCTGTGGACAATTTTAGAATGGTTTTCTAATCCAGCTTTTAAAAAACAGATTGCAAATAGCTTTTATATAATATTGAACGGCTTACAAAAGCCAGAAACATAGCAGGACAGGATGAATGTGGTAATACTGTATTAGTATCTTAGTATATACTGTAGAATGTGTGAGACAGAGTGAGACCATAGGCTTATTGTATTTATACAACACCAATGAGAATAAATTATTCCAGACAAACAGCATCATTTTTTGTAGATTACATGCATGTTACCAAAATGACATGCTATTTCGATGTTAGATATGTAGTATAAACCAGATACGCAATGGCCTAACTCAGAGTATGACAAACGTAGAAGAATAAGGCAGAAAAAGGCTTTAGCCAAATGAGACCATCCCATACTTGCCCAGTAGTAATACCTGTTTAAGTGTACCTCCCTCACATAACACCCTCTTGAACCCCTCCTGTTTATTTTCATTATAAAATGGGCAAGTAAAATTAACAAATCTGATTGGCTAATAGGCCTTCGCAGCCGTGTCCTTATCAGACTACATCATAGCCAACCAGCACTAACCTTCCCACTGCGACCCCATAACAGCATATCAGTGACCTATGACCAGAGAAAACCATGTATGACAGAATCTTATTATACTGCTTGCTAAATTGTCCTACTAGTATGCACTACTGTTACCGAATCAAACTACCTGCTGTGCTGTCCTTGTCGCATGTTTTACTATCTCTGTAACTAATACCATGGAACCTGTTTGACTGTTTCGTTTTGCAAATGTCATACATTTATGCTGCTAAACCCTGTAACCAACCCTTTTGTCTATAATACCTGAATCTGCACCTTATAATGCAACCAATGTAACCTGTACCCAGGATCCATGTATGCCTGCATCTTTATGCATATGTTCTCTTATAGTATGTATTTTGTACTTGTATTATCTTCTCTTCTCTTGACGAGGTACCTTTGGAAATGAGCCTCTGGCTCAAAGGTTGTAAACTGATTGCAATATAAAATAAAAATAAAAAAACAATAACCGACGAGGCGGGCACAGACTTTATACATGGCAGTTCTCCCTCTGCAGCTCGTCAACAAGAATCTGAGGGAAGTGGGAGAGCAGTGGCACAGAAATGTAAAAATCAGACAGTTTCCCAGGTAACAAGCACTGCATTTAACTGCCAGTCTGACTTTCATTTTTCTTCCCTTCAGAAAACTTTCTGTGACCCTGCTGATCCATAGCTGTCCCGATGATATCAGCCTTGCAGCTTGTATACAGTCTCTGCTCCATTCCTCGACTTCTCCTGGGTCACCAGTACATTCCTTGACAACAGCACCATCAGGGCATCCCACCCCCACCAGACGTCACCTAATGTATGGTCGGTTTCCGCCATCTATAGTCATGGTGTCCAACCCTGCCAGCCACACCTCCCCATCCACGAGAGGACATATGGAATAAAATAAAAAAATGTCCATCTGTCACGACACCACACAGCAGAAGTTACCATTTGAAAATTGCAAACCTAAAAGCAGTCTGTATAGCAGGTGGAAAGAATATTCTCACTCTCAGAAGTAAGCCGCTGGTAGTAAAAAGGAAAAAATGAGTCTCTCTGTGTTGGGAGAGAGACAGAGTTGTTAGAGATGAGACACAGACACCAGTGCACTATACTCGTGCTATCATATATACGATGTGCTGGCTGTAACTTATTGCAAACAAAGCCTAAAAAAAAGCAAAGTAAATTAAAAGAAAAAAAAGCAGTATTTCTGTATTGAGGGAGTGACAGTTGGGAGACGAGACATAGACACCAATGCCCTCTACTCACTCCATGATACAGTATATGCAGTGTACAACTCTGCAGTACAGCTGGGACTGTTTTCTGCCTTTTGTATACTAAACACTTTTCAGCATACTTTTTTTAAAGAATTATTTTCTTTACTAGGGGTTTTTGGAGGGGGGTCTATTTCATAAGTACAATAACACACTCCAAGGTTAAGTCCTGATAAGAGCACACCCAGGTGCATAAGGCACTTGGAGAAAGTGCCTTGTACCTTGTAATGCACCTGGACATGCTCTTATCAGAACATAACTCACAACTCATCATGTGCTATTGTTTACATAACCACTCTGCTCAGTGCCCTAGTCCATACTCCCATCACATTTTCTGAAGATTAGTACTTCCTTCACTGACTCTTAAATTGCCAGTACATGATTTGATGATCATGGCCCCTTATTGCTACCTCCCTTACCCTTATATTTATACTCATTTGTACACACAGTTCAGGGTCCTTTATAAACCAAAACAGCGCTATCATGACTCCTTTTAACTGTCTCTATTCTAGAAAAAGCATACCCAAGATTTCTAACCTGTTTTCTTAAGTCACTTTGACCTGACTTACCATAATTCTGGTTGCTCTTCTCTGAACCCTTTTGAGCCTGTAAATATCTTTCCTGCAGAAGCGTGTCCAGAAATAACAAAATAACAACAGTACTCCAGCTGTGGTTTCATAAATGCTCAATGGAGGAGGAGTTTTCCATTATTCAGTTTTGACTATGTTGTATTATCTCTTGTTATACCTTTGCAACATGCCTTCCTATTTGTGTTGTAACTCTCCTGGGTCGTGCCTGAAAATAGACAGTCTCTGTCTAGTGCACCTACCTGGTAAACAAAAACTAAATAAATAAATAAAACTTCTCTTGATTTACTAATAAAATTCCATCTAATGCAACCCAGTATCTGAAAACCTATTTTTGCTGACACTTCACAATGATGCCCATGTTTTAGATCCTTTGCAATATTTATCACTAGAGCTCTTTCCTCCTCTACATGTTTCATTTAAGTAGAATTTTAAGTAGTGTGCCATCCAGATATTTTTACGTGCTGGAGAGCACACTTTCCACGTTAAACTTCATGTGCTAAATTATCAAAGAGCCCCTAGATCACTGCACATTTGAGGTGATCTAGGGTTGCGTTTCACCCTGGGTGTATCAGGGACCCAGCACTGTATTCAAGAAGATCAGGGTCCCTGTGCCAGAAAACCAGCATAACGCTGCACCCTTGAGCATGTGCCAAAATAATCTGCGCACCTGCCGAATAATGCACAAGGATCGCACTGCCCCCAATCTGGGCGCAAGAGTAGAGGTGTTGGGATGTATGGAGGTGAGGGGGCAAACACAGGTGAAGCATGTGGAGTACAGGGGAGGCATGAGCACAGGGTGCCATAGTGGCAGTTGGGGTTGGTGGGCAGGCATATTAGTGATGGTGCACCTGGCGGAGGTGCCGATAGTTGGGCAATACTGGCACTGCCTGGGAATTGTGATGGGGGGTTACAGAGAAACACAGTGCCATGGCCCAGTGAGGGCACAGCCCTGGCAGAAGTCCCCAGGGCTGTGCCCACATGGGCCATGGCACTGTGTGTCTGTACCCAGCATCGCCATTCCTTGGCAGTGCCAATATTGCCCACCATCGGCACCCCCGCCAGGTGCACCATCACTAATATGTCTACCGCCTAACTGCCACTTCATGGCACCCTCAGGCCCATGTCACGTCCCTGTACACAGTTATCAGGGCCTCCCGAAAACAACTCCATAACAGCATGCACTAGTCAAAGGGGCTTAGACCAGCTCATTGCTGGTCTATCATGAGACCCTTGTGACCACGGTAGGGCTTCCTGACTCCTAGAAAGGGGATGTTGTAGTCCTGCCATGGCAAAAGCCCCCTTAAGATGTGGAGCACCCTCAGTTGTGTCGCAATGGGAGTGCAGTACCACCTTGCGGCAGCGGCTCCTTATTCAGATGCAGACTGCGTTTCTGAATGAGGAATGTCACATCTTATGATGCAAGGTGCCAGTTGTCACCCCTGCTTGATGTAAGCACCTTGCATCTTCCAGAGGGCTTTGAAAATCCAGCTCCCTGTCTGATCATTCTACACAGTTGGCTACTCCTTATCTATCGTAGGTCCTTTTGTAATGTTTCTGTCTCTCCCTGACTGTCCACAACCTCTCCCAATTTAGTATTGGCTGCAAACTTGATTACCTAAGTTTTCTACTTCATCACTGAGCTCTTTTTTACACTGCAGATATTAAACAGCAGGGGATGCAATACAGTGCCTTGTTGAACTCCACCAGATCTTCATCGACGACATCACCTCCATTGGTCCACACCTTTGAAACAGTAAGCCTTCAGCATCAGGACTACTTGGAAACTTCTGGTAGCTGCCCACGATGATGTGCAACATCAGTGCCTATATGACATGGGCAGCTACATTGCTCTTCAGTTATTTATCCCGCCTTCAACCGCTCATTGAACTTGCAGAGAAACAATGCCATCATTTACCAAATTTATTATTTCCTAACAATGTTTTGCTGACTGATTGACATCATCCTTTTATGCCACCATTGAAAGAACCTTTATTTAGGTTTTGTACCTGCAGTTACAAGATCTACAAGGGCGACACTCAACAGTTTCTACTTGCCGTTTAGGCCCATCCCATAATGTAAGGGCCTGTAAGATCAGCCAGGGATTCAACCAGGCCACAAGGAGATGCTGAAAGAAGGCTTTTGAAAACTTCATCACCATTAAGGCTGTGGAAGTCAGCCCCATGGCCATGTGATCCAAGTTGACCTCTTTCTCTAGCTCAGCGGCCACCTCCAGGGAGGAAACTCCCCATGTTTGGTGATGCTTTTGCTGACATCAAGATCAGAGGACAAACACAAGAAAAAGGTGTTAAGTCCTCCTTTTCCAGCCATCATCGCACACATAAGGACAATACTTATGGTTCTCTGGTGAGATTGAGGCCTCCATTGAAGGAGGGTATGTCCTTGCCATCATCCGCTACTGCAGTGGCAGCTACAGCTCCCCCCAACCATCAATGAGACATCAAGGTTGGAGTCTGGCTCAGGTGTTGCCATACCTACTATAGACAGTGTGCAGCTTCCGTCATTGGGTTCTACCCCATCAACAGTAGTTCTGTTCCCTTTACCGGGTATCACTGACTCCCATGTCGGGCTGCATCTTTTGAGTTATTTCACTACCTGTTTCTACAGCACCCACTGATGATAACAGCTGTCCCATTGATAGGGTTTCCCTGTAGGCACTTTCATCATTGATGAGATCCAAAAGAACACCTGTGATTCCTGCATTGCAGCTGTCGATGACTCTGATTTTCAATATTATCACTATTCCAGAAAAGGAGGAGGTATATAATCCTGATCTCTTTAATAAAGAGAAGGGTTTGGAGGATGAACAAGGGGAACAGGATCCCTGTGAGGGGGTTTACCTTTAAGTTCCGCCTTGTCCTCATGCATTGAGGACTCTGTGGTTTACACATTCAGATCTCCTCTTGAAGATGCCTCCTTCCAGGCTGTACGCAGACAAATCCATTATGCAATGGGAATTGAAGCTGAGGAAGAAGACTCCACAAAGGGAAGTTTAATGAACTTTTTGGAGGATCCTACTACTCCATCCATTTTCATCCCTCTTGTGTATCCTGTTTTGGAGGATGTTACGTTTGCTGCTTGGCACAGGCCTAGTCCCTTGCCTACAGTACTCAGAAAAGCTGTCAAGCAGTATTTTGATCTGTCTGCTAAACCTTACTCTGCACACAGTCTGAAACAGATTTTGTGGTTATCATAGTGGCTGATGATTATTCTAGGGCTCGTAGACACATGAGCGGTCTGCCTCCTGATAAAGAATCCAGGAGGCTGGATGTTTATAGGCAAAAGGACATGCACCTCCATGTCTTTAGGCCTTAATATAGCTAACTACCAGACCAGTATAATTAAGTGTCCGACTGGCCTGTGGAAGTCTGCCATCTCCACTATTCAGGTTTTGCCTGACAGTCCTGCCAAGGCTGATTTGCATGGAGCTTCAGTTAGTTTAGATAAGGATAAGCATCTGTTACATTCTCCATATCATGCCTCTGGTGCATCTACCATGCCTCCTGCCTCTGGCATATGCCTTTGGAGATATTCCTGGCTATGTATGGCCAGATTTGCCACAGTTGTACAAAGGTTTATGCTCAATGCTCCTTACAGAGGCTCCAGACTGTTTGGTGGTGATGTTGAAAATGCTCTTGTGTGAGCTGCAAACCTCCAAGATGACATTATGGTCCCTGAAATCTCTGACCCCTCAGCCAATCAGAGGGCATTCTAGGGGCTTGCTTCATAAACCTGCCCATGGTAACCATGCCTCCAGTCAGCAGCTCCGTGCCCATGGTGGTGGTCCCCTCCTCCAGTGCCCATGCAAAGTCACCCAAAGGTACTGGTAAAGGTGGAATCCCTACCAGCCCCAGTACTCTGACTCCCCACCTCCTCCCCCTGTACTACTGCCTTCAGGGGTGCAGATGGGGGGACGGATCTCCCTTCATTTTCAGAAGTGGCGGGAGATTACGACAGATGAGCAGGTCCTAAAAATAGTGGAAAAGGAGCATACTTTGGTGTTGCTGACTACCACTCCATTACATCCACCAAAGCATGCTGTTGAACCTGTTACCCTTCAAGAAAGAAAGAAAGGGTTCTATTCCAGATGCTTACTAGTTCCAAAGTGGACAGATCTGCTGGACCTGAGAAACCTAAATCTGTACATCGAATGGAGACCCATTTAACAACTCACAACATCTACGATCCTCTCCTGTCTGGTTTCAGGAAAGGGCACAGTACTGAGACTGCCCTTGTTCGGGTGCTGAATGATCTCCTGGTGGTGAGGGATTGGAGAAGACGTACTATCTTGGTTCTCATTGATCTTTCGCCACTGCTTGACACCATGGACCATGGGGTGCTGATGAAATGCCTGCGGGTTTGTTGTGGACTGGCTGGTACAGTCCACAACTGGTTTAAATCATTCCTCACTGGCAGGTCACAGTGGGAGGTGTGGGGGAATTTTTCTTCAGCACCATGCCCCTGCTGTGTGGGGTCCTGCATGGCTCTGTTTTGTCCCCCATGTTCATGGTATATATGCTTCTGCTGGGGGACATTATAAGACGGTATGGGCTGAGTTTTCACTGCTATGCAGATGATGCTCCACTATACCTGTCTTTTGCACCTGAGCAGCAGGAGCCGGTCTCAGTGTTGAACAATTTCCTTTCTGAGATCCAAGGCTGGAGGAGGGCCAACTGGTTGAAGTTGAATCCAGACAAGACTGAGCTACTAGTGCTGGAATCTGGTCACAGGGGGCGAGGGAACAATCTGGTCATGTCTCTGGGCTTTGGCTTGGGGACTCCCAGTTGCTTACCTCAGACTGGGTGAGAAATCTTGACGTTGTTTTGGGCGGCGGCCTGACACTTAAGTGGCAGGTGTCAGCTGTGATCTGAACCTGTTTTTACCATCTGAGGAACATCACTAGGATTAAGTACCTGATTCCCCCTGGTGATCTGCCAGCGCTGGTCCATACCTTTGTGACCTCTCGCCTTGATTACTGCAATGCCCAATACCTAGGGTTGTTTAGGGTAGATCTTCGCCGCCTGTAGCTAGTGCAGAATTTGGTGGCCAGGTTGTTGACTGGCCTATTTAGGTTGTGTCATATTACTCCTGTGCTCTGCTGTCTGCAATGGCTGGCAGTTAGGTGGCGGATTTCCTTCAGGGTCGGTCTGCTTACCTATAAGACCCTTCACAGGCAGGGGCCTGGCTACCTGCAAGATCTCCTCTGACCCTACCACCCCTTGCGCCCCCTCTGCTCCACGGATGAGGGATTGCTGGAGGTTCCAAGGGTTTGCTTATAGTCGTCTGGGGCTCACACTTTTGCATATGCAGCCCCAATCCTCTGGAACTCTCTACCTCGTCCTGTATGAGAAAACCAAATGGTTGATCAGTCTAAGCGGGAGCTAAAAACCTATTTATTCAGATTAGCTTCCCCAGAACAGGATTAATATTTTACTGTTTTAATAAGGATTATTTATTGTTAAGATATAGTTGTATTTGTTTTTAAATATTTTTTTTTTTTGCCCTGTCTCCATGGATGCCAGTCTCTTCTGGGGTATCCTCTACTCACACTGCACACCCCCGGTACCTCTCGGGGTACCGCCAGATCTGCTCCCATGCTGCCTCAGCCTACTCCCCCGGGCGGGGAGGAGGGGAATCCTGGGATGTCCCCCTCCAGTTCATTAGTGTGTGTCTCGGGCATTCTGGACGGTCCCCAAGAGCCGAGTTATGGTGTCAGGGAGCTTGGATCCCAATCTGCGCCAGCATCCGCGAGGTCCTTTTCCATGTTTCTGGTGCCGTCCCCTGAGGACGTAGGCATGCAAGAGGGGCCAAGGGGTGGGGCACATTGTGACGTGCAGCCACTACGGCTTCCAGACTATATCCCCTCCCACTGGCGGTCTCAGCTGCACCACCACCCATGGTCACCCAAGTGGCAGTAGAGTAGCGGGACAGGCAACCCTTCCCTCCCAGAGAGGGAGAGCGGCCAATGGGCACTTGATCCTTCTCCCCCTGGCCAGCCCTCCAGCTGCCTGAGTCTGTTCCCTAACCCGGGTCGCTGACACTGTGAGTGGTACACCTATCGCTGCACCAGCGGGCCGGCATGTTTTTAAATGTTTTAATGCAAAGCACATTGAATCACCATGAGAACTGCGTTATATAAATAAAAGCTGATTGAATAAAAAAGTTTAAAGTGGTGTCTCTTCATGCTCTTATCCCCCCCACCCCTCTTTGCAAAAGGGGGATTGGCTCTGTGCCCTGGATTTTATGGACGCATGACTTTTTATCAAGATTCTCAAATGCCACATGCAGTATCTCCACTTCATGCTGGAGGGCAGCCATTTTCAGTTCCGAATCTTGCCCTTTGACTTCTCATTAGCACCATATTTACCAAATGCTTGGCAGATTTTGCAGTGTCCCTCCAAAGGGAAGGGCTTTGTGTCTTCCTGTATTTGGATACCTGGCTCCTGAAGGCCCTGTCCAGGGAATCGATTCTGTACATGTTGTCCAAAATGAGACAGTTATTTGAGAACTGGATGCCAAGATGAACGTAGCAAAATCCATAGTCATTCCTTGTCTGCAGCTCCAGTATATTGGTACGGTGCTGGGGATGGCAGTGGGCAGTGGCTTCCTGCTTGCAGACAGGTCAGAGGCTGTTGTTGCCCAGGCCCAGCTGATACACAGAAGCCATTATGTGTCAGCCCAGATGATGTAATGTCTGCAGGGACTGGTGGCTGCATCCATCATTACAGTCCACTTTGCTTGACTCCGTATGCACATACCGCATTAGACTCTTCAGGTACAATAGGATTAGCGGACAGATGAGTTGGAACAAATGGTCCTAGTCATGTCCCCTCTCTGCCATGCTCTAATGTGGTGGATGGACCACCTGACCCTGCTACAAAGCATTCTTTTATTTATCCTGACTCCTGTGAAAATCCTCATAACGGATGCCTCTGGGTCCAACTGGGGTGCCAGTCTTCAATCTTGTCAAACCCAGGGTTCTTGAACCGCTCTGGAGTCCGCGCTCCATATCAGTGTTCTGGATATTGAGCTGTACTGCTTAGTCTCCAGGCTTTTCAAGAGCGTCTCAGCCCTGGTCCCTTGCAGAGTCAGACAGTGTCTGTGTCATGAAAACACAACAATGGTGTGCTAACAAAATAAAATAGGAATTGCTGCAAATCAAGGCAAATAATTCCCAACAGCACAGAAGAAAGCAGTGCTACACAGGGCTCCAAAACAATTCAAAATTTATTAAAGATTCCATACAAACAATTACCCATAATTGTTGGTATGGGTCTGTAACTGGGTACGGATGTTCAAAACTCCCAATATGCGCTGCTTTCTTCTGTGTTGTTGAGTGTGTGTCATGCACTACATAAACAAGCAAGCAAGTAGTCACTCTTATCCCCTGTACAGGGGAGCGATGAGAGTGTTGTACTGGGACATGTCTCACAGCCTCTAGCTGTCGGTCATGTTTCTCCTAGGTGTCCAGAACATCTTGGCAGATAGGGTATGCAGGTCTCTGTCCCTGGTGCATGGATGGAAACTGCTGACCTAGGTGGTAAGCGTCCTGTTCACAAGATGGGGTCATCCAGAATTGGACCTTTTTGCATCGGCACACATTGTAGAACTGCCAAGTTTTTGCTCACTCACTCCAGGACCTGGAGTCTTTTGGCAAAACATGTTGTCCCTTCCCAGGAAAGGAAGGTTCCTTTATGCCTTTCCTCTGATCCCTCTCGGAGAGCCTTACTCAAGCTGTGAGCAGAGCATACCATCATAATACCAGTGGCTCCCTTCTGGCCTCACCAGATATGGTTTCCACTTCTGTAGCATCTGACAGGATCCTCCTGTTCAGCTCCACCTCCATCGGGTCTGCTGTCCCAGGCCCAGGTGTCCCTGGTCTGTCCAGAACTGCAGTCTTTGCATCTGCATGCTTGGATTCTGAAGACATAGCCATTGCCCATTTTGAGGTTTCACCCCAGCTGGTTGGGTATCCCTACTAAATACCGACACTCAGAATCCCGACATTCAGAGATCCCGAGTTTGGCAGCCCGACACACTCCTGCCCGATAGAAGGAAACTGGTGCCAACAGGGCTAAGGTAGCGGATATGATGAACCACTACCTACCCCTAGACAGGAACCACAAGGAAGAAGAAAATACAGAAGCTGGCCGAGCTGCTCCTGTGGCATGGAGGGCTAGGCCACTAGCAGCTCAGCCAGCATGGTGCTTTTGACCCGAGTTCTGTTCCCGGGAGGGGACTTTTTTTTTTTCACACTGCTGTTGCCCCCATAACTTTTTTTAACCTACTCTGAGATCTGCTCCCCCTCGGAATTGGTTATTTTAGTTACGGGGGCTTGCCCCGCACATTGCATTAAGACCCTGTCAGTCTTCAGACAGTCGGTCTCCTGAACTCCAGCTTATGGAGTTCGGGAGACTGACTGTCGGTATTGCATAGCAAATCTGCTGGTTGATGTCTTGCTTGCAACTAGAAAGTTCTATATGACACATGCCTACACCAGTCTCCAGTACACACCTATTAAAGTGCATTTTGCTGCTGTTTCTGCCTTCTATACCCCTATTAATGGGTGCATAGTAGCACAGCTAGTGGTGCCCCATGCATTTCTTAAGAATATACAGCACATGTCCCTCGATTCGTAAACCGGTTCCACCTTGGGACCCAAATTTCATTCTTGATGCAGTGACTTTGACTCAGTTTAAGCCTACTGCAACCTGTGAGATGAGTTTCCTTGCGTAAAAGCCTCATTTATTGTTGCCGTGACTTTTGCTCATAGAATTCCCAAGCTTCAGGCTGTCCAGTATGAGCCCACTTATTTGAATTTCTACAAGGACATGGTGCCCTTGTGGACCATCCTCATGTTCTACCAAAGATGGTCTCTGATTTCACATATACACCTTCCTGACTATTATCCTGAACATGCTAAAATGGGGAGGCACTTTTCCATATACTTGATGTACACAGGCAGTTTTTTCCTGATACAGCAGCACCTTTGGAAGTGAGGTGTGCCTCCCTTCTCTTCTCTGTTTCAGACTTCTGTTGCTTGTTTTTAGAATGTATCTGCAGCTGACGTGCTGCTGCCACATGTAACACCATGCATATTTTCACGAAGCATTACAGTCTGGACATTGTCTCTCATAAACATGCTGGTTTGGGCCTTGCAGCACAGCAAGGCCTCCTGTCATAATACAATATTAGACTTTACCATTCTCCTGGGGTACGTATTACTGCTTGGGAATCATTTCAAAGGTGTGGTCCAATTATCGTAACAGTAGTTCCTCATGGTAAGATACTGTCTGAGCATGTCTTGAGCAGGGAACTGCAGAGTAGTTGAGCCTTGCTCTCACATTATATAGGCACTGATGTTGCACATCATTGTGGTGGGCCCCTTACTAGCAAAAGTTTCTGAGCAGTCCTGACACTGATTGCTTACAGTTCCAAACATGTGGCCCAGTGTGGGAGATTCTCTTGAAGATCGACTGTTATGGTAAGTAACTGTTCTTTACCTCCCTTTCTCCTGATATGAACCCATTTATTACTGCATGCTGGCTTTTCTTCCCTAACCTGTTTATAATCCAGATAACATGGTTACTATTAATCATGACTGATCTTAACTTGTTCAGTAATTAGTTTTATAACATGGGTTGGAAAAATGCTTAAATCTGATTGGCTGTTACTGTGCATTAGATCAGTCTAATGCACAGATAGAAAATAAGTGCTCTGAACCCAGATGCAGTGCAAAATAAGTCTTTGGGCTTGCTTCACAAAGCCGTGAGAGTGACGCAAGGTGCCTGCACCAAACATAAATGGTGCAAGTGGCACCTTGCATCAAATACTTCCCCCTTAGCTATTCACAAAGGCAGCCTGCTTCAACAGAAGGCTGCCTGCCCCAAACAGGGCTTGTGCCACCTGTGTGCCCAGAAATGAGCTGCGACACAGGGCTATGGGCTTGCAGCAGATGGAGGCTGCCATAGCTCCACAATCTGATTCCCAAATATCACCTAGAGGGCAAATTTCTAAGTACCCTTAGATCAGCCAGGGCTGGTCTAAGGGTACTTAGACATTCACCTTCTGGGTGGGATGAGCACTGTGTGGCAATGTGCCGTGGTCCCCTCGCCCCTACCTCGATCCCCCTTATATATATATATATATCCTAAGTCCAGTGGCCCTTCGATATCACCCATTTGTATAATAATATATAATTTGCCCTTTCCTGGTGGTCTAATGGTCCCCCTCCCGATCCCGATATCACCCAGTTTTATAATTGCACTGTCAATGAGGCCTACTATATAGTGTATGTGCTCACGATCATGAATGTGTACACTACACAGAATAGGCGTTTAGTGACAGTTCAGTCCAGCGGCCGGCTGCAGAGGTGTGAGGTGGGTTGTGCCAGTTGCCAGCTGCGTTTCTGGATTGGGGGTGGTGGGCACTGTCTGCTAGTGTGGGGGGGGGGTCAATATTAAAAATTTCCTTGGGAAGGATGAGAAGAAACACCCCCAGTTACTCAACATTAATGGGTCAACTACCTCTGATCCTCTCGTAATTCTTGAATCCTTCAACTCCGCTTTCACTGATCTCAGCTCTGTCCTCCCTCCTGACTATTTAAACTCCAGAGAAGTTCATGGATACCACAAACCAAGCATGAGTAAACACCCAAACTTTTACTTTAAGTGGGTAACACTCAAGGAGGCATTGTCTTATGTAAAAAAGTATTGGGCAAAACCAGATTGGGGAGCAATGGCATTGATATGAAACTGGTAACCCTTACTCTGGAAGAGCTCATTGTTCCCATATCCAAACTCTTCAATAAATCACTCACCCTGGCCAAATTCCCTGCAGTATGGAAACAAGCTCTAGTGACTCCTGTCCTCAAGTATGGGGACAGGTCCTATATTGCCAACTATAGACCTATTTCAGTCCTCCTCCCCCCCTATCCAAGGCGCTGGAAAGGATTCTGGCAGATCAACTCGCTGACTACCTCCATAAATATCAACTACAATGTCCCCAACAACAGGGTTTTATACAGAACCACAGTACTGCCGCAGCATTGGTGGAGTACACTGACTTCGTGCACAAGGCTTTAGAGAAAGGCAACCTGGTTGGGGCTGTCTTTATCAATTTAACAAAAGCCTTCAATACAGTTAATCAATCACCCCCCTCCTCCTGGCTCAACTACAGACCTTGGGGGTGGCTGTTAATGCAGTACGCTGGCTCCAGGACTATCTGTTATTCAGGTCGCAGCGAGTCAAAGTCGGCCAAGCTGTATCGGGGTCTGGAGAAGTATCTCTGGTTGTTTATCAAAGGTCAATCCTGGGATCTTTGCTATTCAGCCTTTTTCTAAATGTTCTTGCTAAGGCCTACGGCAGCAAAGTTATCCTGTACACTGATGATGCTGTCATTCTTAGCAGCAGCAACCCACACATCGAGCCACTACAATATGAACTAGTCTTCTTTCCACCAGCTCAAGGATTGGTTCTGCAAACAACCTCTTGCTTAATTATAAAAAAAACAAGACCATGCTGCTATCCAGCCCCCAACTCAAGAGGAGGTTCCCCAACCTCTGCATCACAAACTGTTAACGAACTGCTGGAGCAAGTACACTCCGTCAAGTACCTGGTGGCCACCATCGATGACATGACACCCTCTCCTTTGTGCAACACATTGATCTGGTGGTCAAGGCTGTCAACACCAAGCTGGGAGTGCTGTATAGGCACAGAAAGAACCTTACACTGGCTGCTCTCCTCCTCTCCATCTCTAGCTCCATACTATCCATCACTGATTACAGACTGGTGGTCTGTGGAGTAGACATGGACCCAGTGCTAAAGCAGGTGCAAATAGCCCTCAACCCTAGCTGCTGATCACTTTCCCCATATCTGCTTATTGTATGCACAGACAAACTAGCTGTCTCTAGGGAACAGAATCAAGTTCCAAACTTGCCTCCTTGTCAAGAAGGTTCTTCTAGGCTAGCGCCCCGCATATCTGATATTTTCTCCCTGGCTGGCTGTATGTATGGAACCAGAAGTGAAAGCAGGGTGCGCTCTTTGTACCATTTTGGAGAACTGCACTTGTGCACGCAATACCGCAACTCTCTGCACCTTCAAATCCAAACTCAGACATTACCTTGTCTCCAGTAGTGCGTGTGATTGTATGCTGAGCTCCTGACAGTCTCCTCCTGCTGCCCACTGACCTCTGCCACAGGATGCCCCTCCTTGTCCAGGGCTGTGTAATCTATTCTCTAATCTCTACCATGCCTCCTTACTCACTCCACACCTTTCCTTGTCCCTCACCATCCCCCCGTCTCCTTGTGCCCCCTCTAACCCCCTCATCTCCACTACCCTCTATTGCTGCGGCCTACCTGCCGCAATCCCACTCATGCTCTGCCTTCCCAGCTTCTTACCCCACCTACCTCACTAAAGACAAGGCTTTAGGCATGAGGCTGCTCCCTGCTAATTAACCTTCTTCTCCACCACCCCTTTTTTCTGCCAGGAGGGGAGTACTTATAAATTCAGCTGTTTTAATGTTTCTCTGACAATTGTTGGCTGTAAATAGTTAAGTCTTGATGTATACTTTAAGTAAGTCTGATGTATATTAGTATTATTTATGTCTGTGCATTGTACTGTGTCTCATGACATGGAACCTTTGCAAAAGAGCTCTTGCTCAAAGGTTGTTTCCGATTGAATAAATAAATAAAAATAAATTAAAAAAAGGACAGGGCAACTTGTTTATTACTATACAACTGGGTGATATTGAGGATCGGGGAGGGGGGCCACTAGATCACCATGTAAGAGAGAGCAAGCCGAATATCCATCTGCCCCCCTTTTGGGTTTCCTTAATTCCAATGCTGCAGGACATTCAGAGGGACTCCAAGATGTACACTGTGTCCTGTTTTATGTTGTATGTTGTGTTTGTTGGGCTGGCCACCCACAATCTGTATTTATTTTTATGTCTTCTGTTGTGTGATCCCCCCTCCCCTTTGTGTACATCATGGATCTCCTTCATAACTCTAGCAGCCTTAAGTTATGGAAACTAAGTGTGAAGCAGAAATGTATTTAAAAATAAAGAAAATGCTGGCTTGTAACTTCAAGTCTTCAATTAATTAGTTTAAAGCCTCTTTGGAAAGCAGGCATTATGATGGAACAGTGGGTTGTAAGAAGTTCGCTCAAAACGCCGGGTGACTATCAAGTGATGGAAAAGGCTCTGGAAGCAGTCTTTAATTTATATGGTGTCCGCCTGCATTATAGACAGAACGGATCTAAAAGAACAAAAATACAAGTGAAGTAAAGCCTCCTTTTTATGGGAGATACAGAGAAGTCCAGACTGCTGCTGTTTAAATTCATTCTGAGCTCTGCCTTTGTTGTTTAGTTAGCAGTCTGTAGAAAACTGTTTAAACCGCCTGAAAAGTACTGGTTTGGGCACAATATTCCTATCGCTAGTGCTGCCATTTAATTAAAGTAAATTCTCCACAAGGCACAGAAGGAGTTCCCTTAAAAGCACTACTGAAAGAGTATTAGTAATGTGAGTAAACTTTGTTTGTGTGCCCTGCTTCTTGCTGAAAACACTCACATTACCAACACCTCTAGGAAGAAATATGTTTGGCTGTACTAAAAGAATTAAGTAACACTTGACTTACCTGTATAAGACAACTTAAATTATACCAAGGTAGTTTTCTTTTTAAAGTTTCTGTGTAGCCAAAATGCTGTTGTTTCAAAGCTCCCTGGTTCATTGTTCCCTATGGACCGGCGCTCAGTTCCCTGTTTTATCCCTTACAAAGGAACTTCCTTCTGTGAAAGTTAAAATATTGAGACAGCTCATAAAATTTGTTTTGAATGTCAAAATGTTTTTAAATGTTACTTTATGTTTAAATAAAATAAGATATTTTATTTTGAGAAAGATTGAATGGATAAAATTTTAAAACTGGAGTAACGAGGTCACATGTCTGTAGAAACTGCTATATAAGCAGAACTACCTAGGAAGCTAGCAGTGTAAGGACGGTGTGAATCTGTTAACACCCAGTCCTGAGATAGTCAGTACTACCTCTGATATGTAAACTATGGACTTTTTGGCTTGGTTTATTATTTTGTCGTTTCCAGTCTGCTCTAGGTAATAAATTTTTAAGTTTATTCTGCTAATTTTTGTCCGAGCACTTTGTTTTTCCCACACCATTTCACATTTGGTGTTAGAAGTGGGATGCGGGTTCGAGGAGGACCTGTTGGTGGATCTGAGGGCAGATTCTGAGTGTATGCAGTCGGACAGGGCAGGAGAGCGGACTATCCCAGCTACAAGGTCATTTATATTAGCCACACGGTTGCCTTTATTGTCTGGGCTGGAGCTGACGGTTCGAAGAAAAGTGGCTAAGGTGACAATGGAGGAGACGCTGGAAATGGAAACGACAAGGATACAAAGGCTATTGAGAAGGGTGCACAAGCAGCTGAACCAAAGGAAGAAAGAGACACCAGAGGGTCCCCATGAGTTGTTACGATGGTTGTGCTTGAGACAGACAGAACTGGAGCGAGAAGGGAGAGACCGAGTTGAAAGAGAGAGATCGGGCAGAGAATGCTACTAGATGGACTGACACCCTATGGGCTATTCAGGTACTCAGTTCCAAGATCTCCTTCAACACCCCTGGTGGGCCAAAAAGACATAAGGTTAGTCAAAATGACTGAGTCAGATGATATAGAAGCCTATCTTTTAACATTTGAGAGAGTGGCCGCTGCTTGTGCCTGGCCTAGAGATCAATGGGTGGTCAGGCTGGCACCATATTTAACTGGGAAGGCGCAATTAGCCTACAGTCATACAGACCTTGCACACATAAATGACTATGATTATGTTAAACATGCTATTTTAAAAAGATATGACATAAGTCCTGAAACCTATAGACAGCGTTTTAGAGCATATAAATTCCAAACGACAGATACACCTCAAGATTTGTATACACATCTGAAAGATTTATGTCATAAATGGTTGCAACCTAACACAAGAACAGTGGTACAGATTGTAGAGAACATTATTTTGGAACAATTCATCCGGGTCTTACCCCAAGATGTGCAGTTATGGGTTAAGGAACATCGCCCTGAAACCTCAGAGACCGCCATAAGGCTAGCAGAAGATTACCTGACTGCCAGACCACAACGCCCTAAAACTTTTATGAACTCTAGAAGCCAGACTGCGACTATAAAACCTAGTAGCAATGTGAGATCATTTAGTCCTCCTATGCTGCACCCTAGTGGTAACATTGGGAATAAGAACTACAATAGACCAAGTAAAGGTTTCAATCATGAAATAATATGTCATGAATGTAAAACCAAGGGCCATATTGCTCGGTTCTGTCCAAATAAAAAGGTTGAAACAATTCATCTAGCCCTTGCTAATTGGGGCCATTATGTTACCACTGTAAAGATTGGAGGAAGGACAGTTTCTGGCCTAGTAGACTCTGGCAGTAAACAGACACTGATTCATGCTTCGTTGGTGGATAAGCCAAAATTAGGGGAAGCAACCACCAGAGTGAAATGTGTCCATGGAGATGTTCACTGGTACCCTTTGACAGAAATGGACGTACAAATAAATGGGACTATGCATAAAATGAAAGTGGGCATAGTACCTTCTTTACCTGTACCAGTTATAATTGGACATGATTACCCTTTCTTTGACTCTTTGTTAGCTATGAATATTGGGGCAGCTGCTATATAGGAGAAAAAAATGCAAGAGATGGAACTGGGACAAATATTTCCTTTTGAGGGAGGTATTTGGGACCATTGGCAAAAGTAGAAAAAGCAAATCACAAAAACAGAAGAATAAAAAGGCTTGGAACCAAAAAGACACTGGACTAGAGACATTAACAGAAAACTTCATGTTACCTAATAGAGAGTTTATAAGTGTACAGAAAGCTGATAAAACACTAATCCCTTTTTTTCCCACAGGTAGTGTCAACAATACCTACTGCATCTCAGCAACCATATTTTATTATTAAGGATGAATTTTTGTACAGGGTAGGTATAAATTCCCATACAGGGGAGGTGGTAGAACAACTGATGGTCCCTGTCCCTTTCCGAGAAAGATTACTATCCCTTGCTCATGACCCTCCTATGGCAGGTCATCTGGGCAGGGACCGAACATTACAACGTTTGCTATACCGGTTTTATTGGCTGGGAATACATGAACAGGTGGCTCAATACTGTAGAAGTTGTCCTGAGTGTCAACAGGTTGCAGCAATAGGCCGAAAAGACAAAGTGCCCCTGTTACCAATGCCCTTGGTTGTAATGTATTTGAAAGGGTTGCAATGGATATTGTGGGCCCATTGCCGAGAAGTACAAAGGGAATAAGCTTTACATTAGTGGTGGTAGATTATGCTACAAAATATCCTGAGGCGATACCCCTTCGTACTGCCACCGCCACCCGGATAGCAGAGGAATTAGTGACAATTTTCAGCCGTATGGGGATTCCAAAAAACATTCTAACTAATAGAGGCACTAATTTTTGTTCAGAGTTGTTACAAAAATTGTACCAAGCTTTAGGCATTAAAGCGTGTTTCACCACCCCCTACCATCCACAAACAGATGGGTTAGTTGAGAGGTTTAACCAAACTCTAAAAAGAATGCTCAGGAAATACGTGACAGAGGAAGGTAATAAATGGGACGTTTATCTACCCTATTTGATGTTTGCATATAGGGAGGTGCCACAAGCCTCGTGAGGGTTCTCTCCATTCGAGTTACTGTATGGACATAACCAAGAGCCCATTGGACATTATTAAAGAAGAATGGGAAGACAAGAAGGGAAACATAAGATAGAACCTTTAGAATATTGGCAACAACTGAGACGAAGGTTAATAACCTATGTAAAGAAAGCACATCAAAATAATTTACAACAACAAACTAAACAAAAAGAATACTATGACAAAGGAACAAAGCTCAAAGAATTCACTGCAGGTGATGAGGTTTTACTTTTATTACCCTCCTCTGAGAATAAGTTACTTATGAAATGGCAAGGGCCATATCAGATAGTGGAACGTAAGGGCCCAGTAACTTATTTGGTGGCTTGTCATGAAAGGAAGAATAAAAATAAAGTATATCTTATCAACTTGCTAAAACCCTGGGTGGACCGAACTTCTCTCTCCTGTAACTATGTCAGCCCTGAAACATCTGAATTTGAATCTGAATTAGACATAGCTTATAAAAGGTTGGAGGGTTCGAGTAACCTCTCAGAGGTGCAAATTAACCCACATTTAACTACCCAACAAACATATACATTACAAAGTATGTTAGAGCCCTATAGAACACTATTTACAAGTTTACCCGGAAAAATTACACATGCAGTACATCATATTGTGGTATCTGAAGACACGCTATTAGGCAAAAAGCGTACAGAATCCCTGAGAAACTAAGGGAAGAAGTAGTACAAGAGATCAAAAAGATGCAGGACCTGGGGATTATAGAACCATCACATAGTGAATGGACTTTTCCTATGGTGATAGTGGAGAAAAAAGAAGGTGGAATTAGGCTTTGTTTAGATTTCCGACGTCTAAATGCCATATCCAAATGTGATTGTTACCCAATGCCCCGGATTGATGACATCATAGATCGCCTGGGGGCAGCCCGTTATATCAGCACCTTAGACTTAACAAAGGGATACTGGCAGATTCCTCTAGATCCAAAGGATAAAGAAAAAACAGCCTTCAGTACACCGATTGGCCTATACCACTTCACAGTGATGCCATTTGGCCTGCATGGGGTGCCCGCTACATTCCAACGGGTAATGGATAATATTCTGCAACCTCATACAGAGTATAGTGCGGCCTACCTGGATGATGTTGTGGTTTTTAGTCCTTCATGGGAAGAACATCTACAGCATCTCCAGGCTATATTATGTACCCTGTCAGAAGCCGGGTTGACACTAAATCCCCCTAAATGTTCATTGGCAATGCAGGAAACCAGGTATTTAGGTTTCCAAATTGGAAATGGGCTGGTAAAGCCAGAAATCTCAAAGATAGAAGCAGTAGCCACTACCTCCCAGCCAAGGACAAAAACAGATGTAAGGTCCTTTTTAGGACTAGTTGGCTACTACAGACGATTCATTCCTGATTGTTCCACAATAGCAGGACCTCTAACCGACCTCTTAAAGAAATGTAAGCCAGATAAGGTAAACTGGACACCTGAATGTGAAGAAGCATTCAGCAAACTAAAGGCTCGGGTATGTTCTTCACCAGTCCTTCACTCTCCTGACTTTAACCGGCCATTTATAGTACAAACAGATCGCGTCCAATTGTGGTATAGGGTACTTACTCAATTAATACGAGAAGAGCATCCAGTCATATTTATAAGCCAGAAGTTACATGAGAGAAAAACATTATTCAGTTATTGAAAGGAGTGTCTGGCAATCAAGTGGTCAATAGAAGCTTTACGCTTTTATTTATGGGGTAGGGAATTTGAGTTATGGGTAGACCACAACCCTCTATGTTGGCTTCATGTGATGAAAGATAAAACCCTCGAATAATGCGATGGTATAGCAATGCAACCCTACAGGTTCACGATAAAATATAGAAAAGGTTCAGAGCATAAGAATGCCGACTTTCTATCTAGATATGGAGTAGAAACTGTACCTACCTATCTTCAGGCCTCGGGGTAAAAGAAAGGTAGTGATTATTAAAAGAAATAAGTATTTTGAAAGTATCTATAATAGATAGTTTATTTTTTTTTTTTTGGGACCCCGGGGTGGAGCCTTGGTGAGGGTGGGCTATGGCTCCATCTCTTGAGTAGAGATCTGAAGATAGGTATAGTAGTAGCTCTTGTAAACCAAACATAATTTGTGTTTTGGGTGGGAGGAATGTAAAGAGAGCAAGCCGAATATCCATCTGCCCCCCTTTTGGGTTTCCTTAATTCCAATGCTGCAGGACATTCAGAGGACTCCAAGATGTACACTGTGTCCTGTTTTATGTTGTATATTGTGCTTGTTGGGCTGGCCACCACAATCTGTATTTATTTTATGTCTTCTGTTGTGTGTGATTTCTCCTCCCCTTTGTGTACATCATGGATCTCCTTCATAACTCTAGCAGCCTTAAGTTATGGAAACTAAGTGTGAAGCAGAAATGTATTTAAAAATAAAGAAAATGCTGGCTTGTAACTTCAAGTCTTCAATTAATTAGTTTAAAGCCTCTTTGGAAAGCAGGCATTGCGACAGTGCGGGGCGTTTGTAAGAAGTCTGCTCAAAACGCTCGCACTATCGCAAGGATGGAAAAGGCTCTGGAAGCAGTCTTTAATTTAATAAGGGTGTCCGTCTGCATTATAGACAGAACGGATGAAAAGAAACAAAAATACAAGTGAAGTAAAGCCTTCCTTTTTATGGGAGATACAGAGAAGTCCAGACTGCTGCTGTTTAAATTCATTCTGAGCTCTGCCTTTGTTGTTTAGTTAGCAGTCTGTAGAAAACTGTTTAAACCGCCTGAAAAGTACTGGTTTGGGCACAATATTCCTATCGCTAGTGCTGCCATTTAATTAAAGTAAATTCTCCACAAGGCACAGAAGGAGTTCCCCCTTAAAAAGCACTACTGAAAGAGAGTATTGGTAATGTGAGTAAACTTTGTTTGTGTGCCTCTGCTTCTTGCTGAAAACACTCACATTACTAACACTTCTGGAAGAAATATGTTTGGCTGTACTAAAAAGAATTAAGTAACACTTGACTTACTTGTATAAGACAACTTAAATTATACTAAGGTAGTTTTCTTTTAAAGTTTCTGTGTAGCCAAACGCTGCTGTTTCAGAAGCTCCCTGGTTCATTGTTCCCTATGGACCGCCGCCGCCCAGTTTCCTGTTTTATCCCTTACAAAGAGGAACTTCCTTCTGTGAAAGTTAAAATATTGAGACAGCTCATAAAATTTGTTTTGAATGTCAAAATGTTTTTGGAATATTACTTTATGTTTAAATAAAATAAGATATTTTATTTTGAGAAAGATTGAATGGATAAAATTTTAAAACTGGAGTAACGAGGTCACGTCTGTAGAAACTGCTATATAAGCAGAACTACCTAGGAAGCTAGCAGTGTAAGGGACAGTGTGAATCTGTTATCACCCAGTCCTGAGATAGTCAGTACTACCTCTGATATGTAAACTATGGACTTTTTGGCTTGGTTTATTATTTTGTCGTTTCCAGTCCGCTCTAGGTAATAAATTTTTAAGTTTATTCTGCTAATTTTTGTCCGAGCACTTTGTTTTTCCCACACCATTTCACACACCAGGACAGGGCAACTTAATAATTATAAAACCAAGTGATATCAGGGATCGGGGAGGGAGACCACTAGACCACCAGGACAGGGCAAATTAAATATCATTATACAAATGGGTGATATCGGGGATCGGATAGGGAGGGCCACTAGACCACCAGAGAAGGATTCAAGGATGCTTCCTTTGCTGCAGGAGCCTGCGGCATACCCCTTACATGTGCCAGGTGTTTGTTGCATGGGAGTGGTTGCCGCAAGTGTGGGGACTTAGGCACCAGGACCCCTCCTACACCTGAATCTGAATCTGGTGCAGGGTCCCTGGTGCACCAGGCTTCAGCACAAGCTGCAGTTTGCCCCTTTTGTGAATCGGGCCCCTTGTGTTACATTTTGGAATCTTGACAGTTCAAACAGCTGCCATTTTTTTCCACACACATTTCAAAAGCATTAAAAAAGACCACTTCACCACAGACAGTAAACCACTTCTAAAATCATCATATTTTACCTAGAAAAATGTAGAACTGTTGATGTGAGGTTGCCCCCCATTTTATATTTTTACCATGATGAAACAAAACTGTTAGATGATACTATGGTTACTCAGAACCTTTCCTTGGCCACCTCATGCGCAGCCAAGCACTCAGTTTCACACCCTTCTTGCTTTTCATTTTCCTTTTTATATATGTGTGTGTGTATATATATATATAATACATGTATAAATATTAAGCCCACGACCAGTGAACTGAACAAAACAGTCTGGGAATGAATAAAATATTTTGTTCTAGGGACATGGATATGTTGTTCATCCACACTGTCTGGCAGGTATCCTTGCCGCTTTAAATCTTGCCGGAAGGTCTTCAAGCTGGCTCCTCCCACCCACCCGAGTGGTAAAACTCTCGGCTCCGCCCCATGATGCCAGATCTTCCTTACCGCTTGGAAGCTCAGGTTCCCTCCTTAACGCTCTGCGTATAAGACTGGTTCCTAATTCTTCGATTTTCCGAATTTAAAAGTTTTTGCTTAAAGACTTGGTCTTCTATCCTCGAGGCTGCGATGGACAAATGGAGCTCCGGTTTTGATGGGGCAGAAGATCTCGGACGGATCCGCCTCCCGCAGTGTGTGTACTGTTTGAGGCCTTGAACGATCCCGCAGGCTTATGCACCTGTGCTGTTCTTCTCAGCCTACATCCTCGAAAACCGTGCCGCCTGTTTACAACTAGGGCGCCCCGAGAAACGTTTTCCTCCGGTAAAGTCAAAAGAGGCCTAGTCGGCGGTCTCTGCACCAGCGGGCTCGGCGGATCAGCTAGAGCAGATCACCCTTGAAGAGGAGGTGGCGTGGGCCGCATCTTCCTTGACCGCGGCATTTATTCCGCTCTCCCTGGGTTCCTCTTACACAGCTTCCTTTAAGGAGCTTTGTCTGTCCCTCTCTACTAGGGGAGAGGGACCAAAGTCTGCTGGACCTTCTTCTCGGTCCAAGAAGAAAGACAAGGGTAAGTCTCTTTGTCGACGCTCTTGGGAGCGGGAAAGGTCCCTCTCCCCGAGTTGTCGGCCATCGACTTCGGTCGATCGCTCGGCTTCGGACACTGGTCTCACGGTGTCCCCGTCAGGTCAGTTGACCGAGACTCCCGTTGACGCAGTCGAGATCTTTCTCGACCCGTTGGATGGGTTGTCGACCGGCAAAGCCGAAAATCCCCTCTCCCCGGTTCCCCCGGTGGGAGTTGAGGATCCCGTGGGCTTGCCAGTGCCTCTGGTTCCAGAGCCCTTGGGTGTTCCCTCTGAGCTGAGGGAGGAGCCGGTTCCACCCATCCCCTCCCCGCACCGTCCTCGGAAAAGTCGAGGTTCTCGGTCTCGGACTTCTTCGCGGTCCAGCCGATCCCGCCATCATAGGCAGTCTCGATCTCGGCACCACGGTAGGCGGCTCCGCCGCTCATCCTCTTCCTCCTCCTCCTCAGATGAGGGAAGGCTTCGACGCAAGTTGCGTCGATGATACGAGGATCTCATGTGGCAACAGCTCCTTCTGACCGGGAACAAGCCGACGCCGTCGCCTTCCCCAGCCATTAAGTGGCTGTCACCGGAGCGGCCGAAACAACCCCCTGTTTTACCCGTGGAGCCTGTTATCAGGCCAGTTGTTCGGCCAAAACCAGCTGCCCCACCGATTCCGGTGGAACCTCCGCCTCCACAGCCACGGTTTGGGGCTCCGACCAAGAATTCTGGGTCGGCTCAGGGTCTGCCCCGTAGGCTGTCGGTCACCCTCACTCCCAATTGCCCTCGGCAGGTGGAGGGTGGCTCAGGCCCGAGGCAGCTCTTTGCGGACTCTTCTGAGTCCGACGACGATTCCTCCTTTTTCTTCAAGCGAGTGGACTTGGGAGTCCTCTGGAGGTCAGTCGCTGGACAACAGCCCTTCGTCCTTCCTGGGGTTGCTCAGACTCATCTTGGAATCCACCGGGATGCAGCTCAAGCCCGTATCCAAGCGGGCCAAGTATCCCCTCACGGAGATATTGGACCGAGGGGATTCCCCTACGGAGGCCTTCCCTGTGGCTGAGGCCATTGTGGGTCCGGCCTTGGAGCTCTGGCAGCGCCCTGCTTCCTGCCCTGCACCTTCGGCCAGGATGGCCAGGAAGTATGCGGTCCCTACCGGTTCCCTGTCTGGTTTCTTGGAACATCCCTCGGCCGAGGGGTTAGTTACCGACAGCGTTTTCCGGTGTGCCGGAAACGCTAGGGACGTGGACAAACCTCCTGACAAGGAGTCCAAGAAATTGGACTATGCCGGGCGAAAAGTCACGCTCGTCCTCCTTGGCCTTCGTCAGGCCAGCTTAGCCGTACTGATGGCACATTTTCTCACGCCCTGTTGGGCTCCTGGGCCAGGTGGTTCCTCATCTCCCGGCTGATCTGCAGACCACGGTTAAGCAGGTGCGGGACCAGGGCAGGGCAGTGGCCAAGCAGCAACTTCAGACTGCTTTGGACATCGGTGATTCATGCGCCAGGTCAGTAGCGGCTGCAGTGGTTATGCGTCGTCGGGCATGGCTGAGGATATCCACCTTCACAGCAGATACCCAGCACAAATTGGCGGATGTCCCCTTCCTGGGGACCGACCTCTTTGGCCCTGGCGTGGAAGATCACCTCCAGAGGATCGAAAAGTCCAATGCCACCTTGGACTCGGTCTCATTCGCTCAGAGGGACAAGGGCCGCAGACCTCAACCCAAGCCCTTTCGTCCGTCTGCGCCCCCGGCACGCCCGGCCCAGCAACACCAGGGCCAGCAGGCTCGCGCGTGGCATCCCAAACCCAAGCCTGTGGCTTCTTCCTCCAGGAAGCAGGGAGGTAAAGGCCCAGGTGGTCCCTCGGCCGGTCCCTCCTCCAAGCCTGCACAGTGACTGGTTGAGGGGTGTCACCCCAACCTCGTCACTTCACCCCAGGTTCCCCCTGTGGGGGGACAGCTCCAGTATTTCCTTTCCACCTGGTCTGCTATTACCACAGACAGGTGGGTGTTGGAAGTGGTAGGAAAGGGCCTGCCTCTGGAGTTCGAGCAGGCCCCACCCTTCAGAGCCATTGCACCTCTAAGGGCCTCAGGGTCTGAAGCCTCGCTGTCAGCTCGCCGAGCTGACATCGCTCTCCTCCTCAAGAAGGAGGTGATAAGAGAGGTGGCGGACCCTCCCTCAAACCCGGGGTTCGTGTCCAGGTACTTCCTGGTTCCAAAACGGATGGGGGGCTGGCGCCCCATTCTCGACCTACACGACCTAAACAAGTTCCTAAGGTCTCAAACCTTCAGGATGGTCACCCTGGCTTCAGATAATACCATCCTTGGAACACTGCGTGTGGTTCTGCTCTCTGGACCTTCAGGACGTGTTCTTTCACGTCCCTATCCATCCGTCCCATCAAAGGTTCCTTCGCTTTCGAGCGGAGGGTTCCCTTTTCGAGTTCCAAGCCATGCCCTTTGGCTTATCTCCAGCTCCCAGGGTCTTCACCAAATGCATGGCAGTGGTGACAGCATTCCTGCGGCACCGAGGGGTCCGGGTTTACCCTTACCTGGACGATTGGCTGATAGCAGCCCCCTCCAGACAGGAGGTGGAGTGGTCCAGAGATCTGGCCCTCCAGGTTTGCTCTCAGGTCGGCCTCCTCATCAACGAGGCCAAGTCGGAACTCGAGCCGAAGCAGGTGATTCTTTTCATCGGAGTAGAGCTCGACTCTCTTCGAGCCAGAGCGTGGCTCCCGGCGGACAGGGCCGAGGTTCTTTCCTCATTTGCCCAGTCATTTCTGGTTGGGCAATTGCGCCCTGCCCGGGACTTCCTGCACCTCCTGGGTGTCATGGCGGCCTGTACCAGCATGGTCCATTGGGCCCGCTGGAACATGCGCCCTCTTCAGTGGGGGTTGGCCGGCCAGTGGTCCCAACGCTGCGATCCATTGGACCAGCTAGTGACGGTGACCCAGGGGATGTGGAACGCTCTCCAGTGGTGGACTGTTCCAGTTCATCTGCAGGAGGGCATTCCATTTGTCCACCCCGAGCTGACGGTCTTTCTATCGACCAATGCCTCTCTGATGGGTTGGGGTGCCCATCTAGGGGAACACCGAGCGCATGGCCTCTGGTCCCCGCGGGAGTCCCGATGCCACATCAACCTGCTGGAGCTCCGAGCGGTCCACCTAGCTCTCACCGCCTTTGCACCGTTTCTTCGGGGTCAAGTGGTCCGGGTCTAGACAGACAATACCACGACCATGTACTAGCTAAACCGCCAGGGCGGGACGCGCTCCATACTCCTATGCAAGGAAGCTCTCTGCATCTGGTCACTCGTGCGCAGCCTGGAGGCGGATCTCCTAGCCATTCATGTGGCAGGAGCCTCCAACACCCTGGCCGATGCCCTAAGCCGGATAGGGGCTGCATCCCACGAGTGGTCTCTCCTGCCGGAGGTAGTACAAGATCTGTTCTCCCATTGGGGCACACCTCAGGTGGACCTGTTTGCCTCCAGGGAGAATGCGAAGTTGAGGCTGTTCCATGCCTGCCCCCCTCAGCAGGGCTCTCTGCAGGGGGATGCCTTCTCAAGGCTGTGGACCCCGGGCCTCTTCTACACCTTTCCCCCATTCCCCTTGATGCACAAGGTACTGCTCAAAGCAAGGAGGGATAAGGCTCAGGTGATTCTGATAGCCCCAGACTGGCCCCCAGATCTCCTCAGCCTCAGCTCCAGGCTTCTGAGGCAGCTTCCAGCTCGCCCGGACCTGCTCTCAGCCAATCAGGGGAAGGTATTCCATCCGGACCTTCAATCCCTGCACCTGACGGCCTGGTTCCTGAGCGGCTAGAGTTCCAGGCCTTGGATCTTTCTGACGAGGTCCTCAACATAGTTGAGGCGTCCCGTAAGGAGTCGACCAGAAAATGCTACACCTTCAAATGGAAAAGGTTTTCCATTTGGTGTCAGGGCAAGGGCTTGGACCCTTCCTCCTGTTCCTTGGCAAGCATCTTGGACTATTTATGGTCCCTTTCTCAGCAAGGGCTTAGGTCGACGACCCTAAGGGTGCACCTGGCAGCCATCTCTGCTTACCGGGTGCGTCCGGGAAGCAGTCGGTGGCGCAGGAGAAGGTGGTCTGGCGCTTTTTCAAAGGCCTTGATCACATTTCCCTCTGGTGCAAGAACCTCCACCTCCGTGGGATCTGCTGCTGGTACTGGCAAAGCTCATGGGCAAGCCATTCAAACCAATGCACAGGTGTGAACTCTCTCACCTGTCGTGGAAGACCGCCTTCTTGGTGGCTATTACATCAGCCAGAAGGATGGGAGAGCTCCAGGCACTCTGCATTGAGTCTCCTTACCTGATCTTCCACAGGGACAAGGTTGTCCTGCGCCCCCACCCGAAATTCCTTCCGAAGGTGGTGTCGGAGTTTCACCTTAATCAGGTGTTGACTCTGCCGGTGTTCTACCCCAATCACACCTCGGAGGCTGAATATAGGCTCCATACTCTGGACCTTAGAAGGCTCTCCTACTGTAAGGAGGCGCACGGCTGAAATTGGGAGAGGTTCGCCAGCTGTTTGTCACCACGCTGAAGCCGCACCTGGCAGACCTGCAGCCAAGTGGACGGAGGGCAGGTGGGTCACCTCCTGCATAGATCTCTCATATAAGTTGGCGGGCATGGAGCCTCCCAGAGGGATAAGAGCTCATTCTACCCGCCATACTGCTGCATCGGTGGCTGCTTCCAGGGACGTCCCTATCCAGGAAATCTGCAGGGCTGCTACCTGGAAGTCAGCACACACCTTCTTCGCCCATTACCACATCGATCTTGAGTCACGCCGTGATGCTGGTTTTGGGGCCTCGGTTCTCCAGTCTCTCTTTCCCAAGTAAGTATCGGGGTGTGCGCCTTGCCTCCCTCCTCCCGGAGAACTGCTAGGAGTCTGCCAGACAGTGTGGATGAACAACATATCCATGTCCCTAGAAATACAGGTTACTCACCTGTAACAGGAGTTCTAGGAATGGTATATGTTGTTCATCCACACGACCCACCCGACCTCCCCGGCTTCGACGCACAACCTGAGCTTCCAGCGGGCCAGATCTGGCGTCATGGGGTGGAGCCGAGAGTTTTACCACCCGGGTGGGTGGGAGGAGCCAGCTTGAAGACCTTCCAGCAAGATTTAAAGCGGCAAGGATACCTTCCAGACAGTGTGGATGAACAACATATACCATTCCTAGAAGTCCTTTTACAGGTGAGTAACCTGTATTTTGGAGTGTCTTTAGCACATGAACCTACTTATAGACTCTCCATTTGTCTCAACTTGGAAGAAGCTCTGTGAAAAATCCCACAGTGTGGTGGCTCAATTATTTATCAGAAGACAAGTTTGGGGGTAATAAAAAAATAGTTTTGCTTGTAATTTTATTATGTAATCCTTAATGCCACAGAGAAAATCGCCACAGTAATATTCTGTAAATAGAATTTACAAAGAACATATAGATGCTGTGGACACAAGAATTCACAGTTCTGCTCAATTTTGGCAAGAACTGTTCACTCTCCAGACACACAGTGAGACACACAACATAAGGCCAGTGGCTCAGTTTTATCAATGGCAGAGTAAGCAGCACATATTTTCCTGGTAAGTTGGTAAAGATAGGAGAGGGATTTTCATGGTCTGCAAAGAAACACCAGAGGTCTGATATTCAGAGAAGTACACTAGCGCTGTGATTGCACTGCAACTGTGCTAGTGGCACTCCCTTACCATGATATATTCAAAGGCATTGCGCCAGTGCTATATCCTATGCATATCAGGTGGATTACATGCTGTAGTCATGACATGCTGGCACAGTGCAGTGCATTTGGGTAGATCTGAATATAGTGCTGTGGACAACACAGAACACAGGGGGCAGTGCAATTGCACAACTTTGAATATAGTACGGAGTGTAGTGCTTAACCCAGTGTGTGGCTGTGGATGTGAACAGAGCACCAATGAAAGACACGACACGCCAGTGGCGCTAAGGGTTGAGGCGCTAGATGCCACACCTTGCACCACGCCAGTGACCCGGGTTCGGGAACGAGCCCGGGGCAGCGAGTCGGCTGGGGAGGAGGAAAGGATGGGCGTGCCCAACAGCTGCTCTCCTTCTCCGGGCGGTTCTCTCTGCAGGCTGCTGCCACAACACTGCCATCTGGGGAGCAGTGGTAGGTGCGGTCTTGTCGGGAGTAGCAGTACAGGTATTGGTTAGGCGTCAGCAGGGGCAGAGTGGTAGGCACGTCTCAGCGCGCCTCCTAGCTCATTGGCCCCATTGCACGCCGACGTCTAGGGAAGCTCACCAAGAAAAAGGAGGAAATGGAGCTCCTCACTCCTAGGTGACGACTGCTCTGAAGCCGAACCACGTCACTGGCACTCACTGGGGCAGACTCCAATGTGGACCGCATGCTCTACCGTTGTGTGGGGGAAGGCTTGGGCTGACTTTACCCCGCCCCGCCCGAGAGTATACCGGGTTACCTGAGGGCTATCTGAGAGTGCGGACACTCTAGGAGCAGACTCTTGGGGGCACCACGGGACATTGTGGAAGGCTACTTGAGGGGTCTGAAAGAGTAGAGTGAAGGGTGCAGGTAGGAGGATAAAAGTAAGGTTAAAACAAAAAGACACACAACACAGCAGCTTAGGTATCAAAAATAAACATTACTATGCATGAATGGCAACTTGACATACAGAAAGAAAACAGAGCAGAAAGATCAACAAGAACACCAGCAAGGGAGGAGAGGAGGTGAAGAAACAAAGGAAAGGACAACAAAAAGGGCAACCACCTGGAAAAATGGGATAGGACAAAAAATACAGTATTATACGGTAACCTGAGCCTTCTTGTACATACATATGTCAATAATGCACAAGAAACATAGACTTTGGCAGCAGATAAGGACCGCTTGGCCCACCTAGTCTGCCCATTTCCCTACCTACAGGATAGGCTGCATATCCTAGTTATCCAACAGGCTATTTCTTCCTACACCCCACAAGAATTGTCTTATGTCTGTCCCATGCATTCTTGAATTCTCCCACAGTTTTAGACCCCACAACCTTCTCAGGAAGGCTGTTCCATGCATCCACCACCCTCTCTCTGAAAAAATACTTCTAGGGACATGGATGTGTTGTTCATCCACACTGTCTGGCAGGTATCCTTGCCGCTTTAAATCTTGCCGGAAGGTCTTCAAGCTGGCTCCTCCCACCTACCCGGGTGCTAAAACTCTCAGCTCCACCCCATGACGCCAGATCTTCCTTACCGCTTGGAAGCTCAGGTTCCCTCCTTAACGCTCTGCATATAAGACTGGTTCCTAATTCTTTGGTTTTCTGAATTTAAAAGTTTTTTGCATTTCTAGACTTCGGTCTTCTATCCCTCGCGGCTGCAATGGACAAATCAACTCCCGGTTTTCGGAGATGCCCTTGCGGGCAGATGTCTCGGACAGATCCGCACTCCATGTGTGTCTACTGTTTAGGCCTTGAGCATGACCCTCAGGCTTGCGACCTGTGCCCTTCCTTCTCAGCCTACGTCCTCGAAGACCGTGCTGCCCGTTTACAACTGGGGCGCCCTGAGAAACATTTTCCTCCAGTGAAGTCAAAAGAGGCCCAGTCGGCGGTTTCCGCGGCAGCGGGCTCTGCAGATCAGCTAGAGCAGATGATCGCCCTCGAAGAGGAGGTGGCGCGGGCCGCATCTTCCTCGGCCGCGGCATTTATCCCGCTCTCCCTGGGTTCCTCTTATACAGCTTCCTTTAAGGAGCTTTGTCTGTCCCTCTCCACTAGGGAGAGGGACCAGCGCGTCTGCTGGACCTTCTTCTGGTCCAAGAAGAAGAGACAAGGGTAAGTCCCTCTGTCGACACTCTTGGGAGCGGGAAAGGTCCCTCTCCCCGAGTTGTTGGCCATCGACTTCGGTCGACCGTTCGGTTTCGGCCACTGGTCTCACAGTGTCCCTGTCAGGTCAGTTGACCGAGACTCCCGTCGACGCAGTTGAGATCTTTCTCAACCCGTTGGACGGGTTGTTGACCGGCGAAGCCAAAAATCCTCTCTCACTGGTTCCCCTGGTGGGAGTTGAGGATCCCGTGGGCTTGCCAGTGCCTCCAGTTCCGGAGCCCTCGGGTAAACCCTCCAAGCCGAGGGGAGAGCCGGTTCCACCTGTCCCCTTCCCGCACCATCCTCAGAAAAGCCGAGTTTCTCGGTCTTGGAATTCTTCGCGGTCCAGCCGATCCCGCCGTCATAGGCAGTCTCGGCCCCGTGGTAAGCGGCGCCGCCGCTCATCCTCGTCCTCCTCCTCGGACGAGGGGAGGCTTCGACGTAAGTTACGTTGACAATACGAGGACCTCATGTGGCAGCAGCTCCTTCTGACCAGGAACAAGCCCGGCCTTCGTCGCCTTTGACCATTAAATGTGTCACGGGCCGGCTGAAAACAGCCCCTCGTCTTACCGAGGAGCCTGTTCCCAGGCCAGTTATTCGCCAAAACCAGCTGCTCACCGATTCCGGTGGAACCTCCGCCTCCACAGCCCGTTATTTGGGGCTCGACCAAGAACTCTCCAGTCGGCTCAGGGACTACCCCATAGGCTGTCTGTTACCCTCACTCCCGATCGACCTCGGCAGGTTGAGGGTGGCTCAGGCCCGAGGCAGCTCTTTGCGGACTCTTCAGAGTCCGATAGCGATTCCTCCCTTTTCTCCAGGCGAGTAGACTTGGAGTCCTCTGGAGGTCAGTCGATGGACAATAGCCCTTCGTCCTATCTGGGATTGCTTTGGCTCATCTCGGAGTCTACCGGGCTGAAGCTTGAACCTGTGTCTAAGCGGGCCAGGTATCCCCTCACGGAGATACTGGACCGAGGGGATTCCCCTACGGAGGCCTTTCCGGTGGCCGAGGCCATAGTGGGCCCGGCCTTGGAGCTCTGGCAACACCCTGCTTCCTGTCCTGCGCCCTCGGCCAGGATGGCCAGAAGTATCTGATCCCTAGGTTCCTTGTCCGTTTTTGGAACAACCCTCAGCCGAGGGCTAGTTACCGACAGCGCGTTTTCGGTGCGCCCGGGGAGCGCTAGGGACATGGACAAACCTCCCGACAAGGAGTCCAAGAAATTGGACTATGCCGGGCGTAAAGTCTACGCTGCATCCTCCCTCGGCCTTCTTCAGGCCAGTTTGGCCGTACTCATGGCACATTTCTCTCATGCCCTGTTGGGCTCCCTGGATGAGGTAGTTCCTCATCTTCCAGCGGACCTGCAGACCACGGTCAGGCAGGTGCGGGACCAGGGCAGTGGCCAAACAGCAGCTTCAGACTGCTCTGGACATTGGAGACTCATGTGCCAGGTCAGTAGTGGCCACAGTGGCTATGCGCCGTCGGGCATGGCTGAGGATATCAACCTTCACTTCGGATACCCAACACAAGTTGGCGGATGTCCCCTTCCTGGGGACTGACCTCTTCGGCCCTGGAGTGGAAGGTCACCTGCAGAGGATCGAGAAGTCCAATGCTACCTTGGACTCGGTCTCATCCGCACAGAAGGACAAAGGCCGCAGGCCGTAGCCTAAGCCCTTTCATCCCTCTGCGCCCGCGGCATGTCCGGCCCAGCAACGTCGGGGCCAGCAGGCTCGAGCTTGGCATCCCAAACCCAAGCCCTCGGCCTCCTCCTCCAGGAAGCAGGGAGGTAAAGGCCCTCGATGTCCCTCGACCGGTCCTTCCTCCAAGCCTGCCCAGTGACGGGTTGAGGGGTGTCGCCCCCAACCCCGTCGCCTCACCCCAGGTGCCCCCTGTGGGGGGCGGCTTTGCCACTTTCTTTCCGCCTGGTCCGTTATCACCACAGACCGGTGGGTGTTGGAGGTGGTGGGAAAGGGCCTGCCTCTGGAGTTCGAGGAGTCCCCACCCTTTAGAGCCGTCGCACCTTGGGGGGCCTCGGGGTCCAAAACCTCGCTGTCAGCTCGCCGAGCCGACATCGCTCTCCTCCTCGAGAAGGAGGTGATAAGAGAGGTGGCGGACCCTCCCTCAGACCCGGGGTTCGTGTCCAGGTACTTCCTGGTTCCGAAACGGACTGGGGGCTGGCGCCCCATTCTCGACCTACACGACCTAAACAAGTTCCTAAGGTCTCGAACCATCAGGATGGTCACTCTGGCTCAGATAATACCGTCCTTGGAACACGGCGTGTGGTTCTGCTCTCTGGACCTGCAGGACGCGTTCTTTCATGTCCCTATCCGTCCGTCACATCAGAGGTTCCTTCGCTTTCGAGTGGAGGGATCCCTTTTTGAGTTCAAGCCATGCCCTTTGGCTTATCTCCAGCTCCCAGGGTCTTCACCAAATGCATGGCAGTGGTGACAGCATTCCTAATAGGCCCGAGGGTCGGGTTTACCCTTACCTGGACGGTGGCTGATAGCAGCCCCCTCCAGACAGGAGGTGGAGCAGTCCAGAGATCTGGCCCTCCAGGTTTGCTCTCAGGTTGGCCTCCTCATCAATGAGGCCAAGTCGGAACTCGAGCTGAAGCAGGTGATTCTTTTCATCGGCAGAGCTCGACTCTCTTGAGCCAAACACGGCTCGGCGGACAGGGCGAGGTTCTTTCCTCCTTTGCCCAGTCATTTCTGGTTGGGCAATTACGCCCTGCCCGGGACTTCCTGTGCCTCCTGGGTCTCATGGCGGCCTGTACCAGCATGGTCCGTTGGGCCCGCTGGAACATGCACCCCCTTCAGTGGGGGCTGGCCAGCCAGTGGTCCCAATGCTGCGATCCATTGGACCAGCTAGTGACGGTGACCCAGGGGATGTGGAGCGCTCTCCAGTGGTGGACTGTTCCAGTTCATCTGCAGGATGGCATTCCGTTTGTCCGGCCCGAGCCAACGGTCTCTCTATCGACCAATGCCTCTCTGATGGGTTGGGGTGCCCATCTGGGGGAACACCAAGCGCATGGCCTCTGGTCCCCGTGGGATTCCCGATGCCACATCAACCTGCTGGAGCTCTGAGTGGTCCGCTTAGCTCTCACCGCCTTTGCTCTGTTTCTTCGGGGTCAAGTGGTCCGGGTCCAGATGGACAACACCACGACCATGTACTATCTAAACCGCCAGGGCGGGACGCGCTCCATGCTTCTATGCAAGGAAGCTCTCCACATCTGGTCACTCGTGCGCAGCCTGGAGGCGGATCTCCTAGCCATTCATGTGGCAGGAGCCTCCAACACCCTGGCCGATGCCCTAAGCTGGATAGGGGCTGCGTCCCACGAGTGGTCTCTCCTGCCGGAGGTAGTACAAGATCTGTTCTCCCATTGGGGCACCTCAGGTGGACCTGTTTGCTTCAGGGAGAATCACGAAGTTGAGAGCTGTTCCATGCCCGCCCCCCTCAGCAGGGCTCTCTGCAGGGGGATGCCTTCTCGAGGCTGTGGACCCCGGGCCTCTTCTACGCCTTTCCCCCATTCCCCTTGATGCACAAGGTGCAGGTGATTCTGATAGCCCCAGACTGGCCCCGCCAGTACTGGTACCCAGATCTCCTCAGCCTCAGCTCCAGGCTTCCGAGGCAGCTTCCAGCTCACCCGGACCTGCTCTGTCAATCAGGGGAAGGTATTCCATGCAAACCTTCAATCCCTGCACCTGACGGCCTGGTTTCTGAGCGGCTAGAGTTCCAGGCCTTGGATCTTTCTGACGAGGTCCTCAACGTAGTTGAGGCGTCCCGTAAGGAGTCGACCAGAAAATGCTACTCTTTCAAATGGAAAAGGTTTTCCATTTGGTGTCAGGGCAAGGGCTTGGACCCTTCCTCCTGTTCCTTGGCAAGCATCTTGGACTATTTATGGTCCCTTTCTCAGCAAGGGCTTAGGTCGACGACCCTAAGGGTGCACCTGGCAGCCAGCTCTGCTTAACGGGTGCATCCGGGAAGCAGTCATGGCGCGGGAGAAGGTGGTCTGGCGCTTTTCAAAGGCCTTGATCACATTCCCCTCGGTGCAGAACCTCCACCTCCCGTGGGATCTACTGCTGGTACTGGCAAAGCTCATGGGCAAGCCATTCGAACCAATGCACAGGTGTGAACTCTCTCACCTGTCGTGGAAGACCGCCTTCTTGGTGGCTATTACGTCAGCCAGAAGGATGGGAGAGCTCCAGGCTGTCTGCATCAAGTCTCCTTACCTGGTCTTCCACAGGGACAAAGTTGTCCTGCGCCCCCACCCGAAATTCCTTCCGAAGGTGGTGTCGGAGTTTCACCTTAACCAGGTGCTGACTCTGCCGGTGTTCTACCCCAATCACACCTCAGAGGCCGAATATAGGCTCCATACTCTGGACCCTAGAAGGGCGCTGGCTTACTATAAGGAGCACACGGCTGAAATTTGGGGAGAGGTTCGCCAGCTGTTTGTCACCTATACTGAAGCCACACCTGGCAGACCTGCAGCCAAGCAGACGATAGGCAGGAGGGTCACCTCCTGCATAGATCTCTGCTATAAGTTGGCGGGCATGGAGCCTCCCAGAGGGATAAGAGCTCATTCTACCCGCCATACTGCTACATCGGTGGCTGCTTCCAGGGACGTCCCTATCCAGGAAATCTGCAGGGCTGCTACCTGTAAGTCAGCACACACCTTCATCACCCATTACCACATCAGCCTGAGTCACGCTGGGATGCTGGTTTTGGGGCCTCGGTTCTCCAGTCTCTATTCCTAAGTAGGGGGTGTGCGCCTTGCCTCCCTCCTCCCGGAGAACTGCTAGGAGTCTGCCAGACAGTGTGGATAAACAACATATCCATGTCCCTAGAAATACAGGTTACTCACCTGTAACAGGAGTTCTAGGAATGGTATATGTTGTTCATCCACACGACCCACCCGACCTCCCCGGCTTCGACGCACAACCTGAGCTTCCAGCGGGCCAGATCTGGTGTCATGGGGCAGAGCCGAGAGTTTTACCACCCGGGTGGGTGGGAGGAGCCAGCTTGAAGACCTTCCGGCAAGATTTAAAGTGACAAGGATACCTGCCAGACAGTGTGGATGAACAACATATACCATTCCTAGAACTCCTGTTATAGGTGAGTAATCTGTATTTCCTCACATTGCCCCTGAGTGGTCCCCCCTCTATCTTCAAATTGTGTCCCTTTGTTCTTGCATATCTCTTTTTCTGAAAGATGCTACGCTCTTGGATTTTTTTGATTCCACTGAGGTACTTAAAAGTTTCTATCATGTCCCCCCTCGTCTCCTTTCCTCAAGTGTATACATATAAGCTCCTTTAGTCACTCCTCGTATGGCTTCTCTTGCAGACCCTGCACCATTTTAGTTGCCCTTCTCTGGACTGCCTCCATCCTGCCTATGTTCTTGCGGAGATGAGGTCTCCAGAACTGGATGCAGTGCTCCAGATGGGGTCTCACCAACTTTCTGTACAGAGGGATAACAACTTCCTGTTTTCTGCTGGTGATGCCTCTTCCTATACATCCCAGTATCCCCCCAGCCCTCCTTACTGCCTTCTCACACTGCTTGTCAACCTTAAGGTCATCTGATATGATTATCCCCAGGTCTCTTTCCATTTTTGTTGTTGTTACTACCACCCCCACCCCCCATTTGTGTGCTCTTCCCCTGGGTTTTGTTTCCCAGGTGCATTGTTTTGCATTTCTTTGCATTGAATCCAGGCTGCCATACTTCTGACCATTCCTCCTGCTTTGCCAAGTCCCTTCTCATCCTTTCCATGCCACAAGGACAAGGGGACAAAACATGAGGCTGGAGGGAGGGAGGGAGGCTTAGGGGAAATGCTAGGAATTATTTTTTCATAGAGAGGGTGGTGGATCCATGGAACAGCCTACCAGCGGAGATGGTGGAAGCGAAAACAGTACTGGGATTCAAGAGTGCTTACGATAAGCAAAAAGGCACCCTGCTATACAGCAGAGCAGGGGAAAGGCAGTCCAAATAAGAGTAGGGATTGCCAAACCAAGTAGGGAAATGGGCAGACTAGGTGGGCTGTATGGTCCTTATCTGCCGACAGATTCTGTGTTTCTATGTAATAAATCAATAAATAAATATGCAAACATATGAACATAAGAAAATGCCAGTAGAAACAAGCCTCACGGTCTATCAAGTCTGCTCGATTGTGCAGCTATACAACTACCATGTAACCTATGTCCTGAAACAATAAAAGGATACTAATTAATTTGTCTGGCATACCTGTGCAACAGTAGGGGAGGGCAGGGTACTCTAGGTGTAATCCTCCAGTTATCAGTGCGTGTCCGGCACACCAATACCTCATGCATTACCTGGCATATGCATACCAGCACCCATGCAGCATAACACGGAATTGCACGCAACACAGAACGTGGCCACATGCATGTGCTGTTGGGTACACCTACTAGCACAGCAACATATTGAACACATGTGACATCTTCCTGGGTCATACCTAACAGTAGGCATTAACATGTCCTGTTCACTGTACCTGGTAACCAAACCCTGAACAGCATTCAATTAAACTATACATTTCCCTCTCATCCACCCTTACTCTGCGGCCATCTCACTGTGGTAGCATACAACCATATTGCTGTGGCAGGTATTCACCTCAAGGAAACACAGCGGGTCCTGCCATGTACAAGGCACAGGGACGTCAGTTGGGACAGTGTGCCGATACTCTTGCATACATACGATCAGGCCGTACAATGGGGCAAGTCTCACAGGACAAAGGGAGTACAACAGGGGACATACAGGTACAGAGCACAGTCCCTCAGGGACAGTACCTCTGAGGTATATAAAAATGAACCAGAACTGCACACAAGACACTACCCAAACCATACATACAACCATCTGTACTCACCTGGCTTTGGCAGGGTGCCACTGTTCACCATCACCCATAGTTAATGCAGGTGGTGTGCCTCACTTCTCTGCAGGTCATTATACCAGTGGCAGCATTGGTCAACAGTGCATGTGACAGTGTGTGTCATGTGATGTGCCACCCAACAGAAGCTCACACCTTGCTCTGTGGCCTGTCGGACCCTGCCCCCTTGCCCAGTAGCTGGTCATCTCTGGCCACCTCCAGGTCAACCAGATTGGCCAGGTCTGTGATAGACCACCTCTGGTCCCTGTGCAGCACAGCCCTTCTCCCTTTCTGCCTGTCATTTTGTACTCTTGCCTAGGCATAGCCCTCACACCAAGCTCTTGTAAGTTTCAGGGCTGTATGGGTGTGTCTTGCCATTTGTGCAACACATTTCCTTGATAGCACCACACTAACGTTGTGTTGTGTGGCATAGTGCATGCATCCTTTGGGGAGTGGTTGGTCCATGGCATGCGCCAGGCATGGTTGGCACGTGTGTGGGATGTAGATGCTCAGCTCTGCACATGAGCATTGCACTACAGCATGGTGTGCAGGGCTGCTCTGTGTGATGATGGTATCTGTGGCATGTGATGTCATGTCTGCACCACATACTGCTGTTGTGCAAGCACATGCACTGTACACACTAGTACAGCCACACAAGCACATGGGGCAAATCTGTAATGTTCAGCCAGTGTAAGCAAATGAGACAGTTTCTCAGTCGAGGGCAAATACCTACATTAGCATGTCATTACTGGAGGGTATACATACATTAGCATGTCCATTTGTGCCAGGAGCATATAAAAGGAGCAAAGTGCACCACCTAGATTCCACAGCAGAACTGCAGGTGGCTAGAGGAAGGTGTCTTGTGGTATGACCTAGAAAGGGACAGAGGTGATCACTGAACAGTGTGTATGCTGTATGCAGTGGTACATTGGAAATATTGAGGTGGTGGAACTCTCATATCTTGATCTGTTGGTGGTGGTGGTGGTGTTGTTGTCATGTCTAGGTGGAGGGTCTCTCCTATAGTAGCCAATGGAGAATGATAACAGAGGCTGTTGTACTCTCACAAACTTAATTAGGAGGTGGTGGACTTGGGTCCCTTTGGGCCCTGCCCATTTCACCCCTGTCTGTATGTGCCCTTGTCTATGGCTGCATCTGCACATGGGAAGGCCTGTGTCAGGCAGGCCATCAGCTGTGTTAGGACATACATTGCCGGGACTCATACATGTCTCTGACAGTGGCTGTGAGGTCTTCATCACAACGTACCTGTCATCTGTGTTGCACTGTGTGTATTCCTTGCTCATCTGTAGTCCATTGCCATGCCCAGCAAGTACCGTGGATGACAGAGACAGATTATGGGCTCACTGCTTCTCTGAGGAGGAGTTGTTGCTGCTGGCACAGGCCTACATGGCCAAGGAGGATGTTCTGTGCTGGAGGCACAGCACAAATGCCCAGGAACGGCAGACCTGGGTAGAAATCATGGACATGGTCAGTGCCATCAGTGGCCGGAACAGGCTCATGAAGGCAGTACATAAGCACTTCAGGGACATGAGGTGGTGGAAAAAGGAGGTCCTGTTGATGACATGCAGGGAAATGCATGTGACAGGCAAAGGCCCACAGATATCGGTGGCTGTACATACCCTTGACCCTGCAGCAGAGGTAGTAGCCTCCATGCTACAGCCTGTGAAGGTGATGTGAGTGTTCAGAGGTGGGTATGAGAGCCAAGTGGAGCCAGCCTAGCCATGTGAGTGACCGACTGTGCACCATCCAGTCAGGCATCTGTGTATATGTGTGTCTGTTTGTATGGGTGCATGCACACACTCAAGTGATGTGTGACACACTGGATGTAGGCCGCATGACTCTCTCCATGTCTCCTGATGTGTAGCCATCTGTGTGGTACTCCACTACTGCATCCCATGTGTTGTTAGCTGTGTGCTTCCTGGTGATAGGGTGTGTGCTCATTGGTGTAGGTGTGTAGTGTGTGTGGTGTGTACAGCCACAGGGGTATGGTGGTGCATCCCACAAACAACCACAAACAGCATGGGTGTTGTCACCATATGCCTGGCATGCATGCTACCTCAGCCATCACACAGCTCTGTACACTACTGGCTATGCATCTGTCCTCTCCTCTCTCGACAGCTTGCCCTTTTGTACCCAATATTGTGGAGGATATTCCAGGTTCATCTCAGTGGCAGCTACCCCTGCTGGTCACACATGTGGACCTACTAATCAACACCAGTGAAGAAGGTGACATGGCTGATGATGATGAGACCTTCATCAGGAGCTGGGGACAAGAGGGGCCCACCCCAGACTAGTAGAGGTTTCCACCCCTGCCAGCCCCCATAACAATATGGCACAGCCTCTGCCCCCATGCAGCACTGTGGTCACAGTAGTGCAGCCACCCACAGCCCCTGGAACAGTCACCGCTGTGCCACCCCATGACCCCACTTCCGTCACAGCCATCATCCTACCGCTGCTGGCAGATCCTACAAGGCTAACCACTCCAGTTCCTCCTCATTATCCTTCCACTGGCATGGCCACTGCTGTATTTGGCCATGGAGGTACAGAGTATCATGCAGCAGGAACTGACATGCATCTGGAACATGCTTCATAATGACATGCGGCATGCCAAAGAGTGGGTGGAGGTACATCATGCGGGGCATATGGCGGTCATCCACAACCTGTGCCAGTATATTGTCATGAGCATGGATTGCCTGCATGCTAGTGTGCTGGATTCTGTAGCCATAGTGGCAGACCGCATGGTGGCCAGCCATAGCCTTGGCCCATCCAGTGACAGTAGTGTCACTCCGCGGTGGACAGCATGACATATGGCCATACCATGCAGTACCAGAATACGAATGCCCAAGACACCATGGACACCACACACACACACCACGACACAGCCTGCTACTTTCCGAAGTCAGTACCTCTCGGGGCCATGGCTGGGTGCTGCTAACACCATCCTCACAATCATCCCCCATATCGTGGATTATGACCCCCCAAACATACCATGTAGGGTGCTCATATACTGTCTGTACCCAGGGAGGTGGTAGGGAATGCACACAGGGTGCAACTCACCAACCCTCTCCAGCATGTCTACCATCATTCCCCCAACATTACCCATATGTCACCATCTCCTCCCCTGAGGCCTGTCCCATCCATTCCACCCCTGCCTGGATGGCCTGCATTTCTGTTTACCACCCCTGGAAAAGCCCCATATATATATATATATATATATATATATACACACACAACATTTAGAACCCCTCCTGCTGAATGGACTGTATCTGTGTGTGCACCTATTTGCTACCCTACCCATACCTGGATTGTCTCTATTTCTGTTACCCTCCCACCTGAATTGCCTTTGTGTTTGTACTGGTATTGTTATGTAATAATACATTGACTAAACACATAATAGTTTCCTGTATGTTCTGTACTAACCCTCTGTGCTGAACAGGTATGTTATGAGGTGGATTATGTACTCCTGGGCCCTTCTGATCACCCTGGGGTCATGCCTGGAAAGCTGCTCCTGTATCCCCTAGTCTTCTGACTTGGAATCCACTGCAGGTCATTCCTCTGTGGCAGGCATGCATATCCCATGATTGAGCGCCATGTTGTGTAGTATGCAACAGGCAAGGAATATGGCACAGGTCTTCTGAGGTGTCAATTGTAGGGCACCACTAGACTGATCAAAGCACCTAAACCACACTTTAAGCATTCCAAAGACACACTCGATGATTCTGTGTGTGGTGCATGTGTGCTGCATTGTACCTGTCCTCTGCAGTGGATACGGGTCATATGATACGTGTATGGCACCAGGGGCATAGGGAATATATGCATTGTCCCCTGTATAGGTAACGAGCATTGCTTAGTGTCATAGTCTGCAATGTGGGGAGGGCGGAAAGAGGGCTTTGGGGTATACTCACCAATGAGGTGGCCACTAGGGATGTCCCGTCTTTCAAACCTCTGGCACAAAATGGAGTTGTGCCAGATTAAAGCATCATAGGCACTGCTGAGGCACCATACCAGCACACTGATGATGCACCCTGTTGCATCACACACCACCTGGCAATTGATGGAGGGGAATCTTTTACTATTCACATAAATCTCCACCCCCATGCCAGTGGGTCCCTGAATGGCAACATGGAAGCAGTCAGTGGCACTGAGTACATTTGGGAGGTGCACAACTCAATAGAATTGCTGCATGGTTGCTGTTCGCTCGGCTGACATGCTGGATAATACAGTGAACTCCCAGCATGGTCCAGCAGGGCATCAAGGAAACTGGCTCAACATCCATGAGGTGGCTGACTGAGAGATACCTGTGGTGTCCCTCACTGACTTCTGAAATGTTCTGGTGGCCAGGAAGCACAGTGCAGCCATCACCTTGAGCTCTACGAACATTGCATGGCTGTGCCTGGTGTCTGTCCAGAGCTCGTCATGCAGCAGCTCACACAGCTGCATGAACATGGACCTGTTGAGCCTGTACTGACCCACAATCTGGTTGTCACTAAAGGCTTTGAATGCTGCCTCTGGACAGTGCTGTCTGTTTGCAGCATAGCACTTTCGTGTCCTGTGCCTGGGCCCAGGGTGAGCGTTGGCCCTCTTCTCATCCTCCGTGACCTGCTGTATCAGGTAAACGATGTGTGCTGCCATGTGAGCCATCTTGATGTGTGGCCTGCAGTGTCTTCCTCCACCTCTAGGGTTTGCCTGGGCTTAAGATGACCTTTTAATAGGTGGTATTTGTGCAATGCTATGTAAACTGCACAAGCCCATTTGCACAGTGCTGTCATGCTGAATATCACGCTGCTCACCTTTTGTAGAATAGCCCCGAGTTTGACTGCATACATTACCTTTGTTCTAGTACATTGATGCTAATAGTGCACACAGTGATGCCCTCTGGATATGAGGTTCCTGTACAGTTACATTCATAGCACTGGTGCAGACATTGCACCTGGCACAAAGCTTTGAATACCTGGGCCCAGAAATGAAAACTGAATAGCATTTCATTTTTTCCCATTTGTTTGTTTGTATAGAGGGAATCATGAGAAGAAAGAACATTTAATTATTTTTCAAAGTTAAGGGATATTTAATTGTATTTAGGGCCTACTTGAACATTTTCAGTGATAAAGGTGGCAGCCATGTTTGTCATGGTAATCATAAATGAGTAAAGTGGCTCTTGAATTCTGTATGTCATCTGACCATATTTAAAATTCAACTGCTGGACCATGATCCAACTTTGTGGGGGTTATAAAATGGGTCTAAAATCAAAGAAATGTAATTGGGTCAAACCAGTCAGGTGACCATGCATAATTATAGCATAATGCACAGTCATCCTGGTCCTAAGTGTGGCTGGATTTGTTGGTATTGTAGGATGGAAATCTGTATTAAAACAAAAAAAAAAAAGCATTTAATATTTTTCAAAGTTTTAAGAACACAACTCAATATACTGATATACTTTATTATTTTACTTACAGCTCTGTTAGCTCCGAAGAAGGGGAACTTAGTCTGAAACATCAGCAGCAAGAATAATAAATAAACAAACAAAAGGAGTACATTGAACAACTCCACAACAACCAGAACTGACCTTTCGTCACAAACATGACTGCTACCTTTAGTTACTATAATATAGGCCCTAAAAATAAAACAAAACAAATGAAATAAATTGATTATCACACTCTCATTACACACATAAACAAATTAAAAACATTTAAGTACTGTTCATGGTTTGAACTGCTAGTGTTTCTTTGCTAACAAGGAAAAATCATCCTCCTATCTTTACCTGCTTATCAGAGAAACCTCTGCTGCTTATCCTGACAGAGAGAAAACTGAGGCTGTGGCTCTACATGAGGCATTTGTTGTTTGTGTACAGTATATTGGGAGGGGAACATTCTGCCAGTGGAACTGTGCAGAATCTTTACTCCCTGCATGACATGGAAATATCCCATGGTAAACATTCCATATGTGGATTGTGGAGAAAGACAGAGGAAAAAGAAACAGGATACGGAAAGAAGACAATGATACTGTAAAAACCAGCAAAAAGTGTAAAGACACAGGTTTGTATGCAGAGGCAGACCTAAATACACTCCTGAAGTTCATAAAAGCACATACATTTTAATCGCACATGGGAGTTTTCATGAGAAATCTTCCCCCACCCCCAAACAGCTTGGCTGGTTCAAACATTTTGAGCACAGTTCCATCAAAGTACTATACTGAAATTCAAATAAAGTAACAAATGTTTTTTTTTTCCTTATAAAAATGCATTCCGCACATAGTTTTAATCTTTTACTGTTTTTAGCACCTCCATTACTAGAATATGGACTACTATTTTGTCTTCAAAGTTAAAATGGAAACATATTTAAGTGAAAGGCACAATTTTATCTTTTTAACATACTTTCTTCTTACCAATATTCATTTTTTAAAATATTTAAATGCCATTTTATTAGTACAATAAGACACTCCAGGGTGTGCCATTATGGTGGTATAATTGCACATCTTGGATACATTTAATGGCACTCAGCTGTGCATCATGCCTAACACCACACATGAGGTGTGCGTTTATATCACCGTAATGCACACCTTGTCATGTTGTATTGCTTACTTAACCTGTGGTACTCAGCACTTATTGGAAGCTAGGAATTTTCAATTCATTTTTAAAAATAACTCTGTTTTCCTTAATGAAAGACACCATCATTATGCACACTGTTAAACTAACTGGTCAATAGACATTTTCCCCATTACCCTTTTTATGTTAGCTTGTGTGCATGGCAAAGTGAACATCAATCAATCAAAGTCTTTATTTAACCAGGCGATCACCGTTGAGCAAGCTCATTTTCGAGGTGGACCTGGGTTTGTCAACAAGGAACAAGGGACAATATACATGAGATGCAACACACAAGAAAATAATAAAAATAAAGTGAGATACAATAATACAGTATATACAAAGTATCAGCAGGTAGCATTGACAGTAGTATATGTTTGGAACAGAAGATACAGCTAGTTTTGGGTAGGACACAGTTTTTCATATAAAGAAATATACATGTCAGGTGCACCGAACACAAATAAAACCTAATATAAAATCCACAATCCATACACCATTCTGGGGGAGCATAGTTCCCCCTATGGGTGCACCCGAAGAGGAGACTAAGGAGGGTGCAGACAACTGTCACAGTGGAGGCCCTCAGGAAGGAGGCAGAGGGCACCACAAGGAAAGAAAGCAGCTCCTGGTGGGGGACTCAATTATTAGGGGGATAGAACTGGGGGGAGCAGGGAAAACTGAAGTAAGGTGCCTGCCTGGTGCCATGGCTTGGAGGGACAGGAAGCGCATCCTTAGGATCACGAGAACAGTTGCATGGGAGTCTGAGCTGGACGTCATTGTCCACCTAGGGACAAATGATCATTGTCCATCTAGGGACAAATGACTTGGCTGATCATGAGATTATAGCAGTGCAGAAGGACTTTGTAGAGTTGGGGAGGGGCTTAAGACAAGTAACACACACAGTATCCTTCTCAGAGGTGCTGCCTGTCAGTGGCATGGGTGAGGCGAGGGTACTTTGCACCATGCAGTTTAATGAATGGTTGAAAAAATGGTGTGGAGCACAGGGGTTTGGCTTCATTGGGGACTGGGGGTCCACCTGGAGGGACACCAGCCTATACTGGCAGGATGGTCTGCATCTGTCCAGGAAGGGAACAGGTCTTTTGGGCAATTGGTTTAAATGCTTCATTGGCAAACTTTTAAACTAGTCAAGGGGGGAGGCACTGATAAGCAGCAGGAAAATCCCAGCCTCCCCCTACAAAACAGGGTACTAAATGAGAAAAAGACTGAGGTAGAAAGGTCAGTGGGGGATGCTGCTACAGAAGGTAAACCCATCAAAAAATGGAGAGCAATGAGTACCAATGCCCGTAGTCTGGGTAACAAGCTTCCTGAATTAGTGGCCTTGATGGAGGAGGAACATCTGGATATCGTGGCAGTCACAGAAACATGGTACACACAGAACCATGACTGGGACGTAAACATACCAGGATACACTATCTACAGGAAGGACAGGGAGGGTAAAAGAGGAGGAGGAGTGGCTGTCTATGTAAGAGAAGGAATCAAAGCAACAGAATAAAAGGGTAAACAGGAATGAGAAGAAGCACTGTGGGTCAATTTGGAGGCAGGCAATGGCACCACAATCCGCACAGGGGTTGTATACAGACCCTCCTCTCAGGGGGAGGAAATGGACAAGGAAATGATAGAAAGTACACTTAGAATGGCAGATAAAGGGGAGATATTGCTGATGGGTGATCTGAATATGCCAGATGTTAACTGGAGTGCAGTTGCAGCAGCCACTTCTAAGAGTGGGGTTATTCTAGATGCCCTACAGGGGGCATGCCTTAGACAACTAGTATTGGAACCCACTCGAGAGGGAGCAATCTTAGACCTGGTCCTCTCAAATGGAGATGGAGCGAGGATCACAGATGTAGAAGTGGGTAGCCATCTGGGAACTAGCGACCACCGAACAGTATGGTTCACAAACACAGCAACAGAGTCAAGTCATACAAAGGCAAAAGTACTGGACTTCAGGAGGGCTGACTTTGTCAAAATGGGTGAGTGCCTAAGGAATGCACTAGCAAATGGGCAGGAAGGAGGGGTGGAAGAACAATGGGGAACAAAAACTGCCATCACAGAGGTAACAAGCCTTTGTGGAAGCAAATAAACAAAACAAAATGATGTAAGAAACCACTATGGTTCTCAAAGGAGGTGGCAGTGAAGGTTCAAAAGAAAAAGAAAGCATTCAGAAAGTACAAGGAATCACAGAAGGAACAGGACAGAGAAGTGTATCTGTTAAAGCAAAAGGAAGCTGGGAAGGCAGTCAGAATAGCAAAGGCCCAAACTGAGGAAAAGATAGCCAACTCAGTTAAGAAGGGGGATAAAACCTTTTTTAGGTACATCAGGGAGCGAAGGAAGACTAAGGGAGGGATAGTGAGGCTTAATAAAGGGGAGGAGGTTGGGAAGAGGGTGACTGTGAAAAGGCAGAGATACTAAACAAATATTTTTGCTCAGTATTTACAAACGAAGAGGGGGAGGTACCTAAAACAAACAACAGAAACACACTGGATACAGAAGTTGATACCAGCCCATTTACAGAAGAAAGGGTCCTGAAAGAACTCTTAAAACTGAAGGTGGACAAAGCAATGGGGCCTGATGGGATTCATCCCAGAATTCTAAAAGAACTAAGGGTAGAACTAGTGACACCACTGACTACCCTCTTTAACAAATCATGGGAGGATGGGGTGGTACCTGAGGACTGGAGGAGGGCAGATGTGATTCCCCTTCACAAAAGTGGGAGCAGGGCAGAAGCAGGAATCTACAGACCAGTTAGTTTAACCTCAGTGATAGGGAAAATGATGGAATCACTTCTGAAGGAAAAAATTGTCGAGTATCTAGAGGCCAGAGGGGCACAGAACCCAAGGCAGCATGGATTCACAGCAGGAAGGTCATGCCAGCAATCTAATAGATTTCTTTGACTGGGTGACCAAAGTAGTAGATCAGGGAAGGGCTGTGGATATGGCCTACCCAGACTTTAGCAAGGCATTTGACTCAGTCCCACACAAAAGATTAATATACAAGTTAGCCAGCCTGGGAGTGGGTCCCAAGATGATAGCCTGGGTAAAGAATTGGCTAGAGAATAGGACACAGAGGATAATAGTTAATGGAGTCCACTCTGAAGAAAGGGGGGTTACTAATGGGGTGCCGCAGGGTTCAGTATTAGGACCAGTCCTCTTCAGTGTCTTTGTAAGCGACATTACAGAGGGACTGGAAGGAAAAGTATGTCTCTTAGCCGATGACACAAAGATCTGCAACAGAGTTGATGCACAAGGTGGGGTGGAAAGGATGAGAAGGGACTTGGCAAAGTTAGAGGAATGGTCATATGTATGGCAGCTTAGATTTAATGCTAAGAAGTGCAAGGTAATGCACCTGGGAAACAAAAACCCAAGGGAAGAGTACACAATGGGGGTGAGATACTAACAACAACAAAAATGGAAAGGGACCTGGGGATAGTCATATCAGATGACTTAAAGGTGGGCAAGCAATGTGAGAGGGCAGTAAGGAGGGCTGGGGGGATACTGGGATGCATAGGGAGAGGCATCACCAGTAGAAAACAGGAAGTTGTTATCCCTCTGTACAGACAGATGGTGAGACCCCATCTGGAGTACTGTGTGCAGTTCTGGAGACCCAATCTCCGCAAGGACATAGCCAAGATGGAAGCTGTCCAGAGGAGGGCAACTAAAATGGTACAGGGTCTGCACCAGAAGACATTTTAAGAGAGACTAAAGGAGCTTAATATGTATAGCCTCGAGGAAAGGAGGGAGAGGGAAGACATGATAGAAACGTTCAAGTAACTCAAGGGAATCAACAAAGTCCAAGAGGGTAGCATCTTTCAAAAAAAGAGATGTGCAAGAACAAGGGGGCACAATTTGAAGATAGAGGGGAGGTGGCTCAGAAGTAATGTAAGGAAGTATTTTTTCACAGAGAGGGTTGTGGATGCATGGAATGGCCTTCCGGAGGAGGTTGTGGAGTCAAAAATGGTGATTGAATTCAAGCATGCATGGGACAGCCATAAGGCAATTCTAGGGGGTGGGGGTAGAAAGAAGTAGGCTGCTGGTTAACTAGGATCTGCAGCTTATCCATTAGGTAGGGAAATGGGCAGACTGGGTGGGCCAAGCGGTCCTTATCTGCCGTCAAATTCTATGTTTCTATGTTTAAAAGATATATAGTGATACAGTATGGAGGATTTAGAGCTGGAACCAGGGTCAAAGGAATATGAAAGGGACAGATATGGGGTAGAAAAAGGGGAGAGGGAAGAGTCGATTGTAGATGTGATCAGTCTTTTAAAAGTAGTAATTAAGAGTGTACTTGGACTTATAGGAGTCACTATTTAGGGTAGACAGGCACAGGTCTCCTTGTTATGATGTAGATATAGAGATTTTAAAGCTGCTAGGCTAATGGGGTGAGTTGATTTAAAAGTTTTTTGCAGCTTGTTCCACAGTTGAGGGAGCACAAAGCTGATGGCTGCTCTGCCAATGCGAGATTTTGCTTTGTAAACATAAAGGTAGATATATGAGGTGCTTCTCAAGGCATACTTCCCCAGAGTGCAAAAAGGTAAACAGACAGAGATATACTGGGGAAGTTTATTTGAGATAGCTGTGTATGTCCAAACTGCAGCATTTTTTTGCCGTCTGTAAGCAAGGGATGACCACCCCACTGCTGTGTACAATGCACAGTGGTGGGTTGAGTAAGGAAGACCCGTGATAAATCTTAAGGCTCTGTGATAAAGGGCATCGAGTTTGGCTAGGGTACCTGCAGATCCCTGACTATATAGAAAATCTGCGTAATCCAATAGGGAAAGAAAGGTAGTTTGAACCAGTTTCAGTTTAGCGTCTCTTGTGAGGAGATTATTAATCCTAAAGAACAGACCAAGTCTTTGTCTAAGTTTCTTTGCCAGTTCTTCTAAGTGATCTGTGAAAGTAAGTCTATGGTCTTACCAGACCCCCAGGTGCTTGAACTTTGGTACGTAGTCCAACCGCTCACCTAGAATGGTAGTGATCTGCGGGCGTGTCCCAGCAATTGCAGGATTTATTGCATTGTGAAGGGGCGAGAGGAACATTGCTTTGGTTTTTTTTTGCATTTAAGAGTAGTTTCTGGTTTATAAACTGATGTTGCAGCAGATTAAATTCATTTTGAAGGACTTTGAGGCCGCATCAGGGTAGGGCTACTAGCATAGAGTACTGTATCACCTGCGAATAGGTGTATTTGTGCTGCTTTGATGGGGGTATCTATGTTGTTAATATAAATGGTGAAGAGCAAGGGACCAGTAATGGAGCCTTGCGGTACACCTCTCAATAGGGGTTTTGGCGGAGAAACTTCTCCTTCTGCCTTTACTTGTTGAAGTCGTCCCGAGAGGTCGAGAGGTAGGTGGAGAACCATTTAAGGAATAGGTAATCCAAACCAATGTTCTGGAGGGATGACAGAAGCAGTCTGTGATCAACGGTATCGAACGCCTTGCTTAGGTCCAAGAAAACTGCGCGAAGTTTTTTTTTTTTTTGTCTAATTGAAGCTGCCAGTCATTTGTCACCTTGGCTAAAGCATGTACTGTACTGTGCTGTGCTCTAAAACTGAATTGTAATGGGTTGAGCAATTTTTCTGATTCCAGGTACTTCCGAAGCTGGGAGTTCACTGTTTTCTCCAGCATCTTTGACAGGATTGGAAGTAGGGAGATTGGCCTGTAGTTATTGAGGTCACTAGGATCTCCTGACTTAAAGGGACCACAAGTGCATTTTTCCAAATGGGCAATAGGTCACCCTGGGACAAGGATAAGTTGAAGAGATGAGTAATTGGGACTGTGAGGTCATGGTAGCTGACCTTTAAGAAGTACGAGTGAATGAAGTCGGCCCCAGTACTTTTCCTAGTGTCCAACTGAAGAAGAATATCTTCAACTTCTTTCAGGGAGGTAGGCTGCAGAGAGAAGGATGGACTGGGGATGAGTTTTTCTTGTGTATCCAATCCAAGTTGTTGGTGGAGGATATTTGTGGGAGAGGAGTCAAAGGCTAGCCCTGCAGTAGCAAAATGATTATTGAGGGTGTCGAGGATAGACAGTCTGTCGGAGAAGACATATTGGTGGTGCTCGGGCAGTGTAGGGGGCTATGGAGGTGGGTGCTGTATAAGCCAGTGGACATAGAAATGCAGGAGGCTTGCTACTGAAAAGCTGATGCTGAGAAGGCTGAAGATGACAATGTTCAGCTGGCTGGTGGGTGTAAACTTTGTGTAGTGTAGTTCAAAGGATACATCCCCAACAATCGCTTTGTATTTTTTTTGCCAGTTAGCCAGCTAACAGATATTATCTTCAGGCTTTAGAGACAAACATCTAACCTCACACTGTATATATGTGTGTGTGCATGTGTGTGTGTTTGTGTGTGCGTTTCCCACCTTTAATGGATGTCAATAATGAATGGAAAATACAAGAAATAGTTTATTTAAATTGTATGTTGTTTATGTTTCCATTAAAGAACCACTGACACCAGCTGGATAACTTTGACAAATGTGAGATTTAGACACTTTTCAGTTTATAGTTCATATATTTTTCCATGTTTTTGTTTAATATGGACATTATCCTCCTGCCCATCCCTGTTGGGCCTTTTCTGCTTTTGGCCCCCAGTCCCATCACCCCACCTTTGGGACTTACCCATTAATTTCTTACTTATTGTGTGAATTGGTGCCATGGATGGTAATGGTGTGGTGTCAGCAAGGTCATAGCATCATTCTGCCAACAGGGGCTCTTTTCTGCACATTACTGTCCTTGAGTCAGAGCTGACGGCATGCACGTAGGCCATGAAGATGGTGCATGCTGTCAAAACCTGCCTCTGGGTTTAAATTCTGGAGACCACTGCTGTGCCACCCAGACTCTGTTAGATGGCAGCCAAGCAGTGGTACACCCCACCTGAAGGAGAGCCGCATTGATGGATGCTCAATCCTCCTTCCCCCAGCTAGTCTCCGAGAGACCCTGGTCCTTTTCTGAGCCCAGATCACTGGTGTAGCAGGAGGTGAGGCATGAAGTACCTCTGCCCTCCACACCACTGGCCCGGCTACAAGTTTACTATAGCTAAGGTTTCCTTAGACAGTATTGTTTGTGGCCACTAGGGGGACTGAACCTGCAACCCATTGTTTTATGGTTCTGTATTTTTACCCTCTGTACCATTCAGCGAAAACTACATTTTTGCTCTTCTTCGCCCTTTTTCTTTATTACTGAGGGAAATGACAAAAAAACAAGAGTACTGAACCTTGGACATTACTTAATTTGGCTGTTTGTCTACACATGACATCATAATGCCCTGTTTATGCCATCATAAATATCTCCGCAGCAACAGATTGGGATGTCATAAACAGAATTAAGACTACAGAAGTAGACATGAAGACAAAGCAAATGGCACAGAAATCATGTTTCTGTGCAAGTGTCCTTAGTAATAAATAAATAAAAGTGACAATTACAGAAAACACTTTGAAATACCAGTGACATAGGTAGCATCTTCAAGTTAGAACAACATTTAAATTTTTGTGGTCTGATTGTCCCTGCTACTACCTGGTATTTAAAGGGGAACTCTTATCTTCAGGATTTCTTAATAACTGAAAGCCCTTAGAAAGCTACTTTGACTGAGCTACAGTACTGTGCTTCCCTGTAAGTTTTAGCAGTCCAGAGTTATTCATGTGTAAATTGGCTTGTAATTGAGGGCTGGGGTAAGCCATATGTTTTAGGCTTCTGACAGGCAATGATGTCACCATAGTCTTGGCCCAACTTTGACAGCAGATGATCCAATAGGTTAAAGGGGCACTGTCAGCTTTGCCCCCCCGGTTTTGCCTCAATTTGAAATAATGATTTCACAAGCACATACCCCTACCAATGTGAGAGTAAAATGCAGCTACATAAGCAAAAAACTCAACCGGTTACCTGTTTTCCTAAAAAAAGCATTACTTCAGATAAATTTTGGCCCGAAAGCAAACCCGCCCCACCGGAAGAAGATTCCATGCCGAGAACGCGCATGTAGTCGGCGCGCGGTGCCAAAGTGCATTTTTTATGCTCCCCATTAGAACAACTACATCATTTGTAGAACTCCGTAATACAAAGTGCTGCTGGTATTTAAAACTTAAACCCGAGCACCGGTTCAGCAGCAAAACACTTTCAAACTGTGGCACCGAAATCCCGCGCATGCGCAATAGCAGCGGGAGGAAAGATCTTGCGATGCGCAAGAAGCGCTGCTATTGGCATGCGCGGGATTTCGTGCCACAGTTTGAAAGTGTTTTGCTGCTGAACCGTGCTCGGGTTTAAGTTTTAAATACCAGCAGCACTTTGTATTATCGGAGTTCTACTAAATGATGTAGTTGTTCTAATGGGGAGTATAAAAATGCACTTTGGCACCGCGCTACCGATCATATGCGCCGTTTTCGCATGGAATCTTCTTCCGTAGGGGCGGTTTGCTTTCGGCCGAATTTATCTGAAGTAATGCTTTTTAGGAAAACAGGTAACCGGTTGAGTTTTTTGCTTATGTAGCTGCATTTTACTCTCACATTGGTAGGGGTATGTGCTTGTGAAATCATTATTTCAAATTGAGGCAAAACCGAGGGGCAAAGCTGACAGTGCCCCTTTAATAGAAAGTTGTCTGTTTTTTGCACTCTTAATCAGTTTATCTAGAGTTAAAGAATGCTAAATATGTTAATCTCCTAAGATGTTCCTTACATTTATGGTATTGCTTGAATAGCACTCTTTATTAATATTTTAGCTGTTTTGTATACAGATATATTTTTGCAGATGTTTCCTTTGTTCAGGTATGATGTACATTTGCTGTATTATTAACTTGTATTTTGTCATTTCACTAGTCCTTCAATGTATTGTGATTGCTGGTTTACTAAAATTCAATAAAATGTTAATAACAAAAAAAAAAAAAAAAAAAGTTGGTTGTTTTATTAAGTGTGTTTTAAGGTGTTATTCCAACACTTTCTGCATTTGTAATAATTGTTTTGTATGTGCATTGAAACTAGTAAACTATCACCTTTACATTTCAAACTGTTAGTAAAAATAATCCAATAGTATTCTAGCATTATGTTATAAAATACCATTCAGTCCAAAGTACTTTAGTAAGAAACTGTTACATTTTTAACTTTATCAAAAGAAGTAAAATACTGTTTTAATAACAAATGTCAAGTTATGCATGTTTTAACACTGTTGTCCATCTATGTGTTTTTGTAATTAATAAACAAGTAATTGTGTCCTTTTTGCTTTTCAAGTCAAATCTGGATAGAAAGAGAATGATATTTGCAGAATCATAACAAATGTTCCGATTGCTTTTACTGTCTTTGTCCAGGAAAGGCACACTGAGCTGGAGCTTGTCGCTGGGTGTATTCTCGGAGCACAGGGAGGTTAAGTGACTTGCTCTAGGTGACGCAATATGCAAGTAGATCTTGTTAGAATTGAAACACATTCTGCTTAATGAACCAAGCTTGGTCACAGCACTTTGCTTTAACATCTAGGCTATACTGCCAGCTGATTATCAAAAGCTACACAGTTCAGTGCTGGTCCCATGGTGCCAGGCCAGTATGTATGGGGCCATATTTGCATTTTGTAGACCTAAGTTCACATTCGAAACCCATGACCCTAGGAGAACAGGCTGTAAGATAGGGGATGGAAAAAGAAAGTTAGAAGGTGGTGCTGTTGCAGCCCCAGAAATTTGTACTGACTTGAACTCAGCCATGCTCTAGAAATCCTGACATGGGGCCCCATACCTATTTGCACCATAGAGCCAGCCTTGAAATGTATAGTTTTTGATGATCAGCTGGCAGTATAGCCTACAGGGTTAGAGCAGTGAGCTGTGAACAAGGTTGGTTCATCCAGCAGAACTGGTTTTTATCCCGGTATGCTCTGTTTACATATTGTGTGTCCCTGAGCAAATCACTTAACCTCCCTGTGCTCCCAAAACACACCCGGAAATAAATTTCAGCTCAGTGTTCCTTTCCTGGACAAAGATTGTAAAACAAAAACCTATGAACATTTGTTATTATCCTACAAATAGTATTCTCTTTCTATCCAGAACTGACTTAGAAAAAGATAGGTCACAATTATGTATTAATTGCAAAAACACATAGATGGACAACAGTGTTAAAACATGCATAACTTTGAAATATAATGTTAAAAGAGTATCTTACTTCTTTTGATAAGGTTAAAAGTATGACAGATTCTTACTGAAATATTCTGGAGTGAATAGTCATGATATTTTCTAACATAATACCAGAATTCTATTGTTCAGTTCAGTTTATTGTTTAAAAAGTGTATAACAAAAAAGTATCACACATATAAATATGGTTTGCACATCATAAAATGACAAAGCAGTACAAATATACATTATATATGATTCACAGGATATACTACATCGACAGCACACTGAATATAAATCATAGGGCCCATCATCTTAAATTACATTGAGTTCTTCAATCTGATAGAGGCTATTGTGAACTGTGCAACACTATACAAAATAGCAGCATTATTAGAATTTAAAAAAGAACTTTTACTTTTTTCCCTACTTTCATTATGTAAATCTTCAAGATAATTATCTAACCACTTTTTATGTAAACAGTTTAAATTTGGGCAATCCAATAATATATGGGCTGAGTCCCACTTACCTGGGAAAATGCTCTTACACTCTAAGCCATGTATATATGATTCCCATTTAATAAAACCAGAGGAATACCCAGCATTAAGATTTTTTTTGTATTTATATTTAGATCCAGACTTCGGAGTGTAATAGCCAAACAGGACAAAGCTTTTTGCAACCCTACAGTAGATTTAGAGAGAGAAGAAGAATGTCATCTGCATAGAGGATAACATTTACCTTAAAATGTAATATATTTGGCACATCTGTGTCATGCTTATCAAGATCTTGTACCACCTGATCAATATATAATTTAAACAAAACAGGGGCCAATAAACACCCCTTTTTTACTCCCTTATCCACTTGGATTGGGGATGACAGTTTACCATCTGTAGAATACCTAATTTGGATAGTTGTATTAGTATATAATTGTTTAATTAGTGCCAAAAACTTCTTATTTATACCCAAACTTAACTGAATCTCCCATAAGGTCCCTCTATTTACATTATCAAATGCAGAGATCAGATCAAGAAATGCCAGAAATAAGGGTTGATTATTTTTTTCCTGAATTTCCTGATCAGGTGGTCCAAGATGTAGACACAGTTGACAGTTGATAAACCCTCTCTAACCCCAAACTGTCGATTACTAAGAATATTATTTTCAATTATCCATTGATTAAGCTCACATAGCAGAATTTGACAGAACATTTTTGCTGAAATATTCTGAAGAGCAATAGGGCGATAATTTTTTGGAAAGTGTTTATTGTGCTTTTTATGGATTAACACTAGTTTGGCTTCTTTCCAAGATTTTGGGATTATCTCTGATTTTTTAGCATAATTGAATAAATATTTAAAAACACCTAACCACCAAGCTACATCATTTTGATATAGCTCTGCTGGAATGCCATCTAGGCCAGGTGCCTTATTTTTATTTTGTGCGCAAATGGCATTATTAATTTCCAGTTCCATAAAGCTATATAATTCAAATCCTCCATTTTCCTCCAAACTTAGTTTAAATTCCCTCTTGTCAGAATTATTAATACCATTATTATTATATAAACGAGTAAAGTGCATAACCCACTCATCTTCAGAAATACCACCCTCTACATTCCTGAAGGGGCCTCACTCAGCATATGTAATTAACTTCCAAAAGTCCTGTGAATTTTTGCCATTTATTACTGCTTGCATCAGGGTCTATAATTTACCATTATAGGCAGTTTTCCTTTGTCTAATAAGTGCCCTATATTCCTCTCTCAAGAGAGGTAATGCCTTATAATATATTAACTCTGCATTCTTTCTACATAGCCTTGCTATTTTATTCAATAGACTTTTATATTTTCTACATGCATGATTATATCAAGGATTCACTCTTAATCCCCTGTCTTCTGTCCTATAAATCTGATTATTTGTTTTTATACTGTTACTATAAAAAGAAATTCAGATTTTCAAAATATTTAATAATCTCAACATCTTTTGCTGACGTAATAGCCTCTTTTAATTTTAAAGTCACCACATCCCTTTGGAGAGTATCAATATTATTTTTTTATTAAAGGGTCCCATTTTATTCTCTTTTTTTATAAGTTGCATATGGTTATTTAACTCTATCTCATTTGATTTACCATATTTTATTTCCTTTATGTCAGCATATTCTATTTTGACTAGCAATGGAAAGTGATCCAAGAAATGTTCAGTAAGAACCTCAAAATCAGCAATTTTTGAAAAATAGGTGGCAACATCAACCGATGCAAGATCCAGGATGGAACCACCACTCCTAGTTGGAAAAGTGATTTCACACAATTGGTCAATTTTAGAACGACCATTTAAAACGCATGAATTATTTTCCACAAAAAATTCCATTAACAATTTACCCTTAATATCAATCTTTCCATTCTTAGACTGCTTCACTGTAAGTCCCCATAATAGCCTATATCTTGCAAGTTCATAAAATGATATAATTCATTAGAGCTTCCCATAAGTGCATTCCAATCTCCCAATAAAATAAAATGTTTATTATACATACTAAAACAGTATTCATTTAAACATTTAGACAATACTTCCAATTGTTGCTTATGTTTAAAACTAGATAAAGAAGGGGAGAAATAAACATTAAGCAAAACATAGGTTTCAGACTCTCCAAATATTACTTCCAGCAGAATGCAATTAAGATAGGGAGAGGTTATTGATTTCACAATATGGATTTTCTTTTGTGTGTTAAGAACCATCAGGCCACCTCTTCACCTGCCTTTCATATTATTCTTAACTCCTGGAATTGAGATTTTCTTGAAGCCAGTAATTAAGAACTCTTTATCAGCTTCTAACCAGGTTTCTTGAAGAAATAATATCATAATTTTTAATCACATCTAACTGTGACCCATCATCGGTTTTCACATTCACACCTACAATATTCCAGGATAAGAATTTAATGTATGGAGTGGTAGTGTAGGCCCTTTATTAGATGGCCTGATGGTATCTTTAACTCAATCTAAGAGAGTTAGTGATATATTATCAGAAGTTAGGGACAAGGTGTTCAAAGACATCACAGTAGCACAATCCATATTTTCCATAGCTGACCCTTCTTCTTCAAATTCACAAGAATCTTCCAATACAATACTAGTGTTTTTTCTTTGTCCCCATTGTCTCCTCCCTCTAATGATAGTATTATACCTTGGTGATGCCTTTAATTCATATTGCATAATCTGCGGTTTCCCAAAGAATTGTATTATGGTAGGTTGTTGTAACAAATTCCTTCCTTTTACTATACTCTTCATCCTTTTGACCTTTGCCCTCTTTTTGTTTTATCTTCATACTCATTGCAAAATTTCTGGTAATAGTATCCACATCCACTCCCAGTTTCTGTATCTCATTTTGAATTTTTAGCACCTGTTCCCTAACTATATGGCTCCTAAATACTAAACAAACTATACCTCTGTCAGGGAGTGTTTTATATCTATATGCAGAAGATAGATTTTCCCACATAAACTTGGGTCTTAAAGCACTCTTAATAATGTTATAAGCTGCTACTTTAAATGAGAATGACGTTTCCCTTCTAGATTTTGGGAGTGCTTTAAGATAGACTGTTAGTAGTTTCTCCCTCTGTGATTTATTTAGCTGGGTAATTAGTGAGGTAAACACCAAAACAGAGCAGTCAATAGGGAGAAGGGCAGGGGTAAATGGAGAAGACGACAAAGGCAGTAGGGACAGGGATGGGGCAAAAAGAAATAAAGCCATAAAAAAATGGAGGGTAATGAGTACCAGTGCCCATAGTCTAGGTAAAAAACTCCCTGAAATAGTGGCCTTGATGGAAGAGAAATGCCTGGATATTGTGGTAGTCACAGAAACATGGTACACAGAGAACCATGACTGGGAATTTCAACATGCCAGGGTACACAATCTATAGGAGGGACAGAGAGGGAAGAAGAGGAGGAGGAGTAGCTCTCTATGTAAGGGAAGGGATCAAAGCAGCAAACCTAAAGGGTAAACAGGGAGGAGAGAAGGCACTGTGGGTCACCCTGGAGACTGGAAATGGCTCCACAATCCACACAGGGGTTGTATACAGACCCCCATCTCGGGGGGGGGGAATGGACAAGAAAATGATAGAAGGAATCCTTGGGATGGCAGAGAAAGGGGAGATATTGCTGATAGGGGGCCTAAATATGCCAGATGTTGACTGAAGCACCTTTGCTGCAGCCACATTCAAGAGCAGGGCCATTCTCGATGCCCTACAGGGGACATGCCTCAGACAGCTAGTTTTGGAACCCACTCAGGAGAGAGCAATTTTAGACCTGGTACTCTCAAATGGGGATGGAGAGAGGATCTCTGATCTTGAAGTGGGTAGCCATCTGGAAACAAGCAACCACCAAACAGTGTGGTTCACGATAAACTTAGCTGTAGAGTCAAGCCACACAAAAGTGAAGGTACTGGACTTCAGGAGGGCTGATTTAGTCAAAATGGGAGAGTGCCTCAGAAAAGCACTAGCAAACAAGCAAGAAGGTGGGGTGGAGCAACAATGGGGAAACATCAAAACCGCCATCACAGAAGCAACAAGTCTTTGTGTGAAGCAAATAAACAAATCAAAACGAAACAAAAAAACACTATGGTTCTCAAAAGAAGTGGTGGGGAAGGTAAGGGAAAAAAAGACAGCATTCGGGAAGCATAAGGAAACACAGAAGGAGCAGGACAGAGAACTGTACCAGTTGAAGCAGAAGGAAGCGAGTAAGGCAGTCAGAATAGCAAAGGCCCAAAACCAAGGAAAAGATAGCCAACTCGGTTAAGAAGGGGGGATAAAACCATTTATAGGTACATTAGGGAGCAAAGAAAGACCAAGACCGGGATACTGAGGCTGAACAAAGAGGAAGGTGGTTGGGCAGAGAGCGACAGTGAAAAAGCAGGGATACTGAATGAATACTTCTGCTCAGTATTCACAGTGGAAAAGCGGGGGAAATAGCTAATCTGGTCAATAGAAGCACTTTGGATAGGGGGGTTGATATTAGTCCTTTCACAGAAGAAAGGGTTCTGAAAGAGCTCTTAAAACTGAAGGTGGATAAAGCAATGGGGCCAGATGGGATTCACCCAAGGATTTTAAAAGAACAAAGGGAAGAACTAGTAACACCACTGACTACCCTTTTTAATAAATCATGGGAGGATGGGGTGGTACCTGAGGACTAGAGGAGGGCGAATGTGATTTCCCTTCACAAAAGTGGGAGCAAGACAGATGCAGGAAACTACAGACCTGTCAGTTTGGCCTCAGTGGTAGGGAAGATGATGGAATCACTTCTGAAGGAAAAAATCATTGAGTACCTAGAGGCCAGTGGAGCACAGGACCCAAGGCAGCATGGATTCACAGTGGGAAGGTCATGTCAGACAAATCTAATTGATTTCTTTGACTGGGTGACCAAAGCTGTAGACCAGGGAGGGGCTGTGGACATGGCCTACATAGACTTTAGCAAGGCATTTGACACAGTCCCGCACAAAAGATTAATAAACAAATTAGCCAGCCTGGGAGTGGGTCCTAGGGTGGTAGCCTGGGTAAAACACTGGTTGGGCAACAGGACACAGTGGGTAATAGTGAATGGAGTCCACAGTGAAGAAAGGAGGGTTACTAGTTGGGTACCGCAGGGTTCAGTTCTGGGGCCGGTCCTTTTTAATGTCTTTATAAGTGACATTGCAGAGGGGCTGGAAGGGAAAGTATGTCTCTTTGCAGACGACACAAAGATCTGTAAAACGGTTGATACACAAGGTGGGGTGGAAAGGATGAAAAGGGGCTTGGCAAGGTTGGAGGAATGGTCAGATGTATGGCAGCTTAGATTCAGTGCAAAAAAGTGCAAACTAATGCACCTGGGAAACAAAAACCCAGGGGAAGAGTACACAATGGGGGGTGAGATACTGACAACAACAAAAATGGAAAGGGACCTGGGGGTAGTCATATCAGATGACCTAAAGTGGGCCAGCAATGTGATAAGGCAGTAAGGAGGGCTGGGGGGATACTGGGATGTATAGGGAGAGGCAGCACCGGTAGAAAACAGGAAGTTGTTGGCCCTCTGTACAGACAGTTGATAAGACCACATCTGGAGTACTGTGTACAGTTCTGGAGACCCCATCTCAGCAAAGACATAGACAGGGTGGAGGCTGTCCGGAGGAGATCAACCAAAATGATGCAGGGTCTGCATCAGAAGACATATGAAGAAAGACTAAAGGAACTAAAGATGTATAGCCTTGAGGAAAGGAGGGAGAGGGTGGACATGATGGAAATTTTTAAATACCTCAAGGGAATCAACAAAGTCCAAGAGGTAGCATCTTTCAGAAAAGAGATGTTCAAAAAAGGGGCACAATTTGAAGATAGAGGGAGGACGGCTCAGAGGTAATGTGAGGAAGTATTTCTTCAACAAGAGGGTTGTGGATACATGGAACAGCCTTCCTGAGGAGGTCGTGGAGTCAAAAACAGTGGGGGAATTCAAGAATGCATGGGACAGACATAAGGCAATTCTAGTGGGGGGTAGGAGGAAGTAGGCTGTTGGTTAACTAGGATCTGCAGCTTATCCATTAGGTAGGGAAATGGGCAGTCTAGGTGGGCCAAGCAGTCCTTATCTGTCGTCAAATTCTATGTTTCTATGGTTCATCTCCACCATTGTAATGTCTTTTCTATTAGAAAATCTCCCCTCTACATCCTTCTGTACCACTGTCTGGATTCCCTTTTCTTTATACTTTTCTGTTTGTTCCTTTTTCCTTGTTTTTAACTATTCTTAATATATGGAGATTCAGTTTTTTGATTTGGCTCCTGTAGTGCATGAATCTCCCGATACTTTCTTTCTGCAATCTCCTCTGTAATTTCTTTTATAGTTTTTTGCTTCATTTTTCCATGCCTATTACCCTCATCAATTTTCTCCGCCAATATTTTGATTTCATCTTCAAGTTCTTTTAACTGTTCTTTTTGATCTTCAGATTGCTTCATCACTGAGCCTAATGTTAAATTTGTACAGACCAAAACAGTTATGATTTCTGATAACTGTTTACTTAACATCATAATGGTCTGTATGTTGCAATTCACCTGAGAATCATAATTGAGGCTATTACAGCAATTATGACTATTCTCAGCCGTATTCCCTTCAGTTGAATGAATACTGGCCTATACATTAATCTGGGTAGTAACTTTTTTCTCCAGTGCATTCTTCCCTTTATTTAAAAAGGGAGTTAGAAAGTTTTCATAATCAGCTAAATAGTCATCCACTATATTGTTAGATATAATAAGGCCCTTTTCTACAGGATCAGGAACATAGGCTTCTCCTGATGAGTTACTAGAGACCAAATTACCAGATTGACTATCTTTATGCTATTCTAATTCCCTAATTGTTGCCATTAAATAGTCACCAGCATGACCTTCCTTAAATTCAGATGTTTTTTGTTTGGGGGAAGAAGTTATAAGTACATTTTCAGACATATCAAAGAAATCAGTGATTTTTTTGCCTTTAGATTTCTTAGGCTTCCCTGCCATTACAACTTTTTCATTTCTCAATTTCATAGCTTCAGTAGTTGTTAGTAAAGCCATAATAGCTTACTACACAGATAATCATAAAAAGCAACAACACAGCAAGAGAAGATAAAGCAGCTGCAGAGCAGCTATATGCAAACTCGATACAATACAATTCAGTTACAGGATATCTTAAATAAGTTTTAGTCTTGATTATGTGTGTAACTTTCCAGGTCTTGTCCAAATGTGACAGTTTCTCTTTCAATAGTGGTCAAAAGCAGCCTTAGCACTAAAAAGAAAAAGAGAAAAATTAAGACCCTAATCCTTCTCCTTTTTTGGAAAAAAGAAAGAAAAATAAAATTTTTATCAAAGAGTAAATGCTTACATTGAAAGCCAGATAACATCAGCAAAAGCCTGATGCAGCAGATGGATTCCGTTGCAGAATAAAATAAACAGATGCTGCAGCAGCAAACAATAAAGTCTGTCAGAGTTCAAGCAGCATGTAACAAAAAGAACAAAATAGTAAAAAATGTAGCCAGCAACCTCTACCAACCAGTGACCAAGATGTCCGCCTTCAAGAAAGGAAAGTAGGGCCTCAATCGACAGGGCTACAGTCAATCTAGTCACTCCAGTCCTCTCAGTCCCTCCTCCCCTTCAGCTCCACCAGATCAGCTCCCCCACCAAGGACTCCATATCTGGGGGAAGAGAAGCGGAAAGCGGGAGCAACAAAAAAGAACACAGGTAGCACAAGAACATCCGGAAAGGAATCAGAGTACCAGGTACGGAAAACGCTAAGGCAGCGGTGGCATACCTTCTCCAAACCTTGGCTTTTAGCATCTCTGAAATCCCTGCTATGAGTGTCTATACTCCAGTGTGCAGCAGCCTGTCTCTCTCTTCTGCTTCTACTGTACCTAATGTTTGGAGTGAATAGTCATGATATTTTCTAACATAACAATGCCAGAATTCTATTGGATTATTTTTACTAGCAGTTTGAAATGTAACAGTGATAACTCACTAGTTTCATTGCACATACAAAACATGTATTATGAATGTAGAAAATGTTGTAATAACACCTTAAAACACTCTTAATAAAATAGTCAATTTCCTATTTTTATTTTTGTAGACTTTCTTTGCTCCAGTCGCCAGCCACTGGGGCCCCACTCAGGTGAGACCCACCCAAGTGGCTCTACTGCCCAACCTGAACCCTCCCAGAGAGAAATCAGGGACAGAGTCCTCTCCAGCTGACCCCTGAAGCGGGGAGGACCCAGGAGAGTCAAGCTGTGAGAGCTGGCTCTGGACGTGTGAGCGACCCCCTTAGGACCACCATCATTCTCCCACCAGCCAGGATGTTTCCTCCTTGCTTGTTGCATTGCCCCTGAGATGTGGACATGCAGTGATATCACCATGCAGAGGGCACGCACCTGTCCCCTCTCACAGACGTCTGCCGCAGTCTTCTCCAGTGTAAGTCTCTGCCAACTTGCAGTGCCCCGGTCTCCACCAGGAGCTGCTACAAGGCGGGGAATTCCCAGAACCCACCCCAGGAGAAGAGAGCAGTCCTCCGGATGCTCAATCATTCTCCTCCCCTGCCGACCCTCGGCGCCTGAGTCCGCTTCCGAACCCGAGTCACCAGCATGGTGCGAGGTGTGGCAGCCAGTGCCTCAACCCTCAGTGCCACTGGGCCGACTGCCAACTTCCCATTTAAGCTATTTGATTATCTACAGTCCAAACAGGGCCAAGACTGTGGTGACATAATTTCCTGCCAGAAGCCTGAAACACATGACTGCCCCCAGCCCAGTATTACAGCTCAATTTATATATCAATAACTCTGGACTGCTAAGATTTATAGGTAAGCACACTCACTCACTCAAAGTAGCTTTTTGTAGCCTTTTAGACATTAGGAAATCCTGAAGATGAACATGCCCCTTTAAATAAAATTTGAGATTTGTCTTTTTTTAAATGATGTCTGTACCTCGATTCCTGGTGCCTCAACTAAGTAAGGTGTTTTATTTGTTAGTGCTACTTTCCCTTTTACCCTTCCCCAGCATCATCATGACCTTTGATTAGTCATTCCTCATGTTTCAATTAATCAGTTTAGCCTGCTTTTTCCTCTAGTATTTGTCTGTGTAAACTGTTTTATTTTACTTGTGGTAGCCTGCCGTAGATAGCATGGTTTTGCACTCTTTCCCAGTGCCAGTTTTGAGGCTTTGCGCATGCGCAGTTGCTTTGAGATGTTCCAGCGTGTGTGTGGATGTTCCCAATCCTAAGGGCATGCATGCACACATCCGCAAATGCAAGGATGTTAAATGAGCAGATATCTGGGAGGTGAAACAAAAGTCTTCCTAAGGTCAGAATAGCATCTAAGTTCCCAATTTAGTCTGTTCTGTGGGAGATTTGTATTGATGTTTTGTGGGGCTATTAGTTATCAGACTTGCCAACTCTTAATTGACTAGAGTCTTATATCGGGGGATATTTAGTTTTACTCTGCATATCAAGGGCATTTTAATTTTGCATGGCATCTCATCTGAGATACATATATTTAAAAAATCTTAAAGGGAGAGATGTTTGCACATTCAGGCAGCACAAGGCCTGGCACCACAGCATTTAGGCCAGCCTCATGTAAAAAAATCTGTGACCTGCAAGAGGACAATAAAGCAGTCACCATGTAGCTCATTTTGTACTTTCTGTACAACACAAACAAATGCAACATTTCTGCCCATCAATCCCCAGGCCTCTGGTGGCATGGCGTGGGTATGTCTTGTAAGAATAAAGACAGTTGCATGAGAAAGATGCTGTGTCCAAAAAGCAGGCAGACATTGACCGAGTTGAGTCTGAACCTAAGTAAAAGAAACTGAAGCTAGTCAGCCTGCCAGCTCATCAGTACCTCTACTGCTTGCAACACTGATAAGTCGAGTTTTGAAACAATCCCAGGTCTTCAGAGGGACAGTTGGATGAAGGAGGATTGAGCATTCCAGTGGATGTTCTCCTCATGGGGTGGGGGTGGGTCGTGCATCCCACTGCTATACCACCACTTGGATGACCACAGGTGGTGGTGCAGAGGGCAGTGTCAGTGGTGGGAGCTGGAGCATGTCTGCTGGCTGGTGCATCAGGCATGCTGGCAGATGTCACCACACTCTTGTGTGGAGGGAGGGGTTAAAAGGGAAAAAGGATGCTGACATTGGAGAATGATGCCTCCACCTGCTTATCACATCCAGTCCCCAAAGATACCCCCAGCCACACCTCCGGTGGGCTGGCCAGATAGCACAGGTGACAGCAAGCCTAAGAAGCTGAAGAGTGACCCCCAGTCTTGAGGGCAAGTTGGGAGAGCAGCACATTAGTGTGTCATGAGTGGGCTGGTATGGGTCCTGAGGTGACTGGCTGGCATGACCTTGGAAGACATGCTCAGAGTATTGGTTATAGGTCTAGGTCAAGTACAAGTTATGATCTAGAACCAAAATGTGTTTCCAACAGACTTTTTTTGAATCACAATTAAAAAAAAAAATGTCATAGGCCGCCCATCGTGCAGCGTGGTTGATTTCTGTTCTACGCCGTGACCCAGGTTTGGAAATGGACCCAGGTCACTGGAGGGCTAGCCGGGGAAGAAGGATGGATCATCCCAGGGATGGCTCACCTTCTCCGGGGAGAGGGTAGGGATGCAGCCGGTACCTGCTGACCCCTGGCAGAGGCCAGGAGCACAGCAGAACGTCAGGGTCTGGATGGCTGGGGGAGAGGCGGACACTGGTGTATGCCTTTATGTCTGTGGCACGCCACTCCCCGGGGAGGAAACCAGGAAACTGCTCTTTGGCATGCCAGATGATGGTACCTGGCCCCCACTGCCACCAGGGCCCGACAACTGATCCCACCTCAATGGCGCCCGGGCCAATTGAAGAGTGCGCTGGTCACCCCCACCAGTGCCTTCCCTCTCAGAGGAGGGGGACCCATCCGGTGAAGGGATATGCCAGGTTACCCGGGGGGTCCCGATGTGAGGTAAGGGGCTGGTGTCGGTGGAGAGCGAACAGATGGAGGACCTAGGGAGACCTGAAGGCATGGTTAGCCAGAGAGGGAGGAGAGTGTGTGTGTGTGTGTGTGTGTGTGTGTGTGTATATGTATATATATATATATATATATATATATATATATATATATATATATACACACACACACATATATATATATATATATAATTCACAAGTCAAATTTAGTTTTTGTTTCTCACCACGCAAAACTAACAATTATAGACCGCAATTAAATTTCATTTCCAGCAACCAGTTTGTCATGAGCAATAGTAAAAGATGATCTGCAGTGAAAGTTTGTATTGAGTAACCAATTTGTTTGCCACAAAACAGAAAATAAGGATGTGCAATCAGATTTCAAGTTGTGAAACCAGTATTTGTCACAAAACAAAAAATTGTGGTGTGCAATCAGTTTCCATGCAGAGAAACCAATTTTCTGCTGCAAAATGAAAACTTGTGATGTGCAATCACATTTCATGTTGTGATACCAATTTTTGTCATAAAACAAAAAACCATGGCACACAATCAAATTTCATGCCATGATAACAGTTTTCTGCTATAAAGCGAATTCTGATGTGCAATCAAATTTCAAGTCAAGAAACCAATTTTTGTTGCGAAATTAAAAATCATAGTGTGCAATCAAATGTCATACCAAGAAACTAATTTTCTGCTGCGATACGGAAAATTCTGATGCGTAGTCAAATTACGAGTCAAGAAACCAGTTTTTATCATGAAATGAAACTGAACTGAAGTGAAGTTCGTGTCAATAAACCAATTTTCTGCTGTGAAATGAAAAATTCTGATATGCAATCAAATTTCAAAAAGTAGAGCTATCAGTTTATGTTGTAAAATGAAAAATCATGGTGCACAATCAAATTTCATGCTGAAAAAACATTTTTTTGCTGAGAAATGAAAAATTCTGGTGTGCAATCACGTCTCGAGTCGAGAAAACAATTTTTGTTGTGAAAAAAAAAGTCATGGTGCACAATCAGATTTCATGCCATGAAACAAATTTTCTGCTGTGAAACAAAAAATTCTGATGCACAATCGAACAGAACTTTGACATGAAAATGCATTGCAAATAATATTTTGCTTTGCGTGACTTAAATTGGTTGTGCGACATGAAATTTCATTGCCCACCATCATTTTTCATTTTGCATCAGAAACCAATTTTTGTCATGAAATGAAAAATCATGGTACGCAATCAAATTTCATGTTGAGAAATTTTCTGCTGAGAAATGAAAAATTATGCTTGGCAATCAAACTGTGTTTCCAATAGACTGTTTTATTTTAATCTAATTAAAATATAATCAAATTTAGTTTTGCTCCACCTTAACAGTGCAATACAGAAAAGCGTGTCATGGTTCAGAAAATGGGAAAGATGGCCAGGAGAAATACCTAAAACATATTTATGGTCATGACTGACTGAAACAAGCCTCAGAATCTGAATCGGCATGTTCTAATGAAGTAGAGTCATATTTGTTTGTTTGTTTTTGTTAATATGGCCACTGTAATAAAAGTTTGAATTAGTGTTTTGTTATTTAGGTGAGAAACAAGATGGCGATTGTCACAAAATGAAAAAAATTATTAGCGGCATGAGTAAAACATCCCACAAAATTAAAAATGATCTCGCAACACCAAATTTTTATTGCCAGAGCTTTATTCCAAAAACCCTACTGAGTATGCTCAGAACAAGAAAAAATGAAACATTAAATCCTTATAACTCTGGAACTGTTTAATATTTTTTCATGAAACCTTCCAAAGACACGACCTAGCTACAGCATGCTTCCACCCTAAAAGTTTTGGGAAAAAATTCCATTCCGTGTGGGGCTATAGGTGAGAACAACCTCAGAGACATTTACAGGAAAATGACATATGCGGATCTCAGAAACCGCACATGTTGCTGTCACGAAACGTTATACAGCTTTAGACCTTGCCTCTAGACAACACATGCAACATTTCAGCTAATGTCATCAAACGCTGCCAAAGCTATTAAGATGCAAAAAATTGCAGCTTTAACATCAAACATGTTACTCAACCCTAACTATAGGAGTGCTACTACCTCCCTATAATAGTCCTGTAGAACCATTGTCAGTTATCCTGTAGAACTGTTCAGTTCTTTTCTTTGTTGAGAAAATTCATTAGAGGAGATATGTTTGGAATCGGATGCTTGGCAGAGCAATATAACATGCCAATCAGATCACATCTCCCTGCAGAGATGATGAGGTAAGGGTGGCTAAGTCTCCAGCAAGGTAAGACAGATGTCTTGTGTAGTTTATGTTGAGAATATTTAAGAGCTGTATGGTGTCATGAATAGTTAGAAGTGTTCTGGATAGCAAGTCCTTACTGTGTTGTAATATATGGGAACTGAGGAACTTGGAGCCTAGCAACACTAAGAAGACCAGCATTCCAAACTGTTAGACACAGCTTCTTAAAGTTACAGCTGTACCAGTGACCCCTAGTTGGGGTACATTTATACCCATGTGTAAAGATTTCCCATTGACAGCACTGGAGCTTACAGAAAATGAAATTCCGTTAAGTATGATAGAATTTTTTCTTTGCTGTCTCTTAGTTGTTTTTTTTTTTTTTTTGATCACCAGATCTTTTCTAAATATCCCTACATTTATCCAGTCCCTTGGTTGCTGATCCTCATCTTCAGCACTGCCACCTTGTCTGTGACCATTTAATACATCTAACTCCGTTTGTGGGTAAGATATTAAGTTCTCTAGGCCTACTTTATTATTTATTTGCTTTTTACCATTCCTACATTTGTAAACATCCTTTAGATGACCATTCTTTTGGTGCGGTAATTCTTTTTTATCCTATTTTATTCATGTTTAATCATTTATTTGCACCTCCTTGCCTTCCATCTGTAGTTTTCTCATACCTCCTTTGCTTCTTTAGATTTTGGATGTTTAGATGCCATTTGCTTTGCTCTTACCTCTCTATTTATTCTACTAGTCTGCCATGCTAGTTTCATAAACTTTCCAATTAATATGACTTTTTTACAAACATAATTTTCTCTCTGCTCTAATATCTTTTGTCATGAAGAGCAGCAGTTTCGGTGCACACTCAAAGCCCCCCACTAATAGCTAACCTAGTAAGGACTTCAATAGTCCTTGTTACCCAGTTTTGTTATGTCAAAAAGTTTGAACTATACTTTTTTATTCTGTTTTCAATTGGTTCTTATCTCCTGATTTGTATGATACCATTCAGTTCGAGTCTGCTACAGTACATTGTTAAATATTTGAAATAATAAAAGGAACCCTCCCTTTAATATGGCTTGGACCAGGTATTCATCAGTATTCTCAGCAGGTTTTTTGTACATGAATTGTTTAAAATCACGTCTGTTGTTACTAAAATTAACTACAGTATTATGTAGCAGGCAGTGCTCCCTGACTTTATAGGTCAATAGGTTTACAAAAACAGCAGTGAAGAGTGATGAAAGTCTGGTCTGAGACATATTAAAAGGAGTGTTCCTTTTATTATTTAAAAAGTGAAATAAAGTATTAAAGTAGACTCAAACTGTGGAAAGAAGAGTATCATACAAGTTAGGAGATTAGAGGCAATCTAAAATAGAATGAAAAAAGCATAGGTCAAAATTGTTGCTGCTATCCTGCACTGCTGCTTTAAGATCTCTCTGCATATGGACATATTTACCTGCTTTATTGTAATAGTACATATACACCTAGTTTCTGCTAGTACTTTGCTTATTAATTACAAATATTGCCATATTATGGGCAGTCACCACTAATGGCTCAGTTGTTATACACTCTTATGTCATCCCATAAGTTACTGAGAACCAGATCTCATACTGCCATCTCCCTTGTTTTCTCATGAACATTTTGTCAAAGTTTACAGACTGTTACAGTCCCTAAAAAACTAGTACCTGCCCTGCTAACCAAGGTTGCTGTTCACCAGTTTTTGTATACAAGTTCAAAGTCCCCCATCAGTACTATATTCTCTGTCATTGTTGTCTAATATGTCCCTTTCTTTATCAATTAAGTAGTCACTATCTGGAATTCTGTAGCACACTCCAAATATGACTGTCCTGTCACTTGAGCTTGTCGGTGTTCCTGTTTATTCCCCTGATTCCCAGTTCTTGCCCAGTTTTTATTAATTATTCTGTCATATGTATTGCCACTCCTCCTGTCCTACCTTTCTGTCCCTTCTAAATAGCTTTTTATCCTGTCTGCCCCCCATCTGTCTCTGGCATTTCTTATCTTTTGTAAGGGGGCAGGACCTTCATGACTCACTCTTTATGGTCTTACTTCCTTAACTCACAAAGAAAAACAGCATATTCTGAAATATTGTTCTCTCCTAAGAATTTGCCTGTTCGAGACCAAAAGTAAATAAAAAATAAAAGCAGTGCATGCTATCTGCACCCAACATAACCACTGCTTGGCAAGAAATGTATAATTTGGTTGGCAAAGTAAGGCAAGATTGCCAGAAATTGTTTGCACAATAGCATGTTGCCAGGACAGCAGTCAGTAGTCTCTGAACTATTGCCCTCATAAGCAGTCAGTAGAATTTCTGAGCAGCACAGCCATTGAGGGGCCATAGTACTTCTCAACCACAGTAATAACAGGGGCAGTTCTCTAGGCCATCACAAATCAAATCTTGTCTGTTTCCCAAAAGCTTCAATTTGATGCATTTCACAGGAGTTTTTGTCAGTGTCTTTTTAGACTGCTTGTTGTGAGGATCAGGCTTTAACATAAACTGGTAAAGATGAGGTGCAAAGTTTAGAAGGGGCACAGTGGAGCAAATGTCATGAGGAGGACGAGGGAAAAATTATATAAGGAATTAGTGTGAAGGAGGTGTTGTGGGGGTGAGTGCAGGAGTACAACATTTAATGAAATGTATTTAGTCCCTCTCACCCTGCCTAATTGCAGCAGCATTACCACCCCTAAGCACTTTGGTCCCCCTGTCCCTGTCACCCCAGATAAAATATTGTAAAACCCTTCATCCACCCATCTCAGCACTGCCACCCTCCACACCCACATACCCTTCCAACAGCACTTTGTATCTCTGTATCTGGTCCTTGGGACACCACATAAAATCTATTGAGACTTTCCCCTCACAAGCCAGGCTACCCTCTTAACTCATGTAGCCCCAGCACATTTGTCCCCCTGTCTCTGGCACCCAATATAAAATTTAGCAAAACCCTCTCCCCACTCATCTCAGTTGAGCCTCCATCCATGTCTCCTTTAAAACTGAACTTCTAGCCGGCCCGGTGGTGCTGATGGCTGAAGCACTGGATGCCTTACCTCAGGCCATGCAGGCGACCCATGTTTGGGAATGAGCACTGGCCACCAGGAGTTGGCAGGGGAGGGGAAGGATTGAGCATTCAAAGGACTTCTCTCCTCTGGGGATGGGAGACATCAGTGATCTGCTCCAGACCAGCCCCTAGCAGAGGCTGGGGGGCAGCATGCTGACACTGCAGATAGGGTCGGAGATGGGGCAGACGCCTGGACTAGCACGTGCAGATGTGTGCATGCTCCCTCCACTGGCATTATTACATGCCACATCTTCAGGGGGTGAACAAGGAAAATGTGGTTCCGGTCAGGCAGTAAGAGCTTCAAACCCGCGGCCTGACCCCGAATGGTGCCTCCTCTGATCTGGATCTGTTTCAGGTGAGTTGAGCTTGGGGGCCTCCTCACCACCATGCCACAGAGGGTAAGCCGTGGGGGAAACGAGGGAGGTTGGCCTGATGTTGGGGCTTGGGTCGAGAGGTCAGTCAGAGTGTACAGCCGACTGGAAGCCAAGGGCAAAAAAAAGCTGAACTCCTCCCAGGTAATTAAATATTAATATAATAACTTTCCAGTACATCACAGTGATCCTAGTCCTGTTTGTGTCAATGTCACTGCCAGGCCAGAATGACAGTAATCCCTTCCAGTTGGGACTGCTGAACACCCTGCTGCCAAGATGTGCTTGAAATGGGGGAAGGCTACCACTTCTTACCATGGAGTGTTTAAAATGGCATGGGGAGAGGGAGCTGGATGCCACAGGATACTAAGGAATGATGGGAATATGGACAGGTTGGTGATCCTGTTTCTGTTACCATTGAGCTGCAATCAGTTGTAAAAGAACCACCTTGCTGTGAGCCCCCCCCCTTTAATACAGAGATATTCTGCTACTTACCTTGCCAGAAACGAGAGGTCTTCTGTCACGTGTATTTTGGGGGTAAAATTATGTATATGACCAAGTTAATCCTGTTCTTCTATATGTAAACACCTGTAGAATTTATTCTGCCATTTTGTTTTTCACAGTACACATGTTTTAAGACATCAGTCCTATTTCTACACTGGCTGCCAGTTAGGTGGAGGATCTCCTTCAAGGGGGGTTTACTCACCTATAAGGTCCTAGACAGCTTGGGTCCAGGCTGTGTATCTCCTGACTCCTGCCCACCCCATGCGCTCCCTCCGTTCTGCCAAGGAGGGCCTCCTAGTGATTCCCAGGGCCCAGTTAAAAACATTTGGAGATCGTGCCTTTGAAGTGGTGGCATTGGTCCTGTGGAACTCGCTTCCCAGGTCTCTGAGGGAGGCCCCCCTTCAAATGGGGTTTGAAGGCGCACCTTTTTAGAGAAGCCTTTGGGGCTTAGCGCACTGTTTTATTCCTGAAGACATTAAGTTTTAAGTTAGCACTACTAATTTCCTCATCTGCCTGTCTTTTGTACAGTGCTCTGAGCCTCAGGGAAAGGGTGCTTTAGAAATAAAACATTGCTTGCTTGCTTGCTATAAATCATGACATCATTTTTAGCCAATAGGGAGTGTTTGTTTCTGAACATTTCTGGTGCTCTTACAACAATAAGAGGCTGTTTCATGTATATAGTTCTAAAATTCAGAAGTTCTAAGTTCAGTTGACATGGCCCATTTCTCACAAAGGGGATTCTCTAATATTCTGAAGAGTAAAACATTCTGATTTTAGGGTAAAATTAATTTTTTAAACAAAGATGTTTAACACGATTTAAAATGTGTTTATTTGTACAGTTCCTGCGTTTCTTATGGTAATAAGAGTTTCTTCTGATGTCCTTTGTGTGACAGAACTGCTGAGCTGCACTTTGCAGTTCTCTCACTGAATGGGGGGAGGAGGTGGATTGAGCAGCCTGTTCATGGGGAGTGGGGTTGTATTCCCAGTGCAGTCCTGTCACTGGAGACTTGAGTTGGTACCGGGAGGCATGCTGGACACATAGCATGCTCCTGCCACAGCGAGATTGCCTGCCATGCCTCACACAACTCCGGAAGACAAAATTACTGTCTGACAAGCTCAATGATGCCCCCATCACACCGCCGCCCCATGTAGCTGACCCAGGGCTCCCTGCCCAGACACCAAGCGTGGCATCTGAAGGGGGAAGGGGAGGACCTGGAAGCCCTGCCCTGGTTATAAGCCATGGAGGAACACGTGGTAGAGGCTTGCCTCAGTATTGCCACAATAGTGGCCACGTGCACGATGCAGGGGGCCAAAGGGGAACCATCCTAGCTCCAAAAAGTGCAGTAAGTTTAAAGAAAAAAAAAAAAACTGCTCAGCTGCGCTTTGAAGTTCTCTCACTGAAAGAACTCAAGAATGTACTAACCATAGGATATATAGTAAGTGCCCTGGATTTTAGGGGGGCAGACTTTGGGAAAATGGGGAGATACTTGAAAGAGGCATTAAGGGGAATGGGACAGGAATCAGGGGTTGAGGAACAGTGGGCAGTATTTAAAATGGGGATTACAAGAACAACAGAATTATGTATTAAGCAGGTTAGCAAGAGGAAAAGGAAGAGGAGACCATTATGGTTTTCCAAAGAGGTAGCAAAGAAAGTTAAAGCCAAAAAGATTGCATTCAGGCAATACAAAAAGACACAGGCAGAAGGGATAGGGAGAAGTACCAGGAGAAGCAAGGGAGGCAGGAGGTCAGTGAGGAAGCCAAAGCTCAGACAGAAGAACACATTGCAAAATCAGTGGGTAGAGGGACAAAACCTTTTACAGGTACATAAGTGAAAAAAAAGACAAAGGAGGGATAGTGAGACTGAAGGGGAGGCTGGGGCGGCGTGGAGGATGGCAACAGTAAAGCTGACATACTGAACAGGTATTTCTGCTCAGTCTTTACTGAGGAAGAGGAGGGTAATGGGTCTGAAGGGAGTACAAGGGTGAGAATGGTGCAGAAATGGACACAAGTCCCTTTACACGAGAAAGGGTCCTGAAGGAACTGGAAGTACAAGAGTTGATAAAGCAATGGGGCCAGATGGGGTGCACCCCAGGGTCCTTAAAGAACTAAGAGAGGTGGTGGCTGAACCTCTGGCTATCCTGTTTAGCCGATCACTGGAAACAGGGGAGGTACCCAAAGACTGGAGGACAGCAGATGTAGTCCCCTTATACAAAAGTGGGAACAAAGAGGAAGCAGGGAACTACAGACCAGTCAGCCTCACCTCGGTGGTGGGGAAGATCATGGAAGCACTACTGAAGGAGAGATTGGTGGAACATCTGGTTGTCAATGGACTACAGGACCCAAGGCAGCATGGTTTCACCAGGGGGAGGTCATGTCAGACCAACCTCATTGAATTTTTTGACTGGGTGACTAGGGAGGTGGATCAGGGGAGGGCAGTGGACATGGCCTATCTGGACTTCAGCAAGGCCTTTGACACTGTGCCACATAGAAGACTATTACATAAACTGGGGAATATGGGTGTGGGCAGGACAGTAGTGTGGTGGGTAGGTAACTGGCTGGGTGGCAGGACACAGAGGGTGGTGGTAAATGGCTGTCACTCCACAGAGGGAAGAGTGACCAGTGGGTACCACAGGGATCAGTGCTGGACCGGTTCTATTCAACATCTTCATCAGTGACATGGCGAGGACGAGAAGGAAGAATTTCACTGTTCCGCTGATGACACAAAGCTCTGTAACAGAGTAGACACACCAGAGGGTGTAGACAGAATGAGAAGACCTGCAGAAACTTGAAGAATGGTCAGGGTTTGGCAGTTGAAATTCAATGCAAAGAAGTGCAAGATAATGCATATGGGGCACAAAAACCCTGGCACAATATATCAGTTGGGGGTGAGGATATAGCATGCACCAAGCAGGAAAGGGATCTTGGGGTTATCATCTCTGATGACCTCAAGGTAGGGAAACAGTGTGACAAGGCAGCAGGTAAAGCAAATAGGATGCTGGGATGTATAGGGCAGGCACAACCAGCAGGAAAGGAGGTCATAATTCACTGTACAAGACACTAGTGAGGTCCCACCTGGAGTACAGTGTACAGTTCTGGAGACCATACCTACATAAGGACATAGACAGGGTAGAGAAGGTTCAGAGGAGGCAACAAAGATGGTGCACGATTGCATCACAAGTCTATGAAGACAGGTTGAAGGAACTGAACATGTACTCCCTGGAGGAGAGGAGGGAGAGAAGGATATGATAGAGACATACAAGTATCTTACAGGGAGGAACAGGGTGCAGGAAAACACTATTTTAAGCTGAAAAGATGTTCCAGGACCAGAGGGCATGGGATGAAGTTGGAGGAGGACGATTCAGAGGAAACATGAGAAAGAATTTCTTCACAGAGAGGGTGGTGGACAAATGGAACACCCTGCCAGAGGAAGTGGTGGGGGCTGAAACAATCACGGGATTTAAGAATGCATGGGATAGACATAAAGGAATTCTGGAGGTCAGGGGTAAGGTGCAACAGACTTCTAGGAAAACAGACTGACCTTACAAGCTCAAATGGGCAGACTGGGTGGGCCATAGGCCCTTATCTGCCGACACTGTCTATGTATCTATGTACATATTAAACACATATATTACATACCAAACGTAATCCTAATATCCCGTTTTAACACTCCCTTGTGTTTTTACATTAAATAGATTACTTCTCTGTCCTAAACATGTCTTAAGGAAGCAGAAGTAGCATCTTCACTTCCATTTTATAATGTGATAACTCGGGGCGGTTGAAGGGTGAATTTTTCAGCACTGTGCTTACTATTTAAAACCCTTAGTTTCTGAGGAAAATTGAGTGGTTCTTTTAATTAGGCTAAAAATGCACTTAGATACATAGCCTAATTATATAAAGAGTTCACTAGCTCTTTGCATGCTACTTGGACTTTTCATTGCATTTAATTGTTTCTAGTAAGCCTCCCAGTTCTAGGCATATGGTCTGCTTTGTGTCTTCCAAGTAAAAGGAAAGATATTTTAATAAATGTTCTTCATTCCCACTGTTTAACGCTGCCTTTTCTTATATGTATTCATTTTAAATCAAAAATAGATAAAAAAAAATAACATTTTATTTAAGCACATTAAGACTCCACATGGTGATGGTTATAGCTCTGCCATAACCATTTTTCCAGGGTGGTCTATCAACAGTACGGCCCACACCCTTTTCTGTCTTATTACGTACATGTATCTATATGTTCAGTATGCATGATGATACACAGCTGAAGCTAAGAATCCTCTCTGCTTAGAACCAAAGATAACAGGCTTGTTCTTAGCTTCAAGTGAAAGATAACACTGGTCAATGGCACTGACAATAGAAATCAGGCTTGCTCAGCAGTCTTCCACTGCAGACATTCCAGTCATTCCAGGATGGCATATAATAGATTTTACTAGCTCAAAATGGCTCACCACCAATACAACCTGCAAAGAGAGCTCACCTATGTTAAAGGGTATTATCAACCAATGTGGAGTCCTATTATTTTAGTTGAGAAATACATTTTATGGTTGCTTTTTCTCTTGGATTAATGACTGTACTGTACCTGTTTAACTGCTTCCTTTTTCTTAGTAAAACAAAAAAACATACAGTTGGTGTACTCATAACAAAACTTTGTTGCCCCTCACTTACTGCATACTTCCTAAACTTTTGCACTGCCTTCAGCACACACAGGTGACCTAGATTTATAGTTCAAACCCAGGGTGTTCCAGACTTGCTGGAAGATGATCAAGAATTTATCTGGATGCTTGCCTCTTCTGAGGAAGAATGGCTTCTGATCCTGCTGACTGACTGCTTTCTAGTAGCCTAGATGTTCCAAGTGAGCATGAGGCAGGACAGTGTGTAGGGGGGATGTTGCCAAGATTACGAAACAGCAAGAGTTTTTGGGCACATCTACTTAGCAACCCAGGGGAGGGAAGAAACAGGGAAAATCGAGGCAGTCTTGAGATTGTGGCCCTGACCCACCCCTCCCCTTCGCATTTGCCTGAGCCATTCAGCTGCCCTGTCCTGACCCAGGCCTCTCTTCTCCTGATGAATTACATCTCTTGGTAGACATGAGCAAGTCGTGGAGGCATCAGAGAGGAGGTTTGGTACTGAATTAAGATCAGGCTGAGGCTGGGTTTACAGGACATGGAAAAGGATTTTTTAAGGAGGTTCCCAGAGCCAAGATTCCATGGTAAGATGCAACAAAAATAAGGGTAACTGTCAAAAAGAAATAGGAAGCAGATGTAAAATAACCAACTACATTGGCAAATTGTACATTTTTCAGCTAGACAGGTGGTAGGTAGGTAGTTAATATGGATTAGAGTTTAAGTTTATTGTGAAACACATTGCCCTGAGGGTGAAAACAGATCCCTAGCTGAAACTCCAGTCCATATGTTTTTTTACTAAACCATTTTTGAGAAAATACAGATTGTGTAGGCTTTGTATAGTTATATTGTAGCTTTATGATAAAAGCAGCAAACTTTGGTGATCAGCATCTGTTTTAAATGAGCTGCCATAACTTTTAACAAACTGCAGATACTTTTGCCAAGTAGCAACCATGTTCGACAAACAGCAGCATTTTTTAAGTAGCAGCAGTTTTTTAAATCATCAGCACTGTTTAAAGAATGATCACATTTGAAGTCACAGAGTCAGAATAAACTCCATAATTCACAAGTAATTTGCTACAAAAAGATTGTCTCAGAGTGAACAAAAGCACATCAGGAATAACCCCTGCCCTTCGCATAGTGGGTGTGATGCTTCATAAGGGGCCCTATGTGACCTTTTTATTTTTTGCTGAGCCGTGCAATTTTGGTCAGTACTCAACCACAACTGTGACCATTAGCACTGTGTTTTGTTGCACCTATGAAGATTGGTAGTCTGATTAAGGCATGCGCTGCTTTTACTGAGAAAGACTGTTGGCTGGTTTAGAAACATAAACATAGAAACATAGACTTTGACAGCAGATAAGGACCGCTTAACCCACCTAGTCTGCACATTTCCCTACCTACTGGATAAGCTGCAGATCCTAGTTAACCAATAACCTGTTTCTTCCTACCGCCCACAAGAATTGCCTTGTGTCTGTCCCTTGCATTCTTGAATTCTCCCACAATTTTAGACCCCACAACCGCCTCAGGAAGGCAGTTCCATGTGTCCACCACCCTCTCTGTGAAAAAATACTTCCTCACATTGCCCAAGTGTTTGAGGGCAGTTCAGAGTGTATTGACTGCTGTCATGGTAACAGGGCTATAGCTCCCTGATCATGTGGCTGAGCCAATTAGATTGAAAGCTGTAATCCAAGGATAACACAGAAACATAGACAATGTGGCAGAAAAAGACCAACTGTCTATCCAGTTTTCCCGAGTTCCCTATTTTGCCCTGAGGCCTTCTGTCCCCCCAGGGTCTTGGCCCCTTCCATACCCCCCCCCCCATTCCCCTCCTAACTTCTGCCACCCCACGCAGCCACTATACTCTTCATTCTATCCCAACCATGCTTGAACCCACCAGAAGTTTTAGCACCCATCACTTCCGCAGGCAGACTGTTCCACTGCTCCAGCATCCTTTCTGAAAATAATACTTCCTCATGTTGGTTCTGAGCCTCCCTCCTATCAGTTTACACTCATGTCCATGTGACTGTGAACTAGTATTCAAACTAAATATTTCCTCACAGTTCACCATATTAATTCCTTTTAGGATGTTGAAGGTCTCTATGATATCGTCCCTCTCCCTTCTGGTCTCCATTGAGTATATGTTCTGTGACCTGAGGTGCTCCTCATAGGACCTGCCCTGGTGGTCCTGAATCATTTTTATTACCCTGCACTGCATGATCACCAGCCTATCTTTGCTGTTTCTGAGGTGTGGACTCCAGAACTGGGTGCAATACTCCAGGTGTGGCTTCAAGTAAGGATCATTATAGGGGAAGTATTACCTCTTCCCTGTGCTATCAGTACCCCTCCAACACATCCCAGTATTATACTCACTTTGCTGTATGCTTTGTTGCACTGACTCAGTTGTTTGAGGGAGTCTCTGATGATAACTCCAAGATCCCATTTCTCAGCTATGGTGCTAAGTCTCACCTCACCCATCCAGTTCTCTGTCCTGTGGTTCTTGTTCCTTGAGTGCATTACCTTGCACTTTCAGGTATTGAATTTTAACTGCCAAACCTTAGAGCACCTCTGTAGCTTTTGTACGTCACTCTGCATTTCCCTGATTCCCTCTTCACCATCCACCCTCCCCCAGAGCTTAGCGTCATCTGGGAAGAGACACAGCCTGCCCCAGATATCCTCACCAGTGTCATATGAACATGTTGAAAAGGACTGGTCCCAGAATAGATCCTTGTGGTACCCTGCTTGTGACCTCCCTTTCTTTTTTTTATCACAACATTATTTATACCACCTCCATGAACCTGGCAGGGGCTACAACACTGCCCCCCCTCCCCCCGGAGGGGTACATCCTCCAGCCCATCGGGGCCATCATGGATCTTGCCGGGTCCCGGTATTTTTTTCCTCTGTTTTCTCCCCTGCGCCCTCACCCGTGCAATGGGTGCAGCAGCTGTCTCCCCCTCCACTGAGGCAGCCAAGCACCCTGGGCATGGACCAAACCCCTCTTGTTGTACTGATGCATGCAGCACAAACCTCCTACCCTGAGGAAAGAGAGCAGTCCTCAGAACTCTCAATTCTTACCTTCCCGACCGACCACCGAATGACCTGAGTCTGTTCCCAAACCCAGATCGCCGGCATGGCGTGAGGTGTGGCATCCAGCTCCTCAACCCTCAGTGCCACTGGGCCAACTCATGACCTCCCTTTGTGCTGACTTGACCCAGTTTACTACAACCCTCTTCTGTCTCCCCTTTAGCCAGCTACCTACCCAATTTACTATGACCGTAGCCATATCCAGATCCTCCCATCTTCTTCAGCAAGTGTCTGTGAGGCACCAAGTCCAAAGCCTTGCTGAAAGTCAAAGGAGGGTTAATCTACAACATGATCCCTATCCAGTTACCTCATCACCCAGTCAAACAAAGCTGCCAGGTTAGTCTGACAAGACCTCCCTGCCACTAATTCATGCTATTTACTATCCTGGAGCCCAGTGCTCTTCAAGTAGTAGACCAGGTCCTCTTTGATCAGTGACTCCATTAGCTTCCTTACAATAAAAGTAAGACTGAGAGGTCTGTAGTTCCCCGCATATACCTTGCCCCCCCCCCCATGGAGTGGAACTACATCCACGACCCTCCAGTCCCTCTGAACCACACCCACCATTAAAAGCTGTTGAATATACCTACCAGGGGCTCAGACAGTTCTGCTGCCAGCTCCCTGAGTAACCTCAGATGCAACCCATCTACTCCTTTTACTTGTAAGTATTTGCTGCTTCATCTCTAGGACCCCCTTAGTGGCCACTTTGATACCACTTTCTTGCAAGGGTCCGCCATTCTCCTTAGAGAAAACTGAGCTAAAGTAATCATTAAGGATGGTGTCCTTTTGCCTGTCCTCCACTATCACCCTGCCCCCCTGCTACCCTTACAGTTCTCCCTCCTTTTTTCCTTTCCTTTTTTCTCCTAATGTATTGAAAGAACTGTTTTCTCTGGTTTTAATCCCCTCTGCAGTACACAGTTTAATTAATAAATATATACGACAGGAGTGGGTGTAAAATGACAAGATAAAAAAATATCTTAGCTAGTGACATCAGTAATAGCAACATTAAAAAAAATATTGTTGTTACTGTTGTCACAGTGGATATTTGTAAGGTTAGTATCATCAAGCTGAAATAGTTCATCATTCTGCATGCACCCAAAGTATCGCCTTATCCCCTTAATTTTGGTTTTGTAAGTGCAGAGAGAAAATTTACAAAGGCATACACACATAGTTTGTGTGTGCCGATTGGGCCTTTCTCACAATGAGAGGACTTATGAGATTTGCCAGAGATTCAACCAAGCCAAAAGGTTACGCCGAAAGAAGGCTGTAGAAAATGTCATTCTCCTGTAAACTTGAACAGTCAGAAAGAAGGATCCAGGTCCAAAAAATGGTTGCAGCCTTGCCATCAGCCAAGACATGCCCTCTGAAGCTAAAGGACCAAGATAGAGAACAGTCAACGTTGTGGCACTCCATATAGTTTGGCCACCAGCATAAGCATAGCAATAAAGAGAAATCTGCTTTGCCAGCGAGGTTGCAGTCACTGGTGAGACATGGCAATTCTACTGAGTCATTGACTACTCCCCAGTGGCATTGATTCAAGCAGTCCCCCCCACCCTATTGTCAATGATACAGCAAGGTCAGAGTTCAGCCTAGGCACTCATACCTATATTGATGGTAGGACACCATTGTTTTTGGACAGAGGCCCATCAGTGACACAAGTGGTCTTCTGCATCATTGACCACTCTGGTGGTGTTGACTACTGCCCACTGACCATGTTGGGGTTTGTCTCAGGTGCTGCCATAGGCCCGTCATTGACACAGGTAGTCCCGTCCCCTGTCCAGGGCATTGTCACCTCTCCAGTTGTGCTGGCAGAAATTTCAGAGATGATATGATGCAGTCTGCCTAGCTTACATATGAAGGCAGCTAGACAGGGCTTGGAGCTCTCAAATACCATCAATGTATGCTAATAACACATTATAGCAGTCTCCTTTTCAGAAGCTACTGGTGTCCCCAGGGCACACTCTAGCTCTTGCTGTTGATAGGGACATTGACGGTGAGGTAGAATATAATCCTGAAAACCATTATCTATCCTGCCTTAAAGGGTGCTATCTTTGCTGCATGGTACAGACTAAACTTATTGCCTGCAGTACTGTACCAGAAAGGCTGATAAGCAGTATCCAGCCTCATGTGCTAAGCCTTATTATGCTTACCAGCCAGAAACTGACTCTGTAGCCATAATGGCTGTTCATGATAGGCTTAAAGCATCTAGACACATGAGTACTTTGCCTGCTGATAAGGAATCCAGGAGACTGATGGTGATGGGCGAGCATACGTATGCCTCTACCTCACCTGCCTTAAAATTGCAAACTACCAGGCAAAAATATGATTAAATATTAAAATAGTCTGTGCAAAACTGCAAAAGCTGCTGCCCAGGCTTTGCCTAAGGGCTCTGCCAAGAATGAGTTACTTAACTGCATTCCTCTGTATCCCCCTTCCCCGGGTTGTGCCTGAAAATAGGCAGGATTTGTCCAGTGCACTTACCTGGTCAACAAAGACTAAATAAACAAACTGTGCAATGGAAGGTGCTGAGGTTGACAAACTTTTTCTCAGCTCAGTGTATGAGTTCTCTGATGCCTCTGCCAGGGCTGCTGCTTCTAGTATTTCTATGAGGCCATATTCTGGCGGGTTTTGCAATTGATGTGCAACAAGCATTTTTAATAGCCCCCTTTTGAGGGACAAAATCATTTGGTTATGACATGGAAGAAGCCCTAGAGGGTCTTCAGATATCCAGAATGAATCTAAGCTCTGTGAAGTCCCTGTATCCCACTTCAGCTAGGGGTCATGGGAAGGGCTTCTATCACTAGCCTGCTGCCAGTGGTGGCCATGCCTACTGTCAGCAAGGTGGAGTAAGTAGATGGTACCATGCCAGGTACCCTTCCCTCTGGTGTCCATACAGAAGCACCCAAAGCAGTAGGTACTGGTAGCACTGGCACCATCGATTCCGCATGACTGTTTGCAGTATGTGCCTCCACTCTAACTGTTACACCAGGGAGTGATTGTGAGGGGCAGATTCTCTCTGTCTCTGAAACAATAGCAGGAGCTTACAACATGGCAAGCTATCATTTCCATGTCACAAACAATGAACTGGCTTTGTTTTCTGGACATGAGAGGCATATCTTCATGTCAGGATCAGAAATGCTCTCAGGAAATACCTCCACTTTATCTTGGGGAGGAGCATTAACAGTTCAGAGTCTTGCCCTTTGGCTGGTGTCTTTGCCACTGGTCTTTACCAACTGCTAGGCAGTAGTATCAGCAACCTTTCACGGAGAAAGCCTGTATGCATGTCTCACCCTAGCTGGATGACTGGCTGTTGAAAACTAGTTCCAGGGCAACTTCTCTGCATATATTGTTTCAGACAAGGCACTTGTGCAAGGATTTGAGAGTCACGATACAAGTGCCAAAGGCTGTGGTGATTCCTTGTCAGTGACTACAATACATACGAGTAGTTTTTGGAAAAAACAGACCGAGAAGGGTTGTGTTTCTCTGCCTGATTATCTACAGCACAGCTGGTATATAGGAGTCTCCTAAGTCTCCTGGCTGCAGCCATTGGGACAATGTCACTGGCCAGTCTTTATATGAGGATCCCTCAGTGGACACTAAGGGTCCTGTGAGCAGTGAGACTACAGTAATGGGATCTGTCCCACAGCTGCCACCTGTCAGTCAGACATCTTCCAGTTCTCCAAAACATTTTAGCAAACAGGTTAAGGAGGACACAGTCCAAGATTCACAAATGGGAACTGTTGACCTCCATGGTAACTGACCTCTTTGCAGGATGGGGTTGACCAGAGTTGGACCTTTTTGTGTCCCCACTCAATACAGCATTGCAGCGTTTTCTATTTGCCTAGTCTAAGGCTTGGAGTTTTCTGGTGAGATGAGTTGTCCCTCTTCTGGACCAGGAACTTTATGCATTTCCTAGTTTCACTGATAAAGAGAGTGCTGTTCAGGCTGCGTACAGAGAGTGTCACTCACATCCTTATTGCTACAATATGGCCTAGCCAAATATGGTTTTCATTTCTGTGACAGATGGAAGTGGAGTCTCCTGTCCCCCTGCCACTATGATGGGGTCTGTTGTCATAAGCCAAAGCATTCTTGGTCCATCTGGACGCAGTCCTCCTCAAAAAATAGCCAATTGCACAATTTTTTTTTTTTTTTTGAAAGTTGCTGATGTGGTGACTATGGCTAGAATGCCTTCTACCAGACCATATTTATTCCTTGAAATGGCAGCGGTTTACCCTGTGGTCTGCTTCCAGGAATTTGGACTCATTTACTTGTCTGTTGAATGCAGTGCTGAAATACTTGCTGTCACTGTCAGATTCTGGTCTGCATAATTCTTCACTTTAAGGTGCCGTTGCTCACTAAATCAGCTTTTCATGCACCTATTGATGGTTGTATGGTGGCCCAATTAGATGTACTGTATGCGTCTGAAAGATATTCTTAATATGAAACCTCCTATCCGCAATCCAGTCTGCCTTGGAACTTGAATTATGTGCTTAAAAAATTGATGTTCTCTCTTTTGAGCCGGGCAAGAGTTGTGACCTACGTTTCCTGTTGTGGAAAATGCTAATTTTAGTTGCAATCTCTGCTGCTCAAAGTTCAGAACCGCAGGCCCTAATATGTGAGCCTTATTATTTGATTTTCCACAGAGTCTCTTTGCGTACAAATCCTAAGTTTATACCAAAGGTGGTAGCTGACTTTATATTAAATCTAAAGGTACTCTTTCCTGTTTATTGCCTTGAGCATCCAAGAGGACCCAGAGGGATGAGGACAGGGATTCCTACAGATAGAAGAGGAAGGTGGCAGGGCAGATAATAAGGATGGCAAAGACTGAAGAGAGGATAGCTAATCAAAACATAAGGGGAGACAAAAGCTTTTTTAGGTATGTTAGAGAGAGAAGGAAGGCCAAACATGGGATAGATAGACTTAAGGGAGACGAGGGCATACAGGTGGAGAATGACTCCAAGAAGGTAGAAGTACTGAGTAAATACTTCTGCTCAGACTTCATGGCAGAAGGGGAAGGAAGTGGACAAAAGCTAAGGAGGAGGGGTAGGGAGGGTGCATGCGTTGACACAAGCCCATTTACAGAGGCTAGGGTAAGGGAGGAGCTGGGGAAGTCATGGGTGGATAAGGCTATGGTACCAGACACCATACATCCTAGGGTGCTCTGGAAGTTGAGGGAGGAACTTTTGGCACCACTGACAAGGCTGTTCAACTTGTCCCTGGACTCAGGGCAGGTTCCTAGGGATTGGAGGAGGGTGGATGTGTTACCGCTTCATAAAGGTGGCAGTAGGAAAGAGGCGGGGAACTATCGTCCAGTCAGCCTCACATCGGTGGTGGGTAAAGTGATGGAGTCACTTGTCAAAGAGAGGGTGGTCAGGTTCTTAGAAGAAGTGGGGTTGCTGAATGAGAGGCAGCATTACTTCACTGCAGGGAGGTCATGCCAGACGAACCTCATAACATTTTTTGACTGTTTAGCAAGGGTGGTGAACTAGGGAGGGGTGGTGGATGTGGTCTACCTCGATTTCAGGAAGGCCTTTGAGTCCGTTCCTCATAGAAGGTTGGTCAACAAGCTGAACAGCATGGCAGTGGGGCCAAAAATAACAAAGTGGGTTGAAGATTGGCTTCGGGACAGAAGCCAGAGGGTAGTAGTGAATAAGGTGTACTTCAGTGAAGGGAGGGTGATGACCGGGTGCCACAGGGGTCAGTGCTGGGGCCCTTACTGTTCAATATATTTATTGCAGACATAGTTGAGGTACTGGAGGGGAAGGTATGCCTGTTTGTGGATGATACGAAAATCTGTTACAGGGTGGACATCATGGGGTGGAGACAATGAGAGGAGACCAGAAGAAGTTAGAGGAGTAGTCTGAAGCATGGCAACTGAGCTTTAATGCCAAGAAGTGTTCAGTGATGCACATGGGGCATAACAATCCACAGGTCAAGTACGTGTTAGGAGGGGAGGAAATAAAAGGGTCAGAACAGAAGAACCTGGGGATTATAATTTTGGATGACCTCAAGGTGGGGAACCAGTACAGGAAAGCAGTAGGCAAGGCAAATGAAATGCTGGCTTGCATAGGGAGGGGCATAACGAGTAGAAAGAAGGAGGTACTTATGCCCCTCTACAGGTCCATGGTGAGGCCGTATTTGGAGTATGGGTCTAGTTTTAGCACGCAGCTGCGTAAGTATATTGATGCAGTGGAGAGGGTCCAGAGGAGGGCTACTAATATGGTGCAGGGCATGCATTGGCTACTGTATGAGAAGAGGCTGAGGGAGACGGACCTGTATTCACTGGAGACCAGAAGAGAGAGGGGAAACATGATTGAAACATTCAAATACATGAAAGGAATAAACAAGACAGGGGAGGAAAGCCTCTTCAAGAGAAAATGCACAGGTAGCACTAGAGGTCACAGTCTGAGATTGGAGGGGGGAAGAGTCAGGGGGAGTTCAAGGGCACATTACTTCACCGAAAGGGTGTTGGATTCCTGGAACAGGCTACCAGAGGAGGTGGTGGGAGCTGAAACAGTGGGAGGATTCAAGAGGGCATGGGACAGATTTAAGGGATTAGTCAGGCAAAAAAGAGTAGTAGGGCAGGAGAGGAGGGATGGGGATATAATTACGAAGGAGGCGAGGGCAGACTCGATGGGCCAATGGTGTCCTTTTCTTCTGATAGTATTCTATGATTCCATGCCAGTCAGGGGGAGGCACTGGTCCTTACTTTCGATGTACATAGAATACTCAGATACTATGTGAATCGCACCAAGGACTGCAGACAGTTTTCTCAGCATTTGTTTTGTTTGCCTCTGGGATAGAGGGCACTCCTGTGGCTGAACAGTGCCTGTCCAATGGCTGGCACATGGTATTATGTTCTGTTATAGGAAGTACGATAAGGAACTCCCTGGGGTGGTTCGGGGTCACTCCACCAGAGGAATGGCCACTTCTCTGAGATCCTGCCAGTCTGGGAGGGGGGGCAGATGGACAGAAGGTCAGAGAAGGGGAGATAGTGGAGCTAAACATGTGGCTCAATGGCTGGTGCCAGGAAAAAGGACACAGATTTGTAGGGAACTGGCAACAGTTCTGGGAGCGAAAGTTCTTTAAATTTAATGGACTGCATCTGACTAAGGAGGGAGTCGGTGCATTGGGGCAGAAGTTTGACGTCTTTGCTGAATATTTAAACTAGCAAATGGGGAGAGGGGTGCACTACCCCATACATTGAATGAGAAGAACACCCCTTCCCCTCACCTAGTGGTCACACAGGGATTCAGCATGTTTGCAGTTCATTTGCATCACCAGGTAAGAAAAAAAGGGCCGTCTGCCCATACGACGCACAGGGGAAATGCCAAACCTCACCCAACAACTAACACACCGAAATCTGGCCAATGGAAAATCATGTACACAATGCTCACAGCCTGGGAAATAAGATCCCAGACCTGCAGGCAATAATGTCAGAGGCTAAACTGGACATAGCAGCAATTAATGAGACGTGGTTTACCAGTAACCACACTTTGGAGACTTCAGTACCTGGCTATGTACTGTTCAGAAGAGACCGAGGTGCAAAAAGGGGGAGGGGTGGAGTAGCCCTGTATGTCAATGAAAATATCAAAGCTACAGAAATTCAGAATACACATAAGGAGCCAAAAGAACTGTGGGTCATCCTGGAAACAGGAAATGGGATAGCCATAAGAACTGGGGTTGTCTACAGGCCCCCGGACCAGGGGGAGGACATAGACACATTATTGTTAGAAGATATACAAAACATGACAGCTAAAGGGGAGGTTCTGATAATGGGAGACTTCAACATGCCAGATACAGATTGGTCAATACCAGCAGGAACATCGGCCAGAACTAGACACATGGTGGATTCTCTGCAGGGTGAGGGCCTCAAACAACTGGTACAACAACCCACAAGAGACAGGACTATCCTAGATCTAGTACTGACTAACAGGGAAGAGATCACAGATCTCCAGGTAGAAGGTCACCTGGGGGCCAGTGACCATCACATGGTATGGTTCAGTTTGGCCACTACATCTAAATCATCCCATTCCAAGGCAAAATATGGGACTTCAGAGGAGCTGACTTTGATAAGATGGCCAACAGAGTTGTTAGCTCCCATGTAAAAGAAACACAGGTGAGGGGGTACAGGCAAGTGGGCAAGCATTAAGGATGCAATACTGAAGCAACATCCCATTGTGTTAGACAGAAAAGGAAGTGCAAAGAAGAAGGAAACTGCTTTGGTTCTCAAATACAATAGCAGAAAAGGTCAGAGCCAAAAGGCTGGCCTTCAGGAAATATAAGGGAGCACAGCGGGATGAAGATAGGGAGGCATACCAAACTGCCCTAAGGGAAGCAGGGAAGGCAGTAAGGCAGGCAAAGTCCCAAACTGAGGAAACACTAGCATGAACAGTAAAAGAAGATGACAAGTCTTTCTATAGATACATTAGTGATAGGAGAAAGTCCAGAGGGGGTATTGCTAAGCTCAAAGGAGAAAAGGGGGCATGTGAGGAGGAGGACCCTGTAAAAGCACAGTGGGAAGGTGAGCACTACTCCCATCACAAAAGAAAGGGTCATACAAGAGCTCGCTATGCTCAGGGTGGACAAGGCAATGGGACCTGATGGCATACATCCCAGGGTACTTAAGAAGCTAAGGGTGGAACTAGCAGAGCCATTAGCAGAACTGTTTAGTGAGTCTCTGAGCACAGGAGAGGTCCCAGAAAACTGGAGAAGGGCTCATGTGACCCCACTCCAAAAGACTGGTAGCAGGGAGGAGGCAGGGAACTACAGACTAGTCAGTCTTACCTCAGTAGTGGGCAAGGTTATGGAGGCACTCCTTAAGGAAAGGATAGTGCAACACCTGGAATCCATAGGGGCACAGGATCCAAGACAGCATGGGTTTACAAAAGGAAGGTCCTGTCAGACTAATCTCATAGATTTCTTTGACTGGGTAACCAGAGTGGTGGACCATTGGGGAGCAGTTGATGTTACCTACCTTGACTTCAGCAAAGCTTTCCACACTGTTCCACATAGAAGATTGATAAATAAGCTGGGTAGGCTCAGGGTGGGTCAGAAGTTGGTCAACTGGGTGGCAAACTGGTTGACGGGCAGAAAACAGAGAGTGGTGGTAAATGGTATACAGTCAGAAGAGATGCAAGTCACAAGTGGGGTACCTCAGGGATCAGTCCTGGGGACAGTCCTCTTAAATATCTTCATTAGTGACATTGCAGATGGACTAGAGGTTAAGGCTTGTCTGTTTGCAGATGACACCAAGATCTGCAGCAGAGTAGATGATCCAGATGGGGTGGGCAGAATCAGAAGAGATCTGGATAAACTAGCAAAATGGTCAGAAGAGTGGCAACTGGGATTTAATGCAAAGAAGTACAAGATGAGGCACATAGGGAAGAGAAACACTGAAGCCACCTATAGACTGGGAGGAGAGTTGCTGGCAGTCACAAAGGAAGAAAGAGACTTGGGCATCATCATCACCAATGGCCTGAAATCATCCAAGCAGACCTCTATAGCAGTAGGTAAGGCTAGGGGTATGTTAAAGTGCATTAGTAGGGTATCACAAGTCATAAGAGGGAGGTAATAATCCCTCTTGACAAGACACTGGTTAGGCCCCATCTGGAGTACTGCGTGCAGTACTGGAGGCCACAACTTCACAAGGACATTAACCAAATTGAGGCAGTCCAGAGAAGGGCAACCAAAATGGTGCAGGGACTGCATCAGAAGCCATATGAGGACAGATTAATGGAGCTCAATATGTATACCTTTGAGCAAAGGAGGGAGAGAGGTAATATGATCGAAACATTCAAACACCTTAAGGGCATTAACAAGGTGAAAGAGTCTAACATGTTTAAATATAAGAAAAATAGCAGGACAAGAGGACACAGCATGAGATTAGAGGGAGGCCGATTAAGGGGGAATGTGAGGAAATTCTTTTTCACAGAAAGAGTGGTGGATGCATGGAACGGCCTACCTCAGGAAGTGATGGCTTTGAATATGGTGCAGGGCTTCAAACAGGCATGACATAGGCATAAGGGAGCAATACAGATGACTATGAATAGATAGGCCACTGACAGAGCAAAGGCCGATGGCACATTTATAAGGTAGAAAAAGAATTGGGCAGACTGGATGGGCCTTGCGATCCTTATCTGACGTCAACCTCTATGTTTCTATGTTTCGGTTGCTTGCTTCTGAAATGTTTTTGCATGTGTTATTTGTGCTGCAGGCACATGAAGCAGTGTCCACATGCTCACTAATCATTACCGTCTGGAAATAATGTGTCATAGATGTGCTGGTTTAGGGGCCTGTGATACTGCAAGACCTGCTATCCTAAATATATATCAGACTGGATCCACCTCCCAGTTGGTGTTTGGGACCGCTTGGGAGTTGTTCCAAAGATGTAGACTAATGGGAGAAGATATCCTCGAAGAAGATAGAACAGTTACGTACTTACTATAACAGTAGATCTTCAAGAGAATCTCCTTCATTAGTCCATGCCATCCATCCCTCTGTCACCCTGCTGCTTCAGGGAAGGTTGTATCAGATATCATGCAACTTATCCTAATATATATATCTCCAGCCGTATATCTAGCCGTATATGCCTGGGCTGGTCTTACCTCCTAGTTCCCCATGGTTGGAGGTCCTCCGATTCTAATCCCTGGTGGAGAACTGAGAAGCGATGTCCCGCCCATGTTGATATAGATGCTGATGCATGACATTGTCATGGACGGCCCCCAGCTAGCAAACGTTTCCATGTGGTCCTGATGCCTGTTGGCTATAGTTATAAAGGTGTGGACTAATGGAGGAAATTCTCTGAAAGATCCACTATTACGGCAAGTACTTAACTGTTCTTTCTTTTGATTAGGGTCAGTTTGATCTTGACACACTTCTTAGTTACGTGCCCCACAAATGTCTGTAATGTGTTAAAATCTATGTTTCTAAATCATTGGTGCTGATTCACCCAATCCACATACACATGTATCTGTGTGTGAATGTGTGTGAGAGTGTGAGTATGAGTGTGTTGTGTGTGTGTGTGTGCATGTGAAGGATATGCAGTGGGGATCTGTGGCCTAAATGATTTATCTTGGGTAACCTCACGAGTGGCATAAGCCACGAGTGAGGTGCATTAGATCAATCTGCTCGAGTGCAGATAAATCATTTATGCCACAAGGTCCCCATTGTTTATTCAATTTATGCAGTGGGGAAGGACATTGCGTACCTATTTATTTTTTATAGGTGTGTTTTAATTAGGCTTGTCATGGTATGAAATTCTGATGGTACAATAACCATCACATATAATACCGTGGTTATCGTCATGCAGAACAAGTACTTTTTGCACAGAAAAGAAGCCTCCTTGAATTGAGTTATCCCTGAAAATGCAAACAAACTAGTTGAAAGGTCTCAATACCGTGAATCATAGTTATCTCAGTATAAGAAATTGCCCACGGTATCGATACCGTGACTTCTGATACTGCGGTATACCGTGACTACCCTAGTTTTAATACATATATTTAAAAATTTGTGTGGGTTTCTTTTGTGATAAATCCATTTCAGTGCTCCTCGATGTAGTGGTTGCTGTGGTGGTCACTAAGTGGATGCATCTTCAGGATGACACATCGATGTTAGGTCAAATCTGCTGAATGGTTCAGCAAGCACCTTCTGAAAATTTCCCAAAAAAATGGGGGTGGTGGTTAGCGAGTACAGTGGATTCCATGGAGGTGCCTGGTATGAAGCTGCCAAATTGCATGGCAGTACTGGTGATTTGCAGGTTTAATGTTTTTCTTTTGTCTTAAAAAATAATTATTTTGGTAGTAATGATGGGAAGCACTGTATCAAGAAGGACATAGTGTGGAGTATGTCAGAGGAACTGAGTAAATGACAGAACAAGGTGGAGCACCAGAGTGTGGAGATAGCACCTGGAAAGAAGTTTACCAAGAAAAAAATTAAGGTTTAATCTGAAAAACATTTTGGGTATATGCTGATGTGAAGGTTTATGTCTGTTTGTGCTTTTGGCAGGTTTTGGGGTTTACAGCTGTGAGTGAAAACGGTTGCAGTTCAGTGATTTGAGAGGTACAGAGGGAGGCTGCAGATCTGCAATTTAAAAAGGGGGAAAAAAGTAAAAGTGCCGTGCTGGGATGTCTGTCAGCAAGTAATGGAGTGCTTGGTAGTGTTGGGCTTTTGGGAAAGGCTTGTAACTTTAGGTTTGTTTCTGTTTGTGCTTTCAGCAGGTTTCGGGGGTTTTGTAGGAGTAAGCAAGTGTGGTTGCAGTTGAGCAATTTGTGAGGGACAGAAGACAGCTGAAGACCTGCAATTAAAATAAAAAATAAATAAATTGCTGTGCCGTGATTTCTTTTGGTAAGTAATGGAGAGCTTGGTAGTGTTGGCTTTAGGGCAAGACTTGTACTTGAGAAATGAGAAGGGGAAGTGAGGCAGCCTTGTGTGTAACTCTTGTGAAAGTGTAAGTGTAAGTGTAAGCTGGGAAGTAGTGTCGGCTGGTGGAGTGGGGGGGAGTTTGATTAATAGGTAGCATTTATTCAGCATATGTCGGATAAATTTTGGGTTCTAAAATTTATCACACATATCTGGAAATAAATGAATTTATACAATAGCTTTTGGATCCATGCCTATTGCATAAATAAATATATAACTGTATATATATATCCACATATATTATAGGGGGGGCAGTAACACCCCTATAGTTAGGATTGAGTAGGCTGTTTAATGTTAAACCCCAATATTTGCACCTTGCTAACTTCTGTGTCATGTGATGAAATAGCCCTAAATTTGGCACAGACTGCTAGAGTCTCAAGACCTGAAAGGTTTTGTGATGCCATCTTGCTCGGTTTTCATGATACGGAGTGTCAAAAACTGAAAAAAAAAACATGTTTGTTTTCCCTATGCTTAACAGTGGTATTATTTGCTCTCTCCTAGATAATGTGGTATTTTTCCATGAAATTTTCAGGGTTGAAGGGGCCCATGCCAAGGGTGTGCCTTTGGAAAGTTTTGTGAAAAATCTATTATATAGCTCCAGAGTTATAATGATGTTAGAGTTAACATCCTGACATGAACATAAAAAAAAAAAAAAAGGTAGCGACTGCTTATTTTCATGATTTACTGCTCATGCTGAAAAATATAATCATGAGGGTTGCTATCTTGTTGGTTTTGTTTTTTTTTTTACAATTTAAAAATTGGTATTTTCTGAAGCACAAGGGAAGTCACAGAGTTTAGAACTGTTTGATTTTGAAAGCAGCACAAGGGAAGTCACAGAGTTTGGAACTGTCTGATTTTGAAAGCAGCACAAGGGAAGTCACAGAGTTTGGAACTGTCTGATTTTGAAAGCAGTACAAGGGAAGTCACAGAGTTTGGAACTGTCTGATTTTGAAAGCAGCACAAGGGAAGTCAGAGTTTGGAACTGTTTGATTTTGAAAGCAGCACAAGGGAAATCACAGAGTTGGAACTCAGTGCTTTGGCTTCTCAGAAGGAACTAGAAGGGGGACAAGATCAGATCTACAGTACAGTAGCTTCTTGTTTTACATTGTTTCTTCTGGATTCTACTTGGTAGAAGAAACTCCATCTGAAGCAGATTTGTGGCTGCTGAACAGTTGCACTGTAAAAAAAAACCCAGCGGAAGACCACTTCAGAAACTCAATTAAACTGCCACCCCTGCCCCACAGCACCCAGCCTGAAGCGCCGGGGCTTCGCTCTGACAGCGGGCGGTCGGTGGAAACCTAGCCGACCCAGGGAACCACAAGGCTGGGAGGGACAGTGAGGGAGGACTCGGGGAAAGCCGCAGCCAATCGGGAGGCGAGCGCTCCTCTAGGCACAGCAGCCGATTGGCTCTCCTGCCCCATTGACTTATGCTTTACCAAAATCTGTCTGGGACTTGGGAATTTCTTCCCTGTATTCTTGTAAAAATCTCCCAAAAAGAGCTGTCTTCTTATTGCTGCAGCTGTAAAGGGAATCTGTTGATTTGTTGTATTTTTTGCTGTAATTCCAAATCCTTGGTAACCGAAGTGGGCTAGACGCTGAGGCATCACTTTTCCTTCCTTAAATTGTGTAAAACACCTAAAAGTGCTGTTTTCTGCTAAGGTAATTGCAAGGGGAAACTGTTGATTTACTGTTTTTGCTGTGATTACAAATCATTTTTGCATTTCTAAGGTGGGCCAGACACTGAGGCGCCACAGCCCCCTCCCCCCCAACAGCCTTTTGTTGTGCAGATTTAGGCACTGTGACAAGCAGGAACACTTGTTCTGCCTCTATTTAACTGAGTGCACCTTCCTCTGTCTCTCTCCAGACTGCCACCTCTGCCCCACAACACCCAGCCTGAAGCGTCGGGGCTTTGCTCCGCCAGCGGGCGGTCGGCGGAAACCTAGCCGACCCAGGGAACCACGAGGCCGGGAGGGACAGTGAGGGAGGACTCGGGAAAGCCACAAAATTTTTGCCCACCGCCCTTCCCCTTCCCTCTTGTGTGTTACTTTATAGGCATCTTCCACAAAATCTCTTCCCGCCCTCAGCATTACCTAAAGCAATAAACTGTTCCACCGGCTTGCTGATCCAACTAATCAGCAACTTCACTACTCTCCCAGTAGCCAACTAACAATATCTCTCTCACAATGGGGAGTTTACTTCTGATACTTCTTTCACTGTCGGCCATGGGGTTCCCCAAAGAAGATGTCCCTATCACACAAACTAGGGTGATCCATCTGCCCAGTCTCTCTGAATCATCCCCATTGTTTGATGCTCAAACCCTCACATATGCCTTACCATTGCTGCATCGATTACAGTGGGGTGACCCACAAAAAGAGACGCAAACCACCATACATGTATTTCAATCAAGGCTCCACTACTGGATATACAGATCCCCCCTTCGCCTGACCACCAAACCGCTACTCGTGTCTCGACACAATTCCATAACCCCACATGGAGCACCCCAAAGAGTGGCAACAGAATAAGAGAAGGAGTACCAAAGACAGCCCCTCTCCCTATCTCTGGCAGCCCTCATGAAACTCCTGCTCTTTCTATTGCTCTGTATTGGTAACGTGGAAATCAACCCTGGACCCCCTGAATGTATTACCTCTCCAGCAGACCTAACCTCAATTAAAGGCCTCAGTTTTTTGCATATTAATGTATGCAGTCTGTTGAAATAAACTTACACTGATACAAGCCTGGGTTGCCCATACCTTGCCAGACTTTCTCGTGGTATCTGAGACATGGCTCAAACCCACCACAGCAGACAGGGATGTTAACCTACCCAACTATCAGTTATTCAGAGCGGATCGCCAAACAAGGGGCGATGGAGTAGCTATATATGCAAAATCCGGTATACCTGTATCCTGTATTGCTGCAGCCTCTGTGCCCAAGGAATTTGAATGCCTATCCCTAAAAATCTCTCTCCCCAATACAGCAGCTTTTCAGCTAGTTGGATGCTACAGACCCCCCTCTGCTGACCTCAAGCTCTTATCCCACCTGGGGAATCTGCTCAAGCCCAGCACTGAAGAAGTCATTATTCTAGGTGACCTGAATTACAACTGGCTTACCCAGGCAGCTGCACCTCTGGTATCATTCTGTGATACATATGGGTTCACACAACTAATTAATGAGCCAACAAGAATTAATGTAAGGACTAGTAATAACAGCACACTACTTGATATTATGCTAGTGAATAAACCCCATCTATTCACACATGCTGGAGTGCTTATCTGCGATATAAGTGATCACTGTCCCATTGCAGGGGTAAGATCTTCCAGCAAAACAACCCCTGCAAAATTCCTCATGAGGATATCCAAGAAAAACATCAATATTGAAGGATATCTGCATGATCTAGCTCACTCTCTAAGCTGGCAGGAGTTTTATCTTGCCCATTCTGTGGAAAAAGCACAGCAGGTGCTAAATAGCATTATAATAAGTGCCCATAACATCCATGCCCCAATCTCTAGTATCCAAATAAAAAACAAATCCTGTCATTGGTTTTCAGCTGACCTCAAAGCTACACTGCTGGAGAGAGACAAACTCCGGAAAATGGCAAGAAAAAACAAGAATGCAAATGACTGGGGATGATCTTTAGGAAAGCCAGGAATAGATGCACCAAGAAAGTTAGGGTTGCAAAGGCTGCCTTCTACTTGGCTGAGCTCGACTCCTCCTATCATAATCCTGCTAGGTTTTGGGGTACCATCAAAGGTATGGTTGGGCAGGATTCTAGCACCTCCCTACCAACTCAATTACACCACAGTTATGGCCCTATCACTGGCAAAATGGAAATTCTGGATGCTTTCAATAACCACTTCACAACGGCTGGCCTTGCCTTTGACACCTCTCCAGCTAACCTGCTGCGGGAACAATTAAGCTCCCAGTACACTCGTGCTCAGAGAGCTGACTGTTCCTTCAGCTTCAAATCTGTACTGTTGAAGCAAGTAGAGGACCTACTATGGCAGCTGGATACCAAATAAAGCGCAGGGGCAGACTCCCTGGACCCCTACTTTCTAAAGATTGCATCCCATGTACTTGCAGTCCCCCAACACATCTATTTAACCTATCTCTAGACTCCGGTTCTATTCCCACACTGTGGAAGACAGCCCAAGTGGTTCCCCTTCTAAAATCAGGGGACCCTATGGACCTTAATAATTACAGGCCCATTTCTATTCTACCAGTGCTATCCAAGATGCTGGAGAAATTAGTGAGTGCCCAGTTAAGGGAATATCTTGATGATGCTAACCTCCTGAATCCAGCTCAATCTGGATTCAGCGCCAAGCATAGCACTATCACTGCACTAGCCAAGGTCACAAATGACTGGCAAACCAAATTAGATAAAAAGAAAAATGTCTGTGCAGTATTTCTGGACCTGAGCAAAGCATTCGACACCATGGACCACGAGCTTCTGCTATCATCCTTTTACTCCATTGGCCTAGATCCACCCTCCCTTAAGTGGTTCAGGTGTTATCTTACCGGTAGGTCACAGCAGGTAAAAGCTGAAGGTGACTTATCCCCATTAAAACCACTGTTAAGAGGAGTCCCCCAAGGTTCTATCCTGGGTCCTATCCTTTTTGCCATCTATATAAATAATATTGATTCAACCCTCACCAAATCCACTGTACACCTCTTTGCTGATGACACTGTTTTGTATGTCAGTAACCCTTCTTCTGCAGCTGCCCGTGAAATCCTACAAACAGAATTCTCCTTGTTACAATGTCAGCTACTTGAGAAAAAGCTTCTGTTAAATGCAAAGAAAACCAAAGCAATGATGTTCACAAATCAAAGCTCCACCAGCACCTCCTCTTCAGTCATTCTCCCCCAGCTATGCAGTATACTTGGAGAAAATCTGGAGTATGTAAAAAAATTCAAATATTTAGGTGTGTGGATTGACAGCAGACTCGACTTTACTCATCATTTAGAAGAACTGCTAAAAAAGCTTCGCCAAAGGCTTGGCCTTTTCTATAGGTTAAAACCCTTCCTAAACAGAGATTCAAAGATGAGGTTAGTCCAGGCCATTTTTCTCTCAGTTGTTGACTATGCAGACTTCCTTTATAGTCACTGCCCCATCTCCTACCTACACAAGTTGGATACCTTATACCATAGAGCAATAAGATTCATAACAGATCTGCCATCTAATACCCATCATTGCTCACTTTATGCTGCAGTTGGATGGGTTTCCCTACACCTCAGAAGGAACAGAAATGCAGCTCTATGGATTTACATAGAAACATAGAAACATAGACTTTGACGGCAGATAAGGACCACTTGGCCCACCCAGTCTGCCCATTTCCCTACCTACTGGATAAGCTGCAGATTCTAGTTAACCAACAGCCTATTTCCTGCAACCCCCCCCACTATAATTGCCTTATGTCTGTCCCATGCATGTTTGAATTCCTCCACTGTTTTAGACCCCACAACCTCTCCAGAAGAGGCGGTTCCATCGCCCACCACTCTCTCCATGAAAAAGAATTTCCTCACATTACCCCGAGCCGTCCCCCCTCTAACTTTAAATTGTGCCCCTTATTCTTACACATCTCTTTTTCTGAAAGATGCTACCCTCCTGGACTTTGTTGATTCCCTTGAGGTACTTAAAAGTTTCTATCATGTCCCCGTCCCTCCTTTCATCAAGGGTATACATATTAAGCTCTCTCAGTTCTCTTCAAATGGTTTCTGATGTAGACCCTGCACCATTTTAGTTGCCCTCCTCTGACTGCTTCCATCCTGTCTATGTCCTTGCGTAGATGAGGTCTCCAAACTGCAGTACTCAGATGAGATTGCAACTGTATAAAGGGATAACCACTTCCTTTTCTACGCAATTCTCCCACGTAGTATCGTGGCTTTCCTGACCTCAGCATATCCACCTTCGATATCGTAATACATAGATCACTTTCCATTATGTGTTGTGAGCCTCCCCTGCAGCCTTACTCTTCTCCGATTTTATTTGGTGCATTACTTTGCATTGAATCTAAGTTGCCATACGCCTGACCATTCCTCCAACCTTGCCAAGTCCCTTCTCATCCTTTCTACCCCCCCTTGTGTATCCACTCTGTTACAGATCTTTGCGTCATCCACAAAGAGGCATACCTTTCCTTCCAGACCCGCTGCAGTGTCACCTATAAAGACGTTAAAGAGGACTGGACCCAGTACTGAGCCCTGAGGTACTCCACTAGTAACCCCTTTCCTTCAGAATGTGTTCCATTCACTATTACCTTCTGTGTCCTGTTGTGCAGCCAGTTTTCTACCCAGGCTACCACCCTGGGACCCACTCCCAGGCTGGCTAACTTGATTATTAATCTTTTGTGCGAGACTGTGTCAAATGCCTTGCTAAAGTCTAGGTAGGCTATATCCACAGCCCCTCCCTGGTCTATTACTTTGGTCACCCAGTCAAAGAAATCGATTAGATTTGTCTGACATGACCTTCCTGCTGTGAATCCATGCTGCTTTGGGTCCAGTGCCCTGCTGGCCTCTAGGTACTCAACAGTTCTTTACAGAGCGTTATCAAAAAAACTTCCAAACTATATTCTGGACTGCTTCACTCAGACCATTCCTAGCTCCTATGCCCTAAGAAGCAACAACATCATCCTGTTCAAATTGCCCAAATTCAACACCCGGCTAGGGAGGGCAGCAATCAGCTATTCTCTAACTATAGCATGGAACACCCTACAAAATCCTAAAACTGTCCAATATTATTCCAGTTGCATCCTTTAAACAGCATTGTACAGTTTTCTACAGAGAAATGCAGTTGCTATCGCTAGAGCTAGCTTTGTCATCTCACAATCTCCCTCCCAAAAATTCACCATATATGGCATAATCTTTGTTCTTCAGTTCTCCTCCCAGGCAGACACCCCATCTTATGGCACCAGTAATACCTTCCACCATCCTAGTATTACATTATGCTGTGTGTTTGCTATGGCCCCTCTGGGATATGTATACACTGTATATACTGTAAATATTAGCTCAACTTTCCTATAACCCACTTTATCATGTGAATTTTACTGTACATCACTGTGTTTATAAATGTTTTTTTCCCCTATATGTATAACTGTTTTATATAAGTGTATGATGTATCTGTTGTGTATCAATTGTTGAACCTTGACCTTATCAGGTCCATCTTGTAAATGAGCCTTGCTCAATGATGCTCGCCTGAATAAATAAAGATTTGATGATGATGATGATGGTATATTAAGAAGCTGATATTGATGTAAAATTAGACCTGAAAACCTGTATCTTGCTAAAGGACAGTTTTTTTAGTTCGATTCTGGAATAAAATTTTAAACACTGACCCCCAAACCTATATTTACCCATCCTGATTACCTTCACTTGTTCTTCAGAAATTTACAGGTCATGACATGTAATTTTACCATTTGTGTGGAAATTTACTGACCACGACATGCGATTTTACTGTTCATGCAGAAATTTATTGGTCGTGACATATACTTTTACTATTTATGTCAAAATTTTCTATTTACAACATATAATTTCACTATTCGTGCTGAAATTTATCAGTCGCAACATAGAACACTCACGGCCATTGCCACTGAAGGAGCTCCCTGCCTGCCCCCCTCGCCAGTATTCGCCTAGAACATCTGTGGCCTTTGCCGCTGAAGGAGCTCCCTGCCCACCCGCACCTGCCAGCAATCACCCAGAACATCCGCGGCCATTGCCACTGCAGGAGCTCCCTACCTGCCTGCCCCTGCCAGCAATCACCCAGAACATCCGCAGTCATTGCTGATGAAGGAGCTCCCTGCCTGCCCACCTCTGCAGCAATCACGCAGGTTCGTGCTCTCATGGATGGTGTGCTCAGCTATTTTGAACCTGGCACAGTTTTTGCTACTCTGCCGAATTTCTATTTTGATGCATTTAATTAGCCTGCGGTGATCCAAATTTGTCTAAGCAATATTATTTAATTACAGTAAGACAGTAGCTCGAAATTACAAATAATAAGAGCATTTACCCTGTTTTAAAAGCTGAATTGTCCTGCCCATCCCCCACCCTCAGTTAGCTGTACATTTATAGGGTATGGTAGTCATGTGATTGGTGTTTTTTTTAATCTCCTAAAACCCATTAGCTGCTTATCAGCTATCACCACTAGATGTCACTGAATACTATACTTGCTCATCTCAACAAACCTAAAATCACACCATCACTCTAACCTCAATCCCTATTTCCAAAGCCCTATGTAGGCTGACTCTATAAACTATCATTCTCCTCTAGCACATGTTTACCCACAACTGCACCCACTTGACGTTATCACAGACTCTGGGTTTCTTACTGTCCTGGCAGGCTTGCTCTACAAGAATGGATGCATCACCCCTCGTTCTTCCTAGAAGAAAATGAGCCACTACCCAGACATGCTTCCCCTTACCACCCAACGCACACTCCTGCCCACTCTGGTGCTCGGACTCCTCCTCCTATCCCTCTCCCTAGCAGACTCGCTACTGCTAACCGGTGCCCATCCTATGCTTCATACCCCACCCTCCCTGAATTATTTCTGTTTCTCCAATTTAATGGCAACTTACCAGGAAACATCCCACCCCTCACATCTAGTGTACTCCAAAATGAAACTTGTCACAGCTGCCCACACATAAAAGGAACCCCCGTTGACCATACCTGGCTTACCCCCAAAAAACTAAGCTCCCTGTGGACATGCATCCTGTACCTCTCCCTGGCCGGCAACGTGGAATCAAACCCAGGTCCCCTGCCCACACCCCAAATTTAGGATGGCCTCAAAGGTATTAAAATTCCTCACCTAAACATTTGCAGCATCATGGCAAACAAGACCGACCTTGAAGCCTGGGCAGCACACTACTCTCCTGACAAACTCGGGATCTCCAAATCTTGGCTCAAGCCCTCCACCCCTGACGCACTTTGCAGCCTTACAAACTACTCCTTCCACTGGCTCAGTTGCCCCTCCTCCAAGGGCAGAGGTGGTCTCCTCATATACTTTAGGTCACACTTCAACCTGTCTTTTGTCCCTCACCCAACAAGCAATGCCTCTACCTGTGAGTTCCTACATGTCACTCTCACAACTACCCATGCCAAAAAATTACACATTGTATGTGTCTACAACCCACCAAAAGGTGGCACCACAGGGCTAACTGCTCTCATAAACTCCATCCTACCCTCCATTGGCCAGCACAGTACAATTGTCATGGGTGATCTCAATCTTGATTGGCTCAGTCCCAAAAGGAGTTCAAACGAAGTGCTCATAATTAGAGTCTGCCTATCGTAAATCATCTCCTATCCAACATGCTGCTCCCCAAGAGGCACATCCTCCACCTTGTTAGACTGGATACTCACCAATCATACAGACATGATCATGGAGTCTGGCACTCTACCTCATTCAGCGACCACTCCCCCACCTACTGCCTTTGGAAAGCACACACCCCGAAAATCCCTGCCAAAGTCCTCACCTTCAGGAACCTTGCCCACCTTGACTCCATCACGCTCACAGCTGAGCTCCAGCTCCTAGACTGGGCCCCCCACTAGCCACCTCCAGCCCTAGAAATCTTCCAGTCATCTCCAATCTACAAGATAGACTATTCCCAATCAATAGAAGGAGAGTCTGGGAATCTGCCACCCCTTGGCTCCACAGTGACCTCTTCTCCCTATATAAAGAAAGAGATAGTCTCTGGAAATCCTACAAGGCATTCTCTGATCTCCAGGATTGGCAAAAATACTGTGCCCTGTGTAATCACTGCAAAAGAGACACCCAGCAAGCCAAAAGCTCTTCTGCAAAGCAAAGCTCACTGCCCTAGCAGATTCTGGGGTCACTTGAAAGGGCTCCCTGGGAACTCCTTCCCAATCCTCAACCTCTAATATGATCATAAATGGATCACACTGCAGCAACCCCCTTAATACAGCCAATGCCTTCAATGCCTACTTCACCAATCTCTCCCACTTCCCATCTCTGTCCCCCCCCATACAAGACCCTAACCTCCCACAGCCCTCCCTCCTTTCTACCTGAAGGTGATCTCAAGATGTGAGGTCCTGTGTCTCCTTAAATCCCTTCCACTGAATGTTGCACCTGGCCCTGATGAGATCCTAAAAGCTGGGGCCCAGCACCTCACCATACCTGTCACCCACATCTACAATCTATCCCTCCCCTCCGGCATAGTCCCATATCTCTGGAAAATAGCTAAGGATGTCCCTGTACCCAAATAGGGGTCTCCAATAATATTTCCCAGTATCAGTCCCATTGCTCTGCTGCCCCTCCTAGGTAAACTTCTCGGAAAAATAGCCATCTCCCAACTTACAGACTACCTACACTCCTACAACCTCCTCACACCTTGACAACATGGCTTATGCAAGGGCCACAGCATGTCAACTGCTCTCATTAAATTCATGGGGGCCGTTTTCAATTATCCATCCAAGGCCTTCGACTTCATAGACCACTCCTTTCTCACTCATCAATCAGTTGCCATGGGCTTATCCCCCCACATCACCTCTTGGTTCACAAACTACCTGTTCAAACAAAGACAGTTTGTCAAATTCTACTCAGCTTTCTCCCATGAACTGCCCATCACCAGGGGTGTCCCCCAGGGATCTATCCTCTGCCCACTCTTTTTTCCCATCTTCATAAATCATCTCCCTACCATCACCACCTCGTCCTCTATCGTAATGTGTGCAGACGACATAACCTTTATTACCGTGCCCAAAGCCCCAACACATCAACTCACAGCTAAACAAAGACTTCTCCCTCCTACAAAAATGGCTTGTGGAAAACAACCTGGTTCTCAATGCCACAGAATCCCAAATGATGTTATTTGGATCCCGGATCTGTCGTGCCTCCTGCCTTCTCCCCCTACATATCAGATGCATCAGTGGCTCACCTCTCTCCTCAGTCCAAGAATTGTGATACTTAGGCATCACTCTAGACCCTAACCTAGATTTCCACCTCCACATCACAAACCAATGTAAAGCCACCAACACTCATATTGGAATGGTCTACTGCCTTAAGCATCTTCTCACACCACTTGCCCGGAAGACCATTGCCCAGGGCTTACTCCTCCCATGCCTACAATGTGGGTCATTACTCATCTCCAGTGCCCCCTCGGGGTCATTGCACAAGTCAGACGTCACTTACAACAACGTTTGCCACCTCGCCCTCTCAACCCCTCTCCTCACTCACCACTGCTTACTCTACAGCTCTCTAGGGTGGCTATCCCCTCAGCTTTGAGATCTTTCACTCTAGGCTGCTTCATAAATAAGCAACTTCAACCCCCCTCTCCTGCTATTGCAATCCTGCTCCCTCCTAGCACCAGTGCTGCCTACTCCCTCAGGTCTCGCGATCCCACCCAACTTGCCACGCCTAGGTCTGCTACCAAAATAGGTGAGCAGGCCTTCTCATCCTTCATGCCTAGACACTGGAACTCTCTTCCTCAATCAATCCGCGGCTCCACCTCCACACTCTGTTTCAAATCGGCACTTAAAGCCCATCTCCTTCAATCCATGACCTGCAAGTGCTTCCAACCCCCATGACCCTTTGCCTCCCAAATCCAAATACTGCCCACACCTGATTCTCTATCACACAGCTCTATGGTCCCCAACCCTTATGTCTCAACAGATAATGCTCTACCACTCACCATACAGCCACTAGTACCCTGTTGATTGACTGTAATTAATTTAACTCCAGTCATGACACTTATATATCTATAATACAGTACAACCAGACGATACACCCTCACACACTCACTGCCCTATAGCACTGCCCCACCGCCTGTAAGAATAGTCCGGATGTGCACGGATACTCTCTGGGTGTCCTCTAATATCTACCCTGCACTACTCAGTGTAATCCACTGTCTCTAAGGTCTCTCTTCATAGCTGTTGTACAACTGTTTGCAAAAGTCAGACCTACCTGCATAATTTACCTGTTTTCTGCACTTAACTGTTATAATGTACCACTATCACTGTGCTGTGTTTCTCAGACCTGTACTCTGCACTCGTGGAAATGTTTATGTAAATAATTATTTGTTGCTGTGCTTGTGAAATGTAATCTCCCAGGCCGTTCCTAAGAATAGGTACTCTGCTTTCTAGTGTACTTACCTGGTTACGAAAAACCAAATAAATAAAATAATAATTTAACAGTTTGTGTGGAACTTTACAAGTCGCAGCATATGATTTTACCATTTGTGCACTAATTGGCAACAGGTTTTCCTTATTTACCATTTGAGCAATTCTATTTAGCAACCACAAAGGCCGATGGCACATTCATAAGGTAGAAAAGAAATGGGCAGACTGGATGGGCCCTGCAGTCCTTATCTGCCATCAACTTCTATGTTTTTATGTTTCTATGTTTAAAATGGCATAATAAGCAAATACTGAGGTACAACTAATTCTCAAAACCTGTTATCTTGGTAAAGGACAGTTCTTCAGCTCGATTCTGGAATTTAATTTTAACTACTACCCCCAAAACCTATCTTTACCATCATGATTACCTTCCGTCATTCCTTGGAAATGTACCAGTCATGATATATAATTTTACTGTTCATGTGGAAATTTACCAGTTGCAGTATATAATTTTACTGTTGTGTGGTAATTTACGATAGATTTTTCTTATTTATCATTCGAGCGATACTATTTATCAACCACACTGTAAAATGGAATAATAAGCAAATACTGAGGCACGGTCAGACCCCAAAACCTGTATTTTGGCTAAGCACAGTTGTTTGGCTTGAGTCTGGTATTTAATTTAAAAAAAATAACTCCCCAAACCTATCTTTATGCATCGGGATTCCCTTTGGCCATTTCTTTGGAGGCATACCATTCGTGATATGTATTTTTTTCCTGTTGTGCACTAGTTTGTGACATGTATTTTTAATGATCACTTGAGTGATACTATTTACCAACCACATTCAAAATGGTATGAGAAGCAAATACTAAGATAAAATCGGACCCCCAAACCTGTATTTTGCTAAATGTCAGTTGTCTAGCTCGATTCTGGTATTTAATTTGAAAAAATACTTACACAAACCTATCTTTATGCATTGGAATTACCTTTGGCATTCCTCGTATATGTACCATTCATAACATGTACTTTTTATCTGTCATCCAGTAATTTGCAACTTGGAGGCATGGAAGAGCAGGGCCCAGCAGTTAAATGGATCAGGTTATGATTCCACTATTTCAAAAAGAAAGGAAATTCTGTGCAAAAAACTACATTAATATACCAGTAAGGGCTCAGATTAGAGTGACAAAAGTAGGGAAATATGATGTTAGGGTTTCCAACACTGACTCCCTACCCCCACCCCCAAGCAGCAAAAGCAAAAACACATTATGGCAAATCACTGCTGGGGTCTTCCTTGGGGTTCTCAACCCTGATGCTCACCCCATTCTCATAAAAAATATAGAAACATAGATTTTGCAAAAATATAGTCTTTCCTGCCTGAAAAACAAACAACACATCAAACTTTGTTGGCTTAGGGAATGGGGGAGCATTAGGCGGGTCAAGGGACTCCTGCCACCCTGCCTCAGAGGGCAAGCTACGGGGGATTATGGGAGAGCTAAGCCCTGGGAGAAGCTAGGGTGACAGGACTAGAAGGATTGTCAGGAAGAAGGGCCAAGGAAGGGGGAGCATAAAAAAAGAGTGAGTCTTTATGTAAAAGTAGGATCCCTTGGTTTGCAAATGCATATAATTATATTATAACTGGGCAGCAATTTTTTTCAATATACCGTCACTACAGTGACTCCGGCACCATGAAGACCATCACAGCAACAGGAATGGGGCAAAACCCGCACATCACTGTGATGGTCTGTGCAGTGACTGGAACTGCCTCGCTGGGTGTCCCCCGGTCCAGCTACGATTCGGATAGGAATCCTAGAGACTGGGGGGTTTGGGGGCACAGCCCCCAGATTGTATGCACCGACATCCCCAAGGCTACAATGCCGACAGTCGGCATGGTAGCTGTCGCTGTAGGAGATGTCAGTGCTAACGCTGTCAAAGCGCTATGGTAAAACCATTTTTTTCATAGGGTTGACAGCTGATATTCTCCATAATAACCCACGGGTTATTACAGTGAACATGCGCTTTGTCAGAATGGATTGCTCCCTCATTGGCGCTTGCTTTGTGTGGGAGGGCTAAACAGTTGCACAAAATGGCGGCTCGGTATCTGTTAGCGAGGAGCCACCACAGCAACATTCCTCACCTTCTTCTATCATTTATTTCTATTTAGCTGGTTGATCCTACTGTCATTTAAAAAAAAAAAAAAAGAAAAGAAAAAAAAAGCTGTATCTGGTTGATCCTGCTATGTTCGCCACCTTCAGGAGTGCAACAAGGAATGGCTCAGTGGCTGACTCCTTACACTCACAGGCAAGTGTGATCTCCACCGCGATTCTGAGTGTAAGCAGTCAGTCATGGATCCGTTCCCTCTTGTACTGCTGAAGCTGGCGAACAGCAATGGATCAGCCAGATATAGCTTTTTAAAAAAAAAATGGTAGGATCAACCAGATAGATACAAACAAATGATAGAAGAAGGTGAAGAGTCTTGTTGTGGTGGCTCCTTGGTAATGAAGATACAAAGAGACCATTGCATAGTCAAAATACTTCACTATATTGCCTCCTTAGTTAATCACAGAAGTCTGGCTGGAAAAAAGTGTTGGTCAGATATTATATAATATAATGTATAAGATAGTATGTCTTATGAGAATTTACTGCACACCCTCGATGTGGGATGCTTTGATAAACCCCTCGGGCTTTGCCCTCAGGGTTTATGTAGCATCTCACACCTCCGGTGTGCAGTAAATTTTCATAACACACAGCACCCCATACTTTATTCTATAGGTATTATATTGTTGAAATGATTGCAGAAAACTAATTGAGTTTCTTAAAAAGGTGATCACCGGGCCGGCCCAGTGGCAGGGAGGGCTGAGGCATCATGCCTTACCTCCTGCCACACCGGCGACCCATGTTCGTGGTGCGAGCAGGTCACCGGGGGTCGACCAGGGAGGGAGAGGATTGAGCATCCAAGATACAGTTCTCCTTTCCCTAGGAGGGTGTGGACCATGGACCGACATTTGCCTGACCCCTGGTGGCGGCTGGGGATCGGCATTTTATGTCCCAGATATTGGGGTGGAGGAGGAGCAGCTGCCCAACGTGCAGCATGCAGACACATGCACTGCACGTCATTGGCAGCATTGTATGCTCCTCATTCCAAAAGTAAACTGGAAAAAAGTCCCCAGCCATGGAGCTTAAAGATGATCCCCTGCAGCAGCAACCCAAGAAGACTCCTCCCCAGCTGGATCCATTTTGCGGTGGGTAGGTCACTCCCACCACCCGTGCCATGAAGGGGTCATGGGGGCATGGGAGAGGAGGTCCAATGTTTGAGTGCGTGGGGGGGTGGCTGAGGTAGCCAGCTGGGGACCACGGGGAGAAAAAGAATAGCTAAAAAAAAAAAAAAAGGTGATCACCTGTGAAAGTCATGGAATTGGGGGAGAATTGGTTCCTCCCATTCCCCCAACTCTGGTTTGAGCCTGCCTCTCGACCAGTTGACAGAGGAGCTTGAAGAGTGGATCACGCAGGCCCTGGTGCTTCCATTCCTCACCCAGGAGGACATGGCCCAGTCGGTGTCCCCAGTTGGGTCACCTCGGGAGTGGTCTCAGCTGGTCATTGTTCTTCCAAAGCCTCTCCTGCTGAATGTGGTGAAGCTTATGATCCACGATCCACTGGAGGACCCATCTCAATGTCTACCCTCATGTCGATGGTCAAGGTCACAGTTGAGGCACTCACATGCTCAATCCCGCTCAGGTGAGGAGAGGCATCAGTGCAGAATCCATTGGCACTATGTGGAACTTTAATGGCAGTAGTGGACAATACTGTCAGAATCCATGGACATGCTCTTGGAGACAGTTCAGAAGAGGGCTAAATACCCCTTCACTGGCACCCTATACAGGAATGAATCCTGTGGGTTGCCTTTCCTGTGTCTGAAGCCATTCTGGGACCATTTCTGGAGCTTTAGCAGTGTCCAGCATACTGCCTGGAATCCTCCACCCATATGATTTGCAAATATGCAGTCCCTACTGGGTTCCTCTCAATGTTTTCTGACCATCTTTTGGCCGAAGGGCTGGTATTGGACTTGGCCTTCTGGTAGCCAGGGGGAAGTGGACATGCCTCTGGGCAAAAAATCCAAGAAGATTAACCAGGCTGCTGCTTTTTGGTTCACTAGCAGGCCAGGTGTGCAATGATGATTGTCAACATTGGTCACTCCGATTGGGAGTACTGAATGAGATCCTCCTTCACCTTCCTACCGATAAACAGTTGCCAGTGAAGTTGGTCTGAGATCAGGGTCAATTGCTGGCTATACACCAGATGCAGATGGCTGTGGACATGGGTAACTCTTGTGCCCATGCCATAGCAGTGGCCATCTCTGAGTGTTGCGTGGCCTTGCTGTGGCTTTATCCAGCACGATCAGGCCAGTATCCCCTTCTTGGGCATTGGGAGTTACCATATCTGACAACCTGAAAGTGACCAAACAGTGTGAAAAGGTGGTGGGGAGAGAAAACAGAATGTTGGGGTGCATAGGGAGGTACATAACAAGCAGAGGAAAGAGTTGGTGATGCTACAATACAGCTCAGTGGTGATGCCTCAGCTGGAGTACTGTGTCCAGTCCTGGAGACCACATCTCCAGAAGGACATTGACAAAATAGAGGCAGTCCAGAGAAGAGCAATGAAGATGGTACATGGACTGCACCAGAAGCCCTACATGGAAAGATTTAAGGACCCTAATGTCTATTCACTGGAGGAAAGAAGGAAGAGGGGAAATATGATAGAGACCTTCAAGAACCTTAGCGGAATAAACAGGGTACAGGAGGAAAGCATATTTCAGAGAAAACTCTACACAAGAACAAGAGGGCATGATATGAGTCTGAATGTTGGGAGGCTCATGGGTAATGTTTGGAAGTACTTTTTTACTGAAAGGGTGGTGAAGCCGTGGAACAGCTTTCCAGCAGAAGTGGCGGGGGTGAAAACAATAAGGAGGTTCAAGAGTGCATGGGATAGACATAAGGGTGCCCTGGGGATGTGCAGAGCAGGAGAGCCGCAAATCAAATAGGACCTGGGGCTGCAGCAATGAGTAGGGAAATGGGCAGACTAGTTGGGCCATATGGTCCTTGTCTGCCAACAGATTCTGTGTTTCTATGTTTTAATCTCTTCAGCACTTGATTGAAAGGACATTGCACAAGGACTGAGAAGTCCAGTGTCACCCTTGACTCTGTGGCATTGTCCCAGAAGGTCCAGAAGTCTAAAAAGAAGGCTTTCAGCCACAGCACCCTATGCAGAACCCCCAGCTGGGGCAGTGTCAACAGTGGTGCCTGAAGCCCAAGTTCAGAGGCCAGGGGCTGAAAAGAGGCTGAAGCAGAAGCAGTGGTACACCACTGGCCCCTGTGGCTGGTGCCCCATCCAAAGTTGCACAGTGATGGGCTGGGGTGGGTGTCATCCCTCCACCCATCCAGTCACTGACCCAGCACCCAGTTGGGAGTTGGCTTCACCATTTATGGCCACAGTGTTCCACCATTACTATGGACAAGTGAGTGTTACAAATTATATGTACAGGATTGCCTCTGGACTTCAAGGTTGTCCTGCCTTACCAACCCAATGCTCCTCGGAAGTCCAGGGTGTCACAGGTTATGCTGTTTGCCCTAAGAGTGGATGTTGCTTAGCTCCTTGCAAAAGGAGCCATAGCCCATATTCTGAGGCCTTTGCCAGCCAGGAATATGTGTCCAGGTACACTGTGGTCCCTAAATGGTGGTGGTGGTGGTGGTGGTGGGGGGGGTGCTGGCACCTTATACTGGATATACACAGGCTGAACCAGTTCATGCAGAATTGTAAGTTCTGGATGGTCACTCTGAACCAAATCATACCATCCCTAGAGTAGGGCACATGGTTCTCCTGCATGGACCTCCAGGACACTTTCTTCCTCTTTCTAGTCTGTTCATCCTGTCGGCGATGCCTTTGATTCCGGGCAGAGGGTACTGTACAAATTCTAGGTCATGTACTTTGGTCTCTCGTCCATGTCTAGGGCCTTCACTCAGTGCATATTAGTGGTGGCAGCCTTCCTGAGATGCAAAGGCATCAGGGTATATCGCTACCTGGATGACTGGCCAATAGCCGGGTCATCCAAGGAGATCATCGAGCGGTCCAGAGATCTGGCCCACCAGACCTGTGGAGATTTGGGCCTGTTGGTCAGTCCTGACAAGTCTGAACTGGTCACCTCACAGGTGATCAGGTTTATTGGGGCAGAACTAGACTCCCTGCAGGCCATGGCCTATCTCCCTGTGGATTAGGCTAAGGATCTTACAATTCTTTTCCAGAGATCTGGCGCATCATTTCAGGTTGGGCTTTTGCTCCCTGCCTGAGCTCTCCTTCAACTTCTGGGGTACAGATGTGCCACCTACAGTGGGAGAAGGGCCGCCAGTGGTCTCAATGCCTAGGCTACTTGGACAAGCCAGTAGTATTGACCCAGCCAATATGAGATGTCATCCAGTGGTGGCTGGACCCACAACATCTATAGGAGGGAATCCCATTTGTCCTTCCAGAGCTGTTTGTCTGGCTCACAACAGATGCATCTGTGGTGGGTAGGGAGCACACCTGGGAGACCACGGAGCCTACTTGGTTCTGGTCACCCTGGGAGTCCTGTCACCACATCAACCTGCTGGAGCTCCATGCAGTGTGCCTAGCTCTGATGGAATTCATCCCTCTGAACAGAGGTCTGTTGTGCAAGTCCAGATGGACAACACCATGACCCTGTTCCACCTGAACACATAGGATCACCCTCCCTTCCCCTGTGTTGAGAGGTTCTCCACATCTGGACACTCGTGCACAGTATTGGTGCTGATTTCCTAGTGATTTCTGTTACAGGAGTGAACAGTCATCTGGCAGATGCTCTCAGTCATATCACATGAGTGGTCCCTGCATCAGAACATGGTAAGCCACCTGTTTTCCCAGTGGGGAACTCCTCTGGTGGACCTGTTTGCCTCCTGGAAGAATAGAAAGCCAGGGCTGTTCTGTGCCTGCCTCCTCCACCCCCCACTGTCCAGAACACTGTTAGGGGATGCCTTTGGGAGGCCCTGGACCCCAGGTCTCATATACACCTTCCCCTTGATCTACAACATAGTGAACAAGGTGCAGAAGGATAAGGCATGGACGATACTAATAGCTACAGACTGGCCCACGGTTCTGGTACCAGAATCTCCTCAGCCTCAGCAGCAAGCCTCCATGGCGGTTGCCTCTCCACCCGGACCTCCTCACCGAACAACAGAGGAAGGTCCCATAGGTGGACTTTCTTAAAGTTTAATAGTTTTTTTATTATTTAAAGTGAGACACACACAAAAGTACAGAGTAATACATTTCAGTCTGGACCATACCACAACATTTAGTATGACCAGAAGGATGAAATTATACATAGATATATAATAGGATGAGTGGAATATGTGCAGTAATAGCAAATGTACTGTACTAGAAAAAAACAAAATAGAAAATAAGCTAATATCTAACCCAAGAGTGATGAGGGCTCAGATAGATCCCTAATACCACAAGGGCATGAGGGACCTGCGTACAGTAGGGTAAAGGTATAGCTTAATAACAGGTTGAGTTGGGTCTAACACCATGATGTGAAACTGGTGTGTGTCTTTCATATACGCATGTAATCATATCAACTATATACAAAAGGCAATCTTTCACTGGGTGAGGGCCTATAGAAAGGGAAACTGAAACTATGAAAGGAAGAGGCACCTATTCAAACAAAGGGGAGGCAAGAAAATCAAGCTCAGGAGTATCAGTATCCTTCAGGACAATTCAAGGAGGGAAATTATGACAATATCTTGACTGCAGATAGGGTTGCCAACATTTTTTAAATTGAATCATGGAGCCTGCAACAAAACTGGAAGTTCTTTCAAATATAGCCCCCTGGGCAAGTGCCAGGAGGAGTTCTTGGAAGGAGGGTATCGTTGGGGATCTCCAATTTAATAATATGGGTCTTTTGACCTCAGCCCCAAATGCAGTAACCCATTGGGCCCCTGGGCTTCGTTTGGGTACATTCGGCTGAGCGCATCCCAAGAGCAAAAGGGGTGGATCAGGAACAACATCTGGAAAAATCTGTTGACACATTCCTTGGACAGATGCCCAAAATGATTTAAGCTTGGGGCAGTCCCAGAGAATATGAAACAAATGCACCCCTTGGTTACCACATCTCCAACAAGTGTCAGTTGGAAGGAGACCCATCTTCTTAAATTTGGCCGGGTCCCTATACCATCTGTGACTGGTCTTTTCATGATAATATGCGTACGCCCATCTCAGCAGGTTGCATGGACTCTAACCCAGCCATGCTCCCACTGCTGGTCAGAGAGTGTGAACTGAAAGTCCTTTTCCCACTGTGCTTTAGCCTTTTGCATAGGGTCTATGGTGGCATCTCTCAGAGTGGTGTAAATCCCACTTGCCCTGCTCCTAGGGGACTTTCCCCAAACAGTTACTGGGTGTGGGCATTGTTGTACCTCCCTATTTGGATGGGCATTTGGCAAATGGGATATAGCATCTCTAATCTGAAGATATCTCCAGAAATGAGTGGATGGGAGACCGTATCTGACTTTTAGTGATTCAAAAGTATCCAAAATATTGGAGTTGGGGAGTAATAAATCTTGAATCGTGGAAATACCTTGGGCCTCCCAATATTTCCAATGTATACGAGATTTCCCTATCTGCAGAGTGTGATTATTCCACAAGGGCATATTTTCCCATGGGGTTGGATCATGTCCCAGAAGGGTAAGGTCCTGCCTCCAATACACGTTAGAGACTTGTATAGGAGGAGGAGGAATATCCAAGGGTATATTTTTCTTACTATATAGGACCACCACCAGAGAAGGGGCATGAACCATTGTTGCCTCCAAAGGGAGCCAAGTTGGAGAAGCCTGACCAATTTTGGAGAACCATCTAATATCCTGGGGGCTGCCATCATTTTAATGGAATCAATCTTGCCAGCAAGCGACAGTCTCAAGGCCTTCCACCTCCCCATGTCCTGTCTAAGAGAGTCTAGTAATATATTAAAATTAACCGAGAGCATTTTCCCCATGTTGGGATGAAGGATAATACCCAGGTATTTTACACCATTAGAGGAGCATTTTAGCCCTCTAGCTGTAAAATCGTCCCCCGGAGTCACTGAATTCAGGGGAAGCACTTCGGTTTTGGAGTGATTTATCTTACATAGATACATAGACAATGTCGGCAGATAAGGGCCTATGGCCCACCCAGTCTGCCCATTTGAGCTTGTAAGTTCAGTTTGTTTTCCTAGAAGTCTGTTGCCCCTTACCCCTGACCTCTAGAATTCCTTTATGTCTATCCCATGCATTCTTAAACTCGTGATTGTTTCAGCCCCACCACTTCCTCTGGCAGGGTGTTCCACTTGTCCACCACCCGTTCTGTGAAGAAATTCTTTCTCATGTTTCCTCTGAATCGTCCTCCCTCCAACTTCATCCCATGCCCTCTAGTCCTGGAACATCTTTTTCGCTTAAAAATAGTGTTTTCCTGCACACTGTTCCTCCCTGTAAGATACTTGTATGTCTCTATCATATCCCCTCTCTCCCTCCTCTCCTCCAGGGAGTACATGTTCAGTTCCTTCAACCTGTTTTCATAGGACTTGTGATGCAATCCATGCACCATCTTTGTTGCCCTCCTCTGAACCTTCTTAATCTTAAGACCTGACACTTCGGCAAAGGTGGACAGAATGTCAAAGATGCTATTGATCACCTTGGGGGAATAGTCCGCGATGATGAGAAGGTCATCTGCATACAAAAAAGTTTTGAAGGTGTTATCTCCTACCTGTATTACTGGGATAGTTGGGGATTCCCTAAGAGCAATGGCCAGGGGCTCTATAGCTAGAACAATTAAAAGGGGAGAAGGGGGCATCCTTGTCTCGTACCTTTCTGTAGGGGAAAAGACGGAGACATAATACCATTCGTCAGGACCGAAGCCATAGGGGAGGCATGTAACAATTGTATCCATGAAATAAAGCCCGTTCCCATGCCCATTTTGGAGAAGGTATGGAACAAGTAGGGCCATTCATCTGAGTCGAATGCCTTCTCAAAGTCAATAGCTAGGGCTACAGAAGGCTTGTTGGATAATTTAGTTAGTACAATAACAAGACCAGCGATGTGTGTTGGTCTGACCCTAAGCGACCTTTAACAAAGCCTTCCTGAGCTGGGTGAATCAGATCAGGCAGAAGATACTCAAGCCTGCTTGCAAGGATTTTGGCTAAGATTTTTGCATCCACATTAATGAGTGAGATAGGACGGTAACTATTAGGGGAGAGAGGATCAACATTAATGAGTGAGATAGGACGGTAACTACTAGGGGAGAGAGGATCCTTCCCTTTTTTGGGGAGTACTGTGATAGTGGCCTCTCTCATAGATGGGGGTAGTAGTCCTACCTGCATGGAGTGATGGGCGGATCAAGTATGGAGCTAGATTTGTTCCTTTGATTTTATATAAATCAATGGGCAGTCCATGCTTCCCTGGGGTTTTACGAGGGCTTAGAGAGGCAGTAGCCTTCTCCACTTCGACTACAGTGAGTGGTACATCCAACCGTCTGGTGTCAGTTTCTGAAAATTGGGAAATAGGTAGTGTTTTTAGAATTTTTGAATATTAAGTGGATCTGGTGGGTGGGGAGATGCATATAATTTCTCATAAAACTGGGCTATGATCTCATTCACCCCTTTTTTGGAATAAGACAATACCCCTTGCTTGTCTGTCAATGCATGTATTGTTCAGGATGCCTGTTGGTGCTTAAGTCGATATGCCATAAGGTTATTGGCCTCGTCCCTCCCTTCCCAATAAGAGTGGCTCATCCATCTGAGATTCAGCTCAGCTTGTCTGGTCAGGTGGGCATTTAAAGAAATCCTGGTACTAGTTAGCTGGGTCAGTAAAGACTGTGAGGGGACTGGAGAGTGAAGGGATTTATACTGAGATTCTAAGGATAGTTGCTTTTCTAGGGCTCTTTGGTCTGCCTCTCAACGCCTCCTCCTGGCAGAGGCATAAGCAATGATTCTACCATGGAGGGTCGCCTTGAAGGCCTCCCATAGGATTGAATCATTCACTTCCCCATTGTCATTATTTTTCCAGTATTCATGCACTTCGTTCCTAACCAGTTCTGAAAATGAACATCCTCCAGCAAAAGGGGGTCCAGCCACCATGAGGGAATTTGGGGGGGGGGGGATGTAAACCTAGTTTGATCACCAATTCCAGGGGGGCGTGATCCGAAACATATATCAGATGCATATCACAGGCAGACTTTCAATCCCTACATCCATCATCCTGGTTCCTGAGTGGCTACAAATCCAGGCATTGGGCTTCTTGGATGATGTCCTCCCCATTGTGGAGGCATCCCTTAATGGGTCCGCTCTCAAATACTAAGTATTTAAATGGAAAAGATTCTCGATATGGTGCCAGGATAGGACGCTCGATAGCCTTGATTGCCTCACAAGGAGCATCCAATTACCTATCGTCCCTCTCACAGCCCAGCTTGCAAGTGACACCCTTAAGGTGCACCTGGCCGGCATCTCTGCTTACTGAGCATGGGTTGGTAAGCCAGCAGTGGTCCAGAAGAAGGTGGTCAGGTGCTTTTTCAAGGGCTTGGGCCACTCATCCCCTCTAAACCTTGGGATTTACTGCTGGTGCTGGCTGTGCTCATGAGTAAGTCATTTGAGCTTATTCACAGGTGTGAGATGTCTCACCTATTTTGGAAGACCACCTTCTTGGTGGCCATAATGTCAGCCAGAAGGATCAGTGAATTCCAGCTGCCGGTTGCACAAAAGGGTTAAGTCCAAGTTTAAGACATGTTTTTGGTCTTACAGAAACAAGTCAGACTTAAAAAATTTAAGCCTGTTGCACAAAAATTGTCTTACATTCCATTGGTCTTATTTGGAGACTTTAATTTAAGCCTCCTATATACCAGGCTTATTTGTTGTTAGTAGGTTTGTCCTGCCATAGTTAATTTTAATTATAGGAAGTGTGTGTGTGTATGTGTATGTGTAGATATATATATGCATACACACACACACACATATAGTGTGTGTGTATATAAGAGAGAGAGAGAGAGAGAGAGATAGATATATAGATATATTTGAGTGCACTGATTTCCTGTTTTAGGGACCATTTCCCATTGTGTATATGTTACCGTGAAGAAAGTATTTTATATTCTTGTTTTTTTGTCATAAGGCTTTTAATCTCGGCTCAGGCAGGTGACTGCTCAGCACAGTTCCTGCTTCCAAAACCATCTGCCACCTCCCCCAGCCCTGGGGACTTAAATTCCCCCTGGATGTCTCCCTAGGAGACCCCCCCCCCAAGCACAATCTAGATGTACCCCTGGGACTAAGTGGTGGTTTGGGCCAAGGGAGACCAGCGGAACTTTGTCAAGCCTGCCTGACAGCCATTTCTGTTTTTCTCCTCAGCCCTCCTGGCCACTGCAGCATGCTAATGTGTGTGTATGTTGTGGCATGCACAAGCTACAAAACTGCAGTCCCTACCTTTCATAGCTTCTTGGAACCTGCATTAGCAATGGGTCTCCACCACAGGGCAGTGAAGTGCTAAGACACAGAAGTGATACTGTCAATATAAAGACAGACCCTCAGTGTTTGGACATTAGAAAAACCAAATGGTTCATCAGGAAATGTACAAGCAAACAACGATAGCATTCATCACACTGTTTGTCATGCCTGCATAATAAAAATTATTTCATTTTGTCTTGCTGTGTCTGGTGTATTTCTTTAGCATAAATATAGCTTGTACAGTACATCATACATACTGTATATGCATGGCCTTCTGGGTGGCAGGGAACATATATAGGGACACCACTACCTTTCCAATTTTTTGGCCCATCCTTTTATCTCGTATGTAAGCCTTTCCTTGGGTAAGACTTTCAATATCTAGTTGTTCCATACTTCAAAAGTTGATCGCTGCCGAGAGATACAAGTATTGCATATGCATTTTCTTGTAAGGAGGATTAGAATATGCACTACTGTTGTAAAGGGTCCCAGTCATCTACATGCACATACTCTAGAAACACAGAATTGGATGGCAGAAACAGGACCAGAAGGCCAATCTAGTCTACCCTATTGTCCAGTCTGTTAGTACTCCTGGACCCTATTCAGTCTTGGGTGTCCCTCTTCGTATAATGCCCATGTGCTTATCCTATGCATGCTTAAAGACCACCACTGTCTTCGCCCCCACCACCTCCTATGGCAGTCTGTCCCAGGCATCCACCATATGAACATACTAAAATGCCAGCAGAAAAGGCCACTGGGTCTATCGAGTCTGCTCAATTTTGCAGCTAGCAATTCTACTCTGCAGCTGCCCCTCCTACCCTACCCCCTCTCATGACCCTCTTGAAGCATACCACTATTTTATAGGCCACCACCTCTGCTGGTTGTGTGTTCCACTCTGCTACCACACTTACTGTAAAGAAATGCCTCCTCATGTCCCTCCTAAACCTTCCACCCTCCAATCTCATGTCAGACCCAGTGTCTCTCTCCACCCTCCTTAAACAGCCCTCGGCGCCTGTCTTGTTTATTCCTCTCATATACGTGAAGGTCTCAATCATATCCCCCCATCCCTCCAGAGAGTACATGTTCAACTCCCTCAGTCTAACCTCGTATGGTAACTCCCCTAGACACTGGATCATCTTTGTTGCTCTGCGTTGCATCCCTTCCACCAATCTAACATCCCTCTTTAGGTAAGGGCACCAAAACTGAATGTAGTACTCCAGGTGGGGTCTAACCAATAGTTACGGCAAAATAGGAAGCTAGAGATATACAGAATGAGATAGTGGAATAGGGAAGGAAATAACAGAAGAAAAAGTGTTGTTGGGGTGGGCACAGCAAAACCACTTATGACCCCCTCCAGATGGCCTAGTGGCCAGTAAAGTAGAAGCCCAGCTGCCGTGCCGATGACCCAGGTTCAGAACCAGCCCAGTAAGTTGTGTTTCAAGGCCATGAACGAGACAGTTGCCATGTGGCAGTGCATATCGAACGGGGTGGGTTGGTGGCTAATTCTGCCATGACAGCAACCCCTGTAGCTGTGCCAGATAGCCTCCTCCTGCCACACGGGGAACACTGCAGCTGTGCACAGCAGATCTATAATGGCAATGCAACAAACATTTTGTCGACCAGTGTTACAGCGAAACCTTTATGTCGACCGAATTTGCGGTTGGCATAAAGGTGGTCACTGTCTCCCATACTTTCTTCAGGGGCAAAGCCCCCCCAAATCCCACAAGTGGGAGGCTGTACACCAACACCCCCCAATTAAAATAATCAACTCCGAGTCAGAGCTGATTAGGGGAGAGGGTGCAGGACCCCCAGAAAACAGTGCCAGGGTTCAGCTCCGACACTACAGCAACATGGCACTGTTGTCGCTGTAGTGTCAGTTGCTGTCAACATGTCACTGTGGGTAGTGTCTACTGTGTACAGTCATTACAGGCCCACCTTCTCACCAGGGGTGGAGGGAGGAAATTAATGGAGGAGAAAACACCTTGTAGCTATCTGACAACCAGGTTTGACCTGACCAGGCTTTATCCCTGTGCCAGTGTGAAAAAAAAAAGAGTAGCCCGGGTGGGCTACAGGGAACTCTTTTGGGAGAGTGACCAAGCATTATTAAAATAATTTTGCATTCATGGTTCAGGAGGGGCTACAGTTGTTCCACAGAGGTCATATATTTCTATAATATCACTGGTGGCCAGTGGTTGATGTATTTAAGCAAACTGAAAATATAGCATACCTGCATATTTGCAAGGAAACAGTAGTAATGGTTATGGAAATTCATGAAGTGGGCACATTGTCATGCTGATCACAAAAATACACCAAGAAGGACTGGCCCATCGGTGCAGCGGTAGCACTACCACTCTCGACGCCGATGACTGGGGTTCAGGAACGAGTCAGAGGGGCGGCCGGGGGGAGAGAAGGCTTGAGCATCCAAGGACCGCTCGTCTTCTCCAGGGAGGGAGGGAGAGGGGGATGTGGCTGGGTGTTGGACTGCCCTCAGGTAGATGCCCGAGGTGCAGCAAGCGCAAAGCATTTGGAGGGAAGGCGTGACTGGCATCGGCAGAGCTCTCCCTTGATGGTGGGGTGCAAGTCACACCCACAGAAAAAGGAAAAATTGGATACCATGCTCTGGGAGGACGGACTGCCAGCCCATCCCCTAGATGCCCCCTGCCTGCTTCACCGGTGGCTCCCGATGAAGTGCATAGAATTCGGGTCATACAGCCCCCCCCCCACCTTGTCCACGATAGGTGGGGAAGCCAAACCTATATGGGGGGGGCACCAGGAGCTCCAGGCAGGAAGGAGCAAGGGCATAGGCCAGGTGTCTCCCAATGGGGCAGAGCGAGGGAGGCAGGGGAAGGAGCAAAAATACGAAGTTAAAAAAATAAATACACACCAAGTAATATTTAATCATGGAATTAATAGAACTGTAATAAATTCACAAAACAGTCTAGTTAAGAATGAACTTCACACTTGTACAGTGATAACATGGCTCTAGTGGTGCCAGTGGTGGTGGGTCACTGGGTGCCGAGACTGTTTTGGAAGCAGCAAGGAGGTAGAGTGTGAGCAACAGGACGAGCTTGGGCTGCTGCTGCAGGTAGCATGAGCTACTGTGCTAAAGGAGAAAGTGCCAGGGCTGTGCCTCACATTCTACTTGGAGCGTGCAGTAATTACAGAAATGTATGAGCTCCTTAGCATGGAGCAGCACTTACCCTGTGTGGAAGCCTATGTCGACAAACGTCTGCTAGGGTACATTTTAAAATGTAATTCCACTCTAGTAGTCAAGTAAAAAGGATCATCCTTTCATCCCTGGAAACTTGCCAGCAGCAACCTTTACTTCTGAGTAGCAGAGATCCGCCCTTTTGCTCAGGCATGTAATGACATAGAAACAGAAGGAGTGGGGCCGCTCCCTATTAAAGTCAATGGGGGTCACTTTTACTTCCAGTTTTTAACATAAACATGACCAATTTGAGATCAATGAAGGACATCACTCTGGTAAGATAGCTCTTATTAGTCGAGCAGTAGCCTTCATTAATCAAATCTTTATGTTACAAACTGGACATAAAAGTGACCCCATTGACATTAATGGGGTTCGCCTCCACTCTCTCCCTAGTCCTTCGTCATTACGGCCTGAGCGCTAGGGCGGATCTCGGCTATTAAGACGTAAAGGGAGCTGCTGGCAACTTTCCAGGTCTAAAATTACAACCCTTTTTTTATTATACTACTAGAGTGTAACTAAACTTAATTTTCTATTATTACTTATTGCTCCTGGGAGCCTGGTAGACAGCTCTGGTCCCTCCTTCATTAGGACTCTGTCTCCGGCTCTCTATTGTCTGCCCAGCTTCCACTACAATCCCCTATGGGTTAACCCTCCCCCCCCATGACAGGGCCAAAGTGAAGGGGTGCCAGGTTTCCCCCACCCTGGAGCAAAATCCAGATGCTCGGGGAGCCAGGACTGGTGCAGAAGAGCCATCATGGAGTCTACCAGCTCCATTTTCCACCACTTTATTTCTCTCCACCCCACCGATAGCGTATGTTGGCAGTGTGCCTCCCGACTCGCATCTCCTTTGCCCACCGCCAGAGAGAGATTGACAAGTGGGACGGCAATCCCTCCCTTCCTGAGAGAGGAGAACAGTCCTCCAAACACTTAATCCTCTCTCTCTCCCCTATCAATACCTTGCTGCCGGGGCTCATTCCCAAACCTGGGTCACCACTGACCTCCAGGTACAACACCAGTCTTTCCTTTAGTATCATTTCCATGAGTTTGCACACTATGGAGGTGAGACTTACTGGACGATAATTACCCAGCTCATCCCTTGGTCCGCTCATGTAATGGTACTACATGTGCCATCCTCCAGTTCAGTGGCACACATCCAGACTCCAGTGTGGTGCTGTACTACACACACACACACACTCATGACTTCACCAGTTTTTTTATATTTTCACTTCAGATTTTCAACATTGCTATTTTTTACACCTCCTCATTAACAGTACAGCTGTCATTTTTCACATCCTGTTCAAAATGTGTTTTTACCTGTGGCGCGAATGGCGTATTCGCTGTGCAAAATCACCTTTGGCTAACGAACTGATAGTGTCACTGTTCATGTGGTGGGATCACAAAAGCCCATGTTGAAAACTTGGAAGTAAAAATTCAAGAAATGCCCAGGGTGTTAGGGTTTCGACCATAGCAGCCCCTACCATGTAAAGGACAGACAGGCGTCAGGGTGCGCCTTGGGATTGTCGACAGTAATGCTCATGCCATTCCACCCACACCCTGCAGCCGGTGGCTGACATTGAGGTGTGCCTTGGCCCCTTTGGCCCCAGAGTTCACCCCATTCTCCTATACTGCACCCGTTTCAGTGTATTTCCTTAAGGAATGAGGTGAGTGTAAAGCCCAAACACTTCAAAGCACACCTTGACACTTGTGTCTGCAGGGTAGGGTGAGGTGAAATGTCGTGACCGTTGTGGGCGACAACCCAAAGGCCCACCCCAATGTCTGTCCATCTCTGCAGCGTGGGGGTGGAGTTGGTATCAGTTCAATACTTCACTGCCATTCCTATACTGCATCTGTCTAACTCCTGCACTTCCACTGCTAATGACAGCAAGCAACACTTGGCATTGACAGATGCTTGTTTTTACTGACTTCCCCATTTGCTGGTTTTAAACACCAATCATAGTATCATTTAAACCTTCCACCCAGGACTGCCATTCCACTCCTGGATGGATGGAGGCTGTCTCTCTTGTACAGACCTCAATCCCACCAGGTGGGACCCCAGTCCCCTATGTAGCAAAAACCTACCTCTATGCACCATGCCATCAATCAGTCGTTGAAAGCGGTGTGGTGTGTCCTAGCCTCCAACCAGCTGCATACAGGTAGCACCTCTGTTAAGACCAACAAATGAGCTAGCTGGTTAAGGCCCCTCTCTAGCCCCCTAAACCTTTATTATACCACCCCTGCTGCATCCCTTGCTAGGTCATTTGTCCCCAGATGGACAATGACATCCACTGCCTTCTGCTGTCCCACCAGGATTCTCTTGTCTCCATACCTCCATGCTCAGGCACCAGGTAGGCCCCTCACTTTCCTCTTCCCCTCCTGTCCTGCTGCCAAATCTACCCTATATTTCATATGTAGAAGATAACATGGCCACTGTCACACAAGAATTAATAACAGACTATAGCACAGTACATCCCCCACACACACACACACCGTCAGCCATCAAATTGATGGATATCAACAAAGTGATAGACTTCACCACCATAAACACACGTTCATACACAGACATATGTTAACATTATCACCTGAACACTATTCACCCCCCCATACTGTTGTCTAGCAACAAAATGCAGAGTACTCTGACAGACAGACACACACACACTCACTCTGTAACAGGCGCTGCTGAATCTTTACAGTAAAAACTCAAAACGTATATAATATGAAGGGGTCTCTTACCTGAGTACTAGGGAGCCAGAAGTAGGACTTGAATGGATGACATCTGTCGAACCTGTAAAATAAATATAAGAAAGGGGTCACAAAGGATCCACAGTTTTTAGGGAGTGAACAGGGAGGACAAAACAGATTAGACATAGAATGATACTTATCTGATAGGCAAGGAGTTAGCATCATGTTAGACCTGATAAAGTAAAGAGAAAAAAAAGGTTACTATGGAGAAAATCCAGTAGCGAGGTCTGAGACAGACAGTGCAGAGATACGAAATGGGTATGTAGCATAGGAGTGAAAAAAAAGAGGAGTTTAGATAAAAACGTTACAGAGAGGACAAAGCAGGAAGACAGAAATACAAAAGAAAGAAAGAAATTCATAAATAAGAGCTGCCAGCCTGGTGGCACTGAGGCGCTGGACATTGTTCTTCACACTGTGTAAGCAAAAACCCGTGTTCGGGAATGAGCACGGGTCACTGGGGTCGGCAAGGAAAGAGAAGGGTTGTGTATCTGACGGACTGCTCTTCTTCTCTGGGGAAGGGGTCCACAAGAGTCGGCGCCAGTTTGCCCACTGGCAGAGGCTGGGAGACAGGGCACTGCGCTGTATCAGGGGGAGGAGTTGGAGCAAATGCCTGGAGGGAGCGTGTGTGGACACGTGCACTCTCCTCTCCACCGGCGTCATGGCACACCATCAGCTCCAGGGAGAAAAACCAGAAAAGAGGTGTGACATCCTGGTCAAGCAGCTTGATAGCCATCCAACGAACATCGGCTTTGGGGGTGCCTGAATCTGGATTCGGACAGGGAGGGAGAGTTGGGGGCTCCCCACCACCCCGCTGTGGGGGAAGGATAAGCCGCAGGGGACGTAAAGCAAACCCTGACTGGAGTATGGATGACAGATGGCAGCTGGAGTTATGAGGGAGCAGACCAGGTATGCCAGGAAGAGGGGAAAAAATAATAGCAAAAAAATTAATAATAGACAAATAAGAGCTGGCCCACTGGCACATTGGTAGTACTATTGCTCACAGTGCTAAAGACCCGGATTAGGGAATGAGCCAAGACAGTCAGAGGATGTTTTCCTCCACAGGGGAGGGAGGGTCCCACATCCCACTGCTCTTGGTGGTCCGTGAGTGACAGGCAGGGCCACTGGAGCATACTCACAGGGTGGCTCCACCAGGCATTGCCAGCTGCCAATTCCAATATGCGCTTCTGGTGAGGGGGGGGGGCTTGGAAAGTGCACACAAGGGTGAGGCAGATGAAGCCCCTTCGTTGGACACTAGCTGCACCAACACTCCTGGATCAGACCCCCCCCCCCCCAGGTAGTCAGATGACTGCAGGGAAGAAATGCCAAAAACTGATGGTGTACCCAGCATGTAAGGGGGGGGGGGGCGCAGCACCACACTGTCACAGGTGGGTGAAGGTGTCAGTAGCTGCAGCAAGGTCTCAGTAGGGAGGATAGCTGAACTAGGAGGAAGCAGAAGGGGAGAAGGGGCTTGCCCATGGCCAGAACAGCACAAAGAATATTCAGGGGAAAAAAATGTTTCAGGTTGTTGTTGGTGGGGCTCAGCAAAATAAAAAAAACATATAAACCCTACTGGCCAGAACTTAGCAGTAAAGGTGAGCTATGGGGGGCTATTTGGGGTAGTTGTCCAGCACAGATAAAATAAGTAAGCATTTATAGTGCAGAGTGCTGCAGTTGTCCCATGTTGGGCCAATTATTTAAATAATGTCCCTGGTGGGTTGCTTTCTCTGGTGCTCGCCCTCGCTGTATTAAATAATAACCCTAGGATCTAGTGGGGTCTCTGGGCTGCTATATTGCTTTGGCAGACAGGGAGTTAGCATGTGACAAAAGGAAGACGCTCTGCAGCTGCTGCAGCAGTCCGAGCAACTGACTGAACAAAAGTGAAGGTGCCAGGCGACCTTTCTACTCCCACCGCGAACGGAGCTCAGGCTGCGGCCTGCTCCATGCAAATGGGAGAGAAGGAGACAGCAACTTGTCTGGAGGTGGAGGATGCCTGTTTAAAAGCGCGTCCTCCCACTTACCTAAACCGCCGGATTCAGCGGTAAATTAATCATGACGAGGGTGCTAGGAATCGCATCGACGTGTGTGGTAGCCGGAGGGTACTCAAAAGAAACAAACCTTATGGCGCTGATAAAATCTCAGCTAAGCTGAAGCGCACCTGCAGTGCTCTGTGTGTTTTTTGGTTTTTTTTTTTGGTGCAGGTCGGTCGGGCGAACAGTTGTGTGTGGGCGGGAGGGATCGCAAATGTATTATGGTACTGGCTAGCAAGTAAAATGATCTTTGTACCTTGCCTGGGGTTTATTTCAATGGATAAAGCCTGCGAGAGGAAATTGGAAGAGACACACAGCCCAGCCATACCCTCGGCATAATTTCACTAAAAAGGCACAAATCAGTAATAAAAAAATAATTGGTGGGTGATCTCACAAGAAGTATGCTGCTCATGACTGATTTTAAACACTGATTTGTTTAAAAGCTCGCTGCTGCACTTTTCTCAATAATATAAACTTCTTAAAATTACTTTTCCATTCTTAATACCATAAAAATATTTTGGATTTTTTTTTCAAATTGAGACCCATTTTACCTATCATTTGTTCTTTTTTCTAATAAGCTCATCAACCGAAGTTAACTTCTCATCAAGATAAATTTAATCTTCTTTGTTTTGGCAGCCATCTTGAAATGGCCTGCAAAGTCTAAAATTTTAAGTCCAGTCCATGTTGCTATGCAACCAGAGAGTTAGTCTGGTCTAGCATAAGACTTTCATTTTCCAGCTTTGTGCAACTGTCTTACATTGGGGGCTTATGCTACACCACTTTTTGTGGCTTAGGCCTCAAACTGTGACTTAGACTTAAGCCAGTGTTTGTGCAACCGGCTACAGGTGCTCTTGATGGAATTATCTTACCTCATCTTCCACAAGGACAAGGTTGACCTTTGATCCCGCCCACAGTTCCTCCCGAAAGTGGTATTGAAGTAAGTAGGTGATCAGCCTTCTGGGATATTTTACCAACCCTACTTTGAAGGCCAATCATAGGCATCATACCCTGGACCTACAGAGAGCACTTTTAAACTACAAAGAATGCTCAGCTGGATTTCAATGTGAGGCTTACCAGCTGTTTGTTACGTACGCTGAAGCCTCACCTGGCAGACCAGCAGCTAAGTGGATGACTGCCAGGTGGCTCACATTATGCATCTACCTCTGCTTTCGGTTAGCTGGTATGGAGCCACCCAAAGGGCTTAGGGCTTATTCCACCAGATATACCACTGCCTCAGTGGTTGCTTCCAGGGGTTTCCCTATATAGAAAATCTGCCATACTGCTGCCTGGAGTAAAGCAGACATCTTCATATCCCATTACAGCATTGACATTATGAGCCATCAGGATGCTGCTTTTGGGTCCTCAGTCCTCCAATTTCCGTTCACCAAATAGGGGTGTGTGTGCCTTGCCCCCTCCTCCTGGAGGACTGCTTGCAGTCTGCCAGAGTATGGATAGTGAACTGTATCCACACCGTTAGAAATATAGGTTGCTCACTTGTAACCGAAGTTCTAGGGGTGGTATACAGTTAACATCCAAGTAACCCACCTGGCCTCCCCTGGAAATGTTGCACCTAGATCCCTACTTCCAGCATGCAACAATCTGATTTCATGGGGAGGAGCCAGAGGATATACTGCTTAGGTGGTTGGAGCAGCTTAGCTTGGAGATATCCAAGACTGTTGCAGGAAACTGCCAGAACGTGGATGTGAACTGTACACCACCCCTAGAACTATGGTCACAGGTGTTATCTGTATTTATTGATTGCAGTCTATCAAATATTTTGAAAGAAAAAAAAAGTCCCCTGAATTAGCCCATTTCCATGACACGTGCACATGCAGAACCTTTTTCAAAATAAGAGTGACTGGAAATGTCTAAGATGTGGAACTCTAATCTGTAGATTTTTAGGAGGTGGAACTGTTATGTCTAGGAGTTGTAACTCTCCAGGAATTCTCACACAACTTTGTAAGTTGGAGGTAGAATTTAGTTCCTGCCCAGTTTAACCCCTGGTCTTGCGTGCAGGGGAAAATGAGCACTCCGACTGGTTGGAAGGGCTCCCTTGATCTGTAATTATTTGTATGGCTTATATCCTGGTTACTGAGCAGTGTGTAGGCCAGTAGCAATTTTTTGTCAGCTATCAGGTTCATGTGTAGTTATCTACTGATTAACAAAAAAAATCATAAAAATAGGACTGCACTCACAGTTAAAACAGGAGCCTGCCCCTTTTACAAGTGTTTCAGCTGTGTTCATGTGATATAATCCCATTTGTAGGCACATATAGGATTATTTTAATAGCAAAATGCATATGCACTCTTTGTTTCCTTCAGGAGCACACATAGATGGCCCGAAATGTTTTGAGCATTGGGCCATATAAAATTACTTAAGCTGGCCACCACAAATAATGCTCTCTGATTGGATAAACCAGGTCACCTGCCTTGCCTATACTGCATGTACTCAAGAATGGCGCAGTGCTGCATTTTAAAAGCCAAACATTTTAATATCAAGCCATTTTATAATTGCAGTAACACACTCAAGTGTGCTACATATGTTGGGAGATACAGGTTCTCCTGCAGTGTGTTCTGAGGAGCACTTAGCCTTCAGTCTTGTGCTTTGGCACACACCAAAGAGGCGTATCAATACCGCACAATGAAGTGTGTTGTTGCCCACATATATATTTCAAGACACAAAGATCGGCTTTCCCTTTGATGCTGTCAATTTTGTTAACACATTGTGGAAGATTATTAAACTCACTCCTGTCTTTTAATTATTTTTTCCTTCCTGGTATCCTCCTTCCCATCAAGACAATTTCCATTTGGATGTGCAGTGATCTATACTGAAAAAGCAGTGCTGCAGTTGCCAAGCGGTTCGCTACAGCTGGTGCTTGCTGATGCCAGCTTCTAAATAGTGGAAAACCATGCATGCTGATGGCAAACACAGAAAAATGGTTTCTGTATTTTCCTTCCACTCTGGAAGCAACGGGTTTACCTCTTCATCACTTAAACAAAAATAATCTAATTTTTAACACAGATGAGCTATTGAAGCTTAGTAGAAAAGGATGCTTAGAGTCTGACCTGACTTGTTTTCTTTACATTCAGGTTCAGTGCTCGTGTATGGGACAATCAATAAACTACCTAGACTACCTAATGTACCAGCCAACACATCAATAGACTGTACAATAGCAAAAATATACATTATGACTATAATACTGATCAGGATATTGTTTTAATTTTTGGCCATGACAAAAATAATGCTGATTCTCAACATTGGCCTTCTATTTTTTTTTTTAAGTGTTTTTTAATATATTTTATTTGTACATTCTCTCTGTTGATCTTAAATATATTTGGATTGTCATGTTCTGGGAAGTCAGCATGTTTTTTTATGGTTTTCTTTTTTACCCTATATTTCCCCTGGGCAAAAGACGTATCATTTTTCTCATAACAAACACATTTAAGCCTGTGGAGGAGAAGAAACTTTTTAAAATGTTGTGTGCCAATTCAGAAATTTGCCCAGACAATTGAGGTGATTGGCATTTATTCTATCTGGCCTTGTTAGAATATTTTTAACTAACCATATTCATTAAAGCTTCCATTTTAATAGTTAAGGAAATATTTTTGTTTGAAGTAAACCTCAAACTGAAACTGATTTTTAACTGTCATTTTCTTCATGGTGAAATGTTCAGCATCTACAAGACTGTAGCATGATACATCCAGCTATTATTTCTAATTGTCACTGCAGTGATGACCACATTACAATGGTTTGGTGCTGTGTGTGCTTGGCAATGCTTTATCCATAACCATATCACTTCTTGAAATACAAATAAACTCCCCAGATGTAATTTAAAGTTGCCATGTTTTACATTTCATTTCCTTTTGTTTTTCCTTTTTTTTTATTATTTTATAAATTTGAACAATGTAGGTGTCTAGTCACATACAGGTCTTAGCAAGAAAGAAAGTTCGTGAAATCCAAGCTGCCATCAAGGTACGTCTGGCTTGCCCAGTTGCAGGGGGCTTTTCATCTCCATGGTTACAGGCTTTTCCTTTGTTTTCCTCCCTTCCCCTACCCTGCAGGTGTCTAGTCACATTCAGGTTCTTGCCAGAAGGAAATCTCGTGATTTTCATTCCAAGCTGAAGGTATGCGCTTTTCTGCTTTTGGGCTCATGGTTGCAATGCATTTCACTTCCTGTTTTCCATGGTGATTGGTGAATCCCTGGTGCTGTAATTCCTATAACCATTTCCTTGCATGTGCATGTCATGGCAGCATGGTTAGGTGCTGCAGTAAACATTTATTTGCAAGTATTGTACCAGCATCCAAATACTTTTTGAACAAAGAGAAAGAAATATACTTTGGCAGTGTCTACCAATGAATCTTGGCAAAAGAATGCTATTGGGCTACCATAATGGTACCAGGGGTCTGGTAGACAGTTTTGTCTCTACAGTCCATTTTCCAGGAGAGATGCAATACCATAAACTGTGACATTGGGATATAATGACCCTGTCACATAAAAAAGGCTTGTTTCATTATCATTTATAAAATCTGCCCTAAATCTCTTCCACTCTAAATTTCTGTGCTTTTACCCCTGCTTAAAGCAAGACATTTTGTTAATTCAGTGGCCATTACTCTGCCTTTAAGAAAACTCCTTAATTTGTTTGATAATGTTTTTAAAAAAGTGTTTAGAACTGTTGTTGCCATAAACATGGTTTAGTGTTGTGGATGCTTACTACAATGCTGGAACTACATTGTGCAAATGTCAGTCTCTGTCTGTAACAGACTTACACTTGTTAGAAGCATTTGGTTTTCAGCATACAGTGGGCAGCATGCTGGCAAGCGTGATTGGCTGTTTGTGGCTGGCTTTGTGCTGTGCAGGCTGAGCAGTTGGGTTGATGGAGCGGCACTGAGATGTCTTAGCTGAACAAAAGATTGCAACTTAACAAGGGATGCAGTAATACAGAATGATGCATAGTTGATGTAAACACTACATGATTATGAATTTAAAGCTTTTGGCAGAACTTGAAGTACTGTAAAAAAAAAAAGGTAAAGCAGGAATGATCTGTAAATCTAGTATGATGCATCTCTTTTTTGGCTAGAAGTCTCTCACATAAAATAACACAAAAATCCATGATAATATGTTATCTGCCAAGTATGCAGTTGTTCACAAATGTATGAGAAATTAATAGGCTGCATAATAAGGTATGCCGCTAAGCTGCAGTTAAGATTATATAAAAATGAGTCTGTGCTAATTAAACTTTCAATACTGCTTATGCTGCTGCAGCTTATTTTATACATGCACACATCTTTACATAGCTTCAGACAATACCAAGTCTTTGAGTTATGGATATTCCATCAACTTTTTCAAATTAAGCAAAAATGAAACATGAGATGCCTGCAGTCCTCCCCTGTGCTAGCTGTTTTAAAATCCTCTATACTTCTGTTTTACATCAAGGTATTAAAGGAAAACATAATGCTGACAATTATGGAATGCTTAAAATAGACCCCTATTTTCAAAATGAACAATGATAAAAGCCTTGAAAAATAGCTCAAATTTTCCTTTGATGTCAATGTAGTCTTCGGCATTTTGAAATACAATAAGATGGATTAATTGCCCCTCATTAGACAGCATGTTGGGACAGCTATGAATGCACGTTCTTTCATGGGCATTGGTTGTTGCCTGGCTGAAATAGCCAGCTTTTGTATTTACTACTGTGCACTTTAATGAAAAGCAAATTGGAGATCAGGGCAAGAAAAATTCAAGTACTGCCCGCCTACAGTACTTGCATTCAGAACAATTTTGTATCTTGGTTATCTATTATAATCTTTTTAACTGTATAGACAGTTTTAATTGATGAATACTTATTCATGTTAAATATTCTGTAAAATTATTTTTGAGATATTGCAGATGTTATTTTTTGTGTATTTCTTCATAGTTAATTTACGAAATAATAAACTCAGACAATGAAATTGCCCTGTACCTGAAGGCCTGAGTTCTAAACCTAAAATGTCCACAGTTACTTTGCTTTCTGTTTGAAAACTATTAACATTTATAACATCTTTACAGTCTTTTGGGTTGTTCCATTGTCTTCTAAGTAGTTTAACAGGCACATACTGTTGAAAGTCCCATTTATCATTCCAGGCTCCATTAACTGTTTTCTCCTTGAAATGTAGAGTAAAACATATTGTCTTAACTTTTTCCTTAAAATAGAAAATACTATTTGTGTGATGATAAAACTTAAAATTAATATTGTATTAAGATACATAGTAAACTGTATTTGCCATTATCCTATTTAGTCCCTGTTGTGGAAAAATTGGGCATGAGTAGTTGAACAAATATTTGTTTTCCTTAAACTATTAAAGCTGATGAGAGCCAGGATTTATGCCAATATAAGTACTAGAAAAGCAGAAACTCGTATTTAAATATATCTTTTTATACACATAGTGCATGTCTTCTAAAATCCAGAATTTTTTTCTTTAAATGTTGTTTCATATTGCCGAACTTATTTGCTGGTATGACTGAGACTTGACCTGCTATTCAAACATATTAACAAATTGTTTGTTATTGTATCCAGGTAACAAATATGGTAAGTATTTTAAGAAAAAAAAGCAAGCATCATATATTGTAGATGTGCTTGGCTGATTTTTTGGCTAGCTTTTTAGCAGTTGCTATTATTTTTAAGGACTGTTAGGGTGGAACTGCTCACTGTTTCATACAGTTCATATGAAGAACTTTTTTCAAAGTTTTAACGTTATATTATTGCTCGCATACTTTGCCAGTATGCTTGTCATTGTGCTTGCTTGTCTATGTGGACTCATTCCTCTTTGCTTATGGATATCAATTTAACTGCTATGTGTTCAAATGTTGCAATTCTATAATGCAGTGTAGCAAGAAAATGGTAATGATGTAAGCCACCTAGTTTAGAGTATATATTCTATATATGCTGATTTCTTTGTTAAAAGCAGTATAAATAAAAATACTAATATTTTTTGTTAGTAGTATAACATTTTGATAGTTCAGCATTCATAGATATAATTTTTACTTATGTATTTGTATTACAGTGGTCCCTCTTTATTGTGAACACCTCTGGAGTCAGCTGATAGATTCACTATGACGAGATGTTACTATACCTACTTATTTGAACAATGGGAGCCACAGAGATGTCACTGTAAGGGGGTGTTGTAATAGTGGGGTTCACTATAGTGAGGGAGCACTGTATATCTCTTTATAATCAATTATAAGCCTAACATAGAAGATTCTCTAGGTGCCTTCTTCAAGCATTTTTCAAAACAGTCTTTGCTTGGCAGTCCCCATTTTCTTTATATTTCAAAAAGCTACTCTCTTTGAGTCTTCAACTCTTGAGGCGTAAAAACTTGCACCAGGGAGCCACCGACTGTTATGACTGTGTACATGTATACAGGACATAAATACATATTTGAATAATTTACCATTTGATCTAAGAGCAAGCTAAATAAATTTACCTTGTGCTTTTTGTTGTTTGTTTTCTCTTTCTTGCTTTTGGCATTTTCTGAGGTTTTCAGATTAAGCTCTACTTTTTAGGCAACATGTTTCTACAAGATTGGCATTATCATTCAGTAAGGCACACATAAGGAAAAGCAAGAGCCCAAGACAATAGCCTATTATCCAATACTAGACAGATCTTATGGAATGGTTCTGCCCACCTTGGAGGAGCCTACTTTAATTATCAAATGGTTTGAAAAAACAAATGCAATGCTAGTAGTTTAAATTTTTTTAAACATCTTTAAGAGTTAAGAATTTTAGTTGAGAAAGTTGCAAGGGCTCTGTACTGGGACAATGTCCATTCTGTAGCTTCTCAGAAAGAATGCATGATTGAATGGCATCTATTTTATAATCACAGTGAAGCCATATGCTTGTTGCTGTAAAACATTTTATAAGATTGCATATTGCTGTCATATTAAAGGATCAAACAGCCAAGGACAAAGCACTCCAGCACATGGCAGCGATGTCATCAGCCCAGATAGAGTCGGCTACTGCCATCCACAATAAGCTTGGACTACCCGGATCCCCGCGCTCTACCTTCCCTGGAGCACCCGTGGTAAGTGAAGTTCTGCCAATGTCATGGTAACGAGCATTGTTTGTGATGTCTAAGTCTAGATCAGAACGCTCAGGTCTCTGATGATTTGCTGTAATTTGTTTCAAGATTATGAAAATGTTCTGTAAATGATAAATATCTTCTGGTTTCCAGCAAACAAACAAATAAAAAAATTCGTTTGGCATTAGTAGACCTCAACATTCCTCAAAAATTTGACTTTCATGAACCTTCCATGTTTTGTTACTAAAGACACTTTAATTAAAACAGATCTTTTCACTTTGCAGTTGGTCTGTTCACTCTGCTTATGCCTGTTGCAGTCATAATCCTCTGCTTGTGGCATCACAATCTGTTGCCACAAAAATTATTCTGATGTCACAAACAAAAGATTATGACATCTTAAGTCACAAAAAACAGCAAGAATTTATGAAGTCTAGGAGTATAAGAGCCTTAATTTCCTTATATCAGTTTTTTAATATTATAAAATATGAGTCCTGATAATGCCAACTGTTATTTTTTTCACTGGATACTGGCGGACAACTACGTGTAAATTTTATCATTTTGTGTAATGCAGAGCAGTTGCTTTACATGGATGAAGGGCTGCATGAATTGTGTAAATGGGTCTCATGAACTCCTCAGCAACCCTTCTTTAGAGCTTGGTAAACTGCAGCTAAGATGGTGTGCCTGAAGACTGACTGGGAAGACTACAGAGATAAAGTAATTTGACACTAGCAAATGTAATTTCTTAAATAGAACATCTCTCACTGTAGACTGCTGGACTGACAATAACATAGAAACATAGAAATTGTGGGCAAATAAGGACCGCGTGGCCCATTTAGTCTGTCAATTTTCCCCACTTACTGTCTATACCGCAGTCCCTAGTTGATCTGTGGCTTACCCATTTTTCCCTGTCACTAGAGTTTTCTTATGCCTATCTCATGCATCCTTAAGTTCTCCCTCCATTTTTGCTCCCACCTCCTCCACAGGAAGGCTGTTTCATGCGTCCACCACCCTTTCCATTAAGAAATACTTCCTGACATTACCCCGGAGTTTATCCCCCTCTAGTCTCATATCATGACCCCTTGTCCTTGAATAGCTTATTTTCTGAAAGATTTTTCCCCCCTGTACCTTATTTATACCCTTGAGATATTTCAGCATCTCTATCATATCTCCCCCCCCCTTCTCTCTTCCAGAGAATACATAGTGAGGTCCTCTAGTCTCCCCTCAAATGTCTTCTGGTGCAACCCTTGCACCATTTTTGGTGCCCTTCTCTGAACCGCCTCCACTCTATGTCCTTCCAGAGATGCAGCCTCCAGAACTGCACATAGTACTCTAGAAGAGGTCTTACCAAATGATGTACAGTGGCACCACTTCCTTTTATGGTTGTGGGTGGAGCCTGCAGCCATTTTGGGATTACTCTGAAAACAAGCGACCATGGCACGCTTCCACTGGAGTTTTGGAAGTATCCCTCCAAAACTCCAACTGAACTTGAAACAGCCCTCCACAGTCGCTCGCTACAGAACTACAGCAGCACTATTTCAGCCGCTGCTTCCACATTCTGAATGAGCACTGGGCATGCATGCCACATGCGCAGTTCCACCAGCATCACCATCTTGGGAATGGCAGTATGCCATTTACAACTGTGCATGCATGAGTGCCACGCATGCACAGTTGCATCACTGCTGCCATCTTGGGGATGGCATTCAGTGGCGCTTATTCCTCGCAACTTCTTCAAGCTTACCACAGCCGTATTGGCTCTGACTAGAGTTTGTTTCTATAGTAGTAGTACACTATTTGCTCTGTAATCCTATCCCATAGATCACATGTGGAAAAAAGATTCAATCCAGTGTGCCTTTCACAGTTTCCAGTTTTTAATAATTATTCACCACTGTGCCTCTGCCCATACTCTAACTAACTAGATTAACAGACTTGTCAAAGTATCTGTGCTTTTTCAAAGAAAAACTATTTTTAAGTACTACAAGAGTTTTTCTTTCTTCTTAACATTCACCAGTCCATATCCCTAGAACCTCTGCAAGTAGTAATCAAAACAGTTAAAGACAGATTGGGACAAAAAGGAAAATGCAGTCAAGAATTTTTGGTATTTACAAATCCTCATCGATGATGCCGTTATCTCCTGCATTGAGCCACAGCTTTGGAACTGTAAGCCGTCAGCCTCAGCTGTACTCAGAAACCTTTGCTAGACCAAGGCCACTAACAATTGGTGTCTGCACAAGTGTGGGTGGCCCCATTGCTCTTTAGTTCTTTCTTCTGCTGTGGACCATTCATCAAACCTGCAGAGAAACACCACCATAGTTTCTACATTGTATTATTTTTCTGACAAAATTTAATGCATTGTTGACACTGTACCGCAACACTGTCAACTAAGCATTTATTTTCATTTTCCCAATACTCATATATGAGAAAATCATTCCTCTAGTGTTAGGACTTGCAAGACCTACCAGGATTCTTCACAGGCCACAAGGAGACAACGCAGGAAGGTTCTGGAAGAATCATTTATCATCAGTGAAATGATATTGCCAGCCAAGGCCATGGGCCCCAAGCTGGCTTCTCACTCCTGTCCAGCTGCTGCCAGGAAGCATACTCCCAGGCAGTTGGCCACGCTGTCACTGATACAGTTGGTGGGACCATCAGGGCAAACTGAACTAAAGAACATGGTCACAGCATCATTGTTACACTCCTCTTCTGGCCACTACCGTGAGCATTGGTAGACGTATGCTTTCCTGGTGGCTTGACAGTCCAGGTCTTCATTGAAGGGGAGAATAAGTCCTCATAGTCAACCACTTATTTGGCATGGACTGTAGCCCTTACAGACCATCCTTGAGAAACCAAGTTTATGGATTGGCTCTGTGCTGCTGTATCTACTGTGGACCGTATTTTAGCTCCATTGCTGGGCTATGGCCCAATGATGCCTGTAGTTACAATCCCTTTAAATAGCACCATTGACTCCCAGGCTGTGCTGGCGTTATTCTCAGACATATTAATTCACTTGTTTCCATCACTGCGTGCAGTGACTGTGGTAACTACAGTTCCACGTACTAGGCCTTCCTTGTCAGTACAATACTCGATGGGACATAACAACATGCCTAACATTCCTCTGTTACAGAACTGCTGCTCCCACTGCCAACTTAGTCAGTTGCCTCCCGTCACTCAAGAGGTTGACAAGGTTTATTACTGTCCTCTCCTCCTGAACATGGAGGACTTGGAGGATTCAGAAAAAGAAGGAGATCTCTATAATGTAGATCTACCCTGTGGCCTTACTCTCTCCTCTTACAGGGCACAATACACATGGTCCAGGACCCTAGGGGGCTGATTCTCAAAAATATGTGTCCATGCAGAGAATGTCTGGCAGGGTGTTTGCCACAAGCAGTGACTTGTATCAAACATTGCGGCAAGCATGATTCTAAAAGTGGTGTGTCACAAATGCCCTGAAACAAGTCCTGAACGTGGGACGCAGGGAGTTAGACCAGGGTATCCCTGGTCTAACTTTGTGTCCGTGGGGGAACCCCTTTTATGGGACTTGCACCAAACCTTTAGTGCAAGGTGCTGTAAAGTGGGGGAACTATCACAATTGCATCAGCCCTTCTAGAATCGAACTGCATTGCATTTGAGAGGCTTTGGCGTAACTGCGTCCAACTTTGCGGTGGATGCAGGGCTTGATGCAAGCTTTGCATCCACCTTCTAGAATCGGCCTCTAGGTCTCTTCCTTATACTCTGTGTTCTCAGATTTTACTGAGACAAATCCAAGAGGTCTTGAGTCTTGAGGGTGAAGGTAAGGACTCCAATACTTTACTAGAGTTTTTGGAGGTTGAGCCTGAACCTCTTTAGATTTTATCCCTTGTATACCATACATGGCAGGAAGATGCCTTTAATACCTGGCTGAATCCTCCTACTTTGTTCCCAGTCTTTAGCAGGACTGATATGCAGTACCATGCTGTGTCTTTTAAGCCTTACACTGCTTACATGAAAACAGCTCCTGTAATATATCCAGCTCTTCAGAATCTCCTTGATGACCTTATAACACAAAGAGTGAAAATCAACAATGTCCTCTCCGAACATCTGCCTGTAAAATCTGGGGTCCCCCCAAGGCTCCATACTGGGTCCACTCCTTTTCAGCATCTTTCTCAACAATCTACCATGCAGCTGCCCACAGCAGATGCTACTCTTTGCAGACTATGCAGTAATTTTCTCAAGCTGCTCTGACCTAGACAAACTCAAGTGCGAGCTACAGCTTAGCTTCGGGATTGTTGAGGATTGGTTCCAAAACCACAAACTCATTCTAAACAGCAAAAAACCAAAATTATAATGTTCTGTAGCACTCGAAGCAAGTACAAATCATATGCTCTCAACATCAGTACCCAATCTGGAGCACTGCTTGAACATACCCAGCACTTCAAATATCTTAGGATCACACTTGACAGCAGTCTGGCCTATGACCAGCACATCAGCAATGTGGCTAGGACTGTCAATTACAAAATCGGTCTCCTCAACAGGCACAAGCACTGTCTCACTTCAGAGGCTCTTAGACTAGCTATCAACAGCTCCCTCCTTTCTATCATAGACTATGGCTTGGACATCTATGGTGCTGCTAGCCACACCACCCTACACAGAATATCGGTTGCACTGAACAAATCCTGCAGGCTGCTCACAGGAGCTGAGCATCTCACCCATACCTGTGACCTCTGTGCTTAATCAGGCTTGCTCCAACTCAGTGGGAGGTTACACTACCAAACCTACTTGCTGGCCAAAATGGTGCTACTTGGTATTCTTCCCCATGGCACAGCAAACTTACTTCAGCCGCACAGCAGCAACTCACAACGGACAAGAAGTGCCAGCACTCACCTCTTCCATGTATCTCGGCTTCGAACAACACAGGGTCAACGTGCCTTTGGCTACAGAGCACCGCCTCTGGTTTAATGCCCTCAGCCAGGCCATCTCCACTCAACCTACTCTGGGCCCCTTCAAGAGACTACTACACCAGCAGCTTTCAGCATCCCGCACCTGTGACTGTTACCACTAGTCCCCCTGCCATTTTGACTCTGACCTACCTCTTTGTTGCTCCCAGTAATGGCATGGTCCTGTGCCACCTCTACCCTCCTCTACACTCCCTCCCTCCACAAGGTGGCTCGTAACCCTGGTTTGGCTACTCGCCACCTCCATCTACCCCCCCCCAACTCCCTAGGCAAGGTTGATGACTGCTGCAACTCTCTCTCTCACCTTCCATACCCTCCCATCATCCTTTTTTGCCCTCTCTTCCCTACCTCCTTCTATTATCTCCACTAACTATTCTCTCCACTAGCTTTCTCCCTACCCTCAACTATCCACTCCAATATCTTATTCTATATGCAAACTGAGGGTAGCTACCCTCTTTTGATTTGTCTTGTATGTATAACCTGCTTGTATAAACCACTGTAATTATTGTACATGTCTGATACTCTATGTTGTTTAATCCTTTGTTATACTGTCTTCCCTCCCACTGACATGGAACCTTTGTAAAAGAACTCTCAGTTCAAAGGTGTTGAATCCTAGATCTTGGTGAATAAAAATAAATAAATAGCCCTTGGTACCTGGCCTTCTGATGAGGACTCAGAATGGCTAGATGTTTTGGACAGTACATTTTCTGCCAGTGCATCTTTTGGCCTGGAACTTGAAACTTCCTAGACATGTGAGGTGAATTATCTTGATAAAGTATGGCATTCTGCCTTGACTACTTTTCAGGCTGATAGTCATCTTGAGCCTGATTAACCTGTCATTACTTTGGATAACATTGGTAATTATGTGTCTGAAGAAGTATCCTCCTTTGGGGCTCCTCACTTCCAGAAACCTCTGCCCCTACTCCAATATTGCCCACTGGGGTAAAGTAGGGAAAGATTTCCATGCATCTGTCCCAGTGTAAGGAGATCACTTTGGACAGATGGGTCCTGGAAATAGTAGAGAAAGGGGTATGCTCTGGAGTTGTTGTCCACACTTTCGGTACATTCCTGACCTCCTCCTTTTCCTCTGGACAACTTTTCCATTCTAAAAGAAGATGTACAAGCACTTCTCAGAAAGATGGCTATCAAACCTGTTCCTCCAGAGGAGCAAAACTGTGTGATCTCCTTCAGGGATATCTCAGTCATCAGGTCACACTGTAGAAACTTCACCGTTGGTGAAGCAGGATCCACACAGAAGATTTTCAGCAGTACAACTGGGGCTGCCCACGCCGACGACATCCATCTACATCACCAACCCTATAAAAGCATGAGTGGATCTGCTCCATCCTAAGTTCTTTCCCACCATTGACTCGCTCATATGAGTCTCCATGGAAGCTCCGATGCAGTATTCATGCCTTTTTCACCTGCGACTTTTTCTTCAGTTTTTTTTTTTTCAGGATCGCTTTTTTTAAAGAGATTTCTCCAACTTGTTTATGTCGAGGGTTAATCCTTCAACTTCTCTCTTCTGTCACTGTCGCTGCAGAAAGAAAATTGCCTACACAGATGAACATTCTCTCTGTGTCTGCTGTCTTGGATCTGATCACAAAGTTTCTGACTGTGAGCTCTGCCAGATGTTTAACCAAACAACCCTCAGGCAACGCAGAAAGGCTCTCAAAAATTTCTTGATGGATCAACAGGTAGCCAGTTCCAGGCACGGGCCTCTGGGGTCCCAGCCTGTCAGTTGCCAACGAGATCATCACACTCCCAGGCCCAAGACAACTCCTTGTGGAAAAGTCATGAAAAAGACTGAAATTGTGACCGCTCCCCCTGACATCGATCTCATTCCATGATAGCCTTGTCTCCTTCATCAGGGGGATCCTCATCAGCTGCAGCTGCACCGATGAGAAAGGCTGCTGTCCAGGTCTCTCTGCCCACCAGACCCATACCGACAGCACCTCCGCCTGAATGTCAGGGTGGCCAGCCATCAACCGCTGGGTCGCCAGACCCTACTTCATCGATGACAGACTTGTCATCGATGACTCTCCCATCAAGGCCTGCCCCTTCTCCCTCCTGGGCTACAGGCTCTTCTGGTTCTCAGGATCAAGCAGGTGGGTCAGTGACACCAGTGCCATCGACCCCCATCAGTAAACACTGTCAACTTGAAAGAAATCCTGGTAAAGTTCACTAACGTGATTGTGCAGCAGCTGGGCATGCTTAGACCCTCATCACTGATGCCATAGATGGCAGCTTAGTCGTCAGTACCTATTCATTGACCACGAGAAGCTCCCCATCAGCCATCATTGGTGCACCCAGTGCCAGACCCAGACCTAGAAGAGGTCAACTTTGAGGAGGCGTACCATCCAGACCTTATTCTTCCTGATGATGAGGAGGAAGAAGAGGAAGAAATTTTGGTATCTGACAGGTCTACTGCTTCCTCTGTCAGTGAGGATTCAGTAAAGCATACTCCTTGGTCTTTTCTTGAGGACCCCGCCTTTTTTAATGTGATGATGCAGCTGTTCTTAGCAACGGGCTTCCACACTGACGAAGAGGATGCCACCAGGAAAGAACTAGTGGTCTTCCTGGAGATCCCATAATCTCCCACTAAAATCATTCCTCCAGTCTTGCTTGCCTTGAGGAATGCAGCCACAGCAGCCTGGCACAGACCAGATGTGGTGCTAGCTATGCCTCGCAGGGTGGATAAACTCTATCATGCCCCCAGGAGTTCCCATGCTATGCTGCCCAGCCAGAGACAGACTCAGTAGTCATTAAGGCAACCAATGACAGGTCTAAGGTGCCTAAGCACTTTAGTTTCTTTCTCCTATATAGAGTCTCGTAGAATTCTCCTCTAGGGCAAGTGGGAGTATGCTTTCTCTACACTGGATCTGAGGAATGCAAATTACCTGTCTCATATGGTAAAGTATCAAAATACCAATTGGAAGAATGACAGTGCCGCTGCCCAGGCCCTCCCAGAAGGCACACAAAAGCAGGAACTGCTCCAGTGCCTCCAGGAAGTTGTGGATGTTAGCAGGCACCTCCGCAGAGTCCTCTGTGATATGGCTGACACCATTGCCAGGGCTGTTGCCACAGACATATGCCTACATAGGCACTCTTGGCTGAGAGTATCCAGCTTTGCCGACGATGTTCAGCAAAGGTGCTTAATGCCCCCCTTTTCTTTTAGCATAAAAGATTTTATTGTAGAATTACTCATTACAGCAGCAATACATACATTTGATGCTTCTCCATCATTCTTCTCTACAAATTGATCACACAAACATTCAACACCAAAACATATAACTTAAGACATCTTGATAATATTGGGATTTGAAAAACAAAGTAAGCCTCAGTTTATAGGGATTGGCTTCAGCTGTTCCTCAAATTATTATGCTCTGTCCCCTTCTTGGCAACTGGAAAACATGGGCATCTCCTCCCCCCCTTTACCATCCACCTCCTTTCTCATTCCCCTATCCTTAAAATCTGCACCTCAACTGGGGAGAGGGAGTCTATAAATGGTCCTCAGTCCCTCAGGAATCTATCCTCTTTCTCCTTAATTGTATATGAGAGCCTCTCCAAAGCCAGTGTCCAGACTGCCAGGGTCTTCCTCTGTACCCATGTCGGGGTGGTCGCTGCAACCCAGGTATTTAAGATACAAGACCAAGGCCAGCAGGACCCACACCTACCTGGGGAAGGGTCCCAGTCTCTGCCCCCATTTTCCTCTAAGCCAAATAGCATGACCTTTGGATCTTTTTCCACTCTCCTTCCTATTAGAGTTCCCAACTCCTCTGCTACGTCTTCCCAGAATTGCTGCAATGCTAGACACACCCAGAAGTAGTGCATATATGTCCCTAATGCACCTTTACATCTACCACATATGGGAGAGATTCCTGGGTTGAATTTCTGTACCATTACTGGGAGGGCAGTATAGTCTATGTAAAAACTTATAGGCGGATTCCTGGAATCTGTTACAGATAAGAATTCCCTTATGCAACAGTAGCATTCTCTGCCAGATCTCATCTGTTATCCCCCTATTCAGATCCTGCACCCACTGGTCCCTAACTTTCTGTGTATAATCCGGGAACGTACTTCTGCCTAATTGAGCCGTGTGCCCTATCAAGCCCTTTGTCTCCCTTCCTGCTGTTAGTACCAAGTGTTCCACTTGGTATAGGGGCGATTCTGAAGCCTTATCTCTCCCCCTTCCTCTTATATAGGCCCTCACCTGCATTAATCGGTATAACTGGCCAGTAGGCATGCCCAGGTACCCCCAATCTCCTCTGTTGAGGCCTACTGATCCCTTTTATAAAAATCTCTAATACATTTAATTCCGCTCTGCTCTCACAGCCAAAATCCTTTATCCTCCATTCCTGCTTGAAAGTCCGGGTTACCAGTCACCGGTAAGAGAAGGGTCTCATCCTGTGGTGCACCCACCATTTTTTTAACTCATTCCCATGCTCTCAGTGCTGTTTCTACTATGGGACTTCTGTTAGCTCCTCTTCGATAGCTTTTCAATCCCCTCATGTTCAGATATGCCGAGAGCCTACCCAGGCAGGACAATTCTTCCAAATCAAGCCACCCTGCCACTTTCGGTTTGTGAACCCAATCCCCAACATACCTGATCTGGGTTGCTAAAAAATAATTTCCCAAATTATGAAAATTTAGACGTCCTTTTGTTTTGTCTGCCTGCAGTCGCCTCAAGCTAGCCAGAAAAGGCTTTTTCCAATCATTTAACATCCGATCTAGTGGACCCCACGTACAGCATTTGGAACAGATACAACACCTTTGGAAAAACATCAATTTTAATAATGTTTTGATGGCCCGTCCAGGAAATTGGCATCTCTCTCCATCTACGGAGATCTTCCTCTATTCTAGCTATTAGTGGGGTATAATTAAGTTTGTACCAAGAGGATATCTCTTTCCCGTCAAACACCTAGATACTTAAAGGCCTTAGTTACTCTTTTAAGACCCCAAGTGCCCCCACCAGACCCTTCTCCTTCCCTTCCCAAATTAAAATTTCTGACTTTGTGAGGATAGCTCCAGAAGCAAATGATTTGATACCTTTTAATGGACCAACATAGATGTAACAACAAGAACAAAGTGCTTTAGCTTTTGGACCAACCAATCCTTCGTCAGAAGCCTAATGGCAGTTGTTTAGAAAAAAACAATACTTTTAACAGCTAGATCATGCAGAAAAAAAACTGAAAAAATCCCCATTGGTTTAAAATACTCATTTGAAAAATACAGAAAATTATGTCAGAGAAGTGTAACAGCACCATAATACCTTCAGCCAGGAGTGTCCCAGGGTTAAAGGTGCTTGGTGGAACACACATACAAAGAATCCTACTGCATATAAATTTAATTGACATAAGATAACACTGCTGGAGCAGATGACTCCTAAATCAAGCTGTGGGTGTCAGTGTGTATAAGGATGTGATTACTGAAAAGCAGCCCCCACCCAGATTAAAGACATACTAAGATTGTCTTAGGACTCCCAAGAAGTTTCAATGCATGCATTATAGACAAGGAATTACCAGTAAAGTTGTCTTAAAAACATCAGTGCACACTGTATGATGTGTAAAACTTCACTGGACCTATTACCCAGCTGTACTCTTCAGCTAGATATCATGCCCCATAACTTTAAAAACCTCTAGTATAGTGACAGGACTTTATAAATGATAATTTAAATACAAATTGACAGTATTAGTGTCAAACAAAAAACTCTAGTCATGGACCACCAAAGAATTAAGTCCATGTAGCCTGATATGTACTAATGTCAATCTACACTGAGCATGTAACAACTTGATGTACCAGAAGTGTCTAAGGAATCTGAAAATAGATAAAAATGTAATTTCTCTCCTACTCCTCTTCACACAAACAATAAACCCTACCCCACCCCACATCCCCATAATGTGTGTGGGGGGAGGAGGGAAAACTATCTTTAAGGAGATGCGCGTGCACACACACATATATATATATATATATTTCCAAGGATTCTGGATGCAACTACAATTAAATAAACCTGCCACCCTCCCCAGGTCAAGGTAACTAGAAGTAAAAAAAAAAAATAATAAAATAAAAAATATAAAGTATGTGAGTAAGACCAGAGGTCTAACATATCTACATTTCCACCAGTCACTACAACAGTAGCCTAATGTACAAAGATCTGTCCAGGACCCCCATGTAAATGAGATTGCACATCCCAATATGTACAGAGTTAAAAAAATATATGTCACAGTCTATGATAATACTCCTGTATGTACAGTAACAGGCTAGGTAATCTGAATATGGTGTAACGGAATCCACCTCACTTCCAGGCAGAGATAAAAAGTAAGGAGGAATTAATATTCATTATGTGTGTGAAGTAAGAGTAGTAACACACTGTAGCCCCATGTATCTAAATAGAGACCTACCGCAATGTGACAGCAAGCCTCACTCCTGTTTTATCACGTGACTTTGTGAGGTTAATCTTATATCCAGAGAAGACTACAAATTGTTCCATTAGGGCCAGCAATACCAGAACCACCTCCTTCGGTTTTTGGACGTATAACAACATGTCATCCGCATAAAGCATGATTTTATGCTGGATCCCCCCTTTGCCCATTATCCCCTCTATCTTTGGGTTACTCTTTATGCTTATCGCCAGTGGTTCTATTGACAAGGGACATCCCTGTCTCGTACCTTTGTGCATGGCAGTCTTCTCTGTTAACAAACCGTTGACCAGGACTATGGTTGTAGGGGGTGTAAAGAGCACCTGTACCAGTCCTATAAACTCTTTTCCCAACCCATACCCTCCCAGAACTCTGGTGAAGTATTCCCATTCTGTGCAGTCAGATGCCTTATCGGCATCCATAGACAGCACTGCCACACTACTCACTCCCTTGGAAGCCAGCCACACCACATTCGTAAGCTTTCTCATGTTGTGATAGGACTGCCTTCCACATACAAATCCTGTCTGGTCCGGATGGACAAGACTTGGCAACAACTGGTCCAACTGCCCAGCCAGGACTTTAGCCAAACCTTCACATCACAATTTGGAAGAAATATTGGCCTATAGGATGCACATTCCTGAGTGTCCTTGTCTGGCTTGGGAATTAAGCATATAACCACTTCACAAAAGGATGCGGAAGTGCCCCAACCTCATTAAAGACACTCTACAGAGGCTCTAACATTGGTACCTGCTTCTCTCTATAAATTCTATTGGGAACCCATCCTGGCCGCTCGTTTTCCCAGCCCTCATTCTCTGGATAGCTTGTTTTATTTCCTCTTTCGCAATACCCTTGCCCAAATGTTCCCTTTGGCCTCTGGTGACCTGTGGTAGCTTAATCCCTTCCAGGAAGGTCCTTGCTTTCTCCAGGGTACCCCCACATTCTGATTTATGAAGTTCCCCAAAAAACTGTGCAAACCTTTCCTTTACTCTTTTCTTATTCTGAACCAATACCCCCCCCTGCTGTTTTAATGCCAGTGATATGAGCATGCACCCCTCCTCCTTTTGTCAAGTGTACCAAAAGCAGGCACAGTTTATTTCCCTATTCAAAATATTTGTTCTTGACATAGAACCACAAAATGTGTGCTTCTTTTAAAATAAATGCATTTAACACCTCTCGGGCCGCTGTTAGCTGCTTCAACTTCTCCTCTCCAGGGTCCTGTATCACTGCATTTTCCATCAGTTTCACTTGCTCAACCAGCTCTTTTCTTTTCCTTTTCCCTTTTATACTTAGCTACGTAGATAATAATGGACCCCCTGAGGAAGGCCTTGCCCACATCCCAGTAGACCCCAGCCAACTCCACCATTCCCTCATTAGCCTCCTTATACACTTTCCACTTATCTTTTAAGTACTTTACAATGTCTTAATTATTTAACAAATATCTGGGAAATTTTCATGGAGGGGGGATCTCCCCTGTCTTTCTTAAACTGGCATTCCAGAAAGACTATGGAATGGTCAGACACATATATGGGGCTATGCTGGACCCTGCTATTTCTATGCGCCCACTCTCTAAGGATATATAAGTAGTCCAGGTGGTACCACGTTATGTGCGGGTTGGAGAAAAATGTATACTCCTTCGCTTCAGGGTTAGCAGCCCACCAGCTGTCCACCAGATCTAGATCAGTCATTCCCTGAATCCAACGCCTGAACCCCCCACCTGTCTACCCTTTCCCTGTGAATGATCCAGAACTGGGTGCATAGTTGTATTAAAGTCCCCACCCATACGCAGCCCCTCAAACTGTTCTTTCACCAATATGTCTAATATTCTGTGATAAAAAGAGGGGTTAAACTGTGCCAGGGCATACACGCTTCCAATACTTATTTTCTCCCCAAACAATGTGCCTTCCACAAATATATAGCGACCCTCACTAGGGTCCGAGATCACTCTGCTAACCTCAAGGGGGAGATGTCTGCTGATAATGTCCGCCACACCTCTCTTGTTCATTTACAGTTGTGGCCAAAAATATTGGTGCCCTTGCACTTTTTCAAATAACTCACAATTTCCCTAAACATAAGTTGAAATTAACAACAGTACAGTATTTGGTCTCCACAATTCTTTATTTCTCTGTTAATATTACAGAACCTTTGTTTTTGATTCAGAATTTAATATATCCTTTTAAATCAGAAAATGAAATGGCATTGACAAAATTATTGACACCCTAGACTAATATTTGGTAGCACAGCCTTTGGTCAAAATAACTACAATCATCCGCTTCCTATAGCCATGGATGAGCTTCCTGCCACCTCTGTACTGGCAGTTTGGCCCTCTTTGTGCAAACTGCTCCAGTTCTCCCAGATTTGAAGGTGCCTTCTCCCAACTGCTGTTTTCAGATCTCTCCACAGGTTTTCAGTAGGATTTAGATCTGGACTCATTGCTGGCCACTTCAGAACAGTCCAGCGTCTTGTCTTGAACCATTCCTGGGTACTTTTTGAAGTGTGTTTGGGGTCATTGTCCTGCTGGAAGACTCATGACCTTCGGAGACCCAGCTTTCTGACACTGGGTTCAACATTGTGCTCCAAAATGGCCTGGTAATCTCCAGATTTCATGATGCCATGCACATGTTCAAGGCACCCAGTGCCAGAGGCAGCACAGCAACCCCAAAACATCACTGAACCTCCTCCATGTTTGACTGTAGGGAATGTGTTCTTTTCTTTGAAGGCTTCATTTTTTTCTGTAAACGTAGAGATTATGTGCTTTAGCAAAAAGCTCTAATTTGGTCTCATCTGTCCACAGGACATTCTCCCAGAAGGATTTTGGCTTGTTCAGGTGTGTTTTGGCAAACCCCAGTCTGGCTTTCTTATGTCTCTCTCTCTCTCTCTCTCAGCAGTGGGGTCCTCCTGGGCCTCCTATCATATAACCCCCTTTCATTGAGTTGGCGATGGATGGTGCGAGTTGAAACTGTTGTACCTTGTGTCTGAAGGTCAGCTTGAATCTGTTTGGCAGTTGATCAATGTGCTTTCTCCACCATTCGAACAATCCTGCGCTGCAATCTTCAATCAAGTTTTCTCTTGCTGCCAAGTCCAGGGAGGTTGGCTACAGTGCCATGGGTCTTAAACATCCTGATAACATTACGTACGGTGGAAACAGAAACATCAAGGTCTCTGGAGATTGATTTGTAGCCTTGAGATTGTCCATGCTTGGCTACAATCTTCTGTCTGACCTCCTCAAACAATTCTCTGGCTGTCTTTCTTTTCTCCATGCTCATTGCGGTACACACAGTGACACAAAACAGGAGAATGAGTCCTTTTCTCTATTCAGACTGGTTGAATGAGTGATTTTTATATTGCAGGCACCTGCAACTCACCACAGGTGAGTTCAATTCCAAAGTGAAGGAGAATCACCTGCTTGAAATCTAATTATTTCTAACTACTTCTAAAAGGTGCCAATAATTTTGTCCGGGCCATTTAAGGATTTCTATGTGGAATAAGCTAAGACTTAGTAATTTTTTCTGCTTTTTGTGTTTTATTCCACTGCAAACCAAAGAAATACATATGTGGATACCAAAATATTTTTTAATTTCAACAGTTTTCTGGAAGGAATGGTGCATTATTAGAAAAAACTGCAAGGCGCCAATATTTTTGGCTACGACTGTATTTATTTAGTCAGTCATAGGAATTACAACCCTTTGAGTCATAGACTCGTTCACAAAGGCTCTGCGTCAGCATAGTTATACATTCAGAGATAGTACATTAGTGGGACATCACATTTCAAGTAATTATATATAATAACCAAGGTGGCTGAAAGTCTATACATGTAGTAGCTAGGGTATTGATACTGTTACAGTGGAACAATTATAATACAAATGCAGCCTCTGGGACATTGTCATACATTGTCTTGTGCAAGTTATAAGAGGCAGCATGACATTCCCACACCCCCCCCCACCAGCTTCTGATGCCCGTGCTGTGTGAGGTGCATCTCTTGTAATATAGCTATCTGCATCCCCTGTTTCCTCAAGGTATTCAGCACACTTTTACATTTCATTTTATTTATTTGCGGGGGTTCGGGAGCTCTGGAAGATACATCCTCACGTCAGCTTGCTCATTAGAGCCCCCCCATGCCCTATTTAATGGCACTAAACTATTTTGCCCCAATGTCCAGGACATTGCCAATGACCTGCAAGCCTTGGGCAGGGCTCTCAAGTCTGTTCACTCCGTCTACCATACCCAACCGAGAGGTAGAGGGCCTCCTCCCTTTCCCAAAGTGACCAACAGGCCCAGTACTGTCTCTCGGCCCCAAAGGAAGCACAGAGCCCCGGCTGCCTTGCCCGCTTCCTCCAGTGCTGGAGCTGCAGTCAAGCACCCCAGAAGTGAGGGACTAGCCCCTGCGGCTGGCTCTGCCTCTGCTTGACTCCTTGTCAGACCCCCTTCTTCAGGTCCTGGACCAGGAGGTGATGGTCAGAGGTCAGTTCTCCCTCCATCTGAATCCATGGAGAACTATAACTTTAGATGCCTGGATTCTGCAGATCATAAAAAAGGGCACATTCTGGAGCTCATCGAGCAGCCTCCAGAGACCCCTCCCCCACCAACCAGTTATTCCCCAGCTCACGTGTCTGTTCTCCAGGAGGCGGTACAGTCCCTTCTGCACAAGCAGGCCATCGAGCCAGTACCCAGGCACCAGAGAAACAAGGGATTTTATTTCAGGTTTTTCATGGTCCCCAAAAAGACTGGTGACTTGAGGCTCATTCTAGACCAAAAGGACCTCAGTCTGTATGTCCAGTACAAAAAATTCCAGATGGAAACTTTAACAGGCCTGATGCCTCTCCTCAAGACAGGGGATTGACTCTGCTCACCGGACATGTAGGACGCTTACCTGCACATATCGGTCTTTCCTCCTCACAGGAAGTTTCTCCATTTTGCCTTCAAGGGCGAGCATTATCAGTTCAAGGTGCTGCCCTTTGGCTTGTCCTCTGCACTATGAGTCTTTAGTAAGTGCTTAACAGTGGTGGCAGCAGCTCCCAGAAGGGAGGGACTGTATATTTTCCCTTATCTAGATGACTGGCTCAGCCTAGCATACCCTCTGTTTTAACTATTTAGTCATCTGGGTATAGTCTTGTTAATGTATTGGATTGTTGGAATAATTTTTTAAATTATTGTTATGTATAGAAACATAGAATTTGATGGCAGATAAGGACCGCTTGGCCCACCCAGTCTGCTCATTTCCCTACCTACTGGATAAGCTGCAGATCCTAGTTAACCAGCAGCCTACTTCTTCCTACTCCCACGTTACAAGCGCCTTGATCCTTGGAAAGGTGCTGTTTATAAATAAAGGAAGATGATGATGATAAAGTCCCAGTCCAGGGAATAGCTTTTGCTGACTCTGGAGTGAGCTGTCCAGCTTTTTCCACTCCCTGGGCATCATGGTCAACGTGCCCAAGTCAGTTCTGGTACTCTCCCAAAAGCTGCAATATATAGGGGTGGTTCTGGACTCAGCACAGGAGAAGGCCTTCCTGCCCTAAAACAAGGCAGAGTGCCTAATTTCCCAAGCTCAGGAAGTCGCTCAAAGCCACTACATTCCTGCCAGGGTGTACCTAAGATTGCTGTGCCTGATGGCAGCTGCCATACCCACTGTTCCACAGGCCAGATTTCATATGCACATTCCCCAGTGGACCCTCTCGGTGCAGTGGGACCAGCACACGGACGAGTTGGATCACCCAGTCCTGGTTTCTTCCCCAATCTGCAAGGTACTACATTGGTGGAGCGTCCCATTCCAGATCTCCTCCCCACAACAGATCCTCACCACGGATGCCTTGGGTCTGGGCTGGGGAGCACACCGGAGTCCTTTCCAGACCCAGGGCTCTTGGTTCCATTTGGAAATCTCCCTGCATATCAGTGCCCTGGAGATGATGGCAGTGCTCTACGCCATGCAGGTCTTACAGGATTACCTTGTTCCAGGTCAGCTGCTGGTGCAGTGAGACAATATAAATGTAGTATAC